>CM066168.1:40487007-42887007 GCA_033629205.1 Lithocarpus polystachyus
AGTATTTGGAGGCACTGATGAGGATGATGAGGCTCCGCTTCTTCCTCTAGCTATTATTAATATAGGTTAATATTTTAATTAAGAAAAAGGTTAATATTTATTTGGTTATTTTTTTAATGTTCTTGTAATCTTGCCCCCCCTAAGGTAAAATTCTGTCTCAACCACTATTTCAGACACTATTTCTCACTCAATCAAAATTGACTACCTAAAATTCTACAATCATAGATTAGCTAGTAAACTTCAAAGGGAACTCTGTTCCTATCTTGAAGCATTAACAGGTTCGTCTAGTTGCCACTGGACATTGAAGCCCCAAAGAACTATCAAAATTGATTATCTTAACCTTGAAATGAATGTGGGCAGAATTAAAAGTTTCACATTACCTATTCTTGTGTCATTTCTTTCCTTGCATGTTTCATCTTTCTTGATTTGCTTTCCCGCTAAAATATGTATTTCTAGTGTATTCGATAATAAATATCTTCCGATTTAATTGGTAGATATTTTACCATCTGAATTTTACTTTCAATTCTTTCCACGGAATTTCCAATTAACTAATTAAACCTATCAAAGTCACAATACCAGGCACATTTTAACAGAATTGACAGGCAGGTCCTTGTTAAAATGGCTGTTTCTTATAAATCAAAAGTCATTCTTATCTACGTAAAGTTCACTCTTGTGATGAGCAAAAGAAAAATCCATGCTATTATTTCATTACCTATAGGTGCGGCTAAAGTTTTGCATTTCTACAGAAAGTTATGTCCTAGTAACATATAATTCTGTTATCTCTAATTGAAATTTTTGTATTCCACAGAAAGCACACGTTGTTAACCGATTCTATCCCTCGCTTCAAACTTGCAATCCCAACAGAATGACACACTCGTCTTAGTTACGAGTGGATTTTGTTAATATCCTTTCATGGGATTCTTCTGATGTCTATGAGCTCATGTTTGAAATCTAAAACAGTTCCTGCTCTTGCAAATGAGACTGATCGCCTGGCTTTAATTGACTTCAAGAATCGGATCACTCAAGACCCACTTCAAATCATGAGCTCATGGAATGACTCTATTAATTTTTGCAACTGGATAGGTGTTACGTGTAGCCCCTCCAGTAAACGAGTCATTGTTTTGGATCTGGAAGCTAAGAGATTAGTTGGCCCCATACCACCCTCTATAGGAAATCTTACTTACCTCACAGGAATCAACCTACGAAGCAATAGCTTCAACGGAGAAATTCCTCAAGAAGTGGGGCGTTTACAACACTTGCAGCATCTCAATTTGACTTTGAATTCCATTGGTGGTAAACTTCCAACTAATCTGAGCTACTGTACACAACTTAGAGTGCTTGATGTTGCCTTATCCAGAACAATTTTCAAGGAAGCATACCTAATGAACTTGGCCGTTTATCAAGGTTGGGATTTTTCCGCCTTTCTATGAATAATCTTACTGGTACCATCCCTCCTCCAATCTTTAATATTTCTTCCATGTACTTTTTCTCTATTACTCAAAATCGACTACATGGAAGCCTTCCACCAGATGTTGGTCTTACCCTTCCTAACCTTCAAGTGTTTGTTGGTGGTATTAATAGTTTCATGGGACCTATTCCCGTGTCGTTGTCAAATGCTTCTCAACTTCGGACGCTTGACTTTTCTCAAAATGATTTGACTGGGACAGTTCCTCAAAATCTAGCAAGCTTGCAAGGCTTGGTTAAACTTAATTTTGTTATAAATAGTCTTGGAAAGTGGAAGGATGGTGACCTGGATTTTCTTAGTTTCTTGGCTAATTGTACTAGTTTGGAGATCTTGGGTCTTGCTTATAATCATTTTGGTGGAGTATTGCCCAGCTCTATAGCCAACCTTTCAACCCAACTATACGCTCTTTTAACAGGTGGGAATATGATTCATGGTGACATCCCTATTGGGATTGGGAACCTCGTTAACTTAAACCAACTTGGATTAGAAAATAACCATTTGGGAGGTACTCTCCCTCATGCTCTTGGGAAGCTTCAAAAGTTAAATATATTAGTTTTGGGTAGTAACAATTTTTTTGGGCCAATCCCTTCCTCCTTGGGAAACTTAACTGCATTGTTAATACTTAATATGGAGGGAAACAGATTTGAGGGAAGGATACCCCCAAGCCTAGGAAACTGCCGAAATTTGCTTTCACTGAACCTTTCTCGTAACAATCTCTCTGGAACCATACCAAAACAGGTTATGGGTCTTTCATCTCTTTCAATTTTTTTGGACTTGTCTTATAATTTTTTAGTAGGAGCACTACCTTTTGAAGTGGGCAACTTAATACATCTTACCAAGTTAGATCTCTCAAAGAATAGATTATCAGGCAAAATTCCCACCAACCTTGGGACGTGTATTAGTTTGCAATACTTGTATTTGGGCAGTAATTCATTTGAGGGAGCAATTCCTCAATCCTTGAAGAATTTAAGAGGTTTTGAAGATATAGATCTTTCTCATAATAATTTGTCTGGGCATATTCCTGGATTTCTTATCAAGCTTTTGTCACTTAAGCATCTCAATATTTCTTATAATGATTTTGAGGGTGAAGTGCCATGTGAAGGAATTTTTGCAAATGCAAGTGCAATTTCAATCTTTGGAAATGAAAAGTTATGCGGTGGTGTCCAAGAATTACATTTATCTTCATGCTCAAGCAAACATCCTAAATTGTATAGGAAGCTTCTTGCACTCAGAATAATAATTCCTGTCACTTGTATAACCATATTTGTACTTCTTTGGTTGTATTTTTTCCCTACATGCTCTATTGTGAAAAATTTAAGAAAGGGAACACTGGCCATGTCTTCTTTTGAAGATTGGCAAATACCTATCTCTTATGCAGAACTCTTAGAATCAACAAACAGGTTTTCTGAGAACAACTTGATTGGTTCGGGTAGCTTTGGCTCTGTATACAAAGGAGTTCTTTCTAGAAATGGAGCAATTGTTGCAGTTAAAGTATTAAACCTTCAACAACAAGGAGCTATGAAGAGCTTTATTAATGAATGCAATGCTTTGAGAGACATACGTCATCGTAATCTCCTTAAGGTTATCTCTGCTTGCTCTAGCATTGATCATAAAGGGAATGACTTTAAGAGTCTAATTTTTGAGTTCATGTGCAATGGAAGTCTAGACCGGTGGTTGCATCCAAATAATGATGAGCAACATCAAATAAACAAATTAAGCTTTATTCAAAGGCTAAACATAGCCATTGATGTTGCTTACGCATTAGAATATCTTCATCAACATTGCCAAACACCAATTGTTCATTGTGATCTTAAACCAAGCAATATACTCCTTGATGAGGATATGGTAGCCCATGTTGGTGATTTCGGATTGGTGAAGTTCCTCTTTGAAGAATCTAACAATCCCTCCAAAACTCAAACCCTGTCAGTTGGACTAAAGGGTTCCATTGGGTACATTCCTCCAGGTAATTTTTCAATCAAATGAAGCAAAACTCATTTCTTGTTTAATAGATTTTTTTCCACATTAAATTAAAGCAGAGATTCTTTTAAAAAGTAACTATAAACTCAATTTTGAGAGCACTTTTTTTTATTTGGAAAAAATGTTTAACACCATTGGCCACTTGAAAAAAAAAAAAAAAAAACGCAAATATCCACAAAATTGTATGTTGGGATATATGTGCAAACAATGCATAATGTATTAGTGGTTAAATTCTAAGCTTATAAGAGTACTGTTTGTTACTAAAAATGTATTAATGAATTATAGAGTATGGGATGGGTGGCCAAATTTCAACATTGGGAGACATTTTCAGTTATGGGATACTCTTGCTAGAGATATTCACCGGCAAAAAACCTATCGATGAAATGTTCATAGATGGTTTGTGCATTCACAAGTTCACTTCAATGGCTTTGCCTGAACATGTAATGAATATAGTTGACGCATCAATGTTCTTTGAGGAGGATGAAGAAGATGTTGATGATGAGAGAAACAAAGATGACATTGAAGACAAAGCAATAATTGAAGAAGAGCCCCGTCTTAATGTTAGTAGCAGAATAAAAGATTGTTTGATATCAGTGTTCAAAATTGGATTGTCATGTTCTTCAACATCACTTGATGAGCGGATGCCAACAGATGTTGTTGTCCATGAAATGAATGCAATTAGAGACACATATCTTAAACTTAAGAAGAAAAACAGAAGAAGAATGAACTAGGTATGTTAAGTCCATTTATTTTCTTCTCAAAGAAAAACATTTGATTTGATTAATGGACATACATATTTTTCACTTGTTTGTAAAAGAACAATACTAATATAAAATAAAAACATAAATTCAAAGATGAGAAAAAAAATGAAAAATTGAAAGAATATCAATCTCTCTGTTAGGATTGTTAAGTTTGCATGTTATTGTTATGAGTTCTTTTAAGACTACAACAAAATGTCACAACATTTTCATAACAAGTGAAATATCATTCCACCATAATTCAAAATAAATTGAAATAAAATAAGATTTTAGTGGGACCTACCGTAATTCAAAACAAAGATATTGTGAAAATGTTGTGAGATTTTGTTGTCTCCCTAGTTCCTAAACTCTTTTGTACTGTTATTTAACACCAACGTAATAAAAGGAACAGAATTACTGTTTGTTCCTTTGTTGCAAGAAAGTAATTACAGTTCTTTCATTCATCACTATTTCTATCAATGACGTAGTTGTTCCGTTATTAATTAATTTATGTGATTGTCTTGTAGCATGACCGAATTGGATGGAATTGAAGTAATGAACTCCCTTGATTGAGTAATATTTCTGAGGCTCGTGATGGCTATAAATTATAGGCTTGTGACATTCTATTGTGTTCTTTACAGTGTACACATATGCTGCCTCAGCCATTGTCATTGCTTTCCATGTCAAAGGTAATTTAGATCAATAGCTCCCTGTTATTTGTCAATGACATTTCTTAAACCATATTACTATATTTATTGTTTTTAACATGGATTGTACGATCGCTCCTTTAATTGTACTATTTGTTTGATACACTATTCCTTACTGTTCTTCTTAACGTAGAAATGTTTGAGGGCTAGTTAGCACGTAATAACAGTTCATGGGACATATTTTTGTCATTTTCTTTTATGGATTGTTTTTCTTAATTTGCTTTCCCTCTTAATATTGCTAATTAATTACTAAAAAATTACAGTTTTATAGAGCTATACATAATATATAACTATCTTTTATTCCTGGATCTCTCATGCCCGTTGTACTCACATAGACTTCCCAAATCCTTTGCGTCTCAAGTCTGCCCATCGCAATCCTGTGGGCACTCGAGGACAAGATTTATTATTTCAGCTAAATCTGGTTATTAAGCATGGTACAGACATGCATGCGATATATTGAGATAGTTACTTAAAATTACAAAAGATAAGATTAAGTAACTATCTCAATACATGACAAGATCCACAAATGCTTGCATGAATTATATTATGGAAAAGCCAGCCAATATGTGAGATGGTAAGTAATGACAATTTGCTAATTTTCAATCCAATTTTTTTTGCCTATTAACTCCAGCCACCAGCAAGTAAAAGAAAATTCCACATAAATATCATCTATATCTATATCTATATAATATCCAAAAGTTTAAGTATAACATTTATTATTGTTATGCTTTTGTTAAGCCACATTAGTGTAGCATTTCGGTCTTTTGGTATGTTTCGGTCTACTTATGTCCAATTTGGTCCCGTTCAGTCCATTACGTCAAATTCAGTCTACACCGGTTTATCCGGTCCATTTCTGTCCACTTCAATCCATACAAGCCTTTTTGGTCAATTTAGTCAACTTTGGTTCATTTCGGTCCAATTTAGTCCTTTCGGTCCACTTCTATCCATTCGGGTTATTTTGGCCCACTCTAGTCAATTTCGGTCATATTTAGTCTACTTTGGTCCGCTTCGGTTATCTTGGTCAATTTCAATCCACTTTGGTCACGACATTTGTATTCATTTACCTTGTCATAAGAGATCACTTTTGTATTCATTCATAACATTTTTTGGATTTCTAAATTTTTGGATAGTGGAAAAATATTATTTAATTATAATGCATATGTATTATTACATTAATAAAAAATTTCGGCACATCTCATTGATTAGCGACTAGTATTGCAAGAAACGTGAGTGAGTCTCGTTGTTTTATTTTGTTTATCTATTTATTTTTGAGATAGAGGTTGGTTGTTTGTTTTGGGCTTGAGTAATAAACACGAAAGCAATTTCAAATCATTTCGACCTGGGCCAATATAATGATCACGTTAGTTAGGACATGCAAGTAAGGTTGCTCTCCCAATCTCCCAAATAAAAGAAGTGCATAAATAAGGCCAGGTTCGGACAGATTGAGCCCATCATAACGTTAGGCAGGATCGTCAATGTCCAAATTTGATCTGCAAATGCTTGCATTAATTATTTTGGAAAAGATTCCCAAAAAAAAAAAAAAAAAAATTTAATGGAAAAGCCAGCCAATAAGTGATCGTAGATAGGAGCATGGGCAAGTTTTGCAATTTTCACTTCAATTTGTCCTTCGAAACTTGATTTAGCTTATCTCAAGGTTCGATGATTTGATTTTTGCACTCAATAGATAGCTTCAATGTTAGAACTTATGATTTTTTTGTGATTAAATTTTTGTTCATAAAAAATCAATGATGTTTTTTATAGTTTTACTCTTATATTGTAAAATTATCTTTTAACCCTTAATTTTTGGTTAAAGGACTCTTGAAAAATAGTCATCTATATATATAATAATAGGTAAAACAAAGAGAAAATCCAATTAATTTTCAATTGAAATTCAATTAGTGTCTAATTTTACGCCACATGTCTCATCTAATCTAAATTTCAGAATTTTGTGCCAAGTGAGTAATTTAGGTAAAAATTGAATTTCAATTAGAGTTTAATTTTGTGCCACATATCCTATCTAATCTAAATTTTTAAATTTTGTGTCAAATTAGTTAATTTAATTTAGAAAACGAGGAGTCTAATATAATAAACCTTAAAAAAAATAATCATATATATAATATGTAATTGTGATTGTTTTTAAATGTACCCGTGCATATGAATGGGGTTACAAGCTAGTGGTTTTAAAAATTGGACCAGGGCAAAAAACCAATTTTGCCATCAAGTCCTAGTTTAACCCAGTCTTTGACCAGTTTTCACCGATTTTAGGGATTTTACCAAACCAGACTAGTGCTTGATTCCTAGTTGAACCGGTTGGATCGGCCAATCCGATTCAGTTTTTAAAACTGATGGGGAAGGTACCTTCTTGAAGGAGCCGTCACCCTCTATCTGGGCGATGGCGCGGTAATGGACGACGGTCCACCTATGCCCGTCACCCTCAACCAACTCCCCTGCAAGTCCCGACAGCATAATCTACACCGATGGGATGAACGGGTGACAGGACAAATCTGAAGGAACCGACATGTCTTGTGACTTGCGCGCTGTCAAGAATAGATAACTTGCGCTCCACGCCACAGGGGATGGCCCCAGTCAGGAAAGAATTTCGTAGAGAACACGCATTAGGGCATGGTTCCGATCAGAGGTTATCTCCTCGGACACGCCAAAGGCCCCAACTCTACACCACTATAAATACCCTCGACCCTCATGAACAAAGGTACGCATACTTCTATCCCGACTCTGGCACTCTGGAGTTGTGAGCAATACTAACTTGACCGTCGGAGGGTCGTTGGCCGGTATCACGCCGGTACTTCCCTTTGAGGTTCTTTTTACCTGTGCAAGTCTACTCTGAACGCGAAAACCTTGCGGCTCACTGAGGGTGGTTTTCGGCATCATCAAAAACCATGAAAATAGTGTTACATTACATGTATTTTAGAGAAATTCCTAGGATATTCAAAGTTTGCTACTCGTAAAATCTTGACTTAGCTATATTCAGTCAATATTTATCTCCAATCCTTTAAAAAATTCAATCAAAGAAAGGGTAAATATTGTGTTAAAAAAAAGGATCATATCGTGGCTCTAAGCCAACTTCAATTCTTTGTTTTTCAATGATATTTACCTAATTTACCAACAGCAAATTACTATTAGGCCAACTATATATAATATTTGTACAAATTGAAGATGATATGCTACCATTTATAATACATATTTCATACACTATTTCTCCCTCAGTCTAGATCGATTACATAAAAGCTTAGTCATAGATTAGCTAGCTAACGTCGATGGGAACTTCGGTCCTATCTTGAAGCAATAACTCACTGATCTGGTTGCCATCGGAGTCGCAAAGAACCTATTTTCCTAATTTGTTACTCTTAACCTTGATATAATTGTCGACAGAATTAAATGTTTTACAGGACCTATTGTGGTACCATTTTCCTTGGTTGTCTTTCTTGATTTGCTTTCCCACTTAAAAGAGCTAATCTCTAAAATATTACTGTATTTCTACTTTTCTAGAGCATTGGATAATGACTATCATCCGATTTAATTGCTCTGTATTTACGGCCCCAAGACTCGCATAGAATTACCAATCCTTTGTCATTAACATCAAGTTTTTTTTTTTTTTTTGAAAAAGCATTATCATCAACTTTAGTTTTATAGAATCTACTATCTCGCATTAAATTAAACAAATTGTTAATTGCTTAAGTCAAAGGAAAAAAAAAATTTTTGGGTTGAAATTAACCTGGGTTGAATCAATCAATTATCCGAGTTGATTAATTAGTTTAATTTATCCAATGATCTAGTTAATTACACGATACTACGATAGACACAACTATATCGCCAAAACTAAATTTTATATTGTGGAAAGTAAATTTCAAGTACACGGCAATATGGTTATGTTGAGAAAAACTCAAACCAAAAAAAACCCTAAAAGGGTTTAAAGGTCACCACCAACTTGATGAATTCATTATGGAAGATTGAAGTTATAAATATAATGAATAAACTCAATAACGAAGTACTTACTTACTGTAAAACATATTGAAGTTAAGTAATGGCAAGTTTTGCAAATTTTCAATTCAATTTTTGTTGCCTACTAAAACTTCAACCACTAATCGGAAAAAGTAAATTCAATAGATATATCATCTATATCCATATCTATATGTATTTAGAATCGAATATCCATATCTATATAATATGTAAAATTTGAAGCGTAATACTTATTGTTACTATACCATTGAGTCACATCAGCGTAACATTTCTAACCATTTTGATCTATTAGGTCTACTTCAGTCCATTTTGCTCCATTCAGTCCTATTCGGTCCATTCAGTCTAATTCAGTCCATTCAGTGCACTTTGATCTTTTAAGTCCATTTTGGTCCATTTGGTGATAACATTTGTATTCATTTCCTTGTGATAAGAGATCTCTTTTGAATTCATTCTTTTTTTTTTTTTTTAATTTCTACTCTTTTGAATCGAAGCTTAACCCCTTCCCTTCAAGTTCTTTTCCCTACTTCCAAAGATCCATCAAGCGAGTTGGCACCCATAGATGATTTTCCGGCCACCATTTTTAAATAAGTTTGGCGTTTAAGTTATTTTCTTCTAACCAATATGAAACATTTTTCTCCTTTTACTGCGTTGCCAGAGCTGAATGGGTTTGACGATAAATTAGGGAAATATACCATTCTAACATCCAATTGAACTAAATGAGCTCGGTTAAACCTCGGTCAAATCTAGATCAAATCTCAACAACCATTTGGGTATATGACGACATTAGTGAATTTGTCCCCAGCATTTTTTTTTTCTTTTTTTGGGAAACCAGAACCTTCATTCGATCATAGCAGAAACGGCAACAGTTAAATACAAGCTATACATTGATGAGTGGTGACACATTGAGCTAGATGTAAGCCTGTAAAAAAACATCTTGGTCGGTACATTCAATGTGGAAAAAGGCAAACAAAGCAAAGTGACAAACAGAGTGGAAAAATAAAAAGTCTTGGAGAGTTTTAAACACAGTGGAAAATTTATCATGGTCCAAAGCTCATCGAATATGGAAAAGAAAAAGTGGCAAACAGGGCAGAAAATATCTCGCGAAGTGTCTAACTCGGTGGAAAATGATCTGGTCCAAAATATTTGATTTGAAGAAAGAGGAATTTGCATGTGAGACTGTAGCATTTTTCAAGAAATACTTAGCTATCGCTGCTTATTTCTTGAATCCCACCTCTCACAAATCACAATTCCTATTGAACTAGGATATCTTTTTTGTCAATGACATGATTGATTTAAGAGTCTTTTTTGACAAATCACAATTTCTATGGAGACTCGATTCAATTCAGTCAAAAGAGAAAAATTAAGAAATGAAAACTGGCTGGACAACAGCATCTAAATTCTACGTCCATAGAAACTTCCAATGATTTATCAAAGTCACAATATTATTGGCCACGTTTTAGCAGAATTGACAATCAGGTCATTGTGAAAATGGCCATTTCATATGTGCCAAAATGTTTTACAAATTTTCACTTCAATTTTGTCTTTTGAAACTTGATTTTCACATGTAACAAATCCTCTGTATTTTTTGGTTATTAAATTATATAAAATTATATTATATTTATACCATGTACACATTCACACACTTCACAATTCACACAAATAACATTATATAAAAAAAAAAATAATGCACACAATTAGTATCATACACACACACTCTCTCATATATATATATATATATATATATAATATAATATAATATAAATTTAAATTAAATAGAGACATTCAGAACTCACAAACACCCACATTTTACTCTTTAAGTCGAAGATACATAGAAAGTCAAATAGAGAACAGGGATGAGATGACATTCATGAGAGAAATGGAGAGTGATTTGTGTTGTTAATTAGTTTTGGGATGAGCTGATCTATGTTGCTTGATTTTGGGCATTGATTTGTGATCATGATGTGCAAGATTTAAGCCAAGTTGTGCAAAAATAATTTTAAGGGTAATTAAATTAATAAAAAAATATTTTATATATATAAATATTTAATTTTTTTCAAGTCAGGGGTTCATTTGAACCCCTGAATTACAAGTGCCGCCACCCCTGAGTCATCCATAATATGTAACTATCTTTTTGATTTAATTCCTTGATCTCTCACGCCTGTTGTACTTGCGTAGACTTATACCTTTGCTTCTCGAGTCAGCCCATCGCAATGCAAGCCAGGATCATTAGGTCCTTTGGGCTCGCACAAATTTGATTGACATGTAGATGGAGGTTACAAATTGATGAACCAATGCACTTGAGGACAAGATTTGGTATTTTAGCTTAATCTAGTTATTAGCATGGGAGTCGATTCCGTACCATATTGGCCCGTACCGGTCGGTACATACCGTACCGGCCAGTGTATCGGTACAGGTACACCCTTATTTTGTACCGGAAAAAATACCGGCCGTACCGGCTGTACCGGCGAATTTCGGTTGTACCGGCCTCGTACTGGCCGTACTGGACCGAAATACAAAATGTTGTTGTTTTTTTTATTTTTTATTTATTTTTTGTAATTGTGGCAATTTTTTAAGGGTAGGATGGTAATACTCATGTATATTATGGTCTAGAAGTAGATCCTTTTGATGGATGGGAGTAAATTATCCTATATAGTTTGTGTTAACTTAATTATTTGTATTATTTGTTTTCTTTGTATGCAATGAACAATTAAGTTTTTTATTTTTTATATTGTGTTTTTTTTTTCTTTGTATGCAATGAATAATTGAAGTAATGTTTTCTTGTAAACAGGAGGTAATATTTTATGGTAAATAGAGAGAGTGTGTGTGTGTGTGTGTGTGTGTGTGTGTGTGTGTGTGTGTTAAATATATAAAATAGTGGTAAACCCGAAATGGTTTTTTGGTATTGACCGGTATCCGAAATATATCATACCGGTGGCCAAACCGGTACAGCCTCCGGTACGGTATTGACTTCCTTGGTTATTAGGCATGGTGCAGGCATGCATGCGATTTATTGAGATAATTACTACCTACTTAATCTTATATGTTGTAGTTAAGTTCTGTTGGAAGCCATAACGAGTAGCCCTTATACCAAATTTAAACACAGTTTGAATGAATTATCACTCACACTAATATGTTGGATGTTGTTTGTATTAGATTTATAGTGAAATATAAAACAGATAAAGATGACAATAATTCAAAATTGCCGACAAAATCAAATCGGGTATGTGAGATGGCAAGTAATGACAAGTTTTGCTAATTTTCAATTCATTTTTTGTTGCCTATTAAAACTTCAACCTCCAACGAGTAAAAGAAAATTCCACATAAATATCATATATATCTATATTTATATAATATCTAAAAGCTTAAGCATAACATTTATTATTACTACGCTCCTATTGAGTCACATCAGCATAGCATTTCGGTCTATTTAGTTCCGATTCAGTACATTTAGGTCCAATTCAGTTCAGTTTGGTCCATTCAGTCCACTTTGGTCTATCTGGTCTATTTTGGTCTACTTTGGTCTAATTCGGTCCTTTCAGTCCATTTCGGTCTACCTCTGTCCATTCAGTGCACTCTGGTCCAGTTCAGTCCACTTTGGTACCCTTCGGTTCTTTTGGTACATTTCAATCCATTTTGGTTATAACATTTGTATTCATTTACCTTGAGAGAATAGATCACTTTTGTATTCAATTATAACATTTTTTGGATTTCTAAACTTTTAGATAGTGGAGAAATATTATTTAATTATAGTGCATATATATTGTCACATTAATAAAAAAAATAAAAAATTTGGCACATCCCGCTGTTTAGCGACTAGCATTGCATAAAATGAGAGTGAGTCTCATTGTTTTGTTTAATTATTATTATTATTATTATTTTTTAGGTGGAGGTTGGTTGTTTGTTATTTAATTATGGTGCATGCAGAGCTGCAAATACTTGCATTAATTATTATGGAAAAGCCAGCCAATAAGTAATGGTAGATAGGAGCTGATGAAGTCAAAAATTGACCTCGTCTGTATGCTCCCCATCAATGTCGATGGACGAGCTCCGATACCTGTTGTCAAGAAAAGAAAGGCAAAGGAAGTCTCATCGGTGTGGCGCTAGTTGAGAATACTCTGATGCTAAAGTCAGCTAAATGGCTCTCAAAGAATTCTCTCATAGGTGTTTATCTAGTTTTTCATATATCTTTTACCTGAGTTGCATTCCCTTTTTATAGTTTGCTTCGGGTTGGTGTAGTTATGTCTGTTAATGCTCATCTAGGCGTTTTCCTCCTCAAGGAAACATAGCATTAATTGACAATAAGGATTCTATTTAAAGTGTAACGGATGGCCGTTCGGTCATCATTGCCTTTGTAACCATTCGGACGCACTTATTCCTTGTCAGCTATCTAGATGGCATTTATTTATGCCTTCAATGTATGCGGGCCTGTCTCGTCTATACTGACGGGGTCTTGCCCCTACACTTGTCCCTGACTTAGATGTGGTTGTGGTCGTTTTTAAACTAGATGACCTTCACTTGATACTCGTCAGGAGCATCAACAAGTTTTGCAAATTTTCACCTTCATTTTGTCCTTCGAAACTTGATTTGGCTTATTTCATGGTTAGATATTTCGATTTTTGCACTCAATATATCACTTTAATAGTTAGGAATTATGATTTTGTTTGCAATTAATTTTTTTTCATCTAAAAATCAGTAATTTTTTTAACCTTATATTTAAAATTATTAATTAACCCTTAATTTTTGGTTAAAGGACTCTTGAAAAATAGCGTGCTACATATATAGAGAAATTTATAAGATTTTCAAAGTTTGTTACTTGTAAAATCCTGACAACTTCAATCAAAGTAAGAGCAAAAATTTGTTACTTCAGTCGTTATTTTTCTGTAATCCTTATATTTAAAAGGACTCTTAATTTTTTGGTTAAAGGACTCTTAATTTTTTTCGTTATTTGTTACCCTCCAACCCAGCTGGGAAATCGGAGGGTAATGGAGGACAGATGTCCTAGGAATCGAGATCGGGGTTGTACATCTCAACGGCTAAACGGTCCTCAATGCCGATGAGGTTGTCGATGAATCTGACACCACCGACAACAATGAAATTGGGTCGGTTGTTGTTGTGGCTAGAATAGAAGACTCCGAAGAGAGGGTTGAGGCGAGAGTAGTGTAAAGGGGAAGTGGTGGAAATGTGGCGAGAGAGGATTGGGGAGGAGAAGGTGGGTGTAGTGGGTTTGTGGAGGAAGAAAGAAGAGATGGAGAGGCAGTGAGGAGAGAGACACGGAGAAAGGAGAATGAATGCAAGAAAGAATAAAAAATAAAAAAAGTAGTGTGAACGTAAAATAAAATTTTTTTTTTTTAGCTTTTAGCTACAGTGCACAACCATATATAGCTGTGCACTGTAACAATGAAGGTAAAATTTTTACCTTTAACTCCACTGCTGTAGTGTGAATTTTTGTGTTTTGGTGTAGTTAAAATAGCTATATAGCTATTTAGTACGTTGCTATGAGTGCTCTTATGATACATATTTCATACACTATTTCTCCCTCGGTCCTATCTTGAAGCAATAACTTATGATCTAGTTGCCATCGGAGTTGCAAAGAACCTATTTTCCTAATTTTTTACTCTTAACCTTAATATAATTGTCGGCAGAATTAAATGTTTTACAGAGCCTATTGTCGTGTCATTTTCCTTTGATTGTCTTATCTTGATTTGCTTTCTCACTTAAAAGAGCTGTCTCTACTTTTCTGGAGCATTGGATAATGACTATTGTCCGATTTAATTGCTCTGTATTTACGGCCTCAAGACTCCCATAGAGTTACCAATCCTTCGTCATGATCATCAAATTTAGTTTTAGAGAATCGACTATCTTTTATTAAATTAAACATAATTGTTAATTGCTTAAGTCAAAGGAAAAAAATGTTGGGTTGAAATTGATTCGGGTTAAATCAATTAATCACCCAAGTTGATTAATTAGTCTAATTTATCCAATGGTCTAGTTGATTACATGGTACTATTATAGACACAACTACATCGCAAAAACTAAGTTTTATATCATGGAAAGTAAATTTCAAGTACATGGCAAAATAGTGATGTGGGGAAAAACCCAAAAAATATATATATATATATATATATATATATATAAACAAATGAGTGGTTTGAAGGTCACCACCAAGTTGAAGAATTCATTAGGAAAAATTGAAATTATAAGGAATAAACCCGATAACGAAGTACCTACTTACCGTAGAACAATTTTTTTTTTTTTGAGAAGTTAAGTAATGACAAGTTTTGCAAATTTTTAATTTAATTTTTGTTGCCTATTAAAGCTCCGACCACTAATCAGAAAAAGAAAATTTGATAGAAATATCATCTATATATATATTTATATATATATATATATATTTTTAGAATTAAATATTCATATCTATATAATATCTAAAAGTTGAAGTATAGTATTTATTGTTGTTATACTCCTATTGAGCCACATCAACTTAACATTTCCGTCTAGTTTGGTCTATCAGGTTTGCTTCGATCACTTTTGGTCCATTCGGTGATAACAGTTGTATTCATTTACTTTGTGATAAGAGATGTCTTTTGTATTCGTTCTTTTTTTTTTTTTTTTTTTGAATTAAAGCTTAACCCCTTCCCTTCAAGTTCTTTTCCCTACTTCCAAAGATCCATCAAGCGAGTTGGCACTCATAGATGTTTTTCTGGCCACCATTTTTAAATAAGTTTGGCGTTTAAGTTATTTTCTTCTGACCAATATGTAACATTTTCTCCTTTTACTGCGTTGCCAGAGGGCTGAATGGGTTTGACGATAAATTAGGGAAATATACCATTCTAACATCCAATTGAACCTAACGAGCTCGGTTAATCCTCGGTCAAATCTAGATCAAATCTCAACAACCATTTGCGTATATGACGACATTAGCGAATTTGTCCCCAGTAATAATTTTTTTTTTCTATTTTTGGGAAACCAGAACCTTCATTCGATCATAGCAGAAACGGCAACAGTTAAATACAAGCTATACATTGATGAGTGGTGACACATTGAGCTAGATGTAAGCCTGTAAAAAAACATCTTGGTCGGTACATTCAATGTGGAAAAAGGCAAACAAAGCAAAGTGACAAACAGAGTGGAAAAATAAAAAGTCTTGGAAAGTTCTAAACACACTGGAATTTTTATCATGGTCCAAAGTTCATCAAATATGGAAAAGAAAAAGTGGCAAACAGGGCAGAAATTATCTCGCGAAGTGTCTAACTCGGTGGAAAATGATCTGGTCCAAAATATTTGATTTGAAGAAAGAGGTATTTGCATGTGAGACTGTAGCATTTTTCAAGAAATACTTAGCTATTACTGCCTATTTCTTGAACCCCACCTCTCACAAATCACAATTCCTATCAAACTAGGATATCTTTTTTGTTAATGGCATGATTGATTTAAGAGTCTTTTTTGACAAATCACAATTCCTATGGAGACTCGTTTCAGTTCAGTACAGCATCTGAATTCTACATCTACAGAAACTCCAACGACTTATCAAAATCACAGTATTATTGGACACGTTTTAGCAGAATTGACAAGCAGGTCATTGTGAAAATGGCCGTTTCATATGCGCCAAAATGTTTTACAAAATTTCACTTCAATTCTTTCTTTTTAAACTTGATTTGGTACCAATGGTTCGATTTTTGCACTCAATATTTCATTCTAATAGTTAGGAATTATGATTTTGTTTGAAATTATACTTTTGTTCATTTAATAGTCAAAATGATGTTTTTATTAATTCTTAAATTCTAAAATTATCTTTTTAGCTTTAAATTTTACTGTTAGGCTAAACGATGGTTGAAAAATTAAATAGGGTAATACATAAATATAAAGAAATTTATATGATTTTTAAAATTTGGTACTTGTATAATGTTAGCTTAATTGTATTCTAGAGAATATAATATTTTCCCAAATTGCAAATGATATGCTCTCATTTACATAAAATCTTTTAGACACTATTTCCGTATTTCTCCCTCAGTTAAATGTTGTCCTCAATGAAATTAATGTAATTTGAGACAGTTCTTAAATTTACGATGGAAAATAGAAGAAGAATGAGCTAGGTACGTTAAGTCATTTTGTTTGGAGAAGCCTACTTGCAGCAAGAGACATCATTTACAATGGATCTAAGTTGCGTGTGGGAGATGGCAAGACAATGGGGGTCTACTCTCACAAATGGTTATCACACCCTCCAATACCACTGAATGAACATGCCAAAGACATGAGGGTCTGTGAGCTCCTGGATGAAGAATCACGGCAGTGGGACAGAGGCAAAATTGAGACAGTGTTTGCACTGAGGACAAGGCAGGAAATTCTGGCAGTACCATTGGACCATCTCAATTCTCCGGACACACTGATTTGGACAGAAAATAAAGCTGCGAAATTCACAGTAAAAACAGCTTATCGGCTTGCACTCGGCCTGAA
This sequence comes from Lithocarpus polystachyus, assembly GCA_033629205.1. Taxonomy (NCBI): domain Eukaryota; kingdom Viridiplantae; phylum Streptophyta; class Magnoliopsida; order Fagales; family Fagaceae; genus Lithocarpus; species Lithocarpus polystachyus. The sequence continues at coordinate 40,504,326 of CM066168.1, forward strand.
CATGCAACCGTGGGCTGAACATTCATCAAGCCGTGCTTTTAAACCAGCTTGGAGCAAAATCTGGACACTCAATGTACCACCCAAAGTTCGAATGTTTTAATGGAGAGCTTGCTCGAATTGTCTCCCAACCAGGGAAAATCTCCATAGACGCCGAAAACGAGTGGATACCAGATGTGAATTCTGTCACCAACAGTCCGAGAACACAAGCCATATCCTATGGGAATGCCCATTTGCACAAAATGTATGGGCACTGATGAGTAGCCGAATCCAGAAATGCAGAAACATAGCAGACGATTTTTTCCACTTATTCTGACAGCTGCGTGACAAGCTTAGCCAACGGGAACTTGAGCAGTGGGCAACTACGGCATGGTTGATTTGAAATGCGAGAAACAAGTTTTACTTTGAGCATGTCCAACTCCAACCAAAAACAATCGTCGATGTCGCACGCGATCTGCTGGTTGAGTACCAACGCCTTGTGGCTTTGCAGTGACAAGCCACGTTTTTTGCTGCAATTTGTATCTTGTTTTAAAACTTTTGAAACCCCAACACAGATACTGGGTTTCACTACTGTACTGAAACTCTTTACATATAAATGAAAACTTCTCTCGTTACATATTGTCACTTCCCCCTGTATTGGGGAAAAAAAATCATAAGCATATAAAATTAAGGAAAAAAATATAGAAGTAAAAAGAAAAGAATATCAATAGCTTCTATTAGTCATCCGCATGTTACTGTTTATTAACACTAATGGAATTCAAGGAAAACAATTGCTGTCTGTTCACATTAGTCATACGCTTATTGCGATAATTAATTCATGTGATTTACTGTTTTGTTGCATGACCGAATTGGATGTAAGTAAATAGAAAAGAACATCAATCGCTGTTGTTAGAATTTAGATCCCTTAAACCCAAACAGATTAACCTAGATATTTAGCCAAGTGATTAACTTAGGTAAATTAAGTAATTCTAAATTTACACAAATATATCATATCATGCAAAAATGCGGAGAATAAATAACATACAATATGATAACCCAGGAAACCAAACCGGTAAAAACCTGGGGAGGATTTAACTTAGCTATCCTCAAGGTAAAAAGGAATTCACTATGAAAGAATTGAAGTTTACACAATAGCGATTTAAACCACTAACATCCTATTGCTACCTCGAGTAGGAAACTTACTACCACGACCACGTGACAGCTCCGAGTCCACGGACTACTTCTTTCCTTGAATTCTGAGCAAAGTACAAGCACACCTGCTTGTATATCTTGAAACTCTTAATTCTGCAATTGAATGATTACCAAGCTCTTGACATCAATCTTGAGTTTGGAAACCCTAAGTGTATGTGAAGGTAAACACCTCTAGATCTCACAAATAAGATTCACAAATACAATATTCAGAACACTAAAAACGTGGCTAGGGTTTTCTCTTTTATACTTAGGGTAAAACATAAAACCCTACACATTAAATAGACTAGGGCTGAGTTAGAAATTTTGCAGAAAAAACAATCTACACGACTTTCGATCGGTCGAGTCTAATTCTCGATCGATCGAGCCAGGCAGAATTGCACAGTAACTTCTGCAGTAACTAGATTCCAACTTTACATAAAAACCTCATACTTTGAGCAAGTCTAAACAAGACTAAAAAACGTTTTGATCATGGTTTGCCAACATTACAAAATGAAGTTCTAATACATTAGTTTCTAATTTTTAGAACCTAACAAACTCATCCTTTGGCAATCCGTGACAAAACACAAAGTTAACAAAATGCTCAAAGTTTTCAAAATAAACAGCCCATTACACAACAATAGCCCTACTAAACAAATTCAACCTAACGATTATCTATCAGTTGCAAAAGTAGACAGCAGCACGACTGAATCAACCTGTATATTCCTGTAACACTTAACAAACACATAAACGCATGTATGAAAAGGAAAAACAGTAAAACAACAAATATGCAAATTAACTCTCCCCCTATGTTAAATACATCAAAAATAATTTCAACTCCCCCTAAACAAAAGATTCTTGTATTTTCCACACATATTCCCACATATCATTTAAAACTCTCCCTTTTTGTCACATATTGACAAAGATAACTCAAACAAAGAGTAACACCTCAACAGAGAACAAGAGAAAATAGAGAATTAAGGAAACATAAAACAGTTTAGCTCTATAGAAAATAGAGAGAACTCCCTCTATGAAGAGCAACAACTCCCCCTTTGAGCATCAAAGGCCAAAAAAAACTTTTCTCCCCCTATAAAAATAGGAAAAACAAAACAAGTTTTGGGAAAAACAGTTTCGGGGAAAATTTTAAGAGGTGGGGATAAATAAAAACACACAAACCTAAAAAAAATTGAGTTGAGGATACACATGAAGAAAAATATTCTCTCTTTCAATAAATGCAAACTTGACATTATGTGACTCATAAATAGTTGCATGAGTAGAGAAAATATTTTCACATTGATTATCCATCATATCTTAAGAAAAATGCAGTTCACACATCAAGAAAAAGAGCATATACTAAAATGTACAAAGGACTCAAAAATTAATCAATCAATTTTTTTAATTCAAGTTGAGTACCCAATTTAGCAAAGTGTATGCATGTTATGTGTGAAAATAATAAGAGATATGATTGCAAAACTGCAAGATGGACACAGAAAAACAATGTAACTCATGTGAATCCTAACCATAAATGATGCATGAAAAATATTTGGTCAAAAACTTAGAAACTGAAAATTTTTCAGTTTTGATCGATTGAGCATCGATCGAATACCAATCGAGCCAGGCAGATTCAAACCAAAAATTTTAATCGCAATTTTGATCGGTCGAAAGACAGATTCGATCGATCAAAAATCTAGAAAAATTAAAATTTTGAAAAAAAGAGCAATTTTATGCAGAAACTCCTCAAATTACAATATTTCATGAATGAAATGCATGAGTATAAGACTAAAAGTTTTTCAAAAAGACATGAATACAAACCAGATTTCTCAAAAACAAGTTTATCAACCAATTTGTCCTCAAAACTCAAATTTTGCATCAAAATAAAGGAACATGTAATCTTGGATGGCCACAACAAAATCACACACAATAACATGTACAAAGTTTAGCAAAGATAACTTGTGTAGTGTGTGCAACTAGCAAAAACTTGAGAGACATGTGAGGTGATATGTGAATAGTAATCAATCACAAAGTCTACAAAATTCATCACATACAATTGAAAGAGACTGTCACCTAAAGAGTTACATCATATAACTCTCACATTTCCTAGAATAAAAGCTTGCAATATGTAAGTTTCTTGATTTGCCTCATAATGTACACACAAATTTTATTTCATTGTGAATTTATTATAGCCCAATAATGTACACACCTATTTTAGCATTTAGTCTGAGGCTACACCTTATGTTCTTTTTGTACATGTGCTACACTTTCTCGAGCACAAAATCTTACGATATGCACTAAGGTATTCATGATTGGCTAATAAACAGTGGTGAGATGGTTATTTATGCCTTTCTCATTAAGTTCAAGTCCAACAATCAAAGGCATGTGATATCAAGATCAAGATCATGTGATCAAAAACTATAAACATCTTCCTACACAACATGCATTACAAAGCTTAAACTAGTAAAGTGCAATAAATAAGCTCATCCAAACTAAACAAAGTACATAAACATGTTATGTAAAGATAATATGGCCAACCTTTATTATAAATCCAAGATGTATAATACAAAACACATAAAAATATTTTTGGTTTTTAAAAAAAATTTATGACCAAAACTAAAAGCACACATTATACTAAATGATTAAAAATGCAAATGCAATACATGACAGTGCTTAACCAAGCTATAAAGGGTACACAAACAAGAAATATCAATTTCTTAATTAACCCTTGAGTATATGTACAAACTAGTACATACTTATACAAAATCATAAATAGCTTAGCACTTATATAATACATACTTTTTATGTTTCTCCACAATATCAAACATGTTATAAATCAAGAGAGAGATATCATAATTCATGTAATCCTCAAGAAAAATAAAATTAGACACAAAATAAAATATTGTTATCTTTTTGAAATTTTTCAATGTTTTTGGATTTTTTTTAATAAAAAAACAACTAAAAACAAAAAACAAAACATGTCCACAAATAATTGAAAGAATTAAAACAGGAACAAGTCAGCAACACTCACCTTAGAGAATCTTTTCTCACCCATATAGCACGAGTCTTCGGCTTTGTAGGTGAAAATCCATAAGAAGCTGAGTGTATTTGAGGGATTACACCAATCTTCTGAAAAAAAACTGAAATCGTACAAATTCCTTTCACAAGCCAACAAGCTCAAATTTTTCAAAAGAATATGAAACAATTTATATGGACTTATAGCAGGAGAAATATCATCACATATCCTAGACTGTAACACAGAATGCTTAAATTTCAATTTATGACAATTAAGACGAATGTGACAGGAGACACCATAAAAGTGACAAACAGCAACAAATTTAGGAACATCAGTATTTCTAACAACAAATCTAGTCTCAGATTTTGGTTTTTGCCTCAACAAAGAAAAATTTGGTCTAATATGACCAACAACACCACAAAGGTGGCAGGTAGGCACAAAAACAGATTTATTATGCTCTCTAACAGTAGGTTTAGAAACTTCAGCGTCTACATCAGAACTTTTACCTTTGTCAAACCTAGCAAAATAAGCTTTTTCTTTATTATTTCTCTTGAAATGAGGGATATAAACGTTCTTAATTTTAGGCTTAAAAGAAACAGAAACACTTCTGTTATCAACAGCAGGCTTGGTTCTAGTCAAATTTTCAATTTTAGTTTTAGATTCAACTAACTCTTGTTCCAACCTTTTCATCTTCTCATCTTGAGAGGAAATTTGATTTCTCAAAAATTCATTCTTTTTATTAGATTCATCTAATCTAACAATCAATTCCTCTTTTTCAAGATTAGCCAATTTTAACTCTTCCTTGAATTTCTTAGCAATTCTCATAGTTTTCAATAATTCCTTACGAAGAGTTTCACAGGTATCAAAAAGATCAACAGAAACAACAGTGTCATTTTTATTCAAATCATCATAATAAAAAATAATAAGACACTTAAAATCATCCATGATAACAGGGATCAAAGATCAACTCTTAGATCAATAGATCTAAAACAAAAGAGTTACCCGCTTTGATACCACTTGTTAGAATTTAGATCCCTTAAACCCAAACAGATTAACCTAGATATTTAGCCAAGTGATTAACTTAGGTAAATTAAGCAATTCTAGGTTAACACAAATATATCATATCATGCAAAAATGCAGAAAATAAATAACACACGATATGATGACCTAGGAAACCAAACCGGTAAAAACCTGGGAAGGATTTAACCTAGCTATCCTTAAGGGAAAAAGAAATTCACTATGAAAGAATTGAAGTTTACACAATAGCGACTTAAACCACTAACATCCTATTGCTACCTCGAGTAGGAAACTTATAACCACAACCACGTGACAGCTCTGAGTCCACGGACTACTTCTTTTCTTGAATTCTAAACAAAGCACAAGCACACCTGCTTGTATATCTTGAAGCTCTTGATTCTGCAACTGAATAATTACCAAGCTCTTGACATCAATCTTGAGTTTGGAAACCCTAAGTGTATGTGAAGGTAAACACCTCTAGATCTCACAAATAAGATTCACAAACACAATATTCAGAACACTAAAATTGTGGCTAGGGTTTTTCTTTTTATACTTAGGGTAAAACATAAAACCCTACACATTAAATGGACTAGGGCTGAGTTGGAAATTCTGCAGAAAAAACAATCTGCACGACTTTCGATCGGTCAAGTCTAATTCTCGATCGATCAAGCCAGGTAGAATTGCACAGTAACTTCTGCAGTAACTCGATTCCAACTTTACATAAAAACCTCATACTTTGAGCAACTCTAAACAAGACTAAAAAATGTTTTGATCATGGTTTGCCAACATTACAAAATGAAGTTCTATTACATTAGTTCCTAATTCTTAGAATCTAACAGCCCTATTAGGATTGTTACTGTTATTTTTCCTCAAACAAAAAAAAAAAAGGAAAGGATTGTTACTGTTATTTACCACTAATGGAATAAAATGAATACAGGTTACAATTTGATGTCTATTCATGTTGTTTCATCAAGAAGTTAACCACTTGGGCTTGGCCTTACTCTTCCTTAGAAATGTTTGTGGGCAGATATTCCATACTTTCACGAAACCTAATTCCTGGAGTCTTTTTGGCTAGATATTGTAAAAATGTAAGTTTATTGGCATTATGAAGAGAGAAGTAGAATTTGGCAACTTGTGTGCTGAATTCACTTGAAAATTTGAGGAGAGGAAAGAGAATTTGACACCAAATTTGGCACTTGAATTGCTGAATTTGATGTCAAATTTTCTCCCCCTTGCCCACCAGTGTCAAATTTGGCACTTAAATGCAACTAAGGCTTGAATCCCCCTCCCTTAAAAAGAAAGGTTAGCATTCACATTGGCGGTGTTAAAGTAGCTAAAAAGTTATTTTTACACCCCAAACACCAAAATGCAAGCAATATTGGAGCTTTTAAATCTTTAAAAATTATTAACAACTCGTTATAGTGAACTGCTATTAGTTGCAATCCACTGTAGCAAGTTTCTAATTGCTTATTAAATTGCAATGTTAAATTACCGATTGTTCCAAAAGTTTAAACTATTATAATATGGTAAATTTAATCATTTAACCACGCACTTCTAACATTGCTTTTATTGGTTTTTATTCTCTCTCTCATCTCAGCCTCTCATTCTTTCTTTTGTGGGTGGATATTTTATATTATTTTACTTGGTGATGTGCTGAACTAAAAGATAAGATGTTGAGTGTATTATTAAATGTGGTGTTAAATAGATAGAGCAGGTGTTTGAGATACTAAAAGCTATATTTGTTAGCACCACCGATGTGAATGCTCTATAGTTTTAGCATCGACCACTGGGCGACTCCACACTTTGATGATCATATTGAAAGATAATTTATTTATTCTCAAAAGGAATAGATATATTAACAAATAAAGTGTGTGTGTCTATGTGTTTGTTTCTGTGTATTAAATAAATTGATAGTTTTAACAATGGAGGATGGTCATAAATTCGAACCTTGAACATCTTTGTTGGGAACTTGAAACACCAGTTATCATATATCAATATATAAATAAGGTTCCGTTTTTCATTTGTAATTTTTAACTATAAATGAATATATTTGTAGTTTTTCAGTGTATGCTTTTATTGTAATTAGTCTTCCCTCAAACAGTGGGTTCCAGTTAGCTCAACAGGAAAATTATTCCTCAAGAAATGGGTTATCGCCTACCGCACATTCACAGCACCTGAATTTGACTTCCAATTCCTTTCTAAAAATTTAACAATTCTAATTTGATTTTCAAATTTCAATTCCAATCCAACTTAGTTGGTGTACCGTGTACTTGGGTCTTGAAGTTGACAACCTTACAGGAACCATTCCAGCTTTGATAGTGTACATTTTAGATCCCTGTAAACATAGATTGTTTAACTTAGCTATTTACCTAAGTGAATACTTAGGTTTATTATTCAGATCTAGGTTAAAACAAAACAAGCAGAGTATGATAAAGCAGTGGAAAAGTAAATAACACAATGATATGATGACCCAAGAAAACCAAACCGGTAAAAAACCTAGGGAGGATTTGACCTAGCTATTCTCAAGGTAAAAAACAAATCCATTATAGAGAATCGAAGTTTACAATAAGACTTAGACCACTAACATCCTATTGCTACCACATGTAGAACTTAGTGACATGACCACGTGCAAGCTCCAAATCCACGGACTCCTTCTCTATTAGGCCTTTGCAAAAACACAAGCTTACCTGCTTGTGACTTTGAGACCCCACTCAAAGGTTTTGGATCTCCTTAGACGTTGATCTTGTACTCAACAACTTCAACAACACTAGATCTTGAGATTCTTCAAGAAATAACACCGGTAGAAGACTTTGGAGAGCTTTTGGGTACAAAACCTTAGATCTACAAAAGAGGCACAAGATGCACTATAATCTCTCTAAAAATAATCTGAAAACCATCTCTAGGGCTAGCTTATAATGTCCTTTAAATACTAGAAAAAATAGCTCGCAATTTGGGCATAAAACGGTCAAGTTATGGGCTTCTTACGTTTGCTGATTTTTTGCAGATATGCGACTTTCGATCGGTCGAGTACCAATCGAATGACTTTCGATTGATTAGGTACCAATCGAACGAAATAGATAGTAACTTATTTTTCTTCATCCCAAACTTGAGTTTTTTTGTCTTGGACTTCAATGTAGACCATTCTAAACCAATAAGACTTAGTTTTTGTCATCGTTTGCCAACATTACAAACTCAAAACCTAACAATCTCCTCATTTGGCAATCTGTGACAAAACACACATACAACATAATGTCCATACACAATAAAATGCTCAAATACATCACAAATCCCAATCTAAGACTTCTAACCTAGAAGTTGCAAGAAGAGGTAGAAGGTCTTGATCTGAATGTACCTGCCTTTCCTGAAACACTCAAAAGAACACATCACCGCATGTGTGGAAAGAAAGATATATAAACAACAATATGAAACAAGTTATAAAAACAAAAGTAAGTTCTAATTCTCCCCCTAGGTTAGATACATTACAAAGTTTTTATATTCTCCCCCATTCAAAAAAAAAAAAAAAATTATCTCCACCTAAATAAAACAATTTAAAAACCTTTTTAAATTGGATCCCACATTTCATCTATTTCTCCCCCTTTTTATCACGTGTTGACAAAGACAACTCAAACAAAAAGTAAACAGAAAACATACGCAACAAAAATCAAGAGAAAATAGAGAATCAAGAAAACAAATGAATCCAGCTCTATAGGGAATAGTGGCAACTCCCCCTATAAACAACATAGGTTAAAAACAAGTTTCTCCCCCTATAAAAATAGGAAAAACAAAACAAGTTTTGAGAAAAACAATTTTGGGGAAAATTTAGGAGGTAGGGAAAATAAAGACACATAAACCAAACTTAAAAACTAAGCTGAGGATACACATGAAGAAAAATATTCTCTCTTTCAATAAATGCAAACTTGACATTATGTGACCCATAAACAGATGGTGTTTGAACTCAAATCAAGTAGAGAAAATATTTGCACATTATTATCTATCATATCTCTTAAGAAAAATATTTTCTAACAGTTCACACATAAAAATAGAATATACTAAAATGTACAAAGAACTCAAAAATTAATCAATCAATTTTTAAATCAAGTTGAGTACCCAATTTAGCAAAGTGTATGCATGTTATGCGTGAAAACAATGAGAAATATGACTGCAAAACTACAAGATGGAGACAGAAAAGAATGCAATGCATGTGAATCCTAAACATAAATGATGCATGAAAAAAAATTTGGTCAAAAACTAAAAAAAAAAAAAAAAAAAAAAAAAAAAAAAAAAAAAACTGAAAAAATTTTCAGTTTCGATCGGTCGAGCATCTATCGAATACCAATTGAGCTTTCGATCGATCAAGCAACAGATTCAATCAATCGAAAATCTAGAAAACTCAAATTTTTGAAAAACAGAGCAGTTTTCTGCAGTAACTCCTCAAAGCACAGTGATTCATGAATGAAATGCATGAGTATGAGACTAAAAGTTTTTTAAAACACTTGAATTCAACCCAGATCTTTCAAAAACAAATTTATCAACCAATTTGTCTTCAAAACTCACAACATTAAACACATTTTGTATCAAAATCAAGGAACATATAATCTTGAATGGCCAAACCAAATTCACATACAATTTCATGTATTAAGTTTAGCAAAGAATAATTTGTGTAGTATGTGTAACTAGCAATAGCATGAGATACATGTAAGGTGATATGTAAATAATAATCAATCACAATTTCTACAAAATTCATCACATAAGTTTGAAAGGGACTATCACCTAAAGAGTTACATCATATAACTCTCACATTTCCTAGAATACAAGCTTTCAATTATGTAAGTTTCTTGTTTTTGCCTCATAATGTACACACCAATTTTATTTCAATAGAAATTATTAGTTTAAGCCAGATAATGTACACACCATTTGCACGTTTTTAGACCACTTAAAACACAACTAGATTAACTTAGTTATTTAGCCAAGTTTTTAACTTAGGTAAATTATGCAGTTCTAGGTTTACACATATAAATCATATCATGTAAAGCAGTGGAAAATATAAGTAACACAAAGATCTGATGACCTAGGAAAACTAAACCGGTAAAAAAACCTGGGGAGGATTTAACCTAGCTATCCTCAAGGTAAAACACCAAATTCACTATGAAAGAATTGAAGTTTGTATAATAGAATTTAGACCACTAACATTCTATTACTACCTCCAGTTGAAAACTTACTACCACAACCCCATGATAGCTCCGAGTTCACAAACTACTTCTTTCCTTAGCCTTTGCAAAACACAAACACCCATGCTTATGACTTTAAGATCCCACTCAAAGGTTTAGCAACACAAACTCTCTTGTTTGTGACTCTAAGACCACCCTTGAAGGTTTAGATCATCAGCATCTTTGATGAGAGAAGAAGAGTGTGCCATTTTGGTTACAAAACCCTAAAATACCAAAATGGCACACTCTTCTCTCACAAAAAAAGCCTCTTAAAAACGTGCTTAGGGTTTCTTCTATATACTGGGAGAAGTAGATCTGAAACCCTAATTTATAATGGGCTTGAATTGCTGTTTTGGCCAACTTAAAATTTTGCAAATATGATTCTCAATCGGTCGAGCCTGTTTGATGATCAATCGAACCAAACAGATTATGATATCTTCTTCCTATAGCTTGTATGTTTTTGTGTGTTCACGATTTACTAATTGTTCTAAACTTTTAGAACCTAACACCAATTATATTTCGTTGTGAAATTATTATATCCTAATAATGTACACAATAATTTTAGCATTAACCTGAGGATACACCTTATGTTCTTTTTATGCATGTGCTACACTTTCTCAAGTACAAAATCTTACGATATGCACTAAGGTGTTCATGATGGGCTAGTAAACAGTGGTGAGATAGTTATTTATGTCTATCTCTTAGGATTTTTTAGTCCTTACAATCAAAAGTATGTGACTTCAAAAACAAGATTATGTGACCAAAACCTATAAACACTCCCTCACAACACGCTCTACATAGCTAAAACTAGCAAAGTGCAGTAAAATAAGCTCATCTAAGTTAGACAAGGTACACAAGCATGTTATGTAAAGATAATATGACCAACCTTGATTATAAATCCAAGATCTATAATACAAAACACAAAAGTATTTTTGGTTTAAAAAAATGTTTTATAACCAAAACTAAAAGCACACATTATGCTAAATGAACAATGCAAAAGCAATGCATGATAGTGCTAAACTAAGTTATAGAGGGTACACAAACAAGAAATATCAATTTCTTAATTAACCCTTGAGTACATGTACAAACTAGTACATACTCACACAAAATCAGAAATAGCTTAGCATAAATATAACACATACTATTCAAGTTTCTCTACAATGTCAAGCATGTTCTAAAATAAGAGAGATATTATAATTCGTGTAATCCTCAAGAAAAATAAAACAAGACTCAAAATAAAATATTTTTGTCTTTTTAAAATTTTTCAATGTTTTTGGAATTTTTTTTTAAACAAAACAACCAAAGAAAATAAAACAACCAAAAACTAAAAGAAAACATATCCACAATTAATTGAAAGAATTAAATTAAGGACAAGTAAACAACACTCACTTTAAAAAAATCTTTTCTCACCCATATAGCACGAGTTTTCGGCTTTGTAGGTGAAAATCCATGTCGGCTTTGTAGGTGAAAATCCATGAGAAGCAGAGTATATTTGAGGGGTTACACCAATCTTCTAAGAAAAAATGAAATCTTGCAAATTCCTTTCACAAGTCTCAAAAAGATCAACTAAAACAATAGTGTCCTTTTTATTCAAATCATCACAATCAAAAATCGTAAGACACTTAAAATTATCCATGATAATAGGAACCAATGATCTACTCTTAGATCAAAGGATCTAAGTACAAGAGCTAATCCGCTCTGATACTACTTATACGTTTTTAGATCCCTGTAAACTTAGATTGTTTAACCTAGCTATTTAGCCAAGTTGATACTTAGGTTTATTATTCAGATCTAGGTTAAAACAAAACAAGCAGAATATGATAATGCAACAGAAAAGTAAATAACACAATGATATGATGATCCAAGAAAACCAAACCGGAAAAAAACCTGGGAAGGATTTAACCTAGCTATCCTTAAGGTAAAAAGAAAATCCACTATAGAGAATCGAAGTTTACAATAAGACTTAGACCACTAACGTCCTATTTCTACCACATGTAGAACTTACTGACATGACCACGTGCAAGCTCTGAATCCACGGACTCCTCCTCTATTAGGCCTTTGCAACAACATAAGCTCACCTGCTTGTGAGTTTGAAACTCCACGCAAAGGTTTTGGATCTCCTTAGACGTTGATCTTGTATGCAAAAACTTCTACAACACCGGATCTTGAGATTCTTGATGGAATAACACCGGTAGAAGACTTTAGAAAGCTTTTGAATACAAAACCCTAAATTTACAAAAGAGGCACAAGATGCACTCTAACCTTTCTAAAAAAAACTCTGAAAACCCTCTCTAGGGTTAGTTTATAATGTCCTTTAAATACTGGAAAAAAAGGCTCACGATTTAGGCTTCAAATGGTCAAGTTATGGGCTTTTTACGTTTGCTGATTTTTTGTTGATATGCGACTTTTGATCGATCGAGTACCAATTGAGTACCAATCAAATGACTTTCGGTCGAATGAGTACCAATCGAACAAAACAGATTGTAACTCATTTTTCTTCATCCCGAACTTGAATTTTTTGTCTTGGACTTCAATGTAGACCATTCTAAACCAATGAGACTTAGTTTTTGTCATCGTTTGCCAACATTACAAACTTAAAACCTAAGAATCTCCCCCTTTGGAAATCCATGACAAAACACACATACAACATAATGTCCATACACAATAAAATGCCCAAATACATCACAAATCCTAATCTAAGACTCCTAACCTAGAAGTTGCAAGAAGAGGTAGAAGGTCTTGATCTGAATGTACCTGTTTTTCTTGAAACACTCGAAAGAACACATCACCGCAAAACAATTTTGGGGAAAATTTAGGAGGTGGGGAAAATAAAAACACATAAACCAAACTTAAAAACTAAGTTGAGGATACACATGAAGAAAAATATTCTCTCTTTCAATAAATGCAAGCTTGACAATATGTGACCCATAAACAGATGGTGTTTGAACTTAAATCAAGTAGGGAAAATATTTGCACATTATTGTCCATTATATCTCTTAAGAAAAAATTTTTCTACAGTTCACACATAAAAATAACATATACTAAAATGTACAAAGGGTTTAAAAATTAATCAATCAATTTTTAAATCAAGTTGAGTACCCAATTTAGCAAAGTGTATGCATGTTATGTGTGAAAACAATGACAGATATGACTGCAAAATTGCAAAACAAAGACAGAAAACAATGCAATGCATGTTAATCCTAAACATAAATGATACATGAGAAAAAAAAAATAGGTCAAAAACTTAAAAAAAAATGAAAAAATTTTCAGTTTCGATCAGTCAAGCATTGATCGAATACCAATCGAGCAAGGCAGATTCAACCAATTTTTTTATCACAATTTTGATTGGTCGAGCAACAAATTCGATCAATCAAAAATCTAGAAAACTCAAATTTTTGAAAAATAGAGCAGTTTTCTACAGTAACTCCTCAAAGCACAGTGATTCATGAATGAAATGCATGAGTATGAGACTAAAAGTTTTTTAAAAACACTTGAATTCAACCCAGATCTTTCAAAAACAAGTTTATCATCCAATTTGTCTTCAAAACTCACAACATCAAACACATTTTGTATCAAAATCAAGGAACATATAATCTTGAATGGCCAAACCAAAGTCACACACAATTTCATGTACTAAGTTTAGCAAAGAATAACTTGTGTAGTGTGTGTAACTAGCAATAGCATGAGATACATGTGAGGTGATATGTAAATAGTAACCAATCACAATATCTACAAAATTCATCACATAAATTTGAAAGAGACTATCATCTAAAGAGTTACATCATATAACTCTCACATCTCCTAGAATACAAGCTTGTAATCATGCAAGTTTCTTGTTTTTGCCTCATAATGTACACACCAAATTTATTTCAATAGAAATTATTAGTTTAAGCCAGATAATGTACACACCAATTTTATTTTGTTGTGAAATTATTATATCCCAATAATGTACACACCAATTTTAGCATTAATCCGAGAGTACACCTTATGTTCTTTTTGTGCATGTGCTACACTTTCTCGAGCACAAAATCTTACGATTTACACTAAGGTATTCATAATTGGCTAGTAAACAGTGGTGAGATAATTATCTATGAATTTCTCTTAGTATTTTTTAGTCCTTACAATCAAAAGCATGTGACTTCAAAAACAAGATCATGTGATCAAAAACTATAAACACTCCCACACAACACGCTTTACATAGCTAAAACTAGCTAAGTGCAGTAAAATGAGCTCATCCAAGCTAAACAAGGTATACAAGCATGTTATGTAAAGATAATTTGATTACAAATCCAAGATCTATAATACAAAACACAAAAGTACTTTTGGTTTAAAAAAATGTTTTACAACCAAAACTAAAAGCACACATTATGCTAAATGAACAATGCAAAAGCAATGCATGATAATGCTAAACTAAGCTATAGAGGGTACACAAACAAGAAATATCAATTTCTTAATTAACCATTGAGTACATGTACAAACTAGTTCATACTCACACTAAATCAGAAATAGCTTAGCACAAATATAACACATACTATTCAAGTTTCTCCACAAAGTCAAGCATGTTCTAAAATAAGAAAGAGATATTATAATCTGTGTAATTCTCAAGAAAAATAAATCAAAACTCAAAATAAAATATTTTTGTCTTTTTAGAATTTTTCGATGTTTTTGGATTGTTTTTTTTTAAACAAAACAACCTAAGAAAATAAAACAACCAAAAACTAAAAAAAAAAAAAACTTGTCCATAATTTATTGAAAGAATTAAATCATGGACAAGTTAACAACACTCACCTTAGAGAATCTTTTCTCACCCATATAGCACGAGTCTTCGGCATTGTAGGTGAAAATCCATGAGAAGCAGAGTGTATTTGAGGGGTTACACCAATCTTCTGAGAAAGACTAAAATCCTGCAAATTCCTTTCACAAGCCTTAAAAAGATCAACTGAAACAATAGTGTCCTTTTTATTCAAATAATCACAATAAAAAATAGTAAGACACTTAAAATTATCCATGATTACAGAGACCAAGGATCAACTCTTAGATCAAAAGATCTAAACACTAGAGCTAACTCCCTCTGATACCACTTTTACGTTTTTAGATCCTTGTAAACTTAGATTGTTTAACCTAGCTATTTAGCCAAGTGAATACTTAGGTTTATTATTCAGATCTAGGTTAAAACAAAAGAAGTAAAACAAGATAATGCAGCGGAAAAGTAAATAACACAATGATATGATGACTTAGGAAAAGCAAACTGGTAAAAAACCTATGGAGGATTTGACTTAGCTATCCTCAAGGTAAAAAGGAAATCCACTGTAGAGAATCGAAGTTTACAATAAGACTTAGACCACTAACATTTTATTGCTACCACATGTAGAACTTATGGACACGACCACGTGCAAGCTCTAAATCCACGAACTCCTCCTCTATTAGGCCTTTGCAACAACACAAGCTCACCTGCTTGTGACTTTGAGACTCCACTTAAAGGTTTTGGATCTCCTTAGACGTTGATCTTGTATGCAACAACTTCTACAACACCGAATCTTGAGATTCTTCAAGGAATAACACTGATAGAAGACTTTAGAGAGCTTTTGGGTACAAAATCCTAGATCTAAGAAAGAGGCACAACATGCACTCTAATCTCTCCTAAAAACTATGAAAACCCTCTCTAGGGTTAGCTTATAATGTCCTTTAAATATTGGAAAAAACGGCTTGCGATTTAGGCTTCAAATGGTCAAGTTATGGGTTTTTTATGTTTGTTGATTTTTTGCTGATATATATGCGAGTTTCGATCAATCGAGTACCAATCGAATGACTTTCGATTGATCGAATACCAATTGAGTACCAATCGAACGAAACAAATTGTAACTCATTTTTTTTCATCCCGAACTTAAGTTTTTTGTCTTGGACTTCAATGTAGACCATTCTAAACCAATGAGACTTAGTTTTTGTCATGGTTTGCCAATATTACAAACACAAAACCTAACTGATAGCACCCTATTCTTTTCTCTAAATTGTATTGTTCTTTTTTTCTCAAAAAAATTTGTAATGTTCTAAATTTAGTTTCTCCTAGACAATTCATAAGGAAGCTCTCCTAGTTAGGAAGCATGCATGGCCATCATTAGTCCTGGAACTTCTAAAATGATAATTTTGTCCTCGGGAACAATTTTGTTCAAGAATGAGATTTTAATTTCATAGTTGTGAAAACCGAAATAGTGTCTACAACGCCCCAACATGTATTTCTAAATAATTCATTTGTAATACAATGAAATTTTACCTCATCCATTAATTCATAGCAATGCTTCTCTTTTTTTCTTGGACTTGGGACCAACAGTACACCAGCCTTTGTCACCTTAACGCAATAGGTTGCTGTAAATAAATATGTGAACTAACCTCTTTTATAATTTTCAAAAATAAATAGATAAATAAATAAAACATCTTTCTTGATGGAAATTATTCCTCAAGAAATGGGTCGTCACCTACTGCACTTATCTAGAAATTTTACTTCCAATTCCTTTCTCTATCAATTCTAATTTGACTTTCAATTCCGCACCAACTCAATAGTATCCTTTTTCTTCTGTATAAATTGTAATTAATGTTGTTAAGCTTCTCCTGGACAATTCACAAGGAAGCTCTCCTAGACCTAGTCCTAGTTAGCAAACATTCATCAGTGTGGGGATTTGTAACTTCTTCAACTAGTCTAAGCCAATACTGTCTGTCCGGTACGTATGATCCTTCCTTTGCTTTTATAATTTATATATCTTCCTTACATAGTGTGTATACGTATGATCCTTGCTTTGCTTTTATGATTTATATATCTTCCTTACATAGTGTGTGTATATATATATATATATATATATATATAAAAGATACATGATAAATTTTCTTGTATTCCACGGGTTAGCAGCATACCGCACTTAACGACATCTAAGTTTTACTTCCAATTCCTTTCTATCAATTTTAATCTGACTTTCAATTCCACACCAACTCAGCTGTTGGACCTCACGGGAACTATCCTAGATTTGATAGTACACTTTTCTTCTTTATAAATTGAAATGTTCTTTGGCCACTCCTGGACAATTAACAAGGAAACTCTCCTAGTACTGGAGACATCTATAGCTATGGGATACTCTTGTTGGAGATGTTCATTGGGAAAAGACCTACCGATGAAGTGTTTAAAAATGTTTAGAACATTCACACGTTCATTGCAATGGCTTTGCCTGAACATGTCATCGATATAATTAACCCGTTAATGTTCTTTGAAGAGGATGAAGAGGAAGTTGATGATACAACAAATGAAGAAGACGTAGAAGGAAGAGCAATAATCGAAGAAGAGAATCTGCATGTCAATGTTAGTAGCAGAATGATAGATTGCTAGATGTCAGTGTTCCAAATTGGATTGTCGTGTTCTGCAAGTTCACCAAATGAGTGGATTCCTATAAATGTTGTTGTCAACGAAATGCATGCAATTAGAGACATTGTTCATAAACTAAAGAAGGGGAGGAGAAGAGCTAGGTATGATAGTTTGATTATGTTGCAAGAAATTGTAATTACAATGGTTGCATTTTCCTTATCAATCACACCCTTGTAGCGTTATGAATTTATTCATTTGATTGTCTATTTTGCAGAATGACCAGATAAGATGGAATCTCTATGTAATGACCCTTGATTGAGAAATATCTCTGAGGCTAGCTAGTGATGGCCATATATTATGAAAGTTCAAATAGCGTATAAAACACTATGAACGTTTAGACCCCCAATTTACAAATTACCAATTCAAGCTTTAAATCAAACGATAAACGTGCGGAAGATGAACTAAAGCTTAAACCAGAATTGATAAACTATCTAAGTCAAATAAAATCACATCCATAACAGAAATTAAATGACAAAGATAAAGAGAAGAGAGATGCAAACACAAGGACAACACACGATGTGTTATCGAAGAGGAAACCGAAACCCTCGACATAAAACCTCTCTGCCGCCCTCCGAGCGGTCAAATGATCCACTAAAGAATGTAGTTAGGATACAAGGACAACAATAGACCCTCCAAGCCTAATCTACCCAGTGTACTTAAGCTCTCCAAACTTCTTGCTCCAATGAGGTTACGCCGAACCTATTTCTTCTTTAGCTTCCCAGATCCCGCTACTAGTCCATAGCATCAACCAATATGAATTGGTCCCTTCCTAACTGCTTACCAAAGCACCAAAGAGCCTTCTCACAAATATGGGTATGGTGAGATAAGGTCTTGGGTGATGAACCTCTCAAGGATCTAACAATGAAGAGGATGAGAGTAGAGGAATTTGAAGAGTCACAAGGTAAAGATTGTGGATGAGTCAATCTTGTTTTTCTCTAGGGTTTCTCTCTCAAAATTCTCGATGGAAGCTCTCTATATTTTGTGGGTATAAGGGGTATATATACTGGGGTGAGAGAGGAATGCGAAGAGTCAGTTTTTCCAAAACAGAGCTGTTTGGCGGCTTGATTGAGTCGCGAGTTCAAACTGTGAACTAACTGATCTACCAGACTGGAATTTTTGTCCTATAGTGCACCAGCTGGCACGACGGTTCAGTTTCTGGCGGCTTGCCAGTCACGAGCTACTAGCGAGACTAGTCGCGAGTTCTGCTCTGCATGCTTCACTCGTATGTAACTTCTGGTAGCTTAACAGTTGCGAGACACTAGCGAGATCCAGTCGCGAGATCCAGTCGCGAGGCCCTGTTCTACTGCACAATCTTGAGCATTTCTTCACACTCTCTTACACACTACCCTTACATGATTCCCATCTAAAATACAGGGTTTCTAAGTGCTGAATTACAAGCAAATTGGCACAAAATAAAGCCAACAAAATGGTTGATAAAATTCAACCTTACATATTATAAGGCTTGTGACATTCAACCATTTGTGCCATTGTTTTCCAGATCAAAGGTAATTTAGATCAATGGCTCACTGCTCACTGTTATTTGTCAATGCCATTTTCTATAACCATATTACTATATTCTTTTTATCATGGATTGTACTATCGCTTCTTTAATCGTAATATCTAATGTGTTTCATACACTATTCCTACCACCAGATATATTGGCTACTAGTGTCTTACTATTCATGGGACCTATTTTTGTCATTTTTTTTTTTTTTTGGATTGTTTTTCTTAATCTGCTTTCCCTCTTTTTTATTATTTATTTATTTCTTTCTTTTGAGAATAGAATTGCTTTTCCAGGCCTATTAATATAGCTAATTAATCAATAATCACTAAAAAAATATCGTTTTTATGGAGCCATCCATAATAACTATATCTTTTGGTTTAATTCCTCGATCTCTCACGCCCTTTGTACTTGCATCAATACCAAGCATTGTTTTTTTTTTTTGAGTAGAAACGATAGTAGACTTTATTGATGTATATCACTTTGTACAATGGGGAAGAGAAAAGAGGGGCATTCTTCTAACCAAACAATGACCTTCTCTTTCTCTTTTGCAGCATTAGCTAAGGCTAGTGCAGCACGATTACATCGTAAAGGAATACTAGAAAATGAAATAAAATTAAAACTATCCTTAATAATAGCAATATCTTCCAAAATCCAAGCCACCTCTAAAGAGCATATCCGGTCAGAATTCAGCAAGTCCACTAATTCTGCAAAATTACTCTCCACCTGCACATAGGAAAAGCTGATACTTTGACAGAACAACAGAGCTTTTCTCAACACACATGCCGCTGTACATAGTGGATTCAGCTCCTTCACAATTTTATCACAAGCAGCGGCTAACACTTCTCCATCATTGTTCCGGATAATGATTCCAATACCAACTGAAGATGACTTTTTTGTTTGGGAAAAAGCCACATTGAGTTTGTATATACCTTCAGAATGCGGAGGACTCCACCCTACTGTCTTCAAATTGCTTTTCTGCAAGTTTCCTTGCTGTATTGCAACAAACTCACATCTGTACAGATCTGCCCGAGCCCATAATTCATGATAAGAAGGAGCTATGTTATTAAAAACAGCTCTGTTCCTACATTTCCAAATCATCCAACAAGCAATGCACAATGTATCAAAGACAGAAGCAGATAATTTCTTGAGGGCCAAATTCATTGCATCAATGAATTTCATCTTCAAATAAAACCTATAATCATTCAATAGAGAAGATTGCAGCCAAACGGCTTGAGCAAAAGAACACTCCAAGAAGAGATGATCACAAGTTTCCGCTTCCTCATTACATAGTACACAGGAGAAAGAGTTCAGCACCTTCTTTTCAAACAGCTTTGTACGAGTTGGTAAGCTGTCATTACATGCTTTCCAGATGAATGTTTTGATTTTGGGTGGAACCTGAGCTGACCAAATGCCATTCCAAAATGAATGAAGTTGAGCTGGATTGGATGAGGAAGCTTCATTACCTGTGGACTTTCGTTCAATCTCAATTTGTAAAAAGTATGCACTTCTGACAGAGAACACCCCGGATTTATTCCTCGTCCAAACTAGAGAATCTTCGGGTCTACGTGGGCTCAAAGGGATGGCTTTTATGATTGAGGCTTCAAAAGGGTAAAATATAGTATCAATGAGCATGGTTTTCCATCTAGGTTGAAATGATGAAAACTCCATGAGATCTGCAACTCTTGCATCAGATGGTAAAATTGTACGAGGAGAGAGGACACTATGATTGGTTTCAGATGGCAGCCACTTATCAGCCCAGATGTAGATCAAAGAACCATTACCAACCCTCTACCGACTCCCTTGTTTAATAAGTTCACGCCCATGAGTAATACTTCTCCAAGCATAGGAAGAATGACTCGGAACAGTAGCTTCAAGAAAGGGATTATTGGGAAAATACTTGGCTTTGTAAATCTTGTAGAGCAAAGAATCTTGGTTGTGAAGAGGCCGCCAACATTGTTTAGCTAATAAAGCTAAATTGAAACATTTAAGATCCCGGAACCCCAAACCTCCATCCTTCTTTGCTAGACACATGTGCTTCCAACTCAGCCAACGTATTTTTATTTCCTCGTTTTTCTGCCCCCACCAAAACTGCCCCATCATGGAATTGATGTCATCACACAGCCCAGAGGGGAGAAGGAAACAGTTCATAGCATAAACTGGGATAGCTTGAGCCACAGATTTTATAAGAACCTCCCTGCAAGCCTGTGACAATAGTTTACCCTTCCAACCACCAAGTTTAGATTGAACTTTACTCCTGATATCTGCAAAAGCTTGCTTCTTTCCTCTACCAATTATAGGACGTAAACCAAGATATTTTTCCAAAGGCACATTGGAAGTAGCATTGAAGAACCCTTTAATCTCTTCCCGTAAAGACTGAGGGGTATTGGAGCTGAAGAAAATAGAGCTTTTATCACTATTTATCTTCTACCCAGATGCAATTTCATAAGCTTTAAGAATTTCCATGATAATATGACACTCTGCTAAAGAAGCGTTGCAGAAAAGTAAACTATCATCTGCAAAGAGGAGATGGGTGATCAAAGGTCCATTCCGGGAACAACTCACTCCATGTAAATCCCTATGATGGACTGCATACCTCAAAAGTGCTGAGAATCCTTCAGTACAAATTAGGAATAAGTAAGGAGACAAAGGGTCTCCTTGGCGAATGCCTCTAGAGGGTTTGATAAAGCCAGAAGGTACTCCATTTACCAGCACTGAATAAGAAACAGTTGAGATCCCAGCCATGATCAAATCTACCCATTTTTTATGAAACCCCATCTTCAACATCAGTGCCTTTAGGTAGTCCCATTCAACCCTGTCATAAGCTTTGCTCATGTCAAGCTTTATCGCCATATGTGCAGTGTTCCCTTTACGTTTGGATTTCATATAATGCAAGGTCTCGAAAGAGATGAGAATATTGTCTGTGATCATTCTATTAGCTACAAACGCACTTTGGCATTCAGATATGATGCTCCCCAGAATCAGTTTAAGCCTGTTAGCTAAGACTTTAGATACAATCTTGAAAATGACATTACAAAGACTGATTGGTCGGAAATGGGACATAATCTCCGGATTTTTCCTCTTTGGAATCAGAGTTATATGAGAGAAATTGATACTATGCAAGATATTACCAGAATTAATACAATCAAGAACTGCATGAGAGACATCAGTACCTACAATATGCCAATATTTCTGAAAAAATAAAGGATTCATACCGTCAGGCCCCGGTGCTTTTGTTGGATGCATTTGGAATAGAGCTCTCTTTACCTCATCATAAGTAAACTCAGCCAGTAACAAATCATTCATATCCGGGGTAACCACTTCACGAACATGACTGATTACATGCTGGATAGAGTTGGTAGAAGCACTAGTAAACATTGACTGGAAGTAGTCACTTGCCACCCTCTCAAGATCAGACTGCTGTGAATACCATCTACCATCCGAATCTTTTAGCTTTTGAATCTCATTACTTCTTCTCCTCTGGGAAGCCACTGCATGAAAGAATTTTGAATTCCGGTCTCCATCCTTCATCCATGAAATCCTTGAGCGCTGGTGCCAATAAGAATTTTCCTGAGCCAGTAATTCATTAAGTTCCAATCTGATGGCATTTCTTGCACGAGATAATTGCTAGTTTGCAGGATCCGAATGACACTCAAACTCTAGATTGGTGAGTAATTCCCTCTTTGTGTTAATAGACCGTATAAGTCCCCTTACACTACCACCTCCCCACTGAAGAAGAGCCACCCTTACTGCCTTAATCTTCTGTGTTATCCGAAACATAGGAGTACCCCAATGCAAAGAATCCCAGCTAGATCTGATAATGTCTTCACAATTAGGATCACGCATCCAAAAAGCTTCAAACCTAAACATCCTGTGTTTTCTGATAGAAGGGTTTGCAGCAACAGTTTGGAGTTTCACTAGCAATGCCATATGGTCAGAGAAACCAAATGCAACATGGGACAACTTGGATTGAGGAAACAATTGCATCCATTCCAAATTATGTAAATCCCGATCCAGTCTTGCATAAACCAGATTTCCCTTAAATCTTCTATTGCACCAAGTAAATTTCGGGCCACTATAACCCAAGTCATTTAATGAACAATCATCTACTACTCTGTTAAATTCTGCTATTTGATTAAATGGTCGAGAACCACTACCCCAGTATTCATCATTGCGAAGAATTTCATTGAAATCTCCGATCAATAACCAAGGAAGAGATTGTGATGTGTGTAACTGACGCATTAACTCCCAAGACTCCCCTCTCCTTGATGTTTTAGGATGTCCAAAAAACCCAGTGAAACGCCAAACGACGCCATTCTGGTTTATCAGAGCATCAATGTGGTGTGGAGAAGATGTAAGAACATCAATGTCCACATTGTCACGCCACAATAAAGCTAAACCACCTCCCAATCCAACTCGAGATACTTCAAAGCCTTGCTGAAAATCAATTTTCCTCTTTAATCTCCTAAAACCATCACTGTCTAACTTAGTTTCAGAGAGAAAAAGAAGTTTGGGATCTTCTTCGCTTATCAAACAGCGAAGCTCCTGAACTGCCTCTGGGATCCCAAGCCCACGACAGTTGAGGCTTAATATTTTCATGGAGGATAATATGAAGGGAGAGTGCTCCCAGTAGGCCTTTCAGTTGCTAATTTTTTGGTTTTCGGGTATTCATCTGAGGAAGAATTTGAATTAGTCCGTTTAATGTGGGTTTGAAACATAGGCTTCTCACTATCACCAGGAAGTTGGTTGGGATTTGAATTCCTCAGTAACCGTTTCCAGGATCGGAGACTGGTTTTGATATGACCCGAACCTTCCTCACTACTATCTGGGGATAATTCCATTTCAAAATCATCATCTACACACTCTCCATTTAAATTTTCAAGTTCTGTCTCCATCAACTTCGCTGAGTTATCAACGAGTATAGGAAGGATTACTTCACCGCCTAAATTTTGTGGATTAGAGTTCACATGAATAGAGGGATTTTTGGGTGAATTGTTTTCCACGGAATTGGGGATAAGGATTTTTGAATTGATTACCTTGATGGGTGGGTATCTCTCTGGGCTTCTCTGTTTTGGTTTTTCAATCCTATTAGAAGTTGAAGATGAGAGGGAAGTGGGTGTTTCGGAGTTAGGTGGGTGGGAATTGTTTTCCATGGGATTGGGGATAAGATTTTTTGGATTTGCATGAGTGATGGGTATGGATCTCAACGGACTTATCTGTTTTGGCTTCTCTGTTCGGTTAGAGTTTGAAGATGAGAGGGAAGTGGGTTTTTCGGGATTTGGTGGATGGGAATTCAATCTGTCATTTGAATTCAAATTAAGATTTTGAGATTGTGTAGTTACCTGGCAACCCGAAATATCAGCAGAATTCTCCAACGAAATAGCTGCTGCGATTTCACCGGACGGTTTACTGATCGGCGGTGACATCTGCTGTTGGTGAGAAATAGGAGAGGGGTGCCTATCCCCTCTTTCCAGGTCAAAATCATCCTCCGCCCCACTTGGTTTAGTTTTACTGAAAGAACTTCTTCCCCGATTGGGTTTAGAACCCACAGCACGTAACCAAGGCCCAAATTGAAAGTCTTCTTCCTCTACAGTTAAACAACCCTTCTTGGTTTTTTGACATTCCCTCTCTTGATGTCCCAGAATTCCACATCGATAACAATAAATGGGAAGTCTCTCATATTTAAAATGAATCCACCCCTTCTCCATTCCTTCAATCTGAATCATCTTTCCCCTCATTAATGGCTTAGTAATATCTACATCCACCCTTATACGAAGAAAGGGTCCCCACGCTAGGCCACTTTTAGGAGCATCAACTACCAAAGGAACACCAATTTCCTTGGCGATATAATTTCCAACTGCTGCATTCATACTTTTAATTGGGATGTTGAAAACCCGAATCCAAAATGGAGATCGTTGAAATGTGACATTTTCTGAACTAACATCATTAGTGAAACGCTTCAGCATAACCAATCTCTTATCAAAAGACCACGGACTCCTGTCTAAAATATCATTCATATGTTCCTCCGTATCAAAGATTGCCAAAAATAGATTATTACCCACTTCTTTGATAGATACACGTTGAGAGCCTCTCCATAACTGTTGGATGGTGGATTTGAAAGCCTCCTTATTGAATTCCCTGTTGGTTTGCAACTTGAATAAAAGGCTGAATTGGGCTTGTTCTTTTGATCGCGCAACGTCCTGAGCATTAACTGACAAAACACCTTTTTCCTCCTCTGAAAGAGTGAACTTCTTCCAAAGTTCCTCCAATGATACCTCCATATCTTAATGGTAAATGATTATAATTGGTAAAATATGAAAGAAAAAATGATGGAAAGAAAGATAGAAAGAAAGGAAACAAAATCCCCTACTACAATTTGAAATAAATTGATTTGAGGGGTTTGGATCTTACGTATGGGTAACGCAAGTTAGGAGCTTCTACTTTCCAAAGACTGCTGAGAGCCCAGGAGAGAGAAGTGAAGGAGAAACTATGTAACTTGACCTTTTGTATTGCATCAATACAAAGCATTAATTGACTAGGGGGGCAACGGCCCCCCTAATTTAAATATATATATATATATATATATGCATTAAATATAGCAATTTTATTTTATAAAATTACATTTTGCTCCTATAACAATATCTTTAATTTTTTCTAGAGTAACGTTACAATTACAAAATTATCTACAACATTACTATTGATATACAAATTCTTATATTGGTTCGCATCTAAGCCTATTACTTACATAAATTTTTTACTTACCAATAATCACTTACTATAGCAATAATATACCTCTAGCACTTTCATCATTTTAAAGGCCATTAAAAAAATTTATGGATCTAAAATTTAAAAAAACATATACTAGCCCAAAAACATTTGTGCAATGAATAGCAAAGCTAAAAAAATTAAGTCCAATTAACCAATTTTACTCAAATAAACAACTTGTTCTTTAAAAAGTTTTAAATAGAATAATTTTGCCTTTACCCAGCAGGTGCACACATCAAAAACTCAAAAAAAAAAAAAAAAAAAAACCTCAGCGGCTAAGAAGCCACCGAGTTAGAGGTTAGAGTCACCCCCCTTAACTCAAAATCTTGGCTCCGTCCCTGATCAATACCTTTGCATCTTGAGTCAGCCCATTGCAATGCGAGCCAGGATCATCAGGTCCTGTGGCCTCGCACAATTGATGACCTGTGCACTCGATATATTGAGATAGTTTAATTGATCTTATTTGTTGTAATTTAGTTATGTTGGAAGCCAGGGCCGGCCCTAGGCTTAGGTGAATTAGGCCATTGCCTAGGGCCCCCTTACTAGAGAAGGCCCCAACTTTTGGGGCAATTTTTTTTGTTTTAATTTTTTTATATATAAATATTTTTGAGAGATATTAAAACATTTTAGTTTTCATCTTTTTTCACTATTAAGAAGGCTCAAAGAATTAAGTAATGTTAAAGATAGACGTATTAAATAGCTCTTACTAATAGATGTATTACTAATCAAAATTAATTCAAATAGGAAAATGTTAAAAATACTATAAATTTTACTACATAACTTTTATTTGTTTAATTATTTTTATACAAAATAAAAATTATACTCTAGCCTAATCTAAGTGTACATGTGTGCGAAACCACACTCCACAAGAATTTATACTTGTGGAGTGATCACTACACCAAGGGTGTGTGGTGGTCTCCATAACTTTTATAATTTGATTTGACAATGAATATGATAAGTGGATTTCAACAAGCTATTGAATGCATTTTTGAATGAATATTTGCGATTGGTGATATATCTTTGTAATTCTCATGTTGTAAATTTTATAATATTTCTAGTATTTTTGTAAGCTTCATGTCATTGATCACATTCATTACAACATCGGTTTGTAGTAAAATTTGTTATAATTTAGCATTTTCTCAAAAAAAAAAATCATATTAAAAAGTAAAACGAATGGATTTTAAAAAAATTATTATATAAAATTCTAGTTAAATATTATTTAAGTAATAATATAAAGGCCCCATTTGAAGATTTCGCCTTAGGCCTCCGAAAGCCTTAGGCCGGCCCAGTTGGAAGCCATAAAGAATGGCCCTTATACCAAATTTAAACACAAGGTAGTTTGAATGAATTATCATTCACACTAATCTGTTGAATGTTGTATGTATTGGATTTATAATTGAGGATATCAGGTGAAATATAAAACAGATAAAGATGACAATAATTCAAAATTGTCAACAGAACTAAATTACAAAGGATAAGATGAAGTAATTATCTTAATACAGGACAAGATCCACGTATATTATATATGCTTGCATGAATTATTATGCAAAAGCCAGCCAATATGTGAAATTAATGGAAAGTAATGGCATGTTTTGCTAATTTTCAATTCAATTTTTGTTGCCAATTAAAACTCCGACCACCAACAGCAATAGAAAATTTCACATAGATATCATCTACTTATATATATATATATATATATATATATATATATATCTATATATATAATCTAAAAGCTTTAGCATAGTATTTATTATTGCTACACTTCTTAAGTCACATCATCGTAGCGTTTCAGTTTACTCCAATTTATTTCAGTCCACTTAGATCCAATTCAATCCATTTGGTCTACTTAGGTCCAATGCTGTCTATTTCAGCCCATTTCAGTTCATTCAGTTAATTTCGGTCCATTTGTCCCATTTCAATCCATAAAATCTAATTCGGTCCATTCCGGTCCAATTCATTCCTTTCTGTGCACTTCTATCCATTCGGTCCACTCTAGTCCAATTCAGTCCACTTTGGTCTAATTTAGTCCATTTGGTCCCCTTTGATTGACTTCAATCCACTTCGGTCTACTACAATCTATTTCAGTCCACTTCGGTCTATTTCAATTCACTTTAGTTCTTTTGGTCCATTTCAATTCACTTCGGTCATGACATTTGTATTCATTTACCTTGTGATAAGAGATCTCTTTTATATTCATTCATAACATTTTTCGGATGTCTAATTTTTTGGATAGTGGAGAAATGTTATTTTATTATAGTGCATATGTATTGTCACATTAATAAATAAAAAAAATTTAACACATCTCATTGGTTAGTGACTAGTATTGCATAAAACGTAAGTGAGTCACATTGTTTTGTTTTGTTTTGTTTTGTTTTTTGAGGTGAAGGTTGGTTGTCTGTTTTGGGTTTGAGTAATAAACATGAAGGCTATTTCAAATCATTTTAGCCTAAGCCCATATAGTGATCATGTTAGTTAGGACATTCAAGCAAGGTTGCTTTCCCAGTCTCCTACATAAAAGAATTGCATACATAGGGCCAGGTTCAAATAGATTGAACCCATTATGATGCAAGACAGGATCGTCAGGTCCAAATTTAATTAACTTGGAGATGTGGAGACTATAAATTGATGACCCACGCACACTAGGACAAAATTTGGTATTTCAGCATGATTTGGTTATTATGGTTCATGCAAATGTGCAAATGCTTGCATTATTTATTATGGAAAAGATTCTCAAAAAAAAAAAAAAATATATATATATATATATTATTATTATGGAAAATCCAGCCAATAAGTGATGGTAGATAGGAGCATGGCCAAGTTTTGCAAATTTTCACTTCAATTTTGTCCTTCGAAACTTGATTTGGGATTTGGGACACGCAAGCAGGATTGCTCTCCCACATAAAAGAAGTGCATACATATAGGGATTGAGATCATCATTTCCTGTGGGACTGCCCAAATTTGATTGGTCGTTCACACACTATTTCTCCCTTAGTCAAAATCAACTACTTTAAAGTTGATAGGAACTTCATTCCTATCTTGAAGCAATAACGTGTTGGTCTAGTTACCATTGGAGTCGCAAACGTATCTAAGATTTTAAGTTGATTACTCGATAACCTTGACATGATCGGCGGAATTGAAAGTTTCAAATGACCTATTGTTGTGTCATTTTCTTCTCTTGGGTCGTCTTTCTTGGTTTGCTTTCCCACCTAATAGAGCTAATCACTAAATTACTACTGTATTTCTAGAGCATTATTCGATAATAACTATCATCCAATGTAATTGCTCAATAACTATCATCCAATCCTTGTGTCCTGATTATCAATTTTAGTTTTAAAAACGTAAGGCTATGGTAGTTGATTTTATACACAGTGGATTAAACATAATTGTTGTTGGGGATTATTTCTTTGTGTCATAACGTGTCAAAATCTAGATTGGCTTCTCTTTTGATTTTGTACTCGGATTTAAGATGGGGGTTAATAAGTCTGCTACTCTCGTCAACATGTATTGTGGTAAAGGCAAGCGGCGTTGTCACAAGAACTGCACATAAAAGCGTTAACTTATAAACAAAAAGGTGTTAAAGAAAAAATACAAGCAGCAGTAGCGACTGGCTTTAAAATATGACAAAAGAGAGAATTTAGAGTGATTTGGTCGGGGAGAGAGGGAGAATTTTCACATGTGGTCAAGAACCCAAAAAATTTGTTTTGGCCTAGCTGTATGTGGCTCAAGAACGTTGTGTTTTTTCGTGGAGCAATAGTAAATGAAGGGAGTTTAAGGTTGTTGGAGTTTTATTTTTTTAATTTTTATTTTTAATGTTTCCGCCCACTTGGCATTTATAGAGGCATCTAAGGATGTCTAAAATCCCAAGGCACTGCTCTTTATGTAATGGCTCTTTTGAGTTTTGGTAATTTTAAGCAGTGAGTTTCATAGGGCAGTAAAATTGGTTTGGCTTATTGTTGATTTTAGGTAATTTGATTATTTGGCCAGCTTTCTTTACGGATTTTTTGCCTAATGATACTTTTGAATTTAGGGGATTATGTTAGTGTCATTAATGTTGATGAGGTGAAACGAGCATGAAACTTGGGGTGAAATAAGAGATGTGTAGCAGAAGATCTTTTATTGGCTTTTTGACTCACATGTGAGACACTTGTGGGCCCATGGAAGTGTACGTGCTCCAAGCCTACATGCTTATTTTTCCTTTGAGCTCGAAAGTGTAAAAAATTCTCTCTTCGGCCCTCCAAACCACGTCTTCATAAAATTCCCCCAAAAAAATCCCTTCAAGTGGACTTGACCACGTTCAATACGAATGAGATTAAAAAAAGAAAAAAAGACAAGGGCCTAATCTTGCTTCGACTATTTTTCTGTCTGGTCTCTGTTGGGCTTTGTGGAGACTAATTTATATTTGATTCAGTTGACGACCCGATCCGACCCAAATAATGTTGTGTGGTTTTTAATGGGAGATTTTTTGAGGCTTAATCCATGGAGCGGAGGTTTGGGCCGATAGGCCCAAGCTGGAGCGCTCATGGACAAGCCTCCTGGGCGTTCGGGGGCAACGCCCCCAGGGAAAAGTTTTTGGGCCCGTTTTGTAGCTCCTGTGCGCAGGATATAAAAACCGTTTTTTGGTGATTAGGATTTTGTCTTGTTGTAATTTTTGAGAGAGCAAAAACACTGTAGCCGCACTTTGTATTTTTCCCTAATAATAGTAAAATCCCTGCAACTCCGTGGACGTAGGCAAATTGCCGAACCACGTAAATATTGTCTTGTGCGTGTGATTGTTTTTCTTTGGCGTGTGTTTTCTCTATTTTTTGTTTTCTCACAGGTTGAAAATTTCGGGTTAAATTTCTTACAGTCTCTAAGTGAGCCTTAGCAAGAATTTGATCCTCAACAATTGTTAATTGCTTTTCTTATTAAAGGGGGAAAAAATGAAATGAACTTTTATCATGTTCTTCAAAGAAATATGTTCGATACAGATCTTAAGAAAACTAAACAACTGATTTATTCGTCCAAGTAAAATTCATTATCCACAAAAGAAAATCCGCGGTATTATTTCATTATCAATAGGTGGGGCTAGAGTTTGACTTCTAATTGCATATACCTTTTATCATAATCAAAATAAAACTATGGACAAAAAGTTAGATGAAATGGAGCCATTCCATTAATATACTCTTTCGCAATAGGTGCTACTTACTTCTATCAACTCTAACTGAAAATTTTTGTATTTCCAAAGAAAACAGACTCTGGTATCATGTATCCAAAATATAAATATAAATATATATATATATATATATATTTATATATCTGGTATCAAATTTGATCCTTCACTAGAAACTTGTACTTCCAACAGAATGACACTCTCTTGTCTGAGTTTTGAGTGGTTTTTGCTAATATTCTTTCACGGGATTCTTCTAATGTGTATGAGCTCATGTTTGAAATCTGCCATAATCATTTCGTGTTTTTAAGCCTACTTCAATTACTTCTTTTTTTTCGACAATTTTGTCCTAATTTCTCAACAAGAAGCTACAAATGGGCCAACTATGTAATATTTGCACAAATTGCAAATGATATGGCTCCCATTTATATAACATCTACTATTTGTCTCCTAGTCAAAATTGACTACCTAAGGGTGTGTTTGTTTGGAGGTGAAATAGGATAGATAGAAAATTTTGAAGAGAAAATGGGAAGGAAAACTTTTTTAAAATGTGTTTAGTTGGATAGGGAGGAAGGAAAACAAATGGTAGGGCCCAAGTGTTTTTTCTCCAAAATTTTCTCCTCAACATGAATAGAAAACTGAAGAGAGAAAATTGAGCTGTTTAATGGATGAAAATGCCCATGTGCATTTTTTTTGGACATTGCCTTCTTCTTATCTTCTTCTTCTTCTTTTTCTTTTTCTTTTTCTTTTTTTTAACTAGACATGATTTTTTTTTTGGGACATGATTTTTTTTAACATGATTTTTATTTTTTAATAAATTGGGTGATTGTTGTTTTTTTGGTTGTTTGTCACTTTTTGTTTTAATTGGCTATCATTTTTTTATTAAGGGTATATGAGTAAATTTATACAAACTTACTTTTTTTCTATCATTTCACTTTTTCACTCCTAACCAAATAAAAATAAGAGAAATTAAAATTTTTTTATTCTCTCACTTTTTTATCCTCCAACCTTTCCACTCCTCCAACCAAATGAACTCTAAAAGTTACAATCATAGATTAGCTAGTAAACTTGGATGGGAACTATGTTCCTATCTTCTTTCTCATCAGAAAAAAAAAAAAAAAAAAAAAAAAAAAAAAAAAAAAAAAAAAAAAAACTCTGTTCCTATGTTGAAGCATTAACGGGTTCATCTAGTTGCCATGGGAGCCCAGAAAAAACTATCAAAATTGATTATCTTAAGTTTCTTAACCTTGAAATCTTTCTTGATTTGGTTTCCCACTTTACAGAGCTAATCTCTAAAATATATATTTCTAGAGCATTCGATAACTATCTTCCGATTTAATTGGTCGACATTTTACAGCCTCTAGACTACCATAGAGATAAGAGTTACCAATCCTTTTCATGTGGATAGCAGCATCTGAATTCTACGTTTTAACAGAATTGACAACCAGGACCATTTCTTATGCGCCAAAAGTCTTCTCTTCTGGGTCAGTGATGTTCACTCTCGTGAGAAAAAGAAATCCATGCTATTATTTCATCATCCATAGGTGGGGTGGGGCTAAAGTTTTGTATTTCTTTATTGAAATATCAGGAGGCTGATTCGAGAAGCTTAGAATCTAAAGAAAGCGGATTGAATAGTCGTGTTGTTTTTCCTTTGCAAATTCAATTTCCATATTGACAAAATCCCCTCCAGCCAAGACGATACCTGCTTTTAAATTGACAATCAAGTCATTGTTAAAGTGGCCGTTTCTTATGTGCCAAAGTCTTCTCTTCTGGGTCATTCTGTGATGTTCACTCTTGTGAACAAAAGAAATCCATGCAATTATTTCATCATCCATAGGTGGGGCTAAAGTTTCTATTTACTCTAATTGATTTTGTGTGTGTGTGTGTTCCAAATAATGCAAACTCTGGTATCAGATTTTATCATTTACAAAATTGCAACCTCCAACAGGATGACACACTCTTGTCTTAGTTACGAGTGGGATTTGTTAATATTCTTTCAGGGGATTCTTCTGATGTCTATGAGCTCATGTTTGAAATCTAAAACAATTCCTGCTCTTGCAAATGAGACTGGTCGCCTGGCTATACTTGACTTCAAGAATGGGATAACTCAAGACCCACTTCTTCTTCTTCTTCTTTTTTTCTTTTTTTCTTTTTTTTTTTTTTTGGTTAAAAAAAAAAGAGTACCCACTTCAAATCATGAGCTCATGGAATGACTCCGCTCATTTCTGCAACTGGATAGGTGTTACGTGTAGCCACTCCAGTTAATTAAACATAACTAGCAGGTTGCCCGCGCAATGCGCAGATAATGCTATAAGCTTTTATGTAAAATTGTTTTGGAAAATGTTGTACATATATTATAACACAAACGGTGGATATTCTCACTGCTAAAATCACTTATAATTATAGCTGAAGCTTCAAAGCAAGTAGGAATATTTTGTTCCCTACCATCAGTTGATCATGAACCCAATTAACTGCAAGCGTATGTTGTACATATCAGACTTGTTAAACCTATCAATTTTCATATGAAATTTCTAACCAAGGCATTGATCTCATTAAGCATTCTCAATAATATTTTAACTATATGTAGCAGTATTAAGGTCGCATAGTGAGTCATGTCTAAGCAAAGCACTTAGCCAGTTATCAATCTCATTGGCTGTGCAAAACAAGGTTTTTCTCCAACTATCAAAAGTAACAACCCAATTTTGTGGTGATTTTGGACATTTGATCGAAAGATATAAGGACTTTGTCCTTCATTAGCATGGGCATCAACACTCTCTCTCATAGAAGCCATTGAAACATGGAGTTGAGCCTCCTTATATTAGCCTTGTAATGTTAATTTAGGATGCTTTGGGTATCAACAATTCTAATTTGCATAAATATCATTCCACCTATTTTAAATGAATATAATTAGATATAATTATCCTAAAACCTGGAACGAAAACTTGTTCTTAACCCATATTCCATCTTCAATATACGTACTGTAATAAACTAATTACTAGGTATAGGCACTCAACCAATTACTTAAATTTGAAAGCACTTAATAGGAAAGCAAAAGTACAAATACAGTATTTAGAAATTCAATGTTTGATTTATGATAAAAAGAAGTGGCGAAGTGTAGATCTAGATAGAAGGCTATACATTACACTACTAAGGCATGGGAGAATGCATATGTGGTTGGATCTGGACCTTATACTTGGAGCGACTATGAGAAAAGGAAGAGGAAGCATTGGCTAAAAGATCATATTCTTGTTCCATGCCAAAGGCGTGATTACCTTAGGAAGGAAGTAAGATACGCGTCTGACATGGTACTCAAGCACTCACAAAAAAGGGAGATAGTGACTTTTGAAGGTTAGTAACTATGAGGACACCCCTTATTGGTTGAATGCATGTTGGACCGCTTCAAAGACACATGTATCATTCACAGTACTCCTAATGTCCCTCTCATTGTCTAGGGCTTGTTTCCCAAGTAGTGGCAAAGTCACCTACCCACAGGCCACAGTGCCACGTTGGCATGTTCTCTCTCCTCCAGTCACCAGATAATACCATAGCTGTGAAAAAATCCAAAATAAGGAAATGATGACTTACACACCTGTCTTTGTACTCAGCCATATTCGTCAAATTATAAGAGGAACATGTAGCTGTATTTTTAAGGGTAAGAATCCAAGTAGATCTTTTGAGAAGAGAGTAGAAAGTTGATAAGATAGGAATGTAGAAAACAAGGTCTCTCTTTAAGGAAGAACACCCTTATTGTACAAGAGTTACCTCTTCTTCCCACATAATACAAAGCTGAACAAAGCAAGAATATTCCATTCTTGCTCAAACCGTGGTTTTTCATCCCTTTCTTAGGGTTTTCCATGTACATATTGTGTCCTTTTTACATTCTTGGTGTCACTTTCTTCTTCTCTGACTTTTGTCATGTCAAATTTCGTACCTTTGTCACTTAGAGGCTTTTTCATGTAGATGTACTGTTAGCAAGGTTTTCAAACCCGGACCGTTCAATGAACCGTAAAAGGGAGAGGTTCAAGGTTTTTAAGGTCCAACCGAGGTCGAATCGGGGTTGAACCGTGATGACATCATAATTAATTTAATAATTATTTAAATATAAATAAATATATTAAATTTGTAAATATTAGCAAAATTTACTAAAAATATCTTAAAAATTGAAACAAAATACATAAAATAGTACATTATAAGGTTAATAAAAAATAGTACAACATAAATAAGCATAAAAAGAAATTTTTATAATAATCCTTTAAGAGAAATCATTTCAATTAACTAAAAATGACTTTTAAAATAAATTCATAAATTGCATAGGTATTATCCTTAAATAAAAAGTTAATTTAGTTATATTTAATATGTTGAGAAAGATAACATTGAAGTTTAGAAACTATAAATCATGTAAATTTAATATAAATTTAATAATATTGCATATTAGCTCTCAAGAAGAGCACTTGGTCTGTTGGTCAAAACTTCAGTCTTGCTTATAATGTGTGAGAAGTCAAGTTCGAATCCTGGCAGCCGCAATTTTCCTTAATTTTTCTCTATTTCATGACCGGTTGAACCGGCCTACGGTTCATCCGGTTTTTTCAGTTGAACCTCGGTTCTTCCGGTTCACTGAAAACCCATCAATACCCGGTTCTCTAGCTTAAAAAACCGAATTTCTATCTGGTTTTCGATTTTCCCGGTCAGACCACCCAGTCCGGTCCGGGTTTAAGAACCTTGACTGTTAGATAACTTATTTCATTTCTTTATATAAGCTCAAATCTAACTTGCACGTACATTTTTGGCGACTTCATTGGGAATCTTTAGTCATTTCCTTTTTTAAGTGAGTTTTTTTGGTCTGTCTCTGTTTGCGGGTACTTTCTCCATTCCTCTAAGGAAGAAAGTTACAGGGATACTAACTGGTTTGGGTGAAAACCAGCGGTCAAAACCAAGTACAAATCACATATCCATGCACTCTGAAGGCACAAAGTCCTCTAGTAAAGCTGGTCAGGCCGAAAATAGTAATATCATGGCTGCCATTGAAGACCTTCAATGTTCTCAAGTTACCATGTGGGTAGAGTTCTAGTCTCTGCGTCAGGAGACATCCATACCTCAAGCTCCCTAAGGTGGTCAAGGTCCTCAGGGATCTCCTAACTTGACCAAGGAGGATATTTATGCTATTTTTTTCGAAGCCAAGATAATAGAGAGTACTATTTATGCTGATACCAGACCTCCTTATTTTGAAGAGGTAGCTGGAAAGCCTTATCCTATTAATTACACTCTCCCATCTTTCCCAAGTATGACGGCATAACGGGGAATGTTAGAGAGCACATTAGGTGGTATGTAGATGCACTAACAGCTCACTCCCATGACCGTGAGTTGAGACTCAGGGAATTCTCTAAGTCATTAGAAGGCCATGCCTTTACTTCGTACACTAGTCCTGCACCAAGGTCAGTCCTGAGTTGGAATGATTTGGCAACGCAATTCATGAAAAAGTTTTTTGCTTTGGAAGAAAAGCTTATGTTGTCAGATCTGCAACATGAAAATCAAAGGGTGTCTAAAGGGTTGCTTGAGTATATTTGTAGGTTCAGAGACCTTTTTTTGATGTGCTATGACCTTGTGGAGGTGGAAAAGCTGGTGGATGTTTGTATTGCTAGTATGTTGTATGAATATCGGCCTTATCTTGAGAATTTGCAGATTTTCAGTCTTACAAGGCTTGCAAAAGCTTCAAGAATAACAAGTATGTCCGTAATGAAACCTTCAAAGGGATCGACTTCATAGGCTGTGAGTACACCTAGACAGTCTTGGAGGAGAGAAGGCAAGAAGGTAAAAGTTACGGTGGTAGAGGAGCCCAAGAAAGTAGCCAAGAATAAGAAGAGGGAGAGAGGTAGTATTCCCCCTCCTTTTACTATTTCTATTGAGGAATTATATAGCATCCTAGAAGCTTGGTTGAAAGATGGTGTGGTGGTATTACCTAAATGCAAACGTGAACCCACAAAGGAAGAAAAGCGAGGTCCACTTTACTATAGATACCATAGGAGATATGACCACCATACCATGGATTGTTATGCTTTAAGGATGTCTTCCACGATAGGGTAACTCAGGGTGATTTGGTTATCAAAGTTGGGAAAAGGGCTGACCCAAGGATGCGTAGACCAAAGGTGGCAATGACTTTCTTCATGGATCATGAAGATCCTATGAAAGAAGAAGCTGAGAACATGGCTAGTAGTAGCTTAGCACCTCCACCCTTGCTAGATGAAGAAATGGTCACGATAATTTAGCAAGAAGATAAGATACATTCCTTTCTTGAAGGAATGGGTCTTAGTCCATTGGCTAGGAGAGAGGCAACCCAAGCTCTAACCAGGGTGATGGAAATGAATCATGAAGTGGCAGCTGTTGAAGGAATTTTGATGCAGGTGGCATATCAAGAAGCAAAGGATTCAATCACCTTTTCTAATAAAGATCTAGCCAACCAAGTTGTTGATGGCAACTGATCTTTGTGTTTTACTGCCTTTTTAGAAGCATCTCGAATTAAAAGAGCCTTGGTAGACACGGGTGCATCCACCAACATCCTGCCTCTCCCAACATTTGATGCCTTGGGCATTTTGAGAGAAAGGATCATCCCAGACCCATTTCAAGTAACAGGAATAGGGCCCTTACAATAGTGTACCCTAGGGCACGTGTCTCTGGATCTTAGGGTTGGGCCAATTTGAGCACCCACTCTCATGCATGTAATGGAGGGAAATACATCTTATCATATTATTCTAGGCGTCCATGGCTAAAGGCATATGAGGTTATGCCTTCCATATATCATCAATGTTGGAGGAATAGGCAAGTTATTGAAGCCACTAGGATGCCTTTCGATAGAGTGGAGTTCCATTTTGCTGAAGTAGCTTTATATCAGAAGTATGAACCCGGTGGTGAAAACATAATTCTTCCTTTTAAACCAATTGCTTTGCAAAGAGAGGAAGAAGATGATGGCAAAGTTTTGGAGCCAGAAAGACCTTTATTGAAGATATTGAATGTCCAAGCTGGTTGGCCAACATAGTTCTTGTAAAGAAGAAAGGTGGTCAGATAAGAATTTGTGTGGACTTCCGGGATCTTAATAAGGCTTGTCCTAAGGATAAATTCTCACTCCCCAATGTTGATATTTTGGTGGATGTAGCAGATGGTCATGAAGCTTTTTCTTTTATAGATGGCTACAGTGGGTATAATCAGATCTTTATAGAGCCAACAGATGCCCAAAAAACTACCTTCAGAACACCTTTTGGGAACTATTTCTATAAGGTGATGCCTTTTGGGTTAAAGAATGCAGGTGCTACTTACCAAAGGACTATGACTTTAATCTTTGGTGAAATGCTCCATAAGCAGGTAGAAGATTATACTGATGATATTGTGGTGAAGGCAAAGAATCCCTTTGAGCACTTATTGCATTTGAGGCAAGTCTTTGAAAGCTGCAAGAAGCATAACTTGAGGATGAACCCTTCTAAATCTGCCTTTGGGGTATCTTCAGGGAAGTTCTTAGGGTTCCTTGTTCATCATAGATGGATTGATTTGGACCCCACAAAGGCCAAAGCAATAGCTGCCCTCAGTCCCCCTACAACTTTAAAGGAGTTGAGAAGCTTTGTGGGAAAAGTTTCTTATCTAAGAAGGTTTATTCTAGGTCAAGCTGAGATTCTGAAGCCTCTAGTGGAGAAGACTAAAAAGGAAGTGGCTTTTATATGGTATGACCAATGCCAAAAGGCATTCAAGAAAATCCAGATGATATTTGCAGACCCTAACACAATGGTGGCCCCTTTACCTGGCAGACCTCTTTTTTTGTACATAGCCAACACAAAACAGTCCTTGGGAGCATTGTTAGCTCAATATCAAGAAGGGGTAGAAAAGCCGGTGTATTATATTAGCTGGCTTATAAGGGGACCAAAGTTAAGATATTCAACTGCTAAAAAGGTATGTTTGTCTTTAGCCTTTACCGTGTCAAAGTTCAATCATTACCTTTTTAGGGCATCGTGTACAGTTGGTGATTAAGAGCAATTCTGTGAAGTATCTTCTAACCCACCCTCGATTGCCAAAGAGAATGGTGCAATGAGTCATCCTGACATCGTGCTTTAATATCAAATGCATAAGACCAACAACTGCCATCAAAGGCCAAGCAGTAATTGATTTGCTGGCTAACTTCCCTAGGACAAGTCATTTTTCACCGCCACAACAAGAGGTCTTGGTGACAGAGAAGCAAGAATGGTCAATGCATTTTGATGGCTCCTCTACATTCTAGAGAGGAAGGATAGGAGTGGTATTAAAGTCACTAGGGGAGGAACACACATTTGCTTACAAGCTACGTTTCCCCTACTCTAATATTGAAGCAGAATATGAAGCCTTGTTGATAGGGTTAAAGGCTACCAAAAGGTAGGGCATAAAAAAGTTGAAGGTTTTTGGTGATTCTGAGTTGGTGATAAAGTAAGTAGGACGAACTTATGGAGTAAAGAATCCTAGCCTAGCTGCATATAGAGCTACGGTTCAAAGGATTATGAAACACTTTACTTTCATAGAATACAAAGTGCTTAGTAGGAATGAGAACAAGCTAGCTGATTCGCTAAGCTACCCTAGCCATCAAATCTGTATTGAAGAAAGAGAAAATGACACTTCAAGTGGAGAAACAATGTGGTTTTGCCCAAGATGAATTGTGTCCCCCTCAAGATTGGCGAGAACCCTTGTTGAAGGCAATGGCTTAAGGAAAGTACATTAGGTCAGAATTACTAGCAAATATGAAAGACTTCTTCAGGATTAATGGGGATTTATTTTTCAGAGGAGTAGAGGGTTTGCTGATAAAGTGTGTCTCGAATCAGGAAGGGCTGACAGTGTTACACAGGTTGCACTATCAAATTTGTGGTGTAGACCTTGATGTTAGCCTATATAGAAGACTACAAACGCTAGGGATCTTTTGGCCAGAAATGGCCAATGATGTTAAGGAAGAGTAAAGGAGTTGTAAGACTTATTCCATCATTCCCCCAGACCAAGTAGAAGTGCTTAATGGCAAAGTGCTAGAAAAAGATTGGCAGGATTCATATTTGAGATACCTTTTATAAGGTGTACTACTTGCTAATCAGGTAAAAAGGGAAAAATTGAAGAAATATGTGACAAGGTTCAAAGTAGTGGAGAGGAAGTTATTCAAAAGAAGTTTTCAAGGAAGGTGGTTGTTATGTATTTCCACTAAAGAAGTTAATGGCGTTCTCTCAGATCTACATGAAGGAAAGCTAGCAGGACACCCAAGTGGGAGAAAGCTATGGAAAATGGCTTTACACTAGGGATACCACTGGCCTACGATGCAAAGAGATGCTCAAGACTTTGTTAAGAAGTGTCAAGAGTGTCAAAGGCAAAGGGATGAAATACACACCAGCCATCAAAGTCTCCATCCAACTGTGGCCCCATATCCTTTCCATAGCTGGGGGCTGGATTTTATAGGACTTATAAATCCCCCTTCTAAAGGATGTAAATGGATATTGATAGCTACTGAGCTATTTAGCAAGTGGGTAGAAGCTGTGGCTATAAAGAAGGCAACAAGTAGCTTAGTGGCTAATTTCTTGAGAGAGAATATAATATGTCGTTTTGGGATACCCAACAAAATTATTTCTGACAATGGCACACCATTCATGAACAAGGATGTGTGCCATTTAACAAAATGGTACTCTATTTCTCACACAACATCGACACTTTAATATCCCAAAGGAAATGGTTAAGCTGAGGCCTCTAACAAAAGATTATTGAAAATATTGGGAAAAATTACTAAGGAGAATGGAAAGGGATGGAGAGAAGAGCTTCCTACAGCTCTATGGACTCATAGAATAGTCAAATCACAAGCTACAAGAGCTTCACCCTTTTTTCTAGTCTATGGCACGGAGGTTATGATCCCAATAGATTTGGTAAGGCCAATAGTGAAGGTAGCAGAGATTTTAAGGATACCAAGAGAAGTTACTTTGGAAATTGTTGAAGAAAAACATGATAATACTGCCTTTTATAACCACCTTTACTAGTGTAATATGAAGTCTAGGCATGAAGGCCAAGTTAAAGAAAGAAAGTTTCAAGTGAGGGAACTTGTTTGGAAAACTGCCCCTCGTGTACGAGGAGTGGCTGGAGCTGTCAAACACAAGTTTTCCTCAAAGTGGGAAGGACCCCATATAGTGGAAGAAGCACATCCGACTAGACACTATTAGCTAAAAGATCAGGCAGGTATAAAGGCATATAGCCCTATTAGCGGAGCTCACCTTAAGAAATACCATGCTTAATCTTGTAAAAATATTTTGTTGCCATGATGTCAAATTAATGTTATGTTCCACAATACCTATACCATTATTAACAAAGTCTTCTATTCAGCTATTTCATATTTTACTGTTCATGATATGCATGCAAAGTTTAAATACCCTAACTAAATAAAGCATAGTAAAGTTTATAATACAATCACATGGTCCTTCAAGACCATAAAATATTACAACTTGAAAATCAAATAATGTTTGTGAGAGAACTAATGTTTTCAAGAGAGAAGTCTGGATTGCTCAAAGCTCCTAGCTAGCCTTCCAGCTTGTTGATAGATTCTTGGAGCTGAGTGATTGAAGTGCTACGTACCTCTAAGGCTGACTTTATCTCCTTTTCTTTATTGATACAAGAGTTTTCTTTAGCTCTCAACGCGCGAAGTGAGGACAAGGAAGCATGAACAGAGGATCCAGCCTTCTTTAAGTCCCTCAATACAGTGACACAGCTCTTTAACCAGCTGACATTAACACTTAGGCCCTCGGCCTCACTCAGTGTGGAAAGGAAGTCATCAAGGGGAAGAGCTAGACAATCCTCTTTGCCTATTGATTGCAGTTGGGATATTATAGACCTAATTTGCTTTAAGAGAAATCCCCTAAGTGACAAGGTCCACTTGCTGGTATCCTTCATTGTTTCGGGATATTTGGAGAGCAACTGAGTACATGTTGCTCTTAAATCAGGAGAAATCAATAAGAGCAATGGATCAAATTCTGTCTGGGTGCTTTCTCTCTCTTGGTTTTTGGAAGTAGCTTTTGTTGAATCTTCTTTTTCTTAAGGATTTTTAGCATATACCCAATTTGAATCCTCCCTTTCAGTGTTGGATTTTGTTTCTTCATTAGAAGTCATTTTCTGTACAAAAACCTCTCAGGTTGGAGAAGTGACTTTTTTTTTTGGGTTAAGCCTAAGGAACAAATCTTGTAACCTATCAAAGGTCAAAAAGGGAGGAAGAAAAGTTACTTACACCATTGATTAAGAGAAGATGTTACAAGAGTTCAATCACTACAGAAAAAGAAAGTGTACCTTGGGCTTCTTGATAGAAGGTGTTTTTGCATTCTTCTTTCTCTTAGTGCTTGAAGACTTGGCTTTGAAAGGGAGCTTCAAAGTCAAATCACCCTGGAAAATAGGTGGGACATCCACTCGCTAGGCACCACTTTCTCCAAAATTCCTAACACGTTCCCTAATGTCGAACCACCATGACTTGAACTTGAGTGAAGGCAGTCCACTTTTGGTGGGGGAAGTAAAGGGGATTTCATGGCTTGTTACCAATATCTTAATGAGATTTTCTCTCTTAAAGGCTAAGGAGGCCACTACGGTAGGTAGAGCTAAATCAGAGAAGTGCCCCAGTATGCCTTGGTCAAAACCAAATTGGTGGGTAAACTTGTGAAGACTATAAGCTTGAGTCTCATATTCCTCCTGAAAGCGTGCTTGGAGATGAGAAGGAAAAGCACAGGCAACAAAGGAAAGTTCTTCCTCAGACCAGGGGGTATCTTTATAGCGGGAAACAAAAATACTTTCTAGAGAAGTAAACAGTGGGAGGAGTCCACCCTCTAAGGTAGAGTAGGGTCTAGCTGTCTAATCAGTAGGATCATCTAATACTTTGCTAAGAAAACTGTTTAAAGACACTACCATCTTGTTCCAATGCCAGGAGTGTGGCAGTCCTTGGGGTGATGGTAGATTGGTTTTATAAGAAGTTAACACCTTAGGAATAGGGGCATAATTCCTAAAGTGCTCCCACAACCATATTTGCAAAAAGGCAACGGGTATGAAGGTTTCTACTTGAAGTCTATCCCATGAGCGTTGCAAGTCAAGAGTAAAATGATCTAGGTGAGAATACAAAGTTCCTAAAAAATAAAGAGCAAGGGGAAAGGAATGTCCTTTGGCTAGTTTAATAGCTAGAGAGAAGTGCCTATTTAGGATCATCTTGTGAGGATATCCCTCAAATAGATGGCAAGATAGTAAGAAAGCAATAAAGGCTTCAAGTTCATGGGGGCTAGAGTTACCTTCTCCTACAGAAAAGTCGGTGCCTTCCTTCATGGAATCTCCATTAGCTTCCTCATCCATTCCATCAGCATATTCTCTCTAGAAGTACCTGATTCATCCCCAGAAGTTGGTCTAGGAACCTTTGTCTCCGTCGACATCGATGACTTCTGGTACTTCCTTACTGGGGGCTTTCCCTTTTCTTGCTGCCTTCAAGAATGGTTTCTTCAAGGTTTTCTTCATTGCATCTTCGAGGAATTTCATAGCTTTAGACTCATCAGGAGACAAAGAGATGTTGACTACTTCACCATCTCCAAGTAGGAGAAGTCTCAATATCTCATAAACATCTTCTAGAGATGGAGAGATTTCTTGACACCTTGTGAAGAAAGTGTGAGTAGTGGGATTCCACCAGTACAGAAGAGAGAGAAGGCTTTCACTATCCTTGCTGATCTCTAGACTAGAAAACACAAGAATTGTGTGTACAAGTTTCACTCTTTGTAAAATTTCCATGAAGGGAGGATGAGCCAACACCCTTCGACACCAACTTTTCCAACCTCTAGAAACAGAAGTGTGGGATTTGAAGACCACATCTATGGTGGGAGCAAAGTCCCTTCTGCAAGTGCCAAGCTTGGGAATGTGCTTTAAATCCAGATCCATGATTAGATGTTCGTCAGGTTCTCCGCATGCTATGTATGGACGGTCTTCAGAATAAGGGACTGAATCCCAATCAAGACTTTTATCGAACAGATAGTCTTCAAAGAAAGGGGGAATAATCCATTGTTCCTCTATGGAAGGATTTTCATCCCCCCCTAGAAGTGGCTTATTGAACTTTGAAGGTGAAGGTTCTAAAAATTTTGCAGAACTGGATCTTAGGCCATGTTTGACACCCATGATTTGGTATTTGAGGAGGATTCTTGGTTTCGGGTTGCAGAGAATGAAGATAAGGGAGATAAGAGAGAAATAAGGAAGGAAAATATTTGGTGAAGCCACTAGGCGCAACCACAACTTCTAAGCCCAACTTTTATTTTATAGTATAGTATATGATATGATGTGGGTTGGAAACTCGTACAGTTCAGTCAAAAGAGAAAAATTAAGAAATGAACTTGTACTCTTAACTGGCTGGACAATATTATCTGAATTCTACTTCCACAGCAATTTCCAATGACTTATTAAAGTTACAGTACAGGACACATTTTAGCAAAATTGACAATCTGGTCAATGCGAAAATGGCCGTTTTTTATGCATCAAAATGTTTTACAAATTTTTTCTTCAATTTTGTCTTTTGAAACTTGATTTGGCACCGAGGGTTTGAATTTTGCACTCAATATATCATTCTAATAGTTAGGAAC
The DNA here is from genome assembly GCA_033629205.1 of Lithocarpus polystachyus. Taxonomy (NCBI): domain Eukaryota; kingdom Viridiplantae; phylum Streptophyta; class Magnoliopsida; order Fagales; family Fagaceae; genus Lithocarpus; species Lithocarpus polystachyus. Next base: position 40,549,154 of record CM066168.1, read on the forward strand.
TGTTTCTCAAAAAATAATAATAATAATAATAATAATAATAATAATAATAATAATAATAATAATAATAATAATAATACTCAATATATCATTTTCTTTTCTGGACTATTTTTCATAATTTGCTCTCCCTCCTAATATAGCTAATTAATCACTTAAAAATTGCCATTTTTATAGAGCCATCCATAATATATATATTATTTTGATTTAATTCCTCTATCTCTCATGCCTATTGTACTTACATAGACTTATTGATCCTTTGCATCTCAAGTCAGTCTCATTTTGGTTTTTCGGTCTATTTCGGTCCACTTAGGTCCAATTCAATCTACTTAGGTTCAATTTGGCCTCATTCAATCCATTCAGTCCAATTTGATTAACAGGGAGACAGCGACTATAAATTGATGACCCACGCAAACTTGGACAAAATTTGGTAATTGAGCATGATTTGGTTATTATGGCGCGTGTAGATTTGCAAATACTTGCATTAATTATTATGGAAAAGATTCTCAAAAAAAAAAAAATTTATTACGGAAAAGCCAGTCAATAAGTGACGGTAGATAGGAGCATGGGCAAGTTTTGCAATTTTTGTTTCAATTTTGTCTTTTGAAACTTGATTTGGTTTATCTCTTGGTCTGATGATCTAATTTTTGCACTCAATATATCACTTTAATCGTTATGATTTTGTTTGTGATTAAATTTTTGTTCATCTAACAATCAATGATGTTATTTTTACCCTTATATTGTAAAATTATCCTTTAACCCTTAATTTTTGGTTAAAGGACTCTTGAAAAATATTGTGTTACATATATAGAGAAATTTATAGGATTTTCAAAGTTTGCTGCTTGTAAAATCCTGACTTAGCTATATTCAGTCGATATTTATTTGTAATCCTTTGACAAACTCAATCAAAGTAAGAGCAAATATTGTGTTAATAAAAAAGATCAAATCGTGGTTCTAAGCCAACTTCAATTCTCTGTTTTTCAATGATATTTACCTAATTTCCCAAAAAGCAAGTTGCTATTAGGCCAACTATATATAATATTTGTACAATTTGCAAATGATATGCTACCATTTATAATAAGCATTTTAATTCTCTCTTCTTTTTCTTTTTTCTTTTTTTATTTATTTCTAATCTTTAGAATCGAAGCTTAACCCCTTCCCTTCAAGTTCTTTTCCCTACTTCCAAAGATCCATCAAGCGAGTTGGCACTCATAGATGATTTGCTGGCCACCATTTTTAAATAAGTTTGGCGTTTAAGTTATTTTCTTCTAACCAACATGTAACATTTTCTCCTTCTACTGTGTTGCCAAAGCTGAATGGGTTTGGCGATAAATTAGGGAAATATACCATTCTAACATCCAATTGAACTAAACAAGCTCGGTTAAACCTCGGTCAAATCTAGATCAAATTTCAACAACCATTTGGGTATATGACGACATTAGCGAATTTGTCCCCAGCAATAATTTTATTTCTTTTTTCTTGTTTTGGGAAACCAGAACCTTCATTCAAAAAAAAAAAAAAAAAAAAAAAAAAAAAGAACCTTCATTCAATCATAGCAGAAATGGCAACAGTTAAATACAAGCTATTCATTGATGAGTGGTGACACATTGAGCTAGATGTAAGCCTGTAAAAAAACATCTTGGTCGGTACATTCAATGTGGAAAAAGGCAAAAAAGCAAAGTGACAAACAGAGTGGAAAAATTTTTAAAAAAAAAAATCTTGAAGAGTGTTAAACACGGTGGAAAATTTATCATGGTCCAACAAACTCCAAAGTTCATCGAATATGGAAAAGAAAAAGTGGCAAACAGGGCAGAAAATATATCGTGAAGTGTCCCACACGGAGGAAATCTATCTGGTCCAAAATATTTGATTTGAAGAAAGAGACATTTGAATGTGAGACTCCAGCATTTATCAAGAAATACTTAGCTATTGCTGCCTATTTCTTGAACCCCACCTCTCAAAAATTGGCCAAAATGGCCAAATACCACAATTTTTAGAAATTTTTAGCAAAAAAGCACTGTTTCGGAAATAAATGGAAATGTACCACTTTTTCTGGAACTCGAGTTTCAGAAACTCCAGTTCCGCCACCGTGGCAATGCTAAGCTAGAATTTGTGCGATTAAAAAAAATAATGTGGTACTCGAGCTTGGCAAACTCGAGTTCCATGCAACAAAGTACGAGTATACCAGAGTCGAGTACCTTTTATAAAAAACATTGTGTTTATGTTTATTTTTATGGTACTCGTGCTCATCAAGCTCGAGTTCCTTATAACTTTTTTTTTTTTTTTAGATAATCGACAAATAAACATAAACATAAAAATAAGTAGTTTTTTTTTAAGTTTTTATTTATTTAAATAGAAGCATTGTAAAATATAGAGATTTTAATTTCAAAATATGAATTAATTTCTACATTAATTAAATTGTTTATTTTTTTCTCATAAAAATTGTTCACTTTTTTTTGCAAAAACTATTTCTACAATTTTCCATAAAATTATTTTACGTTCAGCATTATTTAAAAAATTGTTTATTCTCTTTTCTGCATAAATTATTTTCTGTTCACTATTTAAAAAATTGTTCATTGTTTTCTCATAAACACCTACTGTGTTAGGTTCTAATAATTAGAAACTAATGTATTAGAACTTCAATTTGTAATGTTGGCAAACCATGATCAAAACAATCTTTAGTCTTGCGTTAGACTTGCTCAAAGTATGGCTTTTTATATAAAGTTGGAATCGAGTTAACTGCAGAATTTACTGTGCACTTCTGCCTAACTCGATCGATCGAGAATTAGACTCGACCGATCGAAAGTCGTGCAGAATATTTTTCTGCAGAATTTTCCAACTCAGCCCTAGCCCATTTAATGTATAGAGTTTTATGTTTTACCCTAAGTATATAAGGGAAAACTCTAGCCACGTTTTTTAGAGTTCTGAATGCTGTGTTTATGAATCTAATTGTTAAATCTAGAGGTTTTTACCTTCACATATACTTAGGGTTTCCAAACTCAAGATTCATGTCAAGAGATTGGTAAATCATACAGTTGCAGAACTAAAGAGCTTCAAGATATACAAGCAGGTGTTGCTTGTGCTTTGCTGAAGAATTCAAGGAAAGAAGGAGTCTGTGGTCTCGGAGCTGTCACGTGGTCGTGGTAGTAAGTTTCCTACAGGCAGGTAGTAATAGGATGTTAGTGGTCTAAGTCGCTATTGTATAAACTTCGATTCTTTCATAGTGAATTCATTTTACCTTGAGGATAGCTAGGTTAAATCCCCCCCAGGTTTTTTACCGGTTTGGTTTTCTTGGGTCATCATATCATGTGTTATTTATTATTCCGCACTTTTGCATGATTTGATATATTTGTGTTAACCTAGTTTTTGTGTAATTTACCTAAGTTAATCACTTGGCTAATTATCTAGGTTAATTTGTTTGGGTTTAAGGAGTTTAAACAAACTTTCAATTGGTATCAGAGCGGGTAGCTTTTGTTTTTGATCCTTTGATATTTGAGCTGATCCTTGACCCCTGTTGTCATGGAATATGGACACTCACTTGTTGTTCCACCAACAACTATGCTTATTGGAAAGTAAAGATGAAAGCATTCCTGAAATCCATTGATGAGAGAGTCTGGAACTCTGTTGAATATGGATGGGAGAAGCCCACTACTCTGTGAGTGAGTGGCAAACTTCTCAAAAGGAGGCAGCTGCTTTCAATAGCAAAGCTATGAATGCTATTTTCAATGCTGTCTCTATGAAGGAATTTAAGAGAATCTCTAATGTTGAGGTTGCTCATACTGCATAGAATATCTTCCAGACTGTGCATGAATGCACAAAGGCAGTTAAGATTAATAAGTTGCAGCAATTAACTACTAGAGTTGAAGGCATTAGAATGAATGATGATGAATCTTTTGATGAGTTCTATGCTAAATTGAATGATATTGTTAATTCTGCATATAATTTGGGTGAAATCTATGATCAACCTAAAATTGTTAGGAAGATTCTTAGATCTTTGACTGAGGATTTTAGACCCAAAGTGACTACCATCACTGAAAGCAAGGATGTGGACTCCATCCCTGTTGATGAACTTGTAGGATCTCTTCAGTCCTATGAGTTGGACCTACCCAAGACAAACAAATCCAAATCAATGGCTCTTAAGTCAGTTGATGATGTTTAGGATGGTGGATTTGATGATGAAATCTCTGTAACAGAGATTGCCTATCTTGCCAAGAACTTTAGAAACTTTCTTAGAAATAATAACAGAAGGGCAAGAGGCAAGAACACTGCTGAACCTAGAAATTTTAGGAGGAATGATCCCACTAAGGTTAATAACACTGAAAAACCTAAAGAGAAAGTAGGTCAACCTTCTAATAATTCTTTAGGACAACAATGTTATGGATGTCAAGGGTATGGTCATATGAAATCTGAATGTCCTACATACTTGAAGTCTAAGGGTAAAGCTATGGCTGTGACTCTTAGTGATGATAAAGTTTCTGACAATGAATCCGCTAGTGATGAGGATGAAAACTTCATTGCTTTCACTGCTACTACTGTTGTTAATGAAAGCGTGTCTGTTGAAGAGAACCCTTCTGATGGGGAACTCTCTGAGGATGCAGATCTACAAGAAACCTTTAATAAACTTTGCAAAGTTGCTACAAAGGATGCTATGAATGTGGATTTAAGCTTGAAGAAAATTGCATCTCTTGAATTTGATAAAAAGAATTTTCTTGTGAAATTGTTTGATACTAATGAGCTTTTGAATAATGTGAAAACTGAAAACATGTTCTTACTTGATAAAGTTAAAAATTTGGAACTTGAATTATCTATTGCTAAAGAACAATCTAATAGGTCTACAAGCTCCAAACTTGATCACATGTTGAGTGTTCAAAAGTCTCCTTCTGACAAAATTGGATTAGGTTTTGTGGAAAGAATCTCTGTACCTGAATCTCATTCCACAAATTTTGTTCCCTCTACTGACCCTCCTAAGAGTGAGATTGTCAAACCTTTGGTGAGTGAACCTGTTAAATCTGTAGATATTACTCCACCTAGGAAGATTAGGGTTGATCTTCAAGAGTCTCATTCTAGAGCTTCTACTTCTTCTAAGGGCAAATTTCTTGATAAGCGTGCTTGGGTTTGTCATTTTTGTGGAAAGTCTGGACATATTCGTCCAAATTGTTTCAAGTTGCAAGCTGCAAAGCGAGCAAATAAGTCCAAAGTACCTGTGCCTCAAGCACAAGATCCAATGGTACTTATTGGTGAATTGGTAAAGGCATTGAACCTTTATTCCAATCCTGGAGTTGCTCAGAATTCAAATGTGAATTATAACTCCAATGCAAGAGTTGCATCTAAAAGGTTTTGGATACAAAAGGCTAGACCTAATTAAGTCTGTCTGACATGGTCATTATGCTTCATTGTTCTATCTTTTGTGACCATTTTTTTAGGTTTTGCATTACATAACATTCATGCATCTCATTATAGGTTGTTTATTTCCTTTATAAAAAAAAAAAAAAAAATTTGCAAAATGTGTTTTTGCTATACTTTTCTTGATTTGGAAGACAAGGTTGGTTAATCTCTTTTGCATAACATATTTATGTACCTTGTTTAGCTTGGATGCACTTATTCTTACTGCACTTTACTAGCTGAAATTTTTGTAGTGCATGTTGTGTGAGAAGATGTTTATAATTTTTAATCACATGATCTTGATCTTGAAGTTACATGCCTTTAATTGTCGGACTTGAACTTAATGAGAAAGGCATAAATAACCATCTCACCACTGTTTACTAGCCAATCATGAACACCTTAGTGCATATCGTAAGATTTTGTGCTCGAGAAAGTGTAGCACATGCACAAAAAGAACATAAGGTGTGGCCTCCATTAAAATGCTAAAATTGGTGTGTACATTATTGGGCTATAATAAATTCACAATTTAAATAAAATTGGTGTGTACATTATCCCGGCTTTGTTAACAAGTTTCTAATCAATCTAAAATTGATATTAATTATGAGGCAAATCAAGAAACTTACATGATTGCAAGCTTTTATTCTAGGAGATGTGAGAGTTATATGATGTAACTCTTTAAGTTATAGTCTCTTTCAATTTCATGTGATGAATTTTGTAGAAATTGTGATTGATTACTATGTGTATATCACCTCACATGTTTTTCAAGCTTCTGCTAGTTGCACACACTATACAAGTTATTCTCTGCTAAACTGTGTACATGTTATTGTGTGTTTTTGGTCTGACCAACCAAGTTTGAAAATTTCTTAAAATTGATGCAGAACATGTTTGCTGTTTGAATTCTTGGGGGTTTCTATTAGAAAATCTTGTTTTGGGAGATCTGGGATAAATTCATGTGTTTTTTAAAAACATTTCATCTCATACTCATGCATTTTATTCATAAAAACTAATGCTTTGAGGAGTTTCTGCACTAAAATTAGTTTGTTTTTCAAAAATTTGTTTTTCAGAATTTCGATCGATCGAACATGTTTTTCAACCGATCGAAAATGTTTTTAAAATCTCTAGAAAGTCTCGGGTTGTTTCGATCAGTATTCGATTGGTGCTGGATCAATCGAGCTATTTTCGGTCGATCGAATCTGTTCTTCGATCGATCGAAAATCGGGCTGAGTGTTTTTAAAAAGGGATTTTTCTCACGTGTTCTTCACTTTTCAAACACTATTCAAATCCTTTTTTTATTCTCTCACCAACCGGTCAAGCCATTTTTTGCTGTTTTTGTCGTTTTCCTCCGTTCTTTTTGCATCAGTTCTCTCTTCCAAGGCCGGTAAGACTCTTTTGCCCCTACTTTTGATTTTATTTTCATGTTTCATGCATCTTTTTCATGCATTTTTGGGTATTTTCGGCATTTAGAGTTTTGGTATTTTTGGTATTGATTTTGGGTGTTTTTCTTTCAAATTAATCATGGGTTTTTGTGGAGACACCAAATCCAAGTGTACTAAGTGGTTTAATTTGATTAATTTGGTGTTTTGTGGAAAATTTGAAAATCTAGGGCTTGAAATTGATGAAATTGGCTTGTTAGATTGATTAATTTGATTATTATATTGAGTTATTTAACTATTCTGTTGATTAATTTATCAATTTATTGTGTTTTGTAAAATTGGGTTTTTGAAATTGGGATTTTTTTTTTTGAACTGTGTCAATTTATTCTATTTGAACTGTGTCACTGCATTAGTTCATGCATCATTTGCATATTTTGTTCATGCATCATATAGAATTGGTATTTTTTTTTTTTTTTGCTGTGCTAACTTGCAGTCTGCCCTTATTTTTTGTTTTTTCTCTCCTCTTTTTGTGTCTCTCTTTTCTATCCTTAGCACCCTGCCTAGGAAAACTAGAGCCCATAGGACTTTTGACCCTTCACCTTCCTTTGATAGTGATCGGTTTCCTAGTGAGAAGAACCAAGAGACTTATGAGACCCTTAATCTTAGGCGTCATATTTGGGGTGAGCGTAGGGTCATTCTAGATGAGGTTGATCCTGAAGCGAGACGTAATTTTGTACGTCGGGGTTGGTTACCTTTGTTGGATATAGATCATCCACCTCCGGCTACCTTAATTAGAGAGTTCTACTCGAACCTCTCTATCCACATCTATGATACCAACACTCTAGTTAAGAGTTGGTTACGGGGTGTGGAGTATCGCATTACCCCTTCGGTAGTGTCTGATGCTTTTGGGGTGCCTATTGTTGATCATCCCGTCTTTCCCTATGATGAGTCTCTGCCTCTTGATGACGTGATGTCATACATCACTGGATCTTCTATCCAGTGGGGTTCTGATCCTCGGATCACGTATGCCGAGCTCTCTAAGCTTCACTATCTTTTCTTTAGGATTGCCTGTCATTCCTTGTGGCCTATTTCTCATCTTCATACTATTCCTATTGAGCGGTGTGTCTTTTTGTATGCTCTTGTTACTGATGCTCCTATCAGTTTTCCACACCTGTTTCTTCGTTCTTTGAATGAGGTGCATCGGAGTAGTTCTACGGCTCATGCTTTATTCTTTCCTGTTTTTGTTCATAGGATTCTCCTTCATCTCAGTTTAGGTGATTTTCCTGCTTATGAGCCTGTACACATTATTGCTCCTATAGGTGCTACCTTTCTAAGGCAAAGGGCTACTCAACTTTAAACTAGCTCTAAGCATCCTAGGGTAGAGCCTTCCAGTGTCACTCCACCTCCTTCTTCTTCTACAGATGCTCCTGCGTCTGAGATGTCTGCTGAGGCTGCTGATGCTGCTGCTATTCCTCCACCTTCTCCTTCGGATGTTTCTGATATTCGTCGAACTTTGGACACTGTCATGACTATTCAGGCGGCTCATGGTCAGCTTTTAGTGGATGTACTTGATGAGCTTCGTGCTTTGAGAGCGGATTTGGTGAGTTTTCGTCGTTCTCCTCCACCTCCTCCTTTTGATAATGAGTGAGTGCCCTTTGGCAATTCGTCACAAAAAGAGGGAGTACATTCTATTGTGGAGTACATATCTTGTAGAGGAGTTGTAGAGGAGATTTTTGTCTTAGGGGGAGTTTTGTACCTTGTTGTGATACTGAGGAGCTTGTGGAATCTTTTAGATTGTATCTAGGTGCTTCACTGTGTATTTACATTTTTGGCTCATGATAGTGGAGATATATATTTTTGGGATACTTTTTATGTATTTGTTTCTTGTTTCACTATGCTACATTGCTTATTGATTTACATTTATGATGTTATTCATGATATATGTCTTTATTCTGTGTTATGTGAAATCAAGAAGTTTTTTTATTACTTGTATTTTCCACACATACGTTTATGTGTTTGTTAAGTGTTACAGGAATATACAGGTTAATTCAGTCGTGCTGCTGTCTACTTTACAACTGTTAGATAGTAGTTAGGTTGAATTTGTTTAGTGGCTTTTTATTTTGCAATGGGCTGTTTTATTTTGTAAACTTTGAGCTTTTTGTTAAGTCTGTGTTTTGTCACAGATTGCCAAAGGGGGAGTTTGTTAGGTTCTAAGAATTAGGAACTAATGTATTAGAACTTCAATTTGTAATGTTGGCAAACCATGACCAAAACAATCTTTAGTCTTGCGTTAGACTTGCTCAAAGTATGGCTTTTTATGTAAAGTTGGAATCGAGTTAACCGCAGAATTTACTATGCACTTCTGCCTGACTCGATCGATCGAGAGTTAGACTCGACCGATCAAAAGTCGGGCAGAATGTTTTTCTGCAGAATTTTCCAACTCAGCCCTAGCCCATTTAATGTATAGGGTTTTATGTTTTGCACTAAGTATATAAGGGAAAACCCTAGCCACGTTTTTTAGAGTTCTGAATGCTGTGTTTGTGAATCTAATTGTTAGATCTAGAGGTGTTTACCTTCACATACACTTAGGTTTTCCAAACTCAAGATTCATGTCAAGAGATTGGTAAATCATACAGTTGCAGAACTAAAGAGCTTCAAGATATACAAGCAGGTGTTGCTTGTGATTTGCTGAAGAATTCAAGGAAAGAAGGAGTCCGTAGTCTCGGAGCAGTCACGTGGTCGTGGTAGTAAGTTTCCTACAGGCAGGTAGCAATAGGATGTTAGTGGTCTAAGTCGCTATTGTGTAAACTTCGATTCTTTCATAGTGAATTCGTTTTATCTTGAGGATAGCTAGGTTAAATTCTCTCCAGGTTTTTTACCGGTTTGGTTTTCCTAGGTCATCATATCATGTGTTATTTATTATTCCACACTTTTGCATGATTTGATATATTTGTGTTAACATAGTTTTTGTGTAATTTACCTAAGTTAATCACTTGGCTAATTATCTAGGCTAATTTGTTTGGGTTTAAGGGGTCTAAACAAACTTTCATACTGAAATCGTGTTTTCTAAATTTAAACGCCAAATCTGAATGCTTTTTCATGCATGCTTAAATTTCACAATAATCGAATTTGTTTTTCTGTATTGATAAAATTTATTTCTACATTAATAAAATTTGCTCTCTGCACATCATGTTTATTGTATATTCGAATTTTCTTACTACATTCATAAAATCTGTTTCCTGCATTAATTAAAACTGTTCATTGTTTTCTCATAAAAAATTTTCACTGTTTTCTGCAAAAACTATTTATACGATTTTGCATAAAATTATTTTCTGTTCATCATTATTTAAAAAATTGCTCACTCTCGTTTCTACGTAAATTATTTTCTGTTCACTATTTAAAACATTGTTCACTGTTTTCTCATAAAACATCTACTGAAATCGTGTTTTCTAAATTTGAACGCCAAACTGAACGCTTTTTCATGCTTAAATTTCACAATAATCGAATTTGTTTTTCTGCATTAAAAAAATCTATTTCTACATTAATAAAATTTTCTCTCTGCACATCATGTTTACTGTAAATTCGAATCTGCTTACTGCATTCATAAAATCTGTTTTCTGCATTAATTAAAATTGTTCATTTTTTTCTCACAAAAATTGTTCACTATTTTCTGCATAAACTATTTCTAACATTTTGCATAAAGTTATTTTCTGTTCACCATTATTTAAAAAATTGTTCACTTTCTTCTTTGCGTAAATTATTCTCTGTTTACTATTTAAAAAATTGTTCACTATTTTCTCATAAAACACCTAGTGAAATCGTGTTTTCTAAATTTAAACGCCAAATCTGAATGCTTTTTCATGCATGCTTAAATTTCACAATAATCGAATTTGTTTTTCTACATTGATAAAATCTATTTTTACATTAATAAAATTTGTTCTCTGCACATCTTGTTTACTGTATATTCGAATCTGCTTATTGCATTCATAAAATCTATTTTCTGCATTAATTAAAATTGTTCTTTTTTTCTAATAAAAATTGTTCACTATTTTCTGCATAAACTATTTCTAGCATTCTACATAAAATTATTTTCTGTTCACCATTATTTAAAAAATTGTTCACTCTCTTCTCTGCGTAAATTATTCTCTGTTCACTATTTAAAAAATTGTTCACTGTTTTCTCATAAAACACCTAGTGAAATCATGTTTTCTAAATTTAGACGCAAAATCTGAACGCTTTTTTGTGTTTGAATTTCACAATAATCGAATCTATTTTTTTGCATTGATAAAATCTATTTCTAAATTAATAAAATTTGCTCTCTGCACATCATATTTACTGTATATACAAATCTGCTTACTACATTCATAAAATCTGTTTTCTACATTAATTAAAAATGTTCATGCTTTCTCATAAAAATTGTTCTATGTTTTCTGCATAAACTAATTCTATGATTTTGCATAAAATAATTTTCTGTTTAGTATTATTTTAAAAATTATTCACTCTCTTTTCTACGTAAATTATTTTCTGTTCACTATTTAAAAAATTGTTCACTGTTTTCTCATAAAACATCTAGTGAAATCGTGTTTTCTAAATTTAAATGCCGAATCTGAATGGCTTTTCAGCTTTTTGAATTTCACAATAATCGAATCTATTTTTTAGCACTAATAGAATTTATTTCTACATTAATAAAATTTGCTCTCTACACATCATGTTTACTATATATTCAAATCTACTTACTGCATTCATAAAATCTGTTTTTTGCATTAATTAAAAATTTTCATTGTTTTCTTATAAAATTTTTCACTGTTTTCTGTAAAAACCATTTTTAGCATTCTACATAAAACTATTTTCTGTTTAGCATTATTTAAAAAATTGTTCACTCTCTTTTCTGCATAAATTATTTTTTGTTCACTAAAAGTAAGTAGTTTTTTTTATCTATTAATTTGTCACTATTTTTATAAAAATATTTTAAACTAAATGAATAAACTTAACCCATTGGCTCTGTATTAATTATTGACACACACAACGACACTCATTCATCGATAAAATAATACATTACGTGTCTACTTAACCAATTAAATTCTTGAACAATCACTACCATTACAATTTTTCTTCTTGACTTTTTCTTACTTTATAACAAAAAATTATTATAACATGATAACAATACACACACATGTAATAAACCCTCTCTATTTCCTAATTATTAAATTATATTATATTATATTATATTATATTATATTATATTATATTTATACTTTGCACACAAATTTCCAAAGGGTAGAGCCTCCCTTGGTCAAAATAGCCAAATATAGGAACAACTATTTCCTCTCACATCTTGATGTCATAAAATATTCAAATAGAATCCCAAAGAGGTCTATCATTTTTAAAATATATATATATATATATTCAAATGTTGAAAGAATAAATTTCATGTCTTCTAATGTTTGTATTTTTTAAAAACAAAGATATTCATGAGTACGAAATTATTCTCATGTTTCTATATATGTTTATGTTAATGTTTATTTTGTTTCTAAAAAAATGTTCAGTTTTATTTTTGTTAATTTAAATGTTGTCTTCAAAATAATAATTTTATATGTGATATACCTCTAACTTTTTAATAGGCTTTTTTAATATATGGAAAGAACACTACATTTTTCTAGTGATTTATTTTATCTATATATATAACGTAATTCCAAATGTGTTTGGTTTGAAGAAACCATTTTATGGGGATAACTCTGATCCGCTGGATTATGATAACTACGCGGATACAGATTGAAAGACAGACAGATATGCCAAGACAAAATGCTCTCCCGCAGTGATAGATCACTATTCACTAGCGATATATCACTATTCAATGGCGACAAATCACTATTTCACTGGCGACAGATCACTATTCACCAGCATGCGTGAATAACTTTTTGACAAATCAAGACAGTTCACAAAGATACAGACAGATGTTCAAAAGTTACTACTGTTTACTAGCATGCATAAAAAGAGATCTGATAGATTAGCTTGAGTTAAATTTACCTACTCAGTTTACTTTACCATGGTTCATTTCACCTATAAAAGAGACGAACTATGAAGATAGAAGACAAGTTTCTAAGTTTCTAAGAGTTTAAGCTTTTAAGTTCCAAGTTTTAGAAAGCCTTTTGTAATCGCCTTCCCCTCTCCCTCAGAAAGACTTTTGTACTCTCTCCCCCTCTTGTAATCTTGTAACCTTTCTCTTCAGACAGTTTTATTTTTAAGCTTGTATCAAAGACAGCAGTTTGTTTTCAAGTTTATCAAAGACTGGAGTTTTTATTCAAGTTAGATTTTACTAGTTTCTGTTTTCATATTCTGTACTCCATTTTAACCTTATTTTGAATATATCTATTTTGCTATTTACTTCTTTATTATCTATTTTATCATTCTTTATGCTTCCATATTACTGCAACTACCGCCAACATCTTCAAATCTCACTATGACATTGGGAACATTTAAAATCTTGTTCATGTAGTGTTTTTCAGCCTGTATTGACATGACAAGCCCTACTAACTGAAATTATAATCTGTGGAACATGAAATGAGGTTATAAATACACCACAATAATGATCTTATTTCTACCCCACTAACTTCATAAATTGACTAAGCTATGAGTCACAACGCCTTAACATCAAATCGTATAATGCGAAACAAGTCTGGATCTACTTCAACAAATGGATTATCACAAGTTCCAACAGATCAACAACTACAGACATACACAGACCACTATGGAGGGACATTGGTTGGAAAGAAGAGAGATTTCCTTAATATGCCAATATACACGTACGAGAGTCTTGGAAGCGTCGGGCACATCATGGTTAGCAAACCTACAAAACTAAGTACAAATACCACCGCAATAGAGTTCACCAAAGCAGAACCACCATGGTCAACCCTATACGAGAAGAGGTGTGAGTTAGAGGTGTGAGTTAGAGGTGTATTGTCGATGGCACGGGTTACGAGTTCCTAAGGCACGCTCAGCCGAATTACCTAGAGATGAACCTGCCAATATACTTGCTTGTCTTGAACAAGAGAACAATTAAATGCAAAGGCGATTAGACCATTTTCATGCAATCCAAAAAGCTAGGAAGCAACTAAAGGGGAAGGCGCAAGAGCGAGCCATCAAGTCTATTAATGAAGTTACTGCGTTAGATGATGAAAGAGATATTTCAGACTTCTCAGATTCAAGCAATGATGATTTCCAAAAATTTCTACTTACGAACATTAAACGTTGTTGTTAATGTCTACACATTCTGTGCAATACAAAATGTACACAACTTTCCATTGAATTTTCACGATTGGGTACGTTCAACAATTTCGATTTTCCATTAAGATTTCACGATTTTGTATGTTCAACAATTTTGGAATTTTCATCAAATCAAGATGATTAGTACGTTAGTACACAGTTTTAAATTGAATTTTCCCAATTTTGTACATTTGATGACTTCAAATTTGGAAACAAATTTGGACGATCCGTACATCTAATGTTATTAATTTTCCATTGAGTTTACTCATTTTGGTATGTTCTTCAATTTTCATTTGAATTTTCACGATTTTACACACTCAACGAATTCGAATTTTTCAACAAATTCGTACTATCTGTACATCTAATGTACACAATTTTTTCTTGAGTTTTCATGATTTTGTACATTCAACGAATTCAAATTTTTAAACAAATTCATACGATCTGTACAACTAACTTACATACTTTTCCATTGAATTTTTATTATTTTGTACTTTCAACAAAGTCAAATTTCTCAACAAGTCTAGACTATCTGTACATCTTATGTACACCTTCACGATTTGGTACATTCATTGATTTTCCATTGATTTTTCCCGAATTTCTACATTCAACTAATTCGAACTTTTTTACAAATTCGAATTATTCAAGGCATTTACCATTAGGTGATTTATATGAATCATTCATTTTTCCTTCATGGAGTTTGTCCATTATTCATATGGTTACATATTTTAAAAAACACAAAAACCATTTAAGTGCAATAGCCGCGCCAATGCTAAAAACAGTTTATGCAGAAAACAGTGAACAATTTTTATGAGAAAACAGTGAACAGTTTTAATTAATGCAAAAAAATAGATTTTGTGAATGCAATAAGCAAATTCAAATATACAGTAAACATGATGTGCAGAGAGCAAATTTTATTAATGTAGAAATAGATTTTATCAATGCAGAAAAACAAATTCGATTATTGTGAAATTTAAGCATGAAAAAGCATTCAGATTTGGCATTCAAATTTAGAAAACACGATTTCAGTAGATGTTTTATGAGAAAACATTGAACAATTTTTTAAATAGTGAACAGAAAATAATTTACGCAGAACAGAGAGTGACCAATTTTTTAAATAATGGTGAACAAAAAATAATTTTATGCAAAATCGTAGAAATAGTTTTTGCAGAAAACAATGAACAATTTTTATGAGAAAACAATGAACAGTTTTAATTAATGCAGAAAACAGATTTTATAAATGCAGTAAGCAAATTCGAATATGCAGTAAACATGATATGCAGAGAGCAAATTTTATTAATGTAGAAATAGATTTTATCAATGCAGAAAAACAAATTCGATTATTGTGAAATTTAAGCATGCATGAAAAAGCATTCAGATTTGGCGTTTAAATTTACAAAACACGATTTCAGTAGGTGTTTTATGAGAAAAAAAAATGAACAATTTTTTAAATAGTGAACAGAAAATAATTTATGCAGAAAAGAGAGTGAACAATTTTTTAAATAATGCTAAACATAAAATATTTTTATGCAAAATCGTAGAAATAGTGTTTGTAGAAAACAGTGAACAATTTTTATGAGAAAAAATAAAAAATTTAATTAATGTAGAAATTAATTCATATTTTGAAATTAAAATCTCTATATTTTACAATGCTTCTATTTAAATAAATAAAAACATTAAAAAAAAACTACTTATTTTTATGTTTATGTTTATTTGTCTATTATCCAAAAAAGAAAAAAAAGTTATAAGGAACTCGAGTTTACTAAACTCGAGTTCCTTACAAGGTACTTGAGCTTGATGAGCTCGAGTACCATAAAAATAAACATAAACATAATGTTTTTTTATAAAAGGTACTCGAGTCTGGTATACTCGAGTACTTTGTTGCATGGAACTCGAGTTTGCCAGGCTCGAGTACCACATTATTTTTTTAAATCGCACAAATTCCAGCTCAGCAGTGCCATGGTAGCGGAACTGATGAGGAACTCGAGTTTCTGAAACTCGAGTTCCAAGAAAAAGTGGTACATACCCATTTTATTTCCGAAACAGTGTTTTTTTGCTAAAAATTTCTAAAAATTGTGGTATTTGGCCATTTTGGCCCTCACAAATAACAATTCCTATTGAACTAGGATATCTTTTTTGTCAATTACATGATTGATTTAAGAGTCTTTTTTGACAAATCACAATTCCTATTGAACTAGGATATCTTTTTTGGCAATTACATGATTGATTTAAGAGTCTTTTTTGACAAATCACAATTCCTATGGAGACTCATGTCATATGCGCCAACAGCATCTGAATTCTACGTCTTCACAAACTTCCAATGCATAGTATTGGACAAGTTTTAGCAAAATTGACAATTAGGTCATTGTGAAAATGGCCGTTTCTTATGCACCAAAATGTTTTACAAATTTTCACTTCAATTTTGTCTTTTGAAACTTGATTTTGGTACTGATGATGGTTTGATTTTTGCACTCAGTATATCATTCTAAAATTAAACTTTTCCTTCATTTTTAAATTCTAAAATTATCTTTTAAGCTTTAAATTTTACTGTTAGGTTAAATGACGATTGAAAAATAAAATAGGGTAGTACATAAATATAAAGAAATTTACATGATTTTTAAAATTTGGTACTAGTAAAATTCTAGCTTAATTGTATTCTAGAGAATATAATATCTGCACAAATTGCAAAATATATGCTCCCATTTATATATAATCTTTCAGACATTATTTCAGTATTTCTCCCTCAGTCAAATGTTGTCGTCAATGAAATTAATGCAATTAGAGACACAATTCTTAAATTTTAGAAGGTAAATAGAAGAAGAATGAGCTAGGTAATTTTATTTGATTATATTGTCACTTCCCTGTATTGGGGGGAAAAAAACTTGAGCATATAAAATTAAGGAAAAAATATAGAAGTAAAAAGAAAAGAATATCAATAGCTTCTATTAGGATTTGTCAATTCCGCATGTTACTGTTTATTAACACTAATGGAATTCAAGGAATACAATTGCTGTCTGTTCACGTTAGTCAAACGCTTGATGCGTTAATTAATTCATGGATAGAAGTAAAAAGAAAAGAACATCAATCGCTCTATTAGGATTGTTACTGTTATTTTTCCTCAAAAAAGAAAAAAGAAAAGGATTGTTACTGTTACTTAACACTAATGGAATAAAATGAATACAGATTGTAAGTTTGTTTAGACCCCTTAAACCCAACAGATTAACCTAGAGAATTAGCCAAGTGATTAACTTAGGTAATTTAAACAAATCTAGGTTAACACAAATATATCAAATCATGTATAAGTGCGGAAAAATAAAGAACACAAAGATATGATGACCCAGGAAAACCAAACCGGTAAAAAACCTGGGGAGGATTTAACCTAGCTATCCTCAAGGTAAAACGAATTCACTATGAAAGAATCGAAGTTTACACAATAAAACTTAGACCACTAACATCCTATTGCTACCTGCCTGTAGGAAACTTACTACCATGACCACGTGACAGCTCCGAGATCCACGGACTCTTTCTTTCCTTGAATTCTTCAGCAAAGCACAAGCAACACCTGCTTGTATATCTTGAAGCTCTTTTGATTCTGCAACTGTATGATTTACCAATCTCTTGACATGAATCTTCAGTTTGGAAACCCTAAGTGTATGTAAAGGTAAACACCTCTAGATCTAACAAATAGATTCACAAACACAGCATTCAGAACTCTAAAAAACGTGGCTAGGGTTTTCCCTTATATACCTAGGGCAAAACATAAAACCCTATACATTAAATGGGATAAGGCTGAGTTGGGAATTTTCTGCAGAAAAACGTTCTGCACAATTTTCGATCTATCGAGTCTAATGTTTGATCGATCGAGTCAGGCAAAAAGTACATAGTAATTCTGCAGTCAACTCGATTCCAGCTTTACATAAAAAGCCATACTTTGAGCAAGTCTAACACACAACTTAAAGAATGTTTTGATCATGGTTTGCCAACATTACAAATTGAAGTTCTAATACATTAGTTCATAATTCTTAGAATCTAACAAACTCCCCCTTTGGCAATCCGTGACAAAACACAAACTTAACAAAAAGCTCAAAGTTTACAAAATGAAACAGCCCATTACAAAATTAAAAAGCCACTAAATAATTCAACCTAACTACTATCTAACAGTTGCAAAGTAGACAGCAGCACGACTGAATCAACCTGTATATTCCTGTAACACTTAACAAACACATAAACGCATGTGTGGAAAATACAAGGAATATAAAAAAAAAAAAAAAACTTCTTGATTTCACATGACACAAAATAAAGACATATATCATGAATAACATCATAAATATAAATCAATAAGCAAAGTAGCATAGTGAGACAAGAAACATATACATAAAAATGTATCTCAAAAAAAATATCTACCTAACAAGAGCCAAAAAATGTAAATACAAAGTGAAGCAACTAGATACAATCTAATAACTCCACAAGCTCCTCAGTATCACAGTAAGGTACAAAACTCAACTCCCCCTAAGGCAAAAATCTCCTCTACAAGGCATGGACTCCTCAATAGAATGCACTCTCCCTTTTTGTGACGAATTGCCAAAGGGCACTCACTCATCATCAAAAGGAGGTGGCGGAGGAGAACGACGAAAACTCGCCAAATTCGCTCTCAAAGCACGAAGCTCATCAAGGACATCCACCAGAAGCTGACCATGAGCCGCCTTAACGGTCATGACAGTGTCCAAAATCCGACGAATATCAGAAACATCCAAAGGAGAAGGTGGAGGAGCATCATCAGCAGCAGCAGCAAGAACAGCAGACGTCTCAGCCGAAGGAACATCTGTAGAAGAAGAAGGGGGTGGAGTGACACCGGAAGGCTCTACCCTAGGACGCTTAGAGCTAGCTCGAAGTTGAGCAGCCCTTTGCCTCAAAAAGGTAGCACCTATAGGAGCAATAACGTGTACAGGCTCAGAAGCAGGAAAATCACTTAAACCTAAATGAAGGAGAATCCTGTGAATAAAAACAGGAAAGAATAAAGCATGAGCCGTAGAACTACTCCGATGCACCTCATTCAAAGAACGAAGAAACAGGTGTGGAAAACTGATAGGAGCATCAGTAACAAGAGCATACAAAAAGACACACCGCTCAATAGGAATAGTATGAAGATGAGAAATAGGCCACAAGGAATGACACGCTATCCTAAAGAAGAGATAATGAAACTCGAAAAGCTCAGCAGATGTGATCCGAGGATCAGAACCCCACTGGATAGAAGACCCAGTGATGTATGACATAACATCATCAAGAGGCGGAGACTCCTCATAAGGAAAGACAGGACGATCAATAATAGGCACCCCAAGAGCATCAGACACCACTGAAGGGGTAATGCGATACTCTACACCTCGTAACCAAACCTTAACTAAGGTGTTGGTATCATAGATGTGGATAGAGAGGTTCGAGTAAAACTCTCTAATCAAGCTAGCAGAAGGAGGATGCTCAAAATCTAGCAAAGATAACCAACCCCGACGCTCAAAGTTACATCTCACCTCAGGATCAACCTCATCTAGAATAACCCTACGCTCAGCCCAAATATGACGCCTAAGATTAAGGGTCTCATAGGTCTCTTGGTTCTTCTCACTAGGAAACCGATCACTATCAAATGAAGGTGAAGGGTCAGAATTCCTATGGGCTCTAGTTTTCCTAGGCATGGTGCTAAGGAAAGAAAAGAGAGACACAGAACGAGAAGAGTAAAAACAAAAACCAAGGGCAGACTGCAAGTTAGCACAGCAAAAAAAATATAAATATCAATTCTATATGATGCATGAACAAAATATGCAAATGATGCATAAACTAATGCAGTGACAAGTTCAAATATAATCCAAATTAACAAAATTGACTTGAGCATGAGTTTTAAATTAAAAATACCCAATTTTGAAAAAACCCAATTTTTCAAAACACAATTAATTGATAAATTGATCATCACAACAGTTAAATAACACAATATAATGATCAAATTAATCAATCTAACAAGCCAATTTCATCAATTTATATCAATTTGAACAAAATCCCCAAATTCATCAATTTCAAGCCCTAGATTTTCAAATTTCCCACAAAGCACCAAATTAATCAAATTAAACCACATGTAGGGCTTGGATAAGGTGTCCCCACAAAAACCCATGATTTATTTGAGAGAGAAACAAACAAAAACAATTCCAAAATCACCAAAACTCTAAATGCCGAAAATAACCCAAAAATGCATGAAACTTGAAAATAAAAACAAAAGAAAGGAAAAAAGAGTCTTACCGGCCTTGGGAGAGAGGATTAATGCAAAAAGAACGGACGAAAACGACAAAAATAGCAAAAATTGCTTTGACCGGTTGGTAGAGAGAAAAAGGTATTTGAAAAGATTTTGAAAAGTGAAGAATCACGTGAGGAAAAACCTTTTTAAAAAACACTCAGCCCGTTTTTCAATCGATCGAAAAACAGATTCGATCGGTCGAAAATACCTTCGATTGATCCAAACCAATCGAGGACCGATCGAAACACATAGAGACTTTTCTGAGATTTTAAAAACAATTTCGACCGATCGAAAAACAGACTCGATTGATCGAAATTCTGGAAAAATAGAATTTTTGAAAAACGGAACATATTAGTTCAACAACTCCTCAAAGCATTAGATTTTATGAAGAGAATGCATGAGTATGAGATGAAATGTTTTCCAAAAACCCGTGGTTTTAACCCAGATCTCTCAAATCAAGATTTTCTCTTAATATCCCTCAATCATTTAAACAAGCAAACATGTTCTGCATCAATTTTCAGAAATATTCAAACTTGGTTGATCAGACCAAAAACACACAATAATATGTACACAGTTTAGCAGAGAATAACTTGTATAGTGTGTGCAACTAGCATAAGCTTGGGAAACATGTGAGGTGATATGCACATAGTAATCAATCACAATTTCTACAAAATCCATCACATGAATTTGAAAGAGACTATCACCTAAAGAGTTACATCATATAACTCTCACATCTCCTAGAATAAAAGCTTGCAATCATGTAAGTTTCTTGATTTGCCTCAAAATTAATATTCAATTTAATTGATTAGAAACTTAATAATATAGCCGGGATAATGTACACACCAATTTTATGAATTGTGAAATTATTATAGCCCAATAATGTACACACCAATTTTATTTAGAGGCTACACCTTATGTTCTTTTTGTGCATGTACTACACTTTCTCGAGCACAAAATCTTACGATATGCACTAAGGTATAAATGATTGGCTAGTAAACAGTGGTGAGATGGTTATTTATGCCTTTCTCAATAAAACCAAGTCCGACAATCAAAGATATAAGACTTCAAGATCAAGATCATGTGATCAACAAATATAGCATCTTCCCACACAACATGCACTACAAAACTTTAGCTAGTAAAGTGCAATGATAATAGTGCATCAAAGCTAAACAAGGTACATACATATGTTATGTAAAATTTGATTGACCAACCTTGTCTTCAAGTTCAAGGAAAATATAGCAAAAACACAATTTGCAAAAAAAAAAAATTTTGTTTTTTTTTTTATTATAAAAGAAATAAACATCCTAGAATGAAATGCATGAATGTTATGCAATGCAAATCCTAGAAACAAAGGTCACAAAAGATAGAGCAATGAAGCACAAGGACCATAAAGTCAAGAATGACTAGGGACAAAGAATCAAACCAATAACTTGACGAAGAGTCTCAAACTTTCCTCTATCAAGCGGTTTGGTGAAGATATCAGCATTCTGATGTTCAGTTGGAATATATTCAAGAGCAACAATTTTCCTTTCAACAAGATCCCTAATGAAATGATATCTAATCTCAATGTGTTTGGTCTTAGAGTGTTAAACAGGATTCTTAAAGATATCTATAGCACTAGAGTTATCACAATAAACAACCATGGTGTCCTGTGATATTCCATAATCACTCAAGAGTTTTTTCATCCAAAGAAGCTGAGAACAACAACTTCCAGCAGCAATATATTCTGCCTCAGCAGTAGATAAAGAAACAGAATTTTGCTTCTTACTTATCCAAGCAACAAGATTAGCACCAACATAAAAACAACCACCAGTTGTACTTTTTCTATCATCAGCATTACCAGCCCAATCAGAATCAGAAAAACCAGCAAGAGAAAGATTTGACTCTTTGCTGTAAAACATACCATAATCATAAGTTCCAGCAACATACTTTTTAATCCTTTTAACAGCATTTAAGTGAGAAACCTTAGGATTAAATTGAAATCTATAACAAACACCCACACTAAACGCAATATCAGGTTGGCTAGAGTTAAGTATAAAAGACAACCAATCATGCTTCTGTATAGGGTAACATCTACAGACTCACCTGATGGATCGTTTGTTAGTTTTGCATTAGCAGCCATTGGTGTCCTAGCATGTGCAGCATTGTCAAATCAAATCTCTTGACCAAATTTCGTGCATACTTAGCTTGGTTGATGTAAATTCCAGCATCCGTTTTCTTTACCTGCAATCCCAAGAAATAAGTTAGTTCACCAACCATACTCATCTCAAACATGGCCTTCATTTCATCTGCAAAAGATTGAGCAAGAGAATCATTAGTAGCACCAAAAACAATATCATCAACATAAATTTGAGCAACTACAAAATGATTTTTATCCTTTCGTATGAACAGAGTGGTGTCAGCAAAACCTCTTTTAAAGCCATGGTCCGTGAGATATGCAGTTAGTCTATCATACCAAGCCCGTGGAGCTTGTTTCAATCCATAGAGAGCTCTCTTCAACTTGTAGACATCATTCGGCCTGTGAGGATCAACAAAACCTTTTGGTTGTTCAACATATACCTCTTCTTATAACATGCCATTTAAGAAAGAACTCTTGACATCCATTTGATACAACTTGAAGTTCATATGACTTGCAATAGCCAAAAGAATTCGAATGGATTCCAATCTTGCTACAGGTGCAAAAGTCTCATCAAAATCAATCCCTTCTACTTGTGTGTATTCTTGAGCAATAAGCCTAGATTTATTTCTGATAACAGTTCCATGTTCATCTGACTTGTTCTTGAAAATTCACTTAGTTCCAATAACATTGACTTCCTTTGGTCTAGGAACTAATTCCTACACATCATTACGAATAAATTGATGAAGTTCTTCATGCATAGAATTTACCCAATCAGCATCTTGTAGAGCTTCATCCACCTTTTTCGGTTCGAATTGGGATAAATAGCATGAGTGAATAATCACATTTAATGCTTTGGATCTCAATCTCCTGTTATCATTCAAACTCCACAATATGTTAGTAGCAGGATGATTCAACTTAACCCTTGAGGATGGACCTTTGACCAATGAAGTAGAAGTACCTTTCTGATCTGATGGACTTTGAAACTCTCTCTGTTCTTGTTGAGCTCCATGAATTGGTGTTGAAGGTTCTGAACTTGATGGCACAGATGTTGTATCATTCAATACCATCAACTCTTCCTCTGTATACTTTCCCACATAGTTTTCAAGTAGAGAATCATCAACTTCCATAATCTTTTCTTGAACCTGAGGTGCATTTTCTGAATGACCTTCTGAGTTTAATTCATTATTGATCACTACATTTGAGGATTCCATGACTGTTTTAGTTCTCAGATTGTACACTCTGTATGCTCTACTGGTGGTAGAGTATCTCAGAAAATAACCCTTGTCACTTTTAGCATCAAACTTTTCCAAGTTCTCTCTATCATGCAGAATGTAACAATCACTGCCAAATATTCTGAAATATTTGACCACAGGCTTCTTTCCTCTCCAGAGTTCATAAGGAGTTTGCTTTGAGTTAGGTTTGAAGTATACCCGATTGAGTGTATGACATGCAGTTTTAACAGCTTCTCCCCAGAAAGATTTAGGCATCTTCTTATTATGAAGCATGACACGGGCCATTTCTTGTACAACCCTATTTTTCCTTTCCACTATTCCATTTTGTTGTAGTGTTTTGGGTGAAGAGAATTCCTGGTGTGTGCCTTGATTATTGCAAAACGTAGCCAGTTTTGTGTTCTCAAATTCTTTTCCATGGTCACTTCTTATTCTGGCTGTCACAGTTCCTTTTTCTACTTGCAATTTCTTGCACAGATGAATCATTTTTTCAGGAGCCTCAGCTTTATCTTTCAAAAGTACAACCCATGTGAATCTGGTAAAGTCATCTACAACAACTAGAATATACTTCTTTCCACCTAAACTCTAAACTCTGGTAGGACCTATGAGATCAATGTGCAGCAACTCCAAAGGTCTTGTAATTTGAACATCAACTACAGACGGATGTTTGGACTTCACTTATTTACCCATCTGACATGGTCCACAGATGCATTTTTCAATCTTCTCAAACTTGGGCAACCCAATTACTGCATCACATTTTAAAATCTTCTCTAATTGCTTTAGACTAACATGTCCCAACCTTTGATGCCATAAGTCAACTTGATTGATCTTAGCACTGAAGCATTTGTTGCTTATACTTGGGGTGATACCATAACAGTTATCAGCTGTCCTCACACCAACACATATACAGTCACCTCCTTCATCAAGTATTTCACATTCTTGTTTAGTGAAGAACACATTCAGTCCATTGTCACAAATCTGACTTATGCTGAGTAAGTTAGCCTTCAACCCATCAACATACCAAACATCTTCAAAGACTGGTAGTCCTGGAATATCCACAGTACCAATGCCTCTAATCACATATTTGCTTCCATCTCCAAAAGTAACTGTTCCAATCTTTCCTTTGAAGAGTGTCTTGAATAAGGCTTTATTTCCTGTCATGTGCCTGGAACAACCACTATCCAAATACCAAAGATAAGAATCACGTGCCTTTAAGGCGGTTAAAGCAGTATAGCACATGTAATTATTATCATATGTGATTATATCAAGACACTCAAGAAAAATTTTAACACAAATGGTAAAGGACAAGCACACCAAGTAGACAATGTGGCAGACTAAAGAGAAGATTTTAGAGAAATCCATAACAACAGGGGTCAAGGATCAGCTTAAAGATCAAAGGATCAAAAACAAAAGCTACCCGCTCTGATACCACTTGTAAGTTTTTTTAGACCCCTTAAACCCAACAGATTAACCTAGAGAATTAGCCAAGTGATTAACTTAGGTAATTTAAACAAATCTAGGTTAACACAAATATATCAAATCATGTATAAGTGCGGAAAAATAAAGAACACATGATATGATGACCCAAGAAAACCAAACTGGTAAAAAACCTAGGGAGGATTTAACCTAGCTATCCTCAAGGTAAAACGAATTCACTACGAAATAATCGAAGTTTACACAATAAGACTTAGACCACTAACATCCTATTGCTACCTGCCTGTAGGAAACTTACTACCACGACCACGTGACAGCTCCAAGATCCACGGACTCCTTCTTTCCTTGAATTCTTCAACAAAGCACAAGCAACACCTGCTCGTATATCTTGAAGCTCTTTTGATTATGCAACTGTATGATTTACCAATCTCTTGACATGAATCTTAAGTTTGGAAACCCTAAGTGTATGTGAAGGTAAACACCTCTAGATCTAACAAATAGATTCACAAACATAGCGTTCAGAACTCTAAAAAACGTGGCTAGGGTTTTCCCTTATATACCTAGGGCAAAACATAAAACCCTATACATTAAATGGGCTAGGACTGAGTTGGGAATTTTCTGCAGAAAAACGTTCTGCACGATTTTCGATCGATCGAATCTAATTCTCGATCGATCGAGTCAGGCAAAAAGTACACAGTAATTTTGCAGTCAACTCGATTCCAACTTTACATAAAAAGCCATATTTTGAGTAAGTCTAACACACAACTTAAAGAATGTTTTGATCATGGTTTGCCAACATTACAAATTGAAGTTCTAATACATTAGTTTCTAATTCTTAGAATCTAACATAAATTACAATTGTTGTCTATTCATGTTGTTTCATCAAGAAGTTAACCAATTGGGCTTGGCCTTACTCTTCCTTAGAAATGTTTGTGGGTAGATATTCCAAAGTTTCACGAACCCTAATTCCTGGAGTCTTTTTGGCTAAATATTGTAAAAATATAAGTTCATTGGCATTATGAAGAGAGAAGTAGAATTTGGCAACTTGTGTGCTTAATTCGCTTGAAAATTTGTGAGGAGAGGAGAGAGAAGCTGACACCAAATTTGGCACTTGAATTGCTGAAATTGATGTCAAATTTTCTCCCTCTTGCCCACCAGTGTTGATACTCATTGGTTTCTTTAAAAAATTAAATGCAACTAAGGCTTGAATCCCCTTCCCTTAAAAAGAGAGGTTAG
The DNA here is from genome assembly GCA_033629205.1 of Lithocarpus polystachyus. Taxonomy (NCBI): domain Eukaryota; kingdom Viridiplantae; phylum Streptophyta; class Magnoliopsida; order Fagales; family Fagaceae; genus Lithocarpus; species Lithocarpus polystachyus. Next base: position 40,575,458 of record CM066168.1, read on the forward strand.
CATTCACATTGGCAGTGTTAAAATAGCTAAAAAGTTATTTTTAGCACCACAAACACCAAAATGCATGTTATATTGGAGTTGTTAAATCTTTAAAAATAATTAACAACTTGTTACAGTGAACTGCTATTAGTTGCAATCCATCGAAGCAAGTTGCTAATTGCTTATTAAATTACCTTGTTAAATTACCGATTGTCCCAAAACTTTAAGCTATTATAATATGATAAATTTAATCATTTAACCACATGCTTCTAACATTTCTTTTATTGGTTTTTATTCTCTCTCTCATCTCAGCCTCTCATTCTCTCTTTTGTGGGTGGATATTTCATATTATTTTAATCGGTGATGTGCTGAACTAAAAGATGAGATGTTAAGTGTATTGTTAAATGTGGTGTTAAATAGATAAAGTAGGTGTTTGAGATACTAAAAGCTATATTTGTTAGCACCACCGATGTGAATGCTCTATAGTTTTAGCATCAACCACTAGGTGAATCCACACTTTAATGATCATATTAAAAGATAATTTATTTATTCTCAAAAGGAATAGATATTTTAACAAATAAAGTGTGTGTGTGTGTGTGTGTGTGTGTGTGTGTGTGTGTGTGTGTGTGTATTAAATAAATTGATAGTTTTAACAACGGAGGATGGTGATAAATTCAAACCTTAAACATCTTTGTTGGGGACATCAGAAAATACCAGTTATCATATATCAAAAAATAAACAAAGTTTCATTTTTAATTTTTAATTATAAATTAATATACTTGTAGTTTTTCATTATATGCTTTTATTGTATGTAAGGAAATATGAGCATCATGTTAATAACATATGTCATTTATAATTGGCCAATCTTTTGACAAAACACACTTTACTTGTATTTAGGCAAATCTAGAATGACTTTAGTACTTTAAAGAACAAGAGTTCAAATCTAGTATTGAAACCATGCAAATTTTGTCCAAGAAACAAGTGAAGAAGTACTAATTCATTAAAGCTCGACAGCTGCTTAATAGATAACCTATCTATTGAGGTCTCGACAGATAGCTTGGCAACTGTATCTATCGAGAATTATGAAATTAGAATTTCTAGATTTGATTTTCGGCCCATGTTGACATGTATGTGTAGGGTTTCTTTTCCCATAACCCTAGACATAAATAAGGCTTATTTTAAAGGCCGTCACATATTAGAATACAAGGAGAACACATACAAAAGGTGATCGAGTTCCTTATTCTCTCTGAAAAAAGCTACTGCGTCTTTGCTTCTTAGGGTTTTGTAACCAAGTGCTTCTTGATCTTCATTGTTGATGAAGTGAAAAACTTTGCAACCAACAATCTTCTTCAAGTTGGTTTATTAGTCATGTATGGGGAATTGTGCATCATTGGTTAGTCATGTATTGGTATTCGTGCAAAAGGTTGGCGTTCATATATTGAAGAGTTTAAAGGTTTTAAAGTTGTAGAAGGTTTCTACTGTAAGTTCATCTACGAAGATTGTAAAGTCTAGGGACAAAGGTTTTGTACTAGATCTGAAACTTCTATTTACTATAGTGAATTGCTTTTCGGGAAGGTTTCCCTGCAGGTATTTTTATTGTGAAATTAGTTTGTTTCATTGGTTTTCTTGAGTCATCATATCTTGTCTTATTTACTTTTTCGTTGTGTATTATATTGACATGATATTGATGTTTGTTTGTTTTAACAAGGTTTATTCATAATAATTCTAATTAAAAACTTGGGTTTAAAACTTGTTAATTCTATCAATTGAGGTCTAAATTTCCCAATAGGTGGTATCAAAGCGGGTACACTTTGATTGGATTAATTTCCTGAGTGTGATCCTTGAACCCTGTTGTTGTGGATCGTGGACAATCTCTTTTGATTCCTCCTTTATTTGATGGCACTAATTATGCATACTGGAAAGTTCGTATGAAAGTTTTTTTGCAGACTTTAGATGAAAAAGTATGGCAAGCTGTTGAAGTTGGCTAAATTAAGCTAAAGGAAGCACCGATGGATTGGGATGAAACAATCATAGCAGAAAATTTCAATAGTAGGGCCATGAATGCTTTATTTTGTGGGGTGACTAATAAGGAATTTAAGAAAAATATCATCCACAGAAGTTGCCAAGAAAGCATGGACCATTCTTAAGACCACCTATGAAGGTACCAAGGCAGTAAAGACTGTGACGTTTCAAAGACTCACTAGTAGTTTTGAAGAAATAAAGAGAAAGGAGGATGAGACCTTCGATGAGTTCTATGCTAAACTCAAGGATATTATGAATTCTACCTTCAACCTTGGAGAATCTATAATAGAATCTAAAATTGTTAAGAAAATCCTTAGGTCCTTACTTGAAAGATTCCATGCCAAGATCACTGTCATTTAAGAAGTAAAGGACATTGATCAAATTCCTTTGACTGAGCTTGTAGGGAACTTTTAAACCTATGAGATGGGATTAGGTTTAATGGTGTAAGTTTGTTTAGACCCCTGTAAACTAGATTGTTTAACCTAATTAATTAACCAAGTGAATACTTAGGTTTATTATTCAGATCTAGGTTAAAACAAAACAATCATATCAAGTAAAGCAGCGGAAAAATAAAGAACACAAAGATATGATGACCCAGGAAAACCAAACCGGTAAAAAACCTAGGGAGGATTTAACCTAGCTATCCTCAAGGTAAAATAGCAAATCCACTAGAAAGAATTGAAGTTTACACAATAGCGACTTAGACCACTAACATCCTATTGCTACCCAGTGTAGGAAACTTACTACCACGACCCCATGATAACTCCGAGATCCACGGACTCCTTCTTTCCTTAATCTTTGCAAAACACAAACACCACCGTTTGTGACTTTGAGATCCCACTCAAAGGTTTAGCAACACAAATTCTCCTGTTTGTGACTCCAAGACCACCCTTGAAGGTTTAGATCATCAGCTCTTTTGATGACTAGAGAAGGCAGCAACTTCAGCAATACCGGATCTTGAGATTCTTCAAGGAACAACATTGGTAGAAGTTATAAGAGAGGTTTTAGGAACAAAACCCTAAATATAAAAGAGGCACACTCTTCTCTCTCTAAAAAGCCTTGTAAAAAACGTGCTTAGGGTTTCCTTTATATAGTGGGAGAAGTAGATCTGAAACCCTAATCCTTAATGGGCTAGAACTACTATTTGGGCCAACTTAAAATTCTACAGATACGACTTTCGATCGGTCGAGCCTGTTTTTCGATCGATCGAACCAGGCAATTTCTGAATTCTTCTTTCTGCAGCTTTCATGTTTTTGTGTGCTCACGATTTGCCAATTATTCTAAACTTTTAGAACCTAACAAATGGAAAAAGGAGGAAAGAGTAGAAACTTGGCTCTTAAGGGTATAGAGGAAGAGATTGATTACTTTGAAGATAAAGATGAAAGTGAAGATGAAGAAGATGTTGAGGATGAGGATCTAACCTTCATAGCTAATGAGATTATTAAGCTTTTTCAATTTAGAAAAAGGATAAGGACAAAACTCCTAGGAAATCTAAATCCTCTAGGAATGGTAAGAGTGAGAAACCCCTTATCTAGTGCCATGAGTGCAAAGGTTCTAATCATATGAGAATAGAGTGCCCAAACTACCTTATGAAGGAAAAGACCAAGAAGTCAAAAGATAAAGGGTTGGTTGCTACCTGAAGTGATACTGAGAATGACTCTTCTGATGAGTATGTGGATGAATGTGGTCATGTTATAGCTTTTGCTACCACAACTGATAGGGTGATTGTGGAGAGTGCTAGTGACAGTAAGGATTCTTCTGATGACGAAGTATCTAAGAAGTTGACCCTTCAGGAAGCCTATGATAAATTATGCACTGAATTTATAAAATCTGAAAAGACTTCTTATCTTTGTAAAAAAGAACTTAATGAGGTAAAACTGAAAAAGCTGATCCGTTATTCAAACTAGATAAGACTACAAGGTTAGTTGAGACGTTTGTTGTGAACACCTCATTAGAAGAGAAGGTTAAGAATCTTGAGGTTAAGCTTAGTCAAGCTAGAACTCAAATAGAAAGGAAGTCTAGTGCAAAGTTTGATGAGATATTGAATGCTCAAAAGCCTAGTTTTGATAAGACTAGCCTAGGATTTGCTGTCTCCTCCGACCTTTCCTCTTCCACGACTTCTAGATCAAAGACTATCTTTATGCCTCAATCTGAGAAAGGTGATAAATGTATGAAATCCAAAACTGATTTGACTGATTCTAAATCCTTTGTTAGACCTCATGTTTGCCACCATAGTAGTGTTTTTGGACACATTTGTCCTAATTCTTTTAAGTTGTATCCTCAAAAGCAAGTGTCCAAACGGTCACAAATTTTCTCTTAAGGGCCTATACCTTTGTTTGAAGAGTTATTAAAATCTTTGAACTTTTTAACTCAATTTCAGGAGAATTCTAATTCTTCTATATCCTTTAGTAGACATACTAGGGCATGTGCCTTTTTATCTTCACGACTAAAGATTCGTGCTGTGTGGGTGAGAAAGGAGCCTAAGACTTAATTGTCTTTTTTGTTTGTCCTCTACTTTAATTCTTTCTATTTAAAGTAAGACTCTTTTTACTTGATTTCTTATCTGCTTTTGGAATCATGCTTTCATGCATCCGCATCTTTCTTCCATGCTTTCATGTTGTTTGTCTATTTTTGTTTGGTTGTTTAGTTTTTATTTTGTTTTGTTCTAAAAAAAAAATAAAAATCATAAAAATAAAAAAATAATGTGTGTTTTGTGTACATTGGTACTTATGTACCTTGAATGGTCAAGAAAAAAAGTTTTCTAAACTTTGTATCTTTTGTAATTTAGATGAGTATCTCTATGCACAGCTAAGCAAGTGAGCTTTATGGCTCGTGTTTGTAATGAGTAAGATTAAGTAATCACTTGTACTTAACACTCATATCATTCTTTTTGACGGGATAGACTAGAAAATTCTAAGAGAAAGGCATAAATAACCATCTCACCATTGTTGCCCGTCGATCATGAAATGACACCTGTATGCTTCGACATAGCAAAAGTGCAATGTCAAAAGCTTAATATAATTGAGTATTTTTTTCTCTCTCTCTTATATGCACATGTATGATATGCTTAACAAAAGAAAATATGCAAAGAAAAATAATATAAAAAGCAAAAAGAATCAAAATGTTTTATATATGATTGCAAGCGTGTCTTCTAGGAGATGTGGGAGTTATAGGATGTACCTCAAGGGTGATAGTCCCCATCAAGCAGTTATGATTGTGTGTGAGTTAAAGTGATTTTCTCATATCTTAAATTATCATAACATGTAGACACTTATACAATCTTGCAATGTTTCTCACACACAATACGCAATATTTTTTGCTACTCTTGATATATGTGCAGGTACAATGTGATTTGGCCATCACAAGGAATACATGTGTTAATTTATGCTTACTAAACTGTCTTGACTTGTTTTTGAAATATAAAATTAGTTAGACTTGTTAAGTATGTGTGTGTGTGTGTGTGTGTGTGTGTGTGTGTGTGTGTGTGTGTGTGTTTGTTCTAAATGCTTTACATTTTTCTTGTTGAAAGATGTTTTTGAGAACTTAACATGTTATTTGGATCTTTGGTTGGGTAGCATGCTTTATTGCATTCATGTCTATGTTTTTCTCTTCTTTGAAAAACTATTTTTACCCATCTCAACAGCTCTTGACAAATTGCTATCTATCGAGCCCCTTTTTCTTCTTGTCTCGACAGAAGTTAATGCAATCTCAATCTGTCAGTTCGTTTAGACCCCTTAACCCAACAGATTAACCTAGAGAATTAGCCAAGTTATTAACTTAGGTAATTTAATTAAACTAGGTTAACACAAATAAATATAAAAACAATAAAGCAGCGGAAAATAAACAACACAAAGATATGATGACCCAGGAAACCACACCGGTAAAAACCTGGGGAGGATTTGACCTAGCTATCCTCAAGGTAAACTGAATCCACTATGAAAGAATCGAAGTTTACACAATAGACTTAGACCACTAACGTCATATTGCTACCTGCTTGTAGGAAACTTACTACCATGACCCCATGATAGCTCCGAGATCCACGGACTCCTTCTTTCCGGAATTCTTCAGCAAATCCACAAGCTCACCTGCTTGTATATCTTTGTGCTCTTTGATTCTGCAACTGTAACGATCTACACAACTCTCGACATAAATCTCAAGTTTGTAAACCCTAAGTGTATGTGAAGGTAAACACCTCTAGATCTCACAATGAGATTCACAAACACAGCAAAACAGAACTCTACAGAACCCTGAAAACGTGGCTAGGGTTTTCCCTTTTATACTTAGGGCAAACATAAAACCCTATACATTAAAACGGGCTTGGGCTGAGTTGGAAAATTCTGCAGAAAAACGTTCTGTGCGATTTTCGATCGATCGAGTCTAATTTTCGATCGATCGAGTCTCACAGAAAGTTACAAGTAATTCTGCATAAAAACTCGATTCCAACTTTACAATAAACCCCATACTTTGAGCAAGTCTAACACACGACTCAACATTGTTTTGATCATGGTTTGCCAACATACAAAATGAAGTTCTAAATACATTAGATCATAGTCTTTAGAACCTAACAAACTCCCCCTTTGGCAATCCGTGACAAAACACAGACTAAACAAAATGCTCAAAGTTACAAATTGAAAAAGCCCATTACAAAAAAATAGCCACTTAACAATTCAACCTAAACTACTATCCAACAGTTGCAAGGTAGACAGCAGCTCGACTGAAAACAACCTGTATATTCCTGTAACACTTAACAAACACATAAACGCATGTGTGGAACAAAAACAGGAAATACATAAATAAAAATTTCTTAATTTCACATGACACAAAAAAAACATATATCATGAATAACATCATCAATATAAGTCAATAAGCACAGTAACATAGTGAAATAAGAAAACATATACATAACAATGTATCTCAACAAAAATATCTCCTAATCAAGAGCTAAAAATGTAAATACACAGTGAAGCACCTAGATACAATCTAATAACTCCACAAGCTCCGCAGTATCACTACTAAGAAAACAAACACTCCCCCTAAAATGTAAATCCCCTCAACACAAAAAAAAACAAGCTACTAATGCAAAAAAAACAAGCTACTAATGAACTATGCACTCCCCCTTTTTGTGACGAATTGCCAAAGGGCACTCACTCATCATCAAAAGGAGGTGGAGAAGATCGACGAGAGCTCGCCAAATCCGCTCGCAATGCACGAAGCTCATCGAGGATGTCCACCAAAAGCTGACCATGAGCCGCCTGAACGGTCACGACAGTGTCAAGCGTCCGACGAAGGTCAGAAACCTCATCAAACGGTGGAGGAACATCAGCAGCAGCAGCAGCACCAGCAGGATCCGAAGAAGGCCCAGCTGCAAAAGGATCTGCAGAAGAAGAAGAAGGGGGTGGAGTGACACCGGTAGGCTCTACCCTAGCACGCTTAGAGCTAGCTCGAAGTTGAGCAGCCCTTTGCCTCAAAAAGGTAGCACCTATAGGAGCAATAACATGAACAGGCTCGGAAGCAGGATACTCACCAAAACCAAGAAAGAGAAGAATCCTATGAATAAAAACAGGAAAAAACAAAGCATGAGCCTGAGAACTAGACCTATGAACCTCGTTCAAAGAACGAAGGAAAATATGCGGAAAACTGATAGGAGCATCAGTGACCAAAGCATACAGAAACACACATCGCTCAAGAGGGACGGTGTGAACATGAGTAATCGGCCACAAAGAATGACATGCTATCCGAAAGAAAAGATAGTGCAACTCAGACAGCTCAGCAGACGAGATCCGAGGATCAGAACCCCACTGGATAGAAGTACCAGTGATGTATGACAAGACGTCATCAAGGGGAGGAGACTCCTCGTAAGGAAAGACGGGATGGTCCACAATGGGCACCCCAAGAGCATCCGACACCACCGAAGGGGTAATGCGGTACTCGACACCACGTAACCACACCTTGACTTAGGTGTCGTTATCGTAGACATGAATAGAAAGGTTCGAATAGAACTCTCTAATCAAAGAAGCAGGAGGAGGATGCTCAAAGTCTAGAAGAGGTAACCAACCCCGACGCTCAAAGTTCCTACGAACCTCAGGATCTAACTCATCTAAGATAACCCTACGCTCAGCCCAAATCTGACGCCTAAGATTAAGGGTCTCATATGTAATCTGGTTAGACTCACTAGGAAATCTCTCAGTGTCAAAAGATGGAGAAGGATCAATAGTCCTATGGGCTCGAGTTTTCCTAGGCATAGTGCTAAGGAAAAGAGACAGACACAGAAAAAAAAGAGCAAAAACCAAAACCAAGAGCAGACTGCAAGTTAGCACAGCATAAAAAATATAGAAAATATCAAATCTATATGATGCATGAGCATGAACAGAAAATGATGCATGTACTAATGCAGTGACATGTTCAATTTTGATTCAAATTAACAAAATTGGCTTGAGCAAGCAAAGTGTATCAAAAATACCCAATTTGAAAAACCCTAGTTTTCAAAACACAACAAATTGATAAATTGATCAACACAATAGTCAATTAACTCAATATAATGATCAAATTAATCAATCTAACAAGCCAATTTTATCAATTTCAACCCAATTGAACAAAATCCCCAATTTATTCAAATATAAGCCCTAGAACTTCAAATTTTCTTCAAAGCACCAAATAAACCAAATTAAACCACATGAGGTGCTTAGGAAAGGTGTCCCCACAAAAACCCATAAAGAATTTGAGAAAGAATCACTCCAAAACAATCCCAAAAATAGAAAATCCCAAAATTCCGAAATTACCCAAATATGCATGAAAAAAATGCATGAAAATAGAAAATAAATGCAAAAGGAAGGGTATAAGGGACTTACCAGCTGAGGGAGAGAGAGATTATGCAAATAAAGTGGAGGAAAACGACAAAAATCCCAAGAATAGTGCTGACCGGTTGGTAGGAAACCAAAAAGAGATTTGAAAAGTTTTGAAAAAGTGAAAAGACACTTGAGAAACTTTCTTTTAAAAAACAGCCGGCACGATTTTCGATCGATCGAAAATTACATTCGATCGGTCGAAAACTTATTCGATTGATCCAAAAACAGCTTGGATCGATCGAACCAACCAGAGATTTTTCTGAACAAATTTAAACATTTTTGATCGGTCGAAAATCAGTTTCGATCGATCGAAATTCTGGAAAAATCAGTGTTTTGAAAAACCAAACATTTTAAACCAAAAACTCCTCAAAGCAGCAGATTTTTAAAATCAAATGCATGAGTATGAGATGATATGATTTTCAAAAACACAAGTATTCAACCCAGATTCCTCAACCAAAATTTTCTCTCAATATACCCAAAAAAAATAAACAAGCAAACATGTTCGGCATCAATTTTCAAAGAATTCTCAAACTTGGTTGGTCAGACCAAAAACACACAAAATAACATGTACACAATTTTAGCAAAGATTAACTTGTGTAGTGTGTGCAACTAGCATAAGCTTGAGAAACATGTGAGGTGATATACACATAGAGATCAATCACATTTTCTACAAAATCCACCACATGAATTTGAAAGAGACTATCCCTTAAAGAGTTACATCATATAACTCCCACATCTCCTAGAGTAAAAGCTTGCAATCATGTAAGTTTCTTGATTTGCCTCATTATTCAAATTAATTGATTAGAAACTTAATAATAGCCGGGATAATGTACACACCAATTTTATGAATTTGTGAAATTATTATAGCCCAATAATGTACACACCAATTTTAATAGAGGCTACACCTTATGTTCTTTTTGTGCATGTGCTACACTTTCTCGAGCACAAAATCTTATGATATGCACTAAGGTGTTCATGATTGGCTATTACACAGTGGTGAGATAGTTATTTATGCCTTTCTCATTAAGTTCAAGTCCAACAATCAAAGACATACAACTTCAAAATCAAGATCATGTGATCAACAAATATAGCATCTTCCCACACAACATGCACAACAAGACTTTAGCTAGTAAAGTGCAATAAATAAGTGCATCAAAGCTAAACAAGGTACATAAACATGTTATGCAATAATTGATAGACCAACCTTGTCTTCAAATTCAAGGAAAAATAGCAAAAACACAATTTGCAAAAAAAATTTTTTTTTTTTTTTTTTAAAACAAAGACACAAACATCCTAGAATGAAATGCATGAATGTAATGCAATGCAAATCCTAGAAACAGAGGTCACAAAAGATATAGCAATAAAGCACAAGGACCAAGAAGCGAAGAATGACTAGGGACAAAGAATCACACCAATAACTTGACGAAGAGTTTCAAATTTTCCTCTATCAAGTGGTTTGGTGAAAATATCAGCATTCTGACGTTCAGTAGGAATATACTCTAGAGCAACAATTTTCCGTTCAACAAGATCCCTAATGAAGTGATATCTAATCTCAATGTGTTTGGTCTTAGAGTGTTGAACAGGATTCTTAGAGATATCTATGGCACTAGAGTTATCACAATAAACAACCATGGTGTCCTGTGAAATTCCATAATCAGTCAAAAGTTTCTTCATCCAAAGAAGCTGGGAACAACAACTACCAGCAGCAATATATTCTGCCTCAGCAGTAGATAAAGAAACAGAATTTTGCTTCTTACTCATCCAAGCAACCAAATTAGCACCAACATAAAAACAACCACCAGTGGTACTTTTCCTATCATCAGCATTACCAGCCCAATCAGAATCAGAAAAACCAGCAAGAGAAAGATTAGACTCTTTACTGTAAAAGAGACCATAATCACAAGTTCCAGCAACATATTTTATGATTCTCTTAACAGCATTTAAGTGAGAGACCTTAGGATTAGATTGGAATCTAGAGCAAACACCCACACTAAATGCAATATCAGGTCTGCTAGCAGTTAAGTACAAAAGACAACCAATCATGCTTCTATATAGAGTAACATCAACAGACTCACCTGATGGATCATTTGTTAGTTTCACATTAGAAGCCATTGGTGTCCTAGCATGTGCAGACTTGTCAAGACCAAAACGCTTGACCAAATTTCTGGCATATTTAGCTTGGTTGATGTAGATTCCATCATCCGTTTGCTTTACCTGCAATCCCAAGAAATAAGTTAGTTCCCCAACCATACTCATCTCAAACATGGCCTTCATTTCATCTGCAAAAGATTGAGCAAGAGAATCATTAGTAGCACCAAAAACAATATCATCAACATAAATTTGAGCAACTACAAAATGATTCTTATCCTTTCGTATGAATAGAGTGGTGTCAGCAAAACCTCTCTTGAAGCCATGATCTGTGAGATATGCAGTTAATCTATCATACCAAGCCCGTGGAGCTTGTTTCAATCCATAGAGAGCTCTCTTCAACTTTTAGACATCATTAGGCCTGTGAGGATCAATAAAACCCTTCGGTTGTTCAACATATACCTCTTCTTGTAACATGCCGTTTAAGAAAGCACTCTTGACATCCATTTGATACAACCTGAAATTCATGTGACATGCTATGGCCAAAAGAATTCGAATGGATTCCAACCTTGCTACAGGCGCAAAAGTCTCATCAAAATCAATTCCTTCTACTTGTGTGTATCCTTGTGCAACAAGCCTAGATTTATTTCTGATAACTGTCCCATGTTCATCTGACTTGTTCTTGAAAATCCACTTAGTTCCAATAACATTGACTCCCTCAGGTCTAGGAACTAATTCCCACACATCATTTCGAACAAACTGATGAAGTTCTTCATGCATAGAATTTACCCAATCAGCATCTTGGAGAGCTTCATCCACCCTTTTTGGTTCGAATTGGGATAGGTAACATGAGTGAGTAATCACATTCAATGCTTTGGATCTCAATCTTATGTTATCATTTAAACTCCCCAAAATATTAGTAGCAGGATGATTCAACCTCACTCTTGATGAAGGGCCTTTGACCAAGGAAGTAGTAGTACCTTTCTGATCTGATGAACTTTGAACCTCTTGTTGTTCTTGTGGAACTCCATGAACTGGTGTTGAAGGTTCTGAACTTGATGGCACAGATGCTGTATCATTCAAAACCATTAACTCTTCCTCTGTAGGCTTTCCCACATAGTTTTCAGGTAGAGACTCATCACCTTCCATCATCTTCTCTTGAACTTGAGGTGCATGTTCTGAATGATCGTCTGAGTTTAGTTCATCATTGATCACAACATTAGAGGATTCCATGACTGTTTTTGTTCTCAAATTGTATACTCTGTATGCTCTACTGGTGGAAGAGTATCCCAGAAAATAGCCTTTATCACTCTTAGCATCGAATTTTTCCAGGTTCTCTCTATCACGCAAAATGTAACAGTCACTGCCAAATATTCTGAAGTATTTCACTACAGGCTTCTTTCCTCTCCAGAGTTCATAGGGAGTTTGCTTGGAATTTGGTCTGAAATACACCCGATTAAGAGTGTGACATGCAGTATTAACAGCTTCTCCCCAAAAAGATTTAGGCAACTTCTTATTATGTAGCATGACACGGGCCATTTCTTGTACAACTCTGTTTTTCCTTTCCACAATTCCATTTTGTTGTGGTGTTTTGGGTGAAGAGAATTCCTGACGAATGCCTTGGTTATCACAAAATGTAGCCAGTTTGGTGTTCTCAAACTCTTTTCCATGATCACTTCTAATTCTGGCTATCACAGTTCCTTTCTCTACTTGCAACTTCTTGCACAGATGAATCATTTTTTCAGGAGCCTCAGCTTTATCTTTCAAAAGCACAACCCAAGTGAATCTTGTAAAATCATCCACAACAACTAGAATGTACTTCTTTCCACCTAAACTCTGAACTCTGGCAGGACCCATGAGATCAATGTGCAGCAACTCCAAAGGTCTTGTAGTTTGAACATCAGCTACAGATGGATGTTTGGACTTCACTTGCTTACCCATCTGACATGGTCCACAGATGCATTTTTCAATCTTTTCAAACTTGGGCAGCCCAATTACCGCATCACATTTTGAAATCTTCTCTAATTGTTTAAGGCTGGCATGTCCCAACCTTTGATGCCATAAGTCAACTTGATTGATCTTCGCACTGAAGCATTTGTTGCTTATACTTGGGGTGATACCATAACAATTGTCAGCAGTCCTCACACCAATACACATACAATCACCTCCTTCATCGAGTATTTCACATTCTTGTTTGGTGAAGAACACATTCAGTCCATTGTCACAAATTTGACTTATGCTGAGTAAATTTGCCTTCAACCCATCAACATACCACACGTCTTCAAAGACTGGTAATCCTGGAATGTCTACTGTGCCAATGCCTCTGATCACAGATTTACTTCCATCTCCAAAGGTAACTGTTCCAATCTTTCCTTCAAAGAGTGTTTTGAACAATGCTTTATTTCCTGTCATGTGCCTGGAACAACCACTATCCAAATACCAAAGACAAGAATCACGTGCCTTTAAGGCGGTTAAAGCAGTATAGCACATGTAATTATTGTCATTAGTGAATATATCAAGACACTCAAGAAAGATTTTAACACACATGGTAAAGAACAAGCACACCAAGTATACAATACGGAAAAATAAAGAGAAGATTTTACAGAAATCCATAACAACAGGGGTCAAGGATCAGCTCAAAGATCAAAAGATCAAACACAAAAGCTACCCGCTCTGATACCACTTGTCAGTTCGTTTAGACCCCTTAACCCAACAGATTAACCTAGAGAATTAGCCAAGTTATTAACTTAGGTAATTTAATTAAACTAGGTTAACACAAATAAATATAAAAACAATAAAGCAGCGGAAAATAAACAACACAAAGATATGATGACCCAGGAAACCACACCGGTAAAAACCTGGGGAGGATTTGACCTAGCTATCCTCAAGGTAAACTGAATCCACTATGAAAGAATCGAAGTTTACACAATAGACTTAGACCACTAACGTCATATTGCTACCTGCCTGTAGGAAACTTACTACCATGACCCCATGATAGCTCCGAGATCCACGGACTCCTTCTTTCCGGAATTCTTCAGCAAATCCACAAGCTCACCTGCTTGTATATCTTTGTGCTCTTTGATTCTGCAACTGTAACGATCTACACAACTCTCGACATAAATCTCAAGTTTGTAAACCCTAAGTGTATGTGAAGGTAAACACCTCTAGATCTCACAATGAGATTCACAAACACAGCAAAACAGAACTCTACAGAACCCTGAAAATGTGGCTAGGGTTTTCCCTTTTATACTTAGGGCAAACATAAAACCCTATACATTAAAACGGGCTTGGGCTGAGTTGGAAAATTCTGCAGAAAAACGTTCTGTGCGATTTTCGATCGATCGAGTCTAATTTTCGATCGATCGAGTCTCACAGAAAGTTACAAGTAATTCTGCATAAAAACTCGATTCCAACTTTACAATAAACCCCATACTTTGAGCAAGTCTAACACACGACTCAACATTGTTTTGATCATGGTTTGCCAACATACAAAATGAAGTTCTAAATACATTAGATCCTAGTCTTTAGAACCTAACACAATCCATCAAGCTTTCTGAACTTTGTCTTTATAGCTTCTCGACAGATTCTCAATCCATTGAGAAACTTTCTGTCTAGCCGATAGATCCTCGACAGATTCTCAATCCATCAAGGTTGGCTTCTGCTCGATAGCTACTCGACAACTTCTCATTTTTTCAAGATCCTCTTGCATGCATTGTTTTTTACATGTTTTGCATCATTCTTTTATCTTGTCATCCATAGCATCTTGTTTCATTACACTCATGCATTTATATGGATTCCTTGTGCCCCCTTGATCATCCTTAATCATCTTTATGTTTCTCGGGTGAAGCTTTCTAACTTCTTGTACCCTTTGTCAATCATGACAAAAAGGGGGAGAAATTGTGAAGAATATGTGGTTTCCTTTTAAGATTCTACATATTAGGGGGAGAAATACATGCCTTTGTAAGGGGGAGTTATGTTTCATCTTGTTAGGGGGAGTGTTTACCTCCTTGTTGTTTTAGAAGCTTCTTTTAGCTTCAGTACACTGGTCTTGTGACCATGTTTTCATACATTATGCTTATCTTTGATATATATATATATATATATATATATATAATGATGTATGTCTTCTTCACCTACCTCTACATATGTTGTTTCTTTTCTCTCTTTATACACATGTTTCTTTATTGTATGCAATCTTTTATTTCTGTTTCACATTAAGATGTCTCGATGAGTTTTATTTAAAGTGTTTCAGAAATACAGGCTATCAAAGCCTATCATAACATGAACTCTCTTCTTGCAAAATTTTTCAAGAGTTTGTGTTATGATTAGATTTTATTGTATTTAACAATTGATTATGAGTTGAGTGATTTATGACTTCTCTAATATTTTATTTGTTTGTTGTGGTTTTGTCACGAATTTTCAAAGGGAGAAATTGTTAGAACATATGTGCATCATGTTAAGAACACATGTCATTTAGAATTGACTAATCCTTTGACAAAAAGCACTTTACTTGTATTTGGGTAGATCTAGGATGAGTTTAGTACTTCAAGGAATAAGAGTTCAAGTCTAGTATTGAAGTCAAGCAAATCTGTCCAAGAAATAAGTGAAGAGGTGCTGATTCATTAAAGCTCAACAGCTGCTCGACAGATAACCTATCTATTGAGGCTTTGACAGATAGCTTGACATCTGTATCTATCGAGAATTACGAAATTAGAATTTGCAAATCTGATTTTCAGCTCATGCTGACATGTATGTGTAGAGTTTCTTTTCTCATAACCCTAGACATATATAACGCTTATTTTAAAGGCCATCACATATGAGAATACAATGAAAACACATGCAAAATGTGATCGAGTTCCTTATTCTCTCAGAAAGAAGCTACTGTGTCTTTGTGCCTTAAGGTTTTGTAACCAAGTACTTCTTAATCTTCATTGTTGATGAAGTGAAGAACTTTGCAGCCAACAATCTTCTTCAAATTGGTGTGTTAGTCACATACTGTGAGCCGTACATCATTGGTTAGTCACGTACTGGAATCCGTGCAAAAGGGTAGCGTTTAAATATTGAAGAGTTCAGAGGTTCTGAAGCTATAAAAGGTTTCTGCTGTAAGTTCATCTACGGGGATTGTAGAGTCTAGGGACAAAGGTTTTGTACTAGATCTGAAATTTCTATTTACTATAGTGAATTTCTTTTCGGGAAGGTTTCCCCCAAGTTTTTTTTACTGTGAAACTAGTGTGTTTCATTGGTTTTTCTGAATCATCATATTTTGTCTTATTTACTTTTCTGCTGTGCATGATATTGACATGATATTGATTTTTTTTTTTTTTAACAAGGTTTATTCATAATAAATCTAATTAACAACTTGGGTTTAAAACTTGTTAATCCTATCAACCTGGGTCTAAATTTCCCAACATTATAATTAGTCTTCCCTCAAACAGTGAGTTTTAGTTAGCTCAACTGACAAGAAATCTTTCTTGATGGAAATTATTCCCCAAGAAATGGGTCGTCACCTACCGCACTTAATAGCATCTAGAAATTTTACTTTTAATTCCTTTCTCTATAAATTCTAATTTGACTTTCAATTCCGCACCAACTCAATAGTATCCTTTTTCTTCTGTATAAATTGTAATGTTGTTTAGCTTCTCCTGGACAATTAACAAGGAAGCTCTCCTAGACCTAGTCCTAGTTAGCAAACATAGCCGATCGTCTGTGTCGGGATTTGTAACTTCTTCAACTAGTCTAAACCAATACTGTCTCTCTGGTACGTATGATCCTTCCTTTGCTTTTATATTTCATATCTTCCTTCGCACTTAACATCTAAATTTTACTTCCAATTACTTTCTATCAATTTAAATCTGACTTTCAATTCCACACCAACTTAGTTGTTGGACCTTACCGAAACTATCCTAGATTTGATAGTACACTTTTCTTTATAAACTGTAATGTTCTTTTGGCTACTCCTGGACAATTCACAAGGAAACTCTCCTAGTTCTAGTTAGCAAGCACGATCAGCATCAGTGACTTGTAACTTCTTCAAATTGTCTAGGGCAATATTTTCTGTCTATTACGTACGATTCCTCCATTGATTTATAATACACATATCTTCCATAAATACACTTTCTCCGTCAGTCAGAATTGACTGCATGGAAGCCTAAAATCAGATCTTGGCCATAGTACTCTTACTATACTTGAACTGTTTAATGGCAGTATTAAGGTGATGTTTGGTTTAGGTGTTTTCGTAACTCAATACTCAGTTTTCATCACTCAATACTCAATTTTCATCACTCAATTGCAAGATGTTTTGTTTGGATGAGTTTTGAGTTATGGTTTTCATCACTCAGTTCTCTGATTTTTGAGTAATGAGTTATGAAAACTGAAAACACATTTTATCTGTTTTCATTTTTCATAACTCATAACTCAATGGCATTTTTGTAATTAAACATAAAACTTTACACTGTGCAGCCATCATTGTTGACTTTTGGGGTTTTTTTTTTTTTTTTTCTTCTTTGTTCGGTGATTGGTTTCTTTTTTTTCTTTTTCTTTTCTTCTCCTACGCGTGATCTGGTTCCTTTTTTTTTTTTTTTTTCCTTTTTCTTTTCTTCTTCTTCGTGTGATCTGTTTTTTTTTTTTTTTTTTTCTGATCTGGTCTTCTTCGTTCTTCCGTCTTTTTTTTTTTTTCCACTAGTTCGGGTGATCTGGGTACTGGGTAAAAAAAAAAAAAAACTAAACTGTACCAATGATAGATATGGGACCCACAAATAGTGTAAAAATATTGAGTGATGGTAACTGAGTGATGATGTTGTTTGGGTGTGATATTTTAGAGTGATGAGTAATGAGTGATGAGTAATGAGTGATGAGTGATGGATGATGAGTGATGAAAATTGAGTGATGAGTGATGAGTGACCATTTTTTTAAACCAAACAAGGCCTAAAAGTTTCACTGGACCTATTCCTTGATCATCTAGTTAGCTAATTGATCAATGGCATTATTAAATGTTTGAAGGAGACTGCAAGAATGTATGTCATCCTAAACCCAGACTCTTCCTCCTATTGAAAGCCGAAGGATTGAATCAATCATCCAATATATCAATAATGTCATTGATGTCAATGTCATCCTAAACCCAGATTCCTCTTCCCATTGGCAGATTCAATCAATCATCCCAAGATATAAATAGCGAGCCCATCACAACCCAAGCCAGGATCTTCAGGTCCTGTGGGCTCGCCCAAATTTGATTGACATGGAGATGAAGACTATAAATTGATGTCCCATGTGTTGGGATTGATGTGTTCTAATCTTTTTCTTTCAGCTTCAAAACTGTGTTTCACTTTTCAGTCTCTCTCTGAATCTCTCTCTATGTATGTGAAACCATAAGCACCAAGCTTTATATAAAAGCTTCTGCCACCGCCTGACACTCCTAGTATAATTAGGAATAGGAGTTTTATTCATGCAAGCCAACTATTCCTATTTCTATTAAAATTAGGAGTCTTCAATGCTGCATTCCCAATTGAGCTGGACTCTTGCTGCAGCCATGCACCTCAACACCATGACATGAGGACAAGATTTGGAATTATATTAATTGACAATATATCATTCTAGTAGTTAGGAATTATAATTTTATTTGAAATTAAACTTTTCTTCATCTTACCGTCAAAATGATATTTTTACCCTTAAATTCTAAAATTATCTTTTTTCCTTTAAATTTTAATGTTAAGTTGAATGACAGTTGAAAAATAGAGCACTACATGTATAAAGAAATTCATATGATATTTAAAATTTGCTACTTGTAAAATTCTAGCTTAACTGTATTCTAGAGGCAATATTTACCTTCAAACCTTTGTCAAACTCAACCAAGTACGAGCAAATAATGTGTTAATAAAAACAACCATATCATGTCTTTAAGCCTACTTCAATTCTCTGTTTTTCTACGTTTTTGTCCTAGTTTATCAAAAACAAGCTAGAAATGGGCCAACTATATAATGTTTGCATATATTGCAAGGACAAAGTTTAACTACAAACTTAATTACAACTTAAAGTTACAACTTTATTCAATATCTTTTTAATGAATATAAATTTTGACAAATCCATCATTGGATTATATTTTCTTCTTATATTCTCTATGCTTACAAAATTTTTAGAAGATTAAAGATCAATAGTTATGTCATCAATTAATTTTTTAAATTGCATGTTTTTGTAATTTAAAATTATGAATAAAAAATAAGTTTATACTTCCATTGACACAAAATTTGACATGTGTTTTAACTTTTAAAAACATAAAAATATGCAACCAACAATTAGATTTTAAAAATATGTAGTTATGCTAATTTTTTTAATAAAAATTGTAATCTTAAGCTATAACCAAATTTGTAGTCAAATTTTGTCCAAATTAGAAATGATATACTCTCATGTATATTACATCTCTCTTGAGCCCTCCAAACCACATCTTCATAAAATTTCCCCCAAAAAAATCCCTTCAAGTGGACTTGGCCACGTTCAATACGAATGAGATAAAAAAAAATAAAAAAATAAAAAAAAGACAGGTGCCTTATCTTGCTTAGACTATTTTGCTGACTGGCCTCAAAGTGAGCCTTTGCAAGAATTTGGTCCTCAACAATTGTTAATTGCTTTACTTATTAAAGGGAAAAAAATGAAATGAACTTTTTTTAGGCTCATAAACTATCTGGACAACCGCGTCTGAATTCTATTTTCATTTCCTTACACTTAAATTTTCCAATTAACTAATCAAAGTCACAGTACAGAACTTACAAGTGATTAAGGTTGTTTACAACGAGCTTATTGGGCATATACCAGACAAACTCATTTCATGTCAAAGTTAATAAGTTATTGGGGGAACTGTCACCACACCAGTATGTGGCTAAAGTTTTGTATTTCTTTATTGATATATCAAGAGATGCACTCAAGAAAAGAGCTTGGAGTCTAAAGAAAGCGGATTGAATAGTCGTGTTGTTTTTCCTCTGCAAATTCAACTGCCATTGACTAAATCCCCCCAAACGATACCTGCTTATGAATTGACAGTCAAGTCATTGTTAAAATGACCATTTCTTATGTGCCTAAAGTCTTCTCTTCTGGGTCAGTGATCTTCACTCTTGTGAGCAAAAGAAATCCGTGATATTATTTCATCATCCATAGGTGGGGTGGGGCTAAAGTTCTTCATTTCTTTATTGAAATATCAAGACTCACCCAAGAAAGAAGCTTGGAGTCTAAAGAAAGCGGATTGAATAGTCGTGTTGTTTTTACTCTTGCCATTAACTAATCCCCTCCATTTTAAGATGATACCTGCTTATGAATTGACAGTCAAGTCATTGTTAAAATGGCTATTTCTTATGTGCCAAAAGTCTTTTCTTGTGAGCAAAATAAATCCATGCTATTATTTCATTATCCATAGGTGACCCGGTGGGGCTAAAGTTTTGAATTTCCACAGAAAATTGTGTCCTACTAACATACATTTCTATTTACTCTAATTGAATTGTTTTGAATTCCACATAAAGCAAACTCTGATTTCAGATTTTATCATTCACAAAATTGCAACTTTAACAGGATGACGCACCCTTGTCTGAGTTGCGAGTGGGTTTTGTTAATATTCTTTCAAGGGATTCTTCTGATGTCTATGAGCTCATGTTTGAAGTCTAAAACAGTTCCTGCTCCTGCAAATGAGACTGATCGTCTGGCTTTACTTGACTTCAAGAATCAGATAACTCAAGACCCTTTTCAAATCATGAGCTCATGGAATGACTCCGTTCATTTCTGCAACTGGATAGGTGTTACATGTAGCCCCTCCAGTAAACGAGTCAATGTTTTGGACTTGGAAGCTAAGAGATTAGTTGGCCCTATACCACCCTCTCTAGGAAATCTTACTTTCCTCACAGGAATCAACCTACGAAATAATAGCTTCATTGGTGAAATTCCTCAAGAAGTGGGACGTCTACAACGCCTACATCATCTCAATTTGAGCAGGAATTCCTTTGGTGGAAAACTTCCGACTAATCTGAGCTACTGTACACAACTTAGAGTGCTTGACGTTGCTTACAACAATCTTATTGGGCAGATTCCAGGCCACCTCAGTTCATTGTCAAAGTTGGTGAATCTAAGTCTTGGTATGAACAACCTAATGGGAAGTATCCCCGCTTGGATAGGTAGCTTTTCTTCTTTAAATGTCCTTAGTCTTGAACAAAACAATTTACAAGGAAGCATACCTAGTGAACTTGGCCGTCTTTCCAGATTGGGATATTTTAGGCTTGCTCTAAATAATCTGTCTGGTACCATCCCTCCTCGGATCTTTAATATATCTTCCATATACTTTTTCTCTATTACTCAAAACCATCTACATGGAAGCCTTCCATCGGATCTTGGTTTTACTCTTCCTAACCTTCAAATATTTTATTGCGGTGAAAACAATTTCACTGGACCTATTCCCACATCGTTGCCAAATGCTTCTCAACTTCAGCGTCTTGCCTTTAACCAAAATGGACTAACTGGGGCAGTGCCGCAAAATCTAGCAAGCATGCAAGGCTTGGTTACACTTCATATTAATTCAAATAAACTTGGATATGGGAAAGATGGTGACCTGAATTTTCTCAGTTTCTTGGCTAATTCTACTGGTTTGGAGGTCTTGCGTTTTGATGAAAATAACTTTGGAGGAGTATTGCCGAACTCTATAGCCAACCTTTCCACCCACCTTACCTTTCTTGATATGGGTGTGAATATGATTCATGGTGACATCCCGATTGGGATCGGGAACCTCGTTAACTTAAGCTCTCTTGGATTAGGTGGGAACTATTTGGGAGGTACTCTCCCTCATGTTCTTGGGAAGCTTCAAAAGTTAAATGAATTATATTTGAGTTTTAACAATTTTTTTGGGCCAATACCTTCCTCCTTGGGTAACTTAACTGCATTGATAAAACTTTATATGGAGGAGAATAGATTTGAGGGAAGGATACCCCCAAGCCTAGGAAACTGCGGAAATTTGCTTGTATTAAACCTTTCTAGTAACAATCTCTCCGGCACCATACCAAAACAAGTTATAGGTCTTTCATCCCTTTCAATTTTGTTGGACCTGTCTTATAATTTTTTAATAGGAGCTCTACCTTTTGAAGTGGGCAACTTAATACACCTTACCCAGTTAGATCTCTCAAAGAATAGATTATCCGGCAAAATTCCTACCACCCTTGGGACTTGTATTAGTTTGGAGTACTTGTATTTAGACGGTAATTCATTTGAAGGAGTAATTCCTCAATCCTTGAAGAACTTAAGAGGTTTAGAAGATATAGATCTTTCTCATAATAAATTGTCTGGGCATATTCCAGAATTTCTTAGCAAGCTTTTGGCGCTTAAGCACCTCAATATTTCTTATAATGATTGTGAGGGTGAAGTGCCAAGTGAAGGAATTTTTGCAAATGCAAGGGCAATTTCAATCTTTGGAAATGAAAAGTTATGTGGTGGTGTCCAAGAATTAAATTTATCCTCATGCCCAAGCAAACATCCTAAATTGCATGGGAAGCTTCTTGCACTCAAAATTATAATTCCTATCACTAGTACAATCATATTTGTACTTCTTCTGTTGTATTTTTTCCCAACATGTTCTATTAAGGGAGCATTGGCTACGCCTTCTTTGGAAGATTGGCAATTACCAATCTCTTATGCAGAACTCTTAGAATCAACAAACGGGTTTTCTGAGAACAACTTCATTGGTTCTGGTAGCTTTGGCTCTGTATACAAAGGAGTTCTTTCTAGAAATGGAGCAATTGTTGCAGTTAAAGTATTAAACCTTCAACAACAAGGAGCTTTGAAGAGTTTTATTAATGAATGCAATGCTTTGAGAGATATACGTCATCGTAATCTCCTTAAAATTACCTCTATTTGCTCAAGCTTGGATCATGAAGGGAATGATTTTAAGAGCATAATTTTTGAGTTCATGTGCAATGGAAGTCTAGACCAATGTTTGCATCCTAAAAGTGATGAGCAACATCAAAGGAAGAGATTGAGCTTTCTTTAGAGACTGAACATAGCTATCGATGTTGCTTATGCATTAGAATATCTTCATCACCATTGTCAAACACCAATTGTTCATTGTGATCTAAAGCCAAGCAATATACTCCTCGATGAAGATATGGTAGCCCATGTTGGTGATTTTGGATTAGCGAAAATCCTTTTCGAAGCATCAAAAAAATCCCTCCAAAACTCAAACCCTATCATCATGTGGGTTAAAGGGTTCTATTGGGTACATTCCTCCAGGTAATTTTTCAACCAAACGAATTCATGCTCACCTCATTTTTTGCATAACATATTGTTTATTATTAAACTAAAATAGAGATTCATTAAAAAAATTAAGTATGCTGCTGTTTGACACCACTTCCTGACCATGAAAAAAAAATTGACACCATTGAACTTGATATAAATGTCTTATGCAGGGCCATATGTGCAAACTGTGCATGATGCATTAGTGGCTAAATTCTAATCCCGCAAGACTTCCATTTGTTACTAAAAACGTTTCAATGAATTGTAGAGTATGCGATGGGTGGCCAAGTTTCAACACTAGGAGACATTTATAGCTATGGGATACTCTTATTGGAGATGTTCACTGGGAAAAGACCTACTGATGAAGTGTTTAAAGATGGTCAGAACATTCACACGTTCATTGCAATGACTTTGCCTGAACATGTAATCGATATAGTGGACCCTTTTATATTCCTCGAAGAGGATGAAGAAGAAGCTGATCATGATGCGAGAACTGAAGAAGACATAGAAGGAAGTGCAAAAATCAGAGAAGAGGATCCCCGTGTCAATGTTAGTAGCAGAATGATAGATTGCTCAATGTCAGTATTCAAAATTGGATTGTCGTGTTCTGCAACTTCACCAAATGAGCGGATTCGTATAAATGTTGTCCTCAATGAAATGAATGCAATTAGAGACATTGTCCATAAATTAAAGAAGGGGAAGAGAAGAGCTAGGTATGATAACTCAATATTTTTGATTAATTGACCCACAAATCGGTCATGGATAAGTAAATAAATTTAAAATTGAGAGGAAAAACGAAGTTTTGCATTTTACTATTATTTAACACTATTGGAAGAAAGGCAACTTAAATATATAATTGCTGTCAAGTTTGTTCATGCTGTTGCAAGAAATTGTAATTACAATGGTTTCATTTTCCTCTAATTTTATCAGTCACATCCTTGTTGCATTATTAATTTATTCATGTGATTCTCTGCTTTGCAGAATGACCAGATAAGATGGAATCTCTTTGTAATGACCCATGATTGATGGCCATATATATATATATATATATATATATATATTATGAGGCTTGTGACGTTCAACTATGCGGTCTTTAGTTTTCACATTTGCTGCCCAACGATTTGTGTCATTGTTTTCCAGATCAAAGGTAAGATCAATGGCTCACTGCTCACTGTTATTTGTCAATACCATTTTCTTAAACCATATTACGATATTGTTTTTATCAAAGATTGTACGATCGCTCCTTTAATTGTAATGTGTTTCATACACTATTCCTACCACCAGATATTGGCAACTAGGCCTTGTGCCTTACTGCATGTTCTTAACTTAGAAATGTTCAAGGGCAGGTTAGCATGTGATAACAGTTCATGGGACCTATTTTTGTGTCATTTTCTTTTCTAGATTGTTTTTATTAATTTTCTTTCCCTCTTAATATAGCTAATTAATCACTAAAAAAATTTGAAAATTATTAAATATTTCGAGAGTATTATAAATGCGTACTCCCCCCCTCTCACATGAATTGTAGGTCTCACCATGAATTTATTAGTGAGATCCACAATTATGTGAGAGAGAGGAGTATACATTTATGGTACTTCGGTAGTACTCAATATTTACCCAAAAAAAATTACTATTTTTATAGAGCCATCCATAATATATAACTATCTTTTGATTTAATTCCTCCATCTCTCATGCCCATTTTACTCACATAGACTTATCAATCCTTTGCGTCTCAAGTCAGCCCATTGCAATGCAAGCCAGGATCATCAGGTCCTATGGGCTCGCAAAATTCGATTGACCTAAAGATGGAAGCTATAAACTGATGACCTATGCACTTGGGGACAAGATTTGGTATTTCAGCTAAATTTGATTATTACGCATGGTGCAGCATGCGACACATTGAGATGGTTACTTAATTTTTATCTGTTGTAATTTAGGATGCGTTCGTTTGGAAGGAAAATAGAGGGAGGAAAATAGGGTGGAAAATACTGTTTTTCACTGTTCGTTTGGAAAAGGAAAATAGGAAGGAGAGAAAACTCGAGAAAAAGTTTTCTCTCCAGGCCCACATTTTTTTTCCTTCCAAATCGGAAGGAAAATATAGAGAGAAAAGTTCTATAACAGCACTTTTACAAAAATGCCCTCTTCCCATTTATCTTTTTTCAATGTTCTCTTATTCTTTTTTTTTTTTCCTTTTTCTTTCAACGTGACCTGAATGTTATTTTTTATTTTTTTTTTTCTTTTCAACGTTACTGAACAACGTTGTTGTTGTTTTTCTTTTTCTTTTTTCAACGTTATTAGACGTTGTTTTTTTTTTTTTTTTTTCCTTTTCAATTTTTTCCTTTTCAACGTTATTGAACTTTGTTTTTTTTTTTTTTTTTTCTTCAACATAACCTGATCTAATTTTTACATTATAATAATATAAATTTATATATATGATGTGATAAATTTTATATTATTTAATGATTACAAATAAATCTATTTCTTACATATTATGTAACAAGGGTATAATAGTCAATTTATATAAATTACATTTTTCATCCTTCTCTTTTTCTCTCCAACCAAACAAAAGAGTTTTCCACCCCTCCACTTTTCCACTCCTCCAACCGAACACATAAGAGGGAAAACTAAATATTTTCCATCTTTCCACTTTTCCATCCTCCCACAATTTTTTATCCTCCCACTTTTCCATTCCTCTAATCGAACAGACCCTTAGTTCTGTTGGAAGCCATAAGGAGTGGCCCTTATATTAAATTTAAACACAAGGTAGTTTGAATGAATTATCACTCACATTAATTTGTTGAATGTTGTATGTATTAGATTTATAACAGAGGATACAAGGTGAAATATAAAACAGATAAAGATGACAATAATTCAAAATTGCCAACAGAACTAAATTACAAAAAATAAGATTAAGTAACTATCTCAATACAGGACAAGATCCACAAATGCTTGCATGAATTATTATGGAAAAACCAGCCAATATGTGTGGGAGATTGTAAGTAATGGCAATTTTTGCAAATATTCAATTCAATTCAAAAAAAAAAAAATTTTTTTTTTTTTTTGCCTATTAAAACTCAAGCCACCAACTTTTAAAAGAAAAATCTACATAAATATCATATATATATATATATATATATATATATATCTATATATGTCTAAAAGCCGAAGCGTAACATTTATTGTAGCAATACTCTTGTTGAGTCACATTAGCATAGCGTTTCAGTTCACTTTGATCCATACGGTCGAGATAGGTCAACTTTGGTCCGTTTGGTGTACTCCTATCCATATCAGTCCACCTCTATACTTCTGGTCCAATTCGGTCCATGTCACTCTATTTGGTCCATTTTGCTATACCTCCGTCCAATTCAATCCACTTAGGTCCATTTGGTCGAATTCGGTCTACTTCGTTCCATTTAGTCCAATTCATTCTAGTTCAGTCCACTTTTGTCCACTAAGTCTAGTTTAGTCCAATTAGGCCAATTAGGTTCATTTTGGTTCAGTTCGGTTCAGTTCGATTCATTCAGTCATTACATTTGTATTCATTTTCCTTGTGATATAAGAGATCTTTATTGCATATGAATTATCACATTAATGTAAAATTTCTACACATCGCACAGATTAACAACTAGAATTGCATAAAATGCAAGTGAGTCTCATTGTTTTTTTTTTTTTTTTTAAGAGCGGGGGTGGTTGTTTGTTTTGGGTTTGAGTAATAAACATGAAAGCTATTTTAAATAATTTCAACCCAAGCCCATATAATGATCACGTTAGTTAGGACATGCAAGTAGCGCTGGTCTCCCACATAAAAGAATTGCATACATACAAGTTCGGATAGATCTAGCCCATCGCAATGCAAGCCAGGACTATCATCGAGTCCATTGGGGTCCCAATTTTGATTAACATGGAGATGGAGATTATAATGTCCCGTTTGGATTAAGGGAGGAAGGAAGGTGAGTGGAGAAGAGTAGAGTAGAGTTGGCTGAAAATAAGCTAATTTTGGGTCAACTCTACTCTACTCCCCTCTACTCTCCCTCGCTCCCCCTCAATCCACGCAGACCATAAATTGATGAACCACACACATGAGGACAAAATTTTGTATTTCAACATGATTTGGTTATTATGGTGCATGTAGATTTGCAAATGCTTGCATTAATTATTATGGAAAACATTCTCAAAAAAAAAATATATATATATATATATATTTATTATGGAAAAGTCAGACAATAAGTGATGGTAATGGTAGATAGGAGCATGGCCAAGTTTTGCAAATTTTCACCTCCAATTTGTCCTTCGAAACTTGATTAGGTTTATTTCATGGTCAGATGATCCGACTTATGCACTCAATATATCACTTCTATAGTTAGGAATTATGTTTTTGCTTGTGATTGAATGTTTGTTCATCTAACTATTAATAATGTTTTTACCCTTATATTGTAAATTATCCTTTAACCCTTAATTTTTTATTAAAGGACTCCTGAAAAATTGTGTGTTACATATATAGAGAAATTCATAGGATTTTCAAAGTTTGCTACTTGTAAAATTTTGACCTAGCTATATTCAGTCGGTATTTATCTGTAATCCTTTAACAAACTCAATCAAAGTAGGAGCAAATATTGTGTTAATAAAACGATCGTATCGTAGCTCTAAGCCAACTTCAATTCTTTGCTTTTCAATGATTTTTACCTAATTACCCAACAGCAAGTTACTATTAGGTTTAACTATATATAATATTTGTACAAATTGCAGATGATATGCTACCATTTATAATACATATTTCATACACTATTTTTTACTCAGTCTAGATCGACTACATAAAAGCTTAGTCATAGATTAACAAGCAAACGTCGATGGGAACTTCGGTCCTATCTTGAAGCAATAACTCAGTGGTTTAGCTGCCAACGGAGTCGCAAAGAACCTATTTTCCTAATTTTTTACTCATAATTGTCGACAGAATTAAATGTTTTACAGGACCTATTGTCGTGTCATTTTCCTTGTTTGTCTTTTTTGGATTTGCTTTCCCACTTAAAATAGCCAATTTCTAAAAAATTACTGTATTTCTACTTTTCTAGAGCATTGGATAATGAGTATCGTCCGATTTAATTGCTCAGTATTTAACGCCTCAAGACTTCAATAGAGTTTTTATTTTTTGATACAAGAATCCCATAGAGTTACAAATGCTTTGTCATGGTCATCCAATTTAGTTTCATAGAATCGACTATCTCGAATTAAATTAAACATATTGTTAATTGCTTAAGTCAAAGGGAAAAAAAATTGTTGGGTTGAAATTGACCTGGGTTGAATAAATTAATTACCCAAATTGATTAATTATTCTAATTTATGCAATGGTCTAGTTAATTACATGATAGGCACAACTATATCGCCAAAACTAGATTTGATATCATGGAAAGTAAATTTCAAGTACACGACAATATGGTGACGTTGGGAAAAACCAAAAAAAAAAAAAAAAAAAAAAAAAAACCCAATGGATTGTTTGAAGTTTACCACCAATTTGAAGAATTCATTATGGAAGATTGAAGTTATAAGTACAAGGAAAAAACCCAATCACAAAGTACCTACCTACCATAGAACATATTGAATCTAAGTGCACAACTCCAACCTAGTTGGACTACTCTTCCAAGCGGATCTCTTCGATGTATACAGATCTTCAATCTATGACTGACTTCACACAATTAACTATTCTTAATGTAGAAGTTGTTGGTGAAGATGTCTTCACAACAAACTCTTGGTCAATGGTGAACCCGAAAGTTGCTTGGTACAAAAATTCTAGGTGCACAATATCACATCAACTTCTCCAAGTATGTGTTCTCCTTATGATGGCGACTCTTAATAAACTTTTATACATTTGGGAACCCTAGAGCCAGAATCCCAAGTCAGCCAAGTCATCATGGGCTGCAACAGAAAATTCATCAGACTCGAAGTTCGATTCATCGTGAGTTGTTGAGGTTTAATGAACCTTGATAGATCAAGTGGAATCGAGGTGGCAGACCTTCCATTATCCGGAGCCGTTTTTTCGTGTCTTCAATGTAGTTCTTCCACACTATTCTAGACACTAAAAACTAAGGACTCAAATATATTAAAAATGTGTTTTGACTCTAATTTGCTAACATATAAAATGTTTGGTCCTAACCAAAAAAAAAAACTTTTATCAAACTCATTATTATCTGGACAACAATATCTGAATTCTACTTTCAAGTTCTTCCCCTAAAATTTTCCAACTAACTTATCAGCAAGAAATGAACTTTTATCACACTCATAATTAGCTTTATAACTTAATTAACATTTTTTTATCTTGGTATTTATAACAGAAATGTTTAGACTTTTCCATCTATTGATCAGAGGATTGAATCAGTCATCCAAGATATCAATAATATCAGTGTTGTCAATGTCATGTAAACCAAGATTCTTTTTCCCATTTGTAGATTCAATCAATCATCCAATATAGCTTCAATCAGTGCACGAAGCGTGCAGCTCAGTATGTTTGAAACGGGGTCACCACGTGGATGTGGTCTTGGGCTAGACCCACTTGAACCGAATCTTGACCCGGTGACTTGTTCAAATGCCCATTGGGCTTAGACATTATGGGTTTGCCCCTTGAAAAGGGCCTAGTTATTCCCAAATCATTCATCCATAACTGGGTTTTGTGCTAGGATTGAGGTAGGTTGGTCCCTATGCTTGTATAATTTCAATTTCGCCTTGTATCAATACAAATCTTTTAAGGGTTACGTTAACAGGTGTCTTTAGAACAAATTTTTATAAATCATTTTAGGAAAGTTTCGATGCTACTTTCATGAGAAATATAAAAAGTCATCAAAAAAATTAATTGTTTTTTTTTTTCCTTTAAAAAGTTTCTAAAAATATTTTGTAAATCAATACCTTTAACGCATCCGTTAACTTTTCCCATCTTTTAATCATTTAAAAAAAAATGTAGACTTATTGCACAACAATACATATAGATGTAGACTTTTTTCATTTTTAATATGTCAATCATTTATCTTTAGTGAACCTTCTTTTTGGGTGAAGGGAAAAACTATTAACAATGTAGAGACAAGGTATAAAATAAACAAGTTTTGTAGAGACAAGGTATAAAATAGATGTAGACTTTATATTGTTTTTTTTTTTTTTTTTTTTTTTTATGGTGGGGGTTGGTTGTTTGTTTTGGGTTTGAGTAATAAGCGTGAAAGCTATTTCAAATCATTTAGGTCAATGACCAGATAATGAACATATTAGGACTCCCAGTGCCCCACATAAAAAAAATAAATAAATAAAAATATATAAAAAAAAAAGGTGCATTCATGGGGCCAGGTTTGGACAGAGTGAGCATATCGTAACGCAAGCAAGGATCGTCAATTCCAAACAGTGGGCCCACCCAAATTTAATTGACATGGAGATGAAGACTATAAATTGGTAGCTCATGAACATGAGGACAAGATGAAGAACACTTCCAAATCTCAAACCTTGTTTGAGTTTGAAGATTCCATTGTATACATTCCTCTAGGTAAATTTTTTTTACTAGAAGCACACTTCATTTCTTGTATAACAATGTGCATTGATATTAAACTAAAGTTGGGATTCTTACAAAAAGTAAAAATATGCTTTTGAGTCTTGACACCGTTGTACAGTTGGAAAATATATATATAGATATATATATATATATATATATATATTTTTTGAAAAACCACATATTCACAGAATTGTACAAAGGGCTATACGTGTCAGGAACGCGTTATGCATTAGTGGTTAAATTTTAAGCACATAAGACTACTATTTGTTACTGAATATTTATTGATGAATCGTTGAGTATGCCATGAGTAGCCAAATTTCAACACTAGGAGGCATTTATAGCTATGAGATACTCTTGCTGGAAATGTTCATTGGAAAAAGATATATTGATGAAATGTTCAAAGATGGTTTAAGCAGAGACGGAGCCATGTTTAGGCCTTGGGGGCTATGCACCCCCCCCCCCCCCCCCCCCCTTCTCAAATTTTTAAAAAATTTGACTATTATATATATATATATATATATATGCACAAAAGTTTTATAATTTTACCCCCAAAATATATACACTTGCCCCCCTCCCCAAAAAAATTGCAAACTGACCCATGGAACCAAAAAAGAAAACATTTGGAATTGCTCAATTTCCCAGAGAAAACTTCAAACAAACAACAACAAAAAAATGGGAAATTACACTTTACCACTCTAAACTATACACCAGATTACACTTTGCACCATAAACTATTTGAATGCACACTTTGCATCCTAAACTATCACCCTTATCATACTTTGCAACTGTTATTTTTACTATTAAGTTAAACAAAAATTGATAACACATAGCTTGCATGTGATTTTTGTTTAAGTGGCAAATTATTTAAAGGCCAAAACACCCTTTTTACATGCAAGTCATGTGCTATTAATTTTTATGTAACTTAACTATAAAAGTAATGCAGGAGTGCAAAGTGTAATAAGTGTGATATTTTAGGGTGCAAAGTGTAATCTGGTGTATATTTTAGAGTGGTAAAATATAATTTCCAAAAAAAAAAAGTGAACAAATCACAAATCCAGATAACACAAGTTTCTAAAAAAATAATTCCCGATTTCAAAACTTGATTTTTTGTTTCCTCATTTCTTCAATTCTTCTCTCTGAATCTCTTGCAATCTCATATCTAATTGTTAGCAGCAAATAGGCCTGTTCAGGATTTGACCGGCACCGATGAAACCGGCAGGTGCCGAATTGATCCGATCGATTCAAAGCTCCGTCGTAGATGCTCGGAGAGGTGGTCGGCAAAGATCTAAGCATACCGAAGGCAGCCGGTGAGGCAATCGGCGACCATTTTTCACTCCGATGAGAAACTAAACCACACCGATGTGTATATATATATATATATATATATATTTATATGCTATATAATTTATATATGTAGTTACAATAGGTTTCAGACTTTCAATAGAGAGAAGGTGAGAGTTTGAGAGAGGTAAGGAAGGAAGGATGAGGAAGAAAGGGAAACGGCACAAGAGAGAATGAGATAAGACGTAGGATTTTTAAATTTTAACTCTACAATACCAAAACGACGCCATTTGACCCTGATATTAATTTTAATATCAGTTCCAAAACAACGTCGTTTTGGTATTAGATTAAAAAAAAAAAAAAAAAAAAAAAAACTTGCAACGTTGTCATTTTATATACCCTAAATATTATATTTTTTATCCCCATCCCAATTAGTTCCCTTCCCTACCTTTCTTTCTCTCTCTCTTCTCGTTAGTCTTTCTTACCCAAGCATCTTCGCCTCTCCTCTCTCTCCCCTCCCTCTTCAGCCTCCGCCTGCCACTTGCTGTCACTCTGTCACCATTCTACTGCTTGATGCTTTGTTCTTGGAGTTTCACCCATGCCATTGTTCTTGGAGTTTCACCCTCCCCCCTCCCCCTTGTCCTATCAGGTTTGTTAATCTATTTTCGTTTGATATTTTTGTTTCATCTTTTATGACTTAGGTTTGGTTTAGTTTAGTTTAGTTTAGTTTTTTTTCTTTTCTTTTTTTGTGCAAAATATTTGGGTTATCTAATGATTATGGTTTGGGAGTGTTAAATTCTGTGTTTGGATTCTTAGAAAATTGAGGAATTCACCTAAATAACTGCACCGTACCTTGTGCAACCCAGTTTTACTACTCCACTGGTGAGGTTCGGTCAAGCACTTAGGGAAACTGCACCTTATAGGTGCAGTGCTAAAAACACTCTCATAACCGGTCATACCGCACCGTGTACAGGCCTAGCAGCAAATATTCAAACTCATAAATGAAATTTGGACTTTAAAGAGAGAGTCTGAATCTGAGTTTGAGAGAGAGATAGAACCAGGTTTAGTTGAGAAAAACAGAAAAAGAGAGAGGGACAAAGAGAGAAAGAATTAGCTGGCAAATGTATATACATTTTTTTGCAAGTCAGGGTGGTCTTGTGACCACCCTGACTTGCATGTAGAGCTGCCACTGAAATGTATGCTATATTGGAGCTATTAAATCAATTAAAAAAAATTAACATCTTGCCACAGTGAATTGCTACCTATTAGTAGGTAGCAATCCATTGTAGCAAGTTGCTAATTGCTTTTATAGGTTTTTTACTCTCTTTCATCTCAGCCTCTCCTTCTCTCTTTTGTGGGCACATGTTTTATATTATTTTAATAGGTGATGTGTTTAAGTAAAAGATGAGATGTATTGTATATGCTATATGTGGTATTAAAATAGATAAAGTGAGTGTTTGAGGTACTAAAAGCTAAATTTTTTAGCACTGCCAATGCGAATGCTTATAGCTTTAACACTAGGCTACTCCACACTTTGATGGTCATATTGGAAGATAATTTATTTATTCTCAAAATGAATAGATATTTTAACAAATAAAGTGTGTGTGTGTGTGTGTGTGTGTGTGTGTGTGTATAAATTGATAGTTTTAACAACGGAGGATGGTGATGAATTCAAACTTTGGACATATTTGTTGGAAACATAAGAAAATACCAGTTATCATATATCAATAAGATAAAGAAAGTTCCATTTTTTATTTTTATTATAATTAGTATATTTATAGTTTTTCATTGTATGCTTTTATTGTAATTAGTCTTCCCTCAAACGAACATGTATATGTTTTTCAAAATTTAAATTTGTTTGCTTATAGTTTATACAATTAAGCCATGTAGTTCAAGGAGACGTACAATGCCCCAAATTTAATTGCGCAATATATATATATATATATA
Organism: Lithocarpus polystachyus; assembly: GCA_033629205.1. NCBI lineage: Eukaryota > Viridiplantae > Streptophyta > Magnoliopsida > Fagales > Fagaceae > Lithocarpus > Lithocarpus polystachyus. The sequence continues at coordinate 40,609,388 of CM066168.1, forward strand.
TATATATATATATATGTAGTTGTTCGTTTATACAACTAGCCTCTTTCTTGGTTAAAAAAAGGTAAAAATGCAAAATTAACCCTCTAACTTTTACTGTTTTTCACTTCAGTCCTCTAACTTTCAATTTTATCAATTCAGTCCTCTAACTTTCAATTTTTGTCAATTCAGGGCTCCATTACAACTCAATTAGTGGATACCATTAGAACTACTAAAACGACACTGTTTTGTTTTGTTTTTTTTTTTTTTTAATTATGAATTAAAAGAAGATAAGAAAAATAAGAAAAAAAAAAAACATTAAGGGGAACGACTTCCCCTGAATTAAAACTACACAGTGCACATGTAGAGCCCAAACCCCCAAATCTCAAAAACTTCTTTTTCACACACTCTTCAGAGACACATCATTCAACTCTCCATGGAGTTTTACGAAGGAGCTTACGAGATGAAACTACTCCAAACTCTCGAAGGCCACACTAACAGAGTATGGAGCCTCGCTTGGAACCCGGCCACCAGCACCACCGAAACCCCTCTCGTCTTCGCCTTTTGCAACGACGACAAAACCATTCGAATCCACTACTAACCTAATTCAATTCCTAATTATTCCCACTCTCACAAATACAATTCCACAAATTGATTACCAGATTCCCCCTCTCAGTTTATTTAAGTTATTTATAAATAATTATTTTTAAGGATAAAAAGAATCTTGAGCCTTGATGCTTTGCAATGTGTAATGGACAAACTAAACCAGGTTCACTAGTTCAGGCTCTGACCAAAGGAGAAAGAGGATCTCTAAATTGAGCTGCAGTATCATCGAAGTTCGAGCTCGACCACTGAGAAAAACCGATCTCGCCGTTCGTGGCTTCTATGTTTCGCCCCCTCTCTCTATCCCTTTCTTTGTGATTGGTTGCTAAGAAAAACCTGCAGAAAAATGAAAACATATTGGAGATTTAGACAAACATAGAGACAAATCGAACAAAATCCTTCTCCCTCTTCTTCCTGTTCCTCTTGGAACTGCAAGCTCCTTCTTTGTTTTGTTTTGATTTCAGGGGAAGGGAAACGACGTTTTAAGGGGAACGTCATCATTCTCCTTAATTTTTTTTTTTTTTTTTCATATTTTTCTTATTTTCTTTTAATTCCGAATTTATAAAAAAAAAAAAAAGAAAAAAAAAAAGAGCAAAACGGCGTTGTTTTAGGAGTTCTAATGGCAGCCATTAACTGAGTTGTAACAGAGCTTTGAATTGACAAAAGTTGAAAGTTAAAGGATTAAATTGACAAAACTGAAAGTTAGAGAACTGAAATGAAAAATGTTAAAAGTTAGAGAATCAGTTTTGCATTTTTACCTTAAAAAATAATAAAACTCTTCCCTAACAAGTTATTCTTCAAGAAATGGGTTGGTGCCTACCGCACTTTTACAGTACCTGAATTTGACTTCCATTTCCTTTCTAACAAATTAACAATTCTAATTTGATTTTCAATTCCAATCCAACTCAGTTGGTGTACCGTGTACTTGGATCTTGAAGTTGACAACCTTACAGGAACTATCCCAGCTTTGATACCACCCTTTTCTTTTCTCTAAATTGTAATGTTCTTAATTTAGCTTCTCCTGGACAGTTTCTCAAAAAAAAGAAAGAAAAAAAGAAGCTTCTCTTGGACAACTCATAAGGAAGAATGCATGGCCATCATCAGTCCTAGGACTTCTAAAATGATAATTTTTTACTCCAGAACAAGTTTGTTCAGGAATGAGATTTTATTTTCATGGTTGTGAAATCAGAAATAGAGCGTCTATAACGCCCCAACTTGTATTTCTAAATCATTTATTTATAATACAGTGACTAATTAAATTTTATGTCTACCATTAATTTATAGCAATTCTTCTCTTTTTCCTGGACTACAGACCAACAGTATTCCAACCTTTGTTGCCTTAATGCAATTGGTCACTGTAAATAAACTTGTGAACTAGTCTCTTTTATAATTTTTATAAGTAAATAAATAATATATCTTTCCTGATGGAAATTATTCCTCAAGAAATGGATCGTCGCCTACCGCACTTACAGCATCTAGAAATTTTACTACCAATTCCTTTTTCTATCAATTATAATTTGACTTTCAATTCCGCACCAACTCAATAGCACACTTTTCTTCTGTATAAATTGTAATGTCGTTTAGCTTCTCCTGGACAATTCACAAGGAATCTCTCCTAGTCCTAGTTAGCAAACATGGCCATCATTAACGTTGGGACTTTTAACTTCATCAACTAGTCTTAGTCAATACTGTCTGTCCGGTACGTACATCTAAATTTTACTAAAATTATCTTCGTCAAAATGATGTTTTTATCCTTAAATTCTAAAATTATCTTTTTACATTTAAATTTTAATGCTATGTTAAATGACAGTTAAAAAATAGGGTTACTACATATATAAGAAATTCATGCGATTTTTTAAAATTTGTTATTACTTGTAAAATTATGGCTTAATGTGGTGTTTGGTACAGGAGAATTCACATTACTCCTAGGAATGTAGCTATTCCTATGTTTGGTTTCATTAGGAGATTTCTAGGAATGTGAGATGATAATGTTTGGTGTATTCTCAGGAATCTTAAATGAATTATTTATTTTTTCCATTCTATCCTTAGATTTGAATGTGAACTACTAAGTCATTTAAAAAAAAATCTTCCTCTAAACAAATAATGAAAAAAAATATAAATTATTAATTAGTCCTTTAAAAAAATATCTTCCTCTAAATAAATAATGAAAAACATACATATATGTTTTTTAACTCTAAGGGGGCGATGATTTTAATAGTACCCTTATTAATCTTCTATATTTTTAGGGCGATGATATGGTAGTACAAGCATATTAAACACTTCTATATTTTTAGCAACTAAACAAAACCAAGTTCTGAGATATGAATAGATACATTAATGAATTTCTATGTAAATAAATTCATTAGTAATTTGTCAAACAACATACGCAACAGTAAAAGTAAATACCTAGCAATAATGGAGGGTCTCCTTCAAACTTTTTTTTTGTTCCACACATAAAATCTAAATAGAACTTTGTTAAATAATATATTGATAAAGCTGTCTATCTTGTTTATGTTGTTTTGGTGGGAAAAGATAAAGACAAGAGAAAAGATATTGATAACTTGTTTTATATTTTATCTTAATTGATTAAATGATAAGGAAAAAGGGTTAAAATTGTCAATTTATAAGAAATACAATTTCCTTAAAGCTTGGGAATCTGGATACCCACCTGTTTTAAAGGGAATCCACATTCCTACTGAGAGGGGTTTAAGGGGGGAATCCAGATTCCCCTAGCATCTGATTCTCTGACGTAACTTGCAACCAAACATGAGAATCTTTAAACATTCCTGAGAATCCTAAAACATTCCCCTGTACCAAACGCCACATAACTATATTCTAGAGGCAATATATATATATACCTTTAACCCTTTAGCAAACTCAACCTGGTATGAGCAAATATTATGTTAACAAAACAATCATACATGTCTTTAAGCCTACTTCAATTGTCTTTTTCCTAACGATTTTGTCCTAATTTCTCAACTAGCCATTACAAATATAATATTTGAGGTTTGGTTTACTTCCAGTACTTTTTTTAGTTAGACATCTCATTTTGTTTTAAATAAAAATGATAAGTGATAGTGAGTTTTAATCTCCATATTTTATTTAGTTAGTGAGTAATGTGGCAGTTTCTCGTTAAAATAAAAGTAAATTTCAATAAAAAAGTATTAGAGGTAAGTCAAATCCTAATATTTGCACAAATTGCAAATTATAAAGTCTTTCTATTATGTTTACTGACTAGTATGAATCAAAACTTAAATGCTTTGCCCCTCCTAACATGGCAAATAAAAAAAAAGACAAGTCCCATTTACCAATTTAAACCAACAAACCAACCACTGACAGTGTATTAAAACTAAAACGCTTGTCTATTTTAAATGAGAGTTATTTTATGTACACAATAAATTGTCACAACATCTATATCTATGTATATCTAAAAACTGAAGAGTAGCATTTATTATTACTATGCCTCTATTGAATCACATTAGCAGCCACATCATCCACCTATTTCCAACTCTCTCTCTCTCTCTCTCTCTCTCTCTCTCTCTCTCTCTCTCATTTTTAACTATATTTCTTATTAATTCACAACTTATTGTTACACTTTCTCCAACATTTTCCTTACCTTCTATTTATTTTTAACTATTTTTCATATTAATTCACAACTTATTGTTACACTTTCTCCAACATTTTCCTTACCTTCTATTTTTCATCTCCCTACTAGCTACTATCTACCTTAATATCACTCTTCCTCTATCTTTTTATTTTCCTTTATTTTTGGATTTTCTTATTCTTATTTTCTTACTATAAATTTGCAATTCTATCTCATTCTATGCATAGTTTTCCCACATAAAAAAAGGTTACCTCTCTCAAGGAAAAAGCATCATTTGCATGGGAAGCTTCTTACACTCGGAATAATAATTCCTATCACTAGCATAATAGTATTTGTACTTCTTTAATTGTATTTTTTCCCTACATGTTCTATTGTTAAAAATTTAAGAGAGGGGGGATTAACTACGGCTTCTTTTGAAGATTGGCAACTACCTATCTCTTATGCTGAACTCTTAGAATCAACAAATGGGTTCTCTGAGAACAACTTGATTGGTTCGGGTAGCTTTGGCTCTGTATACAAAGGAGTTCTTTCTAGAAATGGAGCAATTGTTGCGATCAAAGTATTGGACCTTCAACAACAAGAAGCTTCCACAAGTTTCATTAATGAATGCAATGCTGTGAGAAGATACACCATCGCAATCTCCTCAAGATTTTCTCTGCTTGCACTAGCATTGATCATAAAGGGAATGACTTTAAGAGCCTAGTTTTCGAGTTCATGTGCAATGGAAGTCTAGACCGATGGTTGCATCCAAAAAATGATGAGCAACATCAAACAAACAAATTAAGCTTTAATCAGAGACTAAATATAGCCATTGATGTTGCCTATGCATTAGAATATCTTCATCAACATTGCCAAAAGCCAATTGTTCACTGTGATATTAAACCAAGCAATATACTCCTTGATGAAGATATGGTAGCCCATGTTGGTGATTTTGGATTGGTGAAGTTCCTCTTTGAAGCATCTAACAATCCCTCCAAAATTCAAACCCTGTCAGTTGGACTAAAGGGTTCCATTGGGTACATTCCTCCAGGTAATTTTTCAACCAGATGAGGCACAACTCATTTCTTGTTTAATAGTATTTTTTTCATTTTAAACAAAAGTAGAGATTCTTTCAAAAATAACTATATACTCATGTTTGAGACCATGTTTTTGAGTAGGGAATAATGTTTCACACAATTGGCCACTTCAAAAAAAAAAAAAATCACAAAGTTTTATGTTGGGATATATGTGCAAACAATGCATAATGTACTAGTGGTTAAATTCCAACTTTCTATGTTCATAAGATTATTGTTTGTTACTAAAAATGTATTAATCAATTAGAGTATGGGATGGGTGGCAAAATTTCAACATTGGGAGACATTTTCAGTTATGGGATACTCTTGTTAGAGATGTTCACTAAGAAAAAACCTATCGATGAAATGTTCATAGATGGTTTGAGCATTCACAGGCTCACTTCAATGGCTTTGCCTAAACATGTAATAGATATAGTTAACCCATCAATGTTCTTTGAGGAGGATGGAGAAGATGTCGGTGATGAGAGAAACGAAGATGACATTGAAGACAGAGCAATAATTGAAGAAGTGCCCCATCTCAATGGTAGTAGCAAAATAAAAGATTGCTTGACATCAGTGTTCGAAATTGGATTGTCATGTTCTACAACATCACCTGATGAGCGAATGCAAACAAATGTTGTTGTCAATGAAATGAATGCAATTAGAGACACATATCTTAAATTTAAGATGGGAAACAGAAGAAGAATGAACTAGGTATGTTCACTCATTTCATTTTCATCTCAACAAAAGCTCATTTGATTTGATTAATACACATATTTTTCACTTGTTTGTAATAGAACAATAATAATATAAAATAAAAACATAAATGAGGAAATGAGGAAAAAAATGGAAAAGAAAATCAATCTCTCTATTAGGATTGTTAAGTTTTCATGTGATTGTTATGAGTTCTTCGAAGACCAAGGGTGGCGGTACACTTTGTTCAATGAACCCCTGACTTCAAAAAAAAAAAAAAATTATATATATATATATATTATATTTTTGTGAGGTTTAATACTTTAATTATTCATAAATATTTTTTTGCACACCTTGACTTAAATCTTATATACTCTTATTACAAGTATTTCCAATTCTAAGAGTAAGAGTAAGTATTTGTGAATTATAAGTATCACTCTTTATTACTTTATATGTGTGTGAGTGTGTCTAATATTGATTGCGTGATTGAATTTTTGTTACTATGTTATTTGTGTGAATAATGATGTGTGTGGATGTTTGTGTGTACAATATAAATATATTATATAATTTAATAATTAGGAAATAGAGAGGGTTTGTTACATGTGTGTGCATGTGTGTATTGTTATTATGTTATAATAACTTTTTTGTTATAAAGTTAGAAAAATTCAAAAAAAAAAAAATTGTAAAGTTAGTGATTGTTCCAACATTTGATTGGTTAATTGTAAAAATGAGTGTGGTTGTGTGCGGCAATAATTAATACAAAGCCAATCAATTGAGTTTAGTCATTTAGTTTAAAATATCTTTAAAAAAACAATGAAACATAGATAATAACAACGGTATAAAAATAAAAATGTTAAATAAACTTAACAAAATAAAATGGTCATTGTTATTCACATTGGCAATAAATACTCATAATGAAATATCATGTAACAATTCAAAATTTAAAAACTTGTAGAAAGAAATTGTAAAACTTTTTTTTTTTTTTTGATTATTCAGTATATTCAAATTCTCTTTTTATTGTTTTTTTTTTTTTAATTTAAGTTTCTTAATGACCCACCCTAAATAAAATTCCTAGAGCCGTCACGGTCTAAGACTACAACAAAATATTACAATATTTTCATAACAAGTGAGATTAATTCAAAATAAATTGAAATAAAATAAGATTTTAGTGGGATCTACCACAATTCAAAACAAAAATATTGTGAAATTTTGTTGTTTCTCTAGTTCCTAAACTTTTCTATACTGTTATTTAACACCAATGGAATAAAGGGAATAGAATTACTGTTTGTTCGTATTTTTGCAAGAAAGTAATTGCAGTTTTTCATTCTTCACTATTTCTATCAGTGAAGTAGCTGTTCCGTTATTAATTCACTTATGTGATTGTTTGTCTTGTAGCATGGCCGGATTGGATGGAATTGAAGTAATGAACTCCCTTGATTGAGTAATATTTCTGTGGCTCGTGATGGCTATAAATTATAGGCTTGTAACATTCTACTGTTCGTTACAGTGTACACATATGCTGCCTCAGCCATTGTCATTGCTTTCCATGTCAAAGGCAATTTTTTTTTTTTTTTTTTTTGAAAACATGTCAAAGGTAATTTAGATCAACGGCTCGCTGTTATTTGTCAATGACATTTCTTAAACCATATTACTATATATATATATATATATATATATATTGTTTTTATCATGGATTGAACGATCGCTCCTTTAATTGTAATATGTGTTTCATACACTTTTCCTTACTGAGTTACTGTTCTTCTTTTTGTGCCATTTTCTTTTCTGGATTGTTTTTCTTAATTTAATTTCCCTCTTAATATATATAGCTTTTTAATTACTAAAAAATTAACATCTTTATGGTACCATCCATAATATATAACTATCTTTTGATTTAATTCCTCGATCTCTCATGCCCGTTGTACTCGCATAGACTTATCAATCCTTTGCGTCTCAAGTCAGTCCATCGCAATGGAGGCCAGAAACATCTGGTCTTGTGGGCACTCGAGGACATGATTTGGTATTTCAGCTAAATCTGTTTATTATGCATGGTGCATGCTATATATTGAGATAGTTACCTAATCTTTATCTGTTAGAAGCCATAAGGGGTGGCCCTTAAGCCAAATTTAAACACAAGGTATTTTGCATGAATTATCACTCGCACTAATATGTTGAACGTTGTATCTGTTAGATTTATAATTCTGTATACAAGGTGAAATATAAAACAGATAAGGATGACAATAATTCAAAATTTCCAACAGAAGTAAATAACGAAAGATAAGATTAAATAACTATCTCAATAAAGGAAAAGTTCCGCAAATGCTTGCATGAATTATTATGGTGAAGCCAGCCAATATGTGAGATGGTAAGTAATGGCAAGTTTTGCAAATTTTCAATTCAATTTTTGTTGCCTATTAAAATTCCGACCATCAACCCACAAAAGAAAATTCCACATAAATATCATCTATATCCATATTTATATGATATCTAAAAGCTAAAGAGTAGTATTTATTATTATTATACTCCTGTTAAGCCATATTAACGTAGCATTTCAGTCCCAATTTGGTCCAATTTAGTCAACTTTGGTCTAGGTTCAATTTGGCACAATTCAGTCCACTTTGGTCTATTCAGTTTAATTCAGTCTATTTCGGTTCATTCGTTCCAGTTTGCTCTATTTGGTTCAGTCTATTCAGTCCACTTTGGTCTTTTTAGTCTACTTCGGTCCACTTCAGTCTATTTGGTGATAATATTTGTATTCATTTACTCTATGATACATAAGATATCTCTTTTGTATTGATTCATAACTTTTTTTTTTTAATTTTTAATCTTTTAGATCGAAGCATAACCCCTTCCCTTCAAGTTCTTTTCCCTACTTCCAAAGATCCATCAATCGAGTTGGCACTTATAGAGGATTTCTCGGCCACCATTCTTCTAACCAATATGTAACATTTCCTCCTTTTTCTGCGTTGCTAAAGCTGAATGGGTTTGACAATAAATTAATGAAATTTACTGATGATGCCAAGAATCAACTCAGTAAGCTACAGGGCCTTCACGTACCTCGGACGAACCTATACAAGTAAAAAGAACCTCGAAGGGAGATACCGGCGTGGTACCAGCCAACGACCCTCCGATAGTTAAATTAGTATTGCTCACAACTCTAGAGTGCCAGAGTTGGGTTGAATCATGCGTACCTCGTTTTAGGAGGGCCTGGAAGTATTTATAGTAGCCTGGGGACCTTAGCCAAGGCTTGCTGGGGAAGATACCTCCATACCGGAATTACCCCTGATTAGTGTATGGCGCAAGATACCCTTTGGGCCACAAGCGTGTTGGGCAAGACACCCCTTTGGGAGCAATCGTGCTACGCAAGATATCTGTCTGAGTATGAGCGTACGTAGCAAGACTCATTTCCTCAGGGAAGCGTGCGTGGCAAGATATGCTTTGGTGCCCCCCTACCTCACACCGTTGTCCGTTGCTCCCGTCATCTCGTTTAAGAGTTGTGTCGTCAAGGTGTCGCATCCGTCGCCCACGTCCGTCGTCATACCTCGCACCGTCAGCCCTTGCAGGCTGCCGACGTCTAGTGGGAGTTTTATCCCTAACAGATGCCCCCTCAGCCCATCAGTCCATGACCACAGGGAGTACGGACTAATGGGCTAACGGTTTCAGTTCGCAATGAGAGAGAGCTGACTGGATAGCTGTCATACGGTAATTAATGCTGCATAATTAATGTAGGACACGTGTCATCGACCTAATGACCGTGTGCCAAGAACAAGGCGTCCCCTCGCCTTCCGTGCTACCCCTCATTTATAAACCTCCCTTTCTCTCCCTCATTTTTCACTTTTTACTGAAATTAAAAGATCAGAGCGCATCCGTTCACCTAACCAGAAACGTTTGATCCGTCAACTCGCGCGACCGTCACGTTCGTGTATCCGTTGATTTCATTTTCCAGCAACAAACGCCACCGGTAAGTATTCATTGTTGATTCATTCATCTTTATCACCGTCCAATGTCTTTAGACAGGTTATACTTAGGGTTTTCCGTCACATGTAGGTGACAGATGTCTAGCGCGTCTAGTAATCAGTCATTTGTCCGTGACGGAGCGGGCTACGATGAACTTCACCCGTCGAGTCCAAGAGATCCTAACACTTCTAGTGAAGACAGTTCATCTACCAGCTCTTCTTCCTCAAGTAGTGATAGAGCAGAAAGTAACCTTAGTGACGGTCTAGGGGAAACCGAGCCAAATATCCAATCCGTTGTAGACTCTAACGGGATGAGGAAGTTTATAATGCTTTCACTATGGACGGTAAATGATTTTGTGTCCACAATCAAAGAGTCTCACTTCAAAACACTTAGGAACAAATACCAAATACCCGTCAACATACCTATCCGTCTACCCAACAAAACAGAAAAGTGTTACTACCACGGAGTCAAGGGTGTTGGGATCTATGAGCAAATGCTCAAGGCCGAGTTGAGGTTTCCCTTGACTCAACTACACCGTCAACTCCTACACTATCTAGGTTTGTCCGTCAACCAAGTCTCTCCAAATGCTTGGAGAGTCTTCCTGGGGGTAGAGGTCCTGTACGGAACAATGTCCAAGGGGAAGAAGAGACTAACAGTGGAGGAGTTCTTCCATTGCTACCGTCCAGTGGAGATAACAAAATCACAGGAAATGTATAGTTTTGTAGCTAGGAGCCCATTATTAAGGCTAGTGAGCGACACTCCAGATTCCAATAGGGACTGGAAGTCTAGGTACTTTTTTATGGACGGTAGTGAATGGATGAGTCATCCTGGCGAGACTAAGTTCATGCCAGTTGATACAACATGGGGTGTACTACCCCCATCTGGTATGCGTCCGTTCACCTTCTTTTCTTTTAGACTCTAAACACCGTTGTTCTAACCGTCTTCTTTTTGCAACTCAGGACCGTCCACAAGTTTCTCTTGAACAGTGGAGTTTTTTGGAGAAAATTTTCCAAAAGACTGAGTTGAAGGAGAGATCTTGGGCCAAATTGGTGAGCCTGAAAACCATTCATTGGCACTGCGACGGACCTGAACCATCTGAGGAGGCGATTAAGTACGAGGACCAAGTTCGAGCACGTGAGTCCATTCACTCAAGTATCACACTTTGTAATTTCTTTGTCATTAACTTATGTACCGTCCTCTTTTGTAGAAATGGACGATGCAAAGAGGAGAGCTTTCATCAAACAACAAGCAGCCGCGAAGAAGAAGGTTGCTCAGACAGCTAGGACGGACGAGCCCAAGCCGTCCATTACCAAAAGAAAACCCGGTCAGGAGGGGGACCGTCATGACAAGAAGGCAAAGGTTACGCCCGAGACCGTTGTCGGCCAAGAGGCGGAGGTGAAGAAGGTCCCTGTCAAGCATGGCAAGGGAAAGGGCCTAACGACGGGCGACCCAGTGCCCAACGTTGAGAAGCCACCCGTCCTCCTTCGCGAGGATTCCAAGTACGCTATAGAGAAGCTATCTTCAATCATGACGGCAGAGGATTACGAGGACCTTGGAAACCACTCGACGAAGGCAATGGGTGAGACGGGTCATTTTAACCTCACCCAGGTAAATAACTTTCCGTCATCATCAATTTTTTTTTTTTCTTTTTTTTTTTTTTACATACTTGTTTACCGTCATGTTGACTTAACATTTTCCTGTTCCAGGCCGTGCTCATGATGAAAGGTCTTATGGACCGTTGTGTCCGTGAGGAGACGACTCTGGACAATGTACGGTCTAAAGCGGCCAAGACGGAGGACGAGCTAGCCCAGATTAAGGCCTGGAGGGTGCGCATAGAAGAGAAGCTGGCTCTGTCTGAGCGAGAGAGGGGTGAGCTAGAAAAGCAGATGGAGGTGCTCTAGAGAGTTCTTGGCGACAAGGAGAAAGAAATTCTATCCGTCAAGGACCAGCTCCATCAGGCAAAGGAGGAAGCCATTAAAGAGTACCGCGACTTTGAAGTTTACCTGACGGAGCTGGGAAGCACTTTCGCCGACGGCTTTGACGATGCTCTCCGTCAAGTAAAGGCCTCTCACCCCGAGCTGGATCTCTCCCATGTGACCATTGATGAGGCTCAGGCTCAGGCTCAGACATCCGTCCTCCCTGCTACTTCTGGAAGCACGGATCGTTTATTTGGTGATCAGAACGTGGAGGGTGACGATAATGAAGCACAAATAGCCATCCATGCTCATGCTCAAGACATAGATGTTGAAGCAGAGAACGTTGACACATTTGTCCAATAGCTTTGTAATTAGTTTTTTTTTTTTTTTTTTTTTTTGTAGCAAGGTTAATTTTTGAACCGTCAGGAACAATGTTGCCTTTAAAGGCATTTTTATTAATGTACTTTCTATTTCAAACTTGTCCTTGTATGGATTGCTTGCTTTTACTTAAGCTTTGTAAATGATTCCTTTTATAGGTCATTTGAGCTTTGTGGAGTCGTCAGCTTTATAAGCCATTGGATTTTTATACTTAATAACAGGCTTTTGTGCCCTTGCGTATTTAGGATAGAGCCGTCAGCTTGTAAGCCGTCAGCAAGCAGTTAGCTTTTAGGACTGTCGGCCTTTATATTTAGGCTTTTTTATGCCTTGCATATCCTCATAGGACAATATAGTTGGTTCTGGGCCGTCGACCTTTTAGGTCGTTCATTTTATGCCTTTTCTTTAGGATTATATCGTCGGCTGCTGGCCGTCGTCTCTTTATGCCGTCGGCTTTTGTACTTAGGCTATTTTGCCTTTAGGATAATGTCGTCGTCTTTTTAAACCGTCAGCTTTTACACTTGATTAGTTTCTGTACTAAGGCTTTTTGCCTTACATCCTTTTAGGATGGAGTCGTCAGCTTTTACACCGTCAGCTTTTATGCTTGACCGGTTCTTATGCTTAGGCTTTTTGCCTTACATCCTTTTAGGATGGAGTCGTCAGCTTTTACACCGTTAGCTTTTATGCTTGACCGGGTTTTATGCTTAGGCTTTTTTCCTTACATCCTTTTAGGATAGAATCATCAGCTTTTACACCGTCAGCTTTAATGCTTGACCGGTTTTTATGCTTAGGCTTTTTGCCTTACATCTTTTTAGGATGGAGTCGTCAGCTTTTATGCTTGACCGGTTCTTACGCTTCCTGTCCTTAGGATTACGTTGTCGGTTTTGGGCCATCCGCTTCTTGCTCAACACTTTGCAAAAAATATATAAAAACTTTGAGCAAACTTCTGAATCTTGCATAATTTTTACTAAGGGGGAAACATGCCCTTTGCGCTCCCAAAATTCATTAAAGCAGATTACAAGTAGGGGGTTGCCATTCTTTCTTACTGGTAGTATTTTCGTAGGTGCTCGGCATTCTATAGGTGGTGTAGCTCCTGTCCTTCCAGTGTTTCCAAATGGTAGGTGCCTTCCTTTGCCATGCTGTGATCCGGTAAGGTCCTTCCCAGTTGGGGCCGAGCTTTCCTTGGGCGGGGTCTCTGGTGGCGCCCATGATCTTTCTTAGAACAAGGTCTCCGACCTGGAATTTCCTGTGTTTGACTGGGGAGTTGTAGTGTTTAGCCATGCGATCTTGGTACCGCGCGAGCTTTTGTTCTGCTACTGCTCTGTTTTCGTCGATCAGGTCAAGCTGTAGGCGCAAGGCCTCGTTGTTCCTGCCTTCTTCGTGGGTGTTCACCCTATAGCTTGTGAGTCCTACTTCGGCAGGGATGACTGCCTCACTTCCGTAGGTTAGCCGGAATGGTGTTTCTCCTGTAGGGGTCCTTGCTGTCGTCCTGTATGCCCATAATACGCTTGGCAGTTCTTCGGGCCATATCCCCTTTGCCCCCTCGAGCCGAGTCTTGATAATCTTAAGCAAGGATCGGTTCGTTACTTCTATTTAACCGTTGGCTTGGGGGTGGGCAGGGGAGGAATAATGATTTTTTATTCCCAGTTGCATGCAGAACTCTCGGAAGGGACCATTGTCGAATTGCTTCTCGTTGTCCGAGACCAGGACTCTGGGAATTCCGAACCTGCATATGATGGACCTCCAGACAAAGCTTCGTATGTTTTTCTCTGTAATAGTGGCCAAAGCTTCAGCCTCTACCCATTTCTTGAAGTAGTCTATGCCTACCACCAGGAACTTCAGCTGTCGCATAGCTGTTGGGAATGGGCCCATGATGTCTAGTCCCCATTGAGTGAACGGCCATGGGGCCGTCATGGGGGTCAGCTCTTCGGACGGCTGTCTGATGATGTTGTTGAACCTCTGGCATTTGTCGCAGGCTTTGACATAAGCTTGCGTGTCCTTTTGTATCGTGGGCCAGTAGTATCCTGCCCAAATCAGCTTATGCGCCAGTGACCGCGATGTGGAATGATTTTCGCATATTCCCTCCTGCACTTCTCTCATAACATAGTCTACTTCTTCGGGACCCAAGCACCTTAGGTATGGGCGAGAGAAGCCCCTCTTGTACAAGACGTCCTTCATCAACACGAACCTTGCCGCTAGGACCTTCAACCTTCTGGCGGCTTCTTTTTTGTCCGGCAGGATGCCATCTTTCAGGTAGGAGACTAATGGCGTGGTCCAATCGCTTTCGGAGCCTATTTCCTACATATCGACGGAGTCTATTAGCGGGGAAACCTGTACAAAAGAGAGCACATTGTCAGGGGTAGTTATGTGTTCCGACGAGGCAGCTTTGGCAAGGCGGTCGGCTTGCTCATTTTCTTCTCTGAGGATTTGGACTATCTCTACCTTCAATTCGTTCACCCTTCTCTTCGCTTGATGGAGATATTTTTTCATTTTGTCGCCTCTGCACTTGTAGTCTCCATTTACTTCGCTGACGACGACCTGGGAGTTGCAGGAGACTACCACTCAGGCTGCTCCTGCTGCTTTGGTGAGGTCCAACCTAGTTATCAAAGCTTCGTACTTCGCTTCGTTGTTGGTGGTGGGGAAGTCCAGGCGGATCATGCATTCAATTTGATCTCCCTCGGGGGAGTGAAGTACGACACCTACTCCACCGGCCTGTCTAGTTGACGACCCATCTGTATGTACATTCCGCGTAGGGCAATCGCTTGCCCCCTGGTCATCTCCGCTGGTGAATTCGGCTATGAAGTCCGCAACGGCCTGCCCCTTGATGGCGGTGCGTGGGCTGTATCGAATGTTGAACTTGGTCAACTCTATTGCCCATAAGGCCAGGCGACCAGCGGCTTCGGGATTGTGCATCGCCCGCCGCAAGGGCTTGTCGGTTAGAACGACTATCGTATGGGCTTGGAAGTACGGCTTAAGCTTTCGTGCCGCAGTAATCAAGGCGAAGGTGAGTTTCTCCATGGGCGGATACCTTTCTTCTGCTCCTTGAAACGCCCATCTGGCGTAGTACACGGGCTTCTGGACCCCGTCTTCCTCTCTGATCAAGGCCGCGCTGACGGCTGCTGGGGAGACAACTAAGTAGAGGAAGAGTTCCTCCCCTGACTGCGAAGGACTCAGCAATGGAGGTGAGGAGAGGTAGGCCTTCAGTTCTTCGAACGCCTTTTGGCATTCGTCCATCCACTCGAAGGTTTTCTTCAGTGTGCAGAAGAAAGGAAGGCACTTATCCGTTGCCCTTGATACGAATCTGTTCAGGGCGGCCACCTTTCCGTTTAAGCTTTGTACCTCTTTTGCATTCTTTGGGGGGGCCATCTCCATTATAGCTCGGATCTTGTCCGGGTTGGCCTCGATGCCTCTTTGAGACATCATGAAGCCGAGGAATTTTCCTGCCGTCACTCCGAACGCATATTTTGAAGGGTTGAGCTTCATGTCATAGGAGCGGAGGGTGCCGAATGTTTCTTCGAGATCCCTCAAGTGGTCCTCTTTCCTTCGGCTTTTCACCAGCATTTCGTCAACGTATACTTGAACATTCCTTCCTATCTGGTCGGCGAACATCTTGTTCATGAGTCTTTGATATGTGGCGCCGGCATTTTTTAGTCCGAACGGCATCACCTTGTAACAGAAAAGTCCATGGCTGGTGACAACGAGGTATTCATTTGATATGCCTCATCCATCCGGATCTGGTTATACCCTGAGAAGGCGTCCATAAAGCTTAGCAGCTGGTGCCGGGCCGTAGAGTCTACCAGTGTGTCGACCCGAGGGAAGGGGTAGCTGTCCTTTGGGCACGCCTTATTCAGGTCCGTGAAGTCTACACACATCCACCACTTCCCGCTAGCTTTCTTGACCATCACCACATTGGCCAACCAGTCGGGGTAGTATACTTCCCGGATGAAACCTGCTTCTCGCAACTTGCCGACTTCCTCTGCTACCGCTCGATCTCGCTCTGGGGCGAACACCCGCTTCTTCTATCGAACGGGCCGGAAGGTGGGCGATACGTTCAGCCTATGCACCATAACTGACGGGTCGATTCCCGGCATGTCTTCATGGCTCCAGGAAAATACATCTTGGTTTTCCTTAAGGAAAGCCACGAGCGCTTGGTGAGCCGCAGGGCTGTTAAGAACGCCGATCCTGGTGGTTCTGTCAGGCCTGGACTCGTCGAGGATTATTTCTTCAAGCTCCTCCACAAGTTCTGCCGCCGCTCTCTACTCTATGTTCATTGTTTGTAGTTGGCTATTCATTTCTACCATCGCGACATAGCATTCTCGCGCGGCTACCTGGTCTCCCAATAGCTCCCCTACTCCTTTTTCGGTAGGGAACTTGACCTTCAAGGCATAGGTCGAGGTCGTGGCCTTCCAGGCGTTGAGGGTGGGTCATCCTATGATTGCGTTGTAGGCGGAGGAGCAATCAACGACGAGGAAGGTAACGTCCCTAGTGACCTGCCGAGGGTATTCCCCGACAGTGACAAGCAATGTGATCGAGCCGAAGGGGTATACTCTTGTCCCTCCGAATCCGGTGAGCGAGGCCTTTGTTGGGACCAAGCATTCTTTGTCGATTCGCATCTGTTGGAACGCCGAATAGTAGAGGATATTAGCGGACCTTCCGTTGTCGATTAAGACCCGGTATGTGTTATAGTCTCCTATCCGAATGTTGACGACAAGGGCGTCGTCGTGCAGATGATGAAGGCGTTGGGCATCTTCTTCTGTGAACTCCATAGTGGGGCTGTTGATTCGCGGCTTCTTCTGAACAAGGCTCGCAGTCTGGACATTTTGAACTGCTCTGAAGTAGGATTTTAGAGCCTTCTTTGTTGAAACGACGGCTGCCGCACTCCCAACAATCATCTTTATGTCCCCTATAGGTGGTCTAGGACGCTCATTATCCCGGCGAGGGATTTGTTCTTGTTGAGGTGCTTCTGTTCTTTCTCAGCTGACAAACATCTGCAACTTTCCTTGCCTAATCAAGGCTTTGATCTGTTGTTTCAAATTGTAACAATCGGCGGTGTCGTGGCCGTGGTCTCAGTGGAAGCGGCAGTATCTGTCTTTGGGTCGTTTGTTAGGATCTCCTTTCAGTTTTCCCGGAAAGGTCAGGGACCCGTCGTCCTTGATCTGCATCAAGACTTGGTCGATCGGAGCCGTTAAGGGGGTAAAGCTTGTGAATTTTCTAGCGGGGAGCTTCTTGCGTCGATCGTCTCGACCTTCTCCTATCCGAGGCACTTTTCGCCCCTTGTCTTGTCGCGCGTCCTCTTGTCTTTCTCTCTTCTTGGGAGGCTTCTCTTCCCAAGCCAGTAATGCATCTTCCGCATTCATGTATTTAGTTGCCCTGTAAAACACGTCTGACATAGTTTTTGGGTCATTTTTGTATAGAAAGAACAAGAATTTACCCTTTCGTAGCCCGTTTGTGAATGCGGCGACTTGTATCTTATCGTCCGCTTCATCGATCGAAAGTGCCTCTTTGTTGAAACGGGCTATGTAAGATCTGAGCGTCTCATCCTCCCGCTGCCTAATGTTCATCAGGCACGAGGTGGATTTTTTGTACCTGTGTCCCCCGATGAAATGTGAAGCGAACTAAGCACTCAGCTCTCTGAAGGTACCGATAGAGCCAGGCGTCAGCCTGCCGAACCAGGTCCTTGCGGGGCCTTTTAGCGTCGCCGGGAAGGCCCGGCACATAATTTCGTCCAGTACGCCATGTAAGTGCATCAATGTCTTGAAGGACTCCAAGTGGTCTAGTGGATCCTTGGACCCATTGTAGCTTTCTATCTGGGGCATGCGGAACTTTGGCGATGTAGGGAACAAGATGACAGGTGTGATGAAGGGGGAATCCGTGCTCTGGATGAGGTCGTCGAGGTCGTTGGATACCCGTCCTTTGAGGGCGTTCATCATGAGATCCATGCGCTCCCTCATTATCTGCATTTTCGCGACCATGTGGGACGGGACATAGCCATCGGCCGACGGACGGTTCGTCTCCTATCCTTCAGGTCGGCTTAAGGCATTGCTTCCCTCAGGCCTCCATGGTTCCTCTCCTCGGCACTGTTTTCCTCCTGATTCTCTCCTTGGTTGTCAATCATCGCGTTCCTCCATTGCAGCTGTTCTTCCAAGTCGTTGTTACGTTTTGTGAGGCATTCCACCGCGGCTGCCAGAGTTTGGACCTGCCTCTCGAGTGCCATGGTGCGCTGTTCATTACCTTGATCGTTCATGGTGGTTGCCCTTGAACGTGTGAGTACCATGCAACTTTTTGTCCAGAAAGCACGGAACACAGTCTATGTACTTTCCCACAGACGGCGCCAACTGATGATGCCAAGAATCAACTCAGTAAGCTGCAGGGCCTTCACGTACCTCGGACGAACCTACACAAGTAAAAAGAACCTCGAAGGGAGATACCGGTGTGGTACCAGCCAACGACCCTCCGATGGTTAAGTTAGTATTGCTCGCAACTCTAGAATGCCAAAGTCGGGTTGAATCATGTGTACCTCGTTTTGGGAGGGCCTGGAAGTATTTATAGTAGCCTGGGGGCCTTAGCCAAGGCTTGCTGGGAAGATACCTCCATACCGGAATTACCCATGATTAGTGTATGGCGCAAGATACCCTTTGGGCCACAAACGTGTTGGGCAAGACACCCCTTTGAGAGCAATCGTGCTGCGCAAGATATCTATCCGAGTATGAGCGTACGTAGCAAGACTCATTTCCTCAGGGAAGCATGCGTGGAAAGATACACTTTGGTGCCCCCCTACCTCACACCGTCGTCCGTTGCTCCCGTCATCTCGTTTAAGAGTCGTGTCGTCAAGGTGTCGCGTCCATCGCCCACATCCGTCGTCATACCTCGCACCGTCAGCCCTTGCAGGCTGCCGGCGTCTAGTGGGAGTTTTATCCCTTTCATTTACCATTCTAAAATCCAATTGAACTAATCGAGTTCGGTTATACCTCGGTCAAATCTAGATTAAACATCAACAACAATTTATGTATATGACCATACTAGTGAATTTTTCCCCAGTCATAGGTTTTTATTTTTTAGGAAACCGAACCCTCATTCAATCATAGCAAAAGCAGTAACAATTATCCCATCAAAAAAAAAAAAAAAAAGCAGTAACAATTAAATACAAGCTTTACATTGGTGACACATTGAGGTAGATGTAAGCCAGTTAAAAAACATCTTGGTCGGTACATTCAATGCGAAAAAATAAAAAAAAAAAACATAGCGGAAAAATAAAAAATCTTGGGAGTGTTAAACATGGTGGAAAATTTATCATGGTCCAAAGAAAAGTGGCAAACATGGCAGAAAATATCTCGCAAAGTGTCTAACACGTACGGTGGAAAATGATCTGGTCCAAAATATTTGATTTGAAGAGAGAGGTATTTGCATCTAAGACTCCAGCATTTATAAAGAAATCCTTACCTATTGCTGCCTATTTCTTGAACCCCACGTCCTCATAAATCACAATTCCTATTGAACTAGGATAGCTTTTTTGGTTAATGACATGAATGATCTAGGAGTCTTTTCTCAAGTTCATGTGATTTACAATATCAATACCAACGTCTGAATTCTACTACCACAGAAATTGAATCTGAATTCTACTTCCACAAAAATTTCAATGACTTATCAAAGTCATAGTACAGGACACTTTTTAGCAAAATTGACAATCAGGTCATTGTTGAAAATGGCCATTTCTTTTGCGCCAAAATATTTTACAAATTGTAGATACTTGATTTTGCATCCATGATTTAAATAAGGAGAATGACTCGAATGACCATCCATGTACCCCAAAAATCATAATTGCATCACATGCATCAATTTGTTCTTGCATTACATACATCATTTTGTCTTTGTATTACATGCATCATGTCATTCATTACATATCATAACAATGATCTTGAGATTCTAACAGTCGTAATAGTGTTTCTAGTTTTCAAATCGGGTCGTCGGATCAAAAGATATCGCATGATCAAGTTTGCACAGTCCATATGCATTGTGTCTAGGAAGAGTCGACCACACATGATTAATTTAAATTAATTCTGATTGGTTGAACAATTAAAATTAATTAAATAATTTTGTGATTGGTTGATAATTAGTGTCTAAAGTAGGGATGCATGCATAGGAATAAAAGGGATGATTGGATAACAATAAAATTATGGATAATCTGAACTTTATCAAGATTTATTTTAAGAGATTTATCCATAAGATAATTGTTCAAGATAATTTTTCTTAAAAAGCCTGAATTATCCAGAAAAGAGATAAAAAAAAAAATCATAGACGGAGGATGAAAACATGTCTAGATATAAGGACTGGTCAAAAAACCCTAGAAGAGGAGTCCAAATGGCACCTGAACACGGAAGTGCGTATGTCATCTAAGAGCCAATTCCACACTTTTGAAGTGCTAAACGGCACTTTAAAAGTTCCGAATTTCCTTCATGTGGGCTTTGGCCCAATGGCCTTTGGGTGACGATAAGGGGCACCTTTTTCAATCTTTTCGCAAAAGATGTGTCCGGATTCAAACCCTAATCGTCCATATCCATTTTTAAGAGTCCTTAGGCCTCTATAAATAGAGGCTGAACCTCATAATTCAGCACCTTTTTTCTACGCTCTAGGAGGCATACGCTTTAGGCTCTCAAATTGCCCATATTTTCTGAACCCTTCTCTAAGTGTTGCTGCTTCAGTTAGGGTCTTTAGGTTTCAAAGAGAATTGCAAAAATTTCTTTGAACCTTAAAACATCCTCTCAAGAACAAAGAGTGCTCATGCAAGAGGTTGTTTCTTAACCATTTTTCTTCTGATGTGATGATACATGTTATATCTCTTTCTTTTTCAATTATCCATAACATGAATTGTTAATTGTTGTTTTGTTTACAACATGATTGTTTTTTTTTTATGTGATTGTTATAATCTCTTTCTTGAATGTCAATAATTTGCATGTGAACAATTCTTTTTATTAAAATAAAACAGTTCTACATCTTTATTAAATGTAGATCTAACTTTTTCTCAATACAAAAATAGATCTGCATCTTTTCTAGATGTAGATCTTAGTTTTTCTCAATACAAAAACAGATCTACATCTTTCTTAGATGTAGATCTAAATTTTTCTCAAACAAAAAGAGACCTACATCTTTATCAGATGCAGATCTAAATTTTTCTCAAATCAAAACTGATTTGTATCTCTCTTAAGATACAAATCTGATTTTTTTTTTTTTTAATACATGCAAGTTGTTGAAATAGGGAAAGAGATCATGTACTACCATGTTTGTGTTTGTTTTAATTCATGATTGCATAAATTCATGTTATGAGTGAAACCCTCTTCTTAAAAAATCTTTTCCATTCTTTAAAAAAAAAAAACATATAAAAAACTGATCTGATTTTTCTGTCATTAAAAACCAATTTTTTTTCATCACAAAACAGATCTGAATTTTTATCTCCAAAAACGACTTTTTCTAAATACTACAAAACAGATATGATATTTTGAAAAAACAAAATCATTTTTTTTTACCAATCAAAATAGATTTGGGTTATTTTAAAACAAAAGAAGAGACTTCATTCATAAATAAATTTGTGTGACTTGATTTTTTTTACATGTTCAACATATCATTCATGACATGCATAAAATGGTACATTGGTCACAAGAGTCTAGAAGACCAGACTCTGTTTGGGCGGAATGGATGCCTAACACCTTCCCATTTTGTAACCTAGCCTCTGAATTTAGATTTTTGGTTAAGTAGATCTAGTCTTATCTTTACCTTTTTATTTTTGGGTAGATTGTAACTAGGACCCAAAGAAATGTAAATTCTCATTTTTTTTTAAATATGTAATTTTTATTCAATCAATGAAATGAAGCAATTCAGTTATGTATTTTTATTTAGTTTTTCTTATTTTTTGTACATAAAAAATAAGTGGTGACTCCATACCACTTACCCAAAAAGAGAGGTGCCCTAAAAGGTACCTGAATCTCTTTTTTGAGGGGCGCTCTTTTGGCAAGGTCTCTCACAGTGGCAACTCCGCTGGGGATGTCGAGGGCTAAGTTTCGTATTAGACTTAAGTGACCAAAAATGTACCATTGTTTTGCATGGTCTTGCATGATATTGTTGTTTGTTTGTTTGTTTATTTATGTTTGATGAGATGTTATATAATATGTTGTTGTATGATATTTTGTTTTTTGTATTGTTTGTTAAAATATTTCCCTGACTGTCATAGTGTGTGTCATCCAAACAATATGTATGCACCCTTTTCAACAACTTGTGGTGGTAGTAACCATGGATCACCGATCTTCATTAGATTTGGGTACCCAGTGGCGAACTCACCAACTCATAGCCTAAAGTCACTGGATCATTTCTTATTGACTGTAAAGGACAGACCATGCCGTTTGGACCAATGTAATGTTTATTACATTACAAGTTGGGAGGTGTAATGTTCTAGCTATGGGAAACAATGAAACAAAAAACTCACCCTACAACGTAATGACTTAGAACCTACCCTTAGGTCGGTCCCGGTTAAAATTGCATTGCACGTTGTGTGTGTTTGTTTTGCTTGGTTGTTTGATGCAGATGGTCCTTTCTTTAATTGACCTAAGAGAGCTTGTTCTAGAGAGAGAGAGAGAGAGAGAGAGAGAGAGAGAAAGAAGAAAGAGGGGATAATTTCGTCAAGATCTGAAGGAAGGCTACAAAGAGAACCTAAGGCCGACATTCAAGCCAGTAGCTCCAGTTCCAAGCCCATCACTGCCATCACAGTACGGAAGCTCGTGAGCATAGAGGACACTCCGTTGCTGTAACATCGCAATCCCATATGTAGATGGCGACCTAGCTTTAATTGACCCAAGAGAGCTTGTTCTAGAGAGAGAAAGAGAGAGAGAGAAAGTAAGTGGGGAGAATTTGGTCAAGATCTGAAGGAAGGCTACAAAGAGAATCTAAGGCTGACACTCAAGCCAGTAGCTCCAGTTCCAAGCCATCACTCCCATCACGGTACGGAAGCCCATGAGCATAGAAGACACTCCGCTGCTGCAACATTACAATCCCATATCCGACTTACAAGATACTTCGAACCCCAGCCAAATCACCTAACATCCACAAACAGGGGGAGATACTTCAAACCCAATCAAATTACCAAGCACCAACATATAGGGAGAGACACTTCAAACCCCAATCAAGTAACCCAATACCAACAAATAGGGGGAGACACTTCAAACCCCAGTCAAGTAACCTAATACCTACAAATGGGGGGAGACGCTTCAAACCCCAATAAAGTGACCTAACATTTACAAATGGTGGGAGACACATCAAATCCCAGTCAAGTAACCCAACATCCACAAATGGGGGGAAACACTTCAAACCCCAAGATACCAATCCTAATGACTCGACAAAAATTGCTCACATTACAAGGGGGGAGACACTTTAGACCCTCACATTTGGAGATAGACAACCTAAAGCCAAAGTCCACCGAGATCTCAACCTTTTGGATCATAAGTTCAAGCCAATCAAACCCAAGAAAAGTTCAACCCTAATGAGCCAAGAAAGAATTAAAGAAGTTCTCAACTCCATCTTAGAAGGTCAAGAGAGGATAAATGAAGAGCTAGCCCAAATCTCATGGATAGCCAACTCTACATTACAAGTCAGCTTAGCCAATCAATCTATGCTCTCTAACTTATGCAAAGATAATCACTAGAACCTGAAGAGATTCCACACTTCCAATTTCTAAAGAATAAGAGCCAAGGGTTTCAACAAGTTGTCTTTCCAACTATCCTCTCCAATCAACAAGAACATGTCAACGAACTCAATCCCCATTAGTACCGGTGCAGTCAAACCATCAACTGGCAATTGTAGGCGTCAAAGAAATTTTTCAGAACTACACGACTTTGAGTGAAGCCTTGGAAAAACTACAAGCTAAGGGATTACTAAAGCCATTAGATCCCAAGCCAATACCACATCCCGTGCCTAGAAGATACAATCTTAATGCTCATTGT
The DNA here is from genome assembly GCA_033629205.1 of Lithocarpus polystachyus. Classification (NCBI taxonomy): domain Eukaryota; kingdom Viridiplantae; phylum Streptophyta; class Magnoliopsida; order Fagales; family Fagaceae; genus Lithocarpus; species Lithocarpus polystachyus. The sequence continues at coordinate 40,633,545 of CM066168.1, forward strand.
AGTTATCATCAAGGGAAAGGCCATAAAAATGATGGATGTTATAGCTTAAGGCACGCCATTCAAGATCTGATCGATCAACAAGTCATCACTCTACCTTCATCAGCCAATTATCTTGACTTTGTTTGAATTTTATTTTACAATTTTTTTAGATTTACTTTTTGGTTTTATTGTTTACTTAGGATTTGCTTTCTAGTTGGTTATTTTCTTAATAAAGTCCATGTTGTGTGATATCACATGATCAAGTTTGGACAGTCAACATGCATTGTGTCTAGGTAGAGTCAACCACACATGATCAATTTAAATTAATTCTGATTCGTTAAACAATTATAATTAATTAAATAATTTTGTGATTGGTTGATAATTAGTGTTTAAAATAGAGATGCATGCATAGGAATAAAAGGGATGATTGGATAACAATAAAATTGTGGATAATTTGAAATTTATCAAGATTTATTTTAGGGTATTTATCTACATGATAATTATTCTTAAAAATCCTGAATTATCTAGAAAAGAGATAATAAAAAAATCATAGACGGAGGATGAAAACACGTCTAGGTGCAAGGACCGGTCAAAAAACCCTAGAAGGAGAGTCCAAAACGCACCCAAACGCGAAAGTACGTTCGGTGTCCAAGAGCCCATTTGGCACTTTTGGAGTGCTGAACAGCACTTTAAAAGTGCCGAATTGGCCTCTCTTAAGCTTTGGCCCAACTGCCTTCCGGTGACGATAAGACACACCTTTTTCGATCTTTTCGCAAAAGGATGTGTCCGGATTCACATCCTAAATAGAGACTAAACCTCATAATTCAACACCTTTTTTTTTATGCTCTGAGAGGCATACGTTTTGAGACTCTCAAATTACTACTATTTGCTAATCCTCTCTAAGATTTGCTACTTAAATTAGGGTTTTTAGGTTTCAATGATAACTGAGTAAGTTTTTTTGAACCCTAAAACATCCTATCGAGAACAAGGAGTGCTCATGCAAGAGGTTGTTTTCAATCACCCTCTCTTTTTTTATGCTTTTTTTTTTTTTATGTTGATGAATGTTTTTATCCATAACATGAATGATTCATCATTGTTTTGTTTAAAGCATGATTGTTTTTTATGTGATTATTATAATCACTTTCTTGAATGTCAATAATCTGCATGTGAACAATTCTTTTTCTTAAAATAAAAACAGACATGTATCTTTATAAGATGTAGATTTGCCTTTTTCTTACAATAAAAACATATCTATATCTTTATAAGATGTAGATCTAACTTTTTCTAAAAATAAAAATAGATCTGCATCTTTATTAGATGCAGATCTGACTTTATAACAGATCTATGTCTTTCTTAGATGTAGATCTGAATTTTTCTTAATCAAAAACAGATTTGCATCTTTATTAGATGTAGATCTGAATTTTTCTCAATCAAAAACGGATTTGCATCCTTTTTAGATGTAGATCTGAATTTTTCTTCAAACAAAAACGAATTTGCATCTTTATAAGATGCAAATCTGGATTTCTCTTAATAAAAAACTGATTTGTATCTTTCTTAGATACAGATCTGATTTTTTTAATATATGCAGATTTTGAAATAAAGAAAAAGATTAAACATGATTGTGTTTGTGCTTGTTTTATTCATGTTGCATATATTTAAATTATGAGTGAAACTCTCTTCTTAAAAAATCTTTTCCATATTTTTCAAAACATATAAAAAAAAGATCTAATTAATCTGTTATCAAAAAACATTTTTCTTATCAAAAAACAGATCTAATCTTTTACAAAGTTAAATCCACTTTTTTCTACATATTGCAAAATAGATCTGGAATTTTGACAAATCAAAATCAATTTTTTTACCAACCAAAACAGATCTGGTTATTTTCAAAAGAAGAGACTTCATTCATAAATAAATTTATGTGATTTAATTCTTTCACATGTTCAACATATCATTTATGACAGGCATAAAGGGTACAGACTTTTTCTAGGTGGAATGGATGCCTAATACCTTCTCATTCTGTAACCTAGCCTCCGAATTTAGGTCTTTGGTTAAGTAGATCTAAGCCTTGTCTTTACTTTTTATTTTGGGTAGAATGTAACTAGGACAAAAAGCAATGTAATTATTTGGTAGTTTGTAACTAGGACCCAAAGCCATGTAATTTTTCAACTTTCCAAATATATAATTTTTTATTCAATCAATGAAGAGAATAATTAAGTCATTAATTTATTTTTTCTTATTTTTTTTATAAAAAATAAGTGACTACTCCATACCACTTACCCAAAAAGAGAGGTGTCCTAAAAAGTACCCAAATCTCTTTTTTTGAGAGGCACCCCAATTTTGATGGTCTCTCACAGGTATATTGCGAGATCTGAAAAGCTAGAGAAGACATGACTCCAAGAAGTCAATTGGTAGCAGGAGCTTGGAGGGCTCAATTACATTAGGTAGACTAGGCTTGAAGGGTCTTTTGTTATTCTTGTGCTCCAACTTTATTCTCTAATGGATCGATTTCGACTTGGAGGGTCTTGGAGAGGTTTTTCATTGAGTTCTTCGGTTTCCTCTTCAATAACACGTCTTTGTGTTATTTTGTGTTTGCATCTCTTTTCCCTTACTCTTATGCTTTACTTTTATTGTTTGCTGTTCATGTTTATGCACTAGAGTAGTTATCGGTTCATTGCACACATTTACTCTTGTTCTGCACTTTGATTAAGTAAGAGTAAAAGCAATCTAGCCATAATTTTTATTTGGGGGTCTAAACAAGCTCATGGGCTTTAGCACAAATCTGAGATTTCAATTGGTATCAGAGCGGGTACACTTATTGGATTTCATTATTCTAGTGTGATCCTAGACCCCAAGTGAGATGGATAGATCTCAATCTCTTAATAATCCTCCATTCTTTGATGGGAGTAATTATGCTTTTCGGAAAGTATGTATGCATGCTTTTCTGTGTGCTATTGATGAGACGGTGTGGGATTCCGTTGAGAATGGGTATGTAAGACCCACTACCGCCAAATCCGAATGGGATAAGGCTGCTCTTGCTTTGGCAAATGCCAATAGCAAAGCAATTAATGCTATTTTCTATGGTGTTTCTACGAATGAGTTTCACAGGATTTTGCATGTGAAGACCACCAAAGAGGCGTGGACCATTCTTGAGACAACCTACAAAGGTACCAAGAAGGTTAAGGACATTAAGCTTCAAATGCTCATTACTCGGTTTGAAGAAGTAAAGATGAGTGACGATGAGTCGTTTGATTCCTTCTATAGGAGACTCAACGAGATAGTAATTGCCAAGCTCAATCTTGGGGAGTAGATTGAAAATGCTAAGGTGGTGAGGAAAATTTTGAGATCCTTACCCGAAAGCTTCCGGGCTAAGGTCACAGCCATTGAGGAGAGTAAAGATTTGGATGAGATAAAGATTCAAGAACTCATTGGATCTCTCCAAATGTATGAGCTCGGACTGCCTTCTCACAAGTCTAGCAAATCACTTACTCTCTAAACTATAAATGAGAGAATGGATGATTCCTCCGAAGAAGACGATGCGGGGAAGGAGGTGGCATTTCTTGCAAAGAACTTCAGGAAATTTCTCAAAATGAAAAACAGTGGGAAGTCTTTTGGCAAAGGAAAATTTTCATCCTCAAAAGGTGATAAAGAGTTCAAGAAGAAAGATGGGAAGGATTCTCCATCCACTCAGGGAATCATGTGCTATGAATGCAATGGTAATGGACAGCTCAAGAAAGAATGTCCAAACTATTTGAGAGGAAAGGGTAAAATGTTTGGCACTACCCTTAGTGATTCAGAAAGCTCAAATTCCGATGCGGAAAGAGAGTGTGATAGTGAGGGAAACTATTCAACTTTCATGGCAATTACCACGGTTGACTCTAGGGATGAATTGAGCAACTTGGTTGATGAGCTTGGCGTGCCTTTTGAAGGTAAGGAAGTTGAAGATTTGGAAGATGAGGATGTGTGCCCCAACGAGGGTGAGAAGAACCTTCAATAAGTGTATGATGCATTGCTAGAAGATTGTGGCAAATATGCCAAGGTTGCAAACAACGCCGTTAAGAAGACAAAGAAAATTGAAGAAGAGCATAAGTGCACACTTGTGCAACTTAAGGAGGCAAAGTGTATAGTTGAAGGGCTAAAGGAAGAATTGGTGGAAGCCTATTCAAAAATCAAGTTTCTTGAACTTGAAATTATTCAAGCAAATGTCAAAGTGGAGCGCATTTCCACCAAGAAACTTGACAGCGTGCTTTCTTCTCAAAAATATTCACATGACAAGACCGGTCTAGGCTATACTGGTGAAGGAAGCTCAAGCAACGTACCTAAGAAGGAAGTGAGGTTCGTATCGGCCAAAAATATAAAGAAATCCAAATTGGAGAAGCCCAAGATTGAGACCCCTGTTGTTGCAAAGAAAACCATTGGTGAAAAACCAAAGGATAAAGGGAAGTCATTACCTAAAAGTCATAGGGGACCTCAAGTGAAGAACTTTTGTCATCATTGTGGCATGCGAGGGTACTCAAGGCCAAATTGCTTCAAGCTTCATGCACTCAAGAGGCCTAATTCTGTGCGTGGCCAGACAATTCAAGAAGAATGCCAAAGGGAACACAAGCTAAAGGAGAAAATAGGGACAACTCTTTAGAGATGTTATGGAGATGTTAAAGAACATTTCATTATCCCTTGCTAGCTTCACCCCGAGGTTTGAGAGTTATTTCAGTCGTACCCCTCAATCTAAAAATCTCACCCAAAACACTCGTACAGTGTAGGTGAAGAAGGGTACTCATGCATAATCATTTACTATGCCCATGCATTAATACTTCCAACGTATTAGGGCTATAGTTTCATGCATCATTACATATGCAATCTTCTTGTGTCATTACTTCCGGTTTGTAGCATGTTTCTTATTCAATTTTTTGCTTGTTCTGTTTTTGAGTGAGTTGAAAAATTCAAAAACCCATAAAAAAGTGAAAAATCTCAAAAAGTTTGATCGCTTGTGTTGTGTATATCACATGTGAGTTTGGCCTAGTACATCCGTACTAATGGCATAGTGCATTTATGAACTTAACTTATTATGTATGCACATTTTCTAAGTGTGAGCGACATCTAAAAGTTTACGTTCTAATTGTTGTAAATAGATCTTCAAGCTTGTCATGAATGATTGGTCAATAGTCTTGTTTGATCTAGATACATGTGTAGACTTATGCCTAAATATCTCCTCACATTTTTTTCCTTTTTCAAAAAGCTCTACAAATGTCTATCTCTAAAATTGAGAAAAGAGCTGAAAAAGCCTTGCTTCGAAAACTAGTTTGACTAGGAAAAGGTGAAGCAAATATGTATTAAAATGTATGGTGCCAAAGCTAAAGGCTCAATTGTCAAAGTTCTATCAAAATTTTTATGGCATCGCTTCTCAAAAATTTGAGTTGTATTTGATCAAAAGTATGAAAAAAAAATTGGAAGCCAAATGAAAAGCTTTCAATCAATTGTAAACACATTAGTGAGGGGTCATACATGTTCATTTCTACAAGTGAGATGGGTTACTTGACTTCATACTAGTTGTGTATGACTTGGTTGAATTGATCATTGAAGTTTCATACTAGACTATAGACTAGTTCATACTTGATCCACACACACAACACACAAGTCTAATGTTCAATGATTGCTTATTCCATTTGTGTGATTGTATGTGCTCAAATGTGATGTGTATACTCAATTGCTTACTGTTTAAACCCAAAATTTTTTTTGAGTATTTTATATGTTTTTGAAAGTGTTTTTATGCTTGTGTGTGTTTCGATTTTTTGTCCAAAATGTCTATTTCCTATTTTTATCAAAAAACTCTTTCAGAGGCATTTTCGTGAGTAAGTCGCGAGTAAGCTCTTCCCGTGAAAATGAAGATGGCAAAATTCAGAATACACTAAAATTCATACAGACAGTTTTGCGATTGTTTCGCGAGTAACAGCTACTCACGAAAACTGTTATGTGCTTCAATGGCATTTTCGCGAGTAACTTCGTGAGAAGCTTTCCTGTGAAAAGTGCGATTTTGCAGTTTTTAAAGGCAAACAGTGACAGTTTTTCAAACATTCTCATTTTGCATCCTCCATCCCTCTCTCAACCCAAAACACATTTTCTCTCAAAAAACTCACCCAAAACTCAAGATCAATCACTTATAAGACTCATATAAGGTATGTTTCAACATATTTTTACATTTGAATCCTTAGATTAAGCCTTAGATTCTATAATTTCTAGGGTTGGGTTTATTTTTGAAAAGGTTGGGGAAAACTTAATTTTTTGCAAAATCTTTTGATTTTCTTGCTTGGGTTGTGTCCCATTTTTTTTGTTTGTGTTTGTGTTGGCCCCAAGTGGAATTTTAACATGTATTTCGGCAAGATTTCAACATGTTCATGCATTGTTTTACATGTTAGTGGTTTGTATGCACAATGTGTGTTTGATGAAATGCCTAAATGGCATTTTGTTGTTGTTTTGGACTCCGATGAGTACCAAACTTTGGGGATTACCATGTTTCTACATTCTCAACATGTTTTAAACTTTGGTTGTGTGTTTTACACACTTTGACCCAAGTGTGCTTGGTCATGCCTTGATCATGCATCACATATGCACACCACATGCACACTTGATGTAGACACTTGATCACTTGACATGTTTTGCACTTCACTCATGCTAGATAAGTATTGTTACATGTTTAGCACTTAAAACATGGTCTTGTGTTATTAGGTTTTATGTTTTTATGTTCTTTTTAGGAATTGTTGTTTAGTTTATGGACTAACTTGTATCTAATCAAGTTTGTTCCCTTGTCTGCATTTGTTGTTTGTTGTGTGGCCGTTCTTTTTGTAGATGTATCGTCATTCCTCTCGTGATAAAGAACAAGTGATTGACCTCACGTCATCCCCTGTGTCAAAGAGGACCCGACATTTGTCTGATGACTTTGACAACAAGAGATTCAAGACTTGCTTGAACTTTCAATCTTTCTTCAACATCTTTGAGAATGCACCTACTGTGGCGGAAAGGATTGTGCAGTTTGACACCCTAGGATCTAGTTTTATCCCTAAGATTTTTGCGGATAAAGATTGGGCAAACCTGTTTGGAAACTTTGAGGATCCCGTTGATGAATTGGTCAAGGAGTTCTACTCGCATGCTTGTTTACAAGAGCTAAACTGAAGTGTTAGGTTCGAGGAAAGGATTTTTTCATCACTCCAGACTATCTTGCAAAGATTCTTCACATCAATCGTCCGATACATGTGGACATTTCACCCTACGATGACAGACTTGCTCCAGGGACAAAGATTCTTGACATTCTAGGAGCTGATCATAAGGTCTCCGCCAAAGGCACGTCCATTGAAACTGTGAAGTTTGGACCAAAATTGCAGACTCTCACATTGATCATGTTTTCCAACCTATATCCATGACCAACACTGGATTCATCAATCTTGGAAGAGCACAGTTTTTGTGTGATCTCATCAAAGGAGCTCAAATTGACATTTGTGCTTACATTTTCCAGACTATGGGGAAAACAACAAGATGATCAGCGGCACGAATGTGTCTTCCTTTCTGTAGGCTTGTCATGAAAATCATGGTACTTTAAGGTGTTCGTCCACCAAAAGATGGAACTATCCTACTCCATCAACGCCCAACATCCTTGATGTCTCTCTAAATGAGCAAAAGTCACTCTTCTGCTGAACGAGAATTGTAAAGTCCCTCCAAAACACCAAAGAGTAACTCTTCCCCATATGCCACTCCTCCCGGTCATCGCTCAGCTGCTCCCACTATCCCTGGGCATCTCGAGACTACATTTCCTTACCCTCATGAGCCACAATCTACTAGCACTCAGTCGGGAAAATCTAGTTCTCATTCTGATAGGTTGACTACCTTGGTTGAGGGTTTGCATGAGCATATTTCTAGTCTTGCTAATGTTATATACTCCACCAACAACCAAGTTCAGATTCGTCTAACAACCATTAAGACACAGTTGGATGAAATTCAATGCAAGCTAGAGGAAAGCCTTTAGCTATTCGTGCCAAAAAGGGGGAGAGCAACTCATTGTATACTTTTTACTATAGCATATAGTAAGCGGGAGAGCATCATAAGAAAGGAAGTGTGCATATTGAAAGGGGGAGTTTTATGGGCTCAAAAGGAGGAAGCTTACCTACAGTCACACACTTTTGGATAGTCTAACCATTGTTTGGCTAGTCTAGTTTACTTTAAAGTTTTTATAGCTTATGGATATTTACATTGCTTTCTTTTAAAGCTTTCAAGTTCTTTAGTTTAAAACTTAGATTTTCTTTAGTACTGTTTGTGTATCTTGGTTTTTATAGCCTTTTTGATGCATATTGTTTTCTATCGCTTTTAGCTTTAGTTTTTTTAATGCATCAAGCTTGTTGGACATGCAATTGATTTTAGCATTGCTCTTAATTGCACTGCGTGTCCGGATGATTTTTTACTAGATAAACGTTCATTGTAGTCATTCCTTAATAACTGTTCTTGTTTGATCAAGTTATGCTTCATAGCTTACATCTTGTTTACTTGATCGCTATTTACTTGTTACATTATACTTATCCTTTATTACTTGCTTTACCTTAAGGGTCTAATGCATTTTGTGCAAGTGTTTCAAGTTACAGGTATATATGTTCCAAGTTCATCACAGGCTTTAGATTTAGGTGTGAGTGAGTTTTGCCATTGTTCCCAAACTCACATTTAAGTCTAGAGTCTGTTATAGGGTGTTTTCTCATAGAATAGTCAAAGGGGCAGATTGTAAAGTTGTGATTTACTACTATGTTTTATGTTGGCTTTATTCCATGACAAAAAGTGTTGTAATTGCATTAATTTATTTTCTTGTGTTTTATGGGATTTTATTGTATTGGGTTTAGTATTAAGTTGGTGAAGAATCAAGCATGAAATAAGAATTAGTGCAATTTCGCAATTAACTCACAAGAAGCTCGCCAGTAAAGGTTCCCGCGAAAAGGGCACGTGAGAAGCACATACTGGAAGCTGAAGAGTCATGTCAGGCTGTTAGTTTCACGAGTGTCTCACAAGAAGGGCCAACCTGCGAAACTCTCTGCTTGAAGGATTTTAAGTGTGACTTTCTTACCCTTCACCCATACTATATATATATATATATATATATATATATATCCTCTTTACCCACAAAAGTGCAAGAGGCTATTCAGAGAGAAAAACCCTAAATAGGTTTTCTACAACACAACACACCCATCTTTTGGAGAGAGAGAGAGCTACTCATCCTTAGTGAGAAATTATTCTAGCCTCTTCTCCTTCCCTCTCCCATTGTCATACCTTGAGAGGAGATTTGTACCCAAACATAATCTACACATTTTCAGAGTGTAGAGAGTGTTTTGGAGCTTGGGTAGCTTTGGGGATTTGCCAAAAGAAGCCGATAAGGCTTGGCAGATGCAACCGGGCGTATTTTGGGATCCGGAAAGCTAGAGAGGACATGACTCCAAGAAGTCAGTTGGTAGCAAGAGCTTGGAGAGCTCAAGTACATTGGGTAGACTAGGCTTGGATGGTCTTTGTTATTCATGCACTCCAACTTTATTCTCTAGTGGATCGATTTCGATTTGGAGGGTCATGGAGAGATTTTCGCCAAGTTCTTCGGTTTCCTCTTCGATAACACATCTTGGTGTTATCTTGTGTTTGCATCTCTCTTCCCTTACTCTTGTGCTTTACTTTTATTGTTTGTTGTTCATGTTTATACACTAGAGTAGTTATCGGTTCATTGTGCACATTTACTCTTGTTCCGCACTTTGATTAAGTAAGAGTAAAAGCAATCTAACCATAATTTTTATTTGGAGGGTCTAAACAAGCTTGTGGGTTTTAGCACAAATCTGAGCTTTTAGGGGCCATTGCCCTTTAGTCTAACAGTGGCTCCATCCCTGCTTGAAGGAGACAACGCCCCAAATTTAAACCCTTAAAATTATATATATATATATATATATATATATATATATATATATATATATGAATGTTTATACAACTAGCCTCTTTCTTGGTAAAATAAAAAATAAAAAATAAAACTCTTCCATGACAAATTATTCCTCAAGAAATGGGTTGTCACCCACCGCACTTTTACTTTACAGTACCTGAATTTGACTTCCATATCCTTTAACAAATTAACAATTCTAATTTGATTTACAATTCCAATCCAACTTAGTTGGTGTACCGTGTACTTGGGTGTTGAAGTTGACAACTTTACAGGAACCATCCCAGCTTTGATACCACACTTTTCTTCTCTCTAAATTGAAAATGTTCTTTTCTTTACTTTTTTTTTTTTTTTTTTTCTCAAAAAAACTGTAATGTTCTAATTTAGTCATCGGGTACAATTTTGTTCAAGAATGAGATTTAAATTTCATGGTTGTAAAATAAAAACTGGTGTGTTTACATCAACCCAACTTGTACTTCTAAATAACTCATTTGTAATATAGTGACTAAATTTTATATCATCTGTTAATTCATAGCAATTCTTCTCTCTTTTTTTTTTTTTTTTTCTAGACTTCGGACCAACAGTATTCCAACCTTTGTCGCCTTAATGCAATAGGTTGCTGTAAATAAATTTATGAACTAACCTCTTTGAAAGCTTAAATAGTGTAAAACACTAATGCTTGTTTAGACCCCCAATTTTAAATTATGGCTTAGTTGCTTTTACTCTAACTTAACTAAGTGTGGAACAAGAGTAAAAGATGCACAATAAACCGAAAACTACTCTAATGCATAAGCAAGAATAATAAGCGATAAATGTAAAGTTTAAAGAGAAGGGAAGAGTGATGCAAACACAAAATAACACTGAGACGTGTTATTGAAGAGGAAACTGAAGAATTCGGCAAAAAACTTTTTCGCAACCCTCTAAGTCGAAATCAATCTACTAGTGAATAAGTTGGAGTACACGAATATCAAAAAGACCCTCCAAGCCTAATCTACCCAATGTACTTGAGCCCTCCAAGCTCCAGCTACCAACAGACTTTTTAGAGTCTTGTCTTCACTAGTTATCCGGATCCCACAATACCACTTGATCGTATTGCTAAGCCTCACCTGCTTCTTTTGGAAAATACCCAATGCTTCCCAAACTCCAAAACACTCTCTACACTTTAAATATGTGTGGGTTGTGTTTGGGTACAAATTTCCTCTCAAGGTATAATAATGGAAGAGGGGAGGAGAAGAGACTACAAATGAATTCTCACTTAAGGATGTGTAGCTCTCTCTCTCAAATGGTGGGTGTGTTGTAGAAATATCTCTAAGGTTTCCTTCTAAATAGCCTTTTTCACTATTTTGTGGGTAATGATAATATATATAGTATGGGTGAAGGGCATAAGAGTCACACTTAAAATTCCAGCTATCAGTGCATTTTGCGAGTCATCTCGCGAGTTGGCCAAGTCGCAAGATGAGTCGTGAAACTCATTAACTCTTCAGCTTCCAGCATGTTCTCCTCATGTGACTTTCGCGGGTTGCATCACTCGCGAGCCAAGTCGCGAGATTAACTTCTTGAGCAATCTTCACCAATTTAATTCTAAACCAATTACAAATAAATTCCACAATATACAAGGAAATAAATTAATACAATTACAACACTTTTTGTCATAGAATAAAGCCAACATAAATGTTATGTAAAAAACCATAACTTAACACTCTTTTATAATTTTTAAAAATAAATAAATAAATAAAACATCTTTCCTGATGGAAATTATTTCTCAAGAAATGGGTCTCTGCCCACCGCACTTACAGCACCTAGAAATTTCACTTCCAATTACTTTTTCTATCGATTCTAATTTGACTTTCAATTCCGCACCAACTCAGTAGTACACTTTTCTTCTTTTTAAATTGTAATGTTCCTTAGCTTCTCCTGGACAATTCACAAAGAAGCTTTCCTAGTCTTTAGTTAGCAAACATGGCCGATCATCAGTATTGGGACTCGTAACTTCTTCAACTAGCTAGTCTAAGCCAATACTGTCTGTCCGGTACGTATTATCCCTCCTTTGCTTTATAATACATATATCTTCCATACATAGTATGTATATTGGATACATAAGAAATTTTCTCATATTCCACATGTTAGCAGCATACCGCATTTAACAACATCTAAATTTTACTAAAATTATGCTGGTCAAAATGATGTTTTCACCCTTCAATTCTAAAATTATCTTTTTACATTTATATTTTAATGCTGAGTCAAATGACAATTAAAAAATCGGGTACTACATATACAAAGAAATTCATACGATTTTTAAAAATTTGTTACTTGTAAAATTATGGCTTAACTGTATTCTAGAAGCAATATATACCCTTAACCCTTTACCAAACCCAACCTAGCTAGTACGAGCAAATATTGTGTTAACAAAACAATCATATCATGTCTTTAAGCCTACTTGTCTGTTTTCCGACGATTTTGTCTTAATTTCTCAACAAGCAACTACAAATGGACCAACTATATAATATTTGCACAAATTGCAAATGATATACTCCCGGAAAAGTCTTTCTATTATGTTTACTTATTAGCATGAACCAAAACTTAAATGCTTTGCCCCTCCTGACACGGAAAATAAACAACAAGACAAGTCCCATTTACCAATTTAAACCAACTCATTCTCAAAAAAAATAAAAAAAAAAATTAAACCAACCACTGACAGCGTATAAAAACCAAAAAGCATGTCTATTTTAAATGAGAGTTATTTTATGTAAACAATGCGTTAAGTTATGGTTTTTCACATAACATTTGTGTTGGCTTTGTTCCATGACAAAAAGTGTTGTAATTGCATTAATTTATTTTCTTGTATTTTGTGGGATTTATTTGTAATGAGTTTAGTATTAAGTTGGTGAAGATTTGCTCAAAAAGTTGATCTCGAGACTTGGCTTGCAAGTGATGCTGCGAAGGTCACATGAGGAGCACATGTCGAAACCTGGAGTCAGTGTATTTCGCGACTTGGCCAACTCGCGAGATAACTTGCGAAATGCACTAACAGCTGGGATTTTAAGTGTGACTCTTATACCCTTCACCCATACTGTACATACTTTCATTACCCACAAAATTGAAAAGAGGCTATTTAGAAGAAACCCTAGAGAGGTTTCTACAACACACCACCTTGTTAGAGAAAGCTACTCATCCTCAATAGAGAACTCCTTGTAGTCTCTTCTTTTTTCCCTCTCTCATTGTTATACCTTGAGAGGAGATTTGTACCCAAGCACAACTTACACATATTCAGGAGTGTAAAGAGTGATTTAAAGCTTGAGAAGCATTGGGAACTTGCCAAATAAGTCGGTGAGGCTTGGTAGATACAATTGGGCGATATTACAGGATCCGGGAAGTCAGTGAAAACAAGATTCCGAGAAGTTTATTGGTAATTGGAGCTTGGAGGGCTTAAGTACGTTGGGTAGATTAGGCCTGAAAGGTCTTTTTGGTATCCTTATACTCCAACTTATTCACTAGTGGATCATTTCGACTTGAAGGATCGCAAAGAGGTTTTTCGCCGAGCTCTTCGGTTTCCTCTTCGATAACATGTCTTGATATTATCTTGTGTTTGCATCTCTCTTCCCTACTCTTTAAGCTTTACATTTATTGTTTATTGTACATGCTTATGCCTTAGAGTGGTGTTCCGACTTTATTACAATTCATTTACTCTTGTTCCGCACTTAGTTAAGTCAGAGTAAAAGTAATCAAGCCGTATTTTAAAATTGGGGTTCTAAATTAGCTATAGTGTTTTACAGTATTTGAGCTTTCACAACAAATTGTCACAACATCTATATCTATGTATATTTAAAAACTGAAGCGTAGCATTTATTATTGTTATAGTTCTATTAAACCACATCATCCACCTATTTCCATCTCTCTCTCTCTCTCTCTCTCTCTCTCTCTCTCTTATTTTTAACTATTTTTCTTATTAATTCACAACTTATTGTTACACTTTCTCCAACCTTTCCCCTCTCATCTATATACCTTTTCATCTCCCAACTAGCTACTATCTACCTTAATATCATTCTTCCTTTATCTTTTTATTTTCCTTTATTTTTGGATTTTCTTATTCTTATTTTCTTACTATAATTTTGCAATTCTCTCTCTGTGCATAGCTTTCTCACATAAAAAAAGTTCTCTCTCTCTCTCAAAATTTTTTTGTTTCATTTTTTGGTGGATTTTTTTTTTTTTTTTTACATATCTACTTTAGGTTGATTAATTTTTGTATTTTTTAGAACTCTAATTAATTTGGGTTGATGTGATTTAGTTTTGTGTTTTTAGGTTGTTACCTTTGTTTGTTTTTTTTTTTTTTTTCTTTGATTTCATAGATATTATTCTATTGCATTATAAATATAGTATTCAATTACATAACATGACTTAAATAATTTGGTGTTTATTACTATATCTTTTATTTTTACTTTTTTTTTTTCTTCTCATCTTATTTTCTATAAATTTTTTAGTCTCTCTCACATTCTCTCCTAAAAAAATATGATTATTCTCTCTCTCTCTCTCTCTCTCTCTCTCTCTCTCTCTCTCTCTCTCTCTCTCTCTCTCTCTCTCTCTCTCTCTCTCTCTCTCTCTCTCTTCCAACTCTACTTTAGGTAGATGAATCATTGCTTTTTTTATTTATCATTCTATTTTGGGTTAATACATTTTGGTGTTGTATCTTTGAGTTACTTATCACAAGTAGTTTCTCTCCCTCTTATAGTTTTGGTTTGATTTTGTTTGAGTTAATACTTAGCTATTTTGGAAGTGAGAATTTGAATTTATATCAAAACACAATCTTGGTTGTGCATTTGAATGTACCTATTAATTATGAGTAATATTAGAAAGTAATCTTGATATGAGATTTGATTAACATGATAATCTCCTTTAAGAGAATAAGGAATTTGAATAATTTATTTGAAACTTAAAAAGTTTAATCGTACTGGAAAAAATAAAACAAAAAATAAATAAATAAAACATAGCACACTACATAATTTCAAAAAATATGGACCACCTCATAAACGAATAATATCAATCAAATACACCCAAAATAATAGAATAATATTTTGGAAGAGATAGAAATATGAAAAATAATTTTAGAATTTTTTTTAAAATTTTTAGGAAGAACAAATTATCTTCAACAAACTTTAGAAAAAAAATTATATATTATCACAATTATAAGATAAATATTCATTCCCATATGTCGCGTGAGTCTGCGACTAGTTTTCATAACATAAAGACTTCAATCTCCCGTGGGTCAAAATAAAAAATAAAAAAAAATAATGAAATATTAGATAGTTGCTTACTTTGATTGTTAGTAAGCATGAATTAGTTGTTTTTGTACATTTTTAAACCTCTTAAAACACAACCAAATTAACCTATTTAATTAGCCAAGTTATTACTCAGTCAAATTATCAAGTCTAAGTTAACACAAATATATCATATCATGTAAAGTGCGAAAAAATAAAGAACACAACAATATGATAACCCAAGAAAACCAAACTAGTAAAAAACCTGGGGAGGATTTAACCTAGATATTCTCAAGATAAAACGAATCCACTATGAAAGAATTGAAGTTTAGACAATAGCGACTTAGACTACTAACACCCTGTTGCTACCTTGAGTAGGAAACTTACTACCACGATCACATAACAGCTTCGAGTCCACGGATTACTTCTTTCTTGGATTCACAGCAAGCACAAGCACAAGCACTCCCATTTGTATATCTTTAAGCTCTTGAAACAGCAACTGAATTGATCACCAAACTTTTGACATCAATCTTGAGATTGGAAACCCTAAGTGTATGTGAAGGCAAACACCTCTAGATCTCACATAAGATTTACACACACAGCATAAAGAACAACACCAAAACATGGTTAAAGGTTTTCCTTTTATACTTAGAGTAAAGCATAAAACCCTACACGTCAAACGGGCTTGGGCTGAGTCGGAAAATTCTGCAGAAATACAATCTGCACGACTTTCGATCGATCGAGTCTAATTTTCGATCGATCGAGCCAGGCAGATTTACACAACAGATCCTGCAGTAACTCGATTCCAACTTTACATAAAAACACTTTGAGCAAGTCTTAAACAAGACTAAAAAGTTTTGATTATGGTTTGCCAACATTACAAATTAAAGTTCTAATACATTTAAACCTAAAGTCTTAGAACCTAACAAACTCCCCCTTTGACAATCCGTGATAAAACACAAACCAAAACAAATTGCTCAAAGTTTACCAAAAAAAAAAAAAACAGCCCAATACAATATCATTGCCTAACACAACAAATTCAACCTAACTACTATCTATCAGTTGCAAGTATAGACAACAGCACGACTGAATCAACCTGTATATTCCTGAAACACTTACCAAACATATAAACGCATGTGTGGAAAATAAAAGTAAAGTAAAATAACTTCTTGATTTCACATAACACAAAATAAAGACATATAATCATGAATAACCTCATAAAAATAAATCAATAATCAATGTAGCACAATGTGAAACAAGAAAGAAATATAAATACATCAAAGTATCTCCCCCTATCATGAACAACCCAAAACAAAAACAAAAACAAAACTACATCATAAGCCAAAAAAGTAGATACACAATGAAGCACCTAGATACAATCTAAAGCTGCACAACTCCAAAACACAAAATCTCCCTCTAACAACAAAACTACATCATGAGCCAAAAAAGTAGATACACAATGAAGCACTTAGATACAATCTAAAGCTCCACAGCTCCAAAACACAAAATCTCCCCTACATTACAAAATCTCCTCTACAAACGTACTCCCCCTTTTTTGTGATGAATTGCCAAAGGGCACTCACTCATCATCAAAAGGAGGTGGCGGAAGCAATCATCTAAAACTATCCAAATCCGCTCGCAAAACACGAAGCTCGGCAAGCATGTCCACCAAAAGCTGACCATGAGCCGCCTGAACGGTCATGACAGTCTCCAACATACAACGAATGTCTTAATCATCCGAAGTAGAAGGTGGAGGAACAGCAACAGCAGCAGTAGGATCAACAGACGCCTCAGCTAAAGTAGCACCTGTAGTAGAAGGAGGAGGAGAAGGAGGAGGAGGAGGAGGAGGAGGAGGAGGAACACCACCAGAAGACTCAACCTTAGGCCGTTTAAAGCTTGCTCTCATCTAAGCAACCCTCTGCTGAAGAAAGGTGGCCCCTATAGGAGCTATGATGTGAACGGGCTCCAACGCAGGAAACTGCTCTAATCCTAAATGCAAAAGAAACCAATGAATAAAAACCGGAAAGAAAAGAGCATGAGAAACGTAACTACTCCTATGAACCTCAATTAAAGACCGAATGAAAAGATGAGGACAACTCATAGGAGCGTCTATAACAAGGGCATAAAAAAATGCACAACGCTCGATAGGGATGGTGTGCAGATGAAAGATAGGCCACAAAGAATGACAAACAATTTGAAAGAAAAGATAATGAATCTCAGTCAACTCAGCAGAAGTGATCCAAGGATCAGAACCCCACTGGATAGAAGTACCAGTGATGTATGACATGATGTTATCTAGGGGAGGAGACTCATCGTATGGATAGATAGGATGCTGGACCAGTGGCACCCCAAGAGCATCAGCCACTACTAAAGGAGTAATGGTGAACTCTTCACCCCGTTTCCAACTCTTCACTTGAGTGTTGGAATCATAGGCGTGGACAGAGAAGTTAAAGTAGAACTCTCTTATCAAGGTAGCCGGAGGAGGATGATCTACATCTAACAGAGGTAACCAACCTTGACGATCAAAATTTTTCCTAATCTTACCATCTAACTCATCTAACAAAACCTTTCTCTCAACCCAGACAGTCCTACGAATGTTTAACTTCTCATTAGTTTCTTGGTTTTTCTCACTCGGAAACCTAGAGCTATCAAAAGTAGGAGAAGAAGAAGAGGAGGATACCTTATAAGCCCTAGTCTTTCTAACCATGATTCTAAAGAGCAAAAGAATAGACACAAGGGATACAGAGAAAAAAAAAAACAAAACAAAACCAAGGGCAAACTACAAGTTAGCACATAAATATATAGAAATAACAATCTATATTATGCATGAACAATTTGAACACATGATGCATGCTCTAATGCAATGAGAAGTAGTTCAATTTTACTTAAAAAAAAACACAAAATTGGCTTAAGCATAGAGTTTATACCATAAACCTCAAATTTTGAAAACCCACTTTCAAAAAACCAACAAATTGACCAAATTGATCATCACACAATGTAGATAACACAAAATAATGATCAAATTAATCAATCTAACAAGCCAATTTCATCAAATTAAGCACAGTTGAACAAAATCCCCAATTCGGGTAGCTACAAACCCTAGAATTTCAAATTTTTCCCAAATCATCAAATTGATCAAATTGAACCACAAAGATCATGCTTACAACATCCCACAACAAAAACCCATTGATCAATTTCCAAAGAAAAGGCTTAAATTAACAAAAATCCCAATTTCCCTTAGGTTCAAAAATTTCCCCAAATGCATGACAAAAATGCATGAAAACTGAAAATAAAAGAAAAAGGAGGGGCAATAAGGTCTTACCGGCCTTAGATGAGAAAATCCTTGCAAGAAATTCGAAGGAAAATGACAAAAATTGGCTTTGACTCCTTGACCGATCGAATGAGAGAGAGAGTTTTGAAAAAATTTTAAATAGAGTTTGAACACGTGAGAACTAAAGCTTTTAAAAAACTTTCCACGCGATTTTCGATTGATCAAAATTTAGATTTGATCGATCGAAAATGCCTTCGATTGATCCAACAGCAATCGAGCACCGATCGAAACAGACAGAACCAAACCAAATTTTTAATCACAATTTTGATCGGTCGAGAAACAGGTTCGATTGATCGAAATTCTTGAAAAATAATTTTTTGAAAAACAAAACAGTTTTATGCAGAAACTTCTCAAAGCACAGTATTTTATAAATAGAATGCATGAGTATGAAATGAAATGCTTTTCAAAAACACTTGAATTGAACCCATTTTTCCCAAAAATGAGATTTTCAATCAATTCTCCTTAAATTCTCAAACTTCAAACACATTTTGCATAAAAGTCAAGGAATTCTTCAACCTTGGTTGGCCAAACCACAATCACACACAATAACATGTACAAGGTTTAGCAAAGAGTAACTTGTGTAGTGTGTGCAACTAGCAAAAGCTTGAGATACATGTGAAGTGATATGTGAATAGTAAGCAATCACAATTTCTACAAAATTCATCACATACAATTGAAGGAGACTATCACCTAAAGAGTTACATCATATAACTCTCACATCTCCTAGAATAAAAGCATACAATCATGTAAGCTTCTTGATTTGCCTCATAATGAACACACCAATTTTATTTTATTAGAAACTTATTAATAATAGCCGGGAAAATATACACACCAATTTTATTTGAATGTGAAGTTATTATAGTCCAATAATATACACACAAATTTTAGCATTTAAATCAAGGCTACACCTTATGTTCTTTTTGTGCATGCGCTACACTTTCTTGAGCACAAAATCTTACGATATGTACTAAAGTGTTCATAATTGGCTAGTAAACAGTGATGAGATGGTTATTTATGTCTTTCTCAATAGGATCAAGTCTAACAATCAAAGACATATGACTTCAAGATCAAGATCATGTGATCAAAAACTATAAACATCTTCCCACACAACATGCACTACAAAACTTCAACTAGTAAAGTGCAATAAAATAAGCTCATCCAAGTTAAACAAGGTACATAAACATGTTATGTAAAGATAAAGTGGCCAACCTTGATATCAAATCCAGGAAAGATAATGCAAAATACATTTTGCTTCCCTTTTCTTCCTTTTTTTTTTAATTATAAAAAAACCTAGAATGAAATACATAAATGTTATGCAATGCAAATCCTAGAGAAAATACAGAAAGCAAAAAAAATAAAGGAAAAAATGGTCACAAAGAGTAGATCAATGAAGCACAGGGACCATGTCAGAAAGACTCAATTAGATCGAGCCTTTTACATCCAAAACTTTTTAGATGCAACTCTTACATTGGAGTTATTATTCACATTAGAATTCTGAGTAACTCCAAAATTGGAATAAAGGTTTAAAGCCTTTACCTACTCACCAATAAGTACCATAGGATCTTGTGTTTGAGGCACATGTACTTTTGGCTTATTTGCTTGCTTAGCAGCTTGTAATTTGAAACAGTTTGGACGAATGTGCCCAGATTTTCCACAAAAATTACAAACCCATGCAGGCTTATCATGCAACTTGCCCTTTGGAGGATTAAGAGCCTTAGGTTTAGATTCTTGAAGATTAACCCTAATCTTCCTAGGAGGTATGACTTTTACAGGTTTAATAACCTCACTCATAAGGGGCTCAGAAGAATGAACAAAGTTTGTGGAACATGGTTCAGGTACAGAGATGCTTTCTACAAAATCTAAACTAGTTTTGTCAGAGGGAGACTTTTGAGCACTCAGCATATGAGCAAGTTTGGAGCTTACAGACCTATTAGTTTGTTCTCTAGCAACAGATAATTCAAGTTCTAAATTCTTAACTTTATCAAGCAAAAGCATATTCTTAGTCTTCACATTATTCAACAATTCATTAGCATCAAACAGTTTCACTAGCAAATTTTTCTTTTTAAGTTTAAGAGATGCAATTTTCTTTAAGCCTAAATCAACACTCATAGCATCTTTTGCAGCAACTTTGCAAAATTTGTTATAGACTTCTTACAAATCTGCATCCTCAGAGAGTTCCCCATCAGAAGGGTTCTTCTCAATAACAACAATTTCATCAACTACAGCAGTAGCAGTAAAAGCAATGAAATTTCCATCCTCATCACTTCTAGACTGATTGTTAGAAACTTCATTATCACTAAGAGTTACATCCGTAGCCTTACCCTCAGACCTCAAGAATATAGGACATTCTGATTTCACATGACCATACCCTTAAAAACCAAAACATTGTTGACCCATAGAATTAGTAGAAGGTTGACCAACTTTCTCTTTAGGTTTTTCAGTGTTATTCACTTTAGTGGGATCATTCCTCCTAAAATTTCTAGGTTTAGCATTGTTTTTACCTCTTGCCCTTCTGTTGTTGTTCCTAAGAAAGTTTCCAAAGTTCTTAGCAAAATAAGCAATCTCTATAGCAGAGAGCTCATCATCAAATCCACTCACATCCACATCATCAACAGACTTAAGAGCCATTGATTTGGATTTGCTAGTCTTATGTCGGTCCAACTCATAAAACTGAAGAGATCCTACAAGTTCATCAACAGGGATGGAGTCCACATCCTTGCTTTCAGTGATGGCAATAACTTTGGGTCTAAAATCCTCAGTCAAAGATCTAAGAATCTTCCTAACAATTTTAAGTTGATTATAGATTTCACCCAAATTATATGCAAAATTAACAATATCATTAAGCTTAGCATAGAATTCATCAAAAGATTCATCATCAGACATCCTAATGCTTTCAAATCTAGTAGTTAATTACTGCAACTGATTGATTTTAACTGCCTTTGTGCCTTCATGCACAGTCTGGAGGATATTCCAAGCAATATGAGTAACCTCAACATTAGAGATTTCCTTAAATTCCTCCATAGAAACAATATTAAAAATAGCATTCATAGTTTTGCTATTAAAAGCGGCTGCTTCTTTCTGAGAAGTTTGCCACTCATTAACAGGAGTAGTGGACTTCTCCAATCTGTATTCAATGAAATTCCAAACTCTCTCATCAATAGATTTCAGGAATGCTTTCATCCTTACTTTTCAATAAGCATAATTATTCCCATCAAAGTGAGGTGGGATAACAAGAGAGTGACCGCATTCCATGACAACAAGGGTCAAGGATTAGCTATTAGATCAAAGGATCTACAACAAAAGAGCTACCTACTTTGATACCACTTGTATGTTTTTAGACCCCTTAAAACACAACCAGATTAACCTAGTTAATTAGCCAAGTTATTACTTAGTCAAATTATCAAGTCTAGGTTAACACAAATATATCATATCATGTAAAATGCGAAAAAATAAAGAACACAACAATATGATAACTTAGGAAAATCAAACCAGTAAAAAATCTAGGGAGGATTTAACCTAGCTATCCTCAAGGTAAAACGAATCCACTATGAAAGAATTGAAGTTTACACAATAGTGACTTAGACCACTAACATCCTATTACTACCTCGAGTAGGAAACTTACTACCACGACTACATGACAGCTCCGAGTCCACGGACTACTTCTTTCTTGGATTCACAGCAAGCACAAGCACTCCCGTTTGTATATCTTTAAGCTCTTGAAACAAAAACTGAATTGATCACCAAACTCTTGAAACTAATCTTGAGATTGGAAACCCTAAGTGTTTGTGAAAGCAAACACCTCTAGATCTCACATAAGATTTACACACACAGCATAAAGAGCAACACCAAAATGTGGCTAGGGTTTTTCTTTATATACTTAAGACAAAACATAAAACCTACACGTCAAACGGGCTTGGACTGAGTTGGAAAATTCTACAGAAAAACAATCTGCACGATTTTCGATCGATCAAGTCTAATTTTCGATCGATCGAGCCAGGCATATTTACATAGTAAATCCTGCAGTAACTCAATTCTAACTTTACATAAAAACATATACTTTGAGCAAGTCTAAACAAGACTAAAACTTTTTTATCATAGTTTGCCAATATTACAAATTTTAGTTCTAATACATTTAAACCTAAAGTCTTAGAACCTAACAATTTTTGTTTCTTTATTTTAATGATACGAAATATACACATGTAGTTAACTAAACAAAGTATGAAAAAGTAAATTACAGTTTACATTTATATTAGATTTTAATTGACGATTAGAATTATTTATTTATTTTATTATTAATATAGGTTAATATTTTATTTAAGAAAAAGGTTAATATTTATTCGGTTATTTTTTTTAATTTTCATGTAATCTTGCCCCCCTAAGGTAAAATTCTGTCTCAACCACTGTTTCAGACACTATTTCTCACTCAATCAAAATTGACTACCTAAAATCCTACAATCATAGATTAGCTAGTAAACTTCAAAGGGAACTCTATTCCTATCTTGAAGCATTAACAGGTTCGTCTAGTTGCCACTGGACATTGAAGCCCCAAAGAACTATCAAAATTAATTATCTTATCCTTGAAATGAAAGTGGGCAGAATTAAAAGTTTCACATTACCTATTCTTGTGTCATTTTCTTTCCTTTCATGTTTCATCTTTCTTGATTTGCTTTCCCGCTAAAATATGTATTTCTAGTGTATTCGATAATAAATGCCTTCCGATTTAATTGGTCGATATTTTACCATCTGAATTCTACTTTCAATTTTTTCCACGGAATTTCCAATTAACTAATTAAACCTATCAAAGTCACAATACCAGGCACATTTTAACAGAATTGACAGGCAGGTCCTTGTTAAAATGGCTGTTTCTTATAAATCAAAAGTCATTCTTATCTACGTAAAGTTCACTCTTGTGATGAGAAAGAAAAATCCATGCTATTATTTCATTATCTATAGGTGCAGCTAAAGTTTTGCATTTCTACAGAAAGTTATGTACTAGTAACATATAATTCTGTTTTCTCTAATTGAAATTTTTGTATTCCACAGAAAGCACACGTTGTTAACAGATTCTATCCCTCGCTTCAAACTTGCAATCCCAACAGAATGACACACTCTTGGCTTAGTTACGAGTGGATTTTGTTAATATTCTTTCATGGGATTCTTCTGATGTCTATGAGCTCATGTTTGAAATCTAAAACAGTTCCTGCTCTTGCAAATGAGACTGATCGCCTGGCTTTAATTGACTTCAAGAATCGGATCGCTCAAGACCCACTTCAAATCATGAGCTCATGGAATGACTCTATTCATTTTTGCAACTGGATAGGTGTTACGTGTAGCCCCTCCAGTAAACGAGTCATTGTTTTGGATCTGGAAGCTAAGAGATTAGTTGGCCCCATACCACCCTCTATAGGAAATCTTACTTACCTCACAGGAATCAACCTACGAAGCAATAGCTTCAACGGTGAAATTCCTCAAGAAGTGGGGCGTTTACAACACTTACAGCATCTCAATTTGACTTTGAATTCCATTGGTGGTAAACTTCCAACTAATCTGAGCTACTGTACACAACTTAGAGTGCTTGATGTTGCTTACAACAATCTTGTTGGGCAGATTCCAGACCACCTCAGCTCACTGTCAAAGTTGGTGAATCTAAGTCTTGGTATGAACAACCTAACAGGAAGTATCCCTGCTTGGATGGGAAACTTTTCTTCTTTAAATGTCCTTAGCCTTATCGAGAACAATTTTCAAGGAAGCATACCTAATGAACTTGGCCGTTTATCAAGGTTGGGATTTTTCCGCCTTTCTATGAATAATCTTACTGGTACCATCCCTCCTCCAATCTTTAATATTTCTTCCATATACTTTTTCTCTATTACTCAAAATCGACTACATGGAAGCCTTCCACCAGATGTTGGTCTTACCCTTCCTAACCTTCAAGTGTTTGTTGGTGGTATTAATAGTTTCATGGGACCTATTCCCGTGTCGTTGTCAAATGCTTCTCAACTTCGGACGCTTGACTTTTCTCAAAATGATTTGACTGGGACAGTTCCTCAAAATCTAGCAAGCTTGCAAGGCTTGGTTAAACTTAATTTTGTTATAAATAGTCTTGGAAAGTGGAAGGATGGTGACCTGGATTTTCTTAGTTTCTTGGCTAATTGTACTAGTTTGGAGATCTTGGGTCTTGCTTATAATCATTTTGGTGGAGTATTGCCCAGCTCTATAGCCAACCTTTCAACCCAACTATACGCTCTTTTAACAGGTGGGAATATGATTCATGGTGACATCCCTATTGGGATTGGGAACCTCGTTAACTTAAACCAACTTGGATTAGAAAATAACCATTTGGGAGGTACTCTCCCTCATGCTCTTGGGAAGCTTCAAAAGTTAAATATATTAGTTTTGGGTAGTAACAATTTTTTTGGGCCAATCCCTTCCTCCTTGGGAAACTTAACTGCATTGTTAATACTTAATATGGAGGGAAACAGATTTGAGGGAAGGATACCCCCAAGCCTAGGAAACTGCCGAAATTTGCTTTCACTGAACCTTTCTCGTAACAATCTCTCTGGAACCATACCAAAACAAGTTATGGGTCTTTCATCTCTTTCAATTTTTTTGGACTTGTCTTATAACTTTTTAGTAGGAGCACTACCTTTTGAAGTGGGCAACTTAATACATCTTACCAAGTTAGATCTCTCAAAGAATAGATTATCAGGCAAAATTCCCACCAACCTTGGGACGTGTATTAGTTTGCAGTACTTGTATTTGGGCAGTAATTCATTTGAGGGAGCAATTCCTCAATCCTTGAAGAATTTAAGAGGTTTTGAAGATATAGATCTTTCTCATAATAATTTGTCTGGGCATATTCCTGGATTTCTTATCAAGCTTTTGTCACTTAAGCATCTCAATATTTCTTATAATGATTTTGAGGGTGAAGTGCCAAGTGAAGGAATTTTTGCAAATGCAAGTGCAATTTCAATCTTTGGAAATGAAAAGTTATGCGGTGGTGTCCAAGAATTACATTTATCTTCATGCTCAAGCAAACATCCTAAATTGTATAGGAAGCTTCTTGCACTCAGAATAATAATTCCTGTCACTTGTATAACCATATTTGTACTTCTTTGGTTGTATTTTTTCCCTACATGCTCTATTGTGAAAATTTTAAGAAAGGGAACACTGGCCATGTCTTCTTTTGAAGATTGGCAAATACCTATCTCTTATGCAGAACTCTTAGAATCAACAAACAGGTTTTCTGAGAACAACTTGATTGGTTCGGGTAGCTTTGGCTCTGTATACAAAGGAGTTCTTTCTAGAAATGGAGCAATTGTTGCAGTTAAGGTATTAAACCTTCAACAACAAGGAGCTATGAAGAGCTTTATTAATGAATGCAATGCTTTGAGAGACATACGTCATCGTAATCTCCTTAAGGTTATCTCTGCTTGCTCCAGCATTGATCATAAAGGGAATGACTTTAAGAGTCTAATTTTTGAGTTCATGTGCAATGGAAGTCTAGACCGGTGGTTGCATCCAAATAATGATGAGCAACATCAAATAAACAAATTAAGCTTTATTCAAAGACTAAACATAGCCATTGATGTTGCTTATGCATTAGAATATCTTCATCAACATTGCCAAACACCAATTGTTCATTGTGATCTTAAACCAAGCAATATACTCCTTGATGAGGATATGGTAGCCCATGTTGGTGATTTCGGATTGGTGAAGTTCCTCTTTGAAGAATCTAACAATCCCTCCAAAACTCAAACCCTGTCAGTTGGACTAAAGGGTTCCATTGGGTACATTCCTCCAGGTAATTTTTCAATCAAATGAAGCAAAACTCATTTCTTGTTTAATAGATTTTTTTCCACATTAAATTAAAGCAGAGATTCTTTTAAAAAGTAACTATAAACTCAATTTTGAGAGCACTTTTTTTTATTAGGAAAAAATGTTTAACACCATTGGCCACTTGAAAAAAAAAAAAAAAAAAACGCAAATATCCACAAAATTGTATGTTGGGATATATGTGCAAACAATGCATAATGTATTAGTGGTTAAATTCTAAGCTTATAAGAGTATTGTTTGTTACTAAAAATGTATTAATGAATTATAGAGTATGGGATGGGTGGCCAAATTTCAACATTGGGAGACATTTTCAGTTATGGGATACTCTTGCTAGAGATATTCACCGGCAAAAAACCTATCGATGAAATGTTCATAGATGGTTTGTGCATTCACAAGTTCACTTCAATGGCTTTGCCTGAACATGTAATGAATATAGTTGACGCATCAATGTTCTTTGAGGAGGATGAAGAAGATGTTGATGATGAGAGAAACGAAGATGACATTGAAGACAAAGCAATAATTGAAGAAGAGCCCCGTCTTAATGTTAGTAGCAGAATAAAAGATTGTTTGATATCAGTGTTCAAAATTGGATTGTCATGTTCTTCAACATCACTTGATGAGCGGATGCCAACAGATGTTGTTGTCCATGAAATGAATGCAATTAGAGACACATATCTTAAACTTAAGAAGAAAAACAGAAGAAGAATGAACTAGGTATGTTAAGTCCATTTATTTTCTTCTCAAACAAAAACACATTTGATTTGATTAATGGACATACATATTTTTCACTTGTTTGTAAAAGAACAATACTAATATAAAATAAAAACATAAATTCAAAGATGAGAAAAAAAAATGAAAAATTGAAAAGAATATCAATCTCTCTATTAGGATTGTTAAGTTTGCATGTTATTGTTATGAGTTCTTTTAAGACTACAACAAAATGTCACAACATTTTCATAACAAGTGAAATATCATTCCACCATAATTCAAAATAAATTGATATAAAATAAGATTTTAGTGGGACCTACCGTAATTCAAAACAAAGATATTGTGAAAATGTTGTGAGATTTTGTTGTCTCCTTAGTTCCTAAACTCTTTTGTACTGTTATTTAACACCAACGTAATAAAAGGAACAGAATTACTGTTTGTTCATTTGTTGCAAGAAAGTAATTACAGTTCTTTCATTCATCACTATTTCTATCAGTGACGTAGTTGTTCCGTTATTAATTAATTTATGTGATTGTCTTGTAGCATGACCGAATTGGATGGAATTGAAGTAATGAACTCCCTTGATTGAGTAATATTTCTGAGGCTCGTGATGGCTATAAATTATAGGCTTGTGACATTCTATTGTGTTCTTTACAGTGTACACATATGCTGCCTCAGCCATTGTCCTTGCTTTCCATGTCAAAGGTAATTTAGATCAATGGCTCCCTGTTATTTGTCAATGACATTTCTTAAACCATATTACTATATTTATTGTTTTTAACATGGATTGTACGATCGCTCCTTTAATTGTACTATTTGTTTGATACACTATTCCTTACTGTTCTTAACTTAGAAATGTTTGAGGGCTAGTTAGCACGTAATAACAGTTCATGGGACATATTTTTGTGTCATTTTCTTTTATGGATTGTTTTTCTTAATTTGCTTTTCCTCTTAATATTGCTAATTAATTACTAAAAAATTACAGTTTTTTATAGAGCTATACATAATATATAACTATCTTTTATTCCTGGATCTCTCATGCCCGTTGTACTCACATAGACTTCCCAAAGCCTTTGCGTCTCAAGTCTGCTCATCGCAATCCTGTGGGCACTCGAGGACAAGATTTATTATTTCAGCTAAATCTGGTTATTAAGCATGGTACAGACATGCAAGCTATATATTGAGATAGTTACTTAAAATTACAAAAGATAAGATTAAGTAACTATCTCAATACATGACAAGATCCACAAATGCTTGCATGAATTATATTATGGAAAAGCCAGCCAATATGTGAGATGGTAAGTTATGACAAGATTTGCTAATTTTCAATTCAATTTTCGTTGCCTATTAAAACTCCAGCCACCAACAAGTAAAAGAAAATTCCACATAAATATCATCTATATCTATATCTATATAATATCTAAAAGTTTAAGTATAACATTTATTATTGTTATGTTTTTGTTAAGCCACATCAGTGTAGCATTTTGGTCTTTTGGTATGTTTCGGTCCACTTATGTCCAATTTGGTCCCGTTCAGTCCATTATGTCAAATTCAGTCTACGCCGGTATATCTGGTCCATTTCTGTCCACTTCAATCCATACAGCCCTTTTTGGTCAATTTGGTCAACTTTGGTTCATTTCGGTCCAACTTAGTCCTTTCAGTCCACTTCAGTCCACGTCTGTCCATTCGGTTTATTTGGTCCACTCTAGTCCATTCGGTCATATTCAGTCTACTTTGGTCCACTTCGATTATCTTGGTCAATTTCAATTCACTTCGGTCATGACATTTGTATTCATTTACCTTGTCCTAAGAGATCACTTTTGTATTCATTCATAACATTTTTTGGATTTCTAATTTTTTGGATAGTGGGAAAATATTATTTAATTATAATGCATACATATTATCACATTAATAAAAAATTTCGGCACATCTCATTGATTAGCGACTAGTTTTGCATAAAACGTGAGTGAGTCTCATTGTTTTGTTTTATTTATCTATTTGTTTTTGAGATGGAGGCCTTTGGTTGTTTGTTTTGGGTTTGAGTAATAACCATGAAAGCTATTTCAAATCATTTTGACCTGGGCCAGTATAATGATCACGTTAGTTAGGACATGCAAGTAAGGTTGCTCTCCCAATCTCCCAAACAAAAGAAGTGCATAAATAAGGCCAGGTTCGGACAGATTGAGCCCATCATAACGTTAGGCAGGATCGTCAAAGTCCAAATTTAATTAATATGGAGATGGATACTGTAAATTGATGACCCACGCACACTAGGACAAAGTTTGGTATTTCAGCATGATTTGGTTATTTTGGTGCATGCAAATCTGCAAATGCTTGCATTAATTATTTTGGAAAAGATTCCCAAAAAAAAAATTATGGAAAAGCCAGCCAATAAGTGATGATAGATAGGAGCATGGGCAAGTTTTGCAATTTTCACTTCAATTTGTCCTTTGAAACTTGATTTTGCTTATCTCAAGGTTCGATGATTTGATTTTTGCACTCAATAGATAGCTTCAATGTTAGAACTTATGATTTTTTTGTGATTAAATTTTTGTTCATATAAAAATCAATGATATTTTTTAAAGTTTTACCCTTATATTGTAAAATTATCCTTTAACCCTTAATTTTTGGTTAAATGAATCTTGAAAAATAGTCATCGTTTTAAAAATTGGAACATGGCAAAAAACCAGTTTTGCCATCAAGTCCTAGTTTAACCCGGTTTTTGACCAGCTTTCACCAATTTTAGGGATTTTACCAAACCAGACTAGTGCTTGATTCCTGGTTGAATCGGTCTGATTGGCCGATCCAATCCGGTTTTTAAAACCATGAAAATAGTGTCACATTACATGTATATTAGAGAAATTCATAGGATATTCAAAGTTTGCTACTCGTAAAATCTTGACTTAGCTGTATTTAGTCAATATTTATCTCTAATCCTTTAAAAAATTCAATCAAAGTAAGAGCAAATATTGTGTTAAAAAAAACGAGGGTAAAATGGGCTTTTGCCTTTTTCGCACAAAAAATTCAGCATTTTGTCCCCTTTCCAAACTAATTAGGGAAATGCCCCTCTTTTGAAACTCGATTTTCTCAAAATCGAGTTAAGCCCTAGAGTGGCATTTTTAAGGAGTCTATAGTGACATTTTAAGGACCTATAGTGACGTTTTAAGGTCTTATAGTGGCGTTTTGGAACTCGAGCTCCATGAAGTTGAGTTATAGGCAAAAAATAATAATAATAAATTGCTTACAACTCAAGTTCATAGAGCTTGAGTTCCAAAACACCACTATAGGTCTTTAAAACGTCACTATAGGCTCCTTAAAACGCCACTATGGGGCTCCAGAATTTTTTTTTTTAACTCAATTTTGAAAAAATCGAGTTTCAAAAGATGGCCATTTCCATAATAAGTTTGAGAATGAGGGCAAAATGTTGGATAGTTTTTTTAAAATGAGCATAGGCCAATTTTGTCCATAAAAACGATCATATCCTGGCTCTAAAGCCAACTTCAATTCTTTGTTTTTCAATGATATTTACCTAATTTACCAACAGCAAATTACTATTAGGCCAACTATTTATAATATCTGTACAAATTGAAGATGATATGCTCCCATTTATAATACATATTTCATACACTATTTCTCCCTCAGTCTAGATCGATTACATAAAAGCTTAGTCATAGATTAGCTAGCTAACGTCGATGGGAATGAACTTCGGTCCTATCTTGAAGCAATAACTCACAGATCTAGTTGCCATCGGAGTCGCAAAGAACCTATTTTCCTAATTTGTTACTCTTAACCTTGATAAAATTGTCGGCAGAATTAAATGTTTTACAGGACCTATTGTGGTGTCATTTTCCTTGGTTGTCTTTCTTGATTTGCTTTCCCACTTAAAAGAGCTAATCTCTAAAATATTACTGTATTTCTACTTTTCTAGAGCATTGGATAATGACTATCATCCGATTTAATTGCTCTGTATTTACGGCTTCAAGACTCTCAAAAAAAAAAAAAAAAAACATCAAGTTTTTTTTTTTTTTTTGAAAAAGCATTAACATCAAGTTTAGTTTTATAGAATCTACTATCTCGTATTAAATTAAACAAATTGTTAATTGCTTAAGTCAAAGGAAAAAAAAATTTCTTGGGTTGAAATTAACAAAGGTTGAATCAATCAATTACCCAAGTTGATTAATTAGTTTAATTTATCCAATGATCTAGTTAATTACATAATACTATGATGGACACAACTATATCGCCGAAACTAAATTTTATATCATGGAAAGTAAATTTCAAGTAAACGGCAATATGGTGATGTGGTAAAAACTCAAACCAAAAAAAAAAACCCTAATGGGGTTTAAAGGTCACCACCAACTTGACAAATTCATTATGGAAGATTGAAGTTATAAATATAATGAATAAACTCAATAACGAAGTACTTACTTACTGTAAAACATATTGAAGTTAAGTAATGGCAAGTTTTGCAAATTTTCAATTCAATTTTTGTTGCCTATTAAAACTTCAACCACTAATTGGAAAAAGTAAATTCGATAGATATATCATCTATATCCATATCTATATTTTTTTTAGAATCGAATATCAATATCTATATAATAGATATTATTTGAAGCGTAATACTTATTGTTACTATACCCATTGAGCCACATCAACGTAACATTTCCGACCATTTTGATCTATTAGGTCTACTTCAGTCCATTTTGGCCCATTCAGTCCTATTTGGTCCATTCAATCTAATTCAGTTCATTCAGTCCACTTTGATCTTTTAAGTCCACTTTGGTCCATTTGGTGATAACATTTGTATTCATTTCCTTGTGATAAGAGATCTCTTTTGAATTCATTCAATTTTTTTTTTTTTTTTTTTTTTTTTTTTTTTTTTTTTTTTTTTTTTTGAATCGAAGCTTAACCCCTTCCCTTCAAGTTCTTTTCCCTACTTCCAAAGATCCATCAAGCGAGTTGGCACTCATAGATGATTTTCCGGCCACCATTTTTAAATAAGTTTGGCGTTTAAGTTATTTTCTTCTAATCAATATCTAACATTTTTCTCCTTTTACTGCGTTGCCAGAGAGCTGAATGGGTTTGACGATAAATTAGGGAAATATACCATTCTAACATCCAATTGAACTAAATGAGCTTGGTTAAACCTCTGTCGAATCTAGATCAAATCTCAACAACCATTTGGGTATATGACGACATTAGTGAATTTGTCCCCGGTAATATTTTTTTTTTTTTTTTTTTTTTGGGAAACCAGAACCTTCATTCGATCATAGCAGAAACGGCAACAGTTAAATACAAGCTATATACATTGATGAGTGGTGACACAGTGAGCTAGATGTAAGCCTGTAAAAAAACATCTTGGTCGGTACATTGAATGTGGAAAAAGGCAAAAAAAGCAAAGTGACAAACAGAGTGTGAAAAATAAAAAGTCTTGGAGAGTTTTAAACACGGTGGAAAATATATCATGGTCCAAAGTTCAACAAATATGGAAAAGAAAAAATGGCAAACAGAGCAGAAAATATCTCGCGAAGTGTCTAACTCGGTGGAAAATGATCTGGTCTAAAATAATTGATTTGAAGAAAGAGGTATTTGCATGTGAGACTGTAGCATTTATCAAGAGATACTTAGCTATTGCTGCCTATTTCTTGATACCCACCTCTCACAAATCACAATTCCTATTGAACTAGGATATCTTTTTTGTCAATGGCATGATTGATTTAAGAGTCTTTTTTGACAAATCACAATTCCTATGGAGACTCGTTTCAGTACAGTCAAAAGAGAAAAATTAAGAAATAAAAACTGGTTGGACAACAGCATCTGAATTCTACGTCCACAAAAACTTCCAATGACTTATCAACGTCACAGTATTATTGGACACGTTTTAGCATAATTGACAAGCAGGTCATTGTGAAAATGGCCATTTCATATGCGCCAAAATGTTTTACAAATTTTCACTTCAATTTTGTCTTTTGAAACTTGATTTGGTACCAATGGTTCGATTTTTGCACTCAGTATTTCATTCTAAAAGTTAGGAATTATGATTTTGTTTTAAATTATACTTTTGTTCATCTAATAGTCAAAATGATGTTTTTATTCTTAAATTCTAAAATTATCTTTTTAGCTTTAAATTTTACTGTTAGGTTAAACAACGGTTGAAAAATTAAATAGGGTAATACATAAATATAAAGAAATTTATATGATTTTTAAAATTTGGTACTTGTATAATGTTAGCTTAATTGTATTCTAGAGAATATAATATTTGCCCAAATTGCAAATGATAGCTCCCATTTATATAAAATCTTTTAGACACTATTTCAGTATTTCTCCCACAGTCAAATGTTGTCCTCAATGAAATTAATGCAATTAGAGACACAGTTCTTAAATTTAAGGTGAAAAATAGAAGAAGAATGAGCTAGGTACGTTAAGTCATCTTATTTGATTAATGGACATACATATTGTCACTTCCCTGTATTGGGGAAAAAAAAACATAAGCATATAAAATTAAGGAAAAAAATATAGAAGTAAAAAGAACAGAATATCCATAGCTTCTATTAGGATTTGTCAAGTCCGCATGTTACTGTTTATTAACACTAATGGAATTCAAGGAATACAATTGCTGTCTGTTCACATTAGTCATACGCTTATTGCGTTAATTAATTCTTGTGATTTACTGTTTTGTTGCATGACTGAGTTGGATGTAAGTAAATAGAAAAGAACATCAATCGCTTTATAAGGATTGTTACTGTTATTTTTCCTCAAACCAAAAAAGGAAAGGATTGTTACTGTTATTTAACACTAATGGTATAAAATGAATACAGGTTACAATTGTTGTCTATTCATGTTGTTTCATCAGGAAGTTAGCCACTTGGGCTTGGCCTTACTCTTCCTTACTTAGAAATGTTTGTGGGCAGATATTCCATAGTTTTACGTACCCTAATTCCTGGAGTCATTTTGGCTAAATATTGTAAAAATATAAGTTTATTGGCATTATGAAGAGAGAAGTAGAATTTGGCAACTTGTGTGCTGAATTCGCTACTTGAAAATTTGTGAGAGGAGAGAGGATCTGACACCAAATTTGGCACTTGAATTGCTGAATTTGATGTCAATTTTTCTCCCTCTTGCCCACCAGTGTTGATGTTCACTGGTTTCTTTAAAAAATTAAATGCAAGTAAGGCTTGAATCCTCCTCCCTTAAAAAAAGAGGTCAGCATTTACATTGGAGGTGTTAAAATAGCTAAATTTTTAGCACCACAGACACCAAAATGCATGCTATAATGGAGCTATTAAATCTTTAGAAATAATTAACCGCTTGTTACGGTAAACTACTATTAGTTGCAATCCACCGTAGCAAGTTGCTAATTGCTTATTAAATTACCATGTTAAATTACCAATTATCCCAAAAATTTAAGCTATTAGAATATGGTAAATTTAATCATTTAACCACATACTTCTGACATTGCTTTTATTGGTTTTTATTCTCTCTCTCATCTCAGCCTCTTATTCTCTCTTTTGCAGGTGGATATTTTATGTTATTTTAATCAGTGATATGCTGAAGTAAAAGATGAGTGTTTGGTGATTGTTAAATGTGGTGCTAAAATAGATAAAGTAAGTGTTTGAGATACTAAAAGCTATATTTTTTAGCACCATTGATGTGAATGCTCTATAGTTTTAGCACCATCCACTAGACTACTCCACACTTTGATGATCATATTGAAAGATAATTTATTTATTCTCAAAAGGAATAGATATTTTAACAAATAAAGTGCATGTGTGTGTGTGTGTGTGTGTGTGTGTGTGTGTGTGTGTGTGTGTGTGTATATGTATATATTAAATAAATTGATAGTTTTAACAACAGAGAATGGTGATGAATTCAAACCTTAAACATCTTTGTTGGAAACATCAGAAAATAACAGTTATCATATATCAATGAATGAATAAAGTTCCATTTTAATTTAAATTATAAATTAATATACTTGTAGTTTTTCATTGTATGCTTTTATTTTAAGGGAAATGCTAACGAGTGCCCTTAGGGCACTCATTAATAATCCATTTAAATAAAGTTTTTATGGGAAATGAATAAAAGTAATTAATATTTTGACAGCTTTTTTCATTTCTCATAAAAGTGGAATCAAAACTTTCTTTAAATGGATTATTAATGAGTGCCCTTAGGGTACTCGTTAGCATTTCCCTTATTTTAATTAGTCTTCCCTCAAACTAAAATATATATGTTTTTCCAAATTTAAATTTGTTTGTTTATACAAGTACTTGAAGGAGACAACGCCCCAAATTTAATCACTCAAAATAAATAAATAAAAATTTAAAATATATATATATATATATATATATATGTAGTTGTTTGTTTATACAACTAGTCTCTTTCGTGGTTCAAAATAATAAAACTCTTCTCAGGAAAATTATTCCTCAAGAAATGGGTTTATCTCCTACCGTACTTTCACAGCACCTGAATTTGACTTCCAAGTCCTTTCTAAAAAATTAACAATTCTAATTTGATATTCAATTCCAATCCAACTTAGTTGGTGTACCGTGTAATTGGGTCTTGAAGTTACAGGAACTATCCCAGCTTTGATACCAAACATTTCTAATTTCTCTAAATTAGTAAATGTTCTTTTCTTTTTTTTTCTTGAAAAAATTGTAATGTTCTCAATTTAGTTTCTCCTGGACAATTTATAAGGAAGCTCACCTAGCAAGCTAGGAAGCATCCTGGAACTTCTAAAATGATAATTTTGTCCTTGGGTGCAATTTTGTTCAAGAATGAGATTTTAATTTCATAGTTGTGAAATCAGAAATAGTGTCTACAAAGCCCCTGTAATATAGTGACTAAATTTTATCTCATCCATTAATTTATAGCAATTCTTCTCTCTTTTTTTGTAGTGCTTTGTCGCCATCCCCCTCAAAAAAAAAAAAAAAAAAAAAAATCCTTTGTTGCCTTAACTCAATCGGTCGCTGTAAATAAACCTGTGAACTAGCCTCTTTTATAATTTCTAAAAATATATAAATAAATAAAACATATTTCCTGATGGAAATTATTCCTCGAGGCTCAAGAAATGGGTCATCGCCTACCGCACTTAATTACAGCATCTAGAAATTTTACTTCCAATTCCTTTCTATCAATTCTAATTTGACTTTCAATTCCACACTAACTCAGTTGGTGGACCTGGGTCTTGAATCTCTTGATAGAGACAACCTTACGGCAGCTATCCCAGCTTTGATGGTACCCTTTTCTTCTGTATAAAGTGTAATGTTCTTTAGCTTCTCCTGGACAATTTACAAGGGAGCTCTCCTCCAGTCCTCCAATTTCTTTCTATCAATTCTCAGTTTACTTTCAATTCCTCACCAAATCCATAGTGCACTTTTCTTCTTTATAAATTGTAATGTTCTTTAGCTTCTCCTGGACAATTCACAAGGAATCTCTCCTAGTCCTATTTAGCAAACATGGCCATCATCAGTGTTGGGACTTGTAACTTCTTCAACTAGTCTAAGCCAATACTGTCTGTCCGGTACGTATCATCCGTCCTTTGCTTTATAATACATATATCATCATATCTTCCATCATTGTATGAATATCGGATACATGATAATTTTTCTCATATTCCACGGGTTACCAGCATATATACCACATTTAACGTCTAAATTTTACTAAAATTATCTTAGTCAAAAATCAAAATGATGTTTTTATCCTTAAATTCCAAAACTATCTTTTTACATTTAAATTTTAATGCTAAATTAAATGACAGTTAAAAAATGGGGTACTACATATATATATAGAAATTCATACGATTTTTTAAAATTTGTTACCTGTAAAATTATGGCTTAACTGTATTCTAGAGGCAACATATACCTTTAACCCTTTAGCAAACTCAACCAAGTACAAGAAAATATTGTGTTAATAAAAACAATCATATCATGTCCTTTAGCCTGCTTCAATTCTCTGTTTTCCGATGATTTTGTCCTAATTTCTCAACAAGCAGCTACAAAATGACCGACTATATAATACAGTATTTGCACAAATTGCAAATGATATACTCCCATTTATATTTCATCTTTCGAACCACTAGCAGAGTTAGGGGGGAAGGGGAGCAAGGGAGTTAATTCCATACCATACCGGCTGGTACGGCCAAAATTTTCGTGTCGGTAGTTGGACCGGTACAGAAACTGGGCTGATACCTACCATTCTAAATACCAGGGTGTTTCAGCTTGTATCGGCTATTTCGGCGGATTCCAGTGCTTTTCGGCGGTAACTTCATTCCGGACCAGTGAGATATAGCCAGACGTTGAGGCTTGAGCTCGTCGTTAATGCATCATAGCTTCTTCATTTTTCTTCTCTCCCTCACTGTCACTCTTTTACTTTCTACATTTCTTCTAGTCTAGGTTTCTAAAGAGAACGTTAACATAGAAACCCAAAATGGCTTCTTCATTATTTCACTCCTACCTACTTTTGATTTAACCAAAGTTATTAATGGGCAAAGAAACCGAAGTGGTTTAATGGCGAAAACCACCTTAATGTGAAAACCATCTTTTCATCTCTACATTTTCACGCGATTCCTATTTTGATCCCTAACTTTTTTTTTTCACCGCTTTTAGTTCCTATCCCGGAAAACGCGTCTCGTTTTTGTCCCTACCGTTACATCAGAGACGGAAATTACACATGTGGCAAACGAAAGCTAACATGGCCATTAAAATAATAATAAAAAATATTATTTAGCATTAAAAAATACCACGTCAGCATCTAAATTAAAAAAAAAAATTAATTTATTAATTTTAACTAAATAAAAAAATTAAAAAATAGAATTAAAAACCAAAATACACAAACAAAAAAGAAAAAAAAAATTAAAATCTAGTTGAACCAAACACAAACACAAACTGATTTCAAGCAAAAACAAACACAAACACAAACCCAGACCTAGAAACCAAGGTCTTCATCCACGGCCTCGACTGGGACACCACCGCCGAAACCCTCACCTCTGTCTTTGGAAAGTACGGCGAGATCGTGGATTACAAGGTGATCACCGACCGCGTCTCGGTAAGTCCAAATGCTCTGCCTTTATTCTCTTCAAGCACCGGAGCAACGCCTGGAAGGCTCTCAAGCAGCCCTAGAAGTAGATCGGCAATCGCACCACCCTATGGCCGAGACCCATGGCCACACCCATCAGTTGCTGATATTTGAACATAAACACAAGATCATAAACCCAGATCTAAGTTTGTTCCCACAACAAAAGACCCAGTAGCCACAATACCCTCACCCACACCCACAACAACATGATGATTCCACCGCAAGCCCAGCTCGGTGCGGCGGTTCAAGCCCCCCCTCAGATGTGGGCCCCTTAGGCACCAACACAGCACCACCTCCACCGCCAAACTCAAGCCCAAGCCCAGCTCACCAACGCCGACGAGGTCCGCACTCTCTGGATCGGAGACCCCACATCACTTTTCTACATGCTTTTTATTCGTTTTTAGTTTCTGGGTTTTGATCTGTGAGATTGTGTTGTGTTTTGTTTTTTGTTTTTTGTTTTTTTTTTTTTTTTTGGTTATGCGGTTTAGGTATTTGATTTATTGTTTCTGAGACTTCTTTGTCAGAATGGTTTTTTTTTTTCATACCCATTTTTTGTTTTTCGATGTTGTTTTACATTATGTGGTGAAGGAGAAGGGTTTGTAATTTTTGGATTTTAATTTCTAGGTTTGTGTTCTTAGATCTGGGATTGTGTTTTTGATGTTCTTGTTCAAGACAAAGTTAGATCTCAATTAAAGTTAAATTGATGATGGTGATGATGAGGAAGAACCCAGAAGAAAATGAAGAACATCTTCTAGGGTTCTTCGTGTTCTTCCAAAAAAAAAATTATTTAAAGGTTTATTTTTTAATTAGATTCAAGTTTTTTTTTTTAATTTATTTTCTTTTTTTGTTTAAATTTTCTGACATGGCTTTTAAAAAAAAATTAAAATGCTGACACGGCATATAAAATGCCAAATAATATTTTTTTGATAATATTTTAATGCCACATCACTGTCACATTAGCGCCACGTCAGTTAGTAGAGTGTTCCGTCTGCCACCTAGAATTTTACTATTAGGGCACTGACAGTAGGGACTAAAACGAGATCGCTTTTTTGATTTTAGGGACTAAAAGCGGTGAAAATAAAATATAGGGACCAAAGTGAGGATCGCGTAAAAATGTAGGGACTAATATTTGCTTTTCGCCTTCTTTAATTTCATAGAAAACCGTTTAATGTTCTTTTCTTTTAGATTTTTAATTTTTTTACCACTCCTATTTAGTTTTAATTTTTTATTGGATTGTGAAATGGGCTACACATCAGCTTAAAATAATTTGTACATAAAAAAAGAGTAAAAATTTTAAATATAATTAAATATATTAATTTATACAGTATAAGTTTTTTTAGTAAAAAAAAAGAATATATATATATATATATATATAATTGTGAAATTGCAGTAACTCTGAAACGGTATATCAATACTGACCGGTACCGAAATATTTCATTCCTCTAACTAAATCAAAACAGTTTTTAGTACGATATTGACTCCCTTGAGAAAAAGTCTTTTTGTTATGTTTACTTGCTTGCATGAACCAAAACTTAAATGCTTTGCCCCTCCTGACATGGAAAATTAAAAAAAAAAAAAAAAAAAAGACAAGTCCCATTTACCAATTTAAACCAATCAGCACTAACAACTTATAAAAAACCAAAGGCAAATTACAACTTACTTATTTGTAATTTGGCTGAAATTTAAGTTACCTACCTGTGGTTAGAAATTTGACACTTTACCCACCTGATATTAACTCAGTTATGGTTCTGTAACTCACCTCCGTAAAAAATATGATTAAATATATAATCTTGCTCTACTTTTATGTCTCTCCTCTAAAAACACAAAAAATAAAAATAAAAATAAAGACTCTGAAGAAAATAAGATCAAAAAGATATTAATAAAGATAAAAGAAGCTTACATTTCCCAAGGGAAATCTCTGTTCCTAAACTGACTTTAGCTCTAATTGATTTTGTTTTCTTTACGATTTCCAGGAATTCAATAATACATCGGAATCCAATTCCAACAAAAGGGTATCCCTGGAATTTCATTTCCATTAAAAGAAAAACCTAAAAAAAAATCAGATTATTCATTATTGCATCAACCCATGTTCTCAAATCCCAGCTCCTTTGTTCTGATGCTTACTCTATTCCTCCCCACTCATATGCATTAAGACAAAATCCAGAAATTATAATAAAAGAAAATTTCAAAGCGTAATTCTTGGAGATTCCTGGTAAAATGTAAAAATTGAAAATTTCTTATTTTTCTTATTTATTTTTCTGTAATATATAATAAAAATTGATAATTCAAGTTTGTTCGTATGTCAGAAGGTGAGATTGTAATTTGAGCTCAGCTGGATCTACTTTTATCTTTATTAACATCTTTTTTATCTTATTTTCTCCTAAATCTTTATATTTTTTGTGTTTTTAGAGAAGAGAAATATGTAAAAATGGAGCAAAATTATATATCTAGTCCTGTTTTTAACTTAAGTGGGTTACAGAACCTCAAGTAGATAAGTGTCAAATTTCAAATCACAAGTAGGCAATTTAAATTTCGGTCAAACCGCAAGTAGATAAATTGTAATTTGCACAAAAACCAAAAAGCATATCTATTTTAAATGAGAGTTATTTTATGTATACTATAAATTATAATAACATTTTCATAACAAATGAGACTTCAATCTGGCCCATAGGTCAAAATAAAATAATTAAATATTAGAATAAAGTGGATAAATTTTTACCAAACCGTAAGTAGGTAAATTGTAATCTGCACAAAAACCAAAAAGCATATCTATTTTAAATGAGAGTTATTTTATGTATACTATAAATAATAAGAACATTTTCATAACAATTGAGACTTCAATCTGGCCCATAAGTCAAAATAAAATAATAAAATATTAGAATAAGACCTACCACAACTAATGATAAGAATTATGTGAAAATATTATGATATTTTGTTGTTTCCCTAATTTTTCTCTTTAAAGAGTAACAAACAAGTCTACTACCGAAATAACATGGAAAAGACTCATAACACACCAATCTCTTTTTTCTTTTTCTTTTTTCTTTTTATAAACTAACTCTATCTTAATTTCACTTTTCACCAATATTCAGTATTAAGGCACTTTTTTGAGTTCATCTCCTTAGCAATCCCAAAATTATCCTGTTTCTCATAGCAATACATCCCACATTTTATAGAAAAAAAAATACTTAATGTCCTTGTAATGTATTATACCCTAAAGCCTCCACTTTTTTTTTTTTTTTACTAGTAAGTTACCCTAGCGATGCACAGATAATTTTGTGATGTTTTATGTAAAATGGTTTTAAAGAATGCTGTACATATATTATAAAAAAAAAAAAAAGTAAACTAAATTAGAATAAAGTAACATATTCATTTTGAGATATTAAAAATTAGTTTAGTAGTAACACGAAGATCAACCTACTCAAACTATATAATGAGTCAAGGACAAAATTTTCTTTATCACAATAATGGGTTAAAGATTAAAAATAGAGAGACAAACCATGTAGGAAAAAAAAGGTAACTGTAACCACAAATATTAATATTTTCTCCAATATTCAATCCTAGATATAAGAATTTCATTTATATCAACGTAAAGCTACCATATTAAATTTTACCCATATAATAGAAAGATATGTTTGGTTACCACATGGCGAAAATTTCCCACCTCTGAAAGCTAAAACCTTATCTGATAGATAACTTTTTAAATTTTCATGGAATAATTTCCAAGTAAATCTTAGCAAGTATAAAAATCAATATTACATGTTTCAACTTTCAAGTACTCTTTAATACAAATGAATATAATTTGAAAGGCCTTTACACAAATTTGAACACCTTAATCATTTTGCCTTGTGACTGGTTGGCATTGCCACAGTCTTCCATTCTGCCTTTTTCTTTCATTGCGTAGTTATCATCCTTAACTTAGACAAAGACAAAAGAAAGAAAGAAAGAAAATACATAAATAAATAACAAAGCAATTTAAAGAACCCTAGTGTAAACAATGAGATATACATAGTTTTCACATAAATGAGAGTAAGGCCAAAGGATGAGCAATGAACATTCTGATCCCAATTTAGCAAATAACATCAGAAGAATGCAGAGTAGAATGCACTAAACAAATGACTTCAATCTCTGAAGCATAAATTTTGTCAATGGATATCTTATTAGAATTAGTTTGTGATGCTGCTAAGCTTATTGAGAAGAATGTTAACATACTGCATAATCTCAAAAAAAAAAAAAAAACTTATTTGGCTATAACTCAAAGCCTTTTGCCAATAGACAATGTAACAATGGCAATATCCCTTACCTTAACCCTCAATTCCAAAAAGTTACAATCGCCTTTTGCTTTATGTTTGTCCACATAAGGTTAGAATAACTGTTACGAAGGTATAAGATAATTAAACAAAATAGTTCTCTAAGTTTGAGATGTCCAAGACATACCTTCATGTTAAGATACCAAAGGCCTGTGAAGAATGAAAACATTGCTTCACTGTACATTTTTAGCCTTCTCAAAGTAAGACAAATTAAAAAAAAAAATCATGAAACCAAAAATAATGCAAGAGAGTAATAGGACTATGAAAATCAACTAATTTATGTTGTATTCACAGATTGCATACCATGAACTGAAAGCATGCCCAACTTTCTCACCTTCTTACACTCATTAATAGTACGACATTAAGACATGGTATAGGCAAGTGCATATGCATGTCTTATAAATGATTTAAAACCATGGTAGAATATGATTTTACATTATGCACCAAATGTTCTCTTTACTTATATACTCAAAACAAAAACTATCCAACTAAATTACCAAAACCTAAATCATATTTAAGTCCCTAATTTAAAAAGAAAAAAATTGAGCCTTGATGGTAGTAGGATGCTAGTATGACGGAGGTGACGGCCCTTCGGATTCCTCTCTTTCTCTCTCTTACAAATTCTTTGTCAATCTTAGGTCTTTTATTTTGGTAATAGTAAAAAAATGCATTTCATTTACAATCCATAACATTTTCATGTCTTTCTATCTCTTTCTAGAGTCTTATCTGATTAGTTATTAGTCCTTAAATTTTTTTTTTTTTTTCGCTTTTGTTTTTAATACTAAAACGGTGAGTATGCTAAAAGACTTGAAGAAGAGAGAAAGTTGTGGTATGAGCTAGCAATTAATGAGAGATTAATGAGATAATAGTAAAAACAAGTTAATGTGATCTTTTGGGTAATAGTAAAAAAAAAAAAAAAAAGGATAAATGCAAAATTAGATCGCCACACGAGGTCTCAACTTATATATGTAGTATATTGATTTTTTTCATCCATCTCTAGACTTTATCACAATTTTGAAGTGTAGGGTTTTTTTTTTTTTTTTGTATACTTTTTTTTTTTTTTTTTTGCCATTTAAGAACTTAGAAAAATAGAGAAAGAAATGTTGAATTCTACATATTTTTTTAAAAGCGATGAAGACAGTGAGACTATACAACTATTCACATTTAGATTGATTTATTTTCTCAATATATTTTGAGCAACAAATTAGATGTCTAAAATTTATGTATTTAGATAATTTCTTACTTTGATTGTTAGTAACTATGAATTAGTTATTTGTGTTTCTTTATTTTAATGATATGAAATATACACTTGTAGGCAACTAAACTAAGTATGAAAAAGTAAATTATAGTTTACATTTATATTAGATTTGATTGACGATTTGAAGTGTTTATTTATTTTATTATTAACATAAGTTAAAATCTTAATTAAGAAAAAGGTTAATATTTATTTTTTAAAAGTTTTGCATTTCCACAGATAGCTGTGTCCTGCTAACATATAGTTCTATTAACTCTAATTGAATTTTTTGTATTCCACAGAAAGAAAACTCTGTTATCAAAGTCTATCCTTCTTTTCAAACTTGCAACCCCAACAGAATGACGCACTCTAGTTTGAATTACAAGTGGGTTTTGTTAATATTCTTTCATTGGATTCTTCTCATGTGTATGAACTCATGTTTGAAATCTGAAAAAATTCCGACTTCTGCAAATGAGACTGATCGCCTAGCTTTACTTGACTTCAAGAATCGGATCACTCAAGACCCACTTCAAATCATGAGATCATGGAATGAATCCATACATTTCTGCAACTGGTTAGGTGTTACATGTAGCCCCTTCAGTAAAAGAGTCATGGTTTTGAACTTGACAGCAAAGAAATTGTCTGGTTCCATACCACCCTCAATAGGAAATCTTACTTACCTCATTGGAATCAACCTAAAAAACAACAGCTTCAACAGTGAAATTCCTCAAGAAGTGGGACGCCTACAGCGCCTGCGGCATCTAAATTTGTCTTGGAATTCCTTTGGTGGTAAAATTCCAACTAATCTAAGCTACTGTACAACACTTAGGGTGCTCGATGTTACTTACAACAATCTTATTGGGCAGATTCCAGACCACTTCAGCACAATGTCAAAGTTGGTGTACCTAAAACTTGGTGTGAACAACCTTACAGGAAATATCCCAGCTTGGATTGGCAACATTTCTTCTTTGTATGCTCTTAGTCTTTGTGGAAACAATTTTCAAGGGATCATACCTAGTGAACTTGGCCGTCTATCAGGCTTGGGATTTTTTCAGCTTGCTCAGAATAATCTGTCTGGTACAATCCCTCCTCCGATCTATAATATTTCATCCATATACTTTTTTTCTATTGCTCAAAACCAGCTACATGGAAGCCTTCCACCAGATGTTGGTCTTACTCTTCCTAACATC
This sequence comes from Lithocarpus polystachyus, assembly GCA_033629205.1. Classification (NCBI taxonomy): domain Eukaryota; kingdom Viridiplantae; phylum Streptophyta; class Magnoliopsida; order Fagales; family Fagaceae; genus Lithocarpus; species Lithocarpus polystachyus. Next base: position 40,678,389 of record CM066168.1, read on the forward strand.
CAAAAATTTTATTGTGGTGGTAACAATTTCATTGGACCTATTTCCGCGTCATTGTCAAATGCTTCTCAACTTCAAGAACTTTTCATGAGCGACAATGGTCTAACTGGGACAGTGCCTCAAAATCTAGCAAGATTGCAAGGCTTGGTTATGCTTAATTTTGAAATCAATAGTCTTGGAAAGGGGAAGGATGGTGACCTGAATTTTATCAGTTCCTTGTCTAATTGTACTAGTTTGGAGGTCTTGTCTTTCGCTTATAACAAATTTGGGGAGTATTACCTAGCTCTTTAGCCAACCTTTCCACCAAGTTAAAAGATCTTGTTATGGGTGGGAATATGATTCATGGTGACATCCCTATTGGGATCGGGAACCTCGTTAACTTAATCCTACTTGGATTAGAAAATAACTATTTGGGAGGTACTCTCCCTCATGTTCTTGGGAAGCTTCAAAAGTTAAATAGCTTAAGTTTGAATAATAACAATTTTTTTGGGCCAATCCCTTCCACCTTGGGTAGCTTAACTGCACTAATAGAACTTGATATGGATCAAAACAGATTTGAGGGAAGGATACCCCCAAGCCTAGGAAACTGCCAAAATTTGCTCTCATTGGACCTTTCTCATAACAATCTCTCTAGCACCATACCAAAACAAGTTATGGGTCTTTCTTCCCTTTCAATTTCTTTCGTCTTGTCTTATAATTTTTTAATAGGAGAATTACCATTTGAAGTGGGAAACTTAATACATCTCTCTGAGTTAGATCTCTCAAAGAATAGATTATCAGGCAAAATTCCCTCCACCCTTGATATTTGTACTAGTTTGGAGCACTTGTATTTGGACGGTAATTCATTTGAGGGAACAATTCCTCAATCCTTGAAGAACTTAAGAGGTTTAGAAGATATAGATCTTTCTCATAATAAATTTTCTGGGCATATTCCTGAATTTCTTAGCAAGCTTTTGGCACTTAAGCATCTCAATATTTCTTATAATGATTTTGAGGGTGAAGTGCCTAGTGAAGGAATTTTTGCAAATGCAAGCGCAATTTCAATCTTTGGAAATGAAAAGTTATGCGGTGGTGTCCAAGAATTAAATTTATCTTCATGCTCAAGCAAACATCCCAAATTGTACAGGAGGCTTCTTGCACTTAGAATAATAATTCCTGTCACATGTATAACCATATTTGTACTTCTTTTGTTGTATTTTTCCCCTATGTGTTCTACTATGAAAAAATTAAGACAGGGAGCATTGACTACATCTTCTTTTAAAGATTGGCAAATACCTATCTCTTATGCTGAACTCTTAGAATCAAGCAATGGGTTTTCTGAGAACAACTTGATTGGTTCGGGTAGCTTTGGCTCTATATACAAAGGAGTTCTTTCTAGAAATGGAGCAATTGTTGCAATCAAAGTATTGAACCTTCAACAACAAGAAGCTTCCACAAGTTTCATTAATGAATGCAATGCTTTGAGAAGTATACGCCATCGCAATCTCCTCAAGATTTTCTCTGCTTGCTCTAGCATTGATCATAAAGGGAATGACTTTAAGAGCCTAATTTTTGAGTTCATGTGCAATGGAAGTCTAGACCGGTGGTTGCATCCAAAAAATGATGAACAACATCAAAGAAACAAATTAAGCTTTATTCAGAGACTAAATATAGCCATTGATGTTGCTTATGCATTAGAATATCTTCATCAACATTGCCAAATGCCGATTGTTCACTGTGATATTAAACCAAGCAATATACTCCTTGATGAAGATATGGTAGCCCATGTTGGTGATTTCGGATTGGTGAAGTTCCTCTTTGAAGCATCTAACAATCCCTCCAAAACTCAAACCCTATCAATTGGACTAAAGGGTTCCATTGGGTACATTCCTCCAGGTAATTTTTCAATTAAATGAGGCACTCATTTCTTGTTTAATAGTATTTTTTTTCATATAAAACAAAAGTAGAGATTCTTTCAAAAAGTAACTATACACTCATGTTTGAGACCATGTTTTTGAGTAGGGAAAAATGTTTCACACTATTGGCCACTTGAAAAAAAAAAAGCATATATTCACAAAGTTTAATGTTGGGATATATGTGTAAAAAATGCATAATGCGCTACTGGTTAAATTCTAAGTTTCTAAGGTCATAAGATTATTGTTTGTTACTGAAAATGTATTAATGAATCAGAGTATGGGATGGGTGGCCAAATTTCAACATCGGGAGACATTTTCAGTTATGGGATACTCTTGTTAGAGATGTTCACTGGGAAAAAACCTATCGAAGAAATGTCCATAGATGGTTTGAGCATTCACATTTTCACTTCAATGGCTTTGCCTGAACATGTGACGGATATAGTTGACCCATCAATGTTCTTTGAGGAGGACGGAGAAGATGTTGGTGATGAGAGAAACAAAGATGGCATTGAAAACAGAGCAATAATTGAAGAAGTGCCCCATCTCAATGTTAGTAGCAGAATAAAAGATTGCTTGATATCAGTGTTTGAAATTGGATTGTCGTGTTCTACAACATCACATGATGAGCGGATGCCAACAAATGTTGTTGTCAATGAAATGAATGCAATTAGAGACACATATCTTAAATTTAACAAGGGAAACAAAAGAAGAATGAACTAGGTATGTTGACCCATTTTATTTTCATCTCAACAAAAACTCATTTGATTTGATTATTGGACATACATATTTTTCACTTGTTTGTAATAGAACAATAATAATCAATATATTACTAAAAGCTGAAACGTAGCGTTTAATGCTGATGCTCTTACGTTGCGCTACATCAGCTGTCACATTATTTTTATTTTTTAAATATAATTTGTCCTACAATTTTAAAATGGTTTTTACAATATTTTGCAGCCCTATAAATGCAGCTCACTATTTATTTATTTATTTCTACTATCACCCTATAATAAATCCATCCCACTACTTATTTATTTACTTCCACTATCACTCTATAATAAATCAGTATAATTAATTTAGCCCACCTCTTATTTATTTAGTTCCACTATCAAGTCCAACTTAAAACCTTTTCAGTTCAGTTTTAGGGTTTGCGTGAGTCTTTTCAGCTTAAAGGAAGAAAAAAAACAAAAACAAAAAAAAAGTTAAAGCCTTTCAAGCTTTAGGTTTTTTTTTTTTTTTCCTTTCCAATTTTCCTATATTTGTTTTTAACATTTATATTTTTAATATTTACACTTCTCCAACTTTTCTCTCTCCCTTACCATTTCATCTCCCCACTACTTCTTCAATCTCTCTCCTTCCCTTACCTTTTCATCTCACCACTACCCTCTACATTAATATCATTCTTCTTCTTTCCCTTCATCTTCATTTATTTTTTTCTCTTTTATTCACACCCTCTTACTATAAATTTGTTACTATCTCTTCTATTCTATGCATAGTTTTTTCTCACAAAAAAATAGTTCCCTCTCTCCACCCCTCTCTCTCTCTCTCTCTCTCTCTCTCTCTCTCTCTCTCTCTCTCTCTAAATTTTTTGGTGAATTTTTTTATTTTTTCTTACATCTCTACTTTAGGTTGATAATTTTTATATTCTTTAAAACTCTATTTCGGGTTAATGCGATTTAGTTTTATTTTTTAAATTGTTGTTGTTTTTATTTTTATTTTTTATTCCCTTTGATTGTTAAATGTTATCCTGTTACATTCTAAATAATTAAATATAACAGATAAAAATATAATATTATTCTATTACATAGCATGATTTAGATAATTTGGTATTTATTCTGTTACATAGTATGATTTTTTATAGTGCTTAATTTAGATGTTAAACTATGAAACTTTATTATTTTTTTTTTTCTAATCCTTTGTGGTGGACAAAGTACTCTTAATAGTTGTATTAGAAGTACTCTACAATACCATTCATTTAAAGAAAAGCAAAGGTTAACCAAACGAAAATAATTGGATAGGTGACAAATTTTAACTTTTACAATTTTATTTTAATTATTATTATTTTATAACAATGCATGTATAAAAATTTAGTTTTTAGATTTTGTTAATAATTGTTTATTTGATAATATATTTTGGGTGGCTGAAATTATAATTTCTACAAAGAAAATAACCTTAATAAATTATCAAAAACAAAATTTTATCCTAATATCAGTTCAATTAATCATTGTTAAGTTTTATTAATTTTTTTAGTTTACGTTTTTTTGGTGTTTTGGATTATTCGTATATTACATTTATAATTGTTGCTATAATAAATAAAAATATAATTACGAAATACATTACTCATTATTAGATTAGTTTAAATTGTAAAAAAAAAATTACTAAAACCACTACAAAAATAATTATTACGCGCAACGTGCGGGTTCGCGGCTAGTATAAAATAAAAACATAAATGAGAAAATGAGAAAAAAAAATGAAAAATGAAAAATTGAAAAGAATATCAATCTCTCTATTAGGATTATTATGTCTGCATTTAATTGTTATGAGTTCTTCTAAGACTACAACAAAATGTCACATTTTCATAACAAGTGAGATATCATTCTATCATAATTCAAAATAAATTGAAATTAAATAAGATTTTAGTAGGACCTACCACAATTCAAAACAAAGATATTGTGAAAATGTTGTGAGATTTTATTGTCTCTCTAGTTCTTAAACTTTTCTATACTGTTATTTAACACCAATGGAATAAAAGGAATAGATTTACTGTTTGTTCATGTTTTTGCAAGAAAGTAATTACGGTTCTTTCATTCTTCACTATTTCTCTCAGTGACGTAGCTGTTCCGTTATTAATTCAGTTATGTGATTGTTTGTTTTGTAGCATGGCCGGATTGGATGGAATTGAAGTAATGAACCCCCTTGATTGAGTAATATTTCTGCTGTGTTCTTGAGTGTACACATATGCTGCCTCAGCCATTGTCATTGCTTTCCATTTCAAGGTTATTTAGATCAATGGCTCCTTGTTATTTGTCAATGACATTTCTTAAACCAAATTACTATATTTATTGTTTTATCATGGATTGTACGATTGCTCCTTTAATTGTAATATGTGTTTCATACACTATTCCTTACTGTTCTTAACTTGGCCTGGAAATGTTTGAGGGCAGGTAATAACAGTTCATGGGACCTATTTTTGTGTCATTTTCTTTTCTGGATTGTTTTTCTTAATTTGCTTTCCATCTTAATATAGCTTTTTAATCACTAAAAAATTACCATTTTTATAGAGCCATCCATAATATATATAACTAACGTTTGATTTAAGTCCTCGATCTCACATGCCCTTTTTGTACTCGCATAGACTTATCAATCCTTTGCGTCTTGAGTCAGCCCATCGCAATGCAAGCCAGGATCATCAGGTCCTCTGTGCTCGTACAAATTTGATTGACATGGAGATCGAGGCTAATAACTGATGACCCGTCCACTCAAGGACAAGATTTGGTATTTCAGCTAATTCTGGTTATTATGCATGGTGCAGGCACGCATGCGATATATTGAGATAGTTACTTAATCATATCTGTTGTGATTTAGTTCTGTTGGAAGCCGTAAGGAGTGGCCCTTACACCAAATTTAAACACAACGCACGTAGTTTGAATGAATTATCATTCACACATATATGTTGAATGTTGTATGCATTAGATTTATAATTGAGAATACAAGGTGAAATCACTACCAAAAACGCGGGCTCTAGGCCCCGTTTTTTTGGGCCGCGTTTGCAAAAATGCGGCCCAAAACGGACTAAAGCCACGTTTTTAAAAACGCGACTTAATTTATTCATTGGGCCGCGTATTAAACGCGGGGCCATAGAACGCGGGTCTAAAGCCGCGTTTAAAACGCGCGGCCTAAGGACCCGCGTGTTTCAATTTTTTAGCAAATTTTTTTTTTCCTTAACTATAGCCGCGTTTATAACATGCAGCTCCAGCATATCTAAAGCCACGTTTTTTAGACGCGGATTTAAATTTTTTTTGAAGCTGCGTGTTTAAAACGCGGCTTTACATTTTGTCTGAAGCCGCGTGTTTAAAACGCGGCTTCAGTTTGGAATGGGGCCGCATTTATTAAAACGCAGCCTCAGATTTTGCTTACAGCCGCAGGTTAAACACGCGGCTTTAGGGTGGGTACATATACTCTTGGGTCAAAAATTTTCAACCCTAGCCGACCTCTCCCACACATCACCCTCATCGCCCTCATCGCCTCAAGAGCCCGATCTCATCTCCCACACATCACCCTCATCGCCTCATCGCCCTCATCATCCTCATCGCCTCAAGAGCCCAATCTCATCTCCCACACATCACCCTCATCGCCTCATCGCCTTCATCACCCTCATCGCCTCAAGAGCCCGATCTCAGCCCTTATTGCCTCCAAGCCTTCATCTCCAATATATCCTCACCCTCACCCTCCAAGCCTCCATCTCCGATCCTCACCCTCACTCTCCTCCATCTCCGATCTCACCCTCACCCTCCAAGCCTTCATCTCAGATCCTCACCCTCACCCTCCATCCGTCACTCTTAAGCCCTCACTCTCCATCGGAGAGATATCTCTCCGATCCCAAGCCCTACCCTCCATCTCCCCATTTTTCAGATCAGTTCGAGGATCTCGATCAGCGATTCAAGCTACGATAGCCATAGATCGAAATCAGATAAAGAAAATTCTAGAACTCTCTCGCTTTCTCTGACTCTATTTTTTTTTTTTTAAGGGTATTGATCTATTGGAGTTATCTCTCTTACAAATCTGTTCTTACTAGTCAAAAGTCCCTCAGGTTCTCTCTAAGACTCTATCTCTGTCTATAGATGTGTGTGTGTGTGTGTGTGTGTGTGTGTGTGTGTGTGTGTAAATGAAATGAAAGTTCTGATCTTTTTGGGTTTTTTTGTGTATATGTGTATGAAAGAATTTCTGGGTTATGGTTGTTGTGATACTGTTTATTCAATTTAGTTGGGTATAAGAAGTGGTGGGTTGATTAATTTTGTGGGTTTTGCATGAAATGTATGAAGGGTTTAGTTTGCTTTTTGTTTGACTTTATTTGCATTTGTGAGTAGTTGATGTAAAATCTTGGCAAATAGGGCATAGGAAAGTTCGTGTGATATTGCATTTAGGAGTGAGAACAGTGGCAATGAGTTTGCTATGGATGAAATTAGAGAAGTTGTGATGCAAAGACTTGAACTTTGGAGCTATATGAGGAGTAGCAAAAGCGGGTTGAAGAAGTTTATGTATTTTATGGCTATTTGTGCTAAGTAGTAATAGGTGTTTGTTACTTATAAAAAAAATTTAAAAAAAAAAGGGTAATAGGTGTTTGTTTTCAATGATGCATAATCGTGCAAACAGAGTTATTGGATCGCTAATTTTAATGGGTTTTGGTATAGATACAATTTGACCCTAATCTTTTATTCATCGACAAAATGATTTACTAGTTGAGCTAACTAGAACCCATATTTTGTTTTTAATATTCATAATATATATAAATTGTTTTCATTATAATATATATTAACTTCAAACCAAAAAAAAAAAAAAAAAACTTTCATGCACATCACATAGGTTAGCAACTAGCTTCTTCTTAACTCTTAACATAGCCTTTCCTTCTCTGTTATGCATTAGAGTCTCCCAAGACAACTTTGAAAAATCCTTATCTCAACTAAATATAATCCAAGTGGTGAATAATTCATGTGTGTATTGTTAAGCAAGGCTGGCCCAAGGTATTGTGTGGCCTAAGGTGACTACTTTTTTATGAATTTAACTATTGGGTTTAATCCATGCTCAAATAAAGTTTAAAGTTTCTGTCTTTGTGAATATTTTTACGTTTGCATTTGTGTTTGTATCTATATTCTTCGTGTGTGTGTGTGTGTGCGCGCGCGCAAGCCTATGCATCAATGTCAGCTTTTGTTTGTGATTATCTATGTTGTTTAGAAGATTTGTGTGTTAATGTGTGTTTGTGAGTCCCAGTCGATATCAGTTTCAGATATTAATATCAGCAATTGGGTATTTTAATTTGTTGTTTTGCAGAATTTGTGGGTGTGGTGTGGGTATTAGATTTTTCTTGAAGTTTTTTATTTGGAAACAGATTTGATGTGGATGGATATGTGACTGGGTTCGGAAGTCCTGACTGGGCGAGGACTCATCCGGCTGCCACATCAACAGCCCCAGCCGTTTTGGCTGTCTTAAGGGGAGGTGCAACATGTGTTGGTAAAACTATCTTGGATGAAATGGCATATAGGTTAGTATTAAAAAAAATCAATAACTTGATTACCATCTATTAACATTTTTTTGGGTTGATGCTTTATTTCAATTGCTTTGAATGCATGAGTTTTTAATTATTTGAAAGTAAAGACTTTACATTAGTTATTGTAAAGTTTTTGGAGAAGACATTTAGTGTAAAGTTGATTGAGTTTGAAAGTGTTGACTAGTTTGTTGCTGAAATTTAATAAAACTCTACAGGCAACAATTTAATAATAGATTTTACACCTGTTGAGATGATAAGATATCATTTTTAAAATAAATGATGATAAGATATCATGGTTAATGTATGGTTAGTCTAGCCTCCTATAATTATTCCACATTCGGTTCATCGTCTTGAAATGTAACTAGAGTGAAGATGTATAGTTAGTTTAGGCCATTGGACCGAACTAAGTAACTCCTTCAATCTCTCTACCTTTCTCATTAGATCTTACAAAAACGTTTGTCATTTGCAAGAAGACATAAAAAAAAAAAAAAAAAAAAAAATAGAGGATTGATTGAAGGGGTGGAAAAAGTCCAGCAGCATAGCTTGAGAGAGACTGAAAGAGAAAAAGGATGATTTTATCAAAGAACAAGAAAAAGAGAGAGATGGATGAATGAAGTTTATAAACATAAATCATTGATCCTGAAAAAAGTATTCTAAAAAGGGGGATATTATGATAGGCCGCCTCACCCATCAACTTCCATAATTATACGCTTTTTATGTAAAATAATTACATAGGTAGACAATTTTTTAAGTTTATTTTAAATTATGGAGTAAAGTGCTCTATATCTTATATTCGTACAATGAGTATTTTGTGCATACTAGAAAGATGTGTTTCACATGTGAATCTCGTATATTCTATTTGCATTTTTGTGAGAGGGATGTATAGTACACTGGATATAGGAGATAATATCTTCAAACATGAGTGCCTTGTGGCAATATGATGGAAATGACATTTCCAAGAATAATTATAATAATTAAAATTTTTTATTTCCTAGATTAATTATCCGTAATACACATATTTTATAAAATAATAATTATACTTGTCGATGATTAATTGGTTTATACCCAAAAATTTAAGGTGGTTAGGTGTACTTTTATTAATATTTATGTTTGTTTGACATTTTTAGAAAAATTAATGAAACATCTTTTGATAAAATATTAATATACATTAACATATATATATATATATATATATATATACTTTTAGGACACCTATCAACAAAAGCCTTACAATAAGTAAATGTTTCTAGACTTATCCAGTTATCCTATTTGTGTTATGTGAAAACTCAACCTAACTCTAATAATAGAAAAAAAAAATCAACTAATGTATTTCTAATTAATTAGGGTTTTTTACCTTGTCATAAAATGAAATTTTATACCCGTCAATTGGTCCAACTTACTCAATTTGACTACCAGATGTTATTAATTAGAATCGATCTTGTAAAAAATGATGTAATCTTTGTATTAAGCATGATACAACATGAACAAATTACAAGAATTATGTAATAATAGAAGATATTTGTTTTTGAGTAATGCTATAAACACAAAAAATTTCACAATAATTGAATTGAAAAACTTTTAACGATATTACTTTTCACCTATCACTAACAATCTTCCACATCAACGAAGTTTGAAAATTTTATTGTCACTTTTTTTTTTTTTTTTTTTTTTTGTCTTTAGATAAAGTGGATGCATGATGAGGGGGAGGCTTTTAGTAGTGAAGGATGAGATTTTTTGAAACAAATTATTAAAGGTTCAAGACAATAGGAATTAAAATTAAAAGAATAAAAACGTGTAACAAAAGTTGGACCACTAAATTGGTCATCTTGCCTCACAAGTCAGTGGAGGAGACTTCTTCAATGGGGTCTCAATGCCTTGTGACCAAACATCCTCCTTCAATACAAGCTAAGACTATCTTGCACCACTGTCTTCTCTGGAGTCTGGGTGTATATATAAGTATTTAAATATTTTTTATAAAAAAAAAACAATCTTTTTTCCATGTATATTCTTTTGTATATACCTCTCATTGTAAAAAAAAAATTTATTGAAAAAAATAATAATAAAATGAGATAATTAAATGTGCTAATAATCCTATCATATCCTTAAAAAGGATTAGTTTAAGGATAAGGATAAATGTGACATATAAAAGAGACTAATTTCCTTCTTCTTCTTCTTTTATTTTTATTTTTGTTTTTGTTTTTGTTTTTAAAAGCTTGCTATTTAATTTTTGACATGCGCACTTGCAACACTGTACCTTGGACCTACATGTTATTCACTATTCATACCTGACACAAATAATTGTCGGCAGCTTGTTCTTTCCACCGATTGCTATCACTTTTCCTTTCATAGTTGTTTTTGTTTTTGTTTTTTATTTTTTAACAATAAAATTAATTTATACATGTTAATTACCGTTAGTGGAGTCAATCTATTTGATTCTTTACATTCAAAGAATTTAGATTGAAATCTCTCCTATATATCACACTCATTAAAAAATAAATAAAAATCACTATCAGCAATAGAATGTCAATTGGGGTACAATTGATTCACAATTTATTAATTGATACTAACTTCTGTTGCTCCCTTGTCCAGAAAAAAAAAAAACAAATATATATATATATATATATTTTTTTTTTTTTTTTGTATTTTAATGGCAAATTAGTCTCCCTAGTATGTGTGTGTGTGTGTATATATATATATATATATATATATATATATATTCACATGATCTCAAGGTTACACCTTGTACATGCATGGATAAAGACTCAATCAAAAGGACTATGATAGAGAGTGAGAGAAAGCAAAGAAATGAAACAAAAAATGGTTGAAATTTAGTTAAACTAATTAAATTCAAATATGACTTTCTACTTTGTAGCACAAAATTTGGTTTGGCTGCGCTATCTATCATCAGTCACTGCATGTACATGTCCACTAAGACTAAGCCACCAAATGGTGATTGTAACTTGTTAGATATAGACTTGTGAGAATGTTATCACTGCTCATTGTGGCCTATGTAAGTGTGATATGCTTTGCTTTCTTTGCCTTCTCATGGTGGGGGTTCAACGCTTGTCAGACTCCTCCTCCCATATCGGCTTGAACTTCTTTGAACAAAAGAAACCAATGGGCCCCCAATGGAATTTCAAGATTAATGAACATTCAATGAAAAGTAGAAAATACTTCATCAACTATTTCTATGTTTCTTTCAAAGTTGTAGACTTAAAACTAAGGGATTAGAAAGGAGAAGTATTAAAAAAAATTTTAATGATAGAGAATGTTGTTGTTGTTGGGAAAATACTTGTTCGTATCACATACAAAACATACGCAGCGGAAAATTAACGGATCTACTTCATTCGCAATTGATAACATGCACTATGAAAATTTCAGAATTTAAGAACAAGAGAGCGTACCTTGGTGAGGTGAAATTTAAAATCAAAGATCAAAAGTTCTTGGGAAGACTTTTAATCTTCACTCCAATTTCACTTAATGCCCAAGATGTGTGGTCTCTCAATCAGTTTCCAAGGAAAGAACAAGAGAGTGTCCAACACTCACATACAAACCATTTCATTCTTTGTGTAATCTTGATGAAAAACACTTATGAAAAGACTTATCCAAAGAACCTTATGAAATTCTGTATGTTTCTCTCCTTATATACAACTGATTATCTAATTGGGCTAGCCTTTTGGGCCATTCCAATTAGGCTCTAATTGGGTTAGCCTTTTGGGCCATTCCAATTAGGCTCTAGTGTGTGGCTTGGAGTGGGACCAAAAGGAACAAATAAGACTCTAGCTCTAATGGGCCTTGGGCTTTTCTGTCAACTCTTGACAAGTTCAAAGTTACTATTAATTATATTCAATACCACTATATGAATATAATTGTACTCTATGCCTTATTAATAAATTATATCCCAAGACTTTATTATACACGCAGCCCCTTCATTAAAATATTCGTAATAATACAAAGTCATGAATATAGACTGCCACTTTGAAGATTACTACATCTTAATCCTTGAGTACCCGGTTTAATCCTTAATGTTATTCATCATATATTTATGAAATCCAATTCCATAAATATATACTTTAGTAACTCCTTACTAAAGTGGTTGAGCCCAACTCTCTGAATAACCAAATTCATTAAACTTATCTCAAGAGAATATTTTATATCTCCGTTAAGAGATTATGAATTTCATCTTGAGAATATATGTTCCATCAACACTAAATGCGGCTGCCCAACATACTGAGGTTTTGACCGTAACTTATAGATCTCACTTTTGATATATCAAAGCAACCCACATCTCATGATGGGGTCCATTTTTCTCTCATGATTTAGAGTTGATGTAAATAGAAGTCGTGAGATTTATTATTCATTTGACAGTCGTTAGGAGAATAATAAACCTCACAGCAGTCCAGTTCAATATATCTTAACTCTTAAAACATATCAACATACCAACTAGAAATCTCTATTTCCATGATTAAGACAAATCATCTTAGTTGATATGTTATAGTCTTCGCAGATAAAACGCGCAATTTCTTCACCGACTACGAATTACATTCTGAGTTTACAAAGAACTTGCAATTTATATCTTCTGTGACTTTTCACATAAATCGCATACTATGCATCTCATAGACTAAGATAATGTCCCATTAGTTCATTTATAAATAGTCTCATATAATTAAACAATTTAATTATTTATGACATGCCAATAAATTAGATTTTAGGGCATAAACCCCAACAGTTGTGGGAGAACCTGGCCTTGTCTATCTGTGTGTGAATACTCCAAAGATATATATATATATATATATATATATATATATATATGATTATGTAACTTTTGTTGACCAAGGCATATCAATGATGCTATAAAATTATCCCAATTCATGAGTCATGACAAAAACAACGGTTTATGAATAGAGCTATGAAAGAGAAATATGCATGATGCCGTTTTCCTTAAAATCTTTGCTGTACAATAGTACAAATTGGGTTACTCATTTCAAATCTTTTGGACAATGCCCTCTATGATATTCTTCAATTTAAAAAAAAAAAAATTAAAATCCCCTACAATATTTGCGCGTGATTTACTCTTAATTTCAACTATTGCTAGACCTTGCTTTGGGAAAGCATCATATAAGCCAATCAATGGGATTGTCATGATTACATGACTAAATTTGTTTCTTGACATTACAAATTTCTGAATATTATGATGAATGGTTATTGGATTATTATGCCAATGTATCACATCATTGTGTCAACGGCACAATGCTGTGCCATTTTTGGTGATATTTAGTCAATTTTTGCTAATAATAAGTGATCTACTAGACTAGGGTTGAAGGGTGGCATGTGATAATGTTGAATATTGGAACTGCTTTTTCTTTTTCCTTGTGTAACTCCAGATTTTATGCCATTCAATGTGCCTTTTTTATTTTTTATAGAATACAAAGTTTCAAACTCCCTTTCTTTAAAGGTTTAGAGTTTAGAGATTGGGTGGATTATATTAATTCAACCGTTGTTCGAAATATAAAGGGTTGGTATCAAAAATCCACTTACATATAAAATAAACCTATTAATATCTTCACCTAATAGTAAAAATAATCATGATGAATTACACATCATAAATTTCAATCATATTATAAATATATTATAAAAAAAAAAAAAAAAAAAAAGACATTAGATAGAATATCCTAATTCTACCCACAACTTCATTTCACACACCCCCCCCCCCCCCCCCCAAAAAAAAAAAAATCCCCATAAATACTAAGATCGAAGTTGTAAGCAAATGCTGGTGCCAAGAGTGGCTGTGGATATTTTATTTGGATATGTTTGTTCACTTTGTTGGACTTCGGAAAATCTCTCATCTTGCAGTATTAGCTTCTCATGAACTTGGAGGAAACCACTTCTTCAAGAAAAGTAAAAAAAAAAAAAGAATAATAGTGATCACAACGAAACTCAATACCTGCAGTGTATATAAGACATCCAAGGGTGTCATTATCACACCTACCATTTTTATTTTTTTCCCACAACTTTCAAAGTCAAAAAATCATATTAATCAAAGCTTGGACCAAGATTTCTTTTTTTAATTATATACCATACTTTGCGTGGTCCTTTATAATTAAGCTCAATTTTAGATAAGAACCCTCACTTTGTATTAGTACATTACATAATGAATGAGTGATAACTTTTAAATTAATTAATGAAAAAGAACATTTTAGCATTAGTGAAGATGCAAGCAGATGGAACTAGTTCCAAAAGGTACATACTAGAAAAATTAATTATATAGTGAGAAGTTAAATCTATTCTTTCACTTTCACCTACATTTTTAAAGAAGGGCTAAAAGCTTCTCTTTTTGTCTCTTAATTGCCCTCAAAACGTTAAGAGTTGATGCTTAACAAATTGATCAAGACCGTTGCTTTGATGGATGACTTCTGGGATTGGTTAAGACTTTATAAGAGCACTTTATAGATAATTAATTTCTCTTTTGTCATCAATTCTTGATGAACCAAGGATGAGTTAAGCATGCATGATATGGTAGATATATGAATCTCTTTCTTTCATTGATCATGCTTAAAAGCCTTCACGTAGGTTGAGCAACTCTCTGCGAAGGCTTACTGAAAAAAGCCAAGTTTATGCACATATACATAATCAAATTGTCTTATCTATTGGAGGTATATATCTAAACTCTAAAGCCTCCATCACATGTGATAGTTTGGATAGGCTTAAATTTTTGATAACTTCTTTGCTTAAACGCCTATTATTATTTTGAAACTCAGAGAGAGAGAGAGAGATATATAGAATGAATAGTCTATAGCAAGTTGAAAGTTGAAACAATTACAACAAGGAGTTGAATTTGTTTCAACTTTCAACTTAGAGATTAAAAGTTTAGACAACTCCTAAAAGTGATATGATAAAGTTTAGACAACACATACTTTAATCATAGTCTTCAGTTGTGATCTAAGTTTAATCTCTATGTCAGAAACAATAAGTATATTGCATTAGAGTATATGATTTTGTTGATAAGTACAAAGCATTTAAACTTTAAGCTCCATGACCATACGGATGCGTAGCAAGTTGAAAGTTGAAACAAGTAGAACAAGGAGTTGAATTATATGTTAACTAGCTCTGCTTTAATCATCATCCATTTGTCAATCAAGTAGACAAGACATGAGGCCTCTTAAATAAAAAAATAGTCTATAGCAACTGCAAGAGAAACATTCATTAACCCACATTATATACAAACTGAATTCAGGAAATAAATAAATAAAATAGAGAACTCCAGAAGGACATAGCGGGAGACGGATACTGTAGAGAATAGATACAGCCTGGTCCAGCCAACTCTTGTAAATCCTCAACCTAAAAAATAATAGTTTCAAAAATGATACAAAGTTTGTATCTCATTGGACATTGACTATTAAAACCAGACAAAGATATAGATCACATATATCTTGCGAATTGTGACATCATGGTTGGTGTCTTTATCTTTGTTTAACGTCCTACCTTCAAGTTTTTTTTTTTTTTTCTTTCTAACTCAAAGGTTATAAAAGTTTTACCATCAAGTAGACAAAGTTAAAGCTTTTTCCTTTTAAACTATCAAATCAAAATAGATAAATAATTATAATACTGAGGGTACTATTAGTATATAATAAATTTTGTATTTCTTTTTTTCTTTTTATAACACTAGGAAACCAATAGTTTTTAGTCCTATAAGTCTGCATTGTAATAATAATGTCATAAATGGGTTATGAGGTGGATTCACCAAATGAATGGACCTAATTTTGTGTTTGTCATCCACTTGCATTTTTCGTTTTTCTTTTTGTTTTGTAACACGAATAGGTCCACATGCATTGCACATATGGGCCAATCATCTCAATTATGGGCTTCCATCAATCATAGTAAAGATAGAGGATTAGGTGAGCTCAAAAATATTTGTAGATCTCTTCTCCGCACAAAATAACAATACAAAACAGCCCCCTGATTGGAAGAATCGGTTTTTTAGACTAGTTGTTGAGTATAGTATATATAGTGTCTGTGCTAATTACAAATGTCTCCTATCTAATAATTCTTCACCACATCTTAATTCTTATTCAAGAATGTAACTACTACAAAGAAAATTAAACAAAGAAAATAAACAAAGATACATTGGCTTTAAGCTATTTATAGTGTAGATATTTAGAAATTATAACTACTACAAATCAACTCAATACAAAAAGCAGCCCTCTGATTTGATTGGAAGAATTGTTCGTTTGGACTTATTGTTCAGTATGGTATAGCAGCCCTCAACCTAGTATGCTTTTAATTCTTCAATTTATAGTAGATGGTGGGAGTCAACCCAATCGTTATAAAAATAAATTAAAAAATAACCCAGTCGTTATAAAAATAAATTCAAAAATAAAGTTAGTGCTTGATCCGATGAACCCTTGGTAATAGTTTTTCTAAGAGATTGAAATTTTGTGGATTGCAGGTTAGGGAAGCATTGTTTCCTCTGAGTTAGACGAGAACAGCCATCTGACATGAACTACTTTCCTTTTCAAAAACTGTCAACTTTTTGTCATTTATTGGGTGTCATTGCATTATTTACTTCTGTGATGACAATGTGTAAAACAGAAAGCAAAGAAAATGAGTCCTTTATATAGTTTAAAGCATCATTGATGGATTACGTTCATATAGCACCAAACTTTTTTGAACTCAGTTTTGACCAATGACCCAAGTAATTGAGTATCATGGTATTACAAACTTAATAATTATTGCAGATTTAATAATTATTACAATTACATGAATTGGGTATTTGTTAATATATTTGTAAAACACTTATAGTTAACTACTTTTACAACTTATCACACTAAGTGAATTTGATACAAGTGTTATATGTTCTAAGTGAGAGTAAGCATACTTGGGTGTGTCTGTACTTGTAGATCTCAGAAATGACTGTGATTATAATAATTATTACCTTTGTAGTAACAAATCTTGGTGTAGGTAAAATTTCATAAATATTGTGTCACAATGGATAAAAGTTGGATGGACAAGAGGAGGGGTTCAAGGGAATATTTTAAAGGTGTAACAAAATTCGTGGAATTTGCCTCTCTCTCCGCACGTGATGGGAAGATCTTATGTCCTTGTGCGAAATGTGTGAATTTGATTTTACAACCGCTAAATGTCGCACGTGATCATTGTTGGGCTTCGAGGATGCTTAACAATTACAAAGTTTGGAATTTCATGGGGAATTGGTGGCTGCTACGGCAGCTACAGAATGTGGGAGCTCTCATGTGCAAGAAACCCAAAATGTATATGGTGATTTTCGTGGGATGTTGCACGATTTGTGCCCCCCACATGAAGTGGCACCCGAACTACTGGAAGAAGGTCCAACTGCGCAACATCCGGCTAAAGGTCCGAATGATGAGGCCAAGAAGTTTTACAAGATGATAGATGATGTAGAGAAACCTTTATATGAAGGTTGTACAAAATTTAGCATTTTCTCAGCCATTGTCGTGTTGTTCCAGCTGAAGACTCTGTGTGGTTGGATGAATAAGTCATTTACTATGTTGCTTCAAGTCCTAATGGATATGCTTCCTTCGGATGCTAAGTTGCCAAAGGACCATTATGAGGCTAAGAAGATAGTTCGAGATTTGGGTTTGGGTTATGAGAAGATCCATGCTTGTCCCAATGATTGTATGCTATTTTGGAAGGAAAATGTTAACCTCAAGGCGTGTCCTTGTTGTAAAGTTTCAAGGTGGAAAACAAATGACATATCTGTTGGTAGTAAAAATGCTTCATCCAATAAGGGGAAGAAGAAAGCTGCAAAGATCCTACGGTGGTTCCCTTTAAAGCCAAGATTGCAGCGACTATTTCTTTCACCCGATCTAGCTAGTACTATGAAATGGCATGTTAATGGTCGTACTGATGATGGGGTTATGCGGCATCCTGCTGACTCAGATGCATGGAAAATGTTTGACAGTAAGCATTTGGAGTTCTCGTCGGACCCTCGTAATGTCAGACTTGGATTAGCTATGGATGGGTTTAACGCCTTCAGAATTATGAGTACTAGTCGCAGTATGTGGCCTGTCATGTTGGTCCCCTACAGTCTCCCACCTTGGCTGTGCATGAAACAATCATCTATGATTCTATTATTAGTTATTCCTGGTCCTACCTCGCCAGGGATTGCTATAGATGTGTACTTGCAACCGTTTGTAGAAGAACTAAGGGAGTTATGGGATGTTGGAGTACAAGCATACGATGCATCTTCAAAAGAAATATTCCAATTGCGTGCAGCATTGATGTGGACAGTAAATGATTTTCCTGCATACGCAGATTTGTCGGGTTGGAGTACTAAAGGTGGGTTGGAGTGTCCTTCTTATGCCGTGGAGATCGACTCTCGATATTTGAAAAATGGCCACAAATTCTGTTACATGGGACATATGCGATGGTTGGATGTTGACCACGATTTCCGGAAAGAAGGTATGTTATTTGATGGATCTAATGATACGCGATCGGCTCCTGAACCACCAGTCGCATCAGACATTATTCTGGAAACTGAACATTTAGTTGGACGTTGTCTCGGAAGGAAATGTCAACTTGCTTACAATAAAAGAAAGAGAGGGGAGGCATACCATAGTGGTTGGAAGAAAAGGAGTATATTTTTTACCTTGCCTTATTGGGAGGATCACAAGTTGCGACACAATCTTAATGTGATGCATATAGAGAAGAATGTGATGGATAATATACTTGGCACGTTGTTGAACTTGAAGGATCAAACAAAGGATAATTACAAGGCACGCCTTGACTTGGCAGACATGGGGATAAGGAGTGAACTCCACCTACAGCAAAGAAGTGATGATAAGTATACCATACCGCCCGCTTGTTTTCATATGACTTCATCAGAGAGAGATGGTTTCTTCCAAGTTTTGAAGGGCGTAACAGTGCCTGATAGGTATGCTTCTAATATCTCACGCTGTGTGAATATGAAAGAACGCAAGATTTCTAGTTTGAAGAGTCATGATAATCACATCTTGATGCAGCAAATTTTTCCCATAGCATTACGCGGGTCTTTGCCGTCTCATGTTACTAGGCCTTTGATAAAGTTAGCTTGCTTCTTTAGAGAAATTTGTTCCAAAACCCTTAGGGTTTCAGATATTGCGACTATTGAGGCAGACATTGCAGTGACATTGTGTGAATTGGAAAAGATATTTTCTCCATCCTTCTTTACAGTGATGGTACATTTGGTCATGCATTTAGCTGCTGAAGCCAAGATTGGTGGTCCAGTGCACTACCGTTGGATGTACCCCATTGAGAGGTAAGATATGTGTATTATTATTGATCAATATTGAGCTTCATGTGCGCGTTTGAATTAAATGTGGCCAGTCATTAATCTCATCATTCCTTTATAGGTACCTCTCACACCTTAAGTCTTATGTACGAAATAGAGCTGCCTCGGAAGGGTCTATTGCTGAAGGATACATAGTAGAGGAGTGCTTAACATTTCGTTCACGGTATATGGAAGGAGTTGAAACTATATTCAATCGACCCACCAGGACAATTGAGGAGTCAACGTGGGTGGTTTCAATCGTGACACTGAACAATAGAGAGTGGACCCAAGCCCATCACTACGTTTTATTCAATTCGGAAAACATCAACCACTTTCGTGAGTAAGTACTACGTCTACAAATATGATTGCACGTCAATCCAATGTACGTTAGGTCTATTAACCCTAATACAATTGCCTGCACAGGATGCACAGAAGATTGATAAAGGAAGAACTCCGAAAAGGCCACCATCGTATATCCGAGGCCATTATATATAAGCACCACATGGAGAAGTTTTGTAGTTGGTTTAGGGGTCACGTACATATGAAATTTTCAACTTATTCAACTTGTAACACTGTCTCAATTATAAATATATTGTACTGATATGAATAATGTTGTTTGGATATGTTAGGTGATGTCATTGACTGGTGCTGATAGGGATAGGGAGAGAGTTAGTGATACCCTTGCTGCACTGTCCAAATGGCCATATATTTATGTAAAGCGGTTGAAGCATTATGTCATAAATGGCTTAAAATTTAGAAGTGTAAGTGATGAGGCAAACAGGAAAATGCAAAATAGTGGAGTTAGTGTCGCTACTGATGGTGGCATTACGTACTATGGTGTTTTAAGTGATATAATCGAGTTGAATTATTCTGATAATATCAAACATGTGTTATTCAAGTGCAAATGGGTTGATGACCAAAATAGGAGAGGATATAGGACTGATGAATTTGGGTTCCCTATGGTGAACTTCACACACTTCATACATGGTGGAAATGAAATGACGGATGAACCATATGTCTTAGCATCTCAAGCTACACAAGTGTTTTATGTGGAAGATAAAAGGCACAAGGATTGGTATGTTGTTGTCAAAACTAAAGCTAGGGATGTGTTTGATGCCGGTATTGGTCCCCAACATGATGAGGATGACACGTATAGTTTTTCTGAGAATGTTCTATACAATATAAGTACTAATGAGGTTGTGAGTGACAACCTTGGTTGGGCTCGGGATGATGTAGAGGGAATGACAATTGATACCTCTATCATTGCTGAAAGAGATCTTCATGAAGTAAACAACTTAGACGATTGTGAGTTTATTGACGATGACTTCGACAATGAAGATGACAACGAGGATAAGTACACCAAGGATGAGTAGTGTAATTGTTTAGTGGTGTATTATGCATTTGGATGTTACAGTTATTAATGTCCATTAAGCTATTAGTTTGAATGCCTTTGTGTAATATTTGATGAATTTGTTAAGTCCTCCTAATATTGTTATGTTCGTGTGGTGTTAGGGTTTCATTTCGTCGTTGTTGTAGTGTTTGGCAAAGAAAAGTTCTTAAACTTGGATATATGCTTGTATATATTGTTGCAGCCCATATGTATGTGATTATTTTACTTTGTCCTTTTCACTTACATTGTATGCAATTGATTGTTGTCTATAATTAACATTTTCTTTGTGTTGTGAAGTTGTGGGGCACAAGAATGGGAAAGAAACATCCATTGCCATTTGTACAAGTTGGCGAAGGACCCTCACATTCACGACAGAAGGGGGAGGAGCTGGAAGCCGCCCATACTGCTAAGCAGGCAAGAGCGAATGCAAGTGATGCTGGGACACAACCCCCAGGTAGTTTACATGTCTTGAAATGTAACTTTTGTTATTTATTACTAGAAACATAATTTTCCGGTTGTTGGCCGCAGAAATGCGAAGGGAACGTCCATTGACGGTTGTTGAAGTTAGCCAAAGATCATCACGTTCACGAGAAAGCGTGCAGGAGGAGCTAAGGGCCGTCCTTATGGCTGAGCAGGCAAGAGGGGATGCAAGTGATGATGATGAGACACAACCCCTTTCTCCAGGTAGTTGACATGTCTTGAAATGCAACATTTGAGAATAAATACTAGATGCATATTTTTTTCATTTCTTTTAACCTCTTATCATTTCTGTCACTTCTCATTACAGAATTAGCCATCAAGTGTTCGAACATGATGTAAAAATGGTAGTTTTGCATTTTCAAAATAATGTCTCTTTAAAGACACATAATGATACCATGTGATTGTGACAAACTTAAGAGTTATCGTATTGACTTCAAAAGACCGTAGAAGCTACAAGACTAAAATGGATTTATGACGAAATTAGATGATGTAATTTGTAATTTAACCTAATAATTGTATGTAACGAAAGTAGGCTTTAAATTCTATAGTTCTATGAGCCACTTAAAGCTTTAATAGAGTTTCATTTGTGGAAAATGATTAACATATTCGGGCTAAGGATAGCATGTAATGCATTTAATTTCTACGGTAGGACAAAGTCTTGCCATATTTTCATAACATTGTTTTGAGTTGTTGTAGTCATAGAAGAACTCAAACAGATGTCCATGTGTGAAGTGTTAGGCTAATTTAGAAAAAATCTTAAACATAGATAAATATAAAGATAACTTATGTGTGGCTAGGGACATTTTGAATTGTTAGTGTACAAATTTCCTTCAATATTTTATATAATTATTACCATTGTTCGCTTATGTCAAAACTTTATCGTAATTGAATTTTTTATAGATGCATCTATAAATTACTCATGAGTAATTTCAATTTCTCTTAGCTAACTAGAGAGAATCCATTCTCGCTCATGCTCAGAAAAAGAAAAAAAAAAAAAGAAAAGAAAAGAAAAGAGATACTATTCTCCCTTGGTCTTGTTAGACTGATTTTAAAATCAGTCTAAACATGTTATTAAACATGCTTCTTATTCCTAATATGAACGAGTTGATTCATTTATTGTCCTGAGTACTAAGTAAATTAACAAAACAAATGGGCAAAAAAAGGTTCTTCCAAAAGCAAGTATCAAAATGTCCACATTTACCAACATCACTAACCAATAGTTGAGCACTTGCGCTATATATATATATATATATATATACAGTAACTTTTCTGTAAATGTGAACTTTGACATGTCATTCCTAAAGGTGGTTTACTATATGCAGAAGATTTGGTTCAAGAAACTCCGGTATCCAATAATGGCCATGCAGAAAATTTGGTTCAAGAAACCCCAGCAGCTAGTAATGTGCGGAAAACGCGTGGAAGAACGCTACTGCAGCGAATATAAAGTCTTCCAGGGAACTTGAAAATTGAATGTGGGTTAAATGTACGCGGCCAACCGATTGGGGAGAGCGGACAAGCATTCAAAAGGTGGTTGGGCACTTTCTGCCTCAGCCCTGCCTTGTGCCCACTTGTGCCAGTTGCTTGGACGCGTGTTCCGCATAAAAACAAAGTAGATTGCTGGATAGAGATTGAGGTAGTATCATATTAAGCTACTTTTTATTGTTATGTACAACCGTATGTGTGCTAAATGACACTTTCAGTGGGGTGGACTATTGCACTATGCTAACTCAATTTTTGCATTTTAGAAACGGTGGATTATTGACCCAGAAATTATCCAACCGGCTAATCAAATGAATTGGGCAATGCACCTACTAGGGGAATTGAGGAGGAACCGAAGGACCAAGCTGAAAAAGATATGCTACCCAAAAGATGCGTCGAAAGAAGAAGTTATTGGAAAAATACCACAATGGGCTAATACGCAGGAGTACACGGCGCTAGTTGACTATTGGTTTTCGCCTACTACAAAGGTTTTTTACATTTTCTTGCTCTATTGTCTTTTAGTGGTAATATACATATATATGATGGGGTATTTGAATTTACTATGTACAGTTTATTTAATTGATTTGTTTGTTTTAATTTGTTGGCGAGAATGTGTTTGTAGACATTAGTTGATACGAACAAGAGAAGTCGTGGGTTTCAGAAGGACATAGCGAGGTTAGGACCTATTAGTTTTGCCCAAACTGCGGACAATATGGTAAGAAATGCATTATACAACAATTAGTTAGGGTTTTAATATTCTACTATTTTCTCATCAAATGTAACGAATATAAAGAGTTTGATGAAACTAATTTACTGATGAATTTGAGCATTTTGTGTGAATTAGTATGAAATTTTTACTATTACTCGTCTCATTAGTAAAATTTCGCAATAAAAACTAATGTCAAAGGACCATGTGAGGTTTCATGTTGTTGCAGAGGAGAGCACAGTGTTAGGGGAAGGAAGGCATTTTTCTTTTTGCATGTTCATGACTGTTAATAGACAATTCTTGTGATGTTTCCTGTTCTTGATTCGTGATTTCATTAAGAATTATGTTCGTAGAGTTACTCTATATTAAAATCTAGTAGCTCGACCCATTTGGTTTGGTGATTTGGGAGATTAAAAGTACGTTATGAAAACCTCAAAACGTCATTTCACAATAACTTATGAAAAACACTTATTATTTTAATTTTCTTGGGATAGACATTATTATTTTAATTTTACAAAGAGAGAGAGAGAGAGAGAGAGAGAGAGTTGTCCTTATTGTTTGAGCTTTGTCAAGATCATTACAATTTTTGTTTATACAAGAATGAGGAAACTAGTAGTCGTTTTATTGGAACTTTAAGAAAAGTAGGAAATTTTATGGGTTACTTTTGTTTTTTTGGGTTGAAACCAATTTAGAGGATAGTTTGCGTAGAAGAATATTTATTGATAGGAACATGTCATGTTTCATCGTATTATTTTGTTCATAGTTTGTTTTACAATGAACTGGGCATGTTATGTCCCAAAGTCCATTCGCTATGTTTGGTTGTTGATTGCCGCTTCATATCACCAACATAAATTTTCACCATTCTAATGAGACTGTTGAATATGATGTAGGCAAAAGAGAGTGGCCATGCAGTAGAGCGTGCAGCACTTTTTGCGAAAGTATACTGCACAAAAGATGGGACTCTAGTTAGTACAGCAGTGAAAGATAAGATTGTAAGCCCTATATCGTAACCTAGTTCTTTTGTATTTTGTGCGTGAATTGCTTATAGCAAGTAATATATTATTTGGTTATTCTGTGAAAACAGGATAAAATGAAAGAAATTTTAAACAATGGGTGCTCACTACAAGGAGAGTGTCACGAAGGAATCCTATGGGCAAAAGACGATGCGTTTGCTCAAGTGATGGGGGCAAAACGATCTAGACGTGTACGTGGCGTCGGTTTTGGACCAACCCCATCGGGAAGAAGTGGGTCTAACCTTCCATGTTGTACATTGACTCCACCATCATCCACCGAAACTGCCCATAGGATGACTTCATTGGAAAATTCGCACCAGAATTTGAGAGACGAACTTGCCCAATCAGAGCAGAAGCATAAGGAGGAAATCGTTGAATTACATGCGAAGCATAAGGAGCAAATTCCCCAAGCACTGGTTGAAGCAAAGCGGCAATCAGATGCACAGCATAAGGAGCAAATGGCCGAAGCACTGGCCGAAGCAAAACGGCAATCAAATGCACAGCATAAGGAGCAAATGGATGAAATGATGTCGAGCATGAGAGCCATGTTAGACCAACTGACGTCAGCTTTAACTTTAAGTGGTTCACTGCGTTCTCTGGTACTAAAAATGTAGCATTTAATTTAATGAAAATAGCGTCTTTATTGCAATGTATTGTTATGTGCTACTAATATGATGTGTTTAATATACTTAGGATAGCGCTGCATCACAACGATAAGGACAACTCTTCGTGGATATTTTGTGATTGTCTGTTGTATGGACTTTTGGCTGTTAATTAGATGTAATTGTACACATGAATATTACTTAGATTTTATAGACAGGTTGATATGTAGACAGGTCAATCGTGCCATTCAAAGATTGACTCACTTTTTTGTAAAGAAAACATTTTAGTTGCCTCTCTTGTAGAAGAACAACCAAGAGGATTAAATAATGAAGCCATGCATTGTTCTCAATGTAAGTTTGAAATAAATAAATTTTACCATTTCGTAATTTTAAGTACTTTTGAATGTTGATGGTTCAACATTTGTGAAATTTTGTTGGATAGGAATTTTTCCATTATCGCTCGTGTTGATCATGGCAAGTCTACGCTTGCTGACAAGCTTTTGAAGCTCACTGGGACCATTAACAAACGACATGGTTAGCCTCAATACCTTCAAAAGTTGCAGGTATATCATCATTTTTAAAAGATTTTTTTTTTGTTGTTGTTTAGGAAAAACAAAAATTGGGTATTCAATGGAAGTTGTTTATACTTGCTGAGTTGTCTAGGAAGAGACATGCATTAGGAATGATATGAAATTTATATGGGATGTTTGAGTGTGTGATGTTTTTCATGGGTTTGTTTCTGAGTGAAGAGTGAAGTATATGCTTGCTAAATTGTTTAGGCAGATACATGAATTGGGTATTCTATGGAATTTGTATTGCTTGTGATGAGTTTGTTTCCGAGTGAAGTTATAGACTCTTTATACTTGTTGTTGTGGTTCTGATTCGGAAAAGTAGGATAGAGTTTTACCATGTGATTCAGTTATCTCAACAACCAAATAGGGCGAACTTAATCAAGTATGAAATATATTCACTACAAAAAATTCGTCATGTCCCAGCGTTTTTTTCCCGACGCTTTTAAAAAACGCCGTAATAGATACGCCTGTCCCAGCGCTTTTTGAAAACGCTGGTATAGAAAGCCCAAAAGCACTAGGATAGGGTTACTGAATTCCTAAATGGGGAAAGCCCTATCCCAGCGCTTTTGTAAGCGCTAGGACAGGTCTTTCTCCATAAGGGAATGGAGTGACCTATCCCAGCGCTTACAAAAGCACCGAGACAGGTCTTTTTCCATTTGGGAAGGAGAAAAATGAAGATAGACCTGTCCCAGCGCTTCCAAAAGCGTTGGGACAATTCACATAAGGATTTTTTTTTTTTAGATAAATTATAACCTTTTGAGACGAAATCATCCCATTAGCGACGAAATGAAATTGTCGCTAAAGGGCATATATATATGATTGTAAGAGCCATTTTGGTCCAAAAAACAAGAGCCATTCGGTCCAAAAAAAAAACAAAAAAAAAAAAAAAAAAAAACAAGAGCTAACCCAAAATACCCAAACCGCATCGGAAGCCGCCATCGCCAATATGCTCAAGCCGTCGCCAATCCACTTCAGTTCACGACGGTTCGGACGCCGATCCACTTCAATTGGGCGACGCTGATCCACTTTTGTTGGGCGATGCCGATCCACTTCAGATCACGACGCTGATCCACTTCAGTTAGGCGACGCCAATCCACTTCAGATCACGACGGTTCGCAATGCAAAGAGTCACCAGCCGTTCGCGACGCTTTCAGCGACCGGTCGCCTTCCATCCAACCGGCGACCCTTCGCCTCCCACCCAACCGGCGACCCTTCGCCTTCCACCCAATCGGCAACCTCAAACGTGTAATGGGTATTTTTTTTTTTTTTTTCCTTTTGAGTTAATTTTTTTGTTAATTTTTGTTTAATGATTCTAGTTCCTTTAGGTATTTTTGTTTAATAATTCTAAATGCTTGATGTTAATTTTTTTGTTTAATGATTCTAGTTCCTTTGGGTATTTTTTTGTTTGATACAGTAATGGGTATATGCATTTTTGTTTAGTTTGGGTATTTGATATTTTCTGTGTAATGGTTGTGAAGAAAGTTTCTTATATATGTACTTATCAATTGCTGTAATTCTTTTAGATTTCTATGGTTCTGATTGTTTGGATGATTCTAGTTTTGGATCCTCATTCTCTTGGTTTGGTTTCCACACTGATGGTTTCCACATTGATGATTGTTTAGATTTCTTTTTTGTTATGTTTGGTTAAATGCCTATTTTGATTTACTAAGCAAAAGGTTAGGAGTCCCAGCTTAAGTGTTTACTGTGTGGGTGGAGATCTTGTAAGGAGAGTTACATTGATAAGAATTTGATGATTTATTTGATAATGAATGTCTTTCTTCAGCCTTGTGCTAATTGGTGCTCACAATATTTGAGGAGAGTTACGCACAATATTTTTTACACAGCCTATTTCTATATCTTACTTATACTGCTTATTTAAATGATACATTTGGAATATTATGTTCTTTCTTGCTGAAGATGTTCTTATAAACAATTGATGTTGCATATACTGGGTTATTATGTCTCTCTTTCTTTCAAATAACTTTTTGATCATATCTTCTAAATCTTTCTCTTCATGAATTTCAATTAACAAATTTCCATCAACAACATATTTATAAGCCTTTTGTAAGCTGCAAATCATGGCTTCACTTTACTTAGATGTCATCATACCCTCTTGTTTGAATGATGAAAATTTCCACAGTAGTGCTAGCTTTTAGCAAAAACTGCCAATAGATTGTATCTTAAATTTCAACCTAGAAGTAGCCAACAAAAACTGTTGATTGTGGCTCAAATGACACTAATATGCAACATGTATCCAAGGGAAAACCTCCTACAATGTACAAAGCTCACATTGTCATTACAGCCTAGGAATTAATAGACCTAATTTACGTCATTTGAGTTATCATAGTAGTGAGTAATGGTCAGTTCGCTTTTGCAGGAGTGGCAACTTGTTTGAAGTTTACCTTCTTCTTTCCGTGGGCAAACACGGGGATTGCTAAAGGGCGAGTAAGATCTGCTTCTTAATTCCCTTAAATTGTAAAATAATGTGTCTACATTACTGCTGTGGTGGGTTGTTTATTTGGAGCAAGCGGGTGGTTTGCATGGTGTTATAAGGTGGTGTACATTGATTTTGGGAGTGTTGCTTGTGTTTTGTGTGTACATTGATTTTGTGTGGCATGCCTAATGGTTTTTGAATGGGTTTATATCTAAAATTATTTATAGCTATATAGACACACATAGAGTACTATATATACTATATAGACACACATAACTATATATAGACACACATAGAGTACTATATATACTATTGACTTTGTTTTTGTTTATTAAAAGTCATAAATTTTGTTCTTTTTTTTAGCATTACACACAACACATTACAATAATGTTTTTTTTTTCAATAATTGATGGAGGAAATGCTTGAGTGCATTCAGATGCAGAAATTAGTTGAAATTAGAAGTGTGAAGTGAAGTTTGGTTCCCACTTGTGATATGTGAAGTGTGAAGTGAAGTGATGTCTAGAGATTTGTAGAGAAAGAGAGAGGTGGTGGTTGATGTTTAATACTGCAAGTGTAGTTTGTAACAGGGGAGATTGTTGTGTCATTTGAGTGTTGTTGTAGTTACTGGGCAGCTTGAGTGCCTTGCTTTGTTTGAACTTCTTTCGTCAAGAGTTTTTGACCAATAAAATTACTTATTCATTCCCCCCCCCCCCCCAAAAAAAAGGCCCCCTACATTTAAAAAAAAGAGTGTAATACACTATGATATATTTAGTTTGCCCACTTTAACAAATATTCTAACTCTGCCAAAGCTTCAATTTAAATGATTGGCCAACAAGCTATCATGGATGCTTATCTTTGCCTTCTCCATCTGACAGCTGGAATACTAGTTGGTAAGTGTAGTAATAACCAATACTAGCTTACTAGAGTTTTTTTTTTTTTTTTTTTTGATAGGTAAAAATAATATTATTAAAAAGACACTACTAGAGGTTTTTTTTTTTTTATGTACAATTTTATAACTTATGTATATGTATTATAATTTTTGACTAAATTATTACAATTATCTTAGTTACAGGATTTTTTGAGGACCCATTTAATCAGTTATTTACTTCTTGACAAAGTGTAGTAGTGTTGGTACAAATAAGAATTCTTTTGCAATTAGAGAACTGCAGTAGGAAATACTAACTTTTTCTACCTGATTACTTTACCCAAGCTTTTGGTAACATAATTTATCTAAAGATTCCATATAGCTGGAGAATGAAATTAATCTTTTGTAAGCTTTACCCAAGCTTTTGCTAAGCTTTTGTAATCAATTTTTTGCTTGGTTTTCTTTTCAGTCTTTACTCTGTTTTTCCCTTTTTGTAATTTTTGGGTTTGCTTTGTGCTTTCTTGCATAGAGTCGTCTTTCATATATATATATATATATATATATATGATAAGAATGATATATATATATATATATATATATATAGCTGGAGAATGTCAAATGCATTTGATTTATCATTTTTGGTTTGTTTGTACCCTCCACATGTTAGATTGCCTCACTTGCTATGAAAATGAATTTAGTGTTTTCATATTGTTGGACCTCTCTTATATGTGATAGCATATTGTATTTTGATTACTGTGGTGGCACTTATAGTTGAAGGGGGGGAAAAGGCAGGTTTAAAATATGAGATTGTAAATCAAAGTTTGCTTCTCACAGTTATGGGCACTGGGAGTAAACATTATTTAACTGGGACAAAGTACTCTTCTTTCACCAAAACAAGTCTGGATCCTATCAAGTGCATTTCTTCTTAATATAATCTTCTACAAAACTGTTTCTTTTCATAGCTGCATATTTTATGGTTATTTAATTAGCTTAGCTGTCTTAGTTCACTAAGCCAAGTGCACACAACTTGCCCAATCAAGGCTCGTGTCTTATCCCCATATACATTAGTTTTGACATCCATAGATTGTCTCAATCAGTAGGAGCTTGCCATTCTTTGACACTAGAGAATAAATGGGTTCTGCCCTTTTAGAAGGTAGTCATTTGCATTTGGTTTCTATTTCACACATATACACACATATTATATTTTACTAGTAACCGTGATGAAACATGTTCAGTATAATCAGCACTTTGGAGGAAGTTGTGGTAATTGCTAATCAAGCCCATCCTATTAAGTATCATAGTTCAGGTTTAAAGATAAGTTTTGTTTGCTTTGCCACTTCCTCATACCATCTACTTTTCTTATCTGTCTGTCTACCTGTATTTAATGGTACAGTTTGAGATCAAAACTATATCACTTCTTTTTTTAATCCAAAACATGTCATGTTTGCTGTTGACATTGTCATATTTGATTGCAGAGGTAAATTTGAATTTTACGATTTTTTTTTTTTTTTTTGCTTTGTATTGATTTGGTTTCTTTGTCTAGCTATGTTAGGGAAGGACTTCTTGGCCAACTCATGGGAAACCGGATTACAATCACATTGCGGTAAGGGTGTTTACCTTGTTCACTAATCCTGTGCAAGTAATTATACCACAAGATTTGTAGGATCCTATGTATCTATTTTAAAACTATTATATTAGAGAGAAAAGGTGGAGTATTTTCTATTAGGAGTGTTGTTTGTTTTGTGACTTACATATTTGCAACTCAATGTGCAATGGTGAAATCGTAGTGTAGGTGCAGCTTATAACATTCTAGACACTTGGAATGATATATTTTGTGTATATATAACATTCTAGACATTTGAGATGTAATTGTTGATATGGTGTAATTAAATATATTTAGTTTCTTGGTTTAATGTGGTATTTTATTTGCTATGGAAAAATATGAATTGTGGTTCATTATAGTTGCTATAAAATAGGTATTGGAAAATATGTATTGTAGGTTAAAAAAAAAAAATTAATTTTTTTAGCACTTGTAATATTACAGGTGCTAAAAAAATTAAAAATTTTTTTAAAAAAAAAAATGACCTATCCTGGCGTTTTTCAAAGCGCTGGCATAGATACTGTCTATGCCAGCGCTTTCAAAAGTGCTGGGATAGGTCATGAATCAGTATAATGAAAAAGGGCCTATCCCAACGCTTTTGAAAGCGCTGGCATAGGTACTACCTATGCCAGCGCTTTGAAAAACGCCGAGACAGGTCCCCGCAACCCTATACTGACACTCAAAACATGGCGGTTTGAAGCGCCGGGAAAAAAAACACCGGGATAGGAATTTTGACCCTATCCCAGTGCTTTTTAGGGCTATCCCAGCGCTTTTGAAAACGCTGAGATAGCCCCGTTTTTTTGTAGTGAGTTGGTTGTTTTCGATTGCGCAGTGAAAGCACTTGAATGCTTAGTTCATCCATTGTTAGATATGCACCTTTTCCATGTGGAGAAGGAGAATGAATATATACTGTGTGATTTAATTTTCCTTTAGTTTTCTCGGCGGCCAAACAGGGTAAATTTGATGACGTATTAAATTTAGTGTGATGTCAAAGTTGCAGCGAAAGCACTTGAATGCTAAATTTATTCATTATTACGGATGTGCATATTTGAGAATTTCAAGACTTTCTTTATTTATTTTTTAATATTTGGAAAGATTGGTTGAACGCCAAAATATGTGGTAGTTGAGGTGCTGGCCGGATTTTTGTGAACCAAAGTGACAAAACGTGTGTGATTTTTCTATGCAAAACAGAGTATTATTCCTTTTTGGTTCATGTGGTTCATGAAAAAAGAAAAATCTCTTATAGGACTGGTGAAATGGATATTGATGAATGTTCTCACCAGGGTAGGTTCTTGGAGAACAATAAGTTGGTAAAGAACATTGGGAAGGTTGTTCGAGATCTTAGAAGTCTTGGATTTACATCTATGACTGAAGATGCATATTCTTCTGCCATATTTCTGCTTCTAAAGGTGAGCATATGTTCCATTTTTGCAATGCATGTCTAGCTTATTTCTTTTCACCTCTACATTGGCCTATTTCTTTTCATTTCCAATATTGTATTGTTGTATTGGACATCCTCTTTTCCAATACTATATGTGAGAATCACATCTCACATTTTCTTTGTATGTAATTTGTCTTTGGGTCCCATCAAAATTTTCCTGTATGGGTGGCAGGCTAAAGTACATGATTTGGCTAGTGATGATTACAAAAGTTCTGTTTTGGAGTACATTAAATGGTGGATACAGGTATTTTTTTCCTTGTTTGTGTTGCCTTATTTTTTTAATTATCATTTTCTAAAATCCCTAATGTCTTAACTTGTTATCTATCCAAGATGTTTTCATTTGCATTGCACTTTTGATTCAATAAACCTGGTCCTCGTTTTGAGTTAATGGTTTAAATGGTATTGGTCTATACCATATGACAGATGTTTTCTTGTCTATATATGTGGAAGTTGAACAATTGTTGAAGATCTTATAGGTGTTTCAGCCAGGCATATAATTATTTGGTTTATATGTAATTGGGTTTTTGGTATAAATTATTTGTTAGTTATAATATGGGTATATACAAAATTGTATTAGTTCTTTGGTCATAAACAGTAATGTGACTTGATTTAAGGAGCTACTGTAATTGTCAGCAACTTCTTCCTGCATAGACTGAATGCAATATGCAAGATGCTGTAAAATTGATATTGTTTTTCTTGGCATGTTTTGTATTTCTTCTGCTTATTTTTCTACTATCTGTTTGGCTTAAAAGTTTGGGTTTTTTTTTTTTTTTTTTTTTTGGAATTGGGAGATTGAAAATTGAAACCAACCCATGATGCAAAAATTTGGGCTTTTTATGTTTATGAAGTGTGTTTTTGTAGTTTTTGGTATTTGGATTATGCGCCATGAAGTAATCTTTTTCACTTTTATTTCTTCTATTGCAATGTGTCTGTTTGGTTATGGTGAAAAATGATGAATGATGGAAAAGACGCTTAAACAAAAGCTAGGATTTTTATTTGTTTGGAATTGGGATATTAAAAATTGAAACGAACCCATGAACCAAAGATGTGGACTTTGTTATTTGTTATTTTTTCTCATAATATTAGTTTGTTTTATGAGATCTAAAAAAACCAGTTATAATTTGTTTTTATCAAGATTCTTGATTGACTTTTGGTAATTCTGTTGCAAGGTTGGGATTTGTGAGCTTCCATTTCATCCAATCAGCTCAAAAGTTATTAGAGGAGTTGGTGGAAGTTATTGGAGGAGTTGGTGGAATGTAAGTAGAAACAAAATCTACTCTTTAATTTGTAACCCATGGACTGCAGTTCCTGTGTTCCAATTTAACCATTTTAATTTGTTGATACACAATATGGTGTAACTTTTTATTAACAATATACAATCAGTTCATGTTGCAGTAGCAACTTTTATCTGTTTTCATTTTCCTAATGTTTCTCACATCAATCACCAAGAAGAACTTTTTCATTGGTTCTAGGAATTTTGGTTGAAAGATTGATTCTGACAGGTTTAAGAAAAGGGCTATAGTTCTACCCTATAGCCGCGTGTTAGATGCGGCTAAAATAGTCCTCCTATAGCCACGTTTAAAACGCGGCCATAAGTTGGAATTTTGTAGGAATAACAAGTTTCAATTGATGTAAAACTTATAGTAGCGTTTGTAAAACTTATAGCAGCGTTTGTATGCATTTGCCATCTGATGAAGACAGGAAAAAGAGGGGGGAAAAAAAAACTATAGCCGCGTTTACAAAACGCGGCTATAGGAAAATTCAAAAAATAGTCAGGTGGTTATAGCCGCGTTTTAAACGCAGCTATAGGATAGATCTTTAGCCGCGTTTAAAACGCGGCCATAAGTTCTAGCCTATAGCCACGTGTTAGACGCGGCTAAAATGGTTCTTCGAAGTTGTCAAAGCGGATCCTATAGCCACGTTTAAAATGCAGGTATAAGTCTATGGCCTATGGCCACGTTTTAAAGTGTGGCCATTGATCCAATACCATAGCCGCGTTTAAAACGCGGCCTAAGACTATGGCCTATGGTCGCGTTTTAAACGTGGCTATAGATTCTATCTTAAGCCACATTTAAAACACGGCCATAAGCCTTGTCCTTAGGCCGCGTTTCAAAAAGTGCGGCCATAGACCCCTGCGGTCTATAGTCTTGGGATTTAGGCCTCATTCAAAACCGCGGCCTAAAAAACCGCAGCTATAGGCCCTAGAGGCCTATAGCAGCGTTTTTAGGACCTTAGGCCGCATTTTTAAAACGCGGCCTAAGGTCCTTTTTTTTGTAGTGAATATAAAACAGATAAAAATGACAATAATTCAAAATTGCCAACCGAACTAAATTACAAAAGATAAGATTAATAACTATCTCAATACAGGACAAGGTCCACAAATGCTTGCATGAATTATAATGGAAAACCCAGCCAATATGTGAGATGGTAAGAAATGGCAAGTTTTGCAAATTTTCAATTCAATTTTTGTTGCCTATTAAAACTCCGACCACCAACCAAGCAACCAGATAAAAAAAAAATCACATAAATAACATATTATCTATACCTTTGTCTATATATATAATATCTAAAAGTTGAAGCTTAGTATTTTTTGTTGCTAAGCACTTATTAAGCCACATTTATATTCTATATTTATATCTATCTAAAAGTTGAAGCATAATATTTATTGTTGCCTCCTATTGAGTCACATCAACGTAGCAATTTGATCCAATCTTCTCTACTTCGGTCTATTCAGTCTACTCTAATCCATTTTGGTCCATTATGGTCCAGTTAAGTCCACTTTGGTCCATTTCATTCAACTTCGGTATATTTGGTCATAACATTCGTATTCATTCCTAACATTTTATTGATTTCTGTTCTTTTGAATAATTGAGATATGTTATTTAATTATAGCACATATGTATTATTCCTGCACATCGCATGGGTTAGCCACTATAGAATTGCATAAAATCCAAGTGACTCTCATTGTTTTGTTTTATTTTATTAATTTTTTTCAAGGGTTGGGATTGGTAGTTTGTTTTGGGTTTGAATAATAAACATGAAAGCTTTTTTAAATCATTACGACCCAGGCCCGTATAATGATCACGTTAATTAGTTAGGACAAGCAAGCAGGGTTGCTCTCCTAGTTTCCCACATGAAAGAAGTGCATATATAGGGCCAGGTTCGAATAGATCGAGCCCATATATCATAACGCAATCCAGGGTTGCCAGGTCCAAATTTGATTAACATGGAGATGGAGACTATAAACTAATGAGTAATGACCCACGCACAAAAAGGACAAAGTTTGGTATTTCAACATGATTTGGTTATTATGGTGCATGCAGATCTGCAAATGCTTGCATTAATTATTATGGAATATTAATATGGAAAAGCCAGCCAATAAGTGAAGGTAAATAGAAGCATGCCCAGTGTTGCAAATTTTCAGTTCAACTTACAGTCCTTCGAATTTTGATTTGGCTTATTTCATAATCAGATGATCCGATTTTTGCATTCAATATATCAGGAACTATTATTTATGATTTTGTTTGTATTTGTTCATCTAAAAATCAATAATGTTTTTAACCTTATATTGTAAAATTATCCTTTCACTCTTAATTTTTTGTTAAAGGACCTTTGAAAAATAGTGTTACATATATAGAGAAATTTATAGGATTTTCAAAGTTTGATAGTTACAAAATCCTGACTTTTTAGCTAGCTATATTCAGTTGGTATTTCTCTGCAATCCTTTAGCAAACTCAATCAAAGTATGAACAAATATTATGTTCATCATAATAAGTTAAGAACGATCATATCATGGCTCTAAGCCAATTCAATTCTTTGTTTTTCAATGATTTTTACTTTTTTTTTTTTTTTTTTTTTTTTGCTCAAAATCTAATTTCCCAACAGCATGTTGCGATTAGGCCAACTATATATTTACAAATTGCAGATGATATGCTCCCATTTATAATACGTCTTTCATACACTATTTCTCCCAAGGCTCTATCGACTACGTAAAAGCTTAGTCATAGTCATAGATTAGCTAGCAAAAGTCGATGAGAACTTCGGTACAAGATCCGGATCTTGTACCGAAGTTCTTTGGGTGAATTATTATGGAAAAGCCAGCCAATAATTAATGGTACGTTATGGCAAGTTTTGCAAATTTCCAATCCAATTTTTGTTGCCTAATAAGAAAACTCCGCCAACCAGTAGAAGAAAATTCCACACAAATATCTTGGTTGACTGGGTGTTTATCCATAAGTAATAAAGACAAAATTCTATACTCTTTGTTTTCTTCTATACAGAACCCCGATAGGCCAAAGTGCCAACGCCAACCACTAAGCTAATAAGTAACACATACTTAGTCCTTGACACTTCTTGATAAGCTTATTGAAGTTACTGAAAATTTATTTAGTAACCAACAAATTCAAAGTTTTAGTAGTAATTAATCAGAAGATTGAATTGTAATGAAGAGCCAGAGAACTCTCTCTCTCTCTCTCTCTCTCTCACCTACCAATAATAACCTTGCACCAATTTTCCATAAAGAACTGTCAAGATATGTATTAGCTAATTAATTATCATGCAAGTCTGAATATAAAAAATTATGCAAATCTCTGTAGATGTAGTAGAACTATAACTTTTTTGTGCCACAACTCTGATGAGAGTGATAAAGAATGTAGGTTCTTCTATATAAGTTTATTTTATTGCCCTTATTTTAACTTTTTTTAGTTTGATTTATTTTGGTTTAAGTAGTTTTGATGAGTTTGGAAATTTAAAATATAATTTAGGCATGAATTGTAACAATTGATTAAAAAAATAATTAAATGATTAATGAAAGTTCAATTTTCTACAAAGTATGAAATATGTAAACACAACCAACCATGGATTGGGTTAGGGACGGAGTCAAAACTTGAAGTTAGGAGAGGCAACTTTACTACTGATTGCGTGCAGCTACTCCAGCCTCTAGCTCTATTGCTTAACTGCTAAGGATTTTTTTTTTTATAATTAATTATTTTTTGTTTTTGTTTTTTATGTGTGTTTGCTATTGGGTAAGGACAAAATTATTTTGTTTTAAATTTTAGGTTCATAAATTTTTTTATGCCCTTTAAAATGAGAAAAATGTTAAACTTACAAATGAACCCAGATGCAAAATAATAAGAATTAACTACCTCAACACTTTGTAAAAATATTGTTGAAAAATTTGTGACTATAGTATTACTCTTAAAAGAATCAATGATATTGTTAAGGGGTAAAGTGTATTTTTTTTTTTTTTTTTTGAGAAATGTGCAAAGTGTAATTTTATAAAAACAAAATTACTAAAATTTATACCTATATATATACTAATATTTTTTTACAAAAAAATTACCGGGAGTCATTGCCCCATGGTCAAAGTCTCCCTCTGTCCATGGGTTGGGTTGATAATTTCTCAACCCCACAAGCTCGAGTTGGGTTATAAAACCCTCAAACCCGACCCAAAAGATGACTCATGCACAATCTTAGCTATATTTGCTCCTAAAATTGGAACTCTTCAATAGGGTATAACTCCTCATGAAATGGTATAAGATAGACCCGCAAGTTCTGATCATTTAATGCTTGTCGCCCTCTCATTCTTAAAGAAGCTTCTTCGTGGGACTTTCATTTCTGTGGGATCAAGAACCATGATTTTATTTACTTTAAAATACATATCGAGCAATGCATTCTGAATAAATCCCAAAAGGAAAAGTAACAACCAAATATATCATGGCCTACTATATCATGTGTGCTGCCATGATGCTACAACTTTATTAGGAAAGTTTTATTACTATAGACGTTTTTGTTTACTTCCCTTGTCTTCTAATATAGAACTCTCTCCAATACTCCTACGGTGGCATAGGCATGAATAAAAATTTTCTATCTCACTCTTAATGTTTCATTTTATATTCCATTAACTGCATCATACGTGTGTCATGTGTAATTGATGGAATATAAAATAAAACACTCAGAATGAGACATTAAAAAATTATCTACCTTGCCAGAAACCAAACATCTTTGACAATATAATTGCCTTCCACACATAGTTATATACTCTATTTGGATGCAAAATCTAGAAAAAGCTGGGCACTAAAGGTGATGTGCAGGCTGCAATACTC
The DNA here is from genome assembly GCA_033629205.1 of Lithocarpus polystachyus. Lineage (NCBI taxonomy): Eukaryota > Viridiplantae > Streptophyta > Magnoliopsida > Fagales > Fagaceae > Lithocarpus > Lithocarpus polystachyus. Next base: position 40,716,516 of record CM066168.1, read on the forward strand.
CATGGAAAGCTGATACCGTGGTCCGGATATGAGATTTGCATTTCTTTTTGAAGAAACATGGCTTGGCTGTAAGATTCTAAATTGACTGAAGCTACGGAACTTGGTGACAAAACATCCTCATCAACCCTAAGCCTCTTTGGAGCTCGAAATCCTTCCTCAGACTGTATTTCATTTCTGTCAGCTTCTGAATCAGATTCTAATTCTTTTGCATTTGACGCTGACTCCTCACAAAGGGGGTAATGGTATGGGAGAAATAGGCTTGCGAGATTTTGTATTGGTTGCCTGGTTTCGATGTTCCTCCGTAATTTGGTCAAGGAATCTTCCTTGGGCTTCAAGTTTAAGCTTCAATCTCATTTGAACCTTCCATATATACAAACGAAAGAGGTTACCTCTAATGATAAAATAATAGTTCAATAATTAAATTCACAATTTTTCTAATAGTTTAAGAGTTAAAAACTCAACAATAGTTAAATAATTAAATTTACAAATTTTCTAATTATTTTAATTTTTTAAAACAACTGGTAATTTATCAATTAACATACATGGATACAAAAAGTTTGTTTACCCACCCCACCTCTTTTTCTTTAATTTTTATTAGTTATTGCTTAGCTAGTACTTATTGAGCAAAGTTGGGATTTCTTGAATACCTCAAGTTGATCACTCATTCGTATATGTACTTCCTTTTGCATTTGTAGCGCTTCATTAAGTTGAGCAGCACTGCAAATATTTAGAATCACAACATGACTTGTATGAGAGAAAATTCATTAATAGAAAAGCAAAAGAAAGTCCTCGATCAAACACATGAAGGACTTGCAATGGTTGCACAATTTGCTTGGAACCACTCCTCATGAAATAGAGGCTAATTTGAGTCTCTAGCTGGAGCATGATTACTACTCCCCCCAGGGCTAAAACTCGCTCTTCAAAAATAAATAAATAAAGTAAAAATCTCACCATGTTGTAGTACTGAAATTAGCCAGTAGTTCTGATATGTTTCTCCTCTCAAACTTGCCTCCTATACAAATATATATATATATATATATATATATATATTATGAAATAAAATTAAAAGAAGGGAAGCATAAGAAGAATAAGTTTTCTATTTCAGAATTTCTGATGATCAAGAAATAAATTGGATTTTTTGACACTTACTAGTTACTACTGGTCGACTCAGGGATAAATTTTGAGATCCTGTATTTCTGGGACAAAAGGAATAATCCAAAAACTTATCAGCATACCTAAATGAAATTCCTCAAACTTTCAAAACAAAGAAATCCATGTATTTATTATATGTTATACAATCACGTATAGCACGACTGCAACGAGGAACTGCAGTTAATTTAGAGAAAACACAACTACTTCTTCTAATTATCCAAATTCCCTTTTTTGGCTAACCTAAGGATCCGTAGTTGCCACTATACACTAGACGTGTTCCAAGATCCAGAATTGAAAGTTTTTTAAGCTACAATATGCACTGCCATAAAATTTTTAGTAAGTGATATTAAAAATATTACAAATTTTACAATATAATCTTATAAATTAATTTATTATCGTCACAAAAAAATGATTCAAACATTTTTTATACTAATGAAACCACATATCAATTTGTAAGTCATTTATAACTAGGAAAATTGTACTTTTTCACTCTAAACTTTCAATTTATTTACAATGTTCCCCCAAATTATCGATTTGCCTAATTCACATACCAATTTGAAAATATATCGTATCAATGTGCCCCACCGTTTAAATCCAACGTTAAATGAGAGTAAATTGGTTCAATTACAAAATTATCCTTGTTAAGTGCAATAGAAAAACCACAATTTTCATTTAATTTAACTCTCAATTTAGAGAGTAAAAGGAATTAATATACAATTCTCTTAAATTAGAGTGTCAATAAGGCAAATTGAGAGTTTAGAGAAGACATTGTAAATGAGGTGAAAGTTTATGACAGAAATTGGTTTTAGTTTTAGCATTGATGAGAGAGAGAGAGAGAGAGAGAGAGAGAACCTGTAAGTGGCTTTTGACATGATAAATGTTTAGCCCAGGATTGCCCATAGTCTTCAAGATACCCTTTGGAGTAGCCCCTGCCAAGCAAAAACAAATAAACATGCATGCAGGCCTTAATAAACCATCACTAAAGTGTAAAAAAACCATGAACAAATCATGCAAAACTTTTAACACATGAAATACGTGATGCGTACAGACAATGTTCACTAACGAGTGTGTAGTAATCAGTGCTCTCGAGACTTAACTATCAGGGCCACCAAGCTTAGTAACTGCCTGTTCGAACTGTTGGTGTAGCTCATCTGTCCAACGCATGCGTTCATTCCCAGCAGAACCATCTGAGCGACTCGAACCCATATCGGAATTAGGCAGCTGATCAGCAACCCAAGAACTACATGAGCGATGGCCAGTAAAAAAAGGAGGATTATAGAGAGAGATATGAAGACAAAAGCAGTTGCGAAAACGAAAAAAACTAAGGTGGCGATGCACACTAGAGATTTAGATGCCATTAAATGTCTTCGTTGTCGGAACTAATTAACCAAGTAGCATTTCAAGACTTTCAAACTCTTAGTTATCTTTTTCCTATCTTATGTAAAAAAGACAGTCTGTCAGTTCTGTCTCAAGCTATGCTCATTATTTGGAGACCAAACCAAAGGTCGAGACTGAAGGTGCAAAGGAAAGAGTTTGAAAGTTCTAAGTAAAAATTCCTCTTAATGTTTGTAAGTCAACCCAATATCATAGGTGCGTGTGGTACTGACAAATTAGTTGGGTTGGACCGTTGAAGTTTGATTATACTATATGGTACTGTAGTTCATACTAGAGCTAATTTTATCTGAGGGCACATCATGATTTTTATTTTAACATTTAATAAATAAATAAGAGATTAATTTGAACATATTCATTTGGTGTTTTTTCCAATACAAATAAGAGGATAAAAGAGCATAACCACTAAAAAATAAAATTTTAGAAAATACAAAAATTCTTAAATTTATGAATCAATTATGAGCAATCTAATAATTTTCATAAGAGAAAAAAGATAAAAACTAGATGCCATGATCAAAATATCAGCTTGTATACTAGTTAGTATGTAAAACATGAAATAAAATTAAATCACCTATAAAAATATCTAAATATATAGAGTTTTAAGATTAAAATAGAACATGTTGGGTAAAGAAAAGTTTAAATATTTAGTAAGAAAATATATAATATACTTATGAAAAAATAATTAATGTTAGTAGTAAATTTTGGATTGAAAGTATTTTGGTTTAGAATTGCACCTCAAATCTGTGGGTGTAATCATCAATATTTTCATGTGCAATATAAAAAATTTAATATAATACTAAAAGAAAAATAGATTTTATAACTACAGTTTTTTTGTTTACAATAAAGTGGGCAAAGGAGATTACAATTCAAGTTCTTCTTGTTGGGAGAATTAGATAATATTACCGAGCCACAAGGCTTTTCATTGTATAACTATGATTGTTGTATAAATAGATAAAAATGTTACCAAAATCAAAATAAAACGAAAATGGTATTTGACAAAAGAGGGAGAAAAAAAAGGCTGACTCATGTGACCCTACGGATCAACTTGATCCAACTCACTCAGTCACTTTACGTAGCCAAGTACGAATCGTCCCATTTCTTCACCGGTCTAATGCAATGTTTAGTTGGGGTGGAAAGGAAAAGAATGAAATAGGATGGAAGGAGAATGAAGAGGAAAATGTAATTTTTCACGGTTTGGTTGGAGTGAAAATGAAGAGGAAAGAAAATAGGGATAATTGGAGTTTTCCACCCGAGTCTACTTCTTCTTCTTCTTTTGTTTTTGCCTTCCAAATTGTGAAGAAAGTGGAATGGGAAATGCCATTAAGAAAAAAATTATAAAATTACCCCTTTCACTTTTCTATAATGACATGATAGTAATATAATCTCCATATTTCTACTCTTTTAGCTTCTATACCAAATACACATGGTAGAAAACACAATTTTTTTTCTATCATTCCACGTCCCTAAAAATATTTGTTACCTACATCCATGTAACCTTTTTATGATCCATTTGAATATTCGTCACCTACACCCATGTAACGTTTTTATGGTCCATTTGATTCTAAATATTCATTACCTACACACCCATGTAACGTTTGATTCTGAATATTTGTTACCTACACCCATGTAACGTTTTTACGATCCATTTGATTAAGTCTAAACATAGGATTAATGAGAAAGCCAAAATCTTACTAGGCAATTGAGGCCCAGTCACCTAACCTTCCACCTTGGGCCGCGCACCAATTCGTTGCTTTCTTCTATAGCAAAGGGCTTGATGCTCTCCATAATTGTCTCCATGCTTCAGGTTTGAGTGTTTGACCTTTTGATTACTTTCAAAGGTTCATAAACATTAAAAATGGCTGGATTACTTCAAATGTTGGGGCTGTGCTGGCATTGGGTGTAACTTGTAAAGAATTAATTAACAATTCAACTGAATCACCAATCTCAAAGCTTGTTTTAAAGAATTTAACCTTCATGCATTGGATCTTTTGCAGCAGTCGTAATCTTCAAAGTCAAGTTTTAGGCCCAATAGGGGCACATTCAACGGTCTCTATACAAATCCTAATGGGGATTCAGAAAATAAATAGAAATATAGACAACTAATGTGTACTCAGAAAGAACACATTCCTTTACAATCGCAACGCATAGACGTGCATGTACATGTAAAAAATATATTAAAAAAAAAAAAAAAAAAAAAAAAAAAAAAAGAGCACTTCACCAATTGAATATATGTTATTGGTGAATCTGACACAAATTAACAGATTCTAATTATATAAGAAAATATTTGAACAACAAGGATTCACCGGGGAAGATGGCTTAAACCCCTTTGAAACAATCTGCTAGAAATAAATATTACAGAGCAAACTCAATACATAACTTTTAAAAAAGTAACACTGCTATACCATTTTTTTTGTCAGCCACTGGAACAATGCTATTCATCTCCCAACATTGGCTTTAGTGACTACTACTGCCTGCCCCTCTTCATACAAGATGGGCATTTGTATTGCTTGATGCTTTCCGCCTTAGCAGGTGTTATCTTCACACACTTTCCATGGTACCACCTCTCACAGACATCGCAGCCAATCCAAAATTCATCTGCGTTGTAATTTCCACCGCAGCTCCCACAAAGGGTTTCGCTATGTTCATCTTCTTCCTCCTCAAAATTCTCATCAGCAAACTTAGTATTAATCTTAACTTGTCCATCATTTGATCTCTACAGTACAGTGAACCCGGTATTGATTAAAGGTATGAGAATGCATAAGTACTAAGAAACAGTAAAACCAGTATGCCAAATGCCAATAACATTTCTTCTTGCAGGAGGTCAATACACATCATCACTCATCACACAGTATATACATTTCTTGAATAGTGTTTCGACAAATGGACGCTGACATTTTAGAATACACATCATCATTCATCACACAGTATATTTTTATAGATTTATTCTTCTGATTTTGATTATCATTTTGACAAACATAACCTCAGATAGAGCCAGAGGCTGAAAGACTCTAACTTAAGTATGACAAACTCAATGATAGATAAGAATCAAGAAATTAAAAAAAGCTTAAGTTCCATCTTTCTAACCTTTGTGCTGCCCCGAGACTTGCTTCCGCTATCCACACTGGGCTTGTCTTTTATAGGCTTCCTCTCCGTAACAACTTCAAAAACGGTGGGCAGTTCATTGATCAAGCTAAATAGACGTTTCCTGTCAAACCAAATCAACTCAAATTTATGTTAAATAGACAATTATAACAAGGGAAAATGGCATGCAATTTTGCATACAAGAAAAACCTTCTTTTAGATTGTATTAATAATGGGAAAAAAAAAATGGTGAACTTTGTGAGAGAAAAAGGGGTCTGAATTTCCTGGTATAGTTACAAAGAATAACTCGCTCAGTCAAGCCTCATTCAGATTTCTAAGCTACTGTAAAATATATGTCATTGTGCCACTAACTTGTAAGCTCTGACCCAAAAACTGCCAACCTCACAGGATAAGATGGCTTTGAACATAAACAGGTATGGCCTTAGAACGCAGTATCTCACCATGATTCTTTTCCCATCCCCAGCAGTTCAATATAAGCAAATAAAGCCATTGAATCAAGAGAGTTCCTAGAATGCCATGCCATAGCATGGAATTTAAAATCATATTCACGTATCTGCTAGCAATTAGCCATCAGAGCCATGATCACTTTAAAGGCATATGGTATCATTATTTTATATAAAATGTTTCAGGCTACAAGAATAACTAAGCCACAGGCTCAAAACTCTGGAATCAACTATGGATCCTCAAGCAGTTAACCAAGGTCAGCCACATGTAGTCCTTTTTGCCATTTTATCCTATCTAGAATCACTCAGTCACCAATTTGATTGACAATTCCTTTTTACTAATTCTGCTAATGTTATTACGTGTCCATGTACCTTTTTTCGTTCCCTTGATATGAATCATTGAACTACTTATAAGATGTGACAAAAAAATTGTTTCAGCATAGAATAAGAAGTACTGATAACTTAAAACAACATTGCAGTTGGAGAGTTGACAGCTTCATCTGTGCCTTCCCTTCCATTAAAAATGTTTACTTAATTGTTTGTTAAATAAATCAGCTAGTGATAATTCCTGTTATCTTAAGCTCATAGTTTTTGCCCTTAATTATAGGACCAAAATTCTACCATAATACACAGACCATGTTCATTAACCTCCAAACAACAGAATGACAAAAAAACCTTCTTGGATCAGTAAAAAAAAAAATGTTTGTGAGTTTTGGCTCCAAGGGGAAGGAGAAGGGGAGCTTGGAACTAAACCATGTAAATCATTATTGCATCAAATGAGGAGAGCGGTGGGGAAAGATAATTGATATATTAGAACTTTCAAACTAACACAGAAAAAACATGGCAGAGAACCAAGATCCCATTGGTAAGAAATTAGGTACACTGAGAGAAAGAATATAGGAACATATTCTGATGCTGCTGCTGGTAAGCCAATAGATTGATAGCATGAGGCAAAGAGACAATCTTTCAGTAGAAGAAAAATTGAGAAAAGGAAGGAACAGACATAACTTCAACAAACAAACAAATTAGTAATTACTTGGACATCCCGTCAAAGTTTTTTTTTTTTTTTTGATAGGTAAGAAGGTAATATTATTAAAAAAGGAATAGAAGAAAAAATACACAATGTTCACAGTAACAAAGAACAGCACAGAAGCAAAGAGAAATAAAGGAATCAAAAAACTATTTTTTGAGTGTGTATAGAATGGCTCTATTTTCAACACATTTTTCTTCTTGACAAATACTAAGAACTTTATTAAACAAGGAGAGTTCTTAAGTAGATTAAGTGTGTATAGAAGTTCTCCAAATATTAAAAGCACAATACAATGCCTCAAAAAAATATAGAAAAGAAGAAACAAGATTTCAGATCAAGCATATAGAAGCCCAACCCATCAAGCTCTATTTTCTAGCATTTGAAGTTTTAAATCCAACTCCAACATGCACAACAGAGCCAATAAAGATAATTTTTTTGATTGGTAGACAGTGGGGGAGGGGGAGAGGGAGGTGGGCTTCGAACCACAGACATAGGGCACCAAAAAGGACGCCATTACCACTAAGCTATCATTTTGAACCCCAAAGCCACCAAAGCTAATTAAAGTCATCACCACAACTTATATTGTAAATCCATGAACTCCATCTGAGAGATGCATTAAAATTTCTCTGATTTTCATGATGACACTGACCCATTTGTTATATATGGATTTTCAGCTTAGAAATAAATATAAGAGACAACAAGGAATTCAATTTTTCAGAAGCACCCAAAGATCTACTCAACAAATACATCAATCTCAGATTTCTCAAATGAACTCCAATATCATATGAAGCACATGAATGTGGCAGAAACAATAAAAAGAGTGAAAGATTTTACCTTTCATTGCGGTTAAGACGAGCTCCAAGATAGAAAGCCACAGAAAGCAACCAAGAATCGCTGTGCACTGCAACCAACGAAAGCCAATCTTTCCGGTGCATGCCATCTCTTGCAAAATTGATCCCAAGTGCTGGCTCGGGAAGCTCCGGTGGAACTTCCTCAGCCGGCAAAGTTACTTCCCAACTTTCATTCGGATGCCCATACAAACACAAGTTCTCCTTATCTATAGCAAAACAAAAGGGACAAAAAAAAAATTGAATTAAAAAAACGAACTAACTAGACACTTAAAAGCTCTGTTTGGATCATAACAAAACAGTAAAACTCAAATTGAGTTTTCTACAGTTTATTTGACCTAGACTTTTTGATTTGAAATTCCAATCATTTCATTTCAATTGCATTACTATTACTTTCACTATCCAAATGTTTTCATAGACCAGAGATCTAAAAAATTTTAAATTGAACAGGAAAAATATACATTTCCACATAAAAAGAAACGAACAAGTTTTTAAATTCATAATAATTTTGACCTACCATTCCAATCCTACTACTCTGATTACCATAACTACACCATGCAAACAAAACTTTCCCTCAGTTTCTGGGAAACCAAACAAAAAAAAAAACCGAAATTTTTAATAAATTAAAAAAAAAAAAAGCCTAATTACACAATACCTGGATCACAGAGTCCATAAAATTCATCAACATCTGAATCATAAAACCAAAAAAGTAACGGTCAGACTAACATTTTTTTAGAGAGAGAGAGAGAGAGAGTAATTGTAGAGAGAGAAAGTAAAGTACCGTAAGTTAAAGCACGAACGACACCAGCTCGGCGGCCACTGTAATCTTTGAAGATCTCCTCTACAGTTCGAGGACTGGCAGCCATTTCCATGACCAATCAGAATTCAGAGATCTAAAACGGTACGTATTGGATTTTTTTTATTTTTTATTTCCTGAATTTTAAAGGTAGGAAAAGTATTTACTTGATGAATTGGAATTGCAGAGAAAGAGTACGGAGAAGGATCGAAGAGAGAGGGAGAGAGAGATTTAGAAAAACAGAGAAGAGAGAAGCATGTAAAAACGTGAGGAGCGAAACAGAGATAGGTGGGTTCTTGTGAGAGAGTGTGTAAATTAAGTAATTAACGCTATATTGGGTAATTACTATCTCCACTCTTTATTTTTTTTTTTTAGGGATTGGTGGGGTTATAGCCGTACGATTTGAGAGACTTGGATTGTAGATAGTAAAAATAGGGGGTGTGTGATAGGATATGATGTGGTACTTTTTTTGCTTTTTGCACTTTTGGCTAATCTGTATTAGCATTGGTGACTCCTTAGTTTTGTGATTTCGATATTGAACCCACATGTATTTGTCTCTAATCTCTTTGCTTTTCTTGGCATAGTCAACCAACTACGTGTGTGTATTCAATTCGATTTCAATGGGTTTAGTTTGGAAACAAAATTCATAATCTTTGACCGGAGATTGATTTTAGTATTAGTAAAAGTGATAGAAGTGATAAATGTACGCAAATTATTATATTCTCGAAAGTTGTAGATCAATACTTAGAGTCTTGAAATGAGATAAGTCTTGAATATGAACATTTAAAACAATATGAGATTGATTTAGTCTTAAACTATTGATCTCATAATCTAGTTGGTTTAACTCTCTTGTTGGACTACAATTTTTTTATCTTTGTCTAAGCTCCTCAAGTATTAATTTCTTGATAATAGAAGAATTATTATGATCGCACCTAAATATGTTCGTCATAATTGTTGTCTCGCTTTCAACATTTTTTTGAGTTTGAACATTTCCGCTTTCAACGTTATTGTTGTATCTAGTTAGGGACCAGTGTGTGGTAATAAGTTGTAATTTAAAGTAGCTATAGTTAATTAGTTTATATAATTAAATCTTGAGCTCGTTAGTATAATTTTATGATATACATAAATAACTGGTTTTGTAATGGGATTTAGTTCCCTAGTTAACCTATTAACTAACTTCTTTTGTCAACTTATCTAGATATAGCTTTCTACAACTTTGAAGTTCTACTTTTTTTTTTGCTTACTACAACTTTGAAGTTTTACTTTTTTTTTTAGATACTCATTAAAATTTCACCTATTAAAATATACATCACTTTTGAAAATTAATTATCCAAAATAAGATTATCCCAAATGGGCACTTAAACTCTATAGAAAAATACAACGCAAAAAAATCTCTATAGAAAAATAGAAGCTAAAAAATATTATTTAATATTATTTAGAATAATAGAAGCTCAAAAATATTAATTAATATTATATAAGGGAAAATGTCAATTTTTTTTTTTTTTTTTGTTGATAAAAGGAAGATGTCAATTTTGGTGCAAATAGAAGGCAATTGCTTTACACCATAGTTAGTAAAAGGCACTATAGCATAAGTTAAACTTACGTGCATATTTGTATTTGTACGAAACAAAAATATTCTAAAGAAAATATTTTATAATTAAAGTATAAAACATGTATCCCCTCCTATTCTTATACCCCAAAAAAAAAAAAAAATCCAATTTGGCTAAATTTCAATACTCTTGTCAACAATGTACAATTATTTTGCTGAGCGGTCAATAAACTAAAACTTTCATATAAATGTAATATTTGTTGAGGTGAAAGTCTAAATATAAAGAATCTCAAGAACGTGCCACAGAACCCCATGCTCTCCGAATAAGGTGTGTGTGTGTGTGTGTGTGTGTGTGTGTGTGTGTGTGTGTGTGTGTGTATATTGAATACTCCAAATATAATGTATAAAGCAATTCACAATTCGCTTCAAATGACCACTGAAGAATCAATTAACATCCTCTAGCTATTATACCCAGGAGACACCAACCATAGCCGGGTTTCTTTCCACATAAACCAGGCAGTGGCAGTTTTAAATTTCTACTGAAAACGATTCTGACTCACTTCTGCTATTAAGAACAGGGCACTTTTTAAGTCCCCCAAAAGTTAAAGATGCGCCCTTCAAATGCCTGGAAATAACTGGATAAGAAAAGAACTAATTCTAAGGCTGAATTTTGTCCAGTCACCAAATTTGCATCATAGCAAAGCTTACATTTCACAAACTGGTAGGCATGTTTATAGCAATTCCACCATTTTTGTTCTTCAGAATTAGGTGGTGCACAGCACAAGGGGGGAAAAAACTAAGGGGAAGGGTGACCAATGGCAACTCAAGCCCATAGTAAGCGAGGGTACATAAATTTTGTTCTGTGAACATTTTACAACCATGAGTGGTCTGGCAAAACCTGTGCACTTAAAGAAGATTGGAAAAAGAAAAAAGACAAAAAAATAAATAAAAATAAACACAAATAATATTAAAAGCCTAAATAACTGTTTTAATAGAATCCTCAGCTCACAAAGCATGAATTTTCTTTCTTTCCAGGAATGAGAACCAACAAAGAAAATAAAAGCAAGCTTACACAAGTTTGGAAGATGGTGGGGAGAGATAGCACCGGCGTTTATGAAGTTAGTAGTCGCTTAATGCCAGTTTTCTGCTCTGATGTAAGCCTAGTGGGGAACTTGATATTGAATTTGATTCTCAAGTTTCCTTTTTTGGAGGGTTCTTTGGGGATTGGCATTCCTTCTCCCTTAACAACTTCTTCATAGGTGGGACTGATGATGGAGTTGATGGGAACTGTCAGATTCCGCCCATCAAGTGTGGTCAACTGTGCCGTATAACCTGTCAAAGCTTCCACAAGAGATATCTTCTGGGTGACAATTAGATCATTGCCATCCCTCTTAAAGAGACTATGAGGCTTCTCATCAATAATAAAGATTAGGTCTGAGGGTATAACACCTCGCTGTTCATTTCCCTTCTCCGGAAAAGTGATCTTTGTCCCCTTCTTCCAACCTGGCTTGATCTCAATTGTAAGAATTTCCTCCACTGTAGTCGGTCTCCTGTACAACAAAATAACATATGCAAGACCAGTCAAGACAAACTATCAAAAGAAATTTCATATGCAAGAGATCTCTAGTCCAATTCTTTTAGTTTTCTAGTGTGTGTATGATGCTGTTTCTTGCATACCCAGAAGATTTATAACACGGATGAAACAAACTTACAACAACAACACAGTAAGAAAGGAATGATTTTGATTCCTAGAAAGTTAAAAACAAAAGAAAGAAAATATCATTCTGTTGCACATATATATTTGATAACTTTAGTTCCTTAAGTAATTACAAAGTTTCATGCAAACTATTCTCTCACCCAGCAGACACAATAAAGCCACATAATCATGGATTGACTATATCCCAAACTCCTAACAGTACCACCAATAAAGTTAGGAACAAAAGGTTATCAAGTGTCAAAAGGTTCTAGTAGTTTAACAGCAATTATTGACCTCAAAGTGCCAAAATTCAGAAAATACAAGCTATGGGCCATGTAAGCTTCTTCATTCTACGGTCATATCTTGAAAAATTATAGACAGCAAGGCATCTTGCTATAATTATGGACTTTTCGCTGGCTCAGAAATCTAAACAAGATCTCAACTACTGGATCTTTCAATGTAGAAAACAAAACAGCAAATGCTACAAAAAACATGTAATTGTCAACACAATTTACCAAAATATCTACCATGTATCGTCCTGCACACCATCACAAACAAGGAACTTTTGACAGGTAATGACATCGTATGTCCACCTGCCTGCCAGAACATATTTCTAACTATATACATCTCCAAGATAGCTTCCATTCCAGAACTGGATTAAAAATAAGAGACAACTTAAAACTGTAACAAATTTGAATGTTCACTTATGGCATCAAAACAATCACGATTTAATGTGACATTACAATGTATTCATACATAAACACACCTCTTCCACCAGACACTGTCAAAATATCGCTCTTACCAAAGCGAACTTATTAAATATCAGTTGCAAAATACCATATACACGCCTAACCTACAAGCGCTTAGATGCAGTCCGCTTCAATCACAAGTGGGAAGTTCCGGAGTTATACAGAATAGAAACCCTTCTTTTTAAACTTGAAATACATATGTTTAAAGCAAAAATAGATGAATAACACACTAACAAGCCTAAGCACCGGAATCCTCAAAACACATTATATACACATAGCAGAAAATATCAGTTGGCACCCAAAACCTCACATTGGCAAAACTATAATATCTCAACAAGCTTTACAGTAAAGTAGGTACAAATTACACACCAGTACAAAATCATTATTCAGATAAAATTATGGAATAGACAGAAAATCAACAACCAAGCCTTAGTTTGAAAATTTTGGAATCCACTATAAATCCTCAAAAAACAAGTTAGAGTTAACCACATAAATTTTTTTTCCACCACCAACAACAACAGTATTCTCTTCATTCAATTTTATCTGAAGTCAGACTTGATATGAAGTATGCCAATCAATTCAATCTGAAGTCTTGATTAACAAAATAAATAAATAACAAATCTTGGGGTCCAAAATTTTTTGGGTCAGCTCTGATCTGTGAGAGTCAGTCTGCTAATCTATTCTATACAAAGTCTTATTCGACAAAGTAAATAAATAAATAAAATACAAAACAAAAGGCATAATAGAACATGTAGATCTAGAATCTAAATTGAAACCAATGAAATCAAAAACAGTGTGATTGATTAAAAGGTGATAAAAAAAAATTAAAAAAAAAAAAAAAAACAAGACTTACCCACTGGAATCAGTGACATCCCTAGAAATCTTCATCTTCTTTGTAGTTCCTTTATACAAATCCTCCAAACTACAAGGCAATGTGCGTTCTATTGCGGCGCCTTTTCTCGGCGCGGCAACAGAGCCCTCACCGGCTCCACCTCTAAACGAAGCAAATATATCATCCCCAAACATACCCCTCGGAAACCCGGACCCGCCCGCACGCGAAGCTCCGTGACCGAAATCGCCCATGCCTCCGAAACCCGAGAACCCGAAAAACTCAGAGAAAATATCGTCAGGACTACGAGTCGAAAACCGAAACGACGTCGGGCCGCCGCCCTCCGGCCCGCCGGAAAAGCCACCGGCACCCGGCGGCGGCACTTGCCCCTTCAACCCTTCCTCTCCGTACTGATCGTACACTGCTCGCTTTTGCGGATCACTCAAAACCTATCCAACAAAAAATAAATGAACAGATAAACAAATAAAAATTTGAGAGAGTGAGAAAGAAAGTAAGGGTTTTTGGGATTTTACATCGTAGGCTTCGGAGATTTGTTTGAATTTGGCTTCGGCTTCTTTTTTGTTGTTAGGGTTTTTATCGGGGTGCCACTTCATAGCGAGCTTTCGATACGCTTTTTTGAGGTCATCGTCTTTGGCGTTTCGGTCTACTTGGAGAATCTTGTAGTAATCGACGCCCATTCCTTTTTGGCTTTCTTTTCTTCTTCGGCTTCTTTCTCTTTTTTTCTGGCTCTGATTTCTTTGTTGTTGCTGTTGTTCTTTTTTATCTTTGATTCTTTTTTTTTTGGGGTGTGGTTTCTAGAGAGATCGGCGTTTCTTTGGCTGAAACCTGCAGTTTCGGCCGGAGTTTCTTTGCGACTGGTATGAGTGGTGAGGTTCCGTGTGTTATCCAACTAGATCTGTAATGGGCTTGGACTGTGTTTATGGTTTGTGTTTGAGTCTGGGTTGTGATTCGGCCTCAAGAACTGGTATAAAGTTTTTGGACCCATGTATTGGGCTATGATTAGCTTTTATTTTCGGCCCAATCAAAACAATTGATGCCCATTCACTCTCAAAATGCATTCTTGTGATACGTTTAGGCATGGATTTTAGTTAGCTTTATCGTATTGGTGTGAAAATATTGTGGATATAATATGGTGTGAAAATATTGTGGATATAATATTTTTATTGTTTTCTTTTAGAATTAACACTAAAATTACTTACCATGGCTTTTGAGTGGAGTTGTGATGTGCTTTTGTATTATAATCCATTTCCCTTTCCCTTGTGTGTGTGTGTGTGTGTTTGTTTCTCTAAAAAAAAAAACACTAAAATTACTTTTTTATCCTAACAATAATAACTAATAACAACTTATTACTTCAAATTTATTATAAAAGTGTTATGAACATGTTGTGAACATAGCATTTTTATTGTTGAATAAGGGAAGTCAAACATCTACATTAACTAAAAAAAGAAAAATAAATATTATGTTCGCAATATTTTCATAACACTCTTACAATAAATTTTAAGTGGTAATTTGTTATTAGTTATTATTGTTGGGTAAAAAAAGTAATTTTAGTGTTGAATTCAAATTAGAACAACTAACAACTTACTACCTAAAAATATTTGTTGCAAAGTCCTAAAAAAACAAAGGTTAAAGTTTTAAATCATATTATAATCTAATTTTTTTTGGTAACCTTAATAATGAATTGGAAGAAAATAGTTGGGGATGGATCAAAATTAAGTGTTTAAAAGAAGAAAAAATGAAAATGAAACCAACATAGTTGGAAATGCATACCAATCATAATCTCTCAGCTCAATAATTGTGAAATTTAAAGTATATTTAGATTTATTGTTACCCAGTAACAATGTTACCGACGTAACATATTTTACAAATTTATCATAACAATTTATATTCTGAAATAAAATGTTATGATAAATTTGTAAAATATTTCAGAATATAAATTGTTATTATGCAACGTTATCATCCTTATATCATTTTTATTATACATCAATCGCAATTTGTGATCTCAAATAGCTCTGAATTTTACAGTGTACCCAGACTCATGGATTTTATTTTATTTTATTGAAACGCATGGATTTTAGTTAGTGTCATTGAATTGTTGAATAAAGGACTTAAGTCAAACATCAATTTTAGTTATTATCTTCTCAAAAAAAAATAAATAAATAAAAATAAGAATAGTTAGTGGATCTGCTTAGAGGAAGTTTTGGCTGCCACTTGTGAACGAGTGAAGAAGGAAATGGACTATCTTTGGACTGTTGCTTCGGTGATGCGTTTGGCTTCTTCTTCTTCTTTTTTTCTTTTTTTTTTTTTTCAAAATAAATGATTCTCTAAAATCATTGCCGAATGTAATTTTGCTAAGCTTGTTGATCTTTCCAAATATCATATGGGATATATGCATTAGAAGTATCGATCCTTGTGGATATTAAGTTTATCGTGATAGTTTGGATATTATATCCTCTGTTAGCATATATTTACTTTGTAATTGTGTTGCTCTAACCTCTTTATTTTCCTTTTTAGTGTTACAAAGGAGAATAAAGAAGTTATTGTTTATTAGTATAATGCCCTTATTTTATCTTTTCCATTGTACAGAGAAACTCTTAATAGATAAAATCTACTATTGTCTCAGCTAACAAAAAGAAAAAAGAAGCAAGGGTCAAAGTTTCAAATCATATTCTATCTAATTATTTTGGTAACTTTAATAATGAGTTGGATGAAAATAATTAGTTATGGATCAAAATTAAGTGCTGAAAAGGAAAAAAAAAATTTAAATGAAACCAACATGGTTGGAAATGTACACTAATTACAATCTATCATTTTAATAGTTACGAAGAATGTTGTAAAATTAAATGCACCTAGATTTATTGTTAGCCAAATAACAATGTTACTTACCAACCTAAAATTACACAAATTTAACACAAAATTTTATTTGAGAATACAGATTATTATTGTACAGTGTTATCATTATTGATAGTGTCCTGAAAATTACCCAACTCCATGCTCGTCCGTAAGGGTCGTCCAAAGAAGATGGATAATGGCTTGACCATGGAATCTCGTCCATGTCAGGGTCGTCCGTCCAAGAAGACCCTTGGACGGCCCACACTGACTCTGGACGCCGTCAGCGTATCGTCCCTAGACGAGGCTTACACACTTGGAACATATGCAAAACCAAGGACATTGCCACGAAACCACCTCCTATGACCGCGTTGCGAAACGTACGGCCTAATAGAATAACCTCCATAGCAGTTATGGAGGTTACTCCCGAACCTTCCGACATCCTCCAATATAGGAGCAGTTACTACATTGATAAATCGTTCCTGGCCTACATTATATAAGAAGAACAATCGACAAACAAAAGAGGTACAGAATACTTTTCCAAGTTTTTGGGATTTCCAAAGTTTAGAGAAAACACTGACTTTGTCATCGGAGGGTTTCTGGCCGGTCCACCCCGGTCGCCTCTGATTGTTTTGTTCGTCTCTCCAGGTTTTCAGTTAGATTATCATCGCCGCCATCGAAATCCGAAGCATCCAGCCTACTGATTTTGTCGTGCATCATCAGTTGACGCCGTCTGTGGGAACACGTAAGTTTGTACTAACTACTTTCCTTCAACAAAAGGCTGTATGGTTCGGACAAGATCAAGGACTACCAGCCCAAGCCATCAAGAAAGTAGAGATGCCTCCAGCAATCCTAACCGCGATCGACAGTCAGCGCCAGTCGCTCAACAGCCAGCCATCCAACACATACAATCCATGGCAGCCGCCATGGCAGAGTTAACCCATCAGAACCAGGAGTTGACTAGGGAGATTCACTTGCGGAGGCAGCGTCAGGAGAGGTACGAGGAAGGACAAGCCCAGAGTCAAGAGATTCGAGAAAACGCCGACCCCGAAGGCCAATCGAGGGGTACCGCTTCACAAAGAGTGCCACACTTGGAGAGGGAAATGGACCAAATGCGTAAGGCCATGGAAGAAATGAAGGAGAACATGAGGAGAACGAATCCCGTGGAAGACTTGGTTCACCGTACAGACTCCCCTTTCTCAGCCTCCATTAACAGCCATCCCCTGCCTGCCAAGTTCAAGATGCCTTCCTTAAACTCATATGACGGGACGCGTGATCCATGCGATCACATAGCAACCTTCAAAACCACAATGCATCTCCAAGGAGTTCCAGACGAGATCATGTGTAGGGCTTTCCCTACCATGCTCAAAGGACCGGCACGAGTATGGTTCAGCAAAATACCTCCAAATTCTGTAAGTTCGTTTGAAGAGTTGAGTAAACTGTTTGTCAACAATTTTATTGGAGGACAAAGGCATAAACGTTCCTCGTCCAGTTTGCTAACAATCGAGCAAGGGGAAAATGAGAGCTTGCGCTCCTTCATTACTCGCTTCAACAGAGAAGCCCTCACTGTAGACGAGATGGACGACAAACTACTACTGGCGGCCTTCCACAACGGGGTCAATTCTGACTTGTTCATCCATAAGCTCTATGACCAAGAGCCTCAGACCATGGCTGAGCTCGTCCATTCGGCCCAAAATTTCATGAATGCAGAAGATGCGATCATAGCTAAGAAGCGAAAGAGAGCCGAAAGAAGGGAAGGAGACAACACCCGTCACCAGGAGCAAGCTCCCCGTCCAAAGAAGGCCCGCGCAGGGGAAAAAAGGAATCAAGATAATAGAAGGCCAGCTTCATCCTCAAGACGAAATCAGCACTACACGTCTCTGAATGTCCCACTTGACCAAGTGCTCATGCAGATCAAGGATGATCCGTCCCTCAAATGGCCAGAAAAGATGAAGGGAGACCCCAACAAGCGCAATAAGAATAAGTATTGCCGTTTTCACAGAGACCACGGGCATGACACGGATGAATGTTACGATTTGAAACAGTAGGTAGAAAACCTCATCAGGCAGGGAAAACTGAGGAACTTCCTTGGACGAGATCATAAGGATGAAAAATTGAAAGGAAAGCTGGAAGAGGCGCCCCGACCACCGCTAGGAGAAATAAGAACGATCTTTGGAGGAACCTCGGCGGGACAGACTTCTAGGTCATGAAAGACATACCTAAAGGTAGTGCAGAATGTTCAACTCTCAGGACGACCTGTCAGGACGAGGAAAGCAGAGGAACAATCTATTACCTTCACAGACGAGGACGCTGCGAGACTTCACCACCCCCATGACGACGCGATCGTTATTACCCTGCTCATCGCAGGTTATACGACCAGAAGGGTGCTAGTTGACAACGGTAGTTCGGCGGACATCCTGTATTACCCCGCCTTCCAGCAAATGAACCTCGGACGAGATTTACTACGCCCAGTGAACTCACCCTTGGTAGGGTTTGGAGGAATGAAGGTACAACCATTAGGGATCATTACATTGCCTGTAGTGGTAGGAACGCATCCACAGCAGACAACAACAGAGATAAATTTCCTCGTGGTGGACTGTTCGTCGTCGTATAATGCTATCATTGGACGACCCACCCTAAACAGTTGGAAGGCAGTGACGTCCACTTACCACTTGTCAGTCAAGTTCCCTACAGAACACGGAGTGGGGCAAGTGCAAGGAGATCAGCTAGCAGCGAGAGAATGCTACCTAGCCATGCTAACTATGGACGAGGCATCTCAGACGATGAACATAGAGGAAAGGAGGGTTGTTGCAGAGCCTACCGAAGTACTTGAGGATGTTCTTTTGGACGAGAGTGATCCCAAAAAGTTCACCAGAATTGGAACAAGCATGAAGAAGGAAACAAAGCAAGACCTCGTCCATTTTTTGCAAAAGAGTGTGGATGTGTTTGCTTGGAGCCACGAAGACATGCCGGGAATTGATCCAAGTGTCATCACACATCGATTGAATGTATGTCCTTCTTACAAGCCCGTCCGTCAGAAGAAAAGAGTTTTTGCTCCAGAACGGGACAAGGCCGTTAAGGAAGAAGTCCTGAAGTTGAAGACAGCGCAGTTCATTTGAGAAGTCTATTACCCAGAGTGGCTGGCCAACGTAGTGATGGTCAAGAAAGCAAACGGCAAGTGGAGAATGTGTGTGGACTTCACTGATCTGAATAAAGCTTGCCCCAAGGACAGCTACCCCTTGCCACGCATCGATCAGTTGGTGGATTCAACAGCTGGACATCGGCTATTAAGCTTCATGGACGCTTTCTCGGGCTATAACCAAATACAGATGGACGAGGCAGACCAGGAAAAGACGTCCTTTGTAACGAGCCAAGGATTGTTTTGTTATAAGGTGATGCCCTTCGGTTTGAAGAACGCAGGAGCAACTTACCAAAGGCTGGTTAACCAGATGTTTCAGCTACAAATATGACGAAATATGGAGGTTTATGTAGATGATATGCTAGTGAAGAGTTTGGAAGAGGAGAATCACTTGACTGATCTCCAAGAGACCTTCGGCACACTTAGGCGGTATAATATGAAACTGAATCCCAGCAAGTGCGCTTTCGGAGTATCGTCGGGAAAGTTTCTTGGATTTATGGTTTCGCATAGAGGAATCGAAGCGAACCCCGATAAAATCCGGGCCATCATTGACATGAAGTCGCCAGGAAACATCAAAGAAGTCCAAGCACTCACTGGACGAGTTGCTGCGCTCAATAGGTTTGTCTCCAAAACAACTGACAAGTGTTTACCATTTTTCAGGGTTCTCAAAAAAGCCTTTGAGTGGACGGACGAATGTCAGAAGGCCTTCCAAGACCTCAAAGCCTACCTGACCACTGCTCCGCTGCTAAGTCCATCCATACCTGGTGAAGAACTATACTTGTATCTGGCGGTGTCCCCTCATGCTGTGAGCTCAGCATTGATCAGAGAAGAAGGAAAGATACAGAAACCAGTCTACTATACCAGCCGAGCTCTAAGAGGAGCAGAAGGGCGATATCCTGTGATGGAAAAATTGGCCTTCGCTTTGATTACGGCCTCGAGGAAGTTGAGACACTATTTTCAAGCGCATGTCATCAATGTCCTGACAGACCATCCATTGAAGAAGGCAATGAACAGGTTGGAAGCTGCAGGGCGACTAGTCCAATGGGCTATTGAACTGGGGGAATTCGAAATCAGGTACCTGCCAAGAAGCGCAATAAAAGCACAAGTACTAGCAGATTTCATAGCGGAGTTTACCCCTAACGTCGAAGGTTTGGACGAGCCGGGCAGCACCCGAAGATGGATCATCCACGTGGATGGATCTTCTACATTACATACAGGCGGGGTAGGAGTCATTTTGACATCCCCAGAAGGAGACGAACTGGAGTACAACGTCCGCCTACAGTACGCAGCAACCAACAACGAAGTTGAGTACGAGGCTCTCCTGAAAGGGCTAGAGTTGGCAAAGTCCCTAGGAGCAGAGTCAATACTCGTCCATGGAGATTCCCAACTAATCATGGGCCAGGTGAACGGGACATACGAGGCGAAAGAAGTGCGCATGAAGAGATATCTTAGTAAGGTGCGACGCCTCGTGAAAAAGTTTAAGGAAGCTTGCTTCATTCAGGTACCTAGGGAAGAAAACATGAAAGCAGATGCTTTAGCGAAAGAAGCCTCGGCAAGCGGACAAGTGGATGAGTTTGACGAAGTACAATACATGCCGAGCATAGATCTGCCAGAAGTACAGCAGATAGAGGGTGAAGATAATTGGATGACACCGATATTGGCATACCTAAAAGATGGAAAGCTACCGGAGGGAAAGAACGAGGCCACAAAACTGAGAATCAGGTCGGCCAGATACGTCCTCGTGGATGATATGCTGTACAAAAGGGGTTTTTCCCAACCCTACTTGAGATGCTTAGCTCCGGCCGAGGCAAACTATGTGTTAAGAGAGGTTCATGAAGGATCCTGTGGAAACCACTCGGGGGCAAGAGCACTGGTGCACAAACTCGTCCGTGCAGGGTATTATTGGCAAACAATGCAAGCAGACGCAAAAGCCTATGTCAAAGTATGTGACAAGTGTCAACGATTCAGCAACGTCCCCAAACAACCCGCAGAGTACCTCACTCCTATGATAGCCCCTTGGCCCTTCGCGCAATGGGGGTTAGACATTTTGGGTCCTTTTCCACTGGGAACCAGGCAGATGAAGTTTTTGGTGGTGGGTATTGACTACTTTACTAAATGGATAGAAGCAGAACCACTAGCAAAGATTACACAGCAAAATGTCAAACATTTCGTTTGGAAGAACATCTTATGCCGGTTTGGGGTACCCAGGGTATTAGTATCGGACAATGGACGACAGTTTAACAATGCTCTATTCAGGGACTTCTGTGCACACTTCGGCATCCAGAATCATTATTCCTCCCCCTCCCACCCACAAGCGAATGGCCAAGCAGAAGTAGCAAACCGATCCTTGCTGAAAATCATCAAGACTCGGCTTGACGGGGCAAAGGGTGTATGGCCAGACGAACTACCAGGCGTTCTTTGGGCTTACAGGACGACAGCAAGGACCCCCACAGGGGAAACACCTTTTAAACTGGCTTACGGGAGCGAAGCAGTCATACCTGCGGAGGTGCATATGGCCAGCCATAGGGTGATGAAGTATCAGGATGGAGAAAATGGCAACCAGTTTCGTCTTAACCTTGATCTCCTAGACGAGGTACGGATGAATGCAGAACAGAGAACAACAAGGTATAAAAACTTGATGGCCAAACACTATGATACTCTGGTCAAACCCAGGCGCTTCGACATAGGGGACCTCGTCCTAAAGAAGGTTTCCTTGGCCACCAAAAACCCTGCTCATGGAAAGCTGGGACCAAATTGGGAAGGACCCTACAGGGTTATTAACTGCAAGAGGCAAGGATCCTACTATTTGGAAGCTCTGGACGGACGGAAGCTGGAGCACCCCTGGAACGTTGAACATTTGAGAAGATGCTATCAATAAAACCATGGACGAGCATCAGACGTCATGGATGTCCGAAGTAGTTTTCTACTAAATGTTTACTACTAATGTTTTAGATGTGTACTACTTATGAATTACTGTGTTAAAACGTTTGTAATTCCCTAAAGGCACTAGCTCTCAAGCATGTGCCATTCCTATGGACGAATATTTACACTTAACGCATATATGTGATGTATTTTGAAGTATATCTGAGTATGTGTGAAAATGATCTAAAGACGAGGAAATTCCTTGGACGCAAGGATGTATCGTCCATGAGCTTTCCTTAAAATGAGGATAAAGCCAAGAAAATTCGTCCAAACCAAAAGGCAAGCTGATGCATATATCGTCCATAAGCTTTCCTTAGAACAGGATAAAGCAAAAATGAAGCAAGTTCGTCCAAACCAGGAGAAACTGATGCGCCAACGTCTCAACCTAGACATGGACGAGAAAATGCAAATGTAAAGTCCAACTGCCTAGAGCGTGGACGAGTTAAAAAAGTTACGTTTTGAAGAAAACTAACATCTCGTGACATCTCCTCCTTAGGCAAATGCTCATTCAAAATATGGGCGAAGCGTAATATTAGCCAACAAAAGCACTTTTTATGGACGACCCATTCTAAGCACATCACAAGCTAAGCTCGTCCATACCATAAGTCCCCATGAAGGACGAGTCAAGAATTAAAGTTTATTGAAATGCGAATTAAATTAGTCCATACAATGACTGAAAAATGAGCAAAGATGCATTCATTAGCCATAAAGGGTGGACAACCAACGTCCTAAAACCCCCAACATTGTTTAAAACACCGTCCTAAAACTGTGGACGGGGAAAATGTACTTGCATTACATATAAGCATTACATATAAAAGTCTTAAGCAATAGTTCAAATAAAAACAAAAATACAGGAAAAAAAGTTAAGTCTTCATTGAGGAGGGTCAGCACTAGGGTCGTCTTGGGCTGGCAGAGTAGTGGCGTCGTCCTCAATGTTCACGTCCTCAGAGCTCGTCTGGAGAAGAGAGCTTGAAGCAGCGCCACCAAGGTTGAGCTTTATGGAGCTGAAGTCGAGGTTGGGAAAGTGCTCCATGACGTCCATCCTAAAGTCTTCAAACCCGGCTGCATAGTTGGTATCCAAAGAATCAGTGTATTCTTTGGACGCCATGAACTCTGCAACCGCGTCTCTTTTAGCCTCTTTAAGAAGGGCACTCAACTCGTCATTCTTCTTCTGAAGGTGATCAAGACAAGTGTCCTTCTCAATAATGTCCGTCTTCAGCTCTTCGACGTGATTTTGCAGCTCCTTCAGCTCGTCCTTGACTTTGCCCGCCACTCCAGCCCATATTTTGCTCTCGTCCTTAACTTCTTGCACCCTTCTCTCCAGCAGAATCCTCGTCTTGTCCAGCTGTGTTGCCTGTCTAGACGCAGCAATGAACTTGGACATTGCCTACATAAAATTTAAGCTTTTCAGACAAGGAAAAGTATTGTTAAGACGAGAAAAGACAAGGACAAAGAAAAAATATTACCTTGAAAAGATCATGAACACCAGAGTGCTCAAAGTCCTTCAAGGACATGTTGTAGCACGCCGCCACGTCCTGGTCAGTCACCACCCTTTCAAACCTCCCCCAAGCAAGGTCCTCGTCTTCAAGAAGGGTCAGAGGGACTTGGCTGGAGGGTTGGGGTGAGACAGGCATTTGAATTGTGGACGGCGTGTGCCTGGACGGCGGATCAATGAACTCGTCCTCGACGTCATGGACCTGGACGGGAGTCTGTTGGACAGGAGGCGCAGAGTTGGACTGGACGACCCCAGTTTTGGACGGGCCATGCTTGACCCTTTTCTCTTTGCGTCGACTCGGAAGCTTACCCAAATCGATCGCCTTGGACAAGGCCTTTCGTTTGTCGCCAGCTGATGGACGAGCTTGGGATTGAACCCCTTGCCCAGCCACCTCGTCCACCACATCCTTGCCTTTATTTTGGTTCATGGTAGCCATTCCTACAAACATGGATAAAGATAATAAATAAGTAAAGTAAGGACGAGGATATATATATATATATATATATATATATAAAACTTACGTCTACGGACAGTACGTTCGTGAGCAATGGCTTCGACAGACGGCTCTGGTCCTAGACCCCAAGCTGCCAGGCGTCTTAAGCTTACCAAGAAATGGAACGTCCTGTCAGGGTAAAGACGAGCCTTTTGAACTCGTTCAACGTAGAACTTGCTCAAGTGAGGTCGTCTAAAACCTGAAAGAGAAAAGAAAATGTTAGACGAGAACAAACAAGTTAAACATACATAACTTAGGACAGACGACCTCATACCTTCAGGACGAAGGTTGCCTAGTTCTCCTGTGTAGGGACCAAGTGGATCCCTATCAACTTCACTTGGCCTCCCAGCCCAGGGGCCAGAAACGAAGAAAAACTCCGTCTTCCAGTTCCTGTCTGAGGTAACCAAGGATTGGATCAACCTGCAATCTGCCCCTCTAGCTGTGAATTGATGGAAGCCAGGGGATTGGTTGATCTCAGAAGGCTTGTAGCAATAGAGGAACTCGTCCACGGTAAGAGGACGATCCCCCCCAAAGACTTCCCTCCATAAGACTTGCATAGAGACGATCAGTCTCCATGCATTGGGGTTCAATTGGCAAATGGCTAAACCTAACCTAGAAAGCAACTCCCTAGAGAAGGCATTAAGAGGCAACCTCAAACCACCCAAGAGGTAAGCCTCGTAAATACCAACTCTAAAGTGGGGTTGGCAGCACCATTCCCCACGGACGGGTAACCTAGGGTTTAAATTTTCGAGGATTTGGTACCAAGTTTTTAGAGACTCCAACCTTTTATCATCTGTCCTAGACGGGATGTTCAAAGCACAGCTATAGACGATCTCCTCGTCATCCTGAGCTGAAGACGAGGGAGCACTGGTGCCGGCCCTCGACCCAGACTCAGATCTCGTCCTAAACTCCTCCTGGAGAACCTCTAGAGGAACCCCAGGGACCCCAGACGTGTACTCATCTGAGGTATTCCCTCCACTACTACTATGACTACTACTACTATCACTTGACCCGCTAAAACTACTGGGCTCATGAAAGTCGTCTATGGCTTTCTCAGTGCTGTTACTAGACGAGGTGAGGACAATTTCAGACATTTTTTGGAAAAGTTGAAACCTAAGGACGAGGGAAAGGAGAATACCTGGATCTAGATGGCTATAGACGCAGAAAACTTCTAGACGAGGCGCTAAGACGAGGAGTGTCAGGGAAGAAAATTTTCAGAAATGAGAGGGTAGCTCAGGAATTGCACTATTTATAGGCGACGACTTTAGTACCTGAAACGTCACAACCAATCATAAGCTGACACGTGGCACACTCCTCGAAAAATGAATCGACGTGAATCTCCACTACTAAGATAGTGACATGTGGCGAGTTTAAACGTGGAGTATGAACACAAACGTCCAAAGAACAAACACCTTGCTATGTCTTCTTAGACGACCCACGGACCGGGGGCAACTGATAGTGTCCTGAAAATTACCCAACTCTATGCTCGTCCGTAAGGGTCGTCCAAAGAAGATGGATAATGGCTTGACCATGGAATCTCGTCCATGTTAGGGTCGTCCGTCCAAGAAGACCCTTGGACGGCCTACACTGACTCTGGACGCCGTCAGCGTATCGTCCCTAGACGAGGCTTACACACTTGGAACATATGCAAAACCAAGGACATTGCCACGAAACCACCTCCTATGACCGCGTTGCGAAACGTACGGCCTAATAGAATAACCTCCATAGCAGTTATGGAGGTTACTCCCGAACCTTCCGACATCCTCCAATATAGGAGCAGTTACTACATTGATAAACCGTTCCTGGCCTACATTATATAAGAAGAACAATCGACAAACAAAAGAGGTACAGAATACTTTTCCAAGTTTTTGAGATTTCCAAAGTTTAGAGAAAACACTGACTTTGTCATCGGAGGGTTTCTGGCCGGTCCACCCCGGTCGCCTCTGATTGTTTTGTTCGTCTCTCCAGGTTTTCAGTTAGATTATCATCGCCGCCATCGAAATCCGAAGCATCCAGCCTACTAATTTTGTCGTGCATCATCAATTATCATATCATTGTTTTATTATACATCAAGGTTGCGTTCGACATGACTTAAAAAGTCAGCTTATTTTACTATTTTGTTTATTCTTGTCACTATTTTTATGGATCTTACTGTACTTTTTAATATTATTTATAAGTCTCACTGTACTATTTTAACTAATTTTTATATTTATCTAAAATACTTTAAGTAAAAAATTTTTAATTCCAACTAAATAAGCTTGTCCAAATAGATACTAATTATAGTTCATCACATCAATAACTATAGAATTCGCAATTTCCCATGCATAATAGTAACACAAAAAGCTAAAGGTAGTCCCATCAAACAAAAAAACCTAAAGGTAGTTTAATTGCCAATGTCATGAAAAAAAAAAGTAGTTAAATGCAAGTAGCACTCACAATCACAAATGGGCGTGGTCCAAACTTGAAGTGTACTTAGACTAATTGTTACCCAAATAACAATGTTGCCGACCTAACATATTTCACAAAATCATCACAACATTTTATTTGAAATAATGCTAAGAACGCATAATCTTTCATAACCTTTCGCACTACTCTTTATACATTTATCAATCACAACACACTACATAAAAAATTATGACATAAAATTATAGCAAGTTATATATTCTAGCACTACTCTTTTATTTGAGAGTATAAATTTTTATTATAAAACATTATCATCATCATATAATCTTTACTATACATCAATCAGAGTCTGTGTGACCTCAATAGCTATCAAATTTGTAGCGTGGCTAGACTCATCATCAGCAATAAATGCATATATGATAGAGTAAAAAAAATCATGTTAACGAATGTCTTTAGAGAATTAATTAACAATCCAGTTAAAATAAAATTTTTATGAGAAAAGAAAAAAAAAAGTAATTAATATTTTGATAGCTATTTTCATTTCCCATAAAAGTGATGTGAAAACTTTTTAAAAATGAATTGTTAATCAATGCTTTAAGACTACTCGTTAGTATTTCTTAAAAAAAAAAAAAAAAAAAAAAAAAAAAAAAAAAAAAAAAAAAAAAAAAAAAAAGAGTAGTTAAGTGCAAGTATCAGTCACAAAAAAGCGTGGTCCAAATGGGCTGTTGCTGTTGTTACATGATAAGGCCCACTTGGGT
Source organism: Lithocarpus polystachyus (assembly GCA_033629205.1). Lineage (NCBI taxonomy): Eukaryota > Viridiplantae > Streptophyta > Magnoliopsida > Fagales > Fagaceae > Lithocarpus > Lithocarpus polystachyus. Next base: position 40,744,162 of record CM066168.1, read on the forward strand.
TGGCTTGGCTTTAGCTTTCGCGTGATCATTATAATTAATTCCTCGCTTGTTGCGCCTAAGTAGTAAGTACTTTTCTTGATTCATGTGATTTCCATTAAAAAGCGTAACTCAATAATTAGTGGTGATTAGTGTGTGCATCAAAGATCCAATAATTCACAGCCACGCAACCATTCGCTGCTATTCCACGCTTTTTCAAAATAAGAAGCACCAGATTATAAAATCCTTCCCAAACCCAAACCTAAACCCATACACAGACACAAACACAAACACAAACAACCAGATCATATATATATACTAATCTTCCAAAAAATTTCAAAAAAATTCAAAAATAGAGAGAACCGCCACACAGTCTCTCTCTCTTTCTCTCTCGGTTTTAGCTATGGCACAAGCAGAAGTGTACACGAGGAGTTGGAGTTGGAGTTGGAGTAGATTGCAAGTGTGGAGAGCAGTGGTGGATTGGTTAGAGTTTCTATTACAGTTAATCACACAGATCTTAAGAGGCACACCTTCCTTCGCTCACTTCCTTCTTTCGTATCTTAGACTTCCAATCTCCTCTCATTTTCTCGATTCGAATTCAAATTCTTCTTCTTCTTCGTTCACTCCTTTGCCTCTCGTCGAACTCGAACTCGAAGTCTCTTCTCAGGAGGAAGAATCTTCTGTTAGCGTCGACGACACTCAAAACGACGCCGTCGACGATGATCACCGCATCGAAAAGCTCACGGTACGGTATTGTATATATATTATGATAATAATTACAGTCCTTGCTTTATTTTTTGTGATAATAATCAAAACTAGCTTAATAATTAATTAATTAGTGATTAACTTACTTAAAAGTAAATTCATTTTAATTATATTAAATAGGTGATCAAAATAATTAAGATGAATAATAAATTTCATTTATAAATCTCTTGAAATTTAGGTAATACAATTTTTTTTTTTTTTTTGATCAGTTGGTAATACAATTTTTATTTAGAGTAATTGATCTAATTTTTATTATTATAGTATATGATTTGGTTATGGTTGTTAAAGCGAGAGCTTAGGACTAGTGGTAACAAATTTTGAATAATATACACAATTTTGTATATTCAATGTATATAATTTTTCAAAAAAATATGCACAATTTTGCATATTTGATGTACATAATTTTTCAAAAACTATATACACAATTTTATACATTCAAAATATACAAAGTTGTGTGTATTCAATATACACAATTTTTCAATTTTTTACATTTAATGTACACAATTTTTCAATTTTGTGGCGTTCCACTTGTTTTTGTAGTATTGAGGTTCTTTTTTTTTTTTTTTTAAAGATTATTGTGTTTAAGAAATGGAGTTTTGGCGTGTAGGTTGTTCTTGACATGGACGAGACGCTCGTATGTGCATACGAAAAATCTAGTTTGCCTGCCAGTATTCATGCTCAAGCAATGGAAGCTGGATTGAAGTGGTTTGAGATTCAATGTGTATCCTCAGACAAGGTCTTGATCTCTCTCCGAACATGTTATTTCGGTTTCTTTTTCATGTGTAACTGTAATATTGATATGATATCTCTGGGTGGAAGAGTTCTGAAGGAAAACAAAAGGTCAATTATGTGACAGTGTTTGAACGTCCCGGTTTGCAAGAGTTCTTAGATCAGATTAGTAAATTTGCGGATCTTGTTCTTTTCACTGCTGGTCTTGAAGGTTTGATGTTGCTTCATTTCTTCCCTGTGAATATTTTTTTTTTTTCGTTAAATTGTATTTGGGTTCCTTGCAGGTTATGCGAGACCACTTGTTGACAAAATAGATGTGGAGAACAGATTTAGCCTTCGTTTATATCGGCCTTCAACAGTTAGCACGTAAGCATCTTTGCCTATTAGTACTTACTCTATGAATAGTAGTTGGATTTAAGACAAGAAAATGCTGCCATGCCTGGTTTGATATATTTTAGAGACTGCTCGGATTGAATAAGTAAACCATTGGACTCATAGGTAGGCATGATGCAATGTAATAAATAGCAATGGTTGATGGTGAGACGCATTGAACCAAGCCTGTTTGTGTGATTTTTCTTTTTTTTTTTTTTGAAATTTTTTGGGCAAGGCTCAGTTGTTGGCATGCAATGCGCACTCTTGGTCATAGCTTGCTTGGTATTCAGTTTTCTGTTGTAATTTTCACTAGTGTGTTTAAGCTTTTTTGTAGGCATATACATGCCATTTTGCTGTGGTCTTGAAGTATTCCTAGAGCCATTTTCTGGTCGTATAGAATATGTATGGTGTTGTTTGGGTGTCATCTTCTAATCTCATTGAAGCAAAGATTTTATGAGACCAGAGTTTGCCTGTTATGCACTTTTGTTCAGAACGCATGGAAGTTTTTGCACTGGACTCATCAAGTGTCTGTACTTTTAGAAGTAATAAGACGACTATCAGGCTATGAGTTATTGTTCAGAATGCATGAAACTAGGAAACATGCATATAAAAATAGATATAGTGCTCTAGTTAAATTGAAAATGCACAAAATAGTGATTGATAAGTGATAAGATAAATTTTCTTTTTCTGAGAAAAAAATAAAAATTTTGGGAAATAAAAATCTATAGTTGATTGATCCAGGTGGTGCTTGGACACTTTCAAACCAGACTGGTGATGAAACCAGTGACAAATATCAATTTTGTGGATTTGAATTTGCTTAATTGATACAGGGCCTAGAATGTCATAGGCACCTACATTATTTCTTGTTTTTACTATGCATGCTCTCTTTTGTGCTTATATTCCGCCATAAGGGAATGATATATTTTTATTCATGTTACAAATGCTGAGCTAAGTTATGTCTTGATGCTGATGCAACTGCTTAGACGACTTCCTCCACAAAGAAATAACTAAAAAGCTGTTCAATTAAAGAAGTGCCTTCTTGTTACTTCTTAGCAATGTAATTTATCAGTTATTTCCATCTAGGAGGTGCATCTTGATGCCTTTTTTATTATCAGTGGTCTTGAAAATTTCATTTTTTTTACTAGTCTTGAAACTTGTCTTTTATAATATAGGAGAACAGAAAGCCAAGCTGAAACCTATAGCTCTAACTTACAATGATACAATTCAAGCTTTTTTGCCCTATTGAAATTACAAAATCCCAGTTCGATGGTTCACATAAGTTGATATACCATGTAAAATATTAATGGTGGAGTCTGAAACTTTTGGAGTTTAATTATGATTTTTTCACTGAAGTTATATCTGGCATTTATGTACTGACAGGGAATATCGAGAACATGTGAAGGATCTGTCATGTTTATCCAAGGATCTATCTCGAATAGTTATTGTTGATAACAACCCATTTAGTTTCTTGAAGCAACCACTGAATGGAATACCATGCCTTCCATTCTCTGCTGGACAGCCATATGATGATCAGGTACTTAGATTTTGTCAAATTTAAAGGAAGAATCAACTGGTTACATCATACGTCCTGACTACATATCCTCTTCCAATTTTTGTTTCTTTCATGTGGCTTGTATAGCTTTTGGAAGTCCTGCTTCCACTTCTCCAACACCTCTCAATGCAGAAGGATGTGAGGCCTGTACTCTATGAGCGGTTTCACATGCCTGAATGGTTTCAAATGCAGGGGATTCCCGTTTGTGGATTGACAGAATGAGATTAGTCAAGTCAGATAGGATAACTGTGGTATTTCTGGCACCAGCGGACATAGGTATTTTGTGGGAGCACTTTTCAACCTGATGTCGTAAGGCCTTGTATATTGTCATCATATTAGCTGCTGCCAACCAAAGAATTTAAAACTATTGGGATAACCTGCAATGACTAATTGGAGATATACCTGCAGAGCAGGTTTATCATGATTAATTACAGTCCAATTCTTTATAGTTGTGTAATATCACAGGGTATCACCTGAATATGCAAGGTTTCAACTTTCAAGTATGATTATTTTTTAAAATTAGTTTACTTTGCATATCTATATGGTCTTAGAAATGTAAATGGATTAAGCAGTGAGTTGTCTTTTGAAATATGACATGTCTTGGTAATCTCCCAAACTATCATACTTAAGGTTCCGTTTGGTTGAATCTCCCAAACTATCATACTCTTAGGTTCCGTTTGGTTGGAGGAGTAGAAAAGTAGAAGGATGGAAAATTAGTGGGAGGATATAAAAGATTTGGTTTTTCTCTCATGTGTGTTTGGTTGAAAGGGTGAAAAACTTTTTTGTTTAGTTGAAGAGAAAAAAGGAGGATAAAAAATGTAATTTATATAAATTAACTATTATGTCTTTGTTATATAATAGTAGAAAAGAAAGAGGTAAATGAGTGTAATAATGTGAGAGTATTTGTGTAAATTACATCATCAGCATCTTTTCTTTCCCATTTTCTTCTCTAATTGAGAGGATAAAAAAGTGTAGGCTCAGAGGGATTATTTTCTTCCCCATTTTCAGTTTTTCTTGTTTTCTTTCTTGAACCAAACGGTGAAAAATGTCATTTTTCATCCTATTTTTTTCTCTCTATTTTCCATCCTTCTTGTTTTCACCCCAACTAAACATACCCTTAGAGCTATTTTCATCGATCGAAGTATACGTCATGGCTATATATTGAAAACGCCCTTAGATGTCATTTTTCTCCTAACCCTTGTAGAATATTCAAAGTGCAATGGAACTTTTTACTAACATTCTATTGGGATCACCTTTTACACATCAATCATTTTGGGTCCATTTGAAACTGAAAAGCAACAAAACAAGTTCACAGCTTAAGAGTAATTATTCAGTTTTTCAAGAGCAATGTTGTGTTTTGTTTACCCTAAAATCAGAGAGCCCCAAATTCGGGCAAAAAGTTGGCAGTCTGACAGTTATTTTCAGATCCTTTAAAGCAGAAAAGTCCCGACCTAAATCTTGGGCATATCCAGTAAGAATACTTGGCAGGCATTTAATTTTGGTATGACAAATGTAAAGAGAGATGGTATAAAACAAGTTGACAGCTTAATAAGATGAAATACATTGACTAATACTTGCAACAGTGAGTTCATACCCAAAACTGCAGCTTTTCAGTACGGTCGGAGATCCATTTTAATATACAAACAAGTAATAATCATAAAACTGAATAATTACACAAAAATTTTCACATTGTACAGTCTAACGTGTCCTCATGCCTCTCTGTTGACGTTTTCAAAGACGTAGCAATTCCTTTGTCACTTGTGTGTTGATGCCAGGGTAATAGTACAACATATGAATGCCTCGCCTTTCCAATCCACTAAGCTAGAGTGAGATTATAGCATAGAAGCCCTGCCTTTGGAGCCTGGTGATCCAATTTTTAAGCTAGGGATACCAAAGGGTAGAAATGTAGGGTCAAACTTTGTTATAGTCAACTTTCTAATCAAGTCAGCTAGCACCAGATGATTCTTTAGATTTCTCTGTCACCACCTCCTTATCTGAGTTGCCTGTATCTCCGGTCTGAGCCTGACTTGTTTGAACCTGACTTGAATTCTGAGAATCTGGGGCTACTCCAGGTTGTGCCGGATTTGAAGCCTGAGATTCGGGTGCAAGTCCCAGAACCACTAACACAGACCTGAAACACATATATCCAAAGCAAGTCCTGTAATGAGTACTGCAGAAGAAGCTAATCTATGAAGAAGAAAAATGGCATCTTTCTCCCACTTCCACCTCGCCCCAGTTGCAAACTAAAATCTTCATGTGCAAAAGAACACAGCTAAAAAGAAAATGTAATTTTTTATGAACCTTGGAAGTGAAGATCGGATGTTTGGTTGGCTAGCATGAGCAATCAGAGGCGCTTTCAGAGCTGCAGTTCTAGTCAATGCGCTTTCTAGCTGCGCTGGAGGTAACTGAAAGACCGCTTTACAGGATCAACAGAAGATACAACAAATCTGGCTTCTAAAGCCCACCACATAAACATTATAATTCTTTAGAAGTAGCTTTAATATACTCCATATATATTTGAGCTTCTTCCTTTATTGATATTTTACTTATTTAAAAGAAATCTCACAACATTATTAGGATGGGATGCAGCAGGTTTGGAGGCTATTAATTTGTTCGGTGACATGATGTTGGGATCCCATCCTTAAACCTGTCATATGTTTAGGGTGGGTTCTGGCTTTAAAAGTATTTCCCTCTCCTGAACCACAGTGCATGTGGAATGAGGAGAAGATAACCTCAGAGGGCATTTCCACTTTATTAGCTTAAGCATGTTCTTCTTTTATCTTCATTCTTGTGGCTCTTGCATATGATTTCACCTTACTTAGAATTTATACTGTCTTAAATGGTAGAAGTTGATAGTATCTAGGTCGGAAAAGGGCCCTCCAATTCCTTCCCATTTTTAGGCAGATGTGCGATATGTGGCATTAATTTGATTTTCGAATGCCACATGTCTTGCATCAAAATAAAAATTGGAGGATTCAATGGGAGGGGATCTTATCTTGGTGTGGGTATTCTGCAGATGTTTTTCTCAAGTATAATTCCCATGTAATGGCATTGTCCATCCTCCATGCACCTTTAATGTATTATCTCACTACAATGGATAAACACCATCTAACTTCATATTTATTTTTATTTTCAGTGTGGAAAATAGTTTGGTATTTCCAATCACTAAAACAAAGGACACAGCAATTCAGTAGGAAGAGGGACAGAATCATTATGTAATTAAAAACTGTAATATGATTCGGGAAAAGGAATGAGCAGAACAGGAAAGTAATACAGTTCAAAGGGCCTATGATCTGGCATAGTAAGTTTCCGCAGCATGCACTTCCAACATGATAAAATGTTACCAGCAAATATTACCAAAAACAAAATAAGAATCCAAACATCCGCACCTTAAGCAATACACCAAATGACTGAGGCTTTGTCAAGAGTGCACACTTCAAGAATCCTACCCACAACTTTGGATATTTCCAAATCTGCAATGCCTCATTAATCAGTGACAAAGTATGAATTACTAAATGACGAGCAATCAGTTTACTATGAAAATAGTTACCTCCTTGCTGACAAGACGAGATAGGATCTCCATTATAAATTCCACCTGCATCATTTTAAGTCATTAAGCAAATGACAGATAAGCCATGAACATGTTAACCAAAGGTACAAAGTTATTTAAAATGAAAACACGGAATCCCCCTCCCTCAATCGTCCTTTTTCCCCTCAGATTTTTATTATTTTTTAATTGGTAAGTTACACATGCATCCACTGGGTCATGAACCCACCACCTCGCCCTCTACCTAGCACTTGCATGGGAAGGAGTGCCAATTGAGCTAGAGCTCATTAGCTTTTTTCTCCTCTCATATCAAATGGAAAGCAGCCAATTCAATCAGCTAAACACAACTATTGAGTGGACTTAGAGAAATCTAAACTTTTAATCATGCATTTATGCAGTACATAAGCATAAGTTTAACAGAAATAAATACATATATACACACTATATGAGGTTATATAATGAATCTAAACACCATGAGGTGAACAAAAGATAATATGGCTCCTCTTTGGAAAAAGAAGAGGAACATGCTGCTTAATTTCTCACCAGCGCTGGGAAAGCACCTATAGCTTGTAATACTGTCCGCATGAACAATAAAGGGAGAGGAATCTGCTCAACCTGCAAAGGCAACCCTTGGTCATCTGTGAGCTCAGATAGGTATAATTGGAATCTAGGTGATAAAAAAGTTGAGTTCTTGATGATACAGACCAATTGATTCAAAACCTTCGCAAGTACTTGTTGGGTGAATATTTGCCTCTGCTCAAAACATGCATTGCATGCGTCTGTGACCTGCTCATTAAATATTGATAATCAGTTAAGGACTAGTGCTTTTTGGTAAGGTTTCAAACGGATAAAAAACAATAAGAAGGCATACCTTCTTCAAGGGGATTTCATCTTTGTCAGGATCAATCCCATGGATAGCAATCAAAACTTCAGCTGGAGTGAGCACCGGACCAGAATGAGATGAACCCTGTGCATGTTTTATTATCAATCAATGATTAAAAAAAATATAACCAGATAATATCAAATGGGGGAATAAAGGGGAAAATGCAGCAAAAGGAAAAGCTAAACCCTAAGAACCAACACCTAGGGGCTTGCCTAGAATCAGCACCAAGCAAAGGAAACTTACGCATCAGCACCTAAGTTTGTTTGGCATCAGCACCAAGCAAAGGAGAAACACATTCTCAACTCATAAAATTCTTATTCAAATTCTAATGTCCTTCAAGCTTACAAGTTACAAGAGCATTGGTTAAATAGGGTTTCAAGGATTACACTCACATGGAAATATCCAATTACATTCCATGAAACCCTCAACATTAAAAACCCATATTCACTCATCAAAAAAAAAAAAAAAAAACCCAAATTCAAAAACAAAAACAGTTTCAAATTGAAAAATAAAATCTTAAATGAATTTAAAGCTCCTTGCATCAGTAGGGGTATGCATTTAAGAAGCCAACTATAAATCTGCCTCCTTTTGTTACAAATCACTCAACAGTTATGTCTGAAGTAAAAACAATGGTTACAAGGAAATTTGAACCAGCAAATAATTCTCTAAAGAAGATAAGCTTAACTCACTCCCCTACCCCCTCTCCCCCCCTCCCAAATAGAAAAACAAGCAGGTGATATAGAAAATGTGTGTGTGTGTGTGTGTGTGTGTATATATATATAATGCTTTGATTAGCTCTGATGAATGAGTACACAAACACCCGCTCTTCAACTCCAAATGCAAAAAGGATCATATGTGATCAACAATTGCTAGGTTGCATTTTCATAAGCAGATCAAATGGCAGGCCCACAAAGGAAGTTTACCATCACAAAATGACATGGGCAATTGTGAGGCCATGAAGTAATCTGCACATATTATCTACAAAAGCGTTGTAGAATATGGCAATTAGAAAAGCACAGCACTTCAAATACCCTACTAATGAGCTCTAGCTAAACACTTCCTCCTTAATAATGGTAAAAGGAGGTGTACAGCCAACCTGCCAAAACCAACCCAGTTTTTAGGGGTTGGCGGGTTGGGTTGGGTTATGAATTTTTTTAACAACGGATCGGGATGGGTTCGGGTCATAACAATCACAAACCCGCCTAACCCGACCCAACCCACTTATATATTTAAAATTTAAATTATATATATTTAAAAATATATTATATAATTAATAAATTTTTTATTTAATTTTTTCCCCTTATTCAGCTTTTCTTACATAAAACTCAATTACCTCACAAACCCTAACAATCTTATTTCTCTTTTTGCTGCCTCTCACTCCCACTCCCACTCTCTCACTCCTCTCCTATTCGTTTATAACTGAGTTGGGATACTAGTTCATGTATATTTTGTTTATCAACTTAGTTGGATATATTTTGTTTATCAACTCAAGTGGCACATGAGATGTATTTTTTTCTGCTCAATTTAATAATAATAGTAACAAATAAAAAAAGAGTCCAACCCATGGGTTACCCGACCCAACCCAATCCATGTGGGTTGGACCCCTGTGATGGGTTGGGTTGGGTTTTTTTTAACCCACCATGGTGGGTTGGGTTGAAAAATCCCGACCCAATCCGACTCATGCACGCCTTACTGCGCAAGGTTATGATTTCAAGACTCATGAAGGTGCATGTGTAACTACTAATAAAAAATACCTTGCCAATGAGCTCTAGCTCAAACAACACCTCCTTCCCTCCTACGAGTATGGAGGAGAATGAGTTTCTAGGCAAGACCCATGGGTGTGCATGTAATAACCAATAATAAAAAACCAGAGAACATGGCACAAAGTAGAATGATGCAATATATATATATATATATATATATATATACATATATGTATATACCTGTAGTAACCGAGCAAGTGCTGCTTGGAACTTATCCAGTGGAAGACTCACAACATTGGGAAATATCAGCTTAACCTAACAAAAGACGCTCATTTATTTTTCAGTGAAACAAAGTAAAGGACCAACCAAAAATCTAAAACCAATATAAGCATAAAAAATAAAAGTCAAAGATAAGATAGAAGAAACTTAATAGTAATCCAGAATATGCTAGGCATAAGCTAGATGAAAGACAGGGTTTATAGACATTAAAGTGAAAGAAAACCCATGTTAGCCTGAAAAAGAACATTAGCAGCTATTTGCTAGATTCTAACAGCAGATGACACAATTATATCAAGATAATAGAAAAGGAAAGAACCTCATCCTTTGGTAGGAACGGTAATACTGGAATAAGAATCTCTATATCCTGCAATCAACCACAAGTGAACATATATTAGCTAATAGCTTCGCCTCTGTTGCACAGTTAAGGAAACAATAGATATACCTTTAGTTTGGAATCATATAACTTCCTAATGGTAAAAAGTAGTTCTGAAGAGGGAATCGTCCCATCCGTCAGTGTATGCAAAACCTGATGCAGGAAATTAATTATAAAAAAAAAAGGATGTATTGTTACTTTTCATCTTTTGCATGGTGACAGTCAAGTAAAATAGTTGATTAGCAAAACCTGCATTAGGAGGTTCTTGCTTCCACTTGGAGGATCTGAAATGATTTCAAGAAGATCTGATGACGAGCCCATAGTACGGACAAGTATTGGGATCTGACGATGAACTGCCTGCATCATACAGCATAAGAAGCAAAAGCTTATAGCCGGAACAACAAGAATTGACAAACAAGTTTAATTAGGTTCCTAATCAAACCTGCTTAACTGTCTTTGATGTGCTTTTATAGATAATAAATATTTGGCGGAAAAGGGAGTGCTTCTGTCAATGAGATACAATTAAAATGTTAATATACTTAAAAAGGGGTAAACACTGGGAATAAAGAAGGGTCTAAATTAAAATAAAGTAACACCTTGGTACATAAGGCAAAATACAGTGACATGCACCGCTGGACCTCAGAGACTGAAAGGGAGGACACACTCTGACATGTGCTCGATTGATGAGTATCAGAAGAAATATCTTTACTGTTCACACTCACTGAGGGATGTTCATCCACAGGTTTTTCTAGATGAGAATCCTACAAAACAAATGTAATTACATTATAGCTATGCAGTTATAAAAAATGTATATTTGGATTAGCCTCATGTGGAACTCCATGTCAGCAAAGCAAAAAACCAATACCTTCTGCATTTCAGTGACTGATCCTTCAGTATCCGTTCTTTCTGTTGCATCACCACTTATTACAGAGAGCAATGTTTCTTTTGCAAAATCTTCAATTTGTTTAGCAATGGATGATATTGGATAAAGCTTGTTTGCCACCTGAAAAATGAAATAGACCCAGAAAGGTAAGACACAATAAAAAAGACTGATTTGTTATTTCAATAAGAAGTTCTGTTTTAATTACCAGTCGTATTGCCTTCATACGCACTTCCTCCAAATGATGAACTGCACTCTTTTGAAGATAAAAAGTAATCAAAGTCAATTAAGAGTCAGGAAAAGAGAAAATTTCAGTTCATTTCCTTAATTAATAATGCGCTCCTACTACCCAAAAAATAATAAGAAGCAGAGACAGTGAATATGGAATTTATAAACAGGATGAAATGAATGAAGCTAAAGAATTATTGCATCCAAAGACTGGAATTTAAAAGCTCACAGCTAATAACTTCATATCAGAAAATGTGGACCATGCCAAAAGAAGAAGAAGATCAACTAGCTTATTTTGTCGCAATTTATTATCGTTAAATCTTCAAAATATTTATGGAGAATTTTACCAGATAGATTAATCAACAAACTCAACATTTCAACCACAAATCAGATACAAGTCAAGCATAGGTCAATAAGGATGTTTGTTTATTTACTTAGTGTGCCTGGAGTTAGGGCTGACAAATATAAGAAGAAAACATGCAATTTTCAAAAACAAACAGAACAAAGGTAGAAATAACAAAAAGTAGACACTATGTTGTAGGGAAACAACACAAACAGATATCATGAAGTTCGTGGTTAAGAGAAGAATACCTGTAAGGCAACTTTCAAGCAGACATCTCGAATAGAAGGCCTCAGCATAATCAATCTCCACACAGCACTTAGACCTTGAGTTACTCGATCCCCACTCTGTAACTCCTCAGCTTTATCACAGTTTCCAGGAGAACACATGTCCTCTAACAATTTTAAAACTGACTTGGGCAGATCAGGAGCTTCATCAAGCAATCTACTTAATGATTTGTCTGAAGGTGGAAAAGAATCTCTAAGCGTTTCCGCCTGCATTATGAAAAAAATTGCTGAATGTTTGCCTTAGAGAAGGACAAGTGAAGTTAATATCGCAACTGGACACACACCACAGTAAGAAGGAAGTTTTCATATTCAGAAGCTGCAGTTGTAGAAGAAAAGAAGTCGCGATCTTCTGCTTGCTCGCTGTATAACCTGTAGAGGACACGCAAGGTCAACTCGTGTCCCTGAAGACATCCAGTAGTGACTGTCAGTTGGTATGTATTTGATTTTTTTTTTTTTTTTTAATCAAAAAGATAATAAGTGCTTTTTATTCATAGAAACATATTACATTACACATAAGTTGGTTTGCAGAAACAGTGGTCCACCTTATACTTCTAGCCACACCTCAAAACCATCAAGTATTGAACATGCCTTAGCCAACAAGTGTGCTGCTATGGGCACCCAAAATACCACAATGATCTTTTTTATTAACTAATAAATTCCAACACAAACCTAAAAGGCAAGACATGGTGATGGCCACCAAGTAGTACAACATGGAAAAGTTTAAATCCTGAAGCTCACATACACACACAGACGTGTCCAGACTCCAGATGTCAAATTTGTCTGCTTTTCAAACATAATAATTATCTTAAAGTTCCCAGCAGCACATGTGCGTAAGAAGCTATAAACAAGTTGAAAACAACAACAACAACGACAAAGCCTTAGTCCCAAATTTTTTTAGGGATCGGCTATAGATCCTCAACATATTGTCGATTAGTTAAGGGGCCACATGTATTCTTTTCCTTTATTCTATTATATCTGAAGTCATACTCTTTATTAATTCCCTAATTGACATGTTCTTTCTTATAAACAAGTAGCAAACAAAACTTGAAAAATTTGCATACCTCATGACCCATATAATCTTCCAAGATATGCTTTTGTAAAAGTTTCCATGGGTCTAACTCCGAGGGAAACTGCAAAAGAAATTCAAATACATAAACAAACTAATAAAGAAATGTTGAGTGCATATAAAATGGAATGGTATGAGGCCATACAACAATTTTGTATCATAGAACTTTTTATATATACATATATTACATAATAAAACAGCCCCTTTCAATTACAAACAGTACAAATGATATTAACATATTTCAGAAACTAGAAATTTTACCTCGACCCCTAAATATGCAAGCAGTGAAAAGCGAACTTGTGAACCTCCAGCAACTGCAACTTGCCTATATGCCTCAACAATACGAACAAAAGCCATTTTTTGCAAATAATCCTTCTGTTCATCATCTAGGTAAACAACAGGCGCTGACATCTTGGGCAAGACAAAATTACAAGACAATCCAACAGAAGTTGCTGTTGATGAGACCAGGCTGCTGACATCTGTAACAGCTGCTTTTGGGCTGAGCTCCTCAGACTTGTCTGTTGATATAGATGGAAGTAACTTCAGTGTTGACTGACCCAAACTTGTAACTTGCTCTTGACTGGCTTCTTCTAAGTCAGTGGAGGCCATGGAGGATGTAACAAGTGTCTCTGACAATCCCTCAGTATGAGCAGAAGAATCCAGGCCAGGTATCTCGCTCTCTAGGTCCCCCACATCATGGATATCAGATGAAATAGGAAAGCAGCCTTTCTCCATTCCAGATGAAACAACAGAGGAAGCTGGTAAATCAGTGGGCAACAATGCATTTTCAGATCCATGGTCCAAGCCATCACATGCAAGAACACTATCAGCTTCAACCACAATATCTTCTTTCTCATCACAAGGTTTCTGCTGTTTCATCAATATAAAAGTTTTAGCATGGCAATAGTGAAAACCAAACAAAACTTAATAAAAAAGCAGAGTAAAAAGAAATACAATGAAGCACGTGAAATCATTAGTCTTTGACATTATTGGAGACAAAAAAGAAAGCATGTGAAGCTCTCAGAATCAAAATTAGAAGAAAAAATCATACCACTATATCATCGGACTCTGACCGGTGAGCATTTAACAGTGAAGCTATTGGTGGGAAAGTACTAGAAAGTGATAGAACATCTGCTATAAATGATAGAGGATATTTAGCTTTAGAATCACTGCCAACTATGGTCATGTTTAGCAGCGACTCTTCACCTCCTTCACCTTTGGAATGATTGGGAGGAAGGTGTCGCATATTAGCCATCACTACCTCTGCTAGCAAGTCAGCAGAGATGCTTGAGATAAGAATCTCTAAAGAACCAACAGCTTTTTCACCTTGTGCAACCAAGGCACCAAACATAGCTACAAGTTGCTGCACAGGTCCATTATCACCATCTCCTCTGGAAGTGGTTGGTCCAATTGAGGAAATGTCATCCTGAGACATTGTGTTACTCTTATCCAACTCTCTAGTCAATTCCTCTGAGGCACTAGGTGTTGGTCTGACACGCTTTCCAGGCACATTTTCATCTTCAGCCAGATCACTGCTGTCTGGTACTCCAGCTCTTTTGCTCCACAAATTAACATCCACAACATCACATGATTTAACTGTGGGTTTCTCTTCCTATAAAATGTGTAAAAACGTTATCAACAACATCCAGGGGAATGTGAATCTATCCATACGTACCTCTGAATAGAATGGGAAGGAAAGTTGAGAAGTACCTTAATAACTGGTGAATCTTCTTTCCCTTCACCTAGACTTCCATTAATCTTGCACACTTCCGGAATAGCTTGGTCCGTCAACCCTCCAGCTTCCATATCCCTCAAGGCACCAATCAACCGATCCCGCCACTGCAGAAACCAAAAACTCCCTTAGCAATCAGTTCTGTGTAACAAAGCAAAAATTCTACGTAGAAACTGCACATTTCAAACAGATGACAAACCCACAGTATGAGAGTTCAACAGATAACAATAATACTGCAATTACTTGAGGGAGGAGTAATGTGCTGGTGCTATGTTAAAGCCACTGTCCATTGGATGTATAAGTGAATTACTGACACACCACAGAAACTTCATCTAATACAATACAAGCTAAAAGAAATAAAGTATCTTAAAGAATTAGACTCTGCTGATCTTATTCATCAATCTCCAAGATAAACCCATTATCAGTTGAGAGTCAGCAATTATTGAATAGCTAAGGAAGAAAGACAGAAGATAGATTGAGGTGAGGAGCATGATCACAGCACCATATATCCCATTCAAACAATAACGACAATAAGAGTAACACTACCATGCAACAATAACCAAAACATAAACAGTAAACTTTGAAAACCAAGGGACATAAACAATTAACTGACTTAGTTGGGATTAGGGCTTAGTTAAGGAACATAAACAATTATATCCAGGACATAACAAGCCTATAGATAGTGGTAAAGGATTATCTGAAGGATACGATATACCCAAAAGAAATTGTCTTACAAAGAAACAATTGGCAAATAAGGGATTAAGTAGCTGGAGATATGGCTTCATTGCATAAAATTATCAGTTTGGGAGTGTCATCCCAAGAGGACTACAAAAATAAATAGTGATTATATTTGTTTCCAAATCTTTGTTGACATTTATAACTATACCTTTATATATTGAAAAATAAGAAAATAGGTCTAAGATCAACAACCAATTTATTGACACACACACACACACACATAGTGAGGAGCTGGATGGGCATTGGGGTTATGCTTATATGTGTATTTATACATATTAGATGGCATGTAAAAAGTCATAAGTAATTATCAATAAATATCAAATATCAAAGATTTTAACAATCAATCAAAAATGAAAAGAAAACAGAAAAAAATTAAAATTAAAATTATATTACAGGAAACCAATAAATTCAAAAGTTTTATAAATGTGATGCATGCCTTGGGCAATCTTAAGGCATAATTGAGTAACCTTATCAGCACCTCTCCTTGTCTCAAGGCAGACCTTAGGGTATCAACATCAATTAATGTGCTTTTCAAAGTTATAATAAATCCGACAATAGGTAACCATATATTGGAAAACTTTGGTAAATCTCATACTGCTCCATAAACAGGGGAAAAAGTTAAAAGTCTATTTGCTGCAAAACTTGCAAACTTAAAATTTAGTCCTACCACAAGCATGTTTTTTAAAACAAGGGAAGGGGATAGTAAGTACAGTATCTTAAGAACATCATCAAGTATGTGTGAAGTATAAAAAAGATTACCGGTGCAGCACCCGGGTGTGTACATTTCAAGCAGGTGAGGAAGGCATTTTTTAGAGCATGCTTTGCTGCAGAAACACGCATTCCATTGACTACAGAGCTTGAGGGATCCAAACCAAGTAAAACAGGCAGAATCCTTCCATAAAATGCAGGCCTTTGCTTTGCGATTGTTGAAAGACTGGTAAGAAACATGTAGAAAAAATAAAGAATGATAAAGCAAAAACTGCAGTACCATAGCCTAACTGATTGTCTAAAAAGATACTAGCAATCAAGAGACAAAGTACAAACTATGAAATCTTGGATAAGAATATCCATATAAACCACACATTTCTAAATGAACATGACATAGGAAAATCATGTTCTTCATGACTTATTTAGACCCAAGTCTACCTATAATGGTATATCCATGGTTCTCTGTCCAAATAGAGCCTGGCAACTAAGCTGGGAAGCATGGGTGCGGCTCCAAGGGTGCCGCAACACGCATGGATGCGCCGTGCGGCCGTCGACATGGCTAGTCGACATGGCTACACGCGCATCCAAGGCGAATCTTTTTTTTTTTTCCCGATTCAGTCCGAAACGGGCCAAAACAGCCCCGAATCAGTCCAATTCGGGCCAAAATAATAAAACAAAATAAAATAAAAAGTAAAAAAAAGGCAAAACACACCGTTTGACTCTTGTGTTTTCTTTCCCTTTTTGTTCCCTTTCCATGTCTTTTTTTTTTTTTTTAAGTTCCCAAATAATTTGGTAATTGTATCAATTTAAATAATTACTTATCATTAAAAAATAATATTATTTTGCAAAATTTACCCCCCTAAATATCGGCTAAAAATATTAAATTGATCCCAAAGGTTCCTTATCTACTAATTGCTCTTAAATTGGTATATGTTTACCATCATATGAAAAAAAAAATATGCTTAGCAATATATAGAAAATATAAATAAAAATATATTTAATAATTTTTTAATAAACGTATCCCGCCGCACTTGCACCCTACTTTTTCAAAAATTGTAGAGTCGCCACACTGCACCCACACCCATGCTTCCTAGTAACTTAAGCAAGGCAAGGAATAGGAAAAGCCCCCCCCCCCCCCCCCCCCTCCCCCGAGAGGAAAAAGTCTTGACGACTGTTTTTCATTTATATAACTTTCAAAAAAAATAAAAATTGATAGTTACAATTGGGGAGGGGGTATTTGAACCCTAGACGTTTCTATTGGAATATCAGGAGACGGCATTTGAGCTAGCTCTTGGCTATTTTATTTGAACATTTCATTCAAAATAGTAATTTAAAATTAGGTACAAGTGAAAAAGGATATTTTCTGTCTTTGAATTTTTTTTTATACTGTTTATACATTTCTTAGAAAATAAAATTGAAAACTCAAACACTCAATGCCATTTTTAAGTATTAACCTATAGAAAGAGTGGGCACTTAGAAATCTAGTTGTCTCAATAAACAGCAAACTTGATTTAGCAAACTCTTGCATAAAAGATGAAAAAGCATATGACCAAGAATAGAAAAATATACCTATTGATAAGCACTACAATCATTGAGTTGCTAAGAGATTTCACTGTTGGAAACCTGAGTTGATCAAGCAATAAACCCAAACGTTGACTGGCCTCAATTGACAAATCTCCAACATTAAGTATTGGATGACCACCACGAAGCCAAGAAATGTTGAATTTTGCAAACTTTCCTACAAAGTAGGTCAGCATGCTGTATAAGCAAATGCAAGTTGTTTGAGTTCTATTGTATTCACATATCTAAATGGCATTTCCTTGCCTTTCAAGCCTTCTGAGCCTGAAATGCAAAGTAAAATCTTATTACCGTCATGAGGAGGGGGCTCTGAAGAGCCATTAGGATCAGGTGTGTAAAGAAGAATGACTGCCTCAACAAACTTCAGTGCCAGCAACCTTGTCCCACCTTTTCCTGTCTGGCAAACATTGCATTACAATGAATCAAAACACGCACAATATCCTGCTTGATGTTATCATAAGATCATTGCTTACCTGAAAAGCTACTGAGTATATATTTTCCTTGAGTGTTAACACCCATGACCATGATGACTTCAGTGAACTGTCCAACTCACTTGAGTATAGGCCCTGAACATCAAAGACACAAGAACCTAAGTAGTAAAAGGTCGTTCCAGAAAAATGTAGCTGTAAAATACACCATATCCAACAATTCTTATGACCAATATTTTGCACATAATCAAGTCATAAGATGGTTCATCCATCTGCAACAGTTATCCCTTTTTTATTATTGGTAAGCTTTGCACGCACTCAATGGATATTGAACCCAGGACATCACCCTTCATCCCATTAATATGGGAGGAGAAAGTGCCAATGGAGCTATAGCTTATTGGCAATCCCAGAATTTTTTTGATACATTTTAAGTGGGAGAGGGGGGTTCAAATCCTGGACGTCTCCATTGGGAACACTAAGAGATGTCATTTAAGTTGAAGACATACATGCATAGAAGTGGGAATTTAACAAAGGAATGGCTCCAGATAGATATATATTAATGGCTGAAAGGAGTCCACAAAGCCAGCCAGAAATAGTTTAAATAATCACATATAGTCCCCAAATATATATGTGTGTGTGTAGATAGAGAGAAAGAGAGAGAGAGAGTTTTAATTTATCGTATATCTCTTGCGCAATATTCAAGATAACCAGGCTGAGCTAGATATACTACTTGGAAATTTTGGTACAACAGAGGCATTTTAAGCCACCAAATGTTTGAGAAGCCCTTCCCCATCGGTTGTTGGTAGAAATCAGAAGGATTAGCATCTTCAAATGTTTTGGACTTGGGAGGTCCAAGTTTAATTGGAATTGAAGTACTTGCAAATTTATCATTTCATAACATAATCGAAAAAAGAGCAAAAAAGTACAAAAAAACGTAAATTATAAAATAAAGTAAAAAACACATAAAAGGTTGGCACAAGATATTAATAGTCCTAGAAAATGACTAATAAATACTTTTTGTTTTTCAAGTAAGTAATCAATCATAAGTCCGCCTATGTCTTTATTTAGTGTCAAATATTTTGTTAATAGCCAGTCCTAAGCCCGGAAAAGGGATGATTGTTGCAGTAGGTTGACGGCGAGCATAAAATTTAGTCAGTCACTTATGTTTAGAAGTAATCAGTCATGAAAATGACTAGTCATACAAATCGTAGCATTGTAAATTTGTAATATCAAATGAATTCAAATATCTGAATTGCAACAACAACATAAATAAATTCAAACATCTCAAATTACACATCAAGAATAAAAACAAACCTGAATTGCAACTTTTTCAAGAATCGAACGAAACAACTCGATACCACAAGTGATGGCTTGTCGAGCAACAGCCGGTGTATCATCACTCAAAACCGTAATCAACACCGGCACAATCTCCGGTAAGAATTCGAAATGTTTCAATCCAATTTCACCAATCATCCTACATTTTTTTAACGCAACAAAAACCACACACACAAAAGTTTAAACACATTGTTCAAAACCAGTAAAAACAAAAATTAACACAACAACACTAAAAAACGCAAATTAAATTAACGAAGCCTTACTCAATAGCAACAATAAGCATGAGTTATAGTCTCGTAGAGAAAATATTCAAACAATGAAGCTAGGGTTTAGGAAAAGCGTACTCGGTGACGAACTTGCGAACCGGACCGAACCGGTCGGAGAGAAGAGAGAGGGACTCGGAGACCAAGGCAAGGTCGTGCTGTTGAATCAAATCGCGCTTTAATTGACGCAATGGCTCGAGCTTTGAAGGTATATCCGAGGCTGATTTTGCCGAGTTTATTAGACTCGCGAGGTTTTCTCTCGGGTTCATGGTCATCATCGTGTACTCAAAACTACGATTTCAGAGCAACAACAAAATCCCTAATTTTGAGAGTGTTTATAAGGATATGAATGGTTTAGAAGAAGAAGCGAGATTTCGAATTGAGGTTTTCACAACAACGAGAGCACGAGAAGGTTGTTTTGTGTGTGAGAGAGTCTCACACTCTTCCCTCTACGGCTCACAGTACCGTGCTCTGTATGTGGGATTCGAATCCGAACTTTCTTTCGGTCTGGTCATTGCGTTTATGAAGCAGGGTTACTCTATTTGGAAATTAGTTCATATTTGGAAATTACTTGAACTAATATTGTTGGGCCGCTTTAAGGCCCAAACTAGCAATCTAAAGCGATTACATTTTGGCCCAATTTTTTTAAAATGAGAAAAAAAAACTTACAAACGCTTCTTATATTTTTTTATTAGATATGAATTTTAAAAATTTAGCCGTTAGATTTCATATAATTTATATTCTTAGTGCATATATCAAATTTCATTCAAATTAAATATTGTTTACTATTCGATTGATAAACTTATTTTTTTTATGCAAAATTTTATATTACAAAATTTTGAAATTTAAATATTTGATAGATGATATATGATATATCTATTGATTTTTTATTTTCTTGAAATTTTGCAAGCATGGAAGATATAATAATAATATGCAATTCAATAGTTAGATTTTTAAAATTTACAACTAATAAAAAGCATATTAGTGAAGTTTGAAAGATTTCGCTCTAAACCATTTCCACTTTTTAGGCTCGGAATCTCATGAATAAGATCAAACCTTATTTTTTTGTATTTGAAAAATATTTAGTATTTGACAATACACCTTACATCTCATATTTTATTTTTTCATACAACACATTAGAATAATATTAACTCACAACAAACAAACCCACAACCACCAATGGCAAGATCGACCACCACCAATCATAACCATAATCATTGATATCCTCCAACAAATTTCAAATCCAAAAAACCCAAATCCTCCAACAAAACTCACAAAGCCATTGTCGATCCAAAGGACACGACGATAGGTGAAGTGAGGGACTATGTGATGTCAAAGAGAGATTAAAAGAGAGGGATGGTTTTGTTTGAGAAAAGAGAAAGAGAAGTCGAGAGGAGAGAGAAGATGAAGATGAAGATAATTTTTTATAAAAAAAAAAAACCTTAGTAGCATTTTTATTTTACCTGAATTGAGTAGCATTTAGAGCACTAGCAATGGGTAAAGTTATTCCATCTCAATTGCCTATATTTCCTATTTACGACAATGTTGTAAAATTATGAAATTCTCATAATTCATAACATTCAAATTTCTTGTAATTCCCAATCTCTCTCTCTCTCTCTCTCTCTCTCTCTCTCTCTCTCTCTCTCTATATATATATATATATATATATATTTTTTTTTTTAAAGCCAAAACTAAGAGAAAATTTAATTAGATTTCAATTGTAGGCTAATTTTGTGTAATGTGTCTACTTAAGTTTTTCAATTTTTTTGCCAAGTGAGTTAATGAGTGCAAAATACTAAAAGTCCAACAAACCAATCATATATCTACTCAACAAAAATCACCACATGTTCTATCTTATTAAAAATTAGAATAAAAATGATTATAAATAGTAATAAACTTAGGTAGGAATTTTAACATGCATCTAACTATGTTTATTTTTTCTAATAATTCGATTGACTAAGTACATTTTTATGATAAAAAAAAAGTGTTTATTTTAAATGAATCCATGCGTATGCACCTATGCATGGGTTGCAAGCTAATTAAATATAATGCTCAATTCTACACAATTTTAAAACATCACAAAAAGTTGAAAATTTTATTTTAAAAAATTAAGTATTAATTTTTACATCTTACATGAGTGTGATAATTGCATTTTACAATGGCCCCTTCAAATCCTTGTTTGGAAGTCTTAATTAGTTGCTATAAATATAAAGACGTAGTTGAGAGAAAATTTAATTAGATTTTAAATTTGAGTCTAATTTAGCATCAAGTGTCTTATCTAAAATTTTTAATTTTTATGCCAAAATTAAATTAGATTTTCAATTAGAGTCTAATTTTACACCACATGTCCTATATAATTTTTTTTATTTTTGTACCAAGTGAGTTATTAATGCAAAAGCTAAACAGTAAAAACAAATGGAAAAAGAAAGGTTTGGTTTGACTTTGATAGGGTATTAGCGTGATTATTGGCAATGGGGATTGGGGAAAATAAAAGAATAAATAGATAACAGAGATGATATTTATATTTATGTTGGACTTAGTGTGTTTGGGAAGTGATGAAACCCACAACTTATTAGAGTTTTTAGCTTATTTTTGTTACTATTCATAAGTCTCATTGCACTTTTTGGTACTATTCATGGATCTCACTATACTATTCAAAAAGTTTTCAATTTTAGCTAAATAAGTTGTTTACAAATGGACCCTTAGGCTTCTCATCTAGACCAAATCTAAATTAACGTAAACTAAACTCTACCACAATAGAAAATTAGTAACATTTCCTATCAATATTATAAAAATATAGTGGTTGGATAAACTAAAATTGAGAATTTCATGGATAATATTTAAATGATTTTTTTTCCATTTGTTTCAAATAAATTTATACTATTTATTGTAGAAGTAACTATTTCATATTTTCAAATATATAAACATTATATATATTATGTATAAATTTGATAAAATTTTAACACACGTGCATATATATATATATATATATATATATACACATATGAGGTTATAAACTAGTTTCCTATTTACAATATTATTAAATTCTCACATAATATTTGCACTTCCTGTAATTCCTAACTGAATATGCTCAGTTTTTCATAATATTTTTAAAAATCACAAATAGAATCTAAAAGTTAGTTTATCACAAAATTATGTTAATTGTTCGCAGAAAAAAGAAAAAAAAAAATTTTGAAGGTCGAAATCAAGCTAAGGCTTATTGCTGTGTTGTTAACTTGGTATACATAAAATAGATTCGATGTACCGATATTGTTTACACCGCCCACACAAAAACTGAATAACTCGACCTTGTGAAATTAAAAAACAAACGGTTTGGATTTCGCCCACGTCAATTAGAAAACAACAAGGACTCGGACATGAAAGGCAGTCTATAAATTAGAAAGCAAATTCCTAGAGGCACGGTAGATACACATACACGTACGTCTGTTCTCAGCTCCTGCTTTTGCTGTTGCCATGTCTCTCTCGAAGTCAAGAAAAAACCTTTCTTTGGTTCCACATCGCAAAAGAAGAAAAGAAAATCCGACCCAATCATCAGAACCATTGCATGAATTTATCAACAAACTCCCCGATGCTCTGTCGTTGGAGATTTTTTATCGACTCCCTCGTCGGTCTGCTCATCGATTCAAATCCGTCTCAAAGCACTGGTCTTCTCTTATTTCCGATCCTTACTTTGTTCGCGGCTTCATTCACCACCGCCATCAATTCAATAAATCAAATTCATCAGACTCGAACTCAAACCCCTTTACACTTATGTTCCAGTATTATTTTAGATCTACTAAAAAAATCCTGGTTCTTCCATCCAATAATTCTGGGGACTCTGACTTCGGTGATGATTTTCTCAACTTTCTTCCCAATATCAAACGACGAGCAAGGAAAGATTATCACTATATAATCACAGCATCGTTCAACGACTTATTGTTACTATACAGTGAAGTTAAAGAAGACTTTATATTAAATTTTAAGCCAGGTTTTTGTGAGTATTGCGTCTGCAATCCGCTTACAAAACAATGGGTCACGCTCCCTCACCTTCCCTTCAACAGTAACAAGGACGTTATAGTTGGCTTTACATGCGATCCATATAGTTGTGATAAAGAGCAGGGATGTAAAACCCATGCACATTACAGATATAAGGTGGTACGCATTCATTCTCCCACTCAACCCAACACTACTCAATTACGTATGCAGATTTTTTCTTCCGACACAGGAGAATGGTGCAACTCAGTTGTTTCGTCACCACGGGGACTGAATTCGTTCAATGTGATATCTAAGAATGCTGGTGTTGTTGTTTGCAATGCGATGTTGCATTGGGTGGATTATAATAATAGGGGACTACTCCAAGGCATTTTTGTTTTCGACCCATTCAACGATGCAGAACGATGCCGTTATATTGTTCCACCCATTGGCTTTTCGTCTATAAAAGACCCAGTCTCCCTTGGTGTGTTTCGAGGGCATCTTCGGATGATCCAACATCCTTCTCCATGGTGTTACGGGTACCATCCCAATGCTCGCAGTTTTTCTATTTGGGAACTGGAGGATTATGATAATGGAGGTACATGGTGCCTGAAACACACAGTTTATTTCAAGGACATGATTTTAGAACATCCCGTTCTTGCTGAGTTAGTGAAGGAGTCTTCATCACCGATCGTGCTGTTGCCAGCTTTCCACCCAAATGATGAAAAAATTTTCTTCATACTCCGCAATTACTTTCTTAGGTGCAACTTGCAAACGATGGTATTGGAAATTGTCGACGAACTAGAAGAAACGTGGGAAAACATAGTTTACAACGCGAAATCTGTCTTCCTACTTGAGCAACAATCATGGCCAACACCAGTTCCTCCCCTCCCATTGAAGTTCAAATAGCATTCCAAGCATGAAGTTTAAATAGCGTTTCAATTTATCTCAAGAAGCATGAAGTTTGAATGTTGTTAATTATTTGAATGTTAGTCCCATTGTTATTTATTTAACCTTTTAAACTTTCATTCTTTTACGGTACTCATAACTCACAAGTACTAGGATTCTCTTTTTTGAAATGGATCAATTTAATTTTTAATAAGGTGATACCTTGTATATATTTAGATTAGAAATAAAATCTTATCCGTAAAATAAATTCTCTCGATTTTAAGTGAATAAAGATCATGTTTTGAGCTTTAAAGTATCTCATGCTTCTTAACCGTCAAATCTAGAAAATAAAAAATTCCAATTGTGAATCTCTATCCATTTCATGTAAAATAAATGGCATCACGTTCTATTCAACAAGCCAAGAAAGCACTAACTTGATAATTTAATTAGCAATGTCTTGGTTTTGTTGCTGTTACTTCCGGTCCATTATGGCAGCTACGAAGTTGCTTAAATCTTATTTACTGGCATTTCACATTTTTTAAAGATTGTAAAACCAAATATTATCATTGTTGTGTTGAGGAAAAATAAAATAAAGTGTTCTACAGCATTCTGACACTGTTCTTCTACATCTCATTCAGATTAATAAATAATGATCTGTTAGCTTGACTAAAAAAATAATATATTTTGCCTTTTTATCTTTTCCACAATTGATATTTAAGAAAAAAAATTATGCATATGTTTAGTGGACTGAGATCCAATGCAATTGTCCTATCTATAGCATCATGTGATTACCTGAATATGAGATGAAAAAGTTAATAAGATTTAAAAAAAAAAAAAAAGGTCAAATGGGAAATTTTTTTTTGTTAATTATGCATTATTTTTTACATCTTACATAAGTGTGGTAATTACATATTGCATTAGCCTTCCAAATCCGTGTTTGGCAGTCCCACTTTTATATATATATATAAAAGTGGTGGCAACTATAGACATGTGACCTATTTTGTTAATAATTTTTTGTTCAGAAAGATCATTAATATTCCATTCATAAAATTTATCAGCAGAAACTGAAAATTGGGATTGGAAAATCCCTTCTTCAAATTGCATATCAGGAGGAGTAGGTTTAGAATACCAGTTTTTTGTAAAAGACATGGGATTGGTTCTAACAAATCTTTTAATTTTTGGTAGACCATTATCAAAAACATTTTTTGTGTCAACAGAAGAGAATGATTCAGAATCTGTGTTTTCTTCAAAAACTATATATATATATATATATATATGATGTGATTATCATATTCATAAATTGATTTTGCTACTAATGTAGTCTTTAAAAAAAAAAAAAAAGTCTTACGTAGTAGACAAAGTGCATAGATGACATATTAAATGTTGATGTAGCTAATAATAATAATAATAATAATAATAATAATAATAATAATAATAATATCACATCAGCATCTATGTCAGCATTTTAATAAATAAAAAAAGCCACCTCAGAAAACTAATCATTTTTTTATGGGAAGAAAATTAATCAATTAAAAACACAGTCCAGCACTAAAATAAATCAAAAATCATATATATATATATATATATATATATATTTTGAAAAAGAGAGCTTTACATTAAAATTAAAACAAAAATAAAAATTGGAACTTGTTTTTCATTAATCGATCGTACCAATATAAATAAATAAACAATTATAATGCACAGATAAATAAAAAATTAAAAAATATTAGAACAAACGGATTTAAAGGCTTACTTTAGTTTTCATGGTATTGTTGAAGAAACGAGAGAGAGAGAGAGAGAGAGAGAGAGAGAGAGAGAGAGAGAGAGAGAGAGAGAGAGAGAGAGAGAGAGAGAGAGAGAGAGAGAGAGAGAGAGAGAGAGAGAGGACCTGGAGGATGTCGATCTCGATGTTGAGGAGACGAGAGGCACGAACGATGTCATCAGCGTTGCCATCCTCGAAGCTTGAATCTCGAATCTTCAAAGTTCAAATCTTCAACCATCGCTGTTGATCATCCTCGAAGCTTGAATCTTCAACCATCGCTGTTGATCATCCTCGAAGCTCGAATCTTCAACCATCGTTGTTGCAATCAGCAGGTTACTCTCTGTCCCTCTCTCTTGTTTGATCGGCGATGGAAGTAGTGGGTTTAATTGGGTTTTTCTAGGTTTCTGCGGGGCTTAGTTTTTCCGGTAATGGTGGTAGTGGGTTTGATCAGTGATAATGGTAGTAGGATTGATTGGATTTTTCTAGGTTTCCGTTGGGGTGGGTTGTGGTCGTGGAGATCCGTGTGGCCATGGTTCCTGGATTATGGGTCTTGGATTCGTGTTTACAGGTTTCGTTGCAGGTGACTGGGTTTTATGGGTATCCATGGGGGTGGGTGGTCGGTAATGGAGGTGGAGATTGATGTGGCCGTGGAGATCGATGTGGCTATGGGTCTTGGTTTCGTGTTTACAGGTTTGGGTCTCGGTGAGTTTGGTTTTGTGTTTGTGGTTTTTTTTTTTAACGTGGATTTGTATGTTTTTCTAGGCTTCTTCTGTGTTTATTTTCCAATAAAATTTATGGGTTCATGGGTTTATTTCTTGGATTTATGGGTTTGTTAAAATTTTCTGTACTGAGATTAATTATGGATGGGTTGGCCGGTTGGGTTTGTCTTGATTTGGGGAAGAACATGAAGCATGAAGTTCATGATATGGGGAAGAAGAAGAACAATGTTCTTTCGAAAAAATAATGAAAAGCAGAAAAAAAAAAAAGATTTAACATTTTAAAAAAATTATTTCATTATTTGTATTTTAATTTTCTGAAGTGGCTTTTATTTATTTATTTATTAAAATGCTGACATAGATGCTGACATGGTATTATTTATTATTATTTTATTAACCACGTCAGCATATAACATGCCACCTATGCATTCTGGCTACCACGTAGAACTTGTTTTGTTAGTGGCTGGTTAGCAGTAGAGACCAAAATAGAATTGATTTTTTTTTTTTTTAGGGACTACAATAACAGCAAAATCAATTTAAGGACCAAAATAGGAATCAGCCCAAAATATAAGGACCAAAAGTATATTTTCGTCATATATATATATATATATATATATATATATATAAGCCAAAGCTGAGAAAAAAAAATTAATTAAATTTTAAATTGGAGTCTAATTTACACTTTTCATTTACTTAGGTAAGAACATCTCACCTGTCACAATGCTAACAATTTTTCTATTTGGGAACTCGAGGATTATGATAATGGAGGTAAATAGTGCCTGAAACACAGTTTTTTTTAAGGACATGGTTACAGAACATCCCAATCTTGTTGAGATAGCGAAGGAGCCTTCATAACCGCTCGTGTTGTTGCCTGCTTTTCACCAAAGTGATGACAAAATTCTCTTCTTCAAATTCCACAATTACGTTGTTATGTGCAACTTGCAAACGATGGTATTGAAAATTGTCATCCAACTACGAAATAGGGAACCCTTAGTTGACAACGCGAAATCTGTCTTCCTAATGAAGCAACAACCATGACCAACACCAGTTCCTCCCCTCCCATTGAAGTTCGAGCAGCATTCCAAGCATGAATTTTGAATAGCATTTCAATTTGTCTCAAGAAGCATGAAGTTTGAAAGTTTTTAATAATTTGAATGTTAGTCCCATCCCATTGTTATTTATTTAACCTTTTACTCACAAAAAACATTTGGATTTGAATGTATATCCTTATTCTGATCCTCTCCATGCAAACTATTTTTGGTTTTGAGCAGTTATCACGGAGTTGAAGGCCATCATATTTATATGATTGAAGTAGGTGCTTAAATTTTTTTGTTCAAATTGTGAGAAGTAGGGCATTGCTTTTTTAGTATGCAAGAACATTTGTGCAGAGCCATAAAAAGACAAAAAATTCAAATTCTTTTATTTTTCCTTTTAAATTACAGTAGATGCTTTAATAAAGTGATATTATATATGTTTTGGCACAATTATCTCCAATATGAATCCTGTAACAATTGAGTGTACCTTCAAAAGTGAGGTGATCAGATTGTCCTTTTAGCTGTTTACTGTACACAAGTTTTTGCATTAATTTTGCTTTCTAATTAAGGTTTGGCAGTGTGTCTTGGATGTATTTTCTTTGATTGTGAATGCACAATATTAACTTGTTATAGCAACGAAATGCCTCCAACTTTGTCATCAAATGATGCATCACAGAATTTTTTCGTTTTTTGCATCGCAAAGGGTTAACTTTCACCAATTTCAAAGTAGTTTTGCTCCTACTCAGGAGTTGAATTTGCTTATAATTTGGGAATATGCAGGTACGTGGTTCATGATACACAAAATTTACTTCAACGGACATGGTTTCAGAATATTGAATTCATCTATGTAGAGACTCGTCTTGGAAGTCAAATCAATATAGAAAAACTTGTCACCAAAACTAAATTCAGGTCATTCCGATTAGTTTGGATTTACTATCCCAAGTCCGCCACATTACCAACACAAAACTCACAAATCTTTTTCTGGGTTCCGTCGTCATCTAAATAATTATAAACCACAATTAAGTTTTCATAATAACAAATCTAGTCATCTAAATAATTATAAGCCGCATTTAGGTCTTTATACTAACAAAGCTAGACAAAAACAAAGGTTTCAAACTAATAAACTAAATAAACAAAAACAATTATCAAAATTTGTTAGGTGGTGTAACGGTGTTGGGCTGCTATTGTGGCATTGGGCCGAACTGCTTCATCCTATCGTGCTAAGCCCAAAATGTTCTGGATTGGAGAGTCGAGACCGGTCCAATTGCAACTCACCTTGGCCAGGCTTGTGCGCAAGCTATGCCCTAGCTTGTCACGGTTTCTATCATGTAATCGTGGCAGGTAGATTCTTTTGAGATAATTACCGCAGGCAAATATATCATAAACATCAGAGAAGTAAGCTTGCCACACTTAAATAATAATACGTTGGACTAAATACATAAAAGAAGGCAACAAAGATGAATTTAAAGGAGAGTAAATGCAGAAAGGAAAGGAAAAGAAATAACGGCAAGCTGATAAAGCTATTAGTCTGCCGCAGTATGCTAAAGAAATTTAAGCCAAAAAGGAGACAACATTCCCTCAATGCAACTAATTTCTAAAGGGAGAAATTAATTGCTTTGAAAGAGCGGTCCTAAATGACTTCTATCCCAAGCATGAACAATGGAGAGTGTGGTTTCTCGAGAGGGAGAGAGGAAATAACAACCTACTTTGGTGCATGCCTATTATCTTATTTTTGTTCCTTTTCACTTCTTATCTCAATCTCTTTTCTAAATCTTTTCCTTTCCCTATTTTCTTTCTCAGTTATTATTCTTTTCCTTCCTCCTTTCTCTTCTTACTCTGTTTATCTTTTTTACTTGCTCTGTTTTCTTTTCTTTTTCCTAGTTCTTCCTCACTTGGCCTTCTTACCTCCCCGTTTCGTGCACAGGGAATGCTCTTATATAGTGCTTGCCGTGGTATTGCTTTTACTCTTTTACCCCCTTAACTGTCTTTGTCTGATATGTGTACTTGCCGACCATTACTGGTTGGTCAGGTGCTCAGCCAGCGCCACATACCTGCATTGGCCGCGCCACACCACATCACCAGGTGAAGGCAGGGGCATTTTGTCCGTTTGCTTGCCGTGGAATTCTCACCTGCCACGACAAAGTACTCTCTCTCTCTCCGTCATGGCTTGCACCGAAAGGTCCCCACTTAGCTTTGCCATTTTTGGGTGCTATGTCATCCCAGCAGGACACTCACCTGAAAGTAGCCTGAGCGGGATCCTTGAAATGGGTTCTTCCCTCTCCCATCTACCAAACCACACCACCTTTACCTCTAACCCATGGCCCACCTTCGCCCGTATTGGCTGGGTACAGGCTGGGGAGACCTAGGCCTTGCGCGTGCTCTGTTCTCATGTCCGTCCAAAGTTTGCCCGCTGCTCATGCATTTGCCGCAGCCTGGGCGTCTGTCCTCTTATCCTGCCGTTCACTTCTAACTTCTTGTGGCGTGGGTTACTTCTTTACCGACTTGCCGTTTGGGGTTCGGGCTTTTACTTGATTGTGGGCTTCAGTCCCCTTGTTTCCTTTCACGTTTTCGGTCTTCGCAGCGTTGCCATTATTTCCCGCTGCGCTATTTTAACAGGATAGTAGTTTAATACAATTGGGCCTCTTTGGGTCTGCTGCTTATTTTTTTTTCCAACGGCTTAATAAGCCCACTGGGCTTTTCTCGCCACATACGCCTGCGGGCTCCCGCGTCCCATTTATCTTTCTTTGGGGCGTCCTTGGCCCCTTACAACCTCGTGCTTTCCATGGGCCTTTCCTAACTCGTCGGGCGGCCCAACTATTCCACATTTCCCTTAGAGCCCATAGATTTCTTATGGCTCTATACTTGCTTTACTTTGGGCCTGCCGTAATAGGTATGGCACATTCTCACTTTTCTACATCCGCGGTCCATGGTTTGCCATTTCTCTCTTTCTGGGCCTTTTCAGGCCCATTTACTTCTTCAAAACCCGTTTATTTGCTTTACGGATCTGTACTCCATTATTCCTGCCGCTCAGGTTTAATGGGCTTTGCTATTTATTCTTTGATTATTTCTTCTGATATTGTTGGGCTTATTCTCCTTATTGAGCTCTAAGAAAAATGAGCCTTAACAGGTGGTAACCTAAAAGAAATTCGATATGGATTTTAAGCCAACTATGATTAATTGTTTATATATTTAAATTTTGTTGTAGAAAATGATAGTGTAAAATGCTCAAAACCAGAAAGGAAAAAAAATAAATAAAATGATTGAATATTACAATTCTTTGTCTAAATTATTCCATTTTTAACCTATGAAACACCCCCAAAAATATGTCCTGATAGTGTTGTAAATGGAACTTGAGACCTCCAAGTTTATGACGCATACTAGCCTACAATTCAAGTGTCCTAAAAATACTATACTCATTTTTGATGTTAGAAAAATGTTCAAATACATATTCTAAATAAATAAGTGAATCAAACAACCCCACAGCATGAGCTTTCATCCCACCACTGATAGTCCTTTTAACTCTTCTATGATGCCATTACCATCTATCTTGATCACTAAACCCCACTGCCACCAATTACCAGTACCACTCAAACTACCCTTTGCTCGATCATTGTCTCCCGGCGAATTGGCGTGATAGTGATAGTGAGAGATTCAGCAAAGTGTAAGAATTCAAATTGTTTCAATCCAATTTCACCAATCATCCTACATTTTTTAACACAACGAAAACCACACAAATAAAGCTTAAACACATTGTTCAATACCAGTAAAACCAATAATTACACAACACTAAAAATGCAAACTAAGTTAACGAAGTCTTACTCTTAGGAACAATAAGCATGACTTATAGTCTTGTATTTTGTTTTAATTTAAATAAATTAACCACAGTGACAATATTCAAATAATGATTTTGCCGGGTTTATCAAACTTGTAAGGTTTTCTCTCAGTTTCATCATCATCACTCTGATGTCGAATACTAATAAAATCCCTAATTTGAGAGTGTTTAATGGTCATCACTCCGACATTGTTAATGTTTGATCTCAGTTTGGACCCCGATTCGACCTAAAAAACTTAAATATCTCCTTTTTCCAATTATTTAGACTGTTTGGGTTTTAAAACATTGGCTTGTTAAGAAAATTTTAAATATATATATATATATATATATGTCAAAATTTTCCTTTTATTCCAATTCAAGATTTATGCGTCCAATGAGTTTTTTGGTAAGATGCAACATAGCACAAGAAAAATGAACACACCCACACACTCAATTATGACTTCAATGCTTAGATGATACCAAGTACAATTTAACAAATAAATTGAAACACAACCAAATGTTACTGTAAAAATATAAAGATTTCAGCACTTATTTAAAATAGGTTAATAATGTACTTATTTATTTAGAGTTACAAATTTTTGCACCAACTCCATACTCAGCAATAAATAGGTCAAGCTTTACTAAACTACAATAAGGAGGTTTTGGATATACAAGAGTTAGGATTTTTTGAATATACACCATTGTTGGTTTTTTTTAAGACATTCTCTCCTCTCCTCGCGTGTGTGTATGTTATAAATACTTAGCATTCTCAAAGAAAAAAAACAGTGAGTTAATCTCATATTAAAAAATGAGTGTGAGTTAATTAGGTTTAAAATATATGATGTATATTCAAGAGTTAGGCTCTTTTGAATATACACCATTGTCAGTTTCTTTAGGACTTTCTCCCCTCTCCCCATGTGTGTATTATACATACTTAGTCTTCTCAAAAAAAAGAAAAAGAAAAAAGAGAGGAGGTTTTGAAGATATATTTCTTAGAGAGCTACTATTTGCAATTATTGCATTTTTATATGTGCAAACGTACTAATCAGATAAAATGTTTATCTATATATTTAAACATGGAAAAATTTTATTTCATTTAATTATTTTATATAGTCTCGAAGAGCGAAACATTAGTTTTCAACCTAACATAATTAGTTTCATCTAATTAGACAAATAAAATGTTTCAACCATTTGTATACCTCGTCTTCCATATTGGAGAGTTGCATAAAATTAACTCCTTTGCTCTTTTGTCAAACACTACACAATTTGCAATTTCTATTGTGTCACCAACTTGCATTTCAAGCAGGTATTTGAAATATTGTTGTTCCACTTATATCAATTAATATTTTTTAATTAATATTTAAACTTAAGAAATAGTAAATAAATAGAGTTATTTACTTAATTAAATCATCGTATATATTGAGATATAGTGTAATAGAATTATATAAGTTCATATATTTTAAGATCACTATTTCATTTATCTTTGAAAAAAAAAAATGATAACAGTTAATACCTTGATGCTATACCGTTTAACCCCTATTCATCTTGTTCTTCCTCCTCCTCATCAGGTCAAACACACTTGTTGAATTTGAGATTATATTACTCCATGGTGTGCTCAAGCTTATGGCAATTGTGTTGCATGGTTTATATTGGAAATTACTTGGGTTCATGCAAAAAAATATCAAACTCAGCTTGTTTTCACTCTTTGTGTTAATTGTTCTGATTATATTTTCTCATATTATTCGAACTTTCTCTAATTCCCAATTGAATATGTTCAATTCTTCATAATAATTTTAGAACATCACAAATAGAATTGAAAATTTTATCACTAATGTTCAGCAGGAACAAAAAAATAAAGAAAAATTTGAAGGCCGAAATCAAGCTAAGTTTGGGAAAAAAAAATTCTTGAACCGTGTCCTTTCATACACACTTTAATTTGTAAAATTTAATTTATGTGATAGACTTTAAATGAATGAAAAAAATAATAAAAGTCCATGTAATTGACAAAGTGGTCAATCACATGTTGTCACATAGAAAAACAATTATGGCAAAAGGATCGAATATTTTGATATTATTGACTTTGGCAAAGGTCCCTTATACCTAGGGGTGTGCATGAGTCAAGTTGGGTCAGGTTGAACTTATGAGTTGGAAAATTTATTATTATTATTAAATTAAGCAAAAAAATATAAATATAAATATATTAAAAAACCAAAAGATAAGTATTAATGTAACTCCTTAAAGGCAAACAACATTAATGACTAAATAACAATAGTAATTTACTAGAGTTTGTGTGAACTAATTGACTTTTATATAAAATACTAAGAGCTCGTTGTTTAAAAAAAAAAGTAATTATATTATATATTTAATATATATTAAATATATGAGTGGGTCGGGTTGAGTTTGGCAGATATAGAATTTTATGACCCAAACTCAACTCGACCCATTATAAAAAAAAAAAAAAAAAAATTGTGACTTAACCCAACCCACTAAACTCTAAAAACTGACCCAACTAGGCGGGTTAAGTTAGGTTGGATTGGTTTTGGTGAGTTGGCTACACACCCCTCCTTGTACTCACTCACATAAACACAAACCCTAGGGCCCCGCTTGGGAGTTCATAAGGGAAAGGAATGGAATAGAATGTAATGATTATAAGGGAATAGAAAGGAATGGAATGGAATGGAATGTATTTAAGTAAGGGAATGGAATGGAAAAGAATAGAATGGAATGGAATTAAGTAACCTTGATTGGATGTTTTAAAATTAAGGAATGGAAAGGAATGAAATGTAAGTAATCTTGTTTGGGAGTCACATGGAGGGAATGTAATGGAATAATTTTATGGCAATATTACTAGTAGACCCCTATTTTAAAATAAAGGATTGAATATATAGGGGTATTTTGGGAGTTTTAGTAAAAAAATCATTAAATCTAATTCTATTCCCTCCCATTCCTCCCAATTTTGGGGGGAATGAAAATTTGAGGTTTTAAGGGAATAGAAAGGAATGGGTGTTCCCTCCTACCCATTCTATTCCCTCTCACTTAAACTTCCAAACAAGGGAATGAACTTTCCATTCCCTCCGTTCAAACTCCCAAACAAGAGGGAGGGAAAAATATTATAAAAATATTCTTTTCATTCCATTCTATTCCATTCCATTCCCTCCTCCCAAGCGGAGCCTAGAGGTAAAGAAAGTAGATACACGTAAGTCTTTTTCTCTTCTTCCCCAACAAATCTCTTTGATTTTGCCGCAGCCATGCCCCTGTTGAAGTCAAGCACAGACCTTTCGGTTTTGTTGTTATTTTAGGTCCATTATGGCAGCTACAAAGTTATATGAAGGAGGATACAAGAACTTGGGGTGGTTGGCTGGGGGATTCAATCGCTCGGGAGATGAAGATTTCCCAGAAGTAGAAGGGACTGAAAAGTTGCAGTATGCAACAATAGGGGGTGCATCATACTATTTCCTTCAATTGCTCATTTTCTTACAGAGTGTAGGTAAGAGTAATTGACCTTTTGATTTTGCTGTAAATTTGGGACTCAACTTTTTGGTATATTAAATTAGCTGCAAGCAATGATTGGCTTTGAGCAATCAGACTGAAGGGTCCCATGAATTCAAGATCAAATTTTTATATATTTGCAATTTCATTTACTACACATGTATTAAGGATCAAATAAGATTTAGATTTTTAGGGTCACACAATGAACACAGCTTTAATTATATATTGCCCCCATCAATTAAAAATCCATATGAAAGAACCGACTCAGTTTCTTATATAAAAAAAAAAAAACCAACTCAGTTCATCAACAAAGAGAGATGCCAAAATACGACGGCTGTGTTTCCCTCCGTTATTCCCCACAAATTGTGCTCGTGCTTGATCTTTCAGAGCTAAATTCCCAACCAGTTTCGTTGGTCTTCCTCTCTTCATCTTGCTCTCTCTCATGCACACAAATGAAACAAAGCAAATCTCAAGCTGGGTTTCGAATCTCACACCGAGTCCAAGTTTGACACAACTCCATCTTTGTAAAAGCATTCGAACTTGGGTTTCAAATCACAGTTTGAGCTTTTATCTGTTGAGTTCAGCTGTGTGGAATTGAGTTTGTAGCTTATACATAAACAATGAATTTGGTTTTTGAACTTTTTGTTCATTGAGAAATTTTATCAAACACAACAAAGGCAGCAAACATTCCAAGCTTGCTGCGGCCAAAAATGTTGGGGAAAAAATCCTAATCCCCTCGATGCCTATGCGTGAATTAAAATATATATATGCCAAGCAGTAATAGCAATATTATGGAAACAAAAAATTCGGTAAGCACCACGTAAACACAACCACACAAGAACACCAAATCTTACGTGAAAAACCCTCCAATGTAGAGGAAAAAACCACGAGGCAGCTCCGAAAAATATATACTATGAAATAGAGATTACAACTATCTGCAAGTTTATGCTAAACTTAAGTTCACAATAAGTTGGATATACAACAAATAAATCTTAAGGAGTAAATACAATCTCACCACAAAACTAGTAGCAAAATCTTCTTTTGAATACTCCAACTCTCCATGGTTGTAGCACTCAAAAACTCCATAAAAACTTCACCAATTTATCTTCCTTGTGTGTAACTTGAGCAAAGAAAAATGTTCCCTTTTTCTTTTTCACTCTCTCACATTCTCATTGTGTTTCTCTTTGTCTTTTTCGGACTGCACCAAGCTGAAGCTCTCTCCTTTTGTGCTTCTTGCTCACTCTGAAACTCACACACAAAAAGGCCGAATGCTCTCTATTTGCTTTTGCTCCACCCAAGGCCGAATGGCCTCTGTTTTCTTTCTTTTCTTCTTTTCAGTTTCAGCGTGTCTCGCATGCCTTAGTCACTGCCCAAGGAATCGCATGCTGACTTTGGAAGCTTATGGAAGCAAGCTCATTAATTGAGCTTTAACTAATGTGACAAGCAAGTGGGCTAAACCCTTTAGGTGCCATGCACCCAACAAAAAATTTACATAACAAACATAAATACTAAGAGCATTCTTATCAAGAATTACAAAAAATTTAGCATTTACAATCATAAAACATTACTTTTTCAATTTTAACACCTTATTTTACAATATACCACACATCAAAACTTCTATTTTTTTTACAACTTCATTTAAATATTATTTATTTATAATTTTTTATTCCTTTTTTGTTTTTATTTTTTTTTCATCTTTGTTTCTCTGGTCTCCGTCTCTCCCTCTCGGCCTCACTGTCTCTCCCTCTCTCCCTCTCGATGACCCACGCCTATGAGACTGATCAAATTGACGATCCACGCCGGTCAACTCGACGATCCACGCCAGTCACGTCGATGATCCACGAACCCAAACCCACGAACCCAGACCCATGAACCTAGACCCACAAAATCGCCGGAGCACATCAGACCACGACCCAAAACGCCAAATCCATAACCCACACAACCAATGCTGAATCTAACACCAAATCACAAACTCAAAAAAAAAAAAAAAAAAAAAAAACCACTGCAATAGAGATCGGCTTGGCTTGATGCTCCGGCCTGGGTTTCGTCGAAGAGGGAGGCAGAGACGTCGAGCAGAGGGAGAGAGAGAGCAGAGAAATGGGAGCAAGAATGAGAGACGGAAGAAAAGGAAATGAGAGAGAGAAAAAAGAAAGTCTGGAGGAGAAAGAAGCCAAAGAGAGAATATAAAATAATTTTTTTTTTTACAATCTTGCTACAGTGGGCTGCTAGAGATAGTAGTCCACTGTAGACGAATTGCAAAATTTATTGGATATAAAAGCTTTGATGGAGTATGTTTTTTGACTTTTATAGCATTTAGCAAGCTAAAATTTAGCATTTATATCATTTGGCATTCTTAATGAGAATGCTCTAATAGAGTGAACCCTATCATCTTCTGACTCAATTATTTTATTTTATTTTTTTAATTAGGTACCCGGATGATGAATATGATCGCATCTGGAACCCTTTACTATTTGACATTTGGATTCCAATAGCCACAAACTCAACCATTTACTCTCTGAGCACTGATAACGCTTATAACATACTAGATGTAGTGTTGAGTACTGCAGCCAATTACCAGTACCACTCAAACTACCCTTTGCTCGATCATTGTCTCCCGCCCTCTGTCATTGAATGTTGGCCGCCACAAGGTCTTCCTATTATCATTGATCACTGAGCAACGAATTGGCGTGATAGTGATAGTGAGAGATTCAGCAAAGTGTAAGAATTCAAATTGTTTCAATCCAATTTCACCAATCATCCTACATTATTTTAACACAACGAAAACCACACACATAAAGCTTAAACACATTGTTCAATACCAGTAAAACCAATAATTACACAACACTAAAAATGCAAACTAAGTTAACGAAGTCTTACTCTTAGGAACAATAAGCATGACTTACAGTCTTGTATTTTGTTTTAATTTAAATAAATTAACCACAGTAAAAATATTCAAATAATGATTTTGCCGGGTTTATCAAACTTGTAAGGTTTTCTTTCGGTTTCATCATCATCACTCCAATGTCAAATACTAATAAAATCCCTAATTTGAGAGTGTTTAATGGTCATCACTCCGACATCATTAATGTTTGATCTCAGTTTGGACCCCGATTCGACCTGAAAAACTTAAATATCTCCTTTTTCCAATTATTTAAACTGTTCGGGTTTTAAAACATTGGCTTGTTAAGAAGCTTTTATATATATATATATATATATATATATATGTATGTATGTATGTATGTATGTATGTGTCAAAATTTTCATTTTATTCCAATTCAAGATTAATTTATGCGTCCAATGAGTTTTTTGGTAAGATGCAACATAGCACAAGAAAAATGAACACACCCACACACTCAATTATGACTTCAATGCTAAAATGATACCGAGTACAATTTAACAAACAAATTGAAACACAACCAAATGTTACTGTGAAAATATAAAGATTTCAGCACTTACTTAAAATTGGTTAATAATGTACTTATTTATTTAGAGTTACAAATTTTTGCACCAACTCCATACTCAGCAATAAATAGGTCAAGCTTTACTAAACTACAGTATGGAGGTTTTGGATATACAAGAGTTAGGCTTTTTTGAATATACACCATAAATTGTCGGTTTCTTTAAGACCTTTTCTCCTCTCCTCGCGTGTATATGTGTTATAAATACTTAGTATTCTCAAAGAAAAAAACAGTGAGTTAATCCCATATTGGAAAATGAGTGTGAGTTAATGAGGTTTAAAATATGTGCTATGTATTCAAGAGTTAGACTCTTTCAGATATACACCATTGTCAGTTTCTTTAGGACTTACTCTTCTCTCTCCATGTGTGTATCATAAATACTTAGTCTTCTCAAAAAAAGAAAAAGGAAAAAGAGAGGAGGTTTTGAAGATATATTTCTTGGAGAGCTACTATTTACAATTATTGCGTTTTTATATGTGCAAATGTACTAATCAGATAAAATGTTTGTCTATAAATTTAAACATGGAAAAATCTTATTTCATTTAATTATTTTATATAGTCTCGAAGAGCAAAACATTAGTTTTCAATCTGACATAATTAGTTTCATCTAATTAGACAAATAAAATGTTTCAACCATTCGTATACCTCGTCTTCCATATTGGAGAGTTGCATAAAATTAACTCCTCTGCTCTTTTGTCAAACACTACATAATTTGCAATTTCTATTGTGTCACCAACTTGCATTTCAAGCACGTATTTGAAATATTGTTGTTCCACTTATATCAATTAATATTTAAACTTAAGAAATAGTAAATAAATAGAGTTATTTACTTAATTAAATCATCGTATATATTGAGATACAGTGTAATAGAATTATATAAGTTCATATATTTTAAGATCACCATTTCATTTATCTTTGAAAAAAAAATGATAACAATTAATACCTTGATGCTGTACCGTTTAACCCCTTCTTCATCTTGTTCTTCCTCCGCCTCCTCGTCAGCATAGTTCTCAGAACCGGACTGGACCGGGAGGTCGGACCGTGAGAACCGGGAACCGGGATAAAAACCGGTTTTTTAAGCTTAAAAAACCGGATTTTTAGTTAATTCCGTGAACCCCTAAAACCGGGGTTGGACCGTAAGAACCGGTCCCAAGAACCGGGAGGTCCAACCCCTTAGGAATTTTTTATCGTTAAATTTCCCTCACATATATAGATATATTAGTGAATTTTACTAGTTTTATAAATTTAATATCTATATTTGGCTTTAATTAATTATTAAATTAATTATGACGTCATCACGGTTTGACCCCGGTTCGACCTCAAAAACCTTGAACCTCTCCCTTTTACGGTTCAATGAACGGTCCGGGTCTAAAAACCTTGCTCGTCAGGTCAAACACACTTGTTGAATTTGAGATTATATTACTCCATGGTGTGCTCAGGCTTATGGCAATTGTGTTGCATGGTTTATATTGGAAATTACTTGGGTTCATGCAAAAAAATATCAAACTCAGCTTGTTTTCACTCTTTGTGAATTGTTCTGATTATATTTTCTCATATTATTCGAACTTTCTCTAATTCCCAATTGAATATGTTCAATTCTTCATAATAATTTTAGAACATCACAAATAGAATTGAAAATTTTATCACTAATGTTCAGCAGGAAAAAAAAAACAAAAAAAACAAAGAAAAATTTGAAGGCCGAAATCAAGCTAAGGTTGGGGGGAAAAAAAAAATCTTGAACCGTGTCCTTTCATATACACTATAATTTGTAAAATTTAATTTATGTGATAGACTTTATATGAAAGAGAAAAAAATAAAAGTCCATGTAATTGATAAAGCGGTCAATCACATCTTGTCACGTAGAAAAACAATTATATGGCAAATGGATGGAATGTTTTGATATTGTTGACTTTGGCAAAGGTCCCTTATGCCTAGGGTGTGCATGAATCGAGTTGGGTCGGGTTGAACTCATAAGTTGGACAATTTATTATTACTAATGTGTAATTCCGTACATGTGCATGAGTACATTTAAAAACAATTATAATTACATATTATATATATGATTATGTTTTTTTATGGTTTATTATATTAGACTTCTCGTTTTCTACATTAAATTAACTAATTTGGCACAAAAATTTAAAAATTTAGATTAGATGAGACATGTGACACAAAATTAAACTCTAATTGAAATTCAATTTTTACCTAAATTAACTCACTTAACACAAAATTCTAAAATTTAGATTTGATGAGACACGTGGTGTAAAATTAGACACTAATTGAATTTCAATTGAAAATTTAATTAGATTTTCTCTCTGCTTTACCTATTATTATTTTTATATATATAGATTATTATTATTATTAAGAAAAAATATAAATATATGAACAAATCCCAAAAATTAGTATCAATGTAACTCCTTAAAGGCAAACAACACTAATGACTAAACAACAATAATAATTTACTAGAGTTTGTGTAAATTAATTGGCTTTTATATAGGATACGAAGAGTTGGTTATTTAAAAAAAATTATTAATTATATAATATATTTAATATATATTAAATATATAGGTGGGTCGAGTCGGGTTTAGCAAGTTTGGAATTTTATGACCCGAACTCAATCTGACCTGTTATAAAAAAAAATGTGTAACCCAATCCAACACACCAAGTCCTAAAAACTGACCCAACCCGGCGGGTTAGGTTAGGCTGGGCCGGTTTTGGCAAGTTGGTTGCACACCCCTACTTATATCCACTCAAGAAACACAAACCCTAGAGGTAGAGATAGTAGATACACGTACGTCTGTTTCTCTTCTTCCCCAACAAATCTCTCTGCTTTCGCCGCAGCCATGTCTCTGTTGAAGTCAAGCACAGACCTTTCTTTGCTTCCACTTCGCAAAAGAAGAAAAGAAAATCCAACCCAATCATCAGAACCATTATATGAATTGATCAACAAACTACCTGATGCTCTGTTGTCGGAGATTTTTTATCGACTCCCTTGTCGATTTACTTTCCAATTCAAATCCGTCTCAAAGCGCTGGTTTTCCCATATTTCCGATCCTTACTTTGTTCGCGGCTTCATTCACCACCGCCATCAATTCAGTAAATCAAATTCATCAGACTCGAACTCAGACCCTTTTACTCTTGTGTTACAGAATTGTTTTAGTTTGACTAAGAATGTCCGGGACCTCCTGGTTTTTCCATCCGATAATTCTGGGGACTGTGTCGTCGGTGATGATTTTCTCAACTTTCTTCCCTCTATCAAAGGAGGAGCAAGGAAAGATTGTCACTATATAATCACAGCATCGTTCAACGACTTATTGTTACTATACAGAGAAGTTAA
Source organism: Lithocarpus polystachyus (assembly GCA_033629205.1). Classification (NCBI taxonomy): domain Eukaryota; kingdom Viridiplantae; phylum Streptophyta; class Magnoliopsida; order Fagales; family Fagaceae; genus Lithocarpus; species Lithocarpus polystachyus. Next base: position 40,786,388 of record CM066168.1, read on the forward strand.
GGAAGACTCTATTTTAAATTTTAAGCCAGGTTTTTGTGAGTATTGCATCTGCAATCCGCTTACAAAACAATGGATCACGCTCCCTCACCCTCCCTTCAACAGCTACTTCTACAGTAACAAGCACGTTATAGTTGGCTTTATATGCGATCCATATAGTTGTGATAAAGAGCATGGATGTAAAACCCATGCACATTACAGATACAAGGTGGTACGCTTTCATCCTCCCACTGACCCCGATACTAAATTACATGTGCAGATTTTTTCTTCCGACACTGGTGAATGGTGCAACTCAGTTGTTTCTTTTTCACCACGGGGATTGAACCCGTGCAGTTACATATCTAAGGATGCTGGTGTTGTTGTTTGCAATGCGATGATGCATTTCGCGAATTATACATATGTAGGACTCCAAGGCATTGTTGTGTTCGATCCATTCAACGATGCAGAACGATGCGGTTATATTGAAACACCCATCACCTTTACGCATAATGGATTCTGGTTAGTCTCTCTTTGTGCGTTTCGAGGGCATCTTCGGATAATCCATCAATATAATCCATCGAGATACAGGTACCAATATCTAACTGCTGACATTTTTTCTATTTGGGAACTGGAGGATTATGATAATGGAGGTAGATGGTGCCTGAAACACCAAGTTTTTATCAAGGACATGATTTTAGAATATCCCAATCTTGCAAAGTTAGCGTCTTTATCACCGATGTTGTTGTTGCCAGCTTTCCACCCAAATGATGATAAAATTTTCTTCTTCAAATTCCGCAATTACATTCTTTTGTGGGACTTGCAAACGATGGTATTGAAAGTTGCCATCGAACTAGAAAATGCGAAGGAAAACTTAGTTGACAACTCAAAATCTATCTCCCTAATTCAGCAACAATACTTAGTTGACAAAGCAACAACTGTCTTCCTACTTCAGCAACAATCATGGCCAACACCAATTCCTCCCCTCCCATTGAAGTTTGAATAGCATTCTGTTTGTGTCAAGAAGTTGAACATGAAGTTTGAAAATTGTTAATTTGAATTGCTAGTCATTGTTATTTATTTAAGTCTTTTAGGTAGTTGCATTTGGGAAGTGACTTTAAAGTCAACTTATTTTACTAATTAACTTATTTTTGTTATTATTTATGGGTGGCACTATATTTTTTTGATACTATTTATAAGTTTTACTGTACAATTTTTGTTAACTTTTATCTTTATCTATAATACTTTCAACACTTTTACATTTATTTACAATACTTTCAGCAAAATTTTTTAACTTCAGCTATAAGCCGTTAATCTTTCCTTCTTTTGCAATACTCAACAATAAAAAATAAACATTAGGACTGAAAATTCCATCTTTATTTCGATTCCCATCTTTTAAGGAAGAGCATTTTATTGGAAGTAGTGCATTGTCTATTGAGAATGCAAGAACAAGTCTAAGAAGGCCAACAATTCAAATGCTCGATGTTAGAAAGCATTTTATACCGAAACAAACTGAGTCCTTTTTTGGTGGCAATCTAATAAAAGAAATTCCGTATGGATTTTAAGCTAACCATGACTATTAATACATTTAAATTTGAGAAATACTACGTCCATAACATTTTTCACAATATTTTTACAACAAATTCTAGTTGGCAGGTTGTTATTTGCTGTTACTAGTGGGTAAGAAAGTAATTTCAGTGTTGAATTTAAATTTAAAACCTGTAATAATCTGCCAAATAGGATTTGTTGTGAAAATGTTGTGAAAAATATTGTGGACGTAGCAGTTCTCTTTAAATTTAGTAGTAGAAAATGGTAGTGTAAAATGACCCCAAAACCAAAAGTTTTTTTTTTTTTTTTTTTAAGATTAAATATTACATTATTTGGCCAAACTATTTCACTTTTTACCCAGGAATCACCCCGAAAAATATGTGACTATAGTGTTGTAAATGGAACTTGAAACCTCCAAATTTACAATACATTTTTCAATTCCATTTTGCCTACCATACAAGTGTCCCAAAAACACTATATTCATTGTTGATGTTAGAAAAATGTTCAAATACATATTCTAATAAATAAGTGAATCAAACAACCACTATCGGAATATTTTACACTAGCTCTCTCAATTATTTATGTTTGGAGTTCAGTTTTTATTTTTTCCTACCATTACTTGCTAGATCTATAGAGATATGTGCGGCTGAATTTTGCCAGACAACTAGTGAGACTACAGGATTCTTATTATCTAGCGATTCTAGCCCTGACAAATTTCTGGAATGATATTGTCAAATATAAAATGAGTGATGCAGTTGCTATTATTTCTTTTTAGATATTTTGTAACTCTCTAATTCTCATTAATAAAATCACTATTGATTTATAAAAGTTAAGAAAAGTTTCTTAATGAAATTCTATCTTAACTTCTTTTTTGGATACAGAAATTCTATCTTCACTTCTAAGTTCTCTATTCAAGAACCAAAAATTTCATCAACTAATGTGAGGGGTGAACTAGACATTCACATTTCACACTATGTGATTGTTTACTAAGAGCATCCGCACCTGGCATGTCATGTGCCATATGTAGGGTGCATTTAGCATTTTTGTTCAAAATCTCCCCTACATCCGGACTGCTAAAAGCCAAGTATTGCAAATTTTTTTGCAATTGTGCTACAGTGCAATTCTACCTTTAAAATTGCACTGTAGCACAATTCTAAACTTAAAAACTATTATTTAATTCTCTCTCTCTCCTAGTTTTTATTAAAAAATGATAACATTCTCTCTCTCCTCTCTCTCTCTCTCTCTCTCTCTCTCTCTCTCTCTCTCGTAAGCTCTTCTCTCTTCCTTCTCTCTTTAGACCCAAAACCCACAGGTACAATACACTTTCTCTGCTCTCTTCCTTTTCTCTTTCTCGGTGCAGATCGGTCGGCTGACGGCGGCGATCAAGTGTGGTGGTTGATTGATGCGGATTGGTTAATCGATGCAGTGGTGTGGGTTTGGGTTCGGCGTGGTGGTTGATCGATTGTGGTGGTGGTGTGGTGGTTGATTGGTGCGGTGGGGCGTGGTGGTTGATCGGTGCGGATTGGTTGGTTTGGGTTAATTTGGTGGTGGTGTGGTGATGGTGTGGTGTGGTGTGGTGTGGTGATTGATGATGGTGGAGCCATGGAGGTAGGGACCGTGTGTTGTTGTTTTTTTTTTTTTTTTTATGTTGATGGTAGATTATGAGTTGCTAGTGGTGGTGGTCTCAGGTGTGTGTAGTGCAGTGGTGGTGGGCATGTGGTGATGGTGTTTTCTGTAAAATTTTTGGTTGTTGAATTGAAAGGATAAGAAAGAAAGAATAAATGATGGTAATTGGGGATATATTATTTTATTGTGTAGAAATATTATTTTATTGTATAGAAATATTATTTTAATAAGCAGAATAGGAAAATAAAAGTTAGGATGATGGGAGTGTTGTAAAATGGTATGGTATAAATGATAAAGTAGGTTTTGAGATGGTAAAATAGAATAGTTTAGAGATACCTGATGTGAATGCTCTAAACATTATATAATACCATGTTTAGAAGTAGCTCTCTCTTGTGAATTTCAATTAGCTTAACTAAAAAAGTTTCTTATCATCATATAAAGAAATTAGATTAAAAACTTGCCTACAAAAAAATTGATGTCTTGACCTAATGAAAAAGAGTAATTATCATAAAGCATGTGTATTGACTAAATGGTAGGGGTGTCAAATGGGTGGGTTTGGGGTAGGCATAATTGGGTTGGGTATATAAAACTTATTTACTCATTAAAACCCATTTAACTAATTGTTTCTAACCCAAATCCAACCTAACCCAATTATTATGGGTAAACCCCAACTCACCCAATTACCAATTATCAAAATTACCAAAATTCTCTTTTCCACTCTCTCTTCTCTAGTCTCCATTCTTGGGATTAAAAAATTCCACATAAGCACATCCACATCAGCAATTATATTAAAAATCCAAATAAAAAAATATTTTCTTTTCTTTTCTATTTTCTCTTACTTTCTTAGCAACCAAACAGTGCAACAAATACAAAAAAAATGTCATTTCAAGCTCAAAACTTTCTTAGAATTTCGAAAGCAACTGTCCTTGAAACAAATAGAAATTCTTCTGAACCAAAAAAAAAAAAAAAAAAAAAGAGCTCATCCTTATCAATCACTCCATTCTTAAATTACCCAAATTTAAAATAAATAAATAATTCAAACCCAGTAATGGTGTTTGAGATAAAATGTGGGTCGAAACACAAATCCAAAAATTGTACTATTGTCGTTGTTTGTGTTTGGTTGCCTTTTCCACTCAGACACTGAAGCTCGAAAAATCCAAAAAAATGGCCCCCATAGTTCCTCACTCCGTCGCAGATGACAAGGACCTCAACAACGCCGATTTATGGGCCGTAATTGACTTCGCTGTGGCCTCTCATTCCGCCTCCAAATCCCGCAAATCCCTTGCTATCAGATCCCCCAATTTCTAATCCTTATCCCCAATCAAACCCTTCGCCGCCATCAAAGCTCTCTAAATACCCTAAAACCCTAAACTCCAACCATTCTAACACCAAATCTAGGGTTTCAGCCCAAGGCGAGGTGATACAAGAACCCTAGGTTTATCGCTCGCCACGCAAGGTCGCAAGGACCTGTGCTACGGAAGCTAGTGAGACCAGTCCTCTTATCGTGCTAAAAAACGTGCAGCACACACCGACCACTCTGGTGTATTCTTCACCAGAAGCGCATTTGTCGTCGGAGATTGGGAAGTTCAGTGTGAAGGAGTTTAGTCCTCGTTCGGAAAGCTATGGCAGAGCAAGGAAAAGCATATGGTGCATAGCTCACCATATGCTTTTCCGGGAGGTTCCCTTTAGCTTCTACGAGGCGGTCCAGAGCTTGAAGAGGTTGTAACGCCTCTGGAGCTCTTGCTCCAGGTACAAGTTCATTGGGATGAGCATGAGTACTCCAATGGATTCCATGAGTTCTAGATGAAAGCTAGAGAGAGAGAGAGAGAGAGAGAGAGAGAGAGAGAGAGAGAGAGAGAGAAGTATTTGGAGGCCGAGACAATGAAGGAAAATGAAAACCCTAAAACATGGAAATGTCTGAGGGCTTTTTTTTTTCTTTTTATAAGAAGAGCTGGGTTGAATTGGGGTATATTGTTTTTGGGTTAAATGGGTCTCAATGGGTTTTCAGTTAAAACCCAATAATCACTAGGTCAAATTGGGTTGATGCCCATTTAACCCAACTAATAATTGGGTGGGTCTGGGTTCAATTAGAATGGGTGGGTTTGGGCTTATTTTGCCATCCCTACTTAATGGTATAAAGCAGTAATTTTGGAACAAATGCCACAAATTTGAAATCCCATCATCTATATTTATATATTGTTGCTACTCCTATTGAGTTATATCAGTTTAGCATTTTGGTTCTTTTACTCCAATTCGGTCCACTTTGGTCTAATTCGGTCCATATGGTCCAATTCAATTTAATTTGGTCTAATTAGGTCAATTCAGTCCACGTCAGTCTAATTCGATTCATTTTAGTCTATTTTGATCCACTTCTATGCAATTCAGTCCAATTTAGTCTAATTTGGTCCATACGATCTAATGCAGTCCACTTCAATTTGGTCCAAGTCGATCTGTTTAGTCCATTTGGTCCACTTCAATCCAATTTGGTCCGTTTTAGAGGATGAACTCTTTATAAGAAACAGTAGAAACAAATTCCAGCCTCACATTACATTATTTATAAAATATTTCGCCTGATATAATAATTGAATGTAAAATGCATTATATTTCCTTGATAAAAATTAAAAAAAAAAAAGAACTTACAAATTTTAAAACACTTTCAAATAAAAAAAAATATAGATAATTTAAAATATCTAATATAGTATATCAATTATACTTTGTTATGCATTTTTTTTATAAGTAGAAAGTAATCTTATAATTTTAAAAAGATTTTGGGACTAATACTTATAAGTTGCATCGTGTAAATTTATGACTAGTTCATCATAAAAATGGATATCATAAGTTTTAAATCCTAACCTATCTATTTTATTAAAAATAAATAAAAATTAAAAAAAGCTCTCTCATGTTTCTATCCAGGAGTCGAACCCCTGACTTGATGCTTGTTGCTTAGAAGTTAGAAATAGCTCAAAATAAAGGGATCATTGGATTAATTCACTGCACAAATATCAATAACACAGTTTTTCAGTACAGGATAAGAGAGAGAGAGAGATGGCAATCCAACTGAACCACATATCCACGTTCAATTCAAAGCATGAGAAACAACCTAAGCCACCCCTTCCCACCACCAAAAGAAGACCAACACTTCAAGTCAGTGCAGTGTCCAGCAGCAATAATGCCCGGCAGCTCATACAGTCCCAGGCCATCAGGGCCATACAGCCAAAGGAAGCAGTGGCAGCCATTAATTCCGATGGCTTTACACTCCTGGACATCAGACCCGTTTGGGAGACAGAGAAGGCTCGTGTGAAGGGGTCACTGAATGTTCCACTGTTTATTGAGGACAAGGACAATAGCCCTCTTACACTATTGAAGAAGTGGGTGCATTTTGGCTACATTGGGCTATGGACTGGCCAATATTTCACTACCATGAATCCTAATTTCTTGTTGCGAGTAGAGGAGGTTGTTCCTGATAAGGACTCTAAACTTCTTGTAGCTTGTGGTGAAGGGCTAAGGTGAGAATTTCATTTTCATATTCAAGGCTGAAGGCGCTAGCTGGGCATGGATTGTAATAAATTGTCATGCATATATGAATGATCTCTCTATTTAAAATCGATCCAATTCATGGTTAATTAATAATTACATCAAATATTATAAATCTATGGTGCATTCATGAGATCTTATGCATTGTCAAACAAATAAAGCATGGAAACGGACATTGACACAAGTCACACAATAGTATACCAAAATTTTTGAAAAATTAGAACAAAATTGGAATACATACATACATATATATATATAATGATTATTTTAAGTTTTTAAAATAAATAGCAACTATCAAAATCTTTGAAAATATAATTAGAATCAAAGAAATCTTTTTAAATGATTTTTTTCTTCTAATATAATGGGGATACGCATGAGGATAAGGTATTTTAGCCTGTTCCGGACAAAAATAATTTTAAGTATTAAGATCCTCTCTATTGAAATGGATTCATTTTATAGTTTAGATTAAATATTATTAATCTAAAAGTATACATTTTCAAATTTTAAATAACATGACATTTTGTATACTGTCAGATTTAGGAAATAAAATCTTATCCATGAAAGAAATTCTCTCCATTTTAAGTGAAATAAAAAGGCTTTAAAGCGTCCATGCTTCTTTACTATCAAATCTAGAAAATAAAATTTCAATTGTGAAACTGTATCCCTTTCAAGTAAAATGAAGGGCATCATGTTCTATCCAACAGGCTAAGAAATTAAGCACTAACTTGATAATTTAATTAGCAATTTCTTGATTTTGTTGTTATTTCAGGTCCATTATGGCAGCTACAAAGTTATATGAAGGAGGATACAAGAACTTGGGGTGGTTGGCTGGGGGATTCAATCGCTCGGGAGATGAAGATTTCCCTGAAGTTGAAGGAACTGAAAAGTTGCAGTATGCAACAATAGGGGGTGCATCATACTATTTCCTTCAATTGCTCATTTTCTTAGAGAGTGTGGGTAAGAGTAATTGACCTTTTGATTTTGCTGTAAATTTGGGGCTCAACTTTTTGGTATATTAAATTAGCTGCAAGCAATGATTGGCTTTGAGCAATCAGACTGAAGGGTCCCATGAATTCAAGATCAAATTTTTATTTTTTGCAATTTCATTTACCACACATGTATTAAGGATCAAATAAGATTTAGATTTTTAGGGTCACACAATGAACACAGCTTTAAACAAAATCAATCAACTGACTGAGTTTGGTGAATGGTGCATTTTTTATTTATTTATTCAGTTTTCATATAAACAGATGGGACACAAAATAAAATCAGTTCAAATATATTTGATTAACCTTTTTTATTCAACAATCAATTATGTGATTACTAAATATCCCCTACAGCTACATTTTTCGTTAAAGATGCTCAAGCAGACTTGACAAACTCAGAGATCCCACTCAATTGCTCAATACAATGTTCGATCTAACTGCTACACTACTCCTTAACGCTATGACTAAGCTAACTAGCTAAGGATAACAAAAACAAATTCTGATCAGTCGCGTCTTTATGATCTCTTTTTCTTTGTCATTCTTCTTTTTATATCTTTACTTTGTGAAATTGCTCCACGTGTCATGTACATAAACCATGCTGGCAGTTTTTAGTTTTATTTATTTTTTTGTATAAACTTGTTGGTTATACGGGGTTTGGTGTCTGGTTTGGATTTGGGATGGAGGTATAGGTTCAAAGAGTTTTTGAGTACTAAAGGTTCATCACTGCGATAATGGCAATGGTTTCAAAAGGGTCAAGGTCGGTTTTGGTAGGTTTTTCAACATATATGTGGTAAGTAAAAGTATCTTATGAGATGATCTTATAAGATTTGTTACTCACAACATATGTGGACCTTACACTTGTGAGTTTCACATGCTACAAAATGGTGGTCTCATGATATACCCTCTCTTTTGTGATAGGTTTTTTTTGACTTTGTGGGCCAATTTGGCAGATGGCCGGATTTGCATGGTGATATATTGTGATAGTTGGTGATGACTAGAAAAAAGAGGAAAATAATTGAGAGAGAGGGTGAGTTCAAATTAAATTAAGGATTTTTTTTAATTAATTTTTTCTGTAAATTTTTTTTTTTAATATATTGAAATCAATCACATGGCATGCAAACATTATTTTCCACAACAGTGAGATATAGGATCATCAATTTCACGATTTCCCTAATTTTTAAGGGTTTAAAAATTCAAACTAGATGTTCAACGAGTTAATTGGTGCCCTTTTACATTATTCCTTTAGTTTTGTTATTAATGAATTGCTGCAATGTGCCTTTATGGACGATTTGTGCTTGTAAGATTACTTTGTTGTTTATGATCTCCAATAAAAAGGGCAGACAAGACACCCACAGCTGTTGTAAATAAAATCTTCTTTTACATGGTAGACCCAGTAGAAAGGTCGCCTCTTCCAGTATTATATAATTCTAGTGTATTAGCACATCAATGGAAAATTGAAATTAACGAAAAAGAAAAAGAAAATCCAAAAATCTAACCTATCAAAGAAATGAATAAAAACATTTCCATTACATTGAATATTACGTGTGTATCCTCACATTCCTATTCCCAGAAATTGTTTTATACTGTGGAAAGTCCACTGGAAAAAAACACAAGATATGGTCATTCCACTTTCAAACAATACCTGATGATCCGGCTACAAATTTACTCAATGAATGCTTTTGATTGGCAGGAAAGCAATGGTGTAGACAACTAATCCACGTTGCATATTATTCAACTTGGCTTTGCCCACTTTAACAAGAAATTATGTCGCTTAAACTGTAAAAATCTTTCTCACCTTCTTCATGGTCCTACGACAGACTGGGCAAGTACCAGCTGCCTCCGCTATCCTGCAAGGGTTTAGATTGAATCATGTCATGAAAACCTATATTGCCCTTGTAATCTGTCAAGAATGGTGCCACAGTAGCACAGTACAGATTGTAACACCTATGCTTGTGACGAGAAAGAACGCGTTTAAGCATAGCAAATAAGAGAAAACATGCTTAGTAACATTTTTACATGTTATATCAAATTATTAATACCTGTGCCTCTACCATTTGCAAGATCATAAATGGTGTTCAATTTTTCTAGTAAAATCTATAATATGTACTTTGGACCAATTTGTTGCTCTTGGACTTGGGACCAAGCAATAAAGGATTGGGTGAGGCTAGGCTGGGTTCTGTGTTCAAATTTTACCAATCAAAAAAGGGGGAAAAAAAAAGAAAGAAAAGGGGAAAGGATGGAGACTAGTTACCTAGTTGCGCATTCAAAACAAGCCACACAGTGCCCGCATGGAAGGAAAAAGCAGTCCCTAGGAGCATCAAAGCAAATTGCACAAAGACGCCGGGTATTGTTACTGGTTTCACCATCCCCTTGGGACTTCCCTTCTAGGGAAGCCAATGCTAGAAAGTCTTCAATATCATCCTCATCATGTGAAACGGAATCATAAGATGAACCCCAACTTGAGAGATCATCATCCTTGTATGAAAGCAGAGGGGCTCTCTCAGATCCTATTTCCCCGTAAGGAACATACCTTCCCTCTTCACGGACACATTGGAACTTGTTTAAGAAGTTAAAAGCGAATAACATGAGCACAGTCATTCCACCTACAAGTGAAAATATTAAGGTACAATTTATAAATAAAGGTTCCATTAAGAGAAGCAATAGAAGAATGAAAGTATACCTATGCCAACAATATATGTGGCCCATCTTGGTCCATAGGACAGTCTGACGTACAACTCATCACTGGTTTTACCCTGAAGAAATTAAAAAAAATTCCAAATAACTGTAATATTTGTTGTACACAAGGGATTTGAAAAAAAGTTCAGTCCAGTGGACAGGGTAAGAAGGTATTTTACCAATGTCTCCAGTGCAAAACCGTGGGTGTAATTAAACAATTTTGTAAAATCAAGTGAAACAATGATTTCAAGAACATAGTGCCTATGGAACAAATGATTTGAATATATTAACCATCCAGACTGATATATAAAGTTCGATTTCCTACATTAAAAGTTTTTTTCAATTCTGCTCCAGAGTTTACTCAATTGAGCAAATGATAATAATGACAGTAACTGCCAAGAGAACTACAGTCTTACCTGCTCTGCACTAGGTGAGGTTAGGACAGCAGCATTCCCATTGGGAAACAAAACGTTTAAACCACACATCCCATCAGCAAAAGTACACTTGTAATAAGCTTCTGTAGTATTATACAAATAAGCCTTCACTCTGAGGTTTAACTGCACCTGTTTAATGTTCGAACCAACAAAAGTTAATAACTTAAATGTTGACAAGGAAGAAACATCATAACTGCTAAAAATATCTTAAATCATAGATAATGGCAAGAAACAATGATTAGCCATGTTCTATTGAGGAATAGATTTGTTGATATTAAATGGCTTGCTTATCAGTAGTCACCTTGTAACTATCCTAGCCCTCATTGAGGACCTTAAATTTCACTCAAATTGACGCTCACTCTAAACACTTTGATTATATGCAAGGTTTACTTGAAACTTACCAAATTAGCAGCTCCAAGATTACAGGAATTCTAGAATCTAGGGTTCCCACCAACCAATTAGCTTATCATATGACAGTGAAAGTAATAAATTGTATTCACAAAATAGTTTGTTACTTTGATGAGCACAGACCGACTAACTAAAAGTCTACCATTCAACTTAAATGCCTAAGTTAAGAAGTGAGTTTACTCAAAATTTCATTCTGTAATATCTCTAGATTTAAAAAGGAAAGGAATTAAATCAATTTAATGGACACAAATTCTAGAGCATTAGGTAAGCAGGATGGAACTGGAACTATGCCCCCCAAGTTTCATAGAATGTGCCTTATATAAAGGAGGTTTGGGGCACAGAGGGCTTTGTGAAGACACATCCACCCTATCATATTGAGAATGACTAAACCATTTATACAAGCCTTATAAATTGCAGTTTCTATCCAGTTGCTAAAAGTATAAAAGGGTATCCAAACTTTCCATACTGAAAAAAAGAGAACAAGTTGGATTGAACAAATCATTTAGATCACTGTATATTAGTCAATGAGTTTTAAAGACAGTATTTGCGAGGGGGTGGGGGGGCTTTCTTTTGCCCTTAACAACTAAATCAGAGAGAAATAAATGCCATGCTCAATATATATTCATTACATAAATTGATTTGAATATCAAACAGGGGCTACAGAATCAGCATTAAGTCATGTAGAGCCATCACTAATAACTGAAAGGGTAGTAACAATCTCACTCTGATGCTATGGCATTCATCATGATTGAAAAGAAATCTTAGCAAATAATTGTCTTAAATATCATTAAATTCCTTAGATGTGGCATTGAATAGAAAACCTTACAAGATTCTCAATGTTTAATCAATTCAACTACAAGGCAATCCTAATATGCCATCGAATGAGAGCCAAGAGTCCAAAGGTTCCAAAACAGAATTAAACATTAGTCAGCTGATTCCATTTTTCAGTTGTAACACAATATCACTTATGATACACAAAACAGAATTTCTTCATAGATTGATAATAGAAAAAGAAGTATATTCATGGACTTATCATCATAAAGGTTCTAAAATAGATCAAATTGGAGCCATATCAAACCAGTAAATTATAATATAATATGTTAAAAATTTGCAAAATTACCTCCACTTCTTCTGTGTTTAAGTTTCCTACTGCAACATAATAACTAGAAGACACATATATGTCCTGTGTAATCATGCCACTTCCTGGTGAACCAGAAGTTTCCAACGTCAGTATATGATTGAAATAAACAGAACATGTCACATATGTACTTTCCAACATCCATCTCACCAGAAATAAGGTTCCAGGATAAGGTGGTATTAGGGTATGTAGGATCCTCAAGCCACTGAGAAAGGCCATCATACCCTGCAATGTCCCAGCTTCAGAATAATTTGGACAATGAATGCACAATTGCAATCAGTTTATTTAAAAGACAAGAAAAAACACAGACAATCTTCACATTATGCGCACAAATTCACAGAAGATTCAAAACTAATTATAAAGAAAGGGTAGAGAAATGTTGCAACTATGGTAGGCCTTATGATAGGTTAAATTTAGCTTCAGTGTGAAGGTCAATCTCCAACCCTTGCTTCAAGGAGAGAGAGAGAGAGAGAGAGAGAGAGAGAAATCAAATTACTTTTTTTATTTTTTAACATATTTGACAGTACAAATCTATAGTCAAGAGTTGGAGAAATTAAGGCAACAGTATCCATTACTAAAACAAGAGCATAAAATATTAAAATTCATTTAGGGCTTAATCAAATAATGTTACTTTAATTTCTTACTATGAATTGTTAACGTGGCCAGCTTTCACTCAAACTTGTAAATTAAATGGAGACATTCCATTTTCATAGAATGTGACTGACTTCTATACATAAGAATTTCTGTGCGAACATGTACTTTAGTTTTTTTGTTGCATCCTTAGCAAACTGCCTGCGTGCTTTGGTTTTTTTATGTTACTTTCCTTTTTATTTAATGAAGTACTACCTATCTATCAAAAAAGAATTTCTGCACGAACATAAAATTTCTACACAGACACATTACCTTCAGCAATTATGAGAAAAACAGAGGACCCTGGGGAGACCACATTATATGAAATATTTATCTGAGACCCCGCATTTAGCAAATATGCCCACTTCTGAATAAGGATGAAAAAAAAAAAAGTTAATCCCACCACATCAACATTACAATCACAAGGTTCAAGAACATACTACAAATACAGAGTTGCATTAAATATTCTGTCAAAGCAAACTTGCCTCATGAGAATCAACCTGAACCGTGGTATTCCGTGTTTCAGACCAAGTGGTAACAGTATCAAGAACCGGAGCTTTATAAAACCCATATAACACTGGACCGGAGCCTGAATCGTTTAGCTCTTCCACCTATTTTGATAAACCAATTAAGATTACCACATCACCACAAACAAACCAAAATCTTCTGTCCCACTCTTAGTGTTTCACTTTATTCTTCACTAACTGCAGTATGCCATGTGTCTGATTCTTTTTTTTTTTTCCCATATAAACTTTTGTTTGTTTACAAGGAGAATAAAAAATATTGCAAGCTTGTGGAGCATCAAGTGGAACACACAGAGCGGGACAGCCAACAGAGCATTTTCATTCACCACAAACTATTGAAAAAAAAAAAATGACAATAAGAATAAAGGGGCAATCACCTTTATATACTGCACAAAAATTGGGTTAGGTTCCAAAAGAAGTGAACAATTAGGTCCAAGGAGTAAATTCACCGAGCCATAGACTCCCAATATCAAAGTCATCGATACTGTAAGCAATACAAAAATCACCAAAACTTAGCTAACATTATCAATTACATTGAAAATGAAATGCTGTGTTCTAACAATCAAAAGTTGGTTGAGCTTAATCACTCTAACAAGCACAGTTAAACTAGACTAATTACTCCAAATCTCGAACTCCACCACATAAATTCTTTTCCATCATTCTATTCTATCCAAAATTACATTCTCTGTTACTCACTCTAACTTATTTAAGCGAATTTTCTCATTTCGAATCCAATCTTTTCGTGTATTTCCACTTATCCAAATCAACATTCTCATATTTTCCAAATCTCAAATACGGAGGATAGAAGTGTAATTAAATGTGGGAGAGAGAGAGAGAAGGGGTACCGAAGAACCAGAAGGTGAGGAGGACGATGACGCAGGACCACGTGTCGTCTCTGATGACCGTTGATGAGTCATCGAAACCCGATAGATCTCCACGATGATAAGGAACGTGGTCGACTTGTTGGCGCTCTATCTCATGGCCTCGAAACCGGTGTTGATGCTCATTTTGAGTTTGAGTTTGAGTTTGGTCTTCGTTTTCGCGAAGTTGCGACGAGTTTGAAGACGACGCCGCATCGCCTAAGGTGTCCCTACTGATCGCCGCCGCCGACGAAGAAGTAGAAGTAGAAGTAGAAGGAGAAGAAGAAGAAGAAGAAGGAGGAGCTGTGCTCGTCGTAGTGTCTGCCATTCTAGAGAGAGAAAGGAGGAGGAAGAGTGAGAGAAAAATTGTGGAGGGAAATCGAAACCCTAACCCTAACCCTAGGGGGAGGGAGTGAAGAAGATGAAGAAGGAACAGGTTGAAATCGCTGAAGAGAAAGGTCCATTGAGATGAGACTGAAAGAGAGAGACTGAGAGTTTCAACTTTCACCAGTCGGTCTCTCTTTCTTTTGTTGGAATGGTAGTTGGAGTTGGGAAGAGTCACAGTTATTTGGAGTTAGTTCTTTTATTATTATTTTTTTTTAACATGGGTTGGTAGTTGGACCTTTCAGGAGAAGTCTTTGTTATCCACTAAATCTTAGATAGTTTCTTAGATAGTTCCAGATATTGGTGAATGATGCTATCTTTTCTTAAATTTATGGTGAGCTCCTCAGTAAATATGAGAGAAAAAAGGATCATTTCGTCGTACTCTCGAAATATATAAGTATTTTTGGTTATACACTAAAGACATATTTGGTACACTTTAATGATTACTAGTCGCTAACCCGTGCGATGCACGGGAAAGCTATTGTGTATAAAGATATAAACTGTTCTTTTTCTCTTCCTCTTTGATTGTACATTAGAATTCCACTCTTATAATTTCCTATCTTTGATATGAAACATTAAATTACGTAATGAAAAATAGAAATTAAACTTAAGTTTAAAATAAAATGAAGAATTAAATGTTTAACATCCTCAATTATCCATAAAATGTATAAAACACAAATTTAAAGAACTACTTAATCAATATTTCAAATAAATTGAAAAAAAAATTTTAAAAAGTGTTTTTTTGTATCTTCTTCCTTTGTTGCTTTGTAATAGTCATCGAATATGTCCTTTTGTTTTCCTTGAGTACAGATGTTGTTGTGAGTTGCACATTGCATTGAACATCAACTTTTTGAAACTGTGTAGAATCACCACCTTGTTCACTTGATAAGTTGCTACTACATTTATTTGAAGTATCACTAATGTAATCCTGACAATAAAACATGTTGATAAATGTATTACAGCATAAACAAATTAAATATCTAATTAATAATTTTGCTATATTAAAAAACACGTACTTCTGACATTTTATCAAGCTAAATTACGTTGTCAGTATTTTGAAAAGATTTAAAAACTTTATTGACAGTGTAGAATTCCCATCCATACTTAAGATTATAGTCATTTAGTTGTATTTGGAAAACAAATTCTATTCCATTCAGATTTTCTATTTGCACAGGAAGGAGGACTTCTTCGGGCACCTGACTAAAGTAATAATTTTCAAATTGTACACTTAAGTAAAACTTGGACAAAGATGTTCTATTGAAAAAAAATTGTTCATAGCAAAAAACGGGAGTTCTACTAATCCATGTTTCCTATGGATGTCTCATAATGAGGTATGTATGAACTTTTTTGTTAATTGGAAGTAAACTTAATGATGAATGCTAACTATTTTGAAGGATAAAATGTTATACATAATGGTCGGAAGCAAAACTGATTTAGTGATTGTGAAAATTTCGCAGATATTTGATAGATTCACCAATAAATTATAAATCATTCCTTGGAAGTTGACTGTATTAGCAACATGTGTGCTCGGTCCTTTGCTGCAACAATATTTAAAGAGAAGGCCAATAATATTTGATTGAAAAGTTCATCTTTTTTCAATAGTTTTGACAGAGATTCATAGACCCAATAGTGAAACCCTTTTTGGACAACCTTCAAGAAGGTTTCGTGATGGCCAACTATTATATATTTTATACATAAGTAGGCTAGAAAAATTTTAAAAAAAATTAGAGGAAAGTAGCAAACCTTGGTGGTGGCATTGATAAAAGGCAAAGATTGAGGGGGCAGACTATAGCGCGCGATTGAGAGAGAATGAGCAGCGATCAATCTGACAATCTGTATAAATTTCAAGCAATATATTTATTCAGCAATCTAGCCATAGGAATCCAATTTTCAGCCATCATTCAAGAAACATTAATAGAAGAAACCATTATGTTCAAAGCTCTAATCATTAAAAAAATCAAACCTACTTATCAATATCACTAAAACTTTCAAATTGATAACCTTTGAGACCATTATGATTCAATTAATCTCCTTTCTACTATATAAACCTATCTCAACATCAATACCAATCTCAATTTCTAACATATGAATCATAAAAAATTCAAACCCATAGCTCAATTTCCACTAAAAATATTCAAATTAATTAAAGCTTTTCTTTCATGAGACAACTAATGATAACCAAAACAACAATAAATGAAATTTTCCGATAGTTAGAAGCACCAACAACAAACAGGCAAAAAACCTTCAAAGTTTCAATTTCATACTCTAATTCAAAATAATTATAAGAATTGCAGCAGCAACATAATTGCTTTGACTCTAATTATCTCTCTGCAATAGATTCTTCCACAATCTACGAAGCTTTAATCTATATTTTATGCAAAGAAGTGACTCTTTTGCACGAACTACTGGGGACCAACAGTTTTAGTTAACTGCCAGTGCCATGTCAAACTTATAGTTTCCTACAATTTTATTTTGATAAGTGAGTTGAACATGTGGAGCTAAAGTCAAAATGAAGACCAGTCCAGTTGTTTAGTCTCTAATAACTCATGATCTTTGAAAGAATTTATTTTTATTTTTTGGAGGAGGGGTGCATTCTACATGGTATTCATGTTAAAAAAAACATCAATCTATAAGAAAAATAATTTTAAGAATTGTTTACAGGAAAATAAAATTTATGCAAACAGCCTAAACATTTAGAAAATATAAAGATCAAACGTTACAGCCCAACTTACTTGTCACGAATAAATTTTTCCTGAGTGAAGTAGCCAAGAGAGAGCACCTCCATAAGATTATGTTGCTTATCAAGACCCTGTTGCCTAGCGAAATGCATAAGCTTGTGGCTGTCTAGAGTATTTCCCCTGTGTGCATTTAAGACAATGTAAGTGGAATCTCCAATAGATTAAGGTTTCTTCATAGCTTCCTCACCTATATAAAGTTATCCATATATTTAAAACTGTTTTTATGCTTACGTGAGTCCTGAAAGGTTATATTCCAATCCATGGCCCCTAAAAACCTGAAAATTTGCAAAGCAGTCATAATTATTTATTGCATACAATGACCAACCAAATCAAACTTAATGCAAAAAAATCAATGATATGTATATAAGTGATTCAGAGAATTTTTGGAAAACCTCTGACATCTGAGCTTCTATCCTCTCAGTTTGAGATCCAAACTTGTTCCTGTAATACTCTTTCCTATTGATGCCTTCTTTTGGGGTGGAAGGATTAAGTTGAAATGGATGCCATCTAATCTGCAAATGTAGTTGATAAAAGATAAGAGTGGGAACACAAACATGCGTGCACACGCACGCACAAATACACACACACACACACACACACACACACACAGAGCAAACCTCAAAGTCATAGTGATCCTTAGATGCAGCTATAGCTTTGTCAAGATTTTTTTTGCCCACAAAGCACCATGGACAGACAGTGTCTGAACTGATATCTATTTTTATAAGCTTTTTCTGAGTGTTGTTTCCAATTGACTCGGACGCAGACATGATGCCTTTGTATCTGCAAGTTTTCTGAAATATATTGATTTAGTTTTGAATACAGTGAAGTACAGTGGTTTTTCTTCTTCACATGTTATAACTCAAGATAAAATTTTCTACCAAAGAATTATTAACTTAACAAATTACAAACACATGTACTCTTGAATCGGAACCCTTGGATCAAAACGAAGCCAGGTGCATAACCCATGACTACTTGAAAAGCTGTATTATTCAAAATTAATAAAATTTTCTGCAATGACATTTGTGGCTTCATTAGAATAATCATTATTGATCCCCATCACATGAAATAGTATCTACACAGAGACAGAGCAGAAGCACTACCACTCAAGTAAGCAATGCCTCCCCTATGTCACCTAAGCTGTAAACAGCAAAACCTGTCTGTCTCAGCATGATTGCATCCATCAAGTAATACAAACCGACATGCAAAACCCAGAAATATCCCTAAAAAATCACAAACTTGGTCATCCATAAAAAAATAAAAACAATCTGGGTATTCATAAACTTCGTCATCAAAAACATGAAATTTAAACTCTAATCAACCACTAATCTATCCAAACCTACTGTATTTGAAATTTTAACTAAAAATTTTCTCAAATTTGAATCACATACACAGACCAAAATTCAACAAAATCAATCAGAAAAATCAACTGGTACATACAATTCAAAAGAAACCAATACTAAAAAAAACCCATTCTCACTTTCTTTTCATTTGTAATTAAAACCAATAACCAAATGCCTAAATTAAAGACCATCAACCCAATAAGACACTCAACTCAAAATAACAAAACTTGAATCATATTTAACACCAATTTTTCTTGTCTAAAAATACCTACACTGTAGCGGTTCCGGCAGTATATGGGTGGAGGCTAGGCTGAAGGTGGGGTGATGGTTTGACATGGTGGCAGCCCTCAGATCTCTCTCTCTCTCTGCCATTGACGGAAAAAGAACTGAACGGTTTTTGGTTTTAAGAAAGAAAGAGAGAACGGCTGAACTTGTCGAAGGAGAAGGAAAAGCAGAATCGGAAGGGAAGAGAGAGCATCTGAAATTTGAATGGTAAGGTTTGAAAGAGAGGAGTCGGGCTAAGCTAGGTTTTGTTTTGTTTTTGTTTTGGTTTTTTTTTTTTTTTTTCAAAGATAAGTATCCGGTTTTTTTTTTTTTAAGCGAAAAGAGTTTTTAATTTTATTTTTAATTTTTTTATATTGTGCTGATGTGAAAAATTGTGAGAGCTTCAAAAGCTTCGGTTATATATATATATATATATAGATTACATGAGAATAAGAATAACTATTACAAGAATACATTAAGTTGGAATGTAATAAGTATTTCTATTCATTAGTTTGGTGATCATTTAGAAATAGAATTCTGAATATGCATCCACAATTTAGTAAAGTATAAAAAGAATGTGTAATTAAATCATTTTTAAGTCAAAATTTCTAAAATACACTTAATTTAGGGGGTTCAAAATAGAGCTAATAATTAACAATAAGGATTTTTTTTTTTTTCCTTTTGAAGATGTGGCAACTAATGGCTTTTTAGGAAATTAAAAAAAAAAAATTATTACATAAGGTAAAGGAATAGATATTTAGTACTTCTGATAAGGAATAGTTATTTCTCAATTTGAGGAATAGCTATTCATAAAGAATAACTATTCATTGTAATAAAAACATAACCAAACAACCAAATAGTTATGTCATAGGAATATCTATTACATTATAGTGTTTATTACAGTCTACCAAACGTGCCATAAGTGTACATTTAATATACTGAATGTGGATTACAACAAGAATGGTAATCTTTATTACTGGGAGTAAAATGTGTTGTAATGGAATAACTAAACTTATTCATTAGTTTGGTTGTGAGTTATAACATTAGAATAAAACTTATGATTTATTTTAGAAAAAATCTCATTCATACAATTATATTTCCTAGAAAATAATATATTTTAAAATTTAGAGAGATGAGTTATTTTTTGATGATTTTTTATTTTCATAATTGTTAGGTGGATATAAAAAGTTTATTTATTTGGAAATATATTAATATTAGAAATTATTACATTTACTAAGGAACAACTATTACAACCCTTTTAGAGAGGAATAGTTATTCATCACTTTAAAGAATGAGTATTCATAAGAAATGACTATTACTTGTAATAAAAACATAACCAAATTATTAAATAGCTAAACTATATAAATAACTGTTACATTATAGTGCTTCTTACAGTCTACCCAATGTGCTCTAAGTACATCATATCCTATCTTTTAAAAGGAAAATAGGATTTGTGTTAAAATTATAAAATCAAGAAAAATAATCATTACTCGGATTCTGAAATACTCTTTTTTTGATTGTGCTTCATTGTGGTTCTATTACGTATGTTTTGCTTTTTATTGTTTTTAATGATTGTTTCATCGTAAAACTTGGTTAAATTTGAAAATGTTTTCAATTAATAATAATTTTATTAATATAAAATGCTATAAAATATTCAATATTTTTTAAGTCGAACCGAAGTTGAACCGTGATGACGTCATAATTAATTTAATAATTAATTAAAGCCTAAATATAGATATTAAATTTATAAAACTAGCAAAATTGACTAATATATCTATATATATGTGAGGAAAATTTAATAATTTTCAAATATATATTTAATAATTAAATAAAACAGTTAATAAAATAAAATAAAAACCATGAAAACATTAAAATTTATGATTAATTTTTGAAGTAAAGTTGAATATCTTTAAAGGATTTTAATTATAATTTTTTCTATTCCTTGTAAGGGATGGATAATTTAATTAAGTAGAATAAAATTATGTTAAGTTGTTTTTATAAAAAATAAAATAAAATAAAAAATTGCCAAGGAGTTGGACCGCACGGTTCTTGCCACCGGTTCATGCGATCCAACCCTGGTTTTAGGGGTTCACGGAATTAACAAAAAATTCGGTTCTTTATGCTTAAAAAACCGGTTTCCATCTCGGTTCCAGATTTTCACGGTCCGACCTCTTGGTCTGGTCCGGTTTTGAAAACGTTGATCTAATGGTTAGCTTGTTGGTTCGCTAGTTAGTGCCGTTGATCCAATCAACCAGAGTCAATGGTCTAGTAGTTAGTGTCATCAGTTTGGTCATCAGATTTTCAACTCTAACCATCGGATCGCCAACTCTTGTTACGGAATTGGCAACTTTGATGACTAAGCCACCTCTTTTGGTGTTTGTGTTAGAAATATAACAGCAACACAAATGGAGCACCAAATAGTGAGTCGATTACCATTTGGTGCATTCTCTCATTATTTCCAATTCTCACTAAAAAAGTTCACAAAAATATTTATTTCATAACTTAATAGTTGGTATATTGTTAAAGTAAAAAGATGATATCAATAAATTACGTAAAAAGTTGCCAACTCAACTGTTGTAAAAGTATCTTGTTTTTTTCTTTTTTAATTTAGTAGTTATAATGGGAGAGGACACTAGAAGATATTAGTTGAGTTATAGGGCTCTTACAAATATAGTGAAAATTGTTGTCTATAGCATGACTCAATTTAAAAATATTTTTTTTACTAAACCCTGGCATAATATGATTGATATAAATATATATATATATATATATATATAAATTGCATGTAATACTTTACAAAAAATAATATTAGGTACAATAAAATCCCGCAACATTTTTGTAATACCTAGCTTGTTTTTAGATGTAATGAGTCTAAGCATAATATTTTTTATTTTATTTCATTTTATTCTGAAAAATGGCAGGTCGACACCTCAATCTATTGTAAAGATATTGTGAGATTTTGTTACGTACATAGAAGAACTCATAATATTATACTAAAAGATTAAATTCCATAAGAATGTGGTGTAAAACTCATGGTTTACACCTCCAATCTCAACATGCTACATCATTTTATCACATATTTAAAAATAAACACAGCCACACCCAATTAATTCTAATACCCATATATAAATTTAACCAAATTGGGAGTTTACTGAGATGTTATTAGGTGTGGTATGATGCATTGGATTTTAAGTAAAATGCTGACATTGCAATCTTTTATTGGATGATGTAAAACATGGGTTTTACACCTCATCCTTACCAAATTCAGACTATTATACTAATCATAATTTACCATCTAAACACTTATGATATAAATAAATAAAAAATAGTCTGCCTCTAGCATTACTCTTTCCAAATATGGGATGTCATAATGTTTTTTTGCAAAAGCGGATGGGCAGATTAGAGAGTAAATTAAAATTAAATTCAACATGTTTGCTTTAAGAATATTAGACAAAAAATCACTATTGATTAGAATATAGATATACTAGTAAAGTTAGATGGAATAAAAGATGAAGGTCAAGCATCTTGGTTAGTTGGCCGGATTTGTGAGAAGTGAAAGTCTGACTTTGCTTAACACAGAATGATATCCTAACAATTTAATTCGTTGTCAATTTTTTTTGGCTGAATAAGGGTAATGTTTTATTATAGGATGGGTCATGAGGCATGACATCATGGGTCATGCGGCACAAACATGAAACACCCAAGTAGTAAGAGAGGAGATGAGATAATAAAATTAAACTCATTTAATAAAAAATTTCATAATTTTTTTGGGTTAAATTTTATACTTGAAGTCTTGAACTGATATATAATTTTTTATATGAAACTAATTAATCTTGATTTAGTTACTATTAATTCATTGAGTTATGTGTTGATTTCATCTTTGCTTGAGAGTATATTAAGGCGATTGGGTGATTTTTAATGTTAAGCAAAATTGTAATAATAATAATACCTTTCCTAAATTATATCGATTATTCTACACTTCAAAACTTATTTTATTATTGTCATATTTTAATTTTATATTGTAGTTAGTGTTCATTTTATTTTAATTTTTAAATTATAAATAATTACTAGAAATTTTCAATTTGAATATGAAACACTTTATTTAAAAAAAAGGTGAACAATAAAAAAAAATTGAATCTCAACTAAGATCTCTTGATAACTTTATTACTAGCAAAATATATATATATATATATATATAATATGTCAGATGAAAATCTCACAATAAACAAGAAATTTATCAAAAAACTAGAAGCTATAATGAAATAATGCAATAAAAATTATCATAATCATATTTAAATATGTTATATAGCAATCTTGATTATCTAGAAAGATTGGATTCTTTTTCCAAATGTATTTATTGCTTACATCATTTACTTGTTGAATCTACAAGAAGAAAAAGTTATTCAAAATCAAAATTAATAAAGTCATACTTAAGATTAAGTATGACACAAAAAGATTAGGTGTATAATTATTTTTCTATTCTCAATAAAAAATAAGATGTTAGCAAAACTTAAAGAGTAATGCTACAGCCACAAACTATTTTATAACATTTTTACAAATTGCTGATGTGGCTAACCTTTTATTAATTTTCATCTAAGTCCACCATTAATGTTTCCTTTTTCTTTTATTGACTTTAAGTTGGTTAGTTGATTTTAGTTATTTCTTTTTCTCAACTTGGTCTATCTCTTTTTGACTTACATTAAATATTTCTGTTAATTCATTTAGTGTATCTTTTTCAAATTCTAATTTTTTGATTTGTTTAGCAATTTTATTATGTCTATCACATTGTTTTTTAGTGTGTCCATATTCTTTACATTTATGACAAATAGTTTTTTTAACGTGTCTGTTAGTATACCATTAACTATCCAGGAGAGAGCACAACAGTAATATAGAAGTATAAACAATGATAAAATAGATGATAAAGAAGAAAACAGCAAAATAGATATATTGAAAATAAGTTAAAACAGAGTTTGGAATATGAAAACAGAAACTAATAAAATCTTACTTGAATAAAACTTCTGTCTTTGATAAGAAATTAAAAATACAAGCTTTGAAAATAAAACTGTCTGAAAAGTTACAAAATTACAAAGTAAAATATGTAAAGGGTTACAAGATTATATCTTTCTAGAAGCGAAGGGTTACAAGATTACAAGAGGGGAAGGATTACAAAAGTCTTTCTGAGGGAGAGAGAGCTATCTTGAACCTAAGCTTTCAACTTGGAAATTGGACCTCTATTATGGACCTTAATCCTGAACCTGTCTTCTGTCTTCGGAGTCTGTCCTTTTATAGAGAAAGTGAACCATGGTAAGTCTTCAAAAGTAACCTGAGTTAGTAAAGTTAACTAAAGTTATTTCGTCGGTGGAATCTTGTGGAACCTTGTAGAAATAGCTTTTACTATTCATATACTGTTGATGAGCAGTAGTCTGTCTGGGAATCTGTTAGATCGCATGCTAATGAACAGTAGTATTAAAAAGTAACTTCTAGTGACTAGTAATCCTAGGTCTGTTTGTCTTGTTTGGATGTCCCGCGCATGCTGGTGCTGGTGGATAGTACGACTTATCTGCATATCTTGACTTATCCGCCTATTTTGTCTGAGTTTGTCCATCTGTCTGTGACTTATCTGCCTATCTTGACTTATCTGCCTTATCTGCCTATCTGGGTCTGTCCATCTGTTTGCGACTTATCTATCTATCTTGTCTGTCCATCTATTTGCGACTTATCTGCCTATCTTGACTTATCTGCCTATTTTGTCTACATAGCATGTCCACTTGGAGGGATTTTGTCTCAATTGAGACGCCTCCATGCACTGCTTGAAATTTTTATTGAAGATTTCTGTTTTTGGCAAAATGTGGTCTTAGATTTTAGCTTTAGGATGGCTATCTTGCTTGCCAGGCAATTGACTGTTAATTTAAAAATTAACAAATTATTACAATTACAAGGACGCCTTTGCTAAAGGCCTTCATGCAATATATTTTGTTATGCTAGAAAAGGAGATCTTTCAGAGGCTGACACTTTTTGACCATTTTCGTAGAGGGTCGCTAAAGTCTTTCTGAGAGGGTCACTGATGACTTAAAGGAAAATTGCAAAATATTTATGAAATTAGACTTATATATATATATATATATATATATATATATTAAGTGCTACTGCAACTGGCTAGAGATTATAGTATCATCAACCACTGGGTTTATAATGACAATACTATCTGTTGCTGGTACAATTTCATCAGTGCACATGTCTTTAAATATGGAGATTTCTTTTAGCAAATGTATATCTTTAGGAATTGGAGGTAGGATGAACTTAAAAAATACCTCTGTTTCTAAAATGTTAGTATATATTCCATTGTCTGTCGTGGAGAAGGGATAAAGTAGGGCCAAAAAAGGATTCTCTAAAATAACTTTAAAGGACAACTTATTTGCTAAAAAGAAAGGTGTTTTGAAATTAATTCCATTATTATATATATACGTCTTTGTCAATTTATTACTTATTTTAAGTCTATCACCATTAGCTTGAGTTAATCTATCTGTTGTTGATTCATAATATTTAGAAGGTATTATTCCTTCCAATATGCAATTCATGTCAGCACCTGAATCAACGAATGCAACAACAATTAATGAAAATTCTTTATGAACAACTAGAGTTATTTCAGTATACCATTTTTGGAATATCATTTTATCAATTATATTTAAAAATTCATCCTTATAAGAACTTTGATCAGTATCATGTCTGTCAGGGACTGAATAGTCTATCAAAGGTTTATTGCAATATTGATTCTATCTTTTACACTAATTACTTGTGCTGCTATTTGCTCAACCATGTTTTTTAAAACGAAATTTTCTGATTTTAGTTCTTTTCTTAGTTCATTAATGTTTGCCTGTAAGTCTATCACTGTTACAGGTTTACTGGGTTTAAATCTGTCAGTAATTTCTGAAAAATTATATGTTGTCTTATAATCTTTCAAGTCTATTTCAAATCTGTTAGTTTGAGTTAAAGATTCTTTTAGTTTAGATAAATAATCCTTCCTAGATTGTGAATCTGGAAGCTTATCTATTAAATCCATGATTATATCTTCTTGTTTCGATAAAACACTTATTTTTAGTTTTCTTTTACAATAACAATTTTTAGGATTATTGCAATTACATAATTTAACTCTTTCATTATTTGAAGAAGTATCTATCGATGATGAAGTAATATCACAGTTGTCTATCTGATGAATTTCATTGTCTGTTTCATTACTGTCGGTTAATTCTATTATGCTTATTAATTTATCTTTTAGTTTTTCAGATATGTCAAGTTTATTTATCTTTCTTTGAAAGTTACAATATTTGCTAATATGTCCTTGTTGAGGACTCTTTTTTCGGTCTACGTGGCACTACTTCATTGGCAACCCATGCCACATGAACATATTATTGATTTTTTGAGAAAATCTATTTAAAGCCCAAAATAAGCTCATATCTCATTCAACTACTTGGATTGGGCCCGCATGGCCCGCGAGATCCTTACTTCAAGAGGCGGATGCATGGCCCATATTACCTCTCTTACACTCATGGCAAGTGGCTTTTTTCAACAAGAGCCCATATATACACAAAATGACAACAACACTCGAGGTACGTTATCTCATCTTTGGCTTATGATCCAAGCTCATAAGTCTCCTTGGGGAAACTTTGGGAGTCGTGGTTTGGAGGGCCAAGAAATATGTTCAGTAAAGCTCCAACGGTTCAAAGTTGATAAAATAAGCATGTTGCTTGACATGTTTTCTTCAACTCCCTGAACTCTGACGAGTCCGTGTGTAACGGGTAACATATGGTAAGCATCTCTTATCACATAGCACTTAAAATGATATAATTCCCCATTGCTTTTTTTCTTAAAACTTGATATTCATCATATGACAAATGCTCAATATACCTAGCCATCTAACTGCTGGGAAAATAACTGTTCATTCAATCCCCAACTGTTGCTATACAAATTTAGAAACTTCATTATATTATTTTACCTAAACTTCATTACTACATTCAGCTAAAATCCAACTCAAACGCATGGCCTAATCTGATTGGCTATATTTTATCTCTCTCTATATACAAAATATTTATGATATCCTTGATACCCAGCTGTTGTCTGCCATGATCTGACCTTGTATTTTTCTGCCAGCTGCTAGAGTAAAGCTTTAAATACTCTTCCTGCTCACCAAGATTATGTCATAACACAATGAGACCTTGACAAAATCTCTAAAGCTTCATTGACTATCAACCAATCCTTCTATCACTTACTAGAAATGTGTTGTAATGGAACCTTGAACCAAAACACAAACACCCAACAAAGGAAACATTTTTAGCTGATCCCCAGCAGTGTATTAAGCACTTGACACTTGGCTGGAAGTGATATCATCAACCATTTAATCCTAAAATTCCAGCAACCAGCTGTTATACCAAAAATAGTAAGATACTCTTCAAAGAGATCTAACCATTTTTCTGCCAAATCCAATAAATAAATGCTGAATGACCTCCGCAACAGTCATAAATCACCCATCAGAAATCACTCATGATAGCTGTCACAGCTTTTCCTGACAGTTGGGACAGCTTTCTCAGCTTTTCTTGACAGCTGGGACAGCTTTCTGTCACAGTTGTGATAGCTGACCCAGCAGCCTAAGTATTACCTTTTTTTTCTCATTTAGCTAAAACCAAAACCAACTAAAGAAACTACATTTCTCTTACTAAAATACTTTCCTTTTCAGCTACTCTTTCCCCAGCAGCTCTTACCCGAAATAGCAAGAATACCTTATAGTTAAACATACCATTTTTGGGCCAAATCTTAAGATTGATTCTCTGAAGATTTATTGCTATTTTGGGATAGATTTTGGCTGAGATTTTTTGCTAAAATACCCCCTTAAAACTCAGCTTTAAAGGCAACCTTTCATCAACCCCTCAAAGGGGAACCAATGGAGGAACAACTCTCTCATCACCTTATCTATTCTCTCTAAGCTCTAAATGGAGTTCTAAACTCCTGAGTTTTTAGTTTCAAAATGAGGAACAAAGCTCTCTAGCCCTTAACTCACAAATACTCTTCATAAGACTTCATACATCCTCTAACAGAAAATCTCAGCAGCTTTGCTAAACACACCACAACTCTTCTAAGCTCCACTCTGATACCCTCTCACTCTGAAATTCTACTGTTTTGCTGCTCATAAACACATCTCTATACTCTTTTCTTACAAAATCTTTTCTCTTGGAAAGTAGTCTCTACTACTCCTCCAGCAGAAAATCTCAGCAGTAAATCCCAGCAGTTTTGCTAAACGCACTATAGCACTATTACCTTCCTCATACTGACTCTCTCACGCTCTATATTCAAAAGATACACATATCTTACTGCTCCTATCTCCAAATACCTAAATACATCTCCATGCTCTTATCTTACAAAATCTTTCCTCTTGAAAAGAAATCTATACAACTTCTCCAGCAGTCATAATCTCACATGTTTACTATCTTTAACCTCCATATCTCACATACTATCATATATCATACATACTACAAACACTACATCCCATAAAACATCTATATCTTTCATTATCTCCACATTTTTCAAGAGATGTCAAACATTCATACTAAAAGCCCTTCTCATGGAAGGCATAAACTTGTAATGTTAAATTCCTTCTCCTAGAAGACACCAAGATCTCATATCAAAGCCCTTCTCTTAGAAGGCACAACTACTTCTTACAAAATCCTTTTTCTTAGATGGCATAACTACTTCTTACATAAAGCCCTTCTCTTAGAAGGCATAAATACTCTATACAAAGCCCTTCTCATGGAAGGCAACACTACTCATAACTTCACAACAATTAAAAGAGCATTGTCAAGGAGAAAACTCATTTAGGTGCATGATAAGAGGGGTAAGCTTAACCAGCCCCTACACACAACTGGGCATACTCTCTCTCCCTCCAGTTGTACCCATTTTTTTCCCCTTAATCTTGAAGTTATCATGGCAAACTGCCCTTTACTGCTGGGGTCACTCTACTGGGATATTATCAACTCACAGAAGTTGTACCGCTAGGACTGCAAATCATTAGAGATAAGTGACTTCGCTTCTATATCTTTAAATTTACTTCATCAAATACATGATTATTTCACATTTAAATATATATTACTTCATTTCAACTACTATTACAACTATTACAACCATTAACCAAAGCTTAAACTCTTTTAAATGCATGATAAGAGGAGCAAACTTAACCAGCCTCTACCACTGGCATTCTGCTGAGATCCCATCAGCTCACTGATGCTACACAGCTGGGCTATAAATCATACAATGATAAGTGACTTTGCTTCCATATCCTTAAGTTTACGTCATTAAGTACATGATTACTTTACCTCTAAATAAATACTATTTTATTTCAACTGTCATTACAACTACTAGTCAAAGCTATCATACCAAACGCGTATTACATATTTATTCGACCATTATCGTGATTCTTAGACTTTGGTTTTAATGGCTTTGTAGGCTTAAAAGTACGCCGGTAGCCGTTGGACCACGTGGCCCAATGTTGAGTTCCGGACACAACTCCTTAAAAAGAACCCGGGCCTAATAAGGTCACCCCTCTAAAGGAACACACGTGGCTGGACAACCGAAAAAGGCCCTCGAACAGTCCTTTTTTCCCACATTTAAAGCAAGTGACGTCACTTTCCCTATGTCCATCTTGTTTCTTTCTTTTAAAGTTTTCTTTCTTTTCTTTAGTTCTACCTTTATTATATCTTCTACGGTTATATTTATATCTGTCAACATCTTTCCCATCTCTTTTTTCCTTTTGTCTTTTCCTAGAGGGAGCAATTAATGGATCAAATCCATATTACTTACAAAAGGTTCCTAGCTCCTTCTTAGCATATCTTTTTCTTTCTCTATCTGATTCTTTAGTCTTAGATCATTACATAGCCATAGACCTGTTTTATTGATTAAAGATATTATGTCACCATATGTTAAACTAGGATAGTCTATAGTTCCATCATTATTGGCTATATCTAGTCTAACTTTTTGAGCAAAGAAATAAGGCAAACCAGCAATAAATTTTTCTTTCCAATAGGATTGTTGACAGTCATTTCTGCTCAAAACTTTTGAAATAAAAACATCTTTATACCATCTAAAATCTGAAAGTTGTGGACATCTTAAATTAATTAAAACATCTGAAGCTCTTTCTTTGTATAGGTTAGGATCTCCAACAAAATGTTTAGATATGATGAAAATTAAAGTATTAACTGCATCTTGTGAAGGCTGTCTATTGGTCATTATAACACTGCCATCTATTTCTCCTTTAACAGCTGTCAATATTTTATTTTTGTCATCATTGTTTAAATAATGGTCCCACCAACCTTTTAATTGGCCAGTAAAACCAGTGACAATTAAATGGACTATCTGGTGGTCTTGCTTTCCGTGATTCTTATAAACATTAGTGAGCAAAGTCATTTCATGTAAAAGATTTATTATTTCATATTTTGACATTCCATCAATATTCCATTCATAAATTAAATCTGGCGAATAAGATGAATTTACAAAAGTATGTCTTTCTTCAAATTCTAAATCAGGGGGGTTAGGTTTAGGATACCAATTCTTTTTGGGGTATATTTCTTCAATCCTTTCTTTTTACGATCTTGTGATGAAGAGGCTAAAGTTAATTTATTGATCTGTAATTTTTTTGTAAATTGTGATTCTAAATTATCTATGTTTGAAGAGTCTGTCAATTCATTGTCTTCTGATTCTTCATCCTCTGAAGACGCAGCTCTTCCTATTGTATTTAATTGGATATCTTTTTTTTTTTAGTGAACCCATATCTTTTTGTGATTCTAGTTTCATTAGGTCCAACTTTTTATTTATTTCATCAAGTAAATTATTTGTCTTTTCTGTCTTGGGTTTCTTTAAAGGTGATCTAAGGTGAGGAGGTATTTCATGAGGGATAAATAGAGGGGTATTAGATTCATTTTCCTTTTTTATAAAGGTGGAAGGGGGTATTATTCTATCTTCTATATCCTTGTAGCTTTTGACCAATTGTTTGTAGATAGATATTAGTATAATTATTCTATTGAATTATGCTGTCTAGGTTCTTATTATCATCACTTAGACTAGGTCTTTTAATAGGAGTAGCCAAAAGCTGGACTCCACTACTTTGATTCAATATAATTGACTCAAAGGGTGGATAAGTTTGGTACACTTTCTCATGATTTTTCGTCTTTATCCAGGATAATTTCTTTTCTATTACACTTATCTTTTTATTATGGTAGTTCAAAAAGTCAAAGAAACTAAAGTGGGTCTGCAAGTCTGTCACCATTTCATAATATTTTGTTCTTAAATTATTCCTTTCTTGTTCATTATATTTTTCAAAAAAACTAGTTTTTTTTGTCAACATTTTTCAGGTTTTAAATAATCATGTTTTAGTAATTCTTTATCTAAAACAAATTCCTTAGATAAAACATTAATTTGTCTATCATGCTCATGCTCTGTAAATCCTAATAAATCTGTGTGGGTAGGAGAATTAGGTTGGGGTTGGGGCTGATAAAGGGCTTGATAAACATTAGGGGTTGGTTGTGTGGTTTTTGTTGGATAATAAGCTGTCTCAGTCTGGGCTGGGGTTCTTTCAGTATTTATAGGGGGAAGGTGGGGAAGGTGTATAACTGGGAGAAGATTTTGAGGAGATAAAGGTTTGGAATCAGAGAAAGGTGTCCTAGAGGAGAAAAAGCTTCTAGGGGTAAACATCATAGGGGTCTTTCTGCTTAAGGAATTGCTGGGTCTAATAAGGTTATTAGTTTGTCTGTTATTATTGTTGAAAGAAATAATAATTGTACCGTCTGTCTTTTATGCTATAAAATTTGGTTCAGTGTATCTGTCTGGGTACACGAAGTCTACTATTTGAAATTGAGGCTTGAAGAAGGAGAGTCTGACCTTTGGGAGAGGGTTAACTATGGATTCAGGGTCTAAGGTAATTTTCATAAGTTTATAATAAATCCTATAAACAATAGCTAAAGGTTCTGAGCCTTCTTTCATATAATAACCATTTGTCTTTATATTCAAAGTTAAAGCATCCATGATATTTGTGTCAGATAGGCTTAAAGAAAAATTAGGGTAACAATTAAAATATACTGGCCCATTGTGTAAACTTGTTTCCATCATTCCTAAGAGTGAGTCATTAAACCTTAAATGTTTGTCATCTCTTAAACAAAGTAAAACATTTGCATTTAAAGCTTCTCTTGTTAATGGTTTTACAGCCACTTGAACTAAACCAACATGTAAGAAGACATTTTTCTGCATGTCTATTAATTGAATCTATTGAAAATAACTATATTGTTTCATATTCATTAAATAAAGGGTAAGTTCTTTCAACAGTTTTTATAGTGTAATTTGTTAGAAAAGATAATTTAGAAAAAGAAGTCTGTCTATAGATTTGGCCAGTTCTTTCTGTTGGTATATTCCATTTATTCTATTCTAACAAATTTCTGTTTATATCTTCTATGCTATATTCCTCAGAATTAACTATTCTATTATTTTCCATGTTCTGATTAGTGTGTGCCTGACCTAAGTGTGTCTTAGCAACAGATAATGAGCGACTAAACATATTCATTCTGCTTCTAAGCAATTAATAATTACTGGTGGAACTATTACTAACCACTGGTATCCTTGCTATCGGGACCACCTCATCAGGAAACTCCTTTGCGGGACCACCCAAACAATGCCTGTCCGTTGGCTAACAAAACGGGCTTACCAACGCGAAACTATGGTTTCCAATGAGTCTGAGGCTGACCAACGCTATCAAGGAGCAAGTAGTGGCTTTGTAGTCATATGAGTTCCTAGTAACTTCTTAATTGCAAAAAAATAAAACTCATACATTTACCATCCATGGCTCTAATACCATTAGTTAAAATAGAGTATGGAATATGAAAATAAAAACTAGTAAAATCTTACTTGAATAAAACTTCTGTCTTTTATTAAAACTGAAAACAAACTGCTGTCTTTGATACAAGCTTTGAAAATAAAACTGTCTGAAGAGTTACAAAATTACAAAGTAAAATCTGTAAAGGGTTACAAGATTATATCTGTTTGGAAGGGAAGGGTTACAAGACTACAAGAGGGGAAGGATTACAAAAGTCTTTTTGAGGGAGAGAGAGCTATCTTGAACCTAAGCTTTCAACTTGGAAATTGGACCTCTATTCTGGACCTTAATTCTGCTTCATACTTATTCTAGTTTTTTTTTTCCCCTTTTGTTTTTTTTAATTAATTAGAAGAAATATAATGTTTCTTAAAAAAAAAAAAAAAAAAAGAAGAAGAAGAAGAAATATAATAAAAATAAATACATTCTTAAATTCATCTCAAAACTTCCAAAATAGTTTATTAACTGAATAAATTGCTATTATTTTTATATTTCTTTATTTTATATTATTTGTCCATATATACACAACAAGTATTCTCCATCTCAACCCCAGTGCACGCACTATTTAGTTGGCATTATCCATGCCACCTTAGAGTAACCATACTAGCTTGTGAATAGTCTTCTAAAATACAAAAAATGCTCAACTTTGCACATGTTAACCCAAAAACTCTTCGCATCAGTCTTTGTAAAAATGTCTAAATATACACAATGGTCTTGTAAATGAACAGTAATCGTGCATATATACACGGTTACTGTTCACCATGTAAATAATTTTTTTATTCTTTTTTTCTCTCTCTCCCCACTCTCTTTTTCTCATTTCTTTTCTCACCTCATTCTCACGGTTACTGTTCACAATATTAAAGAAATGAATATTTTATTTGAATGAATGTGTATAATAGACAAACTGATGTGGGTGTTTTGTAAAAATAGGTGTGTAAAATAGAAAAAGTAGGTTTTAGATTTGTAAAATGGAAAAAAAATTTGCACATATTGATGTGGCTGCTCTGTGCATGAAACGACAAACATTATATATATACTAGTTGAAGGCCCGTGCGTTGTACGGTTTTATGTTAAAACTTGTAGAATATATATAATTATTATAACCAAATAAGTAATTATTATAACGAAAGGAATAAATTGCATTGGTATAACAATTATCTTCTAACATACAAACTGTGCTATAATATCATTTGTAGTTACATGTATCAAACTATTGGCATATGAATTTTATATCTAATGAATCTACAATATAAGTGATTTGCAGTATTGCTAACAATAATATTAATGATTAAAATCTTTAGACAAAGTAACATAAAATTGGCCACTTTTTAAAGATAGAACTATTTGAGGAATAAAACATTTCATCTAATTAAAAAAATTGCAAAGTTCTACATCTAGATTACAAACCTGTCTTAGGATGCTTGAAATATTTTTTGACAAACCTGAAAAAAAAAAATCAAGAAGAAAATTAAACAGAGTTAAAAAAACAAAGTACCATATAGATTGCAAAATTGTATGTAAATTTAATAGTCTATGATTGGAATTTGCTACGACAACTTACATCTATATTGGACAACAAAATAATTAAATTGGATCAAACCATTAACATGTGAATTATACCAAACATAAGTAAATTACCCCCTCAGAAAAAGAAAAATGTAAGGAAATTAGCTTAAACAAAAGGCAACAATTACATAAAACATATTTAATTGGTTATAATAAAAAATTAGAGTTAAAAATACATACCTACATGATTGTAGGTAGAAAAATGGAAGCCTAAATAAAAAAAACTATACAATAATTTGGAGAATGAAAAACTACACCAACTAACGGTGTATATATACATACTCCACCTAGAAAAGGAGTCCAAGTAAAAATCAAATACTCTAAACTCCTTGAAGTTACGTAATCAAAAAGTTTATGTTAATTACATATAAGTTTTTTTTTAAAAATACTTTATCCAAAAAAAAATAGTTAACGTTATTAGCTAGAATATTATTAGATTTTTTTAATTTTTTTTACGTTAAAGTTAATACCAAAAAAAAAAAAAAAAAAACCTTATGAGAAGCATTATGTTTTTTTTTAGAGATACACTTACTTTATGATAACAATGAATTAGAGATAAAAATGAATTAGAGTCCTGATATTTTGAATTTGAGATATGAATGAATTAGAGTCTTGATTAATCTAATATTAATTTGCAATTTATTATTTTATTTTTTTTAGAGATGCACTTACTTTATGATAACAATGAATTAGAGATAACAATGAATTAGAGTCCTAATTAATCTAATATTAATTTATTAAAAAAGGTCTCCAAGTTGAACAAAGAAGAACTCCTACATTTTTGTTTTTTTTTTTAAGTAAAAGATTAGAAAAAAAGAACTCTTACGTTGAACCTATTAAAAAAAAAAACCAAAAGCAAATTTTTATTTCTTTATTTTTTTTAAAGAGATAAACTACTTAATAATAAAAATGAATTAGAGTCCTGGTAGTATGCTATTCCTTTTTAGTCCTTTAAAAATCTAAAAATTTAATAAAATTTCTGCAATTTGGTGAAGCCACATGGCATAACCACGGCATCTAAACCCAATTTTTATTATACCTCTACCTCTTTCTCTATTCTTCTTTATCATTGATGCATAATAATCATATTGGTTCAAATATTCCACCAAAAGAACTCCTACGTTTTTTTTGTTTTTTTTTTTTTTTTGTTAGCAAAAGATTAGAAAAAGGAACTCCTAGTTTAAACCTATAAAAAAAAAAAAAAACCAAATAATAAACCAAATTAAAAAAGGTCTCCAAGTTGAACAAAGAAGAACTCCTACATCTTTGTTTTTGTTTTAGGTAAAAGATTAGAAACAAAGAACTCTTACATTGAACCTATTTAAAAAAAAAAAAAAAAAACCTAATAATAGGTGTAGGGTGAGGTTTTATTTTATTTTATTTTATATATAGGCCAAAAAGCAAATTTTTATTTATTTATTTTTAAGAGATAAACAACTTAATGATAAAAATGAATTAGAATTCTGATAGTATACTATTCCTTTTTAATTCTTTAAAATCTAAAAATTTAATAAAATTTCTGCAATTTGATGAAGTTACATGGCGTAATCACGGCATCTAAGCCCAACTTTTATTATATATAATAATATGATATATATATATATATATATATATATTTTTTTTTTCTTTGCCTACCCCAAATCACTAGACCAATATACTCTATTTATCCAAAAAAAAAAAAAAAAAACTCTATTTTCACGTGAGAAACCAAAAAGAGAATTTCTACCAAATTATCAATGAACTAATTTGAGGCAAACTCATGCTATATATACATAATTTCAGATATAGAACACCACAAAAGATTGCATTCAGCGAATCAACCCTGATTAGGACATGCAATACTAGTAAACAATTAAAATAGCTATAATTAATTAGAGTTGGCCCCAAACAGAGAGAAAACATCCAGAATCTTCTACTTACGGTTCTTTTTGAAGAGAACCTTCTACAGTTGAATGTTGAAACTAAGTTGATGAACCAATGAACATACATAAAGGGCACCTAAATTTGGTAGTTCAGATAAGTGTTTATCAGCTTATAACGACTTTCACAAGTGGGTATATATAAAGACAACCACAAGATACGTAGTAGGAAAGTTATATATAAGACAACAATACATAAATTTTCTACCAATATTCAATCTCAAATATTCCAGATATATATGAAGCTAAGGAAGCAGATGAAGAAAAGGGATGGTGGTGATCAGCTTAGGTTTTTCCTCAGAAATGGATGGAAGGTTGTGGGCATGTGCAAAAAAGGATGGTACGTGATTCGGAGAAAGCTAAACATATAGCTCCAAAACCAGCTTTTGCAAGACCAGATTCATTCTCAGCATATTGTGGTTATCAATATTATGAATGTTATGCCAAGAAAAAAAAAAGTTTCAATCTCTTTAGCTAATTGATTAAGATATTGTTGGTTTGAGCATGTATGTGGTGATTCTCTGCTCAATGCAAACATTGCTCGAGTTGATCTGGTGATTTTTTTTTTCCTTTTTTTTTATGTAAAAAAAGAATGTACAATTTTTTAAAATCTTAAAATGTAAACGCATATTTGTCGACAGTCATTCACTCCTCTAAGAGAACCAGGTCATCTAGCTAATGTGGTCCCCCTTCCCAATAAAATGAGTAACAAATTATAGGTGACAAATCGTTATGGTTAGACTTTTATTCTTTTTATCTATACTATTTATAAGAAGATTCTCTTTTTTAGACATGATTTTTATATAGTTCAGAAATACCCTTAAACCTTACATTTAACAAGAAAAAAACTTGAGAACATTAAAATATATCTCCAATTTCACTTAAAATGCTTACAAAATAGAATACTCTTCTACTAATCCATGTCTTCAAAATAAACTTATCCAAAATTTAAAAAAAATTATGACGAGACAAAAAAAATGCCACATCATACGCACAAATGCTACTACTTTTTTTTGTTAGATATAAAACACAATTTAAATTTTAAATTAGCCATGTTTATACATGGAGCGTCTGATAATCTTAAGCATTTATTTATTTTTATTTTATTTTTTTTGGAAAACATGATCTTAGACATAGAATTTGCTCCTTATCCCCCATTTCATTTATATTTATACTATTATTTAAGGGACTTCCACTATTTGAGATCTTCATTTTTTAGTTCAAAATGCCCCTACATTCCTATGTTTATGCAGAGATTAAATTAAAGGACAATTCGGTAAAAATACAACTTTAATTCCCACTAAAACATTGCCTAAAAAGTAGGGTCCCCCTCCTGTTGATTTTTAAATTGCTTTATCTATTTATAAATTAAATTCTCAAAATAAAAAATATATATAAAAAATAAAGACAGTTTTTTTTTTTTTTTTGGCTATAAAATAGGACCACTAAGCCCAACCTTTTCACTAAACCAAAAAAAAAAAAAAAAAAACCTCATCACATGTGCGAAACGTGTATAATGAGGCTAGTTTGTTATTATTAGGCTCTTTCATATTACATGACCAGGCCTAAATATGCTAAAATTAATCTTGTTACCATATATCATATTTACCACAAAATTGTATTATTATCTTGGTCTATCCATCCCCAATTTTAGACCAATTCTTTCAACAGAAAATAAGAGAACGTGGGGCGGTACAAGCAAACTAAATTTGGTCGCAGCTCACGACAGAACATTTTTAGTTATGACTTGTGAGAGAACCTTGGTAGCAGCTCAAACAAAACCCCCCAATTAATCACTAATAATGTATAACTAAATCTGCTAATTATAAAGAATTGGTCAAGTTGGTGGCATTACAGGTTGGAAAGCTAGATGGAGGTGGTAACATTCCAGGTTGGAATGTCCATGTTTATGGAAAATACGATGAATATAAATGGAGAATGAAAATTTAGAATTAGACAGTACCACAAGGGCTTCTAATTCCTCTCATTAATTTTCCTTTCTTAGCAAAGACAATTCTGATTTTTCATCATCATCTCCATCTCCATTCTTAGCAAAACAATGGGCGAAACGGAGCTAAAGGTTAAGGAGAAGACTAAGAAAGTGAAGACAGTCATTGTCAAACAGGGAGAGATTGTTGTTTCTGCTTGCAAGAAAGGATGGGACAAAGTCCGAAGCACAATCCAGAAAAAGAAAGAGGGTGGCAATTGATTAATGTGAATTCAAATGTGCAGCTACTATGAATGAATGAATCAATGAATGTAATATTATGGCAAACATATATGTTTGAGTTTGCCTATATATCGGGGTGTATTTTGTATATTTAGTGTTTGAGAGATTTGAGACATTGGCGAATATTTAAGTGTCTCATTTTTTCTCATAGGTGTGATCATCTTCATTCAATTGAGGTTGTGAGACAATGACACAATGAGATGCACCTTATTGTGATTATGATTGGATTTACTGAATAATTTCTTGTGGACTCGATCCTAGCTCCCAAAGCCAGAAAAGCATATATGATTCAATTATATGATTATGATGTCAAACTTCGTGGTTGATAAGATAAACAATTCTGTGTCGATTTGTCTAAGAATGATTGATAAGTATAACAATATTTTTATCACGCTTACGATGAATGTATTAGAAAATTGCACAAACAAACCGACAGAAAATTAATGTGAATATAAAATTGCTTCATAAACGAATCAACATAACCAATACAACTCATTGCCATTCATATATAATGTTTAAAATCTAAGCATCCATAGGGTATGCTTCTTCTTAAAGAATTTAATCGACATATCTAGTATAATATTTCCAGTAAGGATCAATGATTCAAGCAGCATTTTCCACATCTGCCTATTTGGTTTAGCAGGTTTAACTTTTTATATAAAAATAAAATGTAACAACAACAATTTTGTCACAGTTTTTGTTTTTGTTATTTTTTTTTTAAGTTATAAATCAATGAAAATAAACTATGTCAATGGTGAATATTTCAAGCCCTTTGAAAATTAAAGATTCATACTAAAGGTCCTTATTACAAAACTGTCATCACAATACATATGACATTTTTGGTATATTTTAATAAACACAGTAATATAATAATTATTTCTATGTTTTAACTATTCTTTAATTTGGTTATGTTTTTATTACAGAAAATAGCCATTTTTTATGAGTAGCTATTCTTTAAAATGAAGAATAATTATTCATCTTTAAAATGGTTGTAATAGCATAGTATAGGTGTAATAATTTCTAAAATTAATATATTTTCAATTAAACAAACTTTCCATATACACATAATAATTATATAAATAAAAATCATAAAAAATAACTCATCTCTCTCTTTCTCTCAAATTAATATATATATATATATATATATTTTTTTTTTAAAGAAATTTAATTGTATAAGTAAGATATTTTTAAAAATAAATTTTAAGTTTTATTTTAATATTACAACTCACAACCAAACTTATGAATATGTTTAGTTGTTCTATTACACACATTTTATTCCTAATAATAAATATTACAATTCTTGTTGTAATCATTATTCTGTGTACCAAATGTAGCCATAACTTTTCGCATCGGTTGTGGAAACCAAAATGTTGTAAACACATTGTGCTTCCCTCACAAGTTATAAAATTTAATTTTGCATAAACAACAAATTGATCCTTTACCTTCTTCTTCTTCTCTTTTTTTTTTTTTTTTAATCTGCAAACTTCATTAAATCAAACAGAGGTAGTGGTTTCTACTTTCTCTTCTCAGAAAAAAGAAAAAAAAATAAAAAATAAAAAAATAGAGTAGTTTCTACTTTCTCATGATGTGGCAGCAAATATAGGAGTGCCATGGTAATTATTACTTCATGCAACTATATACCTATGCTGTTTTAGGGGTCAATAACATGTGTGAGCAAGTATGTCTAAGACAAAGGGTTAGACTCCTTCCTTATCAAAAAAGACAAAAGGTTAGACTAAAAAACAAGGGGGTAATTTGTCAGGGAAACATTGTACCACTGCGGATTTTAGCCTATGTAGCCATGTAGGATGTGTGCTAGGCTAAGGCAGGTTTTGGTGAGGCAAAACTTTAATGTGGCGTTTGGTATGGGGAATCCACATTACTTCTGGCATCTAGATTTCTAAAAATGTGATTCTTAAGAATCATATTCCTAGAATTTTAGCTACTCCTATGTTTGGTTTCATTGGGAGATTTCTAAGAATGCGAGATAATAATATTTGGTATATTCTTAGGAATCTTAAATGAATTATTTATTTTTCTCATTCTATCTTTAGATTTAAATGTGAACTACCAAGTCTTTAAAGAAAAAAAAGCTTCCTTTAAATAAATAATGAAAAATATACATAAACTATTAATTAGTCCTTTTAAAAAATATCTTCCTCTAAATAAATTAATAATTTGTTGAACAACACTTACACAACAGTAATGGCTTGTTTGGAAGTTTAGAGAGAGAGGAGAGTAGAAGGGAGTAGAGGGAAGGAGAATAGTAGGGAGGAGAGTAGAGGAGAATGGTTCTTCTCTACATTGTTTGGATGTTTTTAAAACTAGTAAGGGAGAAAGGGGTAATTAGCCTTTTAGAAAGGATAATTTTTTTAATTTAGAAAGGGTAAATTAGGGAATTCATTTGGCCAATAATTTATTCACTCTACTCTCCCTCAAAATCTCTCCAATTTGGAGGAATTAAAAATGAGGGGTTAGAGGTAGTCCAAACCCCTCCCCCTTCTTCCTTAAAAAACTTCCAAACTAGGTAATTAAATTACTCTTCCTCCCTCTACTCTACTCCCCCTCTTCTTTTTAACTCCCAAACAAGCCATAAAAGTAAATACCTGGTAATAATGGAGAGTCTCCTTCAAATTTTTTTTTTCATACGTAAAATCTAAATAGAACTTTGTTAAAAAAATATATTAATAGAATTATCTATCCTATTTATGTTGTTTTG
This sequence comes from Lithocarpus polystachyus, assembly GCA_033629205.1. Taxonomy (NCBI): domain Eukaryota; kingdom Viridiplantae; phylum Streptophyta; class Magnoliopsida; order Fagales; family Fagaceae; genus Lithocarpus; species Lithocarpus polystachyus. Next base: position 40,827,785 of record CM066168.1, read on the forward strand.
GCAGGAAAAGATAAATACAAGAGAAAAAATTACTGATAACTTGTTTTGTATTTTATCTTAATTGCTTAAATGATAAGGAAAAAGGGTTAAAATTGTCAATTTATAAAAAATACAATTTCCTTTAAGCTTGAGAATCTGGATATCCATCTGTTTTAAAGGGAATCCACATTCCTACTGAGAGGGATTTAAGGGGGGAATCCAAATTCTGCTGCCATCTGATTCCTTAGTGTACTTTGCAACCAAACATGGGAATCTTTAAACATTTTCTGGGAATTCTAAAACATTACCCCGTACCAAACACCACATTTGAGTTTTTTTTTTTTTTTTTTAATATAAGGTTGGGTGTTTACTTGTATTTGTCATGTTTGCCATTCTTGTTGTGATTGCTTACATTGTGTTGTGTTTATTTGATTCACACAAACTAATTTGAGTGTTTCTTTGTGTGGGTTTGTTGGGTATAAGTAGAAAATAAGTCTTTTTTTGTCAACCAATTAAAAACTAATTTTTGTTTAAAACATTGCAAGTCCTATGTTACTTTTCGTCTCACTTTTATTTCAAATAATTTAGCTTTTAGATTTTTTTGTAAACAAGTTAGTTTTTAGCTTTTTGTCTAAAATTATACAAATAAGTTACTGAAAATAAGTAGTTTCCAAACAAATATTTAAGTAGGTAGCTTAGTGACATTACAAGACTGAAAACTTTGGATTAAATTATGCCCTATGATAGTAAACGAGAAAATATTATGCCCATTAATTCTTGCCTACTGATTGCTGTTGTCTTCACTATTATCATGATAGCTAAAACTCATGTAACGATAGTTGACAAGATTTGATATAAACCAAATTCAATGCCCCCAACCAAGGTTAGACATTGAATGCCAAAAACTCCATAAATTTCTTTTTAAAAGTAAAAGGAGAATTCAATTCAAAGGGAAATATTATAAATCTTTTTCAACCTTATAAAACTATAAATGCATATTAATTAACAAGTCACACAACTTAGGTTATGTTTTGTTTGATGGAAATTGATTTTTGGAAAATATTTTTCGCATTTAGATGGAAAATGTTGGTCAATTGGAAATATTTTATGATTGACGGGAAAATAAATGCATTTATAGCAAAAATTGATTTATACTTTCATTTTCCATAAGCCATTTTCCACCTCACCCAAAACTTATCAATTAAACATCCACACATGCCCCTCCCCCCCGCCCTCTCCACTATTTGCCACCCAATCACTACCCCCCACTAACTTCTTCAGTCTCTAGTGGCCAACTATCGCCGTTGTTAGTCTCAATCATGATTTTTTTTTTTGTCTAAAGTTTGTTATTATTATATATGTGCTTAAGAGATAATAAAATGTAAGAAAGTAGTGGAAAATATGTTTTTCTTAATATTTTCACGAATACAATTAAAGACTTAAAAATATATTTTATTATTATGTATTTTTAGCAATGTAATCAAACGTTTGAAAATAATTTTTTTTTCAAAATATATTTTTCCAAACCAAACATAACCTTAACTAAAATCATATATAAACAATTTTGTCATTATTATTTGTCACCAAATTAGTTAGAAGATTTCCCTCAAAACCAATTTGGAGGTAAACTTCTTCTGATTAGGCCGAGCTCCCTTCCTACAAGTCTCAAAACTCTCAAGACACAACGTTGAAACAAAAAAAGCCCACTCGTCTCGCCTTGACAGCCTGTTAAGGGTTAACAATGTTTGTCCCAGACAAAATTTCCTTTTTCCAGTAATACCCAAACCAAAAATTCCCCCATCACCGTCAAACTGCAACGCCATCAAACCATTCTTCAAAGGACAACACAGTAATTTCACAAGTTCACACGTCAAACGCCCTCCCCAACAAACCACCTCACCGGAGCTTTCCCCATTTCTCTTTCTCCAAATTCAAAAAACAAAAAAAAAAAAAGAGCAGAAAAATTCAGATCTACCAAAAGCCACATTCCCAAAAAAAAAAATTATATAAAAAAACGAAACCCCAATTTCTCAACCTCTCTCTTCGATTTCGATGGGAGATTTCAATCTCGCTCTCGTAATCGTCGCGGTAGTTGTGTGCATAATCGTGTTCATCTTCAATGTCTACCTTCTCGTCAATTACCAGCACCCTGACGATGCGAACCAAGCTTACTTCCCCAAATTCGTCGTCGTTTTGGGGCTCTCCGTCGCTGCCATCTCCATTCTGATGTTACCGGCCGACGTGGCGAACCGGCAGGCTTGCCAGCACGCGATATACAATGGCGCGTGCAAGCTTACGCTCCCGATGAAGGATCTCTGGCTCGCAATCTATATTCTCGACGCCGTGCTCGTTTTCTTCATTATCCCCTTCGCTATGTTCTTCTACGAAGGCGACCAGGACAAGTAGGTACTTCTAGGGTTTCAATAATTTTCATTCTTATAAGAAATTTCTGTTGATAATTGTTATTTGTTGTTTTTCAATTTTAGGAGTGTTGGTAAGAGGATCACGAGCGCGTTGCTTTGGGTGGGGACCACGGCGATCGTGTGCGGTCTCGTGCTCGGAATTTTATACGGTTAGTTTGAAGCCAAATCTGGTGTTTGATCTGAGCTACATTGATCATATATGGATTGCATTTTGGAAATTTAAAAGTTCTTGCCTTTAGTACCGTAGATTGTTATTTGAACAATTCAGTTTGGATTTTCTTTGTGTGTTTATGTGTGTGTGTTTTTCAATGCTTTTTGTTTCACTTTAAAAATGTTAGGTTTTGAAATTGTCATGAATAGGTGTCAAGTTAAGAGTGTGGCAGCTTAATTTAGCTTTCTAATGTAGGAAATTCCACCATTTTAATATGCGTTCATTTGCTAATTGGTAGTCGTTTATGTGCTTCTTTCTGATTTTCATTTGACTATAGTCGTTTATGGAGGTCCCTCTAGAGCTACGTTATTGTCATAGGAATTAGGACGGTGAGTCTATCTTTATAAAATAAAATGGTCGTACTCAATACACAAAGCTTCCACTTTGGGTTTGGGAGAGGTTATTGGTAGGAAGCCTTAACCCCCAATCTTTTTTTTCGAGAGGCTGATTCCCATACTCGAAAGCCATGACATGCTGCTTTGGGCGAAAGGCACTTGCCATAACACTAAGGCCTGACCTCTCCTATATATAAACTATTGGTTGAATCTTTTGGACAACTTAGAAAAAATGCTCTCTGTAAGACATGATGGGGACTGTTAATTTTTCTTTGTCATAGGTTATGCATTAAATATGGTGAAAAGTTTTATAATTAAAGAGTGGAGCATCAAAGGAATAGCTTTTGGGTAAAATAAGTAAACCAAAATTTATTTACGGTTAAGGATTTAAATCAAGGTTGACTGATTTAGGAGCATGTTAACACAGTTCTTTTTCTAGAACAGGTTAATACCCTTACATATTTGATGACAGTCCAGTGAGTCTTCATGGCATGCATCTGAATATTAGCTAATGCTGAGCATACAAACAAAATGCTAAATGCAGTAGGTTCATATGTCTGATTTATTGGAAGGTTTTCCTCTTCTTCTAGTTTTTCCTGTCTCTTAGTATCCTTCTGAAATGATTTACCATCCCATTTATAGATTCAGTGAACTTAAACCCATGCGATAATCTTCTTTTTCAAGAATATATTGTAGTTGATTTTGTCTATAGAGTTATATTTGATGTTTAAGGCTGGAATTGATGCACTGTTTCTTGGAAATTATCTGTTAGTTAAAACATAGTTTTTCTTTTGGCACTAAAGTTAAAGCACTCCCCCACCCTCCCCCCCCCCCCCCCCCCCCCCCCCAAACAAAAGAAAAGGGTGCCCCCTCAATGTTTTCTTGGTTTTGATATAATTTTTAGTTTTCATAATATAGTTTTTCACCCTCTCAAGGTGTGTGTGGATTACTGCCAATCCCATACTAACTGTCATTTTTACACCATGATGATATGTTAGGGCTAATTGGAAAGGTGGACTTCACTGTTATGCACCTTTCTTCATCCACAACTAGCTTTCCTAATTCGTGGGACTTCAGCAGTGCTCAGCCGTGTATTGAAAGTGGTGCACGCCAGGTTCTGTTTCAATTAACCAACTTATGAATAATTGTACTATTTTGAGCAACCATTCTTTCTGTTTGATTTTGTTAAGATTTACATTATAGTTTTGCATATTGCTTGCTCAGTGAAGTTAATTGTTCTCGTTCTCATTCTGGTGCAATTTTTTTCCCGTGTTTTCTTCCACTTCTTACAGTGCTCTGCATATTCTGCAAGTGCTTCATCAGAGAAAACATGGACTATGCGCACTACCTTTCCAGAATATGTTGTTGCTCTTGCTACCATTGTCGGATCCGTACTGTTCGCGGTAGGCTCATTGTTGAAAACTTTGAATGTTTTTACTTTTTAGTTGTTACACAGATTTAATCTTAAAAGTTGGCACTAGACAAGAGGTAGCCCGATCAACTGGGGAGCATGCCTCATGAAGTGAGGTTACTAGTTCTGGTTCTTCCTTTTCCCCTCCTCTTGGCAAAACTTACTTATCCAAAATAAAAAAAACTTCTGTATCTAATAACTATAATTGGCTGAGAGGTGAGTTGTGATGTTAAGTATCTCATTAAAGGTCTGATGCTTTATCTGCAAGTGGTGTTACTATATCAATGGTCCTCAGAAACAAATCTGATCAAATCCATCTTTTTTTTTTAAAGCAAGATAATTTCATTTTCTAGCCCAAGAGCGTTGTAGTTCAACTGGCATTTCCTGGGGTTTCAAATGGAGATGTCCAGATTCAAATCATCCCTCCCCCCATTGTAACTATTGAATTATCTAAAGATCATTTCATTTTCTATACTTTTTTCTCTACTTACTGTAAATTAAAAAATTTACTATGCCTTGTAACATATCCAGATATTTGGGGGCGTTGGTATTGCTTGCCTGCCATTGGGACTTATATTTTCATTCATCAGGCGTCCAAAGGCTGTTATCACTCGCTCACAGTATATCAAGGTGCTTCTTGATTTTGTATCATATAGATTAATAATATGCCCAAATTTTTTTTTTCCCCCTTTTTTTCCTTCTGCCTTAATGTAATTTCATGCAATGGTTGCTATACAATACACTGTAGGAAGCAACCGAACTTGGTAAAAAAGCAAAAGAATTGAAGAAGGCAGCTGATTCACTCCGTCAAGAAGAAAAAAGTGGTTCTAAGGGTAGAAAGTGGCGTAAAAATGTAAAGGCAGTAGAAAAGGTATAGTTAAATCTTTTACTTTCATAAAAGTTTGTTTCACACCTAGCATTAGGTTTATATGTATGCACTAAGTACCACATATCATGTTTGGGTCCTTGAGAATCCCCAATCTTTAGTGATGAGGATTAGATGCATGTTATTCTAGTTGTGGTAGAGAAATCTTATTCATACTGAACTTTTTAAGGACTTTCTTCCCTCTTTTGGGTTGTTGAAACTTATATTGTGCTTGGGAATCTTGCAGGAGGTGCTCCAGTTAGAAGAAGATGTAAAGCTTCTTGAAGAGATGTACCCTCAAGGAGAAAAGGTGATGGTTGTCAACTATGTGACCTATTGCACTTGATTTCCTCCTCCTCCTATTAGTAATTTATGTCTTGACTACAGGCTGAGACTTCTTGGGCCATGACTGTTCTTGGGTACTTGGCAAAACTTGTGTTGGGAATTTTAGGGTAAGTTCTGATATTAGACATTTTATTATTTTGATGAATACCATGATGAACCACTGATTGTTTTGAGGGGAAACCAATGTGTAACTAAAATTTAAGTGTGAGGTAGCTTTGATGGATTACTTAGTAGGTAAGGATTTACCTAAAATGGTCATGTGATCATAGGTTTAATAGCCACCATTTAGATGAAGTGGATTTTAGATGATTGCTTATTTCTTTTGGAGGTGATATAGGTGCCCATTATTTATATATTTATTTTGGTATTATTATGCATGATTTTGAAGTTCATCTAGTATTATGATTTGGTCCATGAGAAGTCTTATTCAACCTAATAATTCTATCTGCTCATTTATCAGGTTGATTGTTTCAGTGGCTTGGGTTGCACATATTGTCATTTATTTGTTGATTAGTCCTCCTCTGTCTCCTTTTCTGAATGAGGTTTTCATCAAGCTGGACAGTGTCTGGGGTAACTTTGGAAATATATATTTTAATTTTCCTTTACATAATGACTATTTTTTGCTGAGTATTATTTTAATTTATATGCTCTGCTACTTGATCAGGTCTTCTGGGTACTGTAGCTTTTGCTTTCTTCTGCTTTTACCTTCTGCTTGCGGTGATTGCTGGGGCAATGATGCTTGGTTTGAGATTAGTTTTCGTTACGATTCACCCCATGAAGTAATGGATTTTTGTAGAATTGGCGTGTTGTTTTTGTTTTATTTGTTTGTTGCTGTAGGCTGACACTAGTGATCACTCATTGATTGAATTAATCTGTTCACAGATGGGGAGCTACTCTTATGAACTCTTTTCTCTTTAATGTCGGTCTTATTCTCCTTTGCTCCATCAGGTTAAAATCTTAGATCCTTTGCAGTTCTCATTTGCATTCTCTTGATATTTTAAATAGCCTGGGTCATAATTTAGTATAGGGCAGCATTTGATCAAAATAGGTGATGTTTTTTGAGCAAGTCACTCAACGGAAAGCTGGTCTTATGAATCTTTCTGTCACAAGTCACCCCACTTATCTTTTAAGTGTTTTATTTTGTGTACCATGAAAAAAAGGACATAAATTAAAAAGGCAATAGAGAGTATGTTTTTGGATAGGTTAGAAAAGCAGAGAAGAACATGTGCGCTTGACCCTTGATTAGTTTGTAGAAGATCCATACCCGACCCATTGTTGTTTAACTTGTGTAGCATGAAACAATTTAATGCATTGCTTTTAACCCTCTTCATGGTGTAGCAGTATTGAAACAGCATTTTCTTAAATTATTAGCTTATAAGATAAGATGTCTTTTCTACCCCCACCCTTTTTTTTTTTTTTTCCTTCCCTATCAGTCAAAATGCCATGGTGAGAAATACCTTAAAAGAAATAGTTAATTCTTCCCCAATGGCCATAGACAGTCATCTTACTATTATTACATGGAAAGTCATTTTGACTTTGGTTTTTACTATTTCAGTGTGATTCAGTTCTGCTCTACTGCATTTGCATACTATGCGCAAGCAACAGCAGCACAGGAAATATTTGGCCACACGCTGGAATCTCTTCGTGGAATTAGATATTTGTACAAGTGAGTTACAATGGTTAAATCTGATTGGTTATGTCTATTCTACTAATTTTTTTTGGGGTATTAATTATTGTATTGCAGGTACAATGTGTTTCAAATTGCATTTGTTGCTCTTGCGGGATTGACCTTTGTGTATTATGCTGCCTTTGTAAGTACCCTGCCCTGACCTGACATTTTCTTCATTGTTCTTCTTCAGTGCATGTCATGCATTGCCTGAAAGTAAAGGTCTTACGCTGATTTCTTCAAAATTTAGGGATGGAGGAGAAAAAAACCCAGTGGCAGGTTCCAACTTTCTTCTTGAGGTATGTTTTGCCTAGAAGAACGTGCACCCACCTGGAGGCATCAGAATTCTCATTTTTATCATCTCTTTTGAAGTATTTTTCATATCGGATGTGTGGCCTAGTTTTGTTCTATGCTGGAAGGTCAGATTTGAAGTTCAGAGAATTAGGCAGATATCATCTGAGTTCAACTGGATTAATGCAGTGAGAGTGGGATGGTGAGTGCTGCTCATGCCATTGTTGTTTCTGTTTGTTTTCACCCTTTTGTATGTATTAGTCCTTTGTTTGACTTGTGTTATACGATGGCTTGGGCATGTAATTGAGATATCTTCTGCACGTGGCAACCAGGTTTTGAGAACTATTCTTGATGTAATATAACCATTGAGCACAAAAGTTGTATGAGCAGCCATTTATTTTCATAACTTAGTGTGTATTATTTGCCTTGTATTTTAAATTTATTTGGTGAAAAGTATTAGAAAGGTTCATCAGAAGGAATATGTGTACCAAGGATGATTATGAAAGGTATTTGAGTTGATTTAACTGGTTCTGAATCCCAGCTTACCAGGTCATGTTTTATGCTTGAGTAATTATCTTCTTCTTTTGCACCCCGCGTCGCATTTATCATAAGAGCTTTGAAAATTACCTTATGTTCCATATTCAGGTAAAAGGAATACTTGTTGCACGCAGTGTCCACCCGAAATCAATAAAATCACAATTTCAAACTTGAAAACTTGACTTAAAGTCACAATTTTTGTTATTTTGGGTGCAATAAACACTGCCCTAAGGAAAAATTGTGTACTTAATGACTGATGAAACAAGCTCAGGAAAGAGCTTTGCCCATTCGGTTGCAAGTTGTCCTGTCAATACTTGATGTGTAGTCTGATACTACTTGTGCTCCAAGAACTGAAAAAAGAAAGAGTCGCATTCCCATTGGGAATTTGGGATGGCTAATCCAAAAAGGAAAAAGAAACACTCGCAGTCTCATCTAGATAAATAGCTGTGGTCACACAACGGATTTTCTATGCCCAGACAAAAGCATGGGGCTTAATTTGCTAATGTCAATATCAGAGCCTTACTGCCTCTGTCTCCTTCATATTTTCGTAGTCTGTGGTAGGCAAAGTCCAGTGCGTTCATAAAGGAACTAAAGCTCGAGAGGGAATCGCAATTGCAAGAAGTGAAAAGGACACTCTTGAACCTCTACCTTTGAATTTTCCTCTGTTACCGTTTATAAGGAAGACTAGGCTAACTGATTGTTGAATCCTTGCCTTAGAAGAAATATAAGAAAATGGATTGATATTGGTACAATCAAAAGGTTAATTTCTCACATTTTGTTAACAAAAAAAAAAAAAAGAAAAAAAAAGAAGAAAATAAAACGATCAAGAGTTATAAGCTAGTCATGTGTTTAAATTTAATTGGAAATTAGGAATAATTAGGTTCCGTTCATTTGGAGGGAAAACAAGAAGAATGAAAATTAGAGGGAAGAAAATAGGGTAGAAAATACTGTTTTTCACTGTTCATTTGGGGAAGGAAAATAGGAAGGATGGAAAACTTGGAAGAAAATTTTCTCTCCGGACTCACATTTTTTTTCCCTTCCAAATCGGAAGAAAAATCTGGAGAGAGAAGTGTTACAGTAGCACTTTTACAAAAATGCCCTCTTCCCACCTATTTTTTTTTTTCAAGTTCTCTTTTCTCTCTCTATTTTTTTTTTCTTTTCAACGTTACGTGAACGTAGTTCTTTTTTTTTTTTTTTTTTTTTTTACACATTACCTGAATGTTTTTTTTTCAACGTTACTTGAATGTTGTTCTTTTGTTTTGTTTTGTTTTGTTTTTTTTTCTTTTCAATGTGACCTGAACGTTGTTCTTCTTTTTCTTTTTCTTTTTTTGTCATCTTGACCTGAACGTTCTCTTCTTCTTCTTTTTTCTTTTTTAACGTGATCTAATCTAATTTTTAATGAGTACAAATAAATTTATTTTTTACATATTATGTAACAAGGGTGTAATAGTCAATTTATATAAATTACATTTTCCATCCTACCTTTTTTCTCTCCAACCGAACAAAAGAGTTTTCCACACTTCCACTTTTCCATTCCTCCAACCGAACACACAAGAGAGAAAACTAAATATTTTTCATCCTCCCATAATTTTTCATCCTCTCACTTTTTCACTCTTTCAACCGAAATGACCCTTAAGATACAACACCTAAATAAGTTACTTTAGCTAAGTTCTACACCCTCTCCTTTATGACAATCCAGCAAGATGGATAGGGCCGTGCATACAAGCTGTTACTAGTGCAGGAGGGCTCATATTTTATTTTATCCAGTGCTATTTTTCTTGTTAGCTTTCACTCTTGTTGCCCCCACCAAGGCACCAACCAATTGGTGTTGTCGACTCTTAAGTCTTATCCACTCGGCCTTTCTTTGGTTTATTCTATTTTCTAATTTTTCTTTGATATGATTCATAAGACAACTATTCAATATTCTCGTTTTAGACTTTGGAGACTTGGACAGTGTCAAGACACCTGTTTCAATAGGTTGTTTTTATTTGAGTGTAAGTTTATATTTGCAGATCAATATTCCTTTCTAACCCATTGCAAGCCAAAAAAAAAAAAAAAAAAAAAAATACTATGATTCTTTGCTTTTCCAAAGTATGATTCTGACTCTCCTTTTTTAGTCTCTTTAGTCTTTTCCACAACCATATCATGTACATCGAAATCTAATTGGAGATCTTGTTAGTGGGAGATCTTGTTAGTGGAAAAAAAAGAAAAGGTTAACTGACTTTTTTTTTCCCTTTTCCCTTACAATAATTGGAGTAAAGGGATTCGTACCTAAGTACACTCATTCACAAGAAAACTGGACAATACTACAATCCATTGGGTAATTTTAAAAGATTGTTTTTTTTTTTTAATAAAAGATTATTTTTATTGAAGTGTATATATATATATATATATATATATTTTTTTTTTTTTTTTCAGTTATCAGCATATCATTAATTTCAGTCAATTAATTATGTTGAATTCCCCTATTCCCAATATTTTGTTTTACATCTATTTTATGATAACTCTTCCATTTCCATTCATCTATTTCTTCACTTATTACTACTTCATCATCTTCTTTTACCTTTACACTTGGTAATCCAGCTATTCTTTCATTCTATTTATCATTCTGTGTTATTTGTTTAAGTTAACCAATTATCTCCAAGTTATCTGAGTTTTCTAGCTTTTGTGTTTAGCCCCACAATTTGTTATAGATGAGTATTGTTGTGACCCATAAGTCCAAGCCAGTGTAGGTGTTGACCTAGTCAGTCTTTGGCGTCCTGGGAAGTAGCCGTTTTAGCCGGAGATAGGCGTTTAGGCGAAAGTGGACTTTAAGTAGTTGGTCATTGTGTGCACAGGAAAGGCAATTGTCATAGGAAACACTCTCTGTTACAGATCTAAGGTTAGATCCAGTAGTTTGAAGATAAAGGTAATTAGGTTTTAATTGTTTAACTTAGGCTTTTAATCCAGAAAAATGAATAGGTTGTTTAGAAGTGGCTTTTCTACCAGTTATAGGTCGTCCCTCCCAAAAGTTCCCTTTGAGATTCCTCAAGACTGAATTCTCAATTCAGAGTCATATGAGTTATCAGATATAGATCTAAAATTAGGAGATTGGAATATTCCTAAAGTCCCCACTCATCAGATCTATAAGTCTTCGTGGTCCTTGAAAAAGGCTTTTAGGACAGATTACCATGTTAAGACCATAGAACAAGTTTACAGTCTAAACAAGGAGTACGAAACGTGCTACTTGTTAACCCCTTCTATTAGGTTCTAAGAATTAGGAACTAATGTATTAGAACTTTAATTTGTAATATTGGCAAACCATGATCAAAACATTCTTTAAGTTGTGTGTTAGACTTGTTCAAAGTATGGCTTTTTATGTTAAGTTGGAATCGAGTTGACTGCAGAATTACTGTGCACTTTCTGCCTGACTCGATTAATCGAGAATTAGACTCGATCGATCAAAAATCGTGCAGAACGTTTTTCTGCAAAATTTTTCCAACTCAGCCCTAGCCCATTTAATGTATAGGGTTTTATGTTTTGCTCTGAGTATATAAGGGAAAACCCTAGTCACGTTTTTAGAGTTCTGAATGCTGTGTTTGTGAATCTATTTGTTAGATCTAGAGGTGTTTACCTTCATATACACTTAGGGTTTCCAAACTCAAGATTCATGTCAAGAGGTTGGTAAATCATACAGTTGCAGAACAAAAGAGTTTCAAGATATACAAGTCGGTGTTGCTTGTGCTTTGCTGAAGAATTCAAGGAAAGAAGGAGTCCGTCGATCTCGGAGCTGTCACGTGGTCGTGGTAGTAAGTTTCCTACAGGCAGGTAGCAATAGGATGTTAGTGGTCTAAGTCTCTATTGTGTAAACTTCGATTCTTTCATAGTGAATTCGTTTTACCTTGAGGATAGCTAGGTTAAATCCTCCTCAAGTTTTTTACCGGTTTAGTTTTCCTGGGTCATCATATCATGTGTTCTTTATTATTTCACACTTTTACATGATTTAATATATTTGTGTTAACCTAGATCTGTTTAAATTACCTAAGTTAATCACTTGGCTAATTCTCTAGGTTAATCTGTTTAGGTTTAAGGGGTCTAAACGAACTTACAAGTGGTATCAGAGCGGGTAGCTTTTGTTTTTGATCCTTTGATCTTTGAGCTGATCCTTGACCCCTGTTGTCATGGAACACGGACACTCTCTTGTTGTTCCACCTCATTTTGATGAGAACAATTATGCTTATTGGAAAGTAAGGATGAAAGCATTCCTGAAATCCATTGATGAGAGAGTCTGAAACTCCGTTGAGTACGGATGGGAGAAGCCCACTACTCCTGTAAGTGAGTGGAAAACTTCTCAAAAGGAGGCAGCAGCTTTCAAATAGCAAAGCTATGAATGCTATTTTCAATGCTGTCTCTATGGAGAAATTTAAGAGAATCTCTAATGTTGAGGTTGCTCATACTGCTTGGAATATCCTCCAGACTATGCATGAAGGCACAAAAGCAGTTAAAATAAATAAATTGCAGCAATTAACTACTAGATTTGAAAGCACTAGAATGAATGATGATGAATCTTTTGATGAGTTCTATGCTAAACTGAATGATATTGTTAATTCTGCATATAATTTGGGTGAAATCTATGATCAACCTAAAATTGTTAGGAAGATTTTTAGATTTTTAACTGAGAATTTTAGACCCAAAGTGACTGCCATCACTGAAAGCAAGGATGTTGACTCCATCCTTATTGATGAACTTGTAGGATCTCTTCAGTCCTATGAGTAGGACCTACCCAAGACAAACAAATCCAAATCAATAGCTCTTAAGTCTGTTGATGATGTTGAGGATGGTGGATTTGATGATGAACTCTTTGCTACAGAGATTGCCTATCTTGCCAAGAACTTTAGAAACTTTCTTAGGAACAATAACAGAAGGACAAGAGGCAAGAATATTGCTGAACCTAGAAATTTTAGGAGGAATGATCCCACTAAGGTTAATAACACTGAAAAACCTAAAGAGAAAGTAGGTCAACCTTCTAATAATTCTTTGGGACAACAATGTTATGGATGTCAAGGGTATGGTCATATGAAATATGAATGTCCTACATACTTGAAGTCTAAGGGTAAGGCTATGGCTGTAACCCTTAGTGATGATGAAGTTTCTGACAATGAATCTGCTAGTGATGAGGATGGAAACTTTATTGCTTTCACTGCTACTACTGTAGTAAATGAAAGCATGTCTGTTGAAGAGAACCCTTCTGATGGGGAACTCTCTGAGGATGCAGATTTACAGGAAGCCTACAATAAACTTTGCAAAATTGCTGCAAAGGATGCCATGAATGTTGAGTTAGGCTTGAAGAAAATTGCATCTTTGGAACTTGAAAAGAAAAATTTACTTGTGAAATTGTTTGATGCAAATGAGCTTTTGAATAATGTGAAAACTGAGAACATGCTCTTACTTGATAAAGTTAAATGTTTGGAACTTGAATTATCTGTTGCTACAGAACAAACTAATAGGTCTGCAAGCTCCAAACTTGATCACATGTTGAGTGTTCAAAAGTCTCCTTCTGACAAGACTGACTTAGGTTTTGTGGAAAGCATCTCTGTGCTTGAATCTCATTCCACAAACTTTGTTTCCTCTTCTGAACCTCCTGAGAGTGAGATTGTCAAACCTTTGGTGAGTGAACCTGCTAAATCTGTAGATGTTACTCCACCTAGGAAGATTAGGGTTGATCTCCAAGAGTCTTATTCTAGAGCTTCTACTTCTACTAAGGGCAAGTTGAATGATAAGCCTGCATGGGTTTGTCATTTTTGTGGAAAGTCTGGACACATTCGTCCAAATTGTTTTAAGTTGCAAGCTGCAAAGCGAGCAAATAAACCTAAAGTACCTATGCCCCAAGCACATGATCCTATGGTACTTATTGGTGAATTGGTAAAGGCGTTAAACCTTTATTCCAATCCTGGAGTTGCTCAGAATTCTAATGTAAATCATAACTCCAATGCAAGAGTTGCATCTAAAAAGTTTTGGATGCAAAAGGCTCGACCTAATTGAGTCTGTCTGACATGGTCCTTGTGCTTCATTACTCTATCTTTTGTGACATTTGTTTCTAGAATTTGCATTGCATAACATTCATGCATTTCATACTAGGATGTTTATTTCTTTTATATATATTAAAAAAAAAATTTGCAAATTGTGTTTTTGCTATTTTTTTTCCTTGAACTTGAAGACAAGGTTGATCAATCAAATTTTGCATAATATGTTTATATACCTTGTTTAGCTTTGATATACTTATTTCTATTGCACTTTACTAGCAGAAGTTTTGTTGTGCATGTTGTGTGGGAAGATGTTATATTTGTTGATCGCATGATCTTGATCTTGAAGTCCTATGTGTTTGATTGACGGACTTGAATTTTTTGAGAAAGGCATAAATAACCATCTCACCACTGTTTACTAGCCAATCATGAACACCTTAGTGCATATCGTAAGATTTTGTGCTCGAGAAAGTGTAACACATGCACAAAAAGAACATAAGGTGTAACCTCTAAATAAAATTGGTGTGTACATTATTGGGTTATAATAATTTCACAATTCAAATAAAATTGGTGTGTACATTATCTCGGCTATTCTTAAGTTTCTAATCAATTAAATTGAATATTAATTATTAGGTTCTAAGAATTAGGAACTAATGTATTAGAACTTCAATTTGTAATGTTGGCAAACCTTGATCAAAACAATGTTTAGTATTGTGTTAGACTTTGCTCAAAGTATGGGATTTTATGTAAAGTTGGAATCGAGTTTATTGCAGAAGTAACTGTTCACTTTCTGCCTGACTCGATCGATCGAGAAATAGACTCGATCGATCGAAAATCGGGCAGATCGTTTTTCTACAGAAAATTCCAACTCAGCCCTAGTCCATTTAATGTATAGGGTTTTATGTTTTGCCCTAAGTATATAAGGGAAAACCCTAGCCACGTTTTTGGAGTTCTGAATGCTGTGTTTGTGAATCTCTTTGTGAGATCTAGAGGTGTTTGCCTTCACATACACTTAGGGTTTACAAACTTGAGATTCATGTCAAGAGTTGTGTAAATCAATACAGTTGCAGAATCAAAAGAGCATAAAGATATACAAGCAGATGCGCTTGTGATTTGCTGAAGAATTTAAGAAAGAAGGAGTCCGTGGATCTCGGAGCTATCATGGGGTCGTGGTAGTAAGTTTCCTACACTTGGGTAGCAATAGGATGTTAGTGGTCTAAGTCTTATTGTGTAAACTTCGATTCTTTCATAGTGGATTCAGTTTACCTTGAGGATAGCTAGGTTAAATCCTCCCCAGGTTTTTACCGGTGTGGTTTCCTGGGTCATCAGATCTTTGTGTTCTTTAATTTCCGCTGCTTTGTTGTTTTTGTTTATTTTGTGTTAACCTAGATTTAATTAAATTACCTAAGTTAATCACTTAGCTAATTCTCTAGGTTAATCTATTTGGGTTTAAGAGGTCTAAACGAACTTACAAGTGGTATCAGAGCGGGTAGCTTTTGTTTTTGATCCTTTGATCTTTTAGCTGATCCTTGACCCCTGTTGTCATGGAACACGGACACTCTCTTGTTGTTCCACCTCACTTTGATGGAAACAACTATACTTATTGGAAAGTAAGGATGAAAGCATTCCTGAAATCCATTGATGAGAGAGTTTGGAATTCCGTTGAGTACGGATGGGAGAAGCCCACTACTCCTGTGAGTGAGTGGCAAACTTCTCAAAAGGAGGCAGCCGCTTTTAATAGCAAAGCTATGAATGCTATTTTTAATGCTGTTTCCATGGAGGAATTTAAGAAAATCTCAAATGTTGAGGTTGCTCATACTGCTTGGAATATCCTCCAGACTGTGCATGAAGGCACAAAGGCAGTTAAGATAAATAAATTGCAGCAATTAACTACTAGATTTGAAAGCATTAGAATGAATGATGATGAATCTTTTGATGAATTCTATGCTAAATTGAATGATATTGTTAATTCTGCTTATAATTTGGGTGAAATCTATGATCAACCTAAAATTTTTAGGAAGATTCTTAGATCTTTGACTGAGGATTTTAGACCCAAAGTGACTGCCATCACTGAGAGCAAGGATGTGGACTCCATCTCTGTTGAAGAACTTGTAGGATCTCTTCAGTCCTATGAGTTAGACCTCCCTAAGACTAACAAATCCAAATCAATGGCTCTTAAGTCTGTTGATGATGTTGAGGATGGTGGATTTGATGATGAACTCTCTGCTACAGAGATTGCCTATCTTGCCAGGAACTTTAGAAACTTTCTTAGGAACAATAACAGAAGGGCAAGAGGCAAGAACACTGTTGAAACTAGAAATTTTAGGAGGAATGATCCCACTAAGGTCAATAACACTGAAAAACCTAAGGAGAAAGTAGGTCAGTCTTCTAATAATTCTTTGGGACAACAATGTTATGGTTGTCAAGGGTATGGTCATTTAAAATCTGAATGTCCTACATACTTGAGGTCTAAGAGTAAGGCTATGGCTGTAACCCTTAGTGATGATGAAGTTTCTGACAATGAATCCGCTAGTGATGAGGATGGAAACTTCATTGCTTTCACTGCTACTACTGTAGTAAATGAAAGCATGTCTGTTGAAGAGAACCCTTCTGATGGGGAACTCTTTGAGGATGCAGATTTACAGGAAGCCTACAATAAACTTTGCAAAGTTGCTACAAATGATGCCATGAATGTTGAGTTAGGCTTGAAGAAAATTGCATCTTTGGAACTTGAAAAGAAAAATTTACTTGTGAAATTGTTTGATGCAAATGAGCTTTTGAATAATGTGAAAACTGAGAACATGCTCTTACTTGATAAAGTTAAATGTTTGAAACTTGATTTATCTGTTGCTAGAGAACAAACTAATAGGTCTGCAAGCTCCAAACTTGATCACATGCTGAGTATTCAAAAGTCTCCTTCTGATAAAACTGGTTTAGGTTTTGAAGAAAGTATTTCTGTGCTTGAACCTTCTTCCATTAAATTTGTTCCTTCTTCTGAGCCTCCTAAGAGTGAGATTGTCAAATCTTTGGTGGGTAAACTTATCAAACCTATAGATGTGACTCCACCTAGAAAGATTAGGGTTGATCTTCAAGGTTCTCATTCTAGAGCTTCTACTTCTACTAAGGGCAAGTTGCATGATAAGCCTGCATGAGTTTGTCATTTTTGTGGAAAATCTGGACACATTCGTCCAAATTGTTTTAAGTTGCAAGCTGCGAAGCGAGCAAATAAACCTAAAGTACCTGTGCCTCAAGCATATGATCCTATGGTACTTATTGGTGAATTGGTAAAGGCGTTAAACCTTTATTCCAATCCTGGAGTTGCTCAGAATTCTAATGTGAATCATAACTCCAATGCAAGAGTTGCATCTAAAAAGTTTTGGATGTAAAAGGCTCAATCTAATTAAGTCTGTCTGACATGGTCCTTGTGCTTCATCGCTCTATCTTTTGTGACCTCTGTTTCTAGGATTTGCATTGCATTACATTCATGCATTTCATTCTAGGATGTTTGTTTCTTTGATATAAAAAAAAAAAAAATTTTTTTTGCAAATTGTGTTTTTGCAATTTTTTTTTCTTGAATTTGAAGACAAGGTTGGTCAATCAAATTTTGCATGACATGCTTATGTACCTTGTTTAGCTTTGATGCACTTATTACTGTTGCACTTTACTAGCTAAAGTTTTGTTGTGTATGTTGTGTGGGAAGATGCTATATTTGTTGATCACATGATCTTGATCTTGAAGTCTTATGTCTTTGATTGTTGGACTTGGTCTTATTGAGAAAGGCATAAATAACCATCTTACCACTGTTTATTTGCCAATCATGAACACCTTAGTGCATATCGTAAGATTTTGTGCTCGAGAAAGTGTAGCACATGCACAAAAAGAACATAAGGTGTAGCCTCTATTAAAATTGGTGTGTACATTATTGGGCTATAATAATTTCACAATTCATAAAATTGGTGTGTACATTATCCCGGCTTTTATTAAGTTTCTAATCAATTAAATTGAATAATGAGGCAAATCAAGAAACTTACATGATTGCAAGCTTTTATTCTAGGAGATGTGGGAGTTATAGGATGTAACTCTTTAAGTAAAAGTCTCTTTCAAATTCATGTGATGGATTTTGTAGAAATTGTGATTGATCTTTATGTGTATATCACCTCACATGTTTCTCAAGCTTATGCTAGTTGCACACACTACACAAGTTATTCTTTGCTAAACTGTGTACATGTTATTGTGTGTTCTTTGGTCTGACCAACCAAGTTTGAGAATTTCTGGAAATTGATGCAAAACATGTTTGCTTGTTTGAGTTTTTTTTGGGGGTATTGAAAGAAAATTTTGCTTTGAGAAATCTGGGTTGAATTCATGTGTTTTTGGAAAACATCTCATCTCATACTCATGCATTTTTCTCATAAAATCTGATGCTTTGAGAAGTGACTGCACTGAAATTGGTGTGTTTTTCAAAAAATTAATTTTTCCAGAATTTCGATCGATCGAAACTGATTTTCAATCGATCGAAAATGTTTTAAAATCAATGGAAAAGTTTCTGGTTGACTCGATCGATCCAAGCTGAATTTGGATCAATCGAAGCTATTTTCGACCGATCGAATGTAATTTTCGATCGATCGAAACTCGAGATGATTGTTTTTAAAAAGGAGTTTTCCACATGATTTCTTTACTTTTTCAAAAACTTTTCAAATTCTTTTTGTCTCCTACCAACCGGTCAAAGCCATTTTTGCTGGATTTGTCGTTTTCTTCCAATCTTTTTGCTTAATCTCTCTCTCCCAAGGCCGGTAAGACCTTTTTGCCCCTCCCTTTGCATTTATTTTCAAGTTTCATGCATTTTTTCATGCATTTTGTGGGTTATTTTCAGAATTTTTATTTTGGGAAATTTGGAATTGATTTTGAGTGTTTCTTTCTCAAATTTTTCTTAGGTTTTTGTGGGGACACTACACACAAGCACTACAAGTGGTTTAATTTGATTATTTTTGTGATTTGTGGAAAATTTGAAATTCTAGGGCTTGAAATTGAGAAAATTGGGGGTTTTGTTCAATTTGATTGAAATTGATGAAATTGGTTTGTTGGATTGATAAATTTGATCATTATATTGTGTCAATTAACTGTTGTGTTGATCAATTTATCAATTTGTTGTGTTTTGAAAATTTAGGGTTTTTCAAATTGGGTATTTTTTGATACATATTACATGCTCAAGCCAATTTTGTAAATTTGGATCATAATTGAACTTGTTACTGCATTAGTACATGCATCATTTGGTGTTCATGCTCATGCATCATATAGATTTGCTATTTTCTATATTTTATGCTGTGCTAACTTGCAGTCTGCCCTTGGTTTTTGGTTTTTGCTCTTCTCTTGCTGTGTTTCTTTTTTCTTTCCTTAGCACCATGCCTAGGAAAACTAGAGCCCGTAGGACTTCTGACCTTTCACCTTCTTTCGATAGTGATCGGTTTCCTAGTGCCCAGAACCAAGAGACCTATGAGACCCTTAATCTTAGGCGTCAAATTTGGGGTGAGCATAGGGTCATCTTAGATAAGGTTGATCCTGAGGTGAGACGGAACTTTGAGCGTCGGGGTTGGTTACCTCTACTTGATTTTGAGCATCCTCCTCCTGCTTCTTTGATTCGAGAGTTCTATTTGAACCTCTCTATCCATGTCTACGATAACGACACCTTGGTAAAGGTGTGGTTACGTGGTGTGGAGTATCGCATTACCCTTCAGGTAGTGTCTGATGCTTTTGGGGTGCCCATTGTTGACCATCCCGTTTTTCCTTATGAGGAGTCTCCGCCTCTTGATGACGTGTTGTCATACATCACTGGATCTTCTATCCAATGGGATTCTAATCCTCGGATCACTTCTGCTGAGCTTTCCGAGCTTCACTATCTTTTCTTTAGGATAGCGTGTCATTCTTTGTGGCCTATTTCGCATGTCCACACCATTCCTCTTGAGCGATGTGTCTTTTTGTATGCGCTAGTTACTGATGCTCCTATCAGTTTTCCTCATTTGTTCCTTCGTTCTTTGAACGAGGTTCATCGGTCTAGCTCTACAGCTCATGCTTTATTCTTTCCTATTTTCATTCATAGGATTCTCCTTCATCTCGGTCTAGATGATTTTCCTGTTTCTGAGCCTGTTCATATTATTGCTCCTATAGGTGCTACCTTTTTGAGGCAAAGGGCTGCTCAACTTCGAGCTAGCTCTAAGCATCCTAGGGTAGAGCCTTCCGGTGTCACTCCACCCCCCTCTTCTTCTACAGATGTTCCTGCAGCTGAGTCATCTGCTGATCCTGCTGCTGCTGATGTTCCTCCACTGTTTGATGAGGTTTCTGACCTTCGTCGGACTCTTGATACTGTCATGACCGTTCAGGCGGCTCATGGTCAGCTTTTGGTGGACATCCTTGATGAGCTACGTGCCTTGCGAGCAGATCTGGCGAGCTCTCATCGTTCTCCTCCACCTCCTTTTGATGATGAGTGAGTGCCCTTTGACAATTCGTCACAAAAAGGGGGAGTGCATATTGTATATCTTGGAGATTTTTGTAGAGGAGATTTTTGTTTTAGGGGGAGTTTTGAGCTTTTGTAGTTTTTTGTGATACCTTGGAGCTTGTGGAGTTATTAGATTGTATCTAGGCGCTTCACCTTGTATTTACATTTTTGGCTCTTGATTAGGAGATATATTTTGTGATACATTGATTACTGATATGTTTCTTGTTTCACTATACTTCATTGCTTATTGATTTATATTTATGATGTTATTCGTGATATTTGTCTTTATTTTGTGTTATGCGAAATCAAGAAGTTTTTTTTATATATTCCTTTTTTTTTCTTCCACACATGCGTTTATGTGTTTGTTAAGTGTTACAGGAATATACAGGTTGTTTTCAGTCGAGCTGCTGTCTACTTTGCAACTGTTAGATAGTAGTTTAGGTTGAATTGTTTAAGTGGCTATTTATTTTGTAATGGGCTATTTCAATTTGTAAACTTTGAGCTTTTTGTTAAGTCTGTGTTTTGTCACGGATTGCCAAAGGAGGAGTTTGTTAGGTTCTAAGAATTAGTAACTAATGTATTAGAACTTCAATTTGTAATGTTGGCAAACCATGATCAAAACAATGTTTAGTCTTGTGTTAGACTTTGCTTAAAGTATGGGATTTTATGTAAAGTTGGAATCGAGTTTACTGCAGAAGTAACTGTTCACTTTCTGCCTGACTCGATCGATCGAAAATCGGGCAGATCGTTTTTCTACAGAAAATTCCAACTCAGCCCTAATCCATTTAATGTATAGGGTTTTATGTTTTGCCCTAAGTATATAAGGGAAAACCCTAGCCACGTTTTTAGAGTTCTGAATGCTGTGTTTGTGAATCTCTTTGTGAGATCTAGAGGTGTTTGCCTTCACATACACTTAGGGTTTACAAACTTGAGATTCATGTCAAGAGTTGTGTAAATCAATACAGTTGCAGAATCAAAAGAGCATAAAGATATACAAGCAGATGCGCTTGTGATTTGCTGAAGAATTCAAGAAAGAAGGAGTCCGTGGATCTCGGAGCTATCATGGGGTCGTGGTAGTAAGTTTCCTACACTTGGGTAGAAATAGGATGTTAGTGGTCTAAGTCTTATTATGTAAACTTCGATTCTTTCATAGTGGATTCAGTTTACCTTGAGGATAGCTAGGTTAAATCCTCCCCAGGTTTTTACCGGTGTGGTTTCCTGGGTCATCAGATCTTTGTGTTCTTTAATTTCCGCTGCTTTGTTGTTTTTGTTTATTTTGTGTTAACCTAGATTTAATTAAATTACCTAAGTTAATCACTTAGCTAATTCTCTAGGTTAATCTATTTGGGTTTAAGGGGTCTAAACGAACTTACATTAATTTTGAGGCAAATCAAGAAACTTACATGGTTGCAAGCTTTTATTCTAGTAGATGTGAGAGTTATATGATGTAACTCTTTAAGTAATAGTCCCTTTTAAATTCATGTGATGGATTTTGTAGAAATTGTGATTGATTACTATGTGCATATCACTTCACATGTCTCTCAAGCTTATGCTAGATGCACACACTACACAAGTTATTCTTTGCTAAACTGTGCACATGTTATTGTGTGTTTTTGGTCTGACCAACCAAGTTTGAATATTTCTGAAAATTGATGCAGAACATGTTTGCTTGTTTAAATGGTTGAGGGATATTAAGAGAAAATCTTGCTTTGAGAGATCTGGGTTAAAAACATGGGTTTTTGGAAAACATTTCATCTCATACTCATGCATTCTATTCATAAAATCTAATGCTTTGAGGATTTTCAACACTGAAATTACTTGTTTTTTTGAAAAATCTGTTTTTCCAGAATTTCAATTGATCGAAAGTATTTTTCGACCGATCGAAAATGTTTTTTAAAATCTCAGAAAAGTCTCTGGTTGTTTCGATTGGTATTGGATCAATCGAAGGATTTTCGACCAATCGAATGTAATTTTCGATCGATCGAAAATCGGGCTGAGTGTTTTTTAAAAAGGTTTTTCTTCACGTGATTCTTCACTTTTCAAAATCTTTTCAAATACTTTTTTCTCTCTACCAACCGGTCAAAGCAATTTTTGCTGTTTTTGTCGTTTTCGTCCGTTCTTTTTGCATCAATCCTCTCTCCCAAAGCCGGTAAGACTCTTTTGCCCCTACTTTTGATTTTATTTTCATGTTCTTGCATAATTTTCATGCATTTTTGGGTATTTTCGGCATTTAGAGTTTTGATATTTTTGGATTTGATTCTGACTCCTTTTCTTTCAAATTAATCATGGGTTTTTGTGGGGACACCATTTACAAGTATGCCATGTGGTTTAATTTGATTATTTTGGAGTTTTGTGGACAATTTGAAAATCTAGGGCTTGAAATTGATGAATTTGGAGATTTTGTTCAAATTGATATAAATTGATGAAATTGGCTTGTTCGATTGATTAATTTAATCATTATATTGAGTTATATGACTGTTGTGTTGATCAATTTATCAATTTGTTGTGTTTTGAAAAATTAGGTTTTTCAAAATTGGGTATTTTTGATAAAGTTTCTTGACTCAAGCCAATTTTGTGAATTTGGATTATATTTGAACTATGTCACTACATTAGTACATGCATCATTTGATTCTCATGTTCATGCATCATATAGATTGTTATTTCTATTTTTTTTTTTGCTGTGCTAACTTGCAGTCTGCCCTTGGTTTTTGTTTTTGCTCTTCTCTTTCTGTGTCTCTCTTTTCTTTCCTTAGCACCATGCCTAGGAAAACTAGAGCCTATAGGACTTCTGACCCTTCACCTTCCTTTGATAGTGATCGGTTCCCTAGTGAGAAGAACCAAGAGACATATGAGACCCTTAATCTTAGGCGTCATATTTGGGCTGAGCGTAGGGTCATTCTAGATGAGGTTGATCTTGAGGTGAGACGTAACATTGAGCGTCGGGG
This sequence comes from Lithocarpus polystachyus, assembly GCA_033629205.1. Lineage (NCBI taxonomy): Eukaryota > Viridiplantae > Streptophyta > Magnoliopsida > Fagales > Fagaceae > Lithocarpus > Lithocarpus polystachyus. The sequence goes on from CM066168.1 coordinate 40,851,285, forward strand.
TTGGTTATCTTTGCTAGATTTTGAGCATCCTCCTCCTACTACCTTGATTAGAGAGTTCTATTCGAACCTCTCTATCCACCTCTATGATAACAACACCTTGGTTAAGGTTTGGTTACGAGGTGTGGAGTATCGCATTACCCCTTCGGTAGTGTCTGATGCTCTTGGGGTGCCTGTTGTTGATCATCCCGTCTTTCCTTATGATGAGTCTCCGCCTCTAGATGATGTTATGTCATACATCACTGGGTCTTCTATCCAGTGGGGTTCTGATCCTCGGATCACATCTGCTGAGTTTTTCGAGCTTCATTATCTCTTCTTTAGGATAGCATGTCATTCCTTGTGGCCCATTTCTCATCTCCACACCATCCTTCTTGAGCGATGTGTGTTTTTGTATGCACTTGTTACTGATGCCCCTATCAGTTTTTCCTCATTTGTTCCTTCGTTCTTTGAACGAGGTACATAGGTCTAGTTCTACGGCTCATGCTTTATTCTTCTCTGTTTTTATTCATAGGATTCTCCTTCACCTAGGTTTAGGTGATTTTTCTGCTTCTGAGCCCGTACACGTTATTGCTCCTATAGGTGCTACCTTTTTGAGGCAAAGAGCTGCTCAACTTTGAGCTAGCTCTAAGCGTCCTAGGGTAGAGCCTTTCAGTGTCACTCCACCTCATTCTTCTTCTATAGATGCTCCTGCAGCTGAGACGTTTGCTGATCCTGCTGCTGTTGCTGATGATGCTCCTTCACTTTCTCCTTCGAATGTTTTTGATATTCGTCGGACTCTGGACACTGTCATGACCGTTCAGGCGGCTCATGGTCAGCTTCTGGTGGATGTCCTTGATGAGCTTCGAGCTTTGAGAGCGGATTTGGCGAGTTTTCGTCGTTCTCCTCCGCCACCTCCTTTTGATGATGAGTGACTGCCCTTTGACAATTCGTCACAAAAAGAGGGAGTGCATTCTATTGAGGAGTTCATATCTTGTAGAGAAGATTTTTGTTTTAGGGGGAGTTTTTGTACCTTACTGTGATACTGTTGAGCTTGTGGAGTTATTAGATTGTATCTAGGTGCTTCACTGTATATTTACTTTTTTGGCTCATGATAGTGGAGATATATATTTTTGAGATACTTTTTTATGTATTTGTTTCTTGTTTCACTATGTTACATTGCTTATTGATTTATATTGATGATGTTATTCATGATATATGTCTTTATTTTGTGTTATGTGAAATCAAGAAGTTATTTTTTATATTCCTTGTATTTTCCACACATGCGTTTGTGTGTTTGTTAAGTGTTACAGGAATATACAGGTTGATTCAGTCGTGCTGTTGTCTACTTTGCAACTGTTAGATAGTAGTTAGGTTGAATTGTTTAGTGGCTTTTTAATTTTGTAATGGGCTGTTTCAATTTGTAAACTTTGAGCTTTTTGTTAAGTCTGTGTTTTGTCATGGATTGCCAAAGAGGGAGTTTGTTAGGTTCTAAGAATTAGGAACTAATGTATTAGAACTTCAATTTGTAATGTTGGCAAACCATGATCAAAACATTCTTTAAGTTGTGTGTTAGACTTGCTCAAAGTATGACTTTTTATGTAAAGTTGGAATCGAGTTGACTGCAGAATTACTGTGCACTTTCTGCCTGACTCGATTGATAGAGAATTAGACTCGATCGATCGAAAATCGTGCAGAACGTTTTTCTGCAGAATTTTTCTAACTCAGTCTTAGCCCATTTAGTGTATAGGGTTTTATGTTTTGCCCTAAGTATATAAGGGAAAACTCTAGCCACGTTTTTAGAGTTCTAATTGCTGTGTTTGTGAATCTATTTGTTAGATCTAGAAGTGTTTACCTTCACATACACTTAGGGTTTCCAAACTCAAGATTCATGTCAAGAGGTTGGTAAATCATACAGTTGCAGAACAAAAGAGCTTCAAGATATACAAGTAGGTGTTGCTTGTGCTTTGCTGAAGAATTCAAGGAAAGAAGGAGTCCGTGGATCTCGGAGCTGTCACGTGGTCGTGGTAGTAAGTTTCCTACAGGCAGGTAGCAATAGGATGTTAGTGGTCTAAGTCTCTATTGTGTAAACTTCGATTCTTTCATAGTGAATTCGTTTTACCTTGAGGATAGCTAGGTTAAATCCTCCCCAGGTTTTTTACTGGTTTGGTTTTCCTGGGTCATCATATCATGTGTTCTTTATTATTCCGCACTTTTACATGATTTGATATATTTGTGTTAACCTAGATCTGTTTAAATTACCTAAATTTATCACTTGGCTAATTCTCTAGGTTAATCTGTTTGGGTTTAGGGGGTCTAAACGAACTTACACCTTCTACCCTGTTAGCGCATAGGAAGGAAGGACACAATTACCTCCACATAGGTTTAGTCCAAGTTGGAGTTAAACCTTTGATCAGAGAAGGGTTGAACTGTTCAATCCTTATAGCCCTTAGAGACACCTATCACATTAGGTTTGATGACAGTCTCCTAGGAATTATAGAAACCGGTCTCAGTTGTGAACCAGTCCATTTTGACTGTTTCCCCAACTTCATAGTCAGCTTACACGACCCACAAATTATGAAAGCTCTCACCCTAAATATCAAGACTTATGGAACCCTCATGGTGCAGGGAACCCAACAGTTAGCCTTGATATACACAGTCTATTATAAGTGCATCAGGACAAACCTGAATGTACAAGCAATTGACAGAAGAAAGATGGGAGAAGCCACTCTCATCCAAACCACAAACCTTAGATCCAAAATATAGGTACCTAGAACCCTGAAGTGGTCTGAGGTTTCATTCCCCCAAAATTGGACTATAGAGAATGAAAATTATTCTCTCCAAATCCAAAACCCAGACCAGAATCCAGATTTAGACTTTGTCTAGTAGCTAACAGATGGTACTGTTAGGCTAAGCTTTGACCAGTATAGATTTAGATTACCATTGGACTACCACCAGCCCAGGTTATAGTCACCTATGCTCCTTAGAGATAGACTTGGATCCTAGTGTAGTTCATCCAAATCCCATCCTCCACCTAAGCAAAACCTAGATCTATAACTCCAAGGAGTCAAGTTTAGATCCCAGGTTAGCACCCCTTGCTATATAGCAAAACAGGACTCAGTTGTTAATCAAGATGATGACAATTATAGTCAATCCACTCCATCCCCATCCAAGTCCAACATAGAGAAACCAGAACCTCTACCAGGACATCAACTTATGGTTATCAGGAAAGAGTTCACTCTTGATCTAGTAGCCTTAGGCAAAGAATTCGATTCTGAAGAAAACAAAGTCAAAAGAGAAGCCTATAGAGCCAACTATACCCTAGAACAAAAGAAAGAAGTTCTAGAAAAATGGCAAGAATTCATGAAGGAGATATACAGCAATGTCCATTTCTTTGAATACTTGGAGAACCATTTTGAATGGCACAAAAAGTCTTGTGTCATCACCAAAACTAACTGGACCAAAACAGACAATAAGGAAGTTGTTAGATCCAATCATCCACCCTTAGAAAACATAACCATTAAACATCATGGACATGAAGTAGTTGCTACCCCCTTTAGATTCCCTTCCTATGAAGAGAAACCAGTCAAGAAGGTGATAGAACAGAACAACTACACCAACCAGTGTCTCGGTGTCATAGGAAAACAACTTGATAGGATTGAGGAACAGATAGAAAACAAGGTAATCCTCCAAATAGGAAACCTTAGTAAAGCTGTCCCTTCCCTAGAAAAACCTTTAGTCAAGTTGCTAATAACTAGACAAACTAGTCTTAAGTCTAAGGACAAAACAACCTTAGAGATTGTCATCCAAAAGCTTGAGGAACTAGTCAAGAAGGAACTAATCACCTCTTTGTCTAGCAAGAACCCTCAGCTTAGTGTCTTAGACATCCACACAGCCTCTAGTAATTTTAGCAGAACCTCCTTAGAGAGTGAAAAGGAGAAAGAACATCTAGAAAACCAGTTTCGAGGTTTACAGATGAATAAGCTTCATCATCCAAAAGTAACCCCGACCAGTTTAACCAAGAATTGGTATCCTAGACAAACACCCCCTGACCTCCAGTTCGAGGAAAAGAATGTTAGTAACCAATTTTCAGTATCCTCTTGTAAACTCTATGAGTGGAGCATAGATGGTTTATTAGAATAAGAAATCCTAAACAAAATCCAGCATATGTCCATGGTAGCCAATAACTACCTAAATGGGAATAGATCCCATTTAGAGGTCATAAAGCTCATTGTTTAAGGATTCATAGGGAAACTTTTGCAATGGTAGAACAACTACCTAACAGAAGAATCCAAAGAAGATATCAGGCATGCTGTACAAAGAGATAAGGAAGGTCTCCCCATCTTTAATGAAAGCATAGGAAAAGGTATTCATGATAGAGTCAATACCCTGTTCTATACGATCATGGAACACTTCGTAGGAAAACCTAGCAACATCACATCTAAGATTTATGACCAGTTGAGTAATCTTAGATGTTGAACCATTGCCAACTACAGGTGGTATGAAGATGTCTTTACCACCAGAGTCATGCATAGAAGCGATTGTAACTCTCCATTTTGGAAGGAGAAGTTCATCAATGGCTTACCCAGACTCTTTGGCGAGAAAGTCAAAGAAACTCTTTGTAACCCTTTAGGTGTCATAGATTATTATAACCTAACCTATGGAGATATCTCTAGCACAATCTGCGATGAAGGAATGAAAATGTGTAGAGATATGAAAATACAGAGTCAAGCTCGTAAGAGTAAAGCCAAGTACGAAGTAGGAACCTTCTGTACCCAGTATAACTTGCCTCCTATTGCCCCCATCCAAGAGAAAATCTAAGAGAAAGGACAACTCTGAGAAATTCTCAAGGAAAAGAACAGCCTCTAACTATTATAGAAGTCAGAAGTACGGTCACTTCAAGAAAGATGATTTCTATAAGAAAGGAAAGAAATCTAGACCCATTGGTAAACATGGAGACAACATACCTAAAGCATCCAGGCAATGCTTTAATTGTGGAAAGAGAGGTCATTTTAGGTTAGGGTGTAGAAATAATGCAAAATCTCTTATCAACACTTTAGTCAGTGATCAAACCAGTTAAGATGAGATCTTTAAACTCTTAGAACTTGACCACTCAAATAGTGAGTTAGCCAGTAGTTCTAGTGACCAAGAGATCTACCAGTTAAACCAATCATCATCTTCAGAACCCTCTAGAACCTCCTCAAGTTCCTCTAGTGGCCCAGATGTTAGTCTAGCATGTAAAGATAGTTGTTGTAGGGACAAAACTATTAGTGTTCTTAGCAAGCAAAAAGAGCTTATACTAAATCTCATGGAACAAATCGAAGACCCAGTTATTAAAGCTCAGAAGCTTAGCAAATTCCATGAAACCTTAGTTAGGGAAACCAGTAAACCCAAACCAAGGATCTATGAACCAAAGGTAAACTTAGAGAAGATTTATAATAGATTTACTAAGTCTAAGAAGGAAGTTGCAATCAACGACCTTTAAAAGGAAATAAAGGAAACCAAGTCTGAGGTTAGAACCCTTAAGTAAGAACTAACCATTCTTAGGGTTGATCACAATTCCTTGATCAAGGAGTTAAACATTTGGAAAACACTTCTCACCAAGGCAATGAGAAAGGTCCCTCATTTCGGAACCCTTCAAATGAGGAAGATGAAACAATTAACCCCACAATCAATATGGTTCAAGAAGAACAACCCAATCAGAAGTTCTTAGAAACCATCAGTAGGATTAACTTCCAAAAATGACATTCCAAAGTCAGGATTGCCATCAGCAAAGACTAGGGAAAGATTAACATCCGCAAGTGGCGGAAAGATGCAGATTGAATTCAAAATCACAAAAGCACATGTGTGCTAGGATAACACATGTTTCAAAACAACATTTGTCCTTGTCAAGAATAAGACAGATAGGGTCATCTTAGGAAACCCTTTCATGTGTCTATTGTATCCTTTTGTCATGGATAGTGAAGGAATCACTACCCATCCCTTTGGCCAGCTAGTCAAGTTTAAGTTTCTTAGGAGCCCGAAACCTAGAGACATCAGTAGCCTCCAGGAAGTCTCCATTTTCAAGACCCTTAACCTTATCAGTGCCAAAACCAAGCATCTTAAGTACCTTAAGGATGATTTGAGATACAAGAAAGTTGAGGAACAGCTAACTTGTAAAAACATCCAAGCAGAGAACAGAAAGTTTGAAGAAAAACTTAAACAGGAAGTCTGTTCTAATCTACCCACAGCCTTTTGGCATAGAAAGAGACACAAAGTAGCTCTCCCATATGTCAAAGATTTCAATGAAAAGGATATCCCAACCAAAGCTCGACCTATCCAAATGAACCAAGAACTCATGGATTTTTGTAAAGCTGAGATTGAGGATCTTCTTAGGAAAGGAATTATCAGAAAGTCTAGATCACCATGGTCTTGTCCAGAATTTTATGTCAAAAAAATACTGAGATTGAGAGAGGTGTTCCCAGATTGGTCATCAATTATAAGCCCCTTAACAAAGTCTTAGAATGGGTACGATACTCAATCCCCAACAAAAAAGACTTAGTCAATAAGTTTAGCAGAGCAATGGTTTTCAGCAAGTTTGATATGAAGAGTGGTTTTTGGCAGATACAGATCAGAGAGTCTGATAGGTACAAGACAGCCTTCGCCACACCCTTTGGCCATTACGAATGGAATGTAATGCCATTTGGTCTCAAATATGCACCTTCTGAATTCCAAAATATCATGAATGAGATTTTTAATCTATTCTCCAGTCATGCTATTGTGTACATCGATGATGTACTCATTTTTCAGAATCCCTAGAACAACATTGGAAATACCTACGAGCATTCCTCCACACCATCAAACTCAACGGTCTTGCTATTTCAACCCCCAAAATCAAACTTTTCAAAACTAGTGTGCGATGCTTAGGATTTGATATAAGACATGGTGTCATCAAACCCATAGACAGAGCCATTTAATTTGCAGAAAAGTTTCCAGATGAAAAATCCTAGACAAAACCCAACTTCAAAGATTTCTAGGATCTCTCAATTACATTTCCGATTTTTATCAAAATCTCAGGTAGCAATGCAAACCCCTTTTTGATAGACTTCAAGCTAATCCACCTCCTTGGACACAAACTCATACTTCAATCGTCCAAGAAGTCAAAAAATATGTCAAAACACTTCCTTGTCTAGGAATTCCCTCAGCCAATTCCTTCAAGATTGTCGAGACTAATGCCTTTAACATAGGTTATGGTGACATTCTTCTTCAGCGTAACAGTCCTAACTCCCTGGAATAGATAGTCTGTTTCCATTTAGGAATTTGGACCCCCACTCAGATTAATTGTAGTACTATTAAAAAAGAAATTTTATCTATAGTACTATGCATTTCAAAATTTCAAAGTGATCTTTTGAATCAAAAGCTTTTAATAAGGATGGATTGCAAATCTGCAAAACATGTTTTAAAAAAAGATGTTCAAAACATTGCATTAAAACAGATTTTTGCCCGATGGCAAGCCATCCTTTCAGTTTTTGACTTTAACATTGAATTCATAAAAGGAACTCAAAACAGTATCCTTGACTTCCTTACCCGTGAATTTTTGCAGAGTCCAAACCAAGATGTCTAGGAAAAAACCTATACAACCCCAATCCCTAAAGTTGCCTAAATAGCAAACCCCTGGAAGTACCAATCAGCAAAGAACCATGGCCAGTTGGTACCAGTTTCCCTAGTGTCCATGACCAATCATTTTGTAGTTTCTACCATTCCGAAACCAAATTACGAACGGCCAAACCAACCTAGTTATAGTTCTGCCTTAGTCACCCCAGCCCCTAGGGCAATCACTCCGTATACAGTTGATGATCCCTTTGGCCCCATACAGTCCCAAAGATCATCCTAATTCTCCAGTAGGAAGAATAGGTCATCTTATGTTAAGAAACCTTTCATTCAGCATCTATTTTATATTGAACCCCACCTAGTTCATAGAAAAGATCCTTTAGCCCTTGCTATGGAAGTACTGCCCCCAGAATGGCACTTTCTCCCAAAGCACCCTGAGAAAAATATCAAGTTCTACAGAAGTATCCTCATCCAGGAAAAGTCTACTTGTGTGGAAGATATCCACTGTAGATAGGACCCCACAGTAGTCCTCTACCACAAGTTTATCATCACAGGTTTTGTCAGTAGCAAAGAATGGGGAAGGTATCCCTCGTTGCTTTGAACACTAAAAGATTTAGGTCTCCAATATAGTTACTACGATTATATGGATGCCTTTAAAAAGATCTTATTCTTCTAGAACAAGAATTATGATCATTCATGGTTTATAATGTTTGACAAAAAATACTTCAGTCAAACCCCAGTATGGTTCCTTAAATGGTGGGAAATGTTTGGCTCAATACCCCAGATCTTCCCAGAACCTTTACAGGATGCCCTCAGATACTTCAATTCGAGGTTCCAGCGCTTAAGTCATGGTTCCCAGTTCCCAGCAATCCTGCATATGACGATCATGTACAGAATACATTGGATTAGCATGTGGAACTATGCAATTAATAATAATCTGTTAAACAGAGAATTCTCAGTAAAATGGTGGGATAGCCTAAAGTTTGATTAGATCATCAGTCTCATTCACAAAGACTTCCCTCCTCTAGTCCAGAAAAGCATTGCCCAGAAATCAAGATCTTAGTCCAGCCTAGACTCCGGCCAGATCGCCGAAAAATCTAGCAAGGAATTAAAAGACATTGCCATGTAATTGCTCCTCCAGTCAGAGAAGCTAGAGTCAGAAGAAAAGGCTTCTTCTGCCTCTTCAAAAGCTTCAACCAGCCACTATCCATTTGACCCGTTCCAGGATTCACAAGACCCTTACGAAGGCCATAATTTGGATAGTCCATAGATTTTTTGGATAGCACTAGTCACTATTCAGAATAGTATTTCCAAATTGTTGATGAATAGTCCCCGCACTCAGTTGACAAGAAAAGACAAATGACAAGACACTATTCATGAACAGTACCAGTCACTATTCATAAATAGTAACCAGCACTACTTTCTAGAAGTACTATTTGCTTTCGGTGGAAAAAGTTTTCACCCCAGTAAAAGCATTTCACCTTCCGAAATTGCAATAATCTTTAGAGGATTCAAGGCTCCCTCCAGTTTATATAAGGAAGCTCAAGCTCCATTCTGAAGTAGGCTAAAATTTCACATAGTCCTTCCTTCTTTTTACAATCCAATACTTGTAATCAGATGGCAACTCCCAGTTTAGTTTACACTTGTAATACCCCAGTCAGTTTTACTTCTGTAATCACACACACACACACACACACACATATATATCCTAGGGGTCTCCTTTATTCCCCTTTTCTTCGCAACCAGCCAACTGATAATAAATGTGAGCACTAAAGTCTGATTTCAAGACATTTTATAAAGTGCAAAATGCTAAAGCAAAAAGATTTTCAACTAAAGTGATTATAAATGTGATTAATACTACTTCAACATTTTAGAACTTACTTAACAAAATTTATAACATCCCTAGCATTACTCAAGAAACAAATATTTAACATACTATATGTGTTCCATATATAATAATGTTGATGAAAGAAAGGTACTTTGGTTGTACCTCTAATCTTTGAACTCTATAAGAAGAAAATTGGAATATTGCCAAACTGTTCTCGATAATTAAAATATGAAAGTAAAGTTTTTTTTTTCTCTCTCAATAAAGTTTACTGCTAAAGAATCAGATGATTACATAACAAACATTGAGAAAGAAGACACTGCATATGAACCATTTAAGCACAATAACCACACTACTTATTATTTTAACTCAATCTCACGGTTGTTTGTTATTTTAACTAACATTGAGAAACAACCGAATTGTTTGCAGAAAATGAAAAGCACAATTGCCACACCAAGCAAGTGCCAAGTTGTGACCAAAGAACTTGTATATATGCTTTAACAAAAGACGATTAATAATTCTGCACATGCTCTGAGGCTTAGTATTCATTAGTGTAAGGTTAAATTTATTCAATCATTTTGTTGGCTTTATTCCGTACCAATTTGCTTGTAATTCAGTATTTAGAAACCCTGTATTTAGGTGGGAATCATGTAAGGGTAGTGTGTGAGAGAGTGTGAAGAAAAGCTCAAAAGTGTACACTCAAGAAGGGCCTCGCGACTGGATCTCGCGACTAGCTCGCGGTTGGCAAGTCGCCAAAGGAGGCACACGTGTGAAGCATGCAGAGGAACTGAAGAGTCACGCCAGCTGGAGCACTACAAGACAAAACTTCCAGTTTGGCTAGATAGTTAGCTCACGACTCAATCAAGTCGCGAGGTCAAGTCGCCAGACCACTTTGTTTGGGAAAAACTGACCTTTCGCATTCCAAACACACACCAGTATAAATACCTCTTATACTCACGTATTGTAGAGAGCTTCCAAAGAGAATTTTGAGAGAGAAACCCTAGAGAAAAACAAGATTGACTCATCTATAATCTTCATCCTTGACTCTTCAAATTCCTCTACTCTCACCCTTTCCATTGTTATATCCTTAAGAGGTACATTTAGCCAAATCGTTTTCTCACCATACCCATATCCATGAGAAAGTTATTTGATGCTTGGGAAGCAGTTAGGAAGGGACCAATTGATATTGGTTGATGCTATGGGCTATAGCGGAATCCGGTAAGCTAGAGAAGACAAAGGTTCGACGTAATCTTGTTGGAGCAAGAAGCTTGGAAGGCTTAAGTACACTCGGTAGATTAGGCTTGGAGGGTCTTTTGCTATTCATGTATCCCAACTTCATTCTCTAGTGGATTATTGACCACTTGGAAGGCGGCGGAGAGGTTTTACGCCGAGGACTTCGGTTTCCTCTTCGATAACACATCGCTGTGTTGTCTTTGTGTTTGTATCTCTCTTCCCTTAATCTTTGCTATTTAATTTCTACTATAGTTGTAATTTTATTTAGTTTAGATTGTTCTATCAATTCTGTTTTAGCTTATTTTCATATTCCGCACATACATTGTTTGATAATAAGCTTGAATTGGTAATTTATAATTTGAGGGTCTAAACGTTCAAGGTGTTTTACACACTAATTGAACATACAATTAGGTTTATCTACTTATTAATTTTCTATTCACATTGAATGTTTCTGCCAAAGCAAAGCTCAGAGACATTCACAGTGGTCTTGCCATCAGGACTGACTGGATCATAGGGAGAATCCTCTCCAAATTCAGCAGGCAATGACTTCCAGTGTAGACTTGGTTCCCATTCTGCTTCCGTTAGGACCTTCGTTATTTCCTTTACTACAATCTTGCTCCCCTCAGACGATAAATGAATTCCATCCCTGAAGAAGGATCATAGAGTAGTCCAATGAAGAATTAAGGCAAGTAAATTTGAAAATATACTAATATTAGAGTGATACTAGGAATACTACAAATTTTACCATATAAATTTTACGAATTGATGTGTTATCAATAAAAAAGAAAATTAATAAAACATTTATTATGTTGTTGGAGTGACACCAATCAGCTTCATTGTCATGTTAGTTTGGAAGTCTTTTATAATTAAATTGTAGTAGCTTTAGCACTCTTCCATCAGAGTTCAATGTTTATGTTTCATCCACTTCAAGTGGGAACAAAAGCGTTTGATTCCCTCTTGTTTTTTGTTTCTTCTGTTTTCAATGACCTATTTATGACTACCCAGCAAAATTACAATAATAATAAGAGTCATGCTAACGAGTGCCTTTAAGGCATTGGTTAAGAATCCACTTTAGAAAAGTTTTAACATCATTTTTATGGGAAATAAAAAAAACTGTCAAAACATTAATTACTTTTCTTTCTTTCCTCATAAAAACTTTCTTTAAATGGATTATTAAACAATGCCCTAAGGGTATTCGTTAACATTTTCCTAATAATAATGACAACGAAAGAGCACCACATCTGTAAGCAAACTCACGTAAAGCATTCTGTCAACCAATCATCCCTTTTCTGAATAGCAGTCCATAGATCAATGGCTTTAATATCCAAGTCCCTACACAGCTCTAAACAAGCTTCTGAATATATTCTGCACGACTCATTTGTCCGATTCGGCTTTCCCAATTTATCACTGGTTTCAATAAAAATATATGCTATTAGAACTGAATAATTAACTCCTACACCGAAAGAAAGAAACTATTACAATTAAAGTTATCTTTATGAGCACCTTAATGCTTCACGAATTTGTTCCTCATTGACAGGAGGAGCACTAAGAAAGATAAGGCGAGTCTTCTCTGAAAGGGTCTAACAACCAAAAGAATTTATTTCAAAGTATTCAAATAGCAATAAAGTTGTGCACCAGTGTTGAACAATCAATTCAATAGAGTCAATACCTTTAGGTGCAGGGCAATCTTCCTCATATTTTCAATATACTCAGGAAGTGGTACATGAGGGCCTAGGCCAGATGGATGAGGATGCACTGAATCATTCCCACCAAAATAGACAATCACCAATGAAGGTTGTATTGGAGCATCCTAACATAGTAACACATAAAAATTTAGCTTATCAGAATACCAAAAGAAGGGAAAAGTGCATATGCCTAAAGAAAAATTCTGTCAGCCTCATGACTGCAACAGCTGAACCTAGATAAACAAATGACCCCTGGAGTTTGACAGGTCCAACCATGTAAGATATTTTTCACTAAGAAATCAATCTTTGAATGTTTTCAGTAAATCCCAATTCACTTCATGATAACTTCAGCCCCATAATGAGTCAGGTTCTATGGCATATGATATGAGTATGAACTATGGAATATTAACCATGAAATTGATCCACTTCTAATGGAGAAAATAATTTTTTCTTGTTTTTACTCCTACTTATGGAATGTGGATGTACTATATGTATCATTTTAGATACTGCAAGGTATGGAAGAAACTATAACCTTCAACTGTGATGCGTGTGATTAAACATACAATACCTTTGGAAAGATTTGATCCAAAACCTGCAGAGCACGCCTGGAATTCCAGCCAGAGTATCCTCGCAAAAATATGTCTGCCTATTTAGAGTTAAAAATCTAAAATCAGTTTATTTCTACTCTTATAGGGGAATGAAAATTAGAGTTAACAGAGAACATAATGAGCCACAGTTTTTATGCCACTGCTTTGGCCTGTCTGTTTCGTCTTGCACACACTTTAACAAGGTGTTAATGCAGAGTTCACCAGAATCACAAGCAGCGCTCAAAAAACTCAGTATTGTGTTATTACTTTCGCAAATTTCCAGTTCTTCAGTATATCTTCCCTTCCTTGTTGCTAGTCTCAGTTGCTTTTCAATTAAATATTCAAAAGACAAGAGCCTTGTAGCTCAACTGACAGCTTCTAATGTTTCCATTAAGGACGTCCAGGGTTAAAAACCTATTTGCAAAATGCTTCTGAATAATGATCCTACCCATGACTCATCTCAGTACAAAACCTACAAAATTTGCTTCTATATGTATGTCTCGCTTTACAGTAAACAAGAGTATGAAAATAAATGTAACATAAATTTGCAAAAGGTTTTTGACATCAAAAAAGATTATAAAGTTCATAAAACCTTATTCATAAAGATACAGTATGGAATTTCACTGGATTGGCCAGTACAATCCGGTGCAACCCAGAATTTGACTGAATAAGTAGGTTGATTTTTGGCATGAAAAATTCCAGACATTTTGATCCATATGGAACGGATTTCAAAACTCTAGTCCTTGACACTTCATAGGCATGCCCCATCCTATCATATGTCATAATCTATGTAGACCTTTAACATATATATATATATATATATATATTGGCTCTCACCTACAAAGTTTAGTCCAAATCAGTTTGAAAAAAAAAAAAAAAAAAAAAAAAAAAAAAAAAAACTACAACCCACTCCTCCAACCCACTATGTGACAATTCATAAGACTATATTTACATATGTTAAATAAGAAAAACTACTAAAAGTACACATGGATTGGCTTTTCAACTGCCACAATAATAGGTTGGAAGAATTTCCTTTTCTCTAAACCTCTCTCCCTTCAAATGAATGCTCAATGATCCTATCAACGAATTAAGCAAACTCAAGATAAAAGCACAGTTAGCAGATTATGTCATGTGGAACCCGCCACTATGATCATAATAATATCTCTTATATCAAATGTAAGTGGCAATAAACAGCTAATGTCAAATCCAGTGTGCAGTGTGAGACAATCATAACGTTTAGATAACCACATACATATGTTTCTCACACCCTTAAGAGCACAAAGGAAAAAAAGAAAGTACCTTACGAGCATATAAGGTAGCAAGAGTAGTACCCCATCCTTCGTTGCTAAAACTTAACTGAACTATGGAAGAACCAAACAATACAAGTTGAGGCCTCACTGGTCCAACCATTTTCTCTCTAAAGAAATACATGTTCCAACTTCCAAGTGGAATTTATAGACCTCGTCTCGTCATGGGCTCATGGGCAAACGGTCAATTTTTCCATTTTGTGGGGGTATAGTGTGAAATAAACACAGCATTAGTCATTGTCACATGACTCACATTGACCATTAAGGAAAAAAAAAAAAAAATTAATGTGGTATTTGGCACTTTGCCCATGTATAATTTTAAGAATATCTAGCTTCATGCGTCACTTTGTGCGTCTATGGTTTAAAAAGATATAGCATGAGACATCTTTCACACATGGGCGGCTCTAGGTACAGTCCAGGGGGTTCAAATGAACCCCCTAAGCTGGGCCAAAAAAAAATATATATTATATATAATTTTTTTTATTTTTTTATTTAACCCTACTAAAATAAATTTTGAACCCCCTAGACCTAAATTTTTTTTAAGCCTAGCTGAAATGAATTTGAATATGATCATCTTGACAATATCCTGGTTTTTTTAAACACAAAAAAAAAAAAAAAAAAAAAACCCTCAATAACAAACCAATTTGACTTAAAATATGGGGGAAAAATAGTAAGCCTAACAATAAAAGTATAAATTTGTTCATCTTAAATAAAAAAAATCATTTAGATCTTAACAAATTTGAAATAAACTAATACATTAAAAGTTTATTGTATTTAGATCTCACTTGGAGTTCACTTAACAACAATAATTCATATGTTGATTGTATTTAAAAACAATAGATGATTTTCAAGATTTAATCTTAGCAACAATAATTAATATCTTCATCGTATTAATAAACAATGTGCAATGAACTTATAATTTATCTTATATGAAAAACACTATGTTCATAACATGCTTATAATAAAGTCTAAAATAACAGATTGTTATTAGCTGTTACTAATGAAAAAAAAAATTCAGTAGTGAGTTTAAATTAGAACTAATAATAACTTATGACCTAAAATTTGTTAGAAAAATGTTGTGAAAATATTGTAGATGTAGTACTTCTTATCTTTTATTTTCTTGCTAGTACGTACTATGAAAATTTTTGTAATAAAGCAATCACATAGGCCGCAAGATTTACTTTTTTTTTTTTACCCAAAATGCATCTTCTTACTGGCCTCCCAAAAAGTATATCTTGGAGCCGTTATTGCTCTCACAATATGCAAAACTTGCAAATGTTGTGAGATAAATATCTTATAAGAAAAATTTCTTATGATCGAGTGGTCCAGAGCCACATATCTTGAAGGGTGGGAGAAGATCCTTCCGTTTAAATCCTTTAAGGCCCGTTTGGTATGAGTATTGTGGTTTTGGTTTTCGAGTATTGTAAAAAAATGTAATTTAAAAAGTGTACTAAGAACATGTCTTTTGAGTACTTATAATACAAAAGTATATGCTTGTTAGCATGTTTTTATAACATTCTTTTAAAAATGAAAATTTTAGATATAATTGAGTGTTTGCAACGAGTACGTGTTTTTTTTTAAGTGAATTAACTATTATTTTTATTTTTCATAAAAAAACTATTTTTTTTATTGTTATATAAAAAAAACTATTATTTTTATTCAATGAGAGAGAAAAGTCCCTCGCAAAGACAACAGCGCTCATCTCGTCTCCTTCTCTGCTCTACCAAACTTGAAGAATCCAAACCAAACCTCAAGAATCCAAACTCCCATTGCATTATTTCTCTCCATGTTACAGGTGGCTAAATAAAAAACCAACTAAAACATATCCAGTGGCGGCTCTAGGATTATTTTCTAGAGAGGTCAATAAGAAATATAAATTATACAAAATTTAAAATAAAAGAGAACTTGAATATATTGACATCACACAAAAAATAAACACAAAAACCCAAATACATAAGGTTTCATATTTTAAAATCTTTGCACAATATCTTTATTATCAATCCTATGATTTACGTCTCTTTCAACGTACATAGCCAAGCAATTATTCATTCACTAATCTCTTATTTGATTGATTTATTTCAAATTTTTAAAGATCGAACATGGTTTTTTTTCCTAAGCTTTAAGATTGACAAATTTCTACTTTTGTTGTTGGACTTTTTCTTTTATTTTTATCTTTTCTAGATTTTGATCAAATTGGCTTGTTATTGGTTGTGTGTGTGTGTGTGTGTGTTTAAAAAGGCCAAGATATTGTTAAGAGTATAATATTCAAGTTTGTTTCAGTTGAGTTTTAAAAAAATTTGAGTTCAGTGTGTTAAATTTTTATTTTAAAGGGTCAAATAAAAAATTTTGAAAATTATAATATATATATATATATATTCCAATTCAGGGGGTTCATTTGAACCCCCTAGGCTTCAAGTGGAGCCGCCCATGAACATATCAACATGACATGTGCAGAAGCTCTTGTCAAAATCATGGTCCTTGATTGTATTCATAGTTGGCCCTGAAGAATCCAAACTCCCATGCATTATTTCTCTCCATGTTACAGGTGGCTAAATAAAAAACCAACTAAAACATATCACCATGACATGTGCAGAAGCTCTTGTCAAAATCATGGTCCTTGATAGTATTCATAGTTTTTTATTTAGCCACCTGTAACACGGAGATAAAAAATGCATGGGAGTTTTCTTAAAGGGAAAGCCTAGTGAAAAGGGTTTGGAATTTGGGGCTGTAGTGTGGGTTTTGATTTGTTTTGGGTTAATTCCAAATGGGTTTGCAAGAGAAAGCCTAGTGAAGAAAGAGATATGAGTTTTCTTAAAGGGAAAAATGTTGACTACAACTTTTTTCATAATTTACTTATGTGGTAAGTTATGAGTGGTGAAATAAAAGTGGTGGGTCTATAATTTTATTACTCATGACTTGTCAAATGAGCAAGCTGTGAGAAAAATTGTGCTACTAGCATTGCTCTTCTGAGGGAGTACTAAAGTTGTTTGTGTTTATAATGTCAAGACTACCGCGCACCCTTGGTGCGGTGGTCACTCAACAAGTATAAGTTCTTGTGTGAGGTGTGGAGGGGAAGGGTTAAGGTTCAAGTTTTCAAGAGGGAGCTTCACACACATACATTTAAATTAGGCTATAGTAGAATTTCTATCTTGTATAAAAAAAAAAGTACGTAAAGTTAGATGCTGGGTCCCAGAGTCTTCAAACTAATTACAATAATGTCATTTAAATCTGTTACTTAAAACTAAAAACTCCTCAAGTACACTCAAAATATAATGTTTAAACTCTACAAATTGAAAATGATGTTTGAAAACTCCCTATGCTTTACCAAACATGGTTTTTTTTTTTGTCTCCACCATTTTCAGCACTTAAATTATAAAAACTGTGATTTAAATGTTGCCACCAAAATGGCTCTTAACTTCCTTATAGTATTTAGGTTGTGTTATGTTTTGGGTGAAAAACATATATGGAAAATATTTTACACCTAACAGGGTGTTCGGGTGGATTGGAAAATACGGTCAAACTGAAATCAATTTCAGTTTGATTGTAAAATAAGGACCCCTTTTGTCTAAAATCTTTTACACTTCTATTTTACCTTCAACTGAATTACACTTCTATTTTTAGCCACTACCTGAACACACACACACACACACACACACACACACACACATACACACAGAGAGAGAGAGAGAGAGACACACACACACACACACAGAGACACACACACACACACACAGAGAGAGAGAGAGACAGACACACACACACACACACACACACACACACAGAGAGAGAGAGAGAGAGAGAGAGAAGCTCTGGCCAAGACAACCATCCGACGTATTTTTCGGCGTATATACATATTTTTTTGTAATAATTTTACATGTAAACCAAAGACTGGAAACCATTTTTCGGTGTATTTTCCAAAACACAACCAAACAACTGAAAATATTTCCTTTCCAAAAAATATTTTCACCTGAAAAAAATTTTACATTCGGAAAACATTTTACATCAAGCTAGACACAGCCTTAGTTTGATTTGTAACAAAGGGCAAAGCTTCAGGAGATCGTTCGATGTACTGGACCATTAGGATGAGGACACATGGCCAAAAGTGGACGTGTCATCATCTTGACAAGTTCAATGCATTTCGGCATTTGAGGCAATGGACATAAACCAAGTTCTGTAATAAGTGACACTTATTTGATTTTGTGTTGCTTATGTGGATTTTTTTTTTTTATGATCACTAAATTTTTAAATATCACATATCTTTTATCTTACTAAAAATTAGAAAGAATTGAAAGATTTAAATATAAAGAGATAATTTTCCATATCCAATCTTGTGATTTCTTTTAAAAAATATATATTATAGTTACAATGAAGGAGGAAATATTTGAATTTCAGACTTTTCTGATAGAAAACACCAAAAAAAGAAAAAGAAAAAAAGAAGTCAATTCAGTTATGAGGCTATTAATAAGAAATGGTCAATTACACAATTTTTGTTTGAGAATGCGTAGACGTGCTCGTGTGGATGGCGGTTTTATTGAGATCCCCAAATTGTGGCATGGGCATGTCACATGTGATGTGGCACACATGGGCCTTGAGTAGTTACCGACAAATTGAATCCTATCATTTCAAAAGTAACAAATTGAACCATGATGTTTCAAAAGGTAACAAAATAAACGCTAACCATATAAATTTAGACACTACAATTCTACTTAAATGGGTGAGGTTCAAAACTTTTTGAAATTTTATGGTTTAATTAATTTGTTACTTTTGAGACTATATAAAGGATACAATTTGTTTTTGAAGCATCATGATATAAATTATTTTTTTTAACATCAGGATTTAATTTGTTAGTTGTTACTTTTGATCTTGAAACTAAAGAGTTTAACTTGTTACTCTAAATAAAAGTTCACTTTCATGCCAAAAAACAAAATGGCAGACTTTTGGATCACCGACACGTTAACCAAGTTTGTAATCTTTTGCTTCTAGAAAAAACAAAAGTTAGTGATTTTTTTACCCGTATGCATAAAGAAGTTATTTTTTTTTTTTAGAACAAGTGTTGAGAGTCTAATACAACGGAATAAAAAAATAAAAGTTCACTTTCATGCCAAAAAACAAAATGGCAGACTTTTGGATCACCGACACGTTAACGAAGTTAGTAATCTTTTGCTTCTAGAAAAAACAAAAGTTAGTGATTTTTTTACCCGTATACATAAAGAAGTTTTTTTTTTTTAAACCAAGTGTTGAGAGTCTAATACAACGGAATAAAACACAAGCATATATATATATATATATATATATATATATATATATGCTTGTTTCAGAACTCCTCCCTTCCTCCTTATGTAAAATTCCCATGTCATATGTAACAACCCTTTTCAATCTAATAATATCAATAAATTTGTTGTATATAGTATACTGTTCTATTCCACATCTTCCAGTAATATTGTATGTATTGTTAATTGCTTACATTCTCAACCAACTCCCATAATAGTCTTCTTACACCCCCTTTGAATCTCTGTGTCTTCCTCTATATTCTATTTCTTCCTTTATGTTCTCTATATTTGGAATCAGAGCCATATAACATTTTCATCTGCTTTGATTAGTATACTTAAATTATTGTCTTAAATAGTATGCTTTGTGATTTATAGTTGCCACAATAAGTGGATTCTTTATATTAATCACATCAGAACACTAGACTATATAATCAAGTAGAACATTAAGGAGTCTATTTTTAAGCGAACCAAAGAAGCTAGTTTTCCAGAATCACCTTGTGGACTTTTTAGCCAAAAGTTAGTAATGTGGTCCTGTTAGGTTTGTGGAAAACAACTCTTTCTGTCGAAAACCAGTATGACTACCATAGCCTCTACAGAGAATGATACCTCTAAATTCCCTTTTGATTCTTCCCTTTGTAGATCCACAACAAATAGACTAGACTATTTATATGAAATCTCCAATGTACCAGAAGATAGTAAAATCCCTATTACTAATTTTCCTATTGTAAATCCCTACACTATATTTAATAAACCCCAATCTTCTTTCAAAAAAACCATAAAAAAAATATATTGGTCCTTCTCATCCTTCTACTATAAAAGAATATGTTCAAGCCTCTAAGTTTGACCAGTTCAATATTCTAGCAAATGATGGTGAAAACTTCATTACTCTTTCCCTTCCTAGGGAATTTGTTAACTCATGGCAAAAGCAAGAGTATACTCATCTTCACTTTGGTGCTGTAAGGTTGGCATTAACTTTCCATGGAAGGAAGGGACTCCTTGCAGTCTCTAGAATGGCACTTCTTGACTCCAAATTTTTGGAGTATCAACATGCAGTCATAGGAGCTGTCCAGAGAACTCTGAATGCTAGAACTGTTTTTGTCACATTATTCCCAAATTTCAATATGCCTTTAAAAGATCCCCATCTTTGTGATGCTCTCAAAGTTCAAGTTCAGATTACTGGAGCTTCTTAAGTACAAGATACTTATGCAGCTACTCCATTATCAGCTTGCTTGAAAGAAAGATATGAAGCTGGTGATCCTAAAGTAGACCTCTTAGGAGAACCTTCTGGAAAATTTGACTATTATGTCTTTTATCCCAAAACCAAAAAATAGAAACCCCAGTCTTCTCCTCTTCCATGCAAAGAACCCAAGCCTAAACAAGATCCTAAACATGAGCCCAAACCTTCATTGATTCCATATTACTAGAATATCCTCCCTAAATTACATAAATATCATCATACTCCTTACACACAAACCCAAACACAAAAACCTTTACCCTGCTACACTATTGATAGTCCTTCATCTTCTTATGATCAAGATTTTCCTCCACTAGAAACCTTTGACCACCCCCAGGCTAACACAAAATATGATTGGAAAATCAAAACTCCTGTTGGAACTAATTCAGATGGAACACGAAAACAAGTTTCATCAGCAGAGGCAGCTTTAAATTGGCAAGTAGAGAATGCTATGGTCCAAAATCAAGCTCTTTTAAAGATTCTTGAAAACTAGCAAAAATTGTCAAAAGCAGTCACACAGACCTTTTCATCATCTGAATCTCTTACCAATGATTTGAAGAAGAAAATCAAGAAAGTAGAACAAGAGCTTGCAACAATTGCATCCACAGTCAAAGATATGTCAGTTTCCTTCCCCCTTTTGAGACAAAAAGAAAAAGAAAGAAAGCAGTTGTTGTCACAACTCCAATTTATAGAGAAATCCTAAAAGATAGAAACACAAGCTTGCCCAATGTTTGTCTATACCTCCCACCAATCCAGAAAATTGTTGTACAAAGATTTGTCTATACCCTTAGCCTCTCCATTCTAATCCAATTCCACAAGTCAAAACTTCCAACCCTTAACCACAATACACCGTGATCATAACCCTCTCAAGAGCAGTAGAATCCTTCCAGGCATAACATATCCAATACAACCCAAGACAGAGACTTAAAGCCAATCACAGAATGAACCCTTCCCTGATAAGTACCCATTATCCCAACCCTCGGATCCAATTGTTGGTGCATCCTCCAAACCCCTAGATATGAACATGTTAACAATAGATCCTGATCCTCCAAACCCAATATCATATTTCCTAAAAGCCATCACTTTAGATGATTCAAATAACCTGCCTATGCTCCAATCATTGCTGATACCGATTTGGATCTTTTTGATCTTGGTCTTGAAGGAATATTTATGTACTAACAAGATGATCAACCAACAATAGAAGAAGATGATGTTCTTCATCCTCCACCTCCACCACCTATTTTTCCACCTCCACCTTCTATTCCTGATAGCCAGACTTGTCTCACCTATTCATCAATGACAGATTTGAAACATTTATTTACCATTGATGATGCTCCTCCTTCCAAGTGGCATGGAAAGTTTTTTGACATATATTCATGGTGTACTGCTGAATTCCATGTTCCAAATTCCACAATTGCCAAAGTAATTACTAAATTCATTGCAAGGCTTACAGGAAGACTAAGAGAATGGTAGATTTCCTTAGGAGAATTTCGACAAAGGCATGCGGCCCAATCTCAAGCATTGGAATATTTCTTTACAATTATTCATAATGAATCCTAGGGGCACAACATACTACACAGAAGTTGCACGAGAAGAATTTCTTGCCATGAAATGCTGTTCATTTGAAATGAGAGATTTAGAAAGACACTTTGATCGGATGTCAAGGCGATTTTATACCATCAATGGCATGGATGCTGTGAATATCAAGTGGAATTTTCTCAATTCTCTTCCAGAACCATTGGGAGACGAAACCCTTCGAATGATGAATATCTAAAGAATAATTTTGAATCAAGCCTCATTAGGAGAAATTTATCAGCATATGCTTATTGCCCTGGAAAAGCTCTACAACCAAAGAAGATTCACAATGAACTCAAGGACAACTGCAAGAGGAAAGATTTGCAGATAAAATGTTATGAAAAAAATTGTGATTGTTTGATTAAAAAAAAGAAGCCACTTCAGGAAGTATTCTTTAAAAAAGAGATACCAGGCAGAACCAAAGAAAAGGTTTTTCAGGAAAAAGAAATGGAGATTCCTCAAGAAAAAGCACTTTAGAGGAAAGACTTCCAAAGTCTGCTTTGTTTACAGAAAATCAGGACATTTTGCAAAAAAACTGCCCGAAGAGAGAAAAGGCAACAAAGCTTCTTGAGCAAGCCCAGATTCATGCAAAAGACACTCCATTTTTTGAGGTAGAATCACCCTATTCGTTAAATGACGAATATTCTCCTCAAGCACTAGTAGTCATGGGATACCCTACAACAGAAGAAGACTCAGATTTCGAATCAGTGGCCTCAGACCCAGAAATTCAAGCCATCTATACTTCTCAGCCTACTCTAGTCTCTTTGGCAAGCCCCATTCCTATTTCCCAAGTTCACATTCTCCTTGATTCATATTCCAGACCTACTCTTGTCATTGCTCTTTTTGATATTGGAGCAGTAGCAACAATCATTCATCCCAAAATATTACCTAAAGAATTTTGGTTACCACATTACCAAATGTTTGTGCAGTAAATGGAGAAACATTCCTAATCACAAAAAAATCAAACCCATACTGATTAGAATTTTCCCAACCCTCACCATAAAACATCAAGTTCTTGGATCATCTCTCACTAGTAGAGACCTTCTTATAGGCTTTGATATCCTTCACCAAATACCTAGCCTTAGATGGTCATCAAAATGACTTTCTCATAAACAACATCTTCTTACTTGGACCCAAGTTCCTCATTTATTTGTTGTTGATCCTTATGACTCCCTAAGATTCTAGATCATTAATGATTGTTGTGCAAATAGCCATTCTGAGTTTTTACAAAAAAATCCAAATCCCTTGTGGATGAATCCAAACTTTTTTCATACACCTTCCCTTTAAAAAGAATGAATATGTCAATTCTACAAAAGCTAGCCACAGAGGAATGAATCCAGAACATTTAGCTCTAGCCAGACAAGAGATTTCCACACTCCTCACTTCAGGACTCATTGAACCCACTTCTTTCCCGTGGGCTTGTGAAGCCTTTTATGTTAACAAGCATGCTGAGCAAATCCGAGGAAAACTCAAATTGGTAATCAACTACCAAGATCTCAATCATTTTCTAGCAGATGTTAAGTTTCCGTTGAGAAACAAAAGTGCTCTTTTCCAACATCTTTCAAATGCAAAAGTGTTCTCAAAGTTTGATCGTAAAGTAGGATTTTGGAAGCTAGGAATTCATCCAGAAGACAGATACAAAATAGCGTTTTGTATCCCAAATCATCATTACCAGTGGACGGTTATGCCCTTTGGACTAAAAACTACTCCATCTCAGTTCCAAAAAGCAATGGTGACCT
This sequence comes from Lithocarpus polystachyus, assembly GCA_033629205.1. Lineage (NCBI taxonomy): Eukaryota > Viridiplantae > Streptophyta > Magnoliopsida > Fagales > Fagaceae > Lithocarpus > Lithocarpus polystachyus. The sequence goes on from CM066168.1 coordinate 40,875,303, forward strand.
TGTTTCAACCTCTCTTGGCAAATGCATTAATCTATGTAGATGATATTCTTCTCTTCTCAAAAGATGCAGATTCCCATGAAAAATTGCTCGATGAATTTTATAATTTAGTGAAATCCCAAGGAATTATGCTCTCAGAGAAAAAAATGGTCATTGGGCAAACATCAATAAAGTTTTTAGGGATGACTATCTCAGATGGAAAGTATACTCTACAACCACAAATTGCTACATCTCTTAAAGAGTTTCTAGACAAGATTTCTACTGCTAAACAGATACAATGGTTTCTTGGAATTGTTAATTATATGTCTAATTTTATACCAAAGATTTCCAAGTACAGAAACTATCTAATCAACACTTGAAGAAGAACCCCCTAGAATGGGATTCACACCACACAGAATTCGTCTAGCAATTGAAAAAATTGGCAGAAAGGCTTCCTCCATTGCAAATTCTAAGACCAGGCAAGCGAGTACTCTAAACAAATGCTAGTGACAAATACTGGGCAGCAACTCTTTTTGAGGAAACTAATGGAAAGAGGAATATTTGTGGATATAAAAGTGGTGCATTCAAGACCTCAGAGCTCCATTACCATTCCACGTTTAAAGAAATACTTGCAGTAAATAATGGAATTGAAAAGTTCCAATTTCATCTCCTTGGGCATAATTTTATAGTCGAAATGGACATGTATTCCTTTCCAAAAATGCTTCATTTCAAAAGAAAGATGCTCCCTCATCCTCAGCTACTTAGATGGTCAAATTGGTTTTCACAGTGGTCTTTCCAAGTCAGGCATATAACGGAAAAGATAATTTGATCGTTGACTATCTTTCTAGAAAACCCCCAACTATTAATACCACAGACATTCCTTAACCTTTGTGTGTATACCCTATCACAGACCCATCCTCATCCTCACATTCATATTCCATAATTGATATGATAGAAAACCTTCCCTCAGACATAAAAGATCACATAAAAAACTTGACACTTGAAGCCAGATCCAAAAGAATCATCAGAGTTCTCCATGATTACCTTAAACAACATTACAACCATTTCCTTGCCATCTATCCTGACCCTGACTAGCCATGGAAAACACCTTTTGCCTTTTGGATATCTAATTTGACTATTTTCCATTACCTTTACATGTGGTATTTGCTAAATGAGTATTATTTGTGCATTCATTTTGAACTAGGATTTTACAAGCTCCTTTTTCCAAACAATAATAGATATTTTGAAAAATTTTGGTTTGAAATCCTAAAAAATGATGCTCATAATGAAGATTGGAAACAATATACCACTAAGTTCATCCAAGATATGGACACAAAATTACTGCAGAATCTATGATTGTCAAGTTTAATTCAAAAAAAGATGTTCAAGCAGAAGGAATTTTCCACTCGCCAAAAGTCCATTAGCTCACTAATCTAAATAATTCTCTCCATGTGCATGTGAACCCTTCTTGGTCATGCTGCCAGAAAGCACTCAGGTGGACAGAAACTCTCAACACAGGAATTCAAAACCCGAATGACTCAGGGCCAAGTACTCCAGAAGTCTATCACCAGCAATTGCCACATGTTGATGCTTGGGAACTACCCAATCCTTTGCTAGTTGGCCACCATTTCATAAACAATGATCCTTATTATGATAATCATGACCTAGATCTGGATATTGAGGATGATTGGTTCCAAGGAAGAGATAAATGGGACTAATAGTATTCAACACTTAAAAAGAAAAGAAAGGAAGAAGATTTCATCTTTATCTATTGGCAGCATACATTCCTCCATATGGCAGCAGCTTTTATCATTCCCACTAGCTTTTATCATTCCCAACAAGTCCTACCAGAAGACATTATGGTGCTAAAAAGGAGATTTGTCAAGCCCATGCATTCTACTGTGTTGTCAGCAAAATAATTGTTTGTAAAATATGTTGAATTGTAGTTTGAGTTCTGGGTTCTATAAATAGAAGATTGGTGTATGAAGGAGGGATATAGAGCCTTAGAGTTTCAGAACTCCTCCTTTCCTCCTTATGTAAAATTCCCATGTCATGTGTAACAACCTTTTCCAATTTAATAATATCAGTAAGTTTGTTGTATATACTATCTCGTTCTATTCCACATCTTCCAGTAATATTGTATGTATTGTTAGCTGCTTACATTCTCAACCAACTCCCATAATTATCTTCTTACACCCCCTTTGAAGATTATTATGGGAGTTGGTTGAGAATGTGCAAGCAGATGGGAATGCGTAGCTTTTGCTTTTAGATTTTAGCTTTTAACTTTTTTGGCTTACGTAAAGTTTTTTAAAACATCAAAAAAAAAAAATTTTTCCTCACAATCAGTCAAAATCCAGATAAGCTCATGTAGTTCTACGTCTAATGATTACTGTTTCATCAAAAGGCTAACTAGGCCCATCAAGAAATGTGGTATCGGACCCACCCATTAAAACTTTTTTAATGACAACGTTGGGCCTAGAAATATGCGATTGGCTATAATAAAGCCCACTACCATGCAGGATGTTTTATATTCACAACATAAGCAGGTCTTTCTCGTTAGTTTTGGAATGGTGGTCAATTTGAAGTAGCGCTGTAGCACATATCATTTAAAATTAATTATTGTTCATTATTTGATGATCAATTCAAGTCACAAACAGGTTTAAATGGTAATTTACTTTATTATTATATCTATTTGGAGATTTTGTCAATAGGAGACAAATAGATTAAGTTTATTTTTTTCTCTTTTTCCTTATAACAAGTGGAGAAAAAGGAATTCGAACCTAAGTACACTCCTTCATGAGAAAATTAGATAATACTATGATCCACTAGCTAATCTTAAAAGATTGTTTTTATTGAAGTATATGTATATTTCATTTTTTTAAATCCCAGGATGATATTCTGGGTCTCGTTTATTATCTCTTTCACTACAACCTATCCACCAGTAATTATAAATGCGAGCACTATGTCCAATTTCAGGACATTTTATAAAGTGAAAATTTCTTAAAGCAAAAAGACTTTACAACATAACAACAAAAGTGATAATAAATCATGATAATAAATGTGATTAGTATTACTTCAACATTTTTATGAATTATATATTTATGTAATAAAATTTATAGCATCTATAGCATTACTCAAGAAATAAATATTTAACATTCCATCCATGTTCCATATATAATACCGTTGATGAAAGCAAGGCACTTTGGTTGTATCTTTAATCTTTGAGCTCTATAAGAAGAAGTTTCTCAAAAAAAAAAAAAAAAAAAAAAAAAATCAACTATGACGGCGCCACTTTCGAGCATGAGGGAAAGTCTGGGATATGAGTAATTATTCGAGACTCATGTGGTGCGGCAATTGCATCTCTATCACAGCTGATTCCTTATGCTTACCAGGTAGCAGACATGGAGGCAATTGCAGCTACCAGGACGCTAGAATTTGCAAGGGAAATTGGGATTATTGATGCCATTTTGGAAGGAGACTCTTGCCTTGTCCATCATGCTTTAACAAGGGGTGAACAGTCCCTGTCTCCGTTTGGGTTGTTGGTGGAGGATGTTAAAGTTTCATCAACTAGTTTTCGTACATTACTTTACTCTCGTACAAAGAGAGAAAGTAACGATGTAGCTCATGGATTAGCTAGACATGCCATTTATCTTTCAGATTATGGAGTGTGAATGGAGTCTGTTCCTCCACTTTTTTATGCTGTATTTCAGGCTGATTTAACCAATATTATTCAATAAAAGACTTGACAAGCCGGATTCTCAAAAAAAGAAAAAAGAAGAAAATTGGAATATTGCCAGACTGTTCTCATTAATTAAAATATCAAAGTAACATTTTTTTTTCACTCAATAAAGTTTAATGCTAAGGAATCAGATGATTACATAACAAACATTGAGAAAGAAGACACTGCATATGAGCCATTTAAAGCACAATAACCACACTAATTGTTATTTTTAACTCAATCTCAGGGCTGTCACAGCCGAATTGTTTGAAAAAAAATGAAAAGCACAATAACCACACCGGGCAACTGCCAGGTTGTGAACAAAAAACTTGTACATATGCTTTAATGAATGACTATTAATAATTTTGCACATGCTTAGAGGCCAGTATTTATTAAATTTATTTACTTATTAATTTTCTATTCCCATTGCATGTTTCTGCCGAAGCTGGCCTCAGAGACATTCATGGTGGTCTTGCCATCAGGACTGACTGGATCATAGGGTGAATCCTCTCCAAATTCAGCAGGCAATGATTTCCAGTGTAGACTTGGTTCCCATTCTGCTTCCCCAAGGACCTTCATTATTTCCTTTACTACAATCTTGCTCCCCTCAGACGACAAATGAATTCCATCCCTGAAGAAGGATCATAGAGTAGTCCGATGAACAATTAAGGCAAATAAATTTGAAAATGACATTTTTTAATATCAGAGTGATGCAAGGAATGCTACAAATTTTACTACATAAATTTTACAAACTGATGTATAACCAATCAAAAAGAAAATTAATCAAACATTTATTTATTAGATTGTTGGAGTGACACCAATCAACTTCATTGTCATGTCAGTTTGGAAGTCTTTTAAAATAAACTTGGTAGTAGCTTTAGCACTCTTCCATAGAGTTCAATGTTTATGTTTTCATCCACTTCAAGTGGGAACAAAAAGGTTTGATTCCCTCCTTTTGTTAACTTGTGTTTTTTGTTTCTTCTGTTTTCAGTGACCTGTTTATGATTATTGATTACACAGCAAAATAATAATGACAACAAAAGAGCATCACATCTGAAAGCAAACTCACGTAAAGCATTCAGTCAACCAATCATCCCTTTTCTGAATAGCAGTCCATAGATCAATGGCCTTAATATCCAAGTCCCTACACAGCTCTAAACAAGCTTCTGAATATATTCTGCAGGACTCATTTGTCCGACTCAGCTCTCCCAATTTATCACTGGTCTCAATAAAAATATGTGCTATTAGAACTGAATTATTAACTCCTATACAGAAAGAAAGAAACTATTACAATTAAAGTTATCATTATGAGCACCTTAATGTTTCGCGAATTTGTTCCTCGTTGACAGGAGGAGCACTAAGAAAAATAAGGCGAGTCCTCTCTGAAAGGGTCTAACAACCAAAATAATTCATGTCAAAGTTTTCAAATTGCAATAAAGTTGTACACCAGTGCTGAGGAATCAATTCAATAGAATCAATACCTTTAGGTGCAGGGAAATCTTCCTCATATTTTCAATATACTCGGGAAGTGGTACATGAGGGCCTAGGCCAGATGGATGAGGATGCACTGAATCATTACCACCAAAATAGACAATCACCAATGAAGGTTGTATTGGGGCATCCTAACATAATAACACACAAAAATTTAAATTATTAGAATACCAAAAGAAAGGAAAAGTGCAAGAGTATGAGGAAAAATGCATATGCTTAGAGAAAAATGCTGGCAGCCTCATGACTGCAACAACTGAACCTAGATAAACAAGAGAGCCTTGGAGTTTCTCCAGTCCAACCATATAAGATATTTCTCACCAAGAAGTCAATTTTGAATTTGATGGATGTTTTCAGTAAATCCGAATTCACTTCGTGATAACTTCAACCAAGTAATGAGTCAGATTTTATGGCATATGAACTATGGAATATGAACCACGAAATTAATCAATTTCAAATGGAGAAAATCATTTTTTTTTTCTTGTTTTTACGCCTACTCATGGAATGTGGATTTACTAGCAATAAACATCTACTATATGTGCCATTTTAGATAAAGCTATGGAAGAAGCTATAACCTTCAAGTATGATGTGTGATCAAACATACATTACCTTTGGAAAGATTTGATCCAAAACCTGCAGTGCACGCCTGGAATTCCAACCGCAGTATCCTCGCAAAAATATGTCTGCCTTCAAGAGTTACAAATTTAAAATCAGTTTATTTCTAATCTTAATATGGCATGAAAATGTACGCTTAACAGAGTAAATGATGAACCACAGTTTTGATAGCACTGTTGTTTGACAAGTTCTCTTTGAACAAGAACAGATTAATTGACATGCGGCCAGTGTGTTTCCCCTTGCACAGGCCATAACAAGGCTTTAATGCAGAATTAACCAGAACCACCAGTAAGGCCCAAACAGTATTGTATTACTTCTGCAAATTTTCCAGTTCTTCAATAAATCTTCGCTTCCTTTATGCCAGTCTCAGTTACTTTTCAATTACATATTCAGAAGGTTATTCGCAAAATACTTCCGAATAATGATCCTATCCATGTTTCATCTCAGTACAAAATTTACAAACATTGCTTCTATGTACATGTCTCACTTTACAGTAAACAAGAATATGAAAATAAATGAAACATAAATTTATAAAAGGTTTACAAAAAAAAAAAAAAAAAACATTCATAAAGATACAGTATGGATTATCAAAACAAAAACAAAAAGATACAGTATGGAATTTCACTGAAATGGCCAGTACAATCCAAAATTTTGACCTAGACTGAACAAGTAGGTTGACCTAAACTCTCTGTAGTAAATGTTCATCCTATCCAATCTTTTTTTTTTATAATTTTTTAATGTCCATCCTATGATCTTATAACAGATATATGTTCAAATATCATTTAACTATTAATGGACAAAAATTTCATCAAAACCAATTTGTAAGAATCTCCTCTACCCGCTAAGTGGCAATTACTAATAAACAAGTTATCACGTAAGTAGTAGATTAGAGAAATTTTTCTTCAAATTGGCTTGTAGATTGACTTTTTCCGTTATATAAACCTCTCCCTTCAAATGAATACTCAATGATCCTCTCAACGAATTAAGCAAACTCAAGATAAAAACACAGTTAACAGATTATGTCATGTGGAACCCGCCATTATAAAATGAAACCGATTACAAGATTAAAATCTGAAATGACACATCGTATTAGGATCATAATAATATCTCTGATAACAAATGTAAGTGACAATAAACAGTAAATGTCAAATCCAGTGTGCAGTGCAAGACAATTATAACGTTTGAATAACCACATAATTTGGATAACAACAAACAAATGTTTCTCACTGACACCTTAAAGTGCGCAAAGGAAAAAAAAAGTACCTTACGAGCATATAAGGTAGCAAGAATAGCACCCCATCCTTCGTTGCTAAAACTATCCTGAACTATGGAAGAACCAAACAATACAAACTCAGGTCTCACTGGTCCAACCATTTCTCTCTGAAGAAATACACGTTCCAACTTCCAAGTGGAATTTATATACCTCGTCTCGTCATTTACTCATGGGCAAACGGTCATATTGCTATTTTGTGGGGGGTGTAGTGTGAATTAAACAAATCATTGGTCATTGTCACATCGACCATTAGGAAAAAAAAGTTAATGGAATAATTGCCATATGGCCCGGACATAATTTTAAGAATATCTAGCTTGAACCGCCACTTTTTGTGTGTCTATGGTTTAAGAAGGTATCTCATAAGATATTTCTCTCATAACATGTAAAACTTATATGTACAGAATCTACACATATAATGAAAGAGATGTATTATAAATCCATCATATAAGAACATTTTTCCCATAGCCAGTGTCCCAGAACCATAGATCTTGGAGGGTGGGGGAAGATCATTCTGTTTAAATCCTTAACTTACAATATTAATTTAGTTTGATTTGTGACAAAGGGCAAAGGTTCATGAAAGTATTCAATATATTGGATCATGAGGATGAGGACACATGGCCAAAAGTGGAAATGTGTCATCATCTTGACAAGTTCAACGCATTTAAGGCACCGGAGCCGATCAAAGTTTTTGTGATAAGTGATATTTATTTGATTTTGTGTTGTTTGTGAGGATTTTTTTTAATATCACTAAATTTTTAAATATCACATATCATTCATCTTACTAAGAATTAGAAAGAACTGAAAAATTTAAATATAACGTAATAATTTCCTACGATCCAATCTTGTGATTCTCTTTAAAAAATATATTATAGATACAATGGAGGAGGAGATATTTGAATCTTGGACTTTTCCAATAGGAAATACAAAAATAATGTCAATTGAGCTACAATGCTCTTAGCAAGAAATCGTTAATTTCTTCATTTTTGTTTGAGATTGAATCTTAAAAATAACAAATTGAACCATGATGTTTCAAAAAATTAAAAATTAAAAACTCAATCGTATTAAATTTTAGGCACAATATAATTCTACTTAAATGAGTGAGGTTTAATTTGTTACTTTTTGAAAGTATAGGGTTTAATTGATTTGTTACTTTTGAAACTATATAAAGGGTATAATTTATTTTTAAAACATCAAAACTTAATTTGTTACTTTTGAAACTATAGAGTTTAATTTATTACTCCTAAATTAAAGGTTTAAAATGTCATTAAACCTTATTATTAAATGGTATAGACTTTTGTTTCTAAAAAAAAAAAAAAGGTATAGACTTTTAGACCACAGACACATTAACCAAGTTAGTTATTTTTTAGTATGATAATAAAGAATTATTATTAGAAGCGGACGCCATAAATTGAAAATCTCTAAAATAAAAATTAGCTATTTTTTTACCTGTGTGCATAGGGAACTAGGGAAGTTATTTTATCTGTTGAGAGTTTCTAAAATAAAAAATAAAATAAAAAATTGCTAAGAGTCAATTACTACGACGGAAAGAGAAATCAAGCATCTATGGTTTGTAGATTTTTCATGTGTAAAGGGAAATTTAAAGCGGAGATTAAGATAAAGAGTATACATTAATCAACCATTTTATGAATTTTTTATGAAAAATTGAAAAGATGGTAAAAAAAAGTTAGTTATTTTTTCATTTTCTCATAATTTTTTTTCAAATGATTTATTAATGTATGCCTTAAAAACATACGTTAGTAAAATTCTAAGATCAATAGTTATTGCACATAGACAATTACTCCATTTTTTTCTCAACAAGAATTTTTATTTCTTTACTTTTTCTAACTTTTTTTTTTAATTTAAAGTTGTTTTTTTAACACTACATCTTAACTTTTAAAAGCTCTTGCTAAATAAAGTTATTTTTTTAACATCGCATCTTAACTTTTAAGGAAGAAGTTAATGGATGCCTTAAAAACATTGATTTATGAACTATTTTTGAAATATATTATGGGAAAATGATAAAAAAAAATTAATTAATTTTTTTGACGAATTTTTATATTTTTCATTAAAGTAGTGTCAAAATTTTTCTAAAATAGTTTATTAAAAATTACTCTAAAAGTACCCGTAACATGACCCAACTTTTAAAAAGATATTTTTTAATGATTAAATGTTATCTCAAAACAAGAGCCCCGTCACATGCTAATAGTAATAACTAATAAGTGATAAGAAAGTAGATTATTATGAGAAAAAGATAACGCTAACACCAATAATAGGGGGACAGCGACTATAGACCAAATTGACGCATGAATTTTTTGAGAATCTTTAGCTGGTGTTAAGAAAGAAATTATTTTTTATGAATAATTACTTTTTCTAACTTTTTTTTATTTAAAGTTGTTTTTTTAACACTGCATCTTAACTTTTAAAAGCTCTTGTTAAATAAAGTTATTTTTTTAACATCGCATCTTAACTTTTAAGGAAAAAGTTAATAGATGCCTTAAAGGCATTGGTTTATGAACTATTTTTTGAAATATTTTATGGGAAAATGATAAAAAAAATTAATTAATTTTTTGACGAATTTTTATATTTTCTATTAAAGTAGTGTCAAAATTTTCCCAAAATAGTTTATTAAAAATTACTCTAAAAGTACCCGTAACATGACCCAACTTTTAAAAAGATATTTTTTAACAATTAAATATTATCTCGAAACAAGAGCCCATTCACATGTTAATAGTAATAACTAATAAGTGCAAAGAAAGTAGATTCTTATGAGAAAAAGATAACGCTAACACCAATAATAGGGGAATGGAGACTACAGACCAGGTTGACGCATGAATCTTTAGAGAATCTTTAGCTGGTGTTAGGGAAGAAATTATTTTTTATGAATAAGTGCCAAAGAGCTATTGTTTAAATTGACAGGGCTATCACCAATTAGTGTTAAGGATTAGTTGAGGATGAAAGGTTTTGTTTCAATTAGAATGAGCAGGGATAGAAGAGTTGTTCCAAATTTCAAATGATGTGGGAAAAAGAAATAAGTAGGCATTCATTGAAACACGTCTTATTAAGGCAAATAACTAGGGTAGCTCAAGAAAACCATAATACAAGTCTGAAGTTGTGCTTATTATGTTGGATATGGTCTGATGATAACGTTAATCATTTGTAAAGTGCGAGGAGACCATTGCTAAAGGGTGGGTAGTGATTTTTGCTTTGCTAGACTTGGTCTCACTCTATTGTTGCCGTCAAAAGCAGACGGAATGTGTAACACGTGCTTTTAGCTTATAACTTCTTTGTTTTTTTTTTTTTTGACCTATATATCTCCAATTCGTCCATAGTGTCGTCAAAGACCAAAGAAGGTTAACCCAATATTAAAAGGAAAAAATGTGCTTTTGCCCTTTTGTTTAAAAATTTCCAGCAAAATGGTCCCTGTCTGAAACTATTTATGGAAATGCCCCTGTTTTGAAACTCGAATTTTAGAAAATTGAGTTTCAAATGTAATACTTGATTTTTGGACAATCGAGTTATAAGGAAATTGAACTTAAAATTTTTTTTTTTCCTGGAACTCGAGTTCCATTTGAATATTTTCAAGGAACTCAAGTTCCATGAACTCGAGTTCTTTGAATGGATTCGAGTTTCTTGAATGGAACTCGAGTTCCATGAACTTAAGTTCCACAATTTTTTTTTTCTTTAGTTCGCTATAACTCGATTGTCCAAAAATCGAGTTTTAAATAATTTCAAACATGGGGCATTTTGCTGGATATTTAAAAAAAAAAAAAAAAAAAAGAAGGCAAATGCCCATTTTCTCCCAATATAAGAAGGTCGTCCACCATTAGGAAGCCGTCCATGGGTATGAAGGTCGTCCAGAATGGAAGCACCTGGACGACCTCTCAACACTTAGGAATTTTCAGAATAAATTTATGTTTAAGAACTTATAATTCAGACCACACTCTACAATTCCGAAGTATGAGCAAAATCCTTGTTCATCACTATAACTTCCCACTAAGTTCTTAACTTCTATAGCAATTGTGGGAGATAAGTCTGACTCTTCTAACTTCCATAGTAGTTGTGGAAGTTAAGTCAACCTTCTAACTTCCATCCACGTTGAGGAAGTTACTAAACAAGTAACCACTCCAAAGCTCACTATATAAGGACTCATCCACATCAAATAAAAGTAAGTTTCCACCACTCCTAAAGTTGGAATTTTTGAGTTCTAGAGAGAAAACTAACTTGAGTATCGGAGGGTTCTTTGGCCGGTTCACCCCGATCACCTTTGATATTGTATTTCTTTCTTTTCAAGCCTTCCAAGCAACCTTTAGCCCATTGAAGCCCAGAGCATTCAGTCTACTGATTTTCTATGCATCATCAACAAGTTTATTTGAGTCCACTCTCTCAACATAAGTAATCACCAAAAAGTCAAATAAACATGTTAAACGCGCACAATTCTAATAATTATTGTTTTCATCAAAATGCTAAGTAAGCCTATCGAGAAATGCAGCATCAAACCCACCCCATCAAAACTTTTTTAATGCAATGTTAGTCCTAGAAATGAGTAATGCTCAGGACATAACTTTGTACCACAATTTATCACGTGGCGAGTTATGAGTGGTGGAAGTGTGACGATAGACCATATGGGAACACACTTTCACCACTCACGACTCGCCACATGGCGAGTTATGGCACAAAATTGTGCACAAAGTCGTGTCCTGAACATTACTCCCTAGAAATATGCAAAGGACTATAAAGCCCACTAAAAAAGCAAGTATTTCCTCCATTAGTTTGGTATGGTACTTTTTTTTTCCTTTTTTTTTCTTGGTAATGCAATAATTGAGGGTTGAGGGAGTTGAAATGTTGAACCATAATATCCCATTTTATTTTATTTACAGTGGTTGTGGAATGATTATGATGGCCTTGTCACAAAGGTCATAGGGCTTAGGCCTAGCCCCTTCAGTTGGGCTAGGCCTGGTACAAGTCACACTGCTAATGACATATTAAGCCTATAGCAACAAAACCCCAGCAGCCTTTTCCTTACTATCCAAATAAATCAAAATCTTTTAAATTGAGTTGCACCATGCAAATTACTATTTTTTGTGAGATGTAAAAATTAAAATGGAAAAAGAAGTAAAAGATTAAAACGTTAAAATGCATTTTTACCATTTTAACTTTTACATCTAGTAATTGCATGATGCAATAAGTTAATAACCCTAACTATTGCACTAGATTGAAATCCAAATTTTCTATCCCACCCCTTCTAGAAAACAGTTTGATTGTTATTATTAATATTTTTAAAATAAAAAACATGAATTGTAGGTTGAAAAAATAAATCTAAGGAGATTAAAAAAAAAGTATTTGTGGACCTCACTAAAATTTTAACACCCCATAATTTATATAATTTATTTCATGTTCATAAATTAAAGTTATTTCACCAAGGATACAAGATCCAACAAGGGCACAAGAGTACTAAAGATAATGCAAACATAATCTGAAAATACAAAAACGCTACAAAGAAAAGGTACATATTTAAGCATAGTTTAAATAGCTAAAACATTTAAGCATTCATAACACACCATATCCAAGTATTTTCAAAACCAACTACTAAAGTCATAGAGTACTTAAAGACCAAAGTACAGAATCCTTAAAGTACTAAAATAAGTTCTATGAAAACCCATAATAATAACTAAAAACATAAAAGCTATAAAAACTTGTAAAAGATCTCCCCCTTAAGGTAAGGCTCCCCCTCAAAAGCTACTCCATACTACTCCCCATTTTTGACTAGAATGGCCAAAGAGCTGAGGCTAGTTCGTGAAGCTATCAAACTTGGCTGTGAGCAAGTTGATTTGGTCTTGAATAGTGGTCAACCTGTGGGAGTGCTCAGTTTGGACTTCTTTTAAGCCATCAATCCTCTCAAGAATGATTTGAAAAGCATCTAGAGGTACTAATGTGGATGATGAAGCTCCGCTCCTTCCATGACCACCACCTTTTCATGAAGAAGATGGTTGTCTTTTTGCTTCAGTCTCGGTGTCCATAGGATGTTCTTGTTTAGGATCATCCGCTTCCTCATCACCCCGAAGACGAACTCTACTCCTTATGAATGTTTGAGAGTTAATAGCAGAAGGTACACTCATGAGGCTTATGTCCTATGGAGTCTCCACACCTTTTTCTTGGAGGATCCTGATGATTAAACTAGGGAGAACAAGCTTTAGCCTTGAGGTTGTCCTTGTTTCTTCAGCAATGATGGAGAATACATGAGCACCGATGTCAATGTAGGTTCTCTCCCAAAGCTCCATGAGGAAGATGGATTTAGCATTGTTGACGGTGGTCATCTTCCTTACCGGATAGAGGTTGAACAGCATGATATAGGTAAGGCATCTCAAATCCAAAAGGAAAGTGGTTGTGTTAAGGCATGTCCCTTCCCTAGCACCACCAATACGGGATTGAACCATCTCTATAGAGAACATCCTGTCCTTGAAGGGAGTGAAGTCTTCATGATTTAAGTCTCTGTGTCCAAGAACACCATCAATGTCCCCCACTTCAAGAGTGAATTCATTGCCTCTAACCCAACAATCGATGTAATCATTTCGAAGTATGGCATTGGCATAGAATTCCCTAATCAGTGGTTCACAAACCCTGAGGAGATCATCAAGAAGCTTTTCCCAACCTCTTTCAGCAAAATAGCTTGGGATGAAGTAGTCCTTGAGATCGACAAGATCCATAAATTGCTCCTGAATGATTGGGGCCTTCTCAAAGTGCTGGTTGTATCGCTTAAAGTGTTGGGTGGAGTGAAACCAGGTCTCATCCATGTGTTTCCTCTTGTCACCATGCTGAGCAGTGGTTTTTCCTCTTGCCATCTACAGAATAAAGCAGCAAATACCACAAAATAGAGCACAAAATACGGTAACAAACTTGATTAGTAACAAGTTAGTACCAACACAATGAACTTTGAATTAAAACCCTAAAACTGAATTTAAAGAGTAATTCAAAAAGCAAATGACATTTGAAGACATAAAATATCAAAACATGATAGAATCATGGCATTAAGCACTCAACATGTCAAAGTGTGTGTGTGTGTGTGTGTGTGTGTGTGTGTGTGTGTGCATCATATGCAAAAGTGTGCATCTAGGGCAAAGTATAAAAACACATAATCATTTGATGTTTCAAAATTAAAGAAACATGATTATCCCTAAAATCTTTGTATTCAATGGAATCCAAAGAGACACACAAAAACATCTAAGAGACATTTTATCATGAACATGGTATGTGCAACACAACACAAAACGTAGTACAATGCAAAAAAATGAAAAAACAACCATGTAATCATGTAGAATAAGCATTATACCAACAAAACCCATATATCAAACTCATCAAAACATCAACAAAACCATATTCAACAACCATATTTCCATATCTCAACATATATACAAAATCCAAGAAAACTAGGGCTAGAAACTTGAAATACATTGAAAATAAGAGAAAACCCATACCTTTTCTCAAAGATTGATGAAGAAAATGGAGGTTTTAGGCGGATAAGACAAGGTGTGTGCACGTGATGCGAGGGAAAACTAAAAATTTTTGAAAACTGTCTTTGATTTAACCTTATTTGTACAAAACACGCAATTTTCGAGACTCAACTGACCTGCGAGAAAGTCACCAAAATCCCTTTTACAAAATTTTGAAAATTTTGTTTAAGTCTTTTTCACGACTGAAAGGTCCACCCGTAAGTGAGTCGCGAAACCTTCTGTGTAAGCTCACGACTGGAGCTTCCATTCGCGACCAAGTCGCGAAAATGACCAAAACCCAGAAATTTGAAAAACTTTTCTAAATGTTTTTCGCGACTGGGGTATTCACTCGCCAGTGAGTCACGAAAGCTTTTGAGTAAGCTTGCGACTAGGGCCTCGCGACTGCCATGACCCGTGAGTCGCCAAATACAGAGTTGTAAAAATTTTGGATTTTCTAAAATTTTTCAAATTAAAAAACTTTCCAAAAACAACTAAAAATACTCAAAAATATTTTTATGTTTGATCAACATATGATTGAGTATGTACAACATATTTAATCAAGTACAATCACACAAATGAATAAGGCATTCATTGAACATAGACATGTGTGATGTGTGTGGGTACCAAATGTGAGATAGTCCTTAGTGTAATGTGAAGTTTCAATAATCAATTCAACCAAAACATACACAATTAGCACCAAGTAGAGTGACACATCTCAATTATAGAAATATGCATATGACCTCTTACAAAACTTGATTACATAACATTGAAGCATTTGTTTTGGCTTCTTACAATTCATAACATTTGATCATTTAATAACAAACATCTCATTTTGAGATCGATGCTTGAAATTTTTGATATTTCAATTTTGAGTGTAAGCTTTTGGCTCTTTGGGCATCATACATTTTCATTATAAGTTGCTTTCCCTTTTTCCTAGTCAAATACTAGTATGTGCGACGGCTTTTGCAGCTCAATATCTCTTTTCGAGATTTGACATTTGTTGAGCAATAAGCAAAAACATAAAGAAGTGGAAAGATATTTATGCATAAGTCTATACATGTCTCAAGATCAACAAAAATATTCGCTAATCATTCATGACAAATTTGAAGATCTATTTACAACAATCACATAGATGTCAAGATTTTTCCATCGATGATACAAATGCATAAAAAACAAGCTAAGTTCATAAATGCACAAAGCCATTTGTACAGAGGTACAAGGCCAAACATGCATGTGACAAAACACAATAATACCGATCAAACTTTTTGAATTTTCTACTTTTTATGTGTTTTTGGATTTTTGACACAAAACAAGTAAAGATTAATCAAAAAGAACAAACATTCAAAGCTTAAAAAAAACAGTAAAAAACATGCTAAACATGTTATCATCAAAGTAGTGTGTGCTTTACTCAAGTGGGACAAAATCAAGATAGATAAGTAAAACACACAACACACATGAGATTCAAAGAATTGTACCAACACTGATGGTCTTAAGAAGCGATTCAAACCGTGGACCATCGAGAGGTTTGGTGAAGATGTCCGCCTTTTGGTTGTCCGTGTGGATGAACTCAAGACATACGATTTTATCTTTCACCAAATCTTGGATGAAGTGATAACAAACCTTTATGTGCTTAGACTTTGAATGTTGAACAGGATTCTTGGAAAGATTTATGGCACCAGTGTTGTCACAAAACACACTCATCGTTTCTTGAGGAATCTTATAGTCATAAATTACTTTCTTCATCCAAAGAAGTTGAGTACAACAACTTTCAACAGCTATATACTCGGCTCCAGCTATAGAAAGGGATACCGAGTTCTGTTTTTTTACTCATCCATGATACAAGATTGTTTTCAAGATAAAAACATCTGCCTGAAGTTCTCTTTCGGTCATCTACACTTCCAGCCCAATCCACATCCAAGTAACTGGCAAGAAAATCTTTGGAGTCTTTTGAGTATCACAGACCATACTCAAGAGTGCCATTAATAAAGTGTATGATTCTCTTCATAGCTATTAAGTGAGACTCCTTCGGGGTTGCTTGATTGCGAGCGCGAACTCCCACGCTAAAGGCAATGTCTAGTCTACTTGCTGTGAGATATAGTAAACTCTCAATGATGCTCCTATTCAAAGTCGGACTCACTTTTACCCTAGAAGAATCAAGACTAAGCTTGGTTTGTGAGATATAGCGTATGATTCTCTTCATAGCTGTCAAGTGAGACTCCTTCGGGGTTGCTTGATAGCGAGCACGAACTCTCACGCTAAAGGCAATGTCTAGTCTACTTACTGTGAGATATAGTGAACTCCCAATGATGCTCTTATTCAAAGTCGGACTCACTTTTACCTCGGAAGAATCAAGACTAAGCTTGGTAGATGAACTCATGGGAGTGGAGGCATGCTTTTTGGAATCTAGTCCAAATTTCTTGACAAGATTTCTAGCATATTTTTCTTGAGAAATGAATATACCATCCTTCTTTTGTTTAACTTGAAGACCCAAGAAAAATGTAGGTTCCCCTATCATACTCATCTCAAATGCTTTCTTCATTTCTTCCAAAAACTCTATAGCACGAGCGTCTATGGTGGCTCCAAATACTGTGTCATCAACATACACTTCAGCTACAAGAAGATAATTCTCATCATTCTTGACAAATAAGGTTCGGTCGACGTATCCTCTTTTAAATCGTCTATCCAAAAGATAATTTGTGAGCCGATCGTACCATGCTCAAGGTGCTTATTTCAAACCATAGAGTGCCTTCTTCAATTTTAAGATATTATCCGAGAAGTGAGGATCTTGGAATCCTTTAGGTTGTTCAAAAAAGACTTCTTCATCAAGGGACCCATTGAGAAAGGAACATTTCACATCCATTTGGTAGAGTTTGAAATCCATAGTACATGCAATTGACAAAAGGATATGAATAGACTCAAGTCTAGCTATGGGAGCAAAGGATTCATCAAAGTCTACTCCTTATACTTGAGTGTAACCTTTAGCCACCAACATAGACTTATTCCTTATTATCACGCCATCCTCATCGGTCTTGTTTTTGAAAATCTATTTGGTGCCGATGACATGAGCATTTTTAGGCCTTAGAACAAGTTTCCATACATCATTCCTCACAAATTGATTCAGCTCTTCGTGCATTGAATCCACTCAATTCTCATCTTGAAAGGCTTCTTCTACCTTTTTCGGCTCAAATTGAACGAGGTAGCAATGATACGTTACATGGTTTGCAATAAGTGTGCTTCCCTTCCTAAGACAAAGACCTTCATCTAGAGACCCGATAATGTTACTTTCTGGATGATTTTTAGCCACTCTTGATGATGGCTTTTTTGAGGTGGACACTTAATCATTCCGGGAGATAGGAGGATGAACTTCCGGAGGGGTGAGAGGACTTGAGGATCTAGACATTGATCTTGTCTCCATTCTAGAATTCACAGGAGTAGATTCTTTTTCCAGTGAAAGTCCTTCCACTTCAACATCTTGGGCTTCAACCTCAATGATGGTTTCTTTGGAGCTTGGTCATTCTCCACCATCATCAATTGCTACTTTTATTATGGCATTATCAATCACCACATTGATGGACTCCATCACCATCTTTATTCTCTTGTTGAAAACTATATATGCCCAGCTTGTAGTTGAGTAGCCAAGAAAGATACCTTCATCACTTTTTGCATCGAATTTTCCAAGGTTCTCCCGATCATTTAGGATGCAATACTTGCTTCCAAAGACTCAGAAGTACTTCACCTTAGGCTTCTTCCCATTCCAAATTTCATATGCGGTCTTCTTTGTACCCACTCGGAAGAATATTCTATTGCCAATGTGACATGAGGTGTTCACGACTTCTCCCCAAAATTTTTAAGGAATTTGCTTGTTGAGTAGCATAACTCTTGTCATTTCTTGAATCACCCGGTTCTTCTTCTCAACCACCCTCATTTTGTTGAGGAGTTTTAGGAGTTGAAAATTCTTTCTTGATCCTATTCTTCTCACAAAAAGACTCAAATCTTACATTCTCAAACCTTTTACCATGATCACTCTTTATCTTGACAATTGGAACCCCTTTCTCATTTTGAAGTCTCTTACAAATATTCTCCATCTTCTCACATGCTTTCGATTTCTCTCTAAGAAATTCCACCCAAGTGTATCTTGAGAAATCATCAACAATGACCATGATATACCATTTCCTCCTAAGCTTTCAGTTCTTATAGGCCCTTTTAGATCAACATGAAGAAGCTCTAAGCAATGTGATGTAGAGATCATATTCACCTTTTGATGATTCGACTTTGTTTATTTCCCCATTTGACAAGCACCACAAATGGTCTTCTCCACCTTTCCAAATTTTGGAAGCCCTACAATGGCTTTAAGTTTGGACACTTTTGCCACTTGTTTGAAGTTTGTATGGCCAAATCTTTGATGCCAAAGTTTCAACATGTCTGTAGAGCACTCCTACAAGAGATCTTTGGTGTAGGAACTACTCCATAGCAATTGTCAGTAGTCCTATTTCCCTCCAAGACTTGAATCCCTACTTCATTGATGATTGCACACTCCTTCTTTGAGAATTGAACAAGAAAGTCCTCATCACATATTTGAGTAATGCTTAAGAGATTCGCCTTAAGCCCTTTGTTATAGAGAACATCCTTTAATAGAGGTAGCCTCAGTATCTCAATGGTCCATTTGCCAAGAACTTGAGCATGGCTTCCATCCCCAAATGTCACATAGTCACCAACCTTCTCTTTGAGAGACTTAAACAATTATTTATCTCCTGTCATATGGCGAGAACATCCACTATCGAGATTCCATAAACAAGAGTTAAATACCTTCAAAGAGGTGTACACAAATAAGCAAGCATGAAACAAGCACTCTTGACCTTTAAATAGAAAATCATCTCCATTTTCCATTCTCTTAGTAGATTGAATTTATTTTTAAGATGATCAACCTTATCACACAATATTCTATTTCTTCTTTTATACCTTTCAATCAAAGAGTTTGACTCACATAGACTATTGTGTAGGACATGGTTCTTATGTTTAAAATACTTTAGCATATGAACAAACAATCTAGCATGTTTCTTTATTTTTAATAACTCTAGGAGTTCATTGTTGGGACAATCTTCAAAAATACTCATAGAGTCATCATCACAAACATTTGAACCACAATTCAACATAACCTTTTCCATAACTTCATCCATAGCTAAAAGGGGTCTAGGATCACACTTAGGATATAGAAATCCAACAAAGTGTACTCGCTTTGATACCAATTGAAAGTTCACTTGGTGTATAAAACATTAGTGAATGTTTAGACCCCCCATTTCAAAATAACCAACAAAGCTTATACTCAAACAATATATGTGCGGAATGATTAGTACAAGCAATACCCAAATAAACAAACTACTCTAAACCATAATTAATCACAACACAGCAGCAATTAAAAGGAAAGAGTAAGGGTTAGAGAGATGCAAACACAAAGATAACACTGACACGCATTATCAAAGAGGAAACCAAAGAACTCGGTGAAAAACCTCTCCACTACCTTCGAAGCTGTAAAATGATCCACTAAAGAATAAAGTTGGGATACACGAATAGCAATAGACCTTCCAAGCCTAATCTACCCAATGCACCTAGGCCCTCTAAGCTTCTTGCTCCAACAAGATTAAGCCTAACCGTGTCTTCTTTAGCTTTCTGAATCCTACAATAAGCCCATTGCATCAACCAAATAAATTGGTCATCTCTGAACTGCTTCCCAAGCACCAAATTACCTCCTCATTGATATGGGTATGGTGAGATAAGGATTTGGCTAATGAACCTCTCAAAGATATGTCAATGGAGAGAGTAAGAGTAGAGGAATTTGGAGAATCAAATATCTAAGATTGTAAATGAGTCAATCTTGTATTTCTCTAGGGTTTCTCTCTCAAAATTCTCTCTGGAAGCTCTCTACATTTCGTGGGTATAAAGGTATTTATAGTAGGGTATGCGAGAAATGTGAAAAGATATTTTTTGCAAAACAGGGTGTTCTGGCGACTCACTCGCTATTGGGATGAGTCGCAAGTTTGGGTCGCGAAATAACTGTCAGGCCAGACTGTCCTTTTTTGTCCTATAGTGCTCTAACTATCGTGACCCTTCAACTTCCTGCATGCTTTACACGTGTGGCATTTTGGCGAGTCGCGAGTCACTCGCGAGATCCAGTCACGAGGACCTCTCTAAATGCTCACACACTTAAATTCTTCACACTTTCTCACACACAACCCTTACATTGTTTCCACCTAAATACAGGGTATCTAATTGTTAAAATACAAGCAAATTTGGCATGAAATAAAGCTAACACATAGTTGAATAAATTCAACCTTACAAATTTAATCTTTAATTTTAGCAATATCAATCTTAAATTTTGAAACAGCAATCAGGTATTTGGTATGAAAAAAAAAAATTATAATCAATACTATTGTTAGTGTATAGCTTAGACTAGATTAGTCCATTGGGCTTGGCCCAGTATATTGTACTTGTAGTTTACTCATATTGCTTGTACTGCACACATACCTAGCCTATATAAGGCTCTCTATTGTACATTATTATTTACACAACAATATACAAACTATTCAGTCTTTCTCTCACACTTATATTGTTAACATGGTATCAGAGCCTTTCCTCTGACTTTCTGGTCCCTATAGACATCTCCGGCGTTCTTCCACTGCCCTCGCCTTCATCCAGTAGTCACTGTCAAAAGCAAGTCATCACTGTCACGCCCACAACCCCTAGAACACTCAAATTTCGTCAATTTTATTGATCATGTTGGGAAATTTAGACCCCAGTTGATAGAATTAACCAGTTTTAAATCCAAGTTGTTAATTAGATTTATTATGAATAAAACTTGTTAAAACAAACAAACATCAATATCATGTCAAAAACAAATGTAGCAAAAAAGTAAATAAGACAAAATATGATGACCCAAGAAAACCAATGAAACAAACTAGTTTTACAGTAAAAAACCTGGAGGGAAACCTTCCCAAAAGGCAATCCACTATAGTAAAGAGAAACTTCAGATCTAGTACAAAACCTTTGTCCCTAAACTCTACAATCCTCGTAAATGAACTCATAGCGGAAACCTTCTACTGTTTCAGAACTTCTGAACTCTTCAATATATGAATGCCACCTTTTGATGCACAAATTCCAGTACGTGACTAACCAATTGCATATATCCCAGTACGCGACTTAATCACCAACTTAAAGAAGATGTTGGCTGCAAATTTCTTCACTTCATCAACAATGAAGATCAAGAAACACTTGGTTACAAAACCCTAAGGCACAAAAATGCAGTAACTTCTTTCAAAGAGAATAAGGCTTTGGTCACCTTTTGTATATGTTCTCCTTGTATTCTCTTATGTGACGACCTCTAAAATAAGCTTTATATATGTCTAGAATTGTAAGAAAAGAAACCCTACACAAATACATAAGCTTAGGCCAAAAATCAGATGTGGAAATCTGAATTCCCGTGACCTCGATAGATACCTCGATCGATCGAGAATCTGTTGAGCTCCATTCATTAAATCTCGATAGATAACTATCTGTCGAGCAGCTGTCGAGCTATCTGTCCACAAGTGTCAAGCTATCTTTCCAGCTTTAATGAATAGCCCTTCTTCACTTGTTTCTTAGTCCAATTTTCATGGCTTTAATACTAGACTTAAACAACATGTTTCTTGAAATATTAAACACATCCCAGATCTACTCAATTACAAGTAAAGTACATTTTGTCAAAGGACTAGCCAACTACATAAATATTGACATATGTTCCTAACATGAATCACATATGTCCTAACAGATCAAACCGCCAAAGTCAAGGTATAGATTGATATATCTGACAATCCCGAGCAGAATCCAACCAAGAATGACCTAAAAACACCTCTCACGCGCTCACACGCGTCGACTGAAGTTTCTACCTCACGAGCACGCACCTCCACGCACTAGCACGCGTGTCCAAGCACCGTCAGTCACCTATACGAGTCTCACGCCTCGATACATTGCCGTCATGCGCTTCCACGAGCCCCACGCACTAGCCCGTATTGCATCCTGCCACGTAGCCTTAGAGTGATGTCAGCATCCCACGAGCCATTGACCGTTGACCGTTGACTTTGACCAAAGTCAAAAAATTTTAGCAGGGCCTATCTTGCTCAGTTTCTTGCTTAGATTCCGATTTTGGGCTCCATTTCTTCATTTGAGGTCTCTAAATCCCACTTTTATTCGTTTTCTTCATTATGGCTCAACAAAACAAACGAGATATCTTTCGTCCTATCACCATTATGTTGGATGGTCCTACTAGCTATCATGCATGGTCTCAAAATATGATTGTCTTTCTTAAGGGTCATAAATTGTGGAGGGATGTGACTAGTTCAATTCCCAAGCTAGTACCAAAACCTCAGTCCAAAGCCACAGCCATTAAAGATGCCCCCAAAACTGTTGTTACAGTGGATGATTATGAAGAGCGCCTAGAGGAATGGGAGAGTATTCAAAGTAAGATCTTGTGTTGGTTTATCAATAACTCTATTCCATCCATTCATAATCTTCTTCCTCGTCTTGAGACTGCTGAGGCTGTTTGGAAATTTCTAGCTGATCGCTATAATTGCACTAATGATTCAAGCTTGGAGTTCCACATTGAATCAAAGCCTTATCAAATGAGATAAGAGCCAGGTTAGTCTATTTCTGATTTTTATTCTCAGACTTCTATTATGTGGGAACAACTCTCTGCTGCAGATCCTCCACTAGTGTGTTCCAAGGACATTGAGCTCTTTGTCAAATATCGAGATCGTCGTAAATTTATGCACTTCATGATAGGTTTACGTGAGGATTTTGAGCATACTAGGGCTTCTCTGCTTAGCCAGTCTCCTACTCCTTCTCTTAATGCTGTAGTCAAGGAGCTCATTTCTGAGGAGAACCGTCGGCCTACTCATCACATGTCATCATCTGATCATGTATTGGCTACACCATCTCCACAGCCTCCCATTGCTGCATTCACTGCTCCTCCATGAATAAACTCTAGGCATTCCACCTCTCAGTCTTCCAAAGGTACTCACTGTGAGTTTTACCGTGCCAAAGACCATGACATCTTAGTTTGTCGCAAACTACAGAAATTTATGCAAGAGCAGAATAAAGCTTCTCTTCCTCAGGCAGCTGCTATATGTCCTTCAGATTCATCGGTTCCTACAGGTCCATCTTTGGCTTCCTTACCTACTACGGCTGATATTGAGGCAATAGTTCAACAGGTTTTATCCTGAACTTCCACTACCCTTTTTATCACTTTAGGTAAACAACATTGGTTTTTTGATACTGCATGTTGTAACCATATGACTCCTGATGAATCCCAATTTTCTGATAAGGCACCTTTAGAACACCCTATCACCATTTACACTGCTAATGGAACTCTTATGCCTATTAGTCATAAAGGAACAATCTATTCTCTTTATTTATCCCTTAATGACACTTTTCATATCCCAAAGTTGTCCCTCAATTTGCTTTATGTTGGCTAACTTTGTGAATTAGGCATAAATCTTCTATTTACTAATCATGGTATAGATGTGCAAGATCCCCGGACGGGTCAAGTGCTTGGGACAGGTCGTAAGGTTGGTCGTATGTTTGAGGTTCATAACTTGAAGATTCCTTCACAAGTTGTTTCTGCAGCTGCTACCACTGCCACCCCCTCACCTGATGTATGGCATACTCGTCTTGGTCATCCATCCTTATCTCGTCTCCAGTTGTTAACTTCTCAAGGTCATTTAGGTTCACTTTATTTTCAAAATTTTGATTGTACTTCCTGTTATTTTGGCAAACAAACAAAATTGCCCTTTAATAATAATGACTCATTTTCTTCTGCACCTTTTGATCTTATGCATTCTGATATTTGGGGTCCTGCATCGGTTCCCACTGAGGGGGGATCTAGATATTTTGTCATATTTGTGGATGATTTTTCTCGATATACTTGGATTTATCTACTTCACCATAGGTCTAAACTTGTGTCTATTTACCAAACATTTCATAAAATGGTTGAAACACAGTTCAATCGCACCGTCAAAGTTTTTCGGTCAGATAATGCTCAAGAATATAATGATAAATCTTTCCTATCCTTTTTAGACAGTCATGGAACCCTTCCTCAGCGATCTTTTCCTTTCACCCCTCAACAAAATGGTTGTGTAGAACAAAAACATCGTCACATTCTTGATGTTGTTCATACCCTTCTCATTTCTGTCTCTCTTCCTGAGTGCTTTTTGGGTGAGGCAGTACTCACTGCTGTGTACACCATTAATCATATTCCTTCACCAACTACACATAACAAATCACCATTTGAGCTTCTCTATGGTCAAACCCCTTACTACTCCTCTCTTCGAGTTTTTGGTTGTGCTTGCTTGTCTCTCTTCCACCTCATGAATGAACAAAGCTCCAGCCTCATGCTCGTCTCTATTGTTTCCTTGGTTATGGTGTATTTCAAAAGGGGTTTCACTGTTATGATCCCATTTCTCGTCGCCTTCATGTCTCCCATCATGTTGAGTTTTGGGAACATCGTCCTTTCACGAGTCTTCAGCAGTTTCCTACGTCCTCTTCCTCAGAGTCTCCTATATTTACTGATCTTTTTCTTCCTCTCTATCCTAAACTTGTGGAGGATTTTTCAACATCGGCTGCCTCTCCAGACGACTCATCTCCGATTCTTTCCCTGGCATTTAACCCGCCTGACTTGGATCCTGTGGCGCCACCCTCATCTAAGTCTCCTGTTGGTCCCAAACTTCATCGTTCCACTCGAGTAAGCATTCCTCCCCCTTATCTCATTGATTATCACTGCTCTTTTGCCCTTGCCACCCTCTATGAACCTCACACCTATCATGAGACCCATACTGACCCTCTTTGTAGCAAACTATAAACGAAGAACTAGATGCTCTTTATAAAAATCACACTTGGGATATGGTTGATTTGCCTCTTGGTCAGTTTGTAGTAGGTTGTAGGTGGGTTTACAAGATCAAGACCAAGGCTAATGGATCTGGTGAACGATACAAGGCTTGCCTCGTTGCCAAGGGCTTTACTCAAGAGTATGGCATTGACTATGAGGAAACATTTGCTCCTATTGCTCGCCTTACATCTGTCAGATGTCTCATCGTTGTGGCTGCTGTTTGCCTCTTTATCAAATGGATGTAAAGAATGCTTTCCTCAATGGAGACCTCCAAGAAGAAGTGTACATGCAACCACCCCCTAGCTATCCACACTCATGCAGTCAAGTTTGTCGCCTTTGTCGTGCTCTTTATGGCCTCAAGCAGGCTTGGTTTGAAAAGTTTAGCTTCATTGTTGCTCAGCACGGTTTCACTTCAAGTCCTCATAACACTGCTCTCTTTTTCCAAAGATCCTCTGCTAGTATCACTCTTATTCTTCTTTATGTTGATGATATGATTATTACTGAAGATGATTCTGCAGGTATCCGCTCTCTTCAGCACTTCCTTAGTCAGCATTTTAAGCTGAAAGATCTGGGCACTCTCAGCTACTTTATTGGGCTTGAGGTTACCTCATCCTCTAATGGATACTATCTTTCCCAACCTAAATATGCTTCTGATCTTCTCTCCAAAGTCGATATCACTGACAACAAAACTGTTTCCACCAATTGTTAGAGTGACACCAATCAACTTCATTGTCATGTCAGTTTGGAAGTCATTTATTACAAAATTGGTAGTAGCTTTAGCACTCTTCCATCAGAGTTTAATGTTTATATTTCATCCACTTCAAGTGGGAACAAAAGGGTTTGATACTTCTATTCCCTCCTTTTGTTAACCCATTTTTTCTTTCTTTTTCAAATAATAATAATGACAACAAAAGAGCATCACATCTGAAAGCAAACTCACGTAAAGCATTCAGTCAACCAATCATCCCTTTTCTGAATAGCAGTCCATAGATCAATGGCCTTAATATCCAAGTCCCTACACAGCTCTAAACAAGCTTCTGAATATATTCTGCAGGACTCATTTGTCCGATTCAGCTCTCCCAATTTATCACTGGTTTCAATAAAAATATGTACTATTAGAACTGAATAATTAACTCCTACACAGAAAGAAAGAAACAATTACAATTAAAGTTATCATTATGAGCACCTTAATGTTTCGCGAATTTGTTCCTTGTTGACAGGGAGAGCACTCAGGAAGATAAGGCAAGTCTTCTCTGAAAGGGTCTAACAATCAAAAAAATTTATGTTCAAATAGCAATAAAGCTGTGCACCATTGCTGAAGAATCAATTCAATAGAAACAATACCTTTAGATGCATGGCTATCTTCCTCATATTTTCAATGTACTCAGGAAGTGGTACATGAGGGCCTAGGCCAGATGGATGAGGATGCACTGAATCATTACCACCAAAATAGACAATCACCAATGAAGGTTGTATTGGTGCATCCTAACATAATAACACAAAAAAATTTAGCTTATTAGAATACCTAAAAAAAAATGCTGGCAGCCTCATGACTGCAGCTACTGAACCTAGATAGACAAGAGACCCCTGGAGTTTCACAGGTCCAATTATATCTTATATTTTTCAAGAAGAAATCAATCTTTGTATTAGATGGATGTTTCCAATAAATCCCAATTCACTTCATGATAACGTCAACCCCATAATGAGTCAGGTCTTATGGCATATGAACTATGATATATTAACCATGAAATTGATCTATTTCAAATGGAGAAAATATTTTTTTTCTTGTTTTTACTCCTATGTGGATTTACTAGGAATAAACAACTACTATATATTTCCTTTTTGATACTGAAAGGTATGCAAGAAACTATAACCTTCAAGTGTGATGTGCGTGATTAAACATAAAATACCTTTGGAAAGATTTTATCCAAAACCTGCAGAGCACGCCTGGAATTCCAGCTGGAGTATCCTCGCAAAAATATGTCTGCCTTTTAAGAGTTAAAAATCTAAAATCAGTTTATAGGGCATGAAAATTTAGACTTAACAGAGAACATAATGAGCCACAGTTTTGATGGCACTGCTTTGGCCTGTCTGTTTCCTCTTGCACACACATCAACAAGGTGTTAATGCAGAGTTCACGAGAATCACCAGTAGGGCTCAAAAAACTCTCATTATTGTGTTATTACTTTTGCAAATTTTCCAGTTCTTGAGCATATCTTCCCTTCCTTGTTGCTAGTCTCAGTTGCTTTTCAATTAAATATTTAAAAGACAAGCAGTGACGGTTTCAAGAATTTTCTTGAGGAGAGTCATTAAGAAGCTTAAATTAAACAAATTTTAATAAAAGGATAACTTGAATACATTGTGTTATTGAAAAAAAAAAAAAAACACATACATTACAATTTCTTCCTACAAGTTTTCATATTTTGAAATTGCCACATGATAGTTTATTATCAATTGTCATTATTTATTGTCAAAGTAGATGTAATCATTTTATTTTGTTAAGTTTTTATAACATTTTTATTTTTGTGTAGTTGTCATTATTTATTAGTTATTTCATAAATTATCGACCTTATATTAATTATTAATCCACATAACCACACTCATCGATACATAAATAATACATTTAACAATCACTAACTTTACTATTCGTTTTCTTGAATCACTAGTTTTATAACAAAAAGTTATTATAACATCATAATAATATACACATGTAACAAATCCTCTGTATTTCTTGGTTATTAAATTATATAAAGTTGTAATATATTTATACTATACATGTACACCTTCACACACATCACAATTCACACACATAATATTATATCAAAAAATAAATAAATAAAAATAATGCACAAAATTAGTATCAAATATACACACACACACACACACATATATAATATAAATTTATAATAAAAAGAGACATTCAGAACTCACAAGCACTCACAATTTACTCTTAGAGTCGGAGATATATAGAAAGTCAGATAGAAAATAGAAATGAGATGAGATTCATGAGAGAAAGGGAGAGTGATTTGTGTTGTTAATTAGTTTTGGGATATACTGATCTATGTTGTTTGATTTTTGTGCTAAATTGATTTGTGATCAGGGTGTCCAAGATTTAAGCAAAGTTGTGCAAAAATATTTTTAAGGGTAATTAAATTATTTGCAAAATGCTTCTGAATAATGATCTACCCATTATTCATCTCAGTAAAAACTACAAAACCTACAAGATTTGCTTCTATATGTATGTCTCACTTTACAGTAAAAAAGAATTTGAAAATAAATGTAACATAAATTTGTAAAAGGTATTTGTCATTAAAAAAGATTACAAAGTTTATAAAACCTTATTCATAAAGATATAGTATGGAATTTCACTGGATTGGCCCGTACAATCCGGTGCAACCCAGAATTTGACTGAATAAAGTAGGTTGAGTTTTGGCATAAAAAATTCCAGACATTTTGATCATTAATAGGGAACAGATTTCAAAACTTTAGTCCTTACGCTCCATAGGAATGCCCATCCTATCATAATCTATGTAGATCTTTAACATATAAACAGTAAATGTCAAATTAATCCAGTGTGCAGTGCGAGACAATTATAACGTTTGGATAACCACATACATATGTTTCTCACACCCTTAAGTGCACAAATGAAAAAAAATTACCTTACGAGCATATAAGGTAGCAAGAATTGCACCCCATCCTTCGTTGCTAAAACTATTCTGAACTATGGAAGAACCAAACAATACAAACTTAGGTCTCACTGGTCCAACCATTTCTCTCTGAAGAAATACACGTTGCAAGTGAAATTTATAGACCTTGTGTCGTCATGGACTCATGGGCAAACGGTCATTTTGCTATTTTGTGGGGGTGTGGTGTGAATTAAGCAAAACATTGGTCATGGTCACATCTACCACTACCATAAAAAAAGGTTAATAGAATATTTTTTACTTTTTCAGGATATAATTTTGATAATATCTAGCTTGACAAGCCATTTTGCACATCTATGAGAAGATATCTCATAAGACATTTCTCACAATATGTGAGACTCATACATGTTGTGAGAAGAATGTCTCGTAAGTCTGTCTCATAATAAAAGTTTTCTCATGATTCAATGGCCTAGAGCCACAGATCTTGGAGGCTGAGGAAAGATCCTTCTGTTTAAATCCTTAACTTCCTTACAATATTTAATTTGGTTTGCAACAAATGGCAAAGCTTCAGGAGAGTTTTTAATGGCTATCAAAAAAAAAAAAAAAAGGAGAGTTTTTAATGTACTACACCAGTGGACCGTCAGAATGAGGAAAAATGACCAAAATGGACATGTATTATTTATCATCTTGACAAGTTCAAAGCATTTGAGGCACTGGACAAAATCAAGTGCTGCGATAAGTGGATGCGGTTTTTTTCTTTTTTCTGAGAAAAGTTTAGAAAAGTGTAATGATATAGTGTGAAAAATACTGTGAGTATAACAAGTGAGGTCATGCTCGCAGACAACCGGCCAAGAAAGAAAATAAACCAGCCTGGTAAGAAAAGGCAGCTCCCACGGTTCCACCCCAGTCTCATGGCATTCAAAATAAAATTTATTGCGAACATTCCAAATAAACCCGGCTGTGATTGATCATGATGTTTATTGACAAATTGAATCTTATAATTTCAAAAGTAACCAATTAAACCATGACGTTTAAAGAAGTAACAAATTAAATATTTAACCATATTAAATTTTAGACACAATATAATTCTTTTTAAATGGGTGAGGTTTAATTTATTACTTTTTGAAATTTTTAGAGTTAAATTAATTTATAAAGGGTATCATTTATTACTTTTTGAAATTTTAGACAATATAATTTATAAAAAATTTATTACTTTTTGAAATTTTGGAGTTTAATTAATTTGTTACTTTTAAAACTTTATAAAGGGTATAATTTGTTTTAGAAATATCAGAATTTTTTTTAGAAGGAAATAAAATATCAGAATTTAAATTGTTACTTTTGAGGGTATAATTTGTTTTTGAAATATCCACTTTGTTACTTTTGAAATTATAAAGCTTAATTTATTACTTTTAAATTATAGGTTTAAATAGTAATTTACCTTATTATTAAATGGTATAGACTTTTTAACTACCGACACATTAACCAAGCTAGTAATTTTTTACCATTAGAACAAGTGGTAAGAGTCTCTTATCCCCAAAAAAAAAAAAATAAAAGAAAAAAAAAATAGAAGTTCGAAGGCCTAATAAGAGTCTAATACGACGGGAAGAAAAAACAGGCATATATGTAATATGGTCTGTAGATTTTTCATGTGCAAACACTTTTTTTTTCCTTAAGATTCTTTGTAATAGGGTTTCTCAATAAAATAAAAAATAAATAAAAAATCTTTGTAATCTTGACGCAGGAGCCCCTTCACATGCTAATAAAGTAACACATGATTTCTCTCTTTAAGAATTAAATAAATAAATAAATAAAATAAAAAGTAACACGTGATAAGAACGTACATTAATATATTACGGGTCAGGTTAATAGAAAATTCACATGTACTTTTAGAGGGTAGAGAGATAATATTTTTTCCTTTCATATATACGATGGACTCCACCATTAATTTAATAAATGAATTTCTTCATAAAAAAAGACTCCACCATTAATTTAACCAATTTAGTAATTTTTTACCATTACAACAAGTGGTAAGAGTCTCTTATCCCAAAAAAAGAAAAAAAAAAAAAAAAAAGACAGAAGTTATAAGGCCTAATAAGAGTCTAATACGACGGGAAGAAAAAACAAGCATATGTAATATGGTCTGCAGATTTTTCATGTGCAAACACTTTTTTTTTTTTTTTTTTAGATTCTTTGTAATCTGGTTTCTCAAAAAAAAAAAAAAATTCTTTGTAATCTTGACACAGGAGCCCCTCCACATGCTAATAAAGTAACACGTGATTTCTCTCTCTAAATTTTTTTTTTTTTTTTTTTTGAGAAGGGAAAAAGGGTGGCTCACGTGTGATATCACTGCCGACCTCACCCCACAGGGATTATTGACCCATGGGTACCGCCAGCACATAGTGGGGCCCGCGACTTGGACTCTACCCCAATGCGTTTCGTTTTTGGTAAACCAAAGCCCAAACCCCACACCATGGGGTACGAGGACTCGAACCTGCACCTGGCACAGCCATCAAGAAGGAGGCCACCACTACACCACACTAGCTGGTGGTCTCTAAAAATTTATTTAAAAAAAAAAAAAGTAACAAGTGATAAGAAAGTACATTAATATGTTATGAGTCCGGCTAATAGAAAATTTACAGGTTCTTCTAGAGCACAAATATATTGTGTTTTTTTTTTTTTTTCACATTCATGGTGGACTCTACCATAAATTTGAAAAGAGTGAGCATTATTCTTTGTACTTTGAGAATATGCTCTAAAAACATACATTAATCATCCATTATTTTTAAAAAAAAATTTATGAGAAATTGATCATGCTGCCAAAAAAGTTAGTCATTTTTTTTATTTTCCTATAAAAAATTTCTAAAATAGTTTATTAGTAGATGCTAATAGCAATAATATATAAGAGGTAGAGAGATGAGATTCAAATGGTGTCAGCGGAGTGGTGTACTTAGTACTAATGGTTTTAGATCATTAAAAAAAAAAAAAAAAAAAAAGGTAGTAATGGTTTTAGGATGGAGTCATAAAAAAAGTTCTAGCATTAAAATTGCATATGTTTGCCACAAAATATTGACCTCATTTTGTCATATATATTTATATATATCTAAAAGTTGAAGTGTAACATTTATTGTTACTACGCTCCAGTTGAGTCACATCAGTGGCCATATCACCTACTTATTTTCAATCATTTCTCTCTTATTTTTTTACTCTTTTTATTTATTTATTAATTTTGTCATCTACTGTTACATTTTCTCCAACTTTTTCCTTTCCTTTTCACCTTTTCATCCCCTTACTACTATTAACATTAATATCACTATTCCTTTATCCCTTCATCTTCTTTTTATTTTGACTATTCTTATCCTCATCCTCTTACTATAAATTTGCTATTCTCTCTCTCGCTCTATACATATTTTACCACATAAAAAGGTTATTACTCTCTCTCTCTTTTTTTCTTTTTTCTTTTTTCTTTTTTTTGTATCTTTACTTTATGTTGATGAATTTCCATGTTCTTTAGAACTCAACTACTATTCTCCACCCCCCCCTCTCTCTCTCTCTCTCTCTCTCTCTCTCTCTCTCTCTCTTCCCCTTTTTTGTGTGGATTTTTTTTTTTTTTTTTTTTTTATGTTTTATATCTTTACTTTAGGTTGATGAATTTGTGTGTTCTTTAGAATTCTACTTTAGGTTGATGCATACCCATACAAAAAATAAATAGGATTAAATTGTATTTCATGCTCTAAACTTTTTGGTTTTGTGTTTTTAAGTTGTTATATCTTTTCTTTTCTGTTCTTTGATTGTTAAATGCTATCGTATTGCATTATAAAGATATTAAATAAGAATATAATATTATTCAATTACATAACATGATTTGAATAATTTGGTGTGATTATATCTTTTATTTTGACTATTTTTCTTCTCATCTTATTTTCTATAAATTTATCTAATTCAGGTCTCTCTCAAAAAAAGCGATTATTTTCTTTCTCAATTATTTATTCTTTCTTGCAACTTAACTTTAGATTGATGCATCATTGTATTTTTTTTATAACACTATTTTGGATTAATATATGATTTTCTGTGATTTTCTTTGTGTTTTTGAGTTCTCCATCACAAGCCTTTTCTCTCCATCTTATAGCTTTTGTTTGATTTTTGTTTGACAAAATACTTAGTTATTTTGAAAGTGAAAATTAGAATTTATATCAAAATACAATCTTGCTATGTATTTGAATGTGTTTCTCAACTATTTAAGTAATATCAAGTATAATTTTGTGATGAGTTTTGATTATTACAATATCTCATTTAAGAAATGAGAAATTTGAATAATTTATTTGAAACTTAAAGAGTTTAGTTGTAAGAAAAAAAAAATGGAAAACATAATGTACCATAATATAATTTAGAAAAATATGGACTACCTCAAAAAGAAATAATTTCAATCAAACACACCAAATACTAAAATGATATGTGTATATATATATATATATATAAAAAGATGGATAGATGAATAATAATTTTAGAATTTTTTTTATTTTTAGAGAGAATAAATTATATATCATACCACAATTACAAAGTAATCATATATTCTCATGCATCGTGTGAGTTTGCGACTAGTTTCTATAAAACCGTTATTATTGTTGCTAATTAGCCTTTTTTTTAATTTCTAATTAGTATTTACGTACAATCTTTTTTTCTTTTCTTTTTTTGAGAAAGATCATTTACATACAATCTTGTTGTTATAATATTCACCGGTTTATGAAGGGACTAATGTTAAAAATAGAGAAGTGTTACATCCACAATATTTTTATAATATTTTCACAACAAATCATAAGTGGTAAGTTGTTATTGGTTCTATTTTAAATCTACAACTTAAATTACTTTTTGTCCACCCATAACTATTAATAACAACATGTCATTTAAAATTTATTGTGAAAATATTGTGGACATAACATTTCTTTTAAAAATATGATAAGATAACATAGAATCTTTATGGTGTTAGGGAAGAAAATATTTTTCTTTATGAAGAAGTGCCAAAGAGCTATTGTTTAAATTGTTAAGAACATTTTAAATGAACTATATATTATACAATATTTATTATGTATCATTCTTCAACAATTTTCATTCCCTCCCCCCCCCCCCCTTTTAGCTTTCTAATATGCATCCTATTCAAAGATCTTTTACATTTTTTTTTCAAGCCATCAATATCATGAATGCTCTTATTTATTTACTAGACTCTATTACTATTATAATGTTTAAAGGTGATATATAAATAACTGTTTGTATCATTTTTTTTATTATAAAGAGATA
The DNA here is from genome assembly GCA_033629205.1 of Lithocarpus polystachyus. Lineage (NCBI taxonomy): Eukaryota > Viridiplantae > Streptophyta > Magnoliopsida > Fagales > Fagaceae > Lithocarpus > Lithocarpus polystachyus. The sequence continues at coordinate 40,909,708 of CM066168.1, forward strand.
ATGTAACATAGAATAATGTTTAAAAATGAGATAGAGATAGTCCTAAGTTTTAGGCTAAATGAAGCAGATAAAGGAAAAAGTCTAAAACTTTAGAATAGTAAATTACTCTTTTAACCAGTTTGTGTTTTTAAATTTAAAATTATTTAACTAAAAGATATTAGTATTTTAAAGAGTTTAAAAATTTGTATGTGGGTATTTTAGTACGCAAAATGTTTAAACCCAAACAAGAAATCCTCTTATTAATAGTATAGATAGAAGATTAGGGTTCAGTGTTCACTTGCCTCTAAGACCACATGGCTTATTGGACTATATTCTTATCATTCCATGATGTGGACCAATGGAAATTGTTTTTTAATAATTAGATAAACACCAAGTACAGTTAAGTAAATTTATGTATTTATCTACAAATTTTATTAAATATATGTAAATTTTTTAATGATAGAGAACAAATTATTACCTAAAGAATTCGAGATCTTATAAGCCTTATATATATATATATATATATATATATAGAGAGAGAGAGAGAGAGAGAGAGAGAGAGAGAGAGATACACATTTTTTAAGTGATAAGTTTCCAAAAGATCTAATGGTTAAACACTTACCTAATTAATAGCATATTCATCTTTATTTCCTCTTTCTTTATTAATTACATTTACAACTATCCTAACTTTTAGCAGGAGAGAGGAAAGCAATACAAAAATGAAAAATATACGCATAATAACTTAAAGGGTCATTTCCATATTCTTTTGACTACAATGACTGAGGTGGACTAAGTCCAGCAATTTTACACATTGAAGTTGCAGAAACCATCATATTGCTTCAAAATGAAACAAACATTTTCAAGGAGATTGTCCTCTTCCATTTTCTATTTGAATGAAAGGGGATGTTACTTACCAAAAATAGAAACAAAACTTTTCATCCCAAACTAATTCCTTGCACGCCCAAGTGTATGAATTAGAAGACTCACATGGTTCAAAATCAAAATAATAATGTATTAATGTTATCATAGAACAACATTTTAAAAACAGAGAGACACCCAATAGTTGCCAACCCACAATTTAACTATTCAAAAACAACAGCCTCACCCACTTATGATTTCCTCGTGAAGTAGGGTCCTTAAAAACAAACATCAATGGACTTACACGAGTGTGGCTCTAGGCCTAACAGGGCTTTCATCAATTAGTGCTAAGAACTAGTTGAGGATAAAAGGTTTGTTTCAATTAGAAGGAGCATGGATAGAAGAGTTGTTCCAAATTTCAAATGATGTGAGAAAAAGAGATAGTGAGGCATTAAGTGAAACATGTCTTATTAAGACAAATAGCTAGGGTAGCTCAAGTAAACCATAACTTTATATAGTATCATAATACAAGTATGAAGTTGTGCTTATGTTGGGTATGGTCTGATGGAAACGTTGATCACTTGTACTGTGTGAGGAGATCATTGCGGGTGGGCAGTGATACGTGATGGTTTCTGCATTGTTAGACTTGGTCTCACTCCGCTGTTGCTATCAAAGGCAAATGAGAACAGCAGAGGCAATTGAGAACCAATAAAAACTGTCAATTCAATAATTGTGAAAAAATTTGTAAAAATTGTTGCTTAGGCAACATTACTCAATAAAATATATGAGTTTTAAGTGAACCCACTACTTACTTTTGTTTGGTTTTATACGAAAAGTGGTACGATTAGCCTTTTATCTTATGTCTGGCAGGGTTGTTATTGCATCTGGCAAGTTGCTGTTTGTAACCAGGGGCAAAATACTTTGTTAGATATAAAACTTCAGTATTACTTAAGAAGTTTTGGGAGGTCAAAAGGCTAACTAAGCCCATCGATTAATGCAGCAGCGGACCCACCCCATCAAAATTTTTTTAATGAGACAACTTTTGTAAGTTTGTTCCAGAAATATGGCCCACTACCAGTACCAGGATGTCTTCGGCAATATAAAGCAAGTCTTTCCTCCGTTAGTTTGGTGTGGTTTTTTTTTTTTTTTTTTTTTTGGGATAAATTTCACTAATATACTTTGAGGATTGGACTAATGTAACCAAGTTTAAAACATTTCAAAACTAACCAATTTGGTTCTTAAAGTTAATTTAATCCTTAAACAGTGAGTTATTTTTTCAACTATTTTAGGAACTAAGTTGCCTTTAAGAACTAAATTAGTTAGTTTTGAAATGTCTTGAACCTAATTGGTATTAGTCCAAAACTCAAGATATGTTAATGGAATTTATCTTTTCTTTTTTTTAAATAATAGGATAGTTGAAGATTGAGAGATATAAACAATAATATTTCAATTGAAAATACAAAAAAACAGTATCAAGCAATCAATTAAGCTATGCTATGCTCGTAAGCACCTTGGCTATTTGGTGTAGACATACACATTCTTATATTTATGTTAAAAAAAAAAAAACTAAAATCATAAAAGAACCTAGAAATAGATAATAGAATATACAATAGACCTTTAGCCACCAAAAAAAGAGAGTAAAAGTGAAACACAAATACAATACGCATGCATATTGGGGTCTGACAGATATCAAGTGCTTGACCTCAAAATAAAGAGAAAATCTTTCAATCCTAAAAAAAGGAAAGGAAAAGGTCAGAAACATAATGAATTGTCTGCCTCACAAGTCACAATAGTTATCGTTGAGATGATTCCAACTCTTATAATTTATACCCAAAAAGAAAAAGGAAAGGAAAGGAAAGGAAAGGAAATTTTATCCCACTTTATTTTATCTTCCGTGGTTGCAGAATGATAATGATGGCATTGTCACAAAGGTTATAGGGCTTTGGCCCAGCCCAACTCAAGGGGCTAGGCCTGGTACAAGTCACACTGCTAATAGCAAAATAAGCTCATAGCAACAAAAGCCCCACAGCCTTTTCCTCACTATCCAAATGAATCAAAATCTTCTAGCACCATGCAATTACTATTTATTGGGAGATGTAAAAATTAAAATGGTAAAAAGGTAAAAGATAAATAAAAAGGTAAAAAGTTAGAATACATTTTTACCATTTTAATTTTTACATTTAGTAATTGTATGGTCCAATAAATCAATAACCTTAGTTATTGCATGAAATTCAAATTTTCTATCTCACTTTTTTTAGAAAACAGCTTTTTATTATTATTATTATTATTATTATTATTAAATCAGAAACATGTTTGGTAAGCTAGAAAAAAAGATCTGATGATATATATATATATATATATATATATATATATATATATATATAGACAAAAGAGTACTTGTGAAACTCACTAGAATGATTAGAGAGCTTTGAGTATAACTCACATAAGTGAAAATTTGAACCTATCAAACTTGCAGTTGAGAATTTTTTTTTTTTTTTTTCTGTTTTTTTAAGAAAGAGTCAAGTAGGTACTTCATTTGGGATAGTGACTTTTACATACTTTTGCGCTTACTACTCTTACATTATTATTGCAGCCAATTATCATATCTATTAATTTTAATATTCGTGGCATGTATGGTAGATGCTATGACATATAATCATACTCAATTATTCAATTCAATGAAATTGTCAGATCTTAAGTGGGATCTTCTATAATTTCACACATGAGGGGCTATTTCTAGATTTTTTTTCCTGACATTAATAACTTTTGATTATTTTTAGATAATAGCATATGAAAACTTTTAATTCAAAATCTAACGAACGGATAGAGGGTGTATAAGAGGTATGAAAATAACATTTTCCTTTGAAATATGTAGCAAAAAATAGAAGCACAAAGAAAAACATACAGACAGATTGGAAAGAAAGAACACGATTGCAAATATGCTTATCAATTTAGTCTTTTATTTTAGCAATACTGATCTTAAAGTGCCAAACAACAATTAGATATTTGGTATGAATTTTACTTATTTTTAAATCAAACCAATACTATATGGTAGGACCTATTCCCACTTCATCTGTCTTAGGAAGTTAGCCTCAGAGAGTTTTAATATGGTCTTCTCATCCAAAATCTCTCGATGTTCAGCCTCAGGTACAAAAACTTGTTCAAATTCAATTGGCAATGACTTCCAATGTAGACTTGGTTCCCAGTCTGCCTCTCTAAGAACTTTCATTATCTCCTTCACCACTATCTTGCTCCCCTCAGCTGAGAAATGAATTCCATCCCTAGAGAAGGATCCAAGAATGGCCAAAGTAAATTTGAGGAAAGCACATTTATTCTCCCCCACCCCCCAACCCCAAAAGAAAAATTATACACACACACACACACACACACACAACAACCAAGCTTTAATCCAAAATTTTGGGAATTAACTATGGATCCTCAATAAACTAGTTAGGGTAAGCCACACTACAATTTAAAACTAACCGACAACACATGCAAGCAAACTTACGTGAAGCAAGCAGTTGCCCAACCATCCTTTTTCTGAATTGCAGTCCAAAGATCGATAGCCTTAATGTCCATCTCTCGACACAGTTCTAAACAAGCTTCTGAATATTGCTGGCAAGACTCATTTGTTCGCACCTTTGCCATTGCATCACTAGTTCCAGTAAAATATATACAGTTAGAACTGACTGATTCTAGTTTAGAACGTGACATTTAGAACTGAGAAATGCTCTAGGAAACAATTACAAGATTGTAGCTATAAGCACCTATATATTTCTCGAATTTTTGCTCCATTGACAGGAGGAGCACTAAGAAAGATAATGCGAGTCTTCTCTGAAAGGCTCTGGCAAACAAAAAGACCATCGTTAGAATATGCACCAAATTACATTTTCATCAGGTAGTGCCAATCATATTTGTTGCAAGCACTAATTGAGAACACTGGTTAAGGCAAACTGCACCAAATAATTGTCCAAAAAATTAAAGTAGTTTATAATGATTTTTTTTTTATACAAGTTTATAATGATTCTAACTTGTGCAGGCTACCACATATTTAACCAAATTGATTGATAATCAATGGGAAAATAATTAAAAAAAGAGGTCCTCTTTTTCAAATTGGATTATCTACTTACACAAATTCAAATAACAATAAAGTATTAATGTAGCCTGAAAGATTACCTTCAGATGGATTGCTATATTCCTCATATTTTCAACATATTCAGGAAGTGGGACTTGAGGGCTTACAGCAGATGGGTGAGAACGCATTGAATCGTTACCACCAAAGTAGACTATCACCAAAGAAGGTTGTACAGCAGCATCCTAAATTGAATTACAGAAGATAAGCATTAAAGCACACCTATAAGGAGGAAATGCAAATATATGCTAAGTAACTACATGAACAAGACGAAGTAGATAAACAACAGATCCTATTATATTCGTTTATAACATCATTTCACATAAGATGATCAAATTAAACAGTTAATCCACTAACTTAGAGGCAAGAAATCTATTCATAAATAGCCTACTTGGAAGAAAATTATTAGACGCGGTATGGTTAAGATAGATAAATAACAGACTCTATTATACTCGTTTATAACATCATTTCACATAAGATGACCAAATTATACAGTTAATCCACTACCTTAGAGGTAAGAAATTTGTTCATGAATAGCTTAATTGGAAGAAAATTATTAGTGGCGGTATGGTTAAAATTTAACAGTAAATTATACAATACCTTTGGAAAAACTTGATCCAAAACCTGTAGAGCATGCCTCGAAGTCCAACCATTGTATCCTCGCAACATAACATCTGCCTATTCCCGATTTCAGACCAAAATCAGTTATGCTAATAAAACATATAAGCAATAGCAGAACATGTATTAGACGAGAAAATGTCAAGAACCTTTTTTTGTTGATAGTCTGGTCATTTACAACTGAGCAATTTTTCTCCTGATTCGAATATTTGACCAAATAATAGTGAAATTTAGTGCAGAGGACAATAGTAATGCCATAATTGCCTATGAATGGATACAAATCTAGCTTTTTGGATGCATGATCCACTAACCCTTTCTTTTACTTTAACTAATTCCTCAACTATCTAATAGGGAATTTGAAGTCTTATCAAAGACAACATTCAAAGGTAATAACTTTGCCACAAGTATTATATAAACACAATAATTTTGGTTCATACTATTCCTTTCTTCAAATTGAATATACTCATCTACTATAAAGCTAACGTGGCGTCTCTTTGAGATTAAGGTTTTGCTATTTGTCGATCTTTTTTCTGCAGGCAAAAGTTGGTGGATCCCACCACCAACAAAATGACAAGAATACTAATTAATCAGTGATCACCACCAAATTGCCAAAAATTATTGTTCTGAATAAATTGGTATCTATGGCCCAAATACCAATTGAGATTGACCCAAAAACAGAAAAGGGAGAGAAATTAAAGAAGTACCTTACGTGCATATATGTCAGCAAGAATAGCACCCCATCCTTCGTCACTGTAACTGAGTTGAACTATGGATGAACCAAACAGCACAAATTGAGGTCTAATTGGCCCAACCATCTCTGTTTCCTCTTTTCTGTCAGAGACACACAAACACAAACACAGGCTGTAACACAAACACAGGCCGAACGGAAGACACACATAAAGATGCTTTATGGATAGCAAAATAATGTGTACCTAATATGGCTTGACTTTGCCTACTTGGCATTGGAAACCAAGTCACACATGTGTTGCTTGTTTTGCCGTGAACAAGAACCAGTAATATATATATATATATATATATATATATATATATATATATATCGTATCGTATCATATCATATCATATCATACTCTCACCGTCTCACTTTTTTCTTTATTGTTCTCTATTCCATTTTGAAATGTAACAAAATATTGTCCTGTTTCTAGAAATAAAAGTTATTAATTTACTAATGTTCCTATTATATCCCTATTAATTTACTAATTCAATTTTTTGATAAATTTTTTTAAAAGTAGTTTTGGAAACTTATACATTTTTAAAAAGTAGGCAAGACAATAAATTATATTTCTTTAAAAAGTTTAACTTTTCAAACATGACAAAACAAGTGGGACGGAGGGAGTATATAATAAAAGTTGGGCTTAGACGCCGTGGTTGTGCCATGTGGCTTCACTAAATTGCATAAATTTTATTAAATTTTTAGATTTTTAAAGAACTAAAAATAAATAATATACTACCAGGATTGTAATTTATTCTTATAATTAAGTAAAATTAGATTAACACTATTTTTTATTTGTTAGAATATATTTCTTAAATTAAGAGATAATATTTTTTTTTTTTTTTGTTAAATTTGTCATTTTTTCAAGTTGCCTTTCATCATACTTAAATAAATATTAATATTGTAAATGACATTAATAGAGTGTTTGTATCCTAATACTAGCTAGGAGGAAAAGTCTGCCACGAAATTGCCGTTGTCTTTGTCGGCTTCAAAAAACAAAAAAGAATGTACTTAGGATGTTTTATGCAATGGAGTCCTTAGTTGTTTGGTCCTTTATTTTAGTTTGAATCCATGATTTTAGGATCTGATTTTTTTTTTTTCCCTGGAAAGCATTTGATTGTTGCCAGCTGATAAATAGTAGTAGATTTTAGCTTTTGTACGTTGCTATTATATTATATTATATATATATAATAAAAGTTATGTTTAAATGTTGTGGTTGTGCCATATGACTTCACTAAATTGTAAAAATTTTATTAAATTTTTAAAGTTTTAAAGAACTAAAAATGAATAGTATACTACTAGAACTCTAATTCATTCTTATCATATATATATATATATATATATATAAAACCAAGACTTTTGAAACTCTCATAAATTTCCATGTCAACACAATATTTAAATAAATACAATTATCATTTTATTTAAATAAATTTATTTTTATTTAGTCCAAACTTAACAAGAATTGAATATAATAAAAGTTGGGCTTAAATGTTGTGGTTGTGCCATATGACTTCACTAAATTGTAAAAATTTTATTAAATTTTTAGAGTTTTAAAGAACTAAAAATGAATAGTATACTACTAAGACTCTAATTTATTCTTATCATATATATATATATATATATATATATAAAACCAAGGCCTCTGAAACTCTCACAAATTTCCATGTCAACACAATATTTAAATAAATAAATTTATCATTTTATTTAAATAAATTTATTTTTATTTAGTCCAAACTTAACAAGAATTGAAACTATATCTTTCTTGTAGGGGCCATGGGCCGGCGAGAATAATGGGCCGAAATGGACGACACACCAATGAGAACAATGGGCCTAGAACGCCTCATCCATTTATGTTGCACACCTCCGAACCCGAGCCGAGGACTGAGGCTAGTCCGAGAACAGTTCAATTTGGCCTAGGCGGTACACGCCAGCAGTCGGAAAAGTCGAATGTAAGCTTCGCAACCACTAGATTATGCCGAGGACTTACACGACCTCGGGTAGGTGAAATCGAGGTAGGACCTCGAGCTCTGCCGTCAGGAAGATATCCTAGAAGACCCTACTAGACCGGGTGAATATCATAGAAACAGGTACCAAGAAAGATCCCAAAATATCAAGGAGAAAGGCTGCCAACCCCGCATTTAATGCTCCACAACTAATCCTCTAGCCGCATTTATGTGAAGAAGACATCTGAACAGTGATTTTCAATCTGACCGTTCTCATGTAGAGGATTCTGGAAAAATTGGAAATGACAGGTGACAGTAAAGAAATCATGACATCTATACGTGGAGAGTTCAAAGAAAGGTGGAAGGGCGATATATAAGGAGGGAAAAAGAAAGAAAAGGGGAGGTCCCATTACGGAACAATACTCACACTAGACTATTATCCTCGGATGGGGGTCGAGACTGTCCTTTAAGCCAGAAAATTGTGTTTTATCCCAATCCGTGATCCTAGCCTGACGAGTTGATGATCTAATCTTCACTAGCCAAGTCCTTCACAACCTACTCTCTACAAATTCATTGTAATTGGGCCCTTTAGATAAATCCCCCCGCCTCTGGGCCGGATTTAGAAAGCTGTGTCCTTACATTTCTAATGAGTCCAACTCAAACTCAAACTCAAACTCAAACTCACCATTATCTTTTTAAAAAATATTTAAATAAAATTATTATTATATTTAAATAAAATTATTTTTGTTTAATCCAAACTTAACAAGGAGTACAACTCTATCTCTGTAACAAGTCCAACTAAAACTCAAACTCATCATTATTATTTTTTTTTAACAAAATTATTTTTGTTTAATCATTTAAATAAAATTATTTTTGTTTAGTCCAAACTTAACAATGATTGAAACTATATCTTTCTAACAAGTCCAACTCAAACTCACCATTATCTTTTTTTTTTTTAATATTTACATAAAATTATCATTATATTTAAATAAAATTATTTTTGTTTAGTCCAAACTTAACAAGGAGTGAAACTATATTTCTGTAACAAGTCCAACTAAAACTCAAACTCATCTTTATCATTTTTTTAAACAAAATTATTTTTGTTTAATCCAAACTTAACAAGGAGTAAAACTCTATCTCTCTAATAAGTCAAACTTTAACTCAAACTTAAGTATTGATAATTTATCTCCAAATTTGTGATGTTAATCATGAACACTATAAAAGCAAAGCAAACTCCAGTATATTTTTTTTAATAGCCGAGTAAAGGTATGAGCCCTTCTTAAGTTATTTTCTTCTCCTCTATTTTGTTAAAAAAAATTATTTTATGATTTTTCATTTACTTTTTACAAAATAAAAAAGCTTGCAATAATTGAAATTATTCTTTTGAATGTAACTTATCTTTATCTTATATTTCTCTATTATTTAGTCATATATATTTTGTTTTATTTCAATAATTTCTAAGTAGTGAATCATCTGATTCTTTAATATATTTTGGTCTTTCAAAAAGTTTTAATATCTAAATTTTTGAGTTATTTTTTTGATGTATCTGAAACTATTTGACAAATTTTTTATAAGCCATTGTAATTGTAACACAAATTGAAATCATATAAAAGCAACTCATACAATGGTGTAGTTTCTTAAATTTATCATAAAATTATTTTGATTTACCTCACACATAGGTAGATTCCTGTGTATTGTACAGGTTAGCAACTAGTTAAGTAAAATTAGATTAACATTATTTTTTTATTTATTAGGAGATACTTCTTAAATTAAGAGATAATATTTTTTTTTTTGAGTTAAATTGGTCATTTTTTGAAGTTGTCTTTTATCATACTTAAATAAAATATTAATATTGTAAATGACATTAATGTTTGTATCCTAATACTAGCTAGTAGGAAGAATCTGCCACGAAATTGCCATTGTCTTTGTCGGCTTCAAAAAACAAAAAAAGAATGTACTTGGGATGTTTTATCCAACGGAGTCCTTAGTTGTTTGGTCCTTTACTCTTTTCTCTACTCCCTTTAGCAAACATAACAAACACGCACACAAATATATAGGAAGTGAAAGAGGGAAAAAGGGTACAAGAAAGAGGGAGACCTTCACTCTATGAGAGTTGGGACTTGGGACAGCTTCACACAAGAGAAAGAGGGAGGAAGTTTTTTTGTTGAAGAGCGAGATGGGTCTTCTTCGTCGGCGTCAGAATCGGACGAGTTTGAAGCTTTGCCGGAGCTTTGGAAGCAACAGTGATGGCAAAGAGAGAGGCTTGGCCTTGTGTGGACTGGTGCCGGGCTGCTGTGACAATGGATTGAAGGAGAGGCAGCTGCACAAGGGAGAGAGAGAGAGAAAAAAAAATAAAAATTTTGAGTTTATGTTTTATGAAATAGTGGGCGGGTGTGAAATTTTTTAAGGGCAAAATAGTCTTTTTGTTAAATGGTGAGGTGTCAAATAATTAAGCCATTAGATTAAATCTATAGCTGAGAATAGAGCTATTGCACACCGTGCAATTCCCTATGTATTGCACGGGATATGGATCCGTTTGAGTCCATGATTTTAGGATCTGATTTTTTTTCCCCTGAAAAGCATCTAATTGTTGTCAGCTGATAAGTAGTCGTTTGTACATTACTATCATATTATATTATATTATATTATATTATATATTATATATATAATAAAAGTTGGGCTTAAACACCGTGGTTGTGCCATGTGGCTTCACTAAATAGCAAAAATTTTATTAAATTTTTAGATTTTAAAAAAACTAAAAATGAATAGTATACTACTAGGACTCTAATTCATTCTTATCATTAAGTAAAATTAGATTAACATTATTTTTTTATTTGTTAGGATATATTTCTTAAATTAAGAGATAATATTTTAATTTTTGTTAAATTTGTCATTTTTCCTGGTCGTCTTTCATCTTACTTATATAAATATTAATCTTGTAAATGACATTCATGTAGTGTTTGTATCCTAATACTAGCTAGGAGGAAAAGTCTGCCACGAAATTGCCATTGTCTTTGTCGGCTTCCAAAAAAAAAAAAAAAAAAAAAAAAAAAAGAATGTACTTACGATGTTTTATCCAACGGAGTCCTTAGTTGTTTGGTTCTTTATTTTAGTTTGAGTCCATGATTTTAGGATCTGATTTTTTTTTCCCCCTGAAAAGCATCTGATTGTTGTCAGCTGATAAGTAGTTGTTGATTTTAGCTTTTGTATGTTGCTAGCATATAAAGCTATTCTGGTTGTTAAGAATTATGAATTATTATCATCCCAAATAAACTTAAGGGGGAATGATAATTTAATTATACTTAGAAAATATAACATTATTTATGTTTTATTGGTCAATCATTAATGAATCAAAGTGTTTGAATTCAATTAAAAAAACAAAATATACGGCACTTAAGGCAATGTATATAAGAGCATCCATAGCAGATGTTGCAAAAAAATGCCATTTTGCCACACCAAAAACCAACTTTATTATTTTACTACATTATTTTACAATATCTTATTTATTAGATGTTTTATCATTCAATTCTATATATTAAAATAATATTTACTACACATTAAAATAATATATTATCTTTTCCTCATTTTATCAATAACAACAACAACCACCCAGATCAACTGAACCGGCCATCACCCCCACAGCAACATAAAACCCACGACAACCAGAAGGTCCAAAACCATCGACAGCCACCACATCTCTCTGTAGCATAGCGTAACAACCCAAACAATCCATTACCACCACAACCGCAACCATCAGCAGCCATCAAAAATCACATCAAACCAGCCCACCACCACCACACCAAACCCCTACCTTTTCACGGCAACCCATTTGTCTCTCCCTTCATCGCAGCCGTAGCCCATTTCCACCACCACCACCACAATAAACCAACCCACCACCACACAAACCGGAATCCTTACCCACCACGACCCACCAAAACCCAAACCCAAACCCACACATCCCACGACCCACCAAAACCCACAACCCACACATCCCACGCCTACCATCCGATCATCGTTGCTGTAGGAACACCACCCTCAGACCTCAAACTCCGACCATCAACACCACAGACCTCAAACCCACAGCAAACCCACAATGAGAAAATCCATGGCAAATCCACAACAGCCAACCCATCCACCTCAGAAATAGCAACCCTCAACCTCACCGATTAACCACCATTAGAACATAGAGAACAGAGAGAAGAGAGAATCGGAGATCCCACCTAAAATCACGAGGAAGATTTGACAGAGAAGAAAGTTTCAGAGACTGAGAGAGTAGTGCTTGAAAGAGAAGAGAGTTTCAGAGATTGAAAGAGAAGTGCAGAGGAGGATTCAGAGAAAAGTAAGAGGGAGAGAGAGAGAGATGAATAAAAAAATAATAAATCAAATGCCATAGTTTGTCCGTACCGTGCCAAAAATGTGAGAGTATTGTAGCATATTGCAAAAATTTGACACATTTAGCACATCTGATAAATGGGGTTTTTTGGTATTTGGTGTGTCAAATGTGTCAAATATTTGGCATTTGGCACATTTAGCACATCTACTACGGATGCTCTAAGTCTCAGATTACCTCAGATCAATCCATCTATCTTCTAATCTATATATACCTCAGGTCAATCATTATGCTTGCGAGATCCGACTGATTTCGCGGCACATTTTCTGCTTTTTTTTTTCCTAGACACGTGCGTCTGGTACTGTTCATTGTCCATTAACAGTGATTTTAGGCTTATGAACAGTGCCAAACGCGTGAACAATAAAATTTTTATTATTGTTTTCAGTTTTCAGCAAAATAAGCGGTATCCAAACAGACCTATTTATATTACTCTCTCTCTCTCTCTCTCTCTCTCTCCACTTTAATTGGTCTCCCTCCTTCTTGAGAATCACACCGTTATCGGTATTTTTTATCCAAGCGTATGCAATCCTTCTTCTTCTTTTTTTAATCCAAGCGTATGCAATCTGTTGCCTACATTTGCTTCCCTTTTGGTTATGTCTTTTGTGTGAATCTATAAAGCAAGCAAAGTTGATGACGAGAAGCACGGCAGTTGTGGCAGTATTTTTTTTTATGATAATTTTTTTTTTATCTAGATTATGATTGAATTTGTTTTGAGATATTTCCATCCCTTAAGGTTTAAGGAAATGACACTCCACTTAAAACTTGAAGGGAAAAAACACTCCTCTCCTTTAAGGTTTGAAGAAATTAACACCCTAAATTTATTTATAAATATATTTTTAGAATCCCCTTATGTTTATATTAGTAGTGAAATATTCTAAATTTTTATAATAATCTCTTTACAAGTTTAATCATGGTTAGTAAAAAAATAACTGATTAATTTAGAAAGAAAAAAAATATAAAATATATCATGTACCAAAACACTTGCAATGACAAACCTCTCCATAACCTGTTGAAAAAAGGAAAAAAGAAAGATTCAAACTAATATTTTAAAATACATTTTATTTAATAGTTTAAAGCAATTAATTTTAATTATAAAATTATAAAATTTTGGAAACCTACCCTTAAGCAAAAAGCGGGTTAGTACACAACATTTTTAATATTAAATTAATAAAGTTTGGTAGAAAAGGAGCAAGTGTTTTTTCTCTTTAAATTTTGGGTGGAGTGTCATTTCCTTAACCCAAGGGAGGGGAATGTAATTACCCCTAACAATATTATTAATTTTTGGGTAAATTACGTATTTAGTCCATATCCTTGCCACTATATTTCAATTTGATCCCTTACATTTTAATTGTGTCAATTTGGTCTTTATCCTTTCAATGTTGTGCCAATTTATCTCAGTCGTTATTTTTTGGATGAAAATTGTTGACGTAGTAAACGACAAAAATAAAAAACTAGTTTATTACCACATCAACGGAAACTAATTTTTTATTTTGGCTGTTAACCACATCAACAATTTCCATCCAAGAGATAATAGTAGGGATTAAATTGACACAACACGGAAAGGTTAAGGACCAAATTAACACAATTTAAAGGTTAAGGGTTAAATTGAAATATAGTATAAAGAATAAAGACCATATACATATTTATCCTTAATTTTTTTTTTATAATTCAAAAATTCTGAGATGAGGTCTCAACCATGATTTTGAAACCCAAACCATTCAAAGATCTGTAAGAGTGACATGTTTAAAGATTTTAAGGTCGGATTAGGGTTTAACCAATGTCAAACTATAATATGTTATTTAATTTTTTAGTAAATTTAATTTTTTTTTTTTTTGTGAGAGAGAGAATTTAAAACTATGATGTCCGCTCATATGTGTATATATAATAATTATCCATAGCTTAGCCTAATGGTTAACATGCATGGAAATTAATGCATATCAGCCTAGAGAAAAGCAAGGTTTGAATCCTGGTGCTAACTGATTTCAGCAATTAAAAAAAAAAAGGATATGGGCTGAACCATAACCCAAAAAACCGGCCTTTGGGATGGTTTCTAGTTAATCGAGTCGAACTGCCTGGTTTGGTCAGTCTAACAAACTGGTCTCAACTGTCAACTATAAACATCACGAGCTTCAAGTCTATAGATCTCTTTAATAAGCATCAGTTTACTTTTACCTTCAATTTTTTTTTTTTTTTTGCTGAATACTTTTACCTTCAATTTATATATATCATCCGTTTGATTTGATATTGACGTTCCCTTTAATAAATATCAGTTTAATTTTACCTTCAAATTATATATTCTCCGTTTGATTTGATATTGACGTTCCCTTTAATAAATATCAGTTTACTTTTACCTTCAAATTATATATATGCTCCGTTTGATTTGATATTGAGGTTTTATTTGTTTCGGAAAAATTTATATGAATATAATTTTCCTTATTTTCTTATATTTAGTACTTTTAAAAAATAATAATTAAAAGAAAATTATTTCTTAACTTTCACTATTTTTTTTTAACTCTATCTCACGTTAATCTAAATAATAATAAAAAAAGTCAATAAATAATTTTTAATTTATTTTAAAGTTTCTATCAAACATATGAAAATAAAATAATTTTTTTAAAAATAATTTTTGAAAAATAATTTATTTTCCATAAAATATTAATCTCGAAACAAAGAAAAAATGAGTTACTTTCCAAAAAATATTTTTAAAAAAATTATTTCATTTTTTTTTTATATTTGGTTGTATTTTTTTAAAAATTTATCTCATTCTTTTATATTTAGTAGAATTCTTAAAAATAAAATAGAGTTATTTTTTAGAAAATTTTAGTAGAAACCGATTCCTCAAAAAAAAAAAAAAAAAGTTATATTTTGATAAAATTTTCCGTTGAGCAAAAAATATATATATATAAAGAGATTTGCCAGAGGATTAGTGAACGGCACGTCGTTGAATGACATTGTACACACGCCGACGCGTTTAGGTTGAACACCACACCACACCACACCTCCCTGGATTTTGTGTAGCAGAAGAAAAGGAAAAGGGAGATAATGGACATAGCTTTATTCTCACCATCTTCTCTCTTTCCTGACGACGATGACTCTTCTTCTCGTACTCTCTCTCTCACAATTTAGTGTTACAGCTCTGTTGGTTTTTCAGATTTTATATTCAAATATAAAACTAACTGTTCCCTTTTCCTTTCAGCTGATGAAACGACAGAGACCCAGCAAAGCTACGTCGAGCGGAGTCATGAATTCCCTGGAATGGTATACCTTATCCTTTTATTTTTTACATACATATACGTGAACTGCAATACTAAACTTATGTAATTTGCAAGACAAACTGGACAATAAAAAGTATGAAATGGGTTATGTTTTTTTGCTTAAGAACCTGTAGTATCTGTTGCTAGTTTGAACTTTGAAGTATTGGTAATCTTTTCACTTTGTGTACTTCATAAAATTTGCAGATGAATTACTATTGGTGGCCTTAACTATTCCCCACATAGTTGTTTCTGTTTCCTTAATGTTTGAAAAGAATGAGTATCTTTATTGTGTTGTATATGTTGAAAACTGGACCTTGGAGACCTTTATGTAGCATACAGAAAAGGACTAATAGCAAATTGTACTGTTGCACTGAATCGAGATAGGATGTGGTTTGGGCCTCGGCTCCTCGGCCTATGTTTTAACAATGTTTGGTCTGGTATCCTGTTGTTTACACCCATCCACGTGTGTTGCCTTTTTATGTAGGAATTGCTCATCCGGGAATTTTCGTTTCACCAGCTGAATGCCAATCTACTCTGGCCAGGGACATTTGCTTTTGCAGAATGGTTAGTTCAGCACCGTTCATCAATAGAAGGGCGGCGATGCATTGAATTGGGCAGGTACGTCTATTAGCTGTTCACTTGTTCATTGCTAGTATCAGAAAATTCCGTGCTGTATTCATTTCTTCTTAGCAATCTTTACATGATACCTTAGATTGGGCGGATTTTGATTAGATTGGATTGTATGAGAGTCTGTTGTGCAGGTGTGTGCTAAGTCGCATATTGGGTATTTATTAGGTGGATATTGTATATATAAGAGATTGCGTGGAGGCCTGATTGTAACTTAACTAGTTTTTTGGGGTATGGCGTAGGTTTGGCTGGCACTTAACTCAAGTTGTGACAAATGATAATAGAGTTAACCTAGTAATGCTGTGTGGCTTGGGGGTGTTGCAGCACAATGCATACAGTAATGAGGATGTTAAGGATCTTAAGGGGGGAAATTGTGATATTGATGTTGTGTAGATTTTGATTGGATTGGAATCATTGGATTATATAAGCATGTGTTGTGCGAGTGTCTGTTGTGTCTCACATCGTGTGTTTAATATATGGATCTTAGGAATATAAGCCCTTGAGAAGATCCCTTATTGTAACTTGACTAATTCTTTTGTGGTATGATGTAGATGTGACTAATGCTTTCCTTGGGCTGTGAAGCTTTAGCACTGTGGTTTTGTACTCCTGTTGATGGTGATTTATTTTTGTATTTGCATTAAAATTTTGCTTTGTTGTTTATTTGCAATTGCACCAATATATTTCAAGACCCCACACTTTTGTGCTTATGTTTGAGTTTAGTGCTTTATTAGTAACTCCTTTTGAGGTTTGAATCCTTTGAGGCAGTGGTTCTAGGTGTAAACCTAATATGCCATATCCAGAGTTAATATGCCTTGTTTTAAGCTTTCTGATACTTGTTAAGTATTGCTTCCACTTAAAGCCTTGTACTTGATTTTTCTTAATTAGTTCACAATTTTAGTAAGTTCTGGGTATCACTGAATAAAGTTAGTTTCTAGTATTTTTAGGCTTTTGATTTTATGTCCTTTTCATTGGCAGTGGCACTGGTGCTTTGGCCATATATCTCCGAAAGTTGTTTTGTGTGGACATCACAACATCAGATTATGATGATCAGGAAATTGAGGAGAACATAGCTCATAACTGCAGGGCTAATGGGATTACTCCTGTCCTTCCTCACCTAAAGCGTGAGTCTCTTCTATGCTCACATGGTTGTGTGATCCTTATGTTGTTAACTACCGAGGACAAGCAATTCTTAAAGCAATCATTGCATAGAATGTGGCATTCAGATGTTATTCATTGGAGAAATATAACTTTGGGTTCTTTTATTTGGCTTACCTCTGGAAAATAATGCTATTGATTTTCTCTTTCACTGTTATTCAATTTGAATAATTGATGTGGTTTTTGATTAAATGTCGTTAATCCAGACCATGCTTATGTTTTCAGATACATGGGGAGACACCTTTCCAGCCGCTGACCCAGACTGGGACTTGATTATTGCTAGTGATATCTTGTTGTGTAAGCTTATGATCTATTAGATTCTGTCTGACTTAACTCTTTTTTTTGGGGGTGGAGTTTGCATTAATAGTCTAGAGTACAAGAAATATCGTAAGTTAAGTGATCAAAAAAATCATCATACTTAGCTAGGAGTTCTGTGGAATGTCCTAAAGGGCTAAAGGGTAAAGCAGAAGCATTCGAGTTCTTTGAGATACTGTCTGTGTTAATGTCACAGTCACTCTTGGTGTCAAAAACTGGCAATACTACTGTCAGTTGTTGCCAAATGGATAAAGTCTTTTGTGGTTTGTCATGTTTATCATGGCATTGTTAATCTTTGTTTTAGAGTGGTTAATAGTTGGATACTTTATGGCTTTTTTGGTGAGAACCCTTCCACCCTCTCTCCCATGATTACATAGATAATTTTAGGACAGATCTCCGGTTGTATCTCACCCCCTCCTTTAAAGTAATTAGTTTCACATCAAAAGAAGCTAAAATTATGATGGTAGTTCTGTATGGACTAGTGAAATTTTGGTAAGATGTTAAATATATGCACAATATATGACCCTTTGGTTTTGTGAGTATTAGATTATGTGCAATGAAAGCAGATGAGGTTTGTCTGGTGAAAAAAGTAATGCTGTCCATCTCTAGAGCAGGAGTTTGTCTTATCATACCACCTGAATGACATGTATTCTCCATGGCTGCTAAGTTGATGTCCTCACCAGCCCGGAAATTACATATTCTTAGTTTTGTATCCCCCAACCCCAAAGACAAAAGCCCACTTTAGAAAAGGAAAAGGAAAAAAAAGTAGGTCTTAATACGTTTTTGTGTGCCTGTAGATGTGAAACAGTATGCAAACCTGATCAAGACTCTTTCCTTTCTTCTCAAAAGTTACAAGCCCAAGGATAACAAAGCAGTTCCACCGATGGATATTGAACAGAACGGTAGTACAGTAATAACAAACTCTGTGCTTATATGTAATAGAGAATGTAATTAATATTCTTGCTGATATTTTAATGCCTCTTACTGGCAGCAGCAGAGGTCAGGTTGCCCCGGCCAGCATTTTTAATGAGCTGGAGACGCAGAATTGGGAAGGAAGACGAGTCCCTATTCTTCACTGGTTGTGCTGATGCTGGTCTTGAAGCCGAGCATATTGGATCCCGTGTGTATTGCATCAAGCCTAGGCATACAGCTGCTTTGGAGACAATATAAAGTTGGTAGAAGCTGATTCTTAGATGAGAAATTGCAATTGGGTCTAGATCAGTGCCATAGTCCATTAACCAGAGAATCCTTTGTCAGACTAGGCTACGGCAGAAATTTGAACGCACATGTTTCTCTTGAGAATTTTCACTAGAAATATTTTTTTTCCCTCAATTATGCAAGTAGAAGATCCCATGGGAGAGTTTTTACATTCCCTGAGCGCAACAGGTAATATGTAGTGTTGTTATTATCTTAGTTTCCTGGATGACTGTTATTTTTGTTAGAATTTTTTGGCTTCATTTTGTATGAACGTCCTTGCCACTGTTTCGGTGAAGATTAACCATCATTAAGGCCACATAAATCTTGTAATGTTTTCTTATGTGTGTGAGAGAGAGAATTGTTGATGGGGACAAGAAACTGTCTGATGGCTAATAAGTTTTGTTTTTTGTCCTTTTTTTTATGAATTAGAATCTTATTCAAACCAGATGAGACCTGCAAACAGAACACGAGACAAGGCAGCAAGCTGCACCCACTCAAACTAGCAACATAAAAACAACTCACAATGCTAAGAAAAAACACTTAAACATAACATGGCAGTACTAGATGAAAAATCAAAACACAGAATAGGGTACTTTTTCAAATCAGTCAATCTACACCTCAAGTAACTTGTTGAATGTGAGTAATCACATCAGACCAAGCAAGAGCAAATTTCCACGAGTCATTATGCATAGTTCTTAAACTTTAGCACTACCACACCAAAGAGTACTCTTGTGCCGAAATTAATTGGGCTTGTTTGTTCCAGGCCCATAAGGGAAAACAAGATTCGAGTGTCATAAAACGTGTATAAACAATTAAACAGGTAGGATTTGATTCAATTCTCATATCATACCATTAATAATGCATTTCATGTCTTTGCTCCTGTGGTGTTAGGCTGTTAGCTACTAGAGTATGATGCACAAATTTATTGCCTAAGAGCACTCGCATTAGTGTTTATATAATAGAAAAAAAAAAAAATACTACATTTTAACCAATCAAGCCTAAAATTCATCCACATTTGGTTGTGTAAAATTGTGTAAAAATATATGTTTGCAATAATAATCGTGTAAATTTACACTGACATTATTCATTTTGTATTTTTTTTTTCTTGTGAAGAAAGAGAAACAATTAAAAAAAATCAAGAAAATTTGATATTTTAATGAAATGTAGTATAAAATAGATAATCTAATATGTGGCGTTTTGAAAAGTATGTAAATAAAAAAAAAAAAAGGTTTTTATGCTAAAATAAACATAAATTTTTTCCCTAGTTGATACGAATGTCCTTCATTGAGAGTAGATAGAAAGAGAGAGAAATAGCTTTTCTTTTCTCTCATACACACATGCACTCTCTCTACCCATTGGACACTCAAAACCCTATTTATAGAATTTCACATTGGTAGTTACGAGAAGTTATGTATTTGTAGATTGGATCGGACTTAATGTGGATATACTCATTAAGTTCTTTTGATCTCAATCCAAAATTTCTTACAGTAATAGAAAAGAAATTAAGAATCATTCAACAACTTCTACCTGATTATAAATTTGACCGAAGCCACCCTTAGAGACCCAACCTTAGCAAAAGATGCCATAGATGCCTCAAGATTGCTTCCTATACCAATTAACTCCATTTCTAATGCCAAAAGGTCCAAAACCACCCCTTTCTTCGGGGAAACAAATTGCCCACCAAGCCACCTTAACATTAAGGAGTTGGTGCATGTGTTGTCTTGTCTTTCTTAGGGTTATATAAATATATATATATATATATATATATATATATATATATATTGAGATCAAAGATAGAAAGCTTTATTGAGATAGCAAAATATTACAAGTTGGACTATATAGCATACACAGTGGACCCCGAAAAATAAAGCAAAGGTCAGTTCTCAATAGATCACGAGTAAGAAAAAAATGAAGCAGTGAAAAGACACGCTAGAATAGAGTATACTCAAGTTGTTTGTGCTGCCATGAGGTGCTGCTAATCTGTTAAGAGATCCGAAGCACCATCATAGATGTGCCTTGGCTGAAGTTGAGTCTTTTCGAAGTAAAATTTGTTCTGTGCATTCCATAGAGCCCACACGATAACTGCCCAAGTCTCAAGGTCCTGCTGGTTCAGCCTGGTTATCAAAGTCCGAAACAATTCGAAGAAGTCTGATACACTATTCGAACACTTCCGAATTCGTCTACTTGCCATGGACCAAACATTCATAGCAAAGGGGCACTCCCACTGTCCCACAGCACATGACAAGGGGTCTCTTAAGTGTTGGGAGCAGATTTCGCACCTTGCGTCGACCTGCACCTTACGGCGCTGCAAGTTGTCTTTTGTGGGCAGGATATTTGAACAAGCTCTCCACAGAAGGGTCGGGAGCTTAGGAGGCACATTCAGTTTCCACACCTTCTTCCAAAGTCTGCCATTTTGCCGTGCTTGTGAGTGCTCACCTTGGGATTGATTTTTGAGGCCAAGAGCAATTTTATAGGCTGTCTTCACTATAAAGTTTTGGGCGCTATTTTGGGTAAATTACAATGGTGGTCCCTATTCTTTACACCACCATTTGATCCTTAACTTTTTGATTGGATCAATTTGATTCGAACATTTTCAGTATCATGTCAATTTAGTCTATATACCGCTATCTGTGATGTGTCAAACAAAATAATAAAAAATTAATTTTCATACCACATCAACTGCCAACTGTACCGCCACGTCATATTTATATATATATATATATATATAAATAAAAAACTCAAATTACTTGATCTTTTCAAATGTTAAGTTTCTTCTTTTGTTTGACAATTACAATTTTCAGTTTGCTTTTCATATATCTTTCGAAAAGCAACTGAACTTTTTCTTGTGCAACATGCATGTAGAGAACTACAGATTCACCAAAAAGTTGGCTTGAAGTATACGTAGAAAGTGAAAGATTGCCTATTTAGGAACTATGAACTTCTCCAACACACAACAAGATCCACCTGAATGAACATTTATTTATTAAGTTCTGAACCACTAAGTACATCCTGTATGTTTTCATGAGCTTCAATAAATTGGCACGTATCAACCATATCATAACAAACTGTAGGTAATATCTACAGGTTTCTGAAGAAAGAAACACCAACACCCACAGCTTGCTGCAGGCAAAAATGTATGGGATCATTGAGCCGTTTTTCCTGTTTATTTCCACACTTTTAAAATAAATAAATAAATAAAAACCTTAGCCCCATACTAAAAGGAAATTTCGCGGAATGAATTGGCTTATTCACATAAGAAATATTAAGGCCAAATAAATGATCAAAACTAGCATTTGTAATAGGATTGAAAGTTCAGTTATAGTGCGAGCTATAGAAACCTTACAAAACATATTTATAAAGGCAAAAACTGCCAAACAGTTAAAAGTTATACAAGCTAGCTTTTCAAAATTAAGTCAAAGAAAAGAAAGACTAAGAAGAGTTTATTCCTCGAATTGAAAATTATCTAACATACTGCGAATCAGTGACCAGTTATTTCTAATTTTTTCTTCAGTAAAAACTACTTCAATAGTCCATCCACAAATGCTTCTTCATTTCTTCTTCAGATCTAGAAAGAGACTCAGACTGTCTCGACACTTCTTCATTCTGTTGGAGCAGTCCATCCACAAATGCTTTAGCCTCATTCTTTTTCTGAACACATCTACTGACTTTGGCTTGAGCCTCGCAACGTTCTTGTTCTGCTTGCATCAATTCATTTGATGCAGTGGTCAAATCTTGCAAAGCATCAGCTACTTGAATTTTGAATGCTGCTCTAGGATCTGGAGTGTGAGAGATGATATGATTAAGAGCTTCAATTCTGTCTGTTTTATCTCTGAAATGAGAAAGGTCTTTGACAGAGTTCTCATATTGGTCCATGAACATAGAAAGAATTGGACCTTCAATCCTATCTTCTTTATGCATGTAGGGGAGTATGGATTGACAGGGTTCATAGAATCGACCTTGAGCAACATCACCTAGGAGAACTTCATCTACAGAATTGACCAAATAAGAGTGAATGCACAGTAAGGTCTCATTCAGCTTGACGAAATCCATATTTGGTGATGCTGAAGGTATGCTTGCTTCAAGATTATCAAGTACAGCACGAGCCTTGGCAAATATGTCTTCATCATCCCCTTGTTCTTCAGTTTCTTGCACTTTTTTCTGTCAGATTCATTGAAGCAAAATCCTGAAAAAGCATAAAATTGGTTAGAGAAAAATGTAAACTTGTGAGAAGATTTAATAATAGCTTGACAAAGAAAGAAGACATTCTGAGTTGGAACCAACAATTGGTATACTACATAAGGTATCAAGTTCAACATCTATGGTAGGATCCATTGTGGGTTCCTGAGATGTAACTCAATCCCTGTTAAATCTATGTTATTTCTGATAAAATCAAAGAAAATATACCTGAAATGATCCTTAAACACTTGGGCCAGGTATCCAACAAGCCTTGAAGAGCTTCAGGGGTGTTGAAATAGGACAAGTAAATGTCCCACCATTCCTCGAATGGTTTAGAGGATTCAGACCACCTCCAGAACAATTTCAAATTTAAAAGATTCTGTTTGAGCTTCATCTTTGGAGTTCAAAACATTGATCTCATCCATTTTTAACAATTTCAATTTAAAAGATGCTGTTTGAGCTTCATCTTTGGAGTTCAAAACATTGATCTCATCCATTTTTACAGTTGCTCTCTCATGCCAAGGCACATTGCCAGTGAAAATAGGTGGGAGAGGAATCAGTTGCACATAGCCAAGTTGGCGAGCAGCAAAAGAGGGATTATAAGCCTCCAATGAACCTTTAACTCCACTATTTACAACTAAATCACGCGCTCTCAGTATACTTGCCCAAATAGCACTGTTCTCTTTGTTGGCACAGTTATTATTCTTGAGATTCATGAAATCTTTTGAGCCATATTGTCTACACTTTTTTTTTTTTTTTTGTTAAACACATAATTCTGCAGTTCTCCACCTTAAACCTCTTTCAAACCATGCTGCTACCACTGCAATGACCTCTACCACCGCTAACTCTACAATCATAGCCGTTAGCGTTAATGTAACAATTCTCTTATTTACATATGGGCTGACCAATTATGATTTGTTTTATACATTGAAACAAAAGGAAAAAAAAAAATATTTGAAGTTTAAAAAATAAATAAATAACCTTTCAAAAGGCTTAACTAATTGGTGCTTCACCGAATCTTACCTCTGTGTTCTGTGGTGAATGTGAGAGCATGTTTAGTTCAAGTGATGATTTCATCTGGTGCAGCTTCAATGAAGGTGGGAAAGAGGCCTGAAAATGTTATATATATATATATATATATATATATATATATAAACTCATTGTTGCAAGTCTTATTGTCTTCTTCAAGTTAATATACAATCTCAGTTGCATGTTTTTGTATTATGATAGTCAGCTTAGGTTATTTTAATTTAAGCTTCACATCAGAATCCCTTTAAATATGTATTAATTCTTTTTCTTTTTCTTTTTTTGCACTTTAACATTAATATATCATATCAAGATATATCTTCATAATAATTTATGTTATACTTTTGATAATTCCTTTAAGACTAAATAAGCAGTATTTAAAATTTTATTTAAATTAAAATCTCATGCATTGTATGGGGTTACAAGCTAGTTTTATAGTCTATACCTGTTTGTCTTGAGATTTAGGCTGATTTTTCTTGTTGTACTGACACTTTTCAGTAGGCAAAAGTTTTGTGCCTTCACGGTTCCTCCTATGCTCCCTCTTATCCCTTTAATTTTTTGTTGCTCTTCCATTTCTTTCTTCTTCTTTTTTTTCTTCTTGTACGAGCCTAATCTGTTTAGCTCTCAACATTTCAATCCTGCTTCACAAACAAACAAAAAAAAAAAAAATCTTATGATTAAAAAGTACAATGGGCTAAATTTGCATCACCTAAATTCCCAAGGATTAAATCTCTGGATGGTAAGATTCAACCTTTTTATATAACCCGATCAAAAACCTCCCATGTGATTCCAAATAATTTGCAGGTTTCACATGCTCCTTGATGCGGACAACCCCTTTCCTGCCACCTAAATTAACATTTTTAAAAACTCAAAAGCAACCACTGATATATGATACGTGAAGATAACAATTAAAAACAAAACATATGCTTGTCATAACATATGCTTGTGTGCCAACAACACCAAACCCTACAAAGCAAGCAAACATTTTTATACAAATCCAATACAAAGCCTTAAAAATTGAAATAAAATACAAATGCATCATCTAGAAAAATGCCATAAGAAACATATCAACACCGTTGACCAGTAATTAATCAATACTCCCAAATTGCAAACTCATATGCGAATACACTGATGAAAAGGTTTTATAGCAAAAATTTCCGCTTCTGCTAAAAAGAGAGTTTGGGTTGTCAATTTACAATTCTTGTAACTGTATAATCATATTATCAACAACTTCCAATATCACAACGATGCTTCTCCTTTGCCAAACCCGTCTAGTACTCTCTACTAACAGAATTCAAACCCTAGCATGAATTGAGCTCACTGTATCACTTGCTGTGCCTCCTATTTGAACAGAAGAAAAAAAAACAGATCAGAACCTTTAGGTGTCTAGTTCAATTGATCATAAAAGAATTTTTGCAAACGCAAAGCCAATAAAAAATTGAAGTCCACAAGACATTTTAACAATCACATAGATGCCGCAAACTCAACAAAAACACGCTAAAACCAATTGCACATTACACATCACAAAAAAAAAAAAAAAAAAACACACATTATCTTGGCAAATGCTAAGACAATACCGAAATAGAAAATACGTTACCAAAAAGAAAGAAAGCTTAGGGCATTACCATCTGAGATGCACGGATGCAGACTCGGGTATGACACAGTGACACGATTGTTAGATTCTAAGGAATTAGGAACTAATATATTAGAATTTCATTTTGTAAGGTTGGCAAACCATGATCAAAATGGTTTTAGTCTTGTTAGGACTTGCTCAAAGTATGTGCTTTTTATGTAAAGTTGAAATCGAGTTATTGCAGAAATTACTATGCAAATCTGTCAGGCTCGATTAATCAAGAATTAGACTCGACTGATCGAAAGTCGTGCAGATTGTTTTTTCTGCAGAATTTTCAACTCAACCCAAGCCCGTTTGACGTGTAGGGTTTTATGTTTTGCCCTAAGTATAAAAGGGAAAACCCTAGCCACGTTTTGGAGGTTCTGAATGCTGTGTGTATGAATCTTTTTGTAAGATCTAGAGGTGTTTACCTTCACATACACTTAGGGTTTCCAAACTCAAGATTGATGTCAAGTGCTCGGTGATCATTCAGTTGCAGATTCAAGAACTTAAAGATATACAAGTAGGAGTGTTTATGCTTGCTGTGAATTCAAGAAAGAAGTAGTCCGTGAACTCGGAACTGTCACGTAGTCGTGGTAGTAAGTTTCCTACTCTAGGTAGCAATAGGATGTTAATGGTCTAAGTCGCTATTGTGTAAACTTCAATTCTTTCATAATGAATTTTATTTTACCTTGATGATAGCTAGGTTAAATCCTTTCCAGGTTTTTTACTGGTTTGGTTTTCCTAGGTTATCATATCGTGTGTTCTTTATTTTCTGCACTTTGCATGATATGACATATTTGTGTTAACTTAGATCTGCTTAATTTACTTAAGTTAATCACTTGGCTAATTAAATATCTAGGTCAATCTGTTTAGGTTTAAAGGGTCTAAATTTCTTACAACGAAAATTTTTAAAAAATTATAACATAAAACGACAAGTACAACATGGTACATGGCTACGCCCCTAAATGAAGTGCCCATGCATCTAGATTGCCATTGCATAATCCTGCATACAATGCAAATCTTATAAAGCAGCCCATCAACTTTTTTTTTTTTTTCTCAACTAAGGAATAAGGATAGTAATAAAATAGCACTAGAAAAAAAAAAGAAAAAAAAAAAGTTCAGTAGTTATACTAGAGGGTCAGCAGATGTAGGGTTGCCGGGGCTTTAACGGTCTGGTGGCGCCGGAATCGAAGCGCATAGTTGTACAACCCCCGTGCTAAACAGCCACCACCACAGTGTCAGATATTTTCGAATTAGAGGTTGGGCCTGAATCTGATTGAAATTCGATGACTAAAATGGGCCGGGGATTGAGTTTGAAAATTCAGATGCTAAGGCAGACAACGTTGGAGCAATTTAACTGGGCTCAACTTATCAAACTAAATCACAGGCCACTACCGCAGCAGCTAAAGGTCCAAATGAGACCCACGAGGATTAGCGTCTTTATCCTAGTCCAAGAAAGTCTAATAAAGGTAATGTAGAGGCAAAGGATTGTGGAGAATTAGGGCCTGTTCAGTTTAGAGGAGTTTTAAGTAATATGATTTAAAATTCATAATTGAGTTATCAAAACGCATGGAACTCACAAAAAAAAAATTGTTTGGCTTAGTTTTCAACCCTTATCAAAACGCATGGAACTCACAAAAAAAAAATTGTTTGGCTTAGTTTTCAACCCTTGTTTCCATTACTCAATTCTCTAATTTTTGAGTTATGAGTTATGGAAACTAATGTGTTTTCAATTTCTAAAACTCAGTTTTCAATGGTAATTTCGTAATTATCAGCCGCAATGTTTGACTTTTGGGTTTTATTTTTTTATTTTGAAACAAAGTGACGGGAATTGAGTAATGAGACAATTTGGGGAATTTGGGCTATTTTAAGTGATGAGTGATGAATGATGAAAATTGAGTGATGATAATTTACAAACCAATTGAGCCCTTAATCTTTGTCTTGTCATTTGGTAATTGTGTCTTCAGGTTTTGAGTGGGCATTTTCTAGGGTATATCATAAATGGATTATGGACCCAATCGTGATTCTGATAGGAGATTACTTTGGGAAGAATTAGATTGGGTGTTCAGTTGGTGAGAAGTACCTTGGTGTGTGGAGGGAGATTTCAATGTGGTCCAATATCCATTCTCATTCTCATATTAACAAATTTTTGCTCACTTCGCTCTTAAAGGAGCATCTTTCTATGATTACTCAAAGGTGTCAATTTCAGATATTGTCAGAGAATCACTCTAGTTTTTTGGAATGTAGTGTTGTGCAATGTGCAACAGGGCCTTTTCAATTTGGAAAATAGTAATTCTAGACCCGTGTGTTGCGTGATAATTTTTTAGATGAAATACTATTTTAGTCTCTAGACTTTATAAAGAGTTTTTTTTTTTTAAATAGTTTTATCATATTTTCGTAACTTTGTCTATAACGTTTTTTTACTATTATTATATATTTATTGGTTGATGATTTGCATAACATAGACATTAAATAAGAGGTAGAATTATTCATTAAAATTTTTAAATCATACTGTATGAAGATTATGATTATATATATATATATATATATATATAATTTCCCTAGTTAGAGTTTGATTAATTTTAAGTTTAAATTTTGTATTATTATATTTAATTGTTGATTATTGATTTAATTAAGTAAATATAATGGTTGATTTTATTGCACTATAAAGTTTTCAGTATCCTCTATATAGCCACTTTTATTTTATTTCTTACTTTTTTTGACCACCTTTTTATTTTTCAAATAGCGGTTATTAATTGACGTATGATTTCATTTTTTTTTTCCTTCATTTATTCTTTATTACTTTGTATGTTCCCTTGCTAGTTGTAAATTTTATGGTTATTAATAAGAAATAGATATCATAGATGGTTTAAATAGTTATAGATATAGTTACGTTAGTTGTATGTCAAATGTTTTTTTTTTTTTTTTCCTTCTGAATTCTCAAGGAAATATGAAAGACATTTCTCTAGTTTGGTTACAATCAATTAAAATATCCATAATATATTAACGTAAGTAATAATGAGCCTTAAATTTTTTTAATATATGAAGTGATTAGGCTAGTGGTATGTCAAAGGTTTTATAAAAAAAATTTAAAAATAATTCCAAGGAAATGTAAAAGGCCTCTTTTTGAAAAAAGAAATTGTGACTTTTTGAATTGTAGAAATATGATTGTTTTAATTACCTTGCTTATAGATTTCATTATATAGTTATAAACATCTAAATTAAAGTAAATGAATATATAAATACAAAATTATATGTAAAGTTACAACCGCACAAGATAAATATGTATAGATAATTTTTTTTTTATTCATGAATCATTATTTCATTGTTTACTTATAAATATCTAAATTAATTTTTTTTAAATCTCAATTAAAATAGATGAATATGTAATGGTAAAATTATATGAAAAGTTAAAACTACTCAAAATAAACGTTTAACCACTGGTAGATGTGTGTTTTTTGAATACTAAGAGTATGCACGATTGCTTTAGCTAGAATTATATAACTATGCAAATATTGTTGCGAGTGGTTCCATCATTTACAAATTACCAAGTTTGGTGGCCCTACAAAGCAGATAATTCATTTTGCAAAAAACTTTACGTGAACTCTTTTGTGACAACCTTTTTTTTTTTTTTTTTTTTTGGCCGAAACAACTTAAGAATATTAAGACTTAAGTTAACATATGTGGTAGTTGTAAAACACGTTAGTGATATGAAAAATAGAAAGGTTTAAATATTTAAAAAAACATTTTTAGTAAATTGTAATATAAAACTTTTTTTCTCAATATTTTATGTAACTTTTCCCATAAGATCAATATTGTTGGCATCCTTTAAAACTGATACATAATATTTTGAGAAGAAAAAGAAGAAGTAGAGACGATGCTAACACATAATATAAAATTATTAAGTTTGCGTGATTTAAATTTGTGGAAAAAATATTAATGTATCTATGATAAAAGTTATTATCTAAATGATATATAGTAGTTAATTTTTTTTGAGACTTGATTCGAAAAGTTCATTTTCAATAGCCTTTTAAATTTACAAATTGCTCAATTTATGGCCCTAGACACATTCAAATGGTGCTACCTAAATAATAAATTATATGACCCTTTATCACACAAATATTTTGATTCTCCCAACATATAGTAAAGGAAGGCAGGTTTGTTTCTAACCATTTTCTTGATTTGTGCTACATAATTTAATAGTATGGAGGATGTGACTGGATATAAATGTTGAATAAAATAAAATGAGAGGAAAAAAGAGTAAAAATAATATATATAGCAATAAACATCAAATTATCCAAGTCATTCTATGTAATATAATAACATTATATTACTATATACTATATGTATAACGCAATAGAATAATATTTAATCAAATAAAATATAAAGATAACAACTTAAAACACAAAACTAAATTGTATCAACTCAAAGTAGAATTCTAATTAACACAAAAATTTCATCAACCTAAAGAATTGATGCAATAAAATTAAAAAAATCAAACAAAAAATGAAAAACAAATTGAGAGAAAGAGAGAGAGAGAGAAGTAATCTTTTGTGTGTGAGAAAACTATGCATAGAATGAAAAAAAAAATGTCAAATTCATAGTAAAATGTTGAGAATAAGAAGAGTTAAAATAAAGGAAGATAAAAAGGTAAAGAAAGAATGATATTAAGATAGAAAGTAGTGGAAAGATGAAGAGGTAAAAGGGAGGGAGAGTTTTGGAAAATTAATAATAAAAATAATGTTTAAAAGATATTTTAATTTTTAAATAATGGAGTTTTTAAGTCACTTTAAATGTGAAAATGTTTTAAAAAATATATAAGAAAAATTGGAAACAAAAAATGATGACATGGCTGCTAATGTGGCTCAACGTGAGCGTAGCAACAATAAATACTACGTTTTTTAGTAATATATATAGACATAAATGGGGGCTAAAGGTGGAATGGTTTCGTTGAAAAAGTGAAAGGTTGATGGGATTTCTTTCTTATCTCTGTCTATCTCTCTCTTCAAATCACGAGGTTTCAAATTAGGCAATATGTTTCTTAATAGGTTACTTAAAATGGGTTAGTAAGACCACTAGCATTGGGGCGTATAAACACCCCCCAGTTGCTATTTTACATCAAAAATTGTCCAACATCCGGGTAAGGGTTCTTAAAAAATTCTGCAACCTATGAACAGTGGGTTCTTATATATAAAACTTATTGTTCACTTGGTAGTAAAAATAATAGGACTTTGTTAATAGGTGCCGGCCAGTACCTGTTAATGAATTAGCTGTGGTTCATTTATGATTCATCACAAATCCTACTAGCATAGAAATTGGCAAAATTTTTCTTTTCAGCTATGATTTTACAAAATAATTTGACTTTTTTCATCTAAAATGATACATATTTATTACATATTCAGTTTTTTTTCATATCCCTACAAACAAAGTGAATAATTTATTTTAAATTTTATCACATTAACGAGTGATTGTACAGTACCTGTTCACAACACCCAAAATAATATTATTATTTTCATAGAAAATGAGAACCTTCTCTCTCTTCGTTTACTCTCCACGAGGGTAGAGTCATAGACTACACTCTCCTCTTCTCGCTCATTCTCTTCATGACTTCATCCCAGTCACTCTTCTCCCTCTCTTTCCCAACTACAGAAGTTCCACTGCCCAAGCTTAATCACTCTCTTTTCTGATGACTTTTTTTTTTCCTCTTCACTGTATTGTTCTATCGCCAAACTGAAGAATCAAGGGTTGTTGGTTTAATTTTGGGTTTCTTTTGGAATTTTTGGGTTTCTTAGTTTAGCGTGCTTCCTCCTCGTTTCTGGGTCTGTAGTCTCTCGATGGCTGGATCGGTGATGGAACAAGTTGGTGTTTTTTTTCCTCTTCACTGTATTACTCTATCCCCAAACTGAAGATTGAAGGGTTGTTGGTTTAATTTTGGGTTTTGTTTGGAATTTTTGGGTTTCTCGGTGGAGCGCGCTTCCTCATCGTTTCTAGGTTTGTGGTTTCTTGGTGGCTGGATCGGTGATGGTTGTTGTTGGTGTTTGTCTGTTTGAATCCGTGGCTAGATCGGTGAAGGTTGTTGTTGGTGTTTGTTTGATGAAACGATGAATCGATAGCTGTGTTTGTCTGTTTGAATCGGTGGCTATTTGTTTGTTTGAATCGGTGTTGAATCGATGGTGGTTTGGCGTTTGGGTGGTGGTTGTGCTTGGTGATTGGTATTTGCTGTTTTTTTTTTTTTTAGTGGTTTCTGCCTTGGTGGGGTGTGTGTGATGGTGGGTTGGTGGTGGTTGCTGCCTTGCTGGGGTGTGTGGTGGTGGTGGGGTAGTGGTGGCTGCTCCCTTGTTGGGCATGGGTGGTGGTGAAGTGGTGGTTGTGACTGGTTTGCTTGGATGATAGAGACAGACTGGAGAGATAAAGAGAGAGAGGAATGGAAGAGATATAATTTTTTTTTTTATCTGTATGGTTTATATTATTTTAACGAGGTGGATGTAAAAATAGAAAGTAGAATGTTGGAAGAGTTGTAAAATAAAATAGTAAAACAGGTAAAGTAAGATTTTGAGAATGTAAAATAGAACTCTTTTTCATTCCCGGATGCTAATGTTCTAAGTGCACTTGCAACAGTAGATGTAAATAGCTATATAACTATTTTAGCTCTACCAAAACACCAAAAACACCTATGCAGCAGTGGAGTTATATTTATAATTTTTAGCTTAATTGCTACAGTGCACATTTATCTACAGACGTGCATTGTAGCTTGGAGCTAAAATAAAATAAAAAAACAATTTTTTATTCGGCCTTTGATTAAAATAATATAGGTTTATTTTTTTTTTCCACGCCTCTCTGTGTGTCACTAAAGCTATCAACTCTCTCATAAAACTCTCTCAAGCTCACTGCCGCCGGTCCTTGTCATCTTCAACGTCATCGACCCAGCAACCATCCCAAGCTGTCGATCGGCCTCAAACCCACGCAGCCATCCGCCTTATTTGAAGCTCTCATCTCTCAAAACTCTCTCAAGCTCACTCTCTCAAACTCTCACCTTTGATTCATCGTCGTCCCAAGCCACCGGTCAGCCCAAACCCACCGCCGATCAACTCTCTTAGCCTCAGACCCACCAGCCGTCCTAAGCCGCCGATCAGCCTCAGACCTATGCCGTCATCCGCCTCAGACTAACGCTGCCGATCGAAGTGCTTGCTCGTGGATATTGGGTACCTGACTGGGAAACCCATAGAGCTCACTGACCCACCCCTCATGGGTTAAGGAAAAAGATTGGAGATTTGAGTTTTTTTTTTTTTTTTCCCTGCTGTGGACTATTGGTGGTGGTGGTGGTGGTGATTGTGGTTGGTGCTGTGGATGTTTTTTTGGGTAGAGGGATATATTATTTTATTATGATATTTATATTATTTTATTATGTTGAAAACTAAAATAGATCCACTGCTGCAGCATGTGTGTAGGTAAAATAGATAAAGTAACTTTTGGTAGAGCTAAATAGCTAAATTTTTAGCTCCATTGCTGTGAATGCTCTAATGGGCAGATGGATTTTTTTAATGAGTCAGATTTTGTATTTTGATTTTTAGTATTAAACTTGTTGCCACGTCACTTAAAAATTTGATATGTCATAGTTTCGTTAGCTATGTAGGCATTAGACTAATGTTAATTAACATAAAGACTAATTGAGCTCATTTTTTAAACTTAAAGGGCCGCTCACTTCATACTTAAGAGACTAATAGCACTTGACAGTAAAATTTAGAGGCCAATAGTATAGTTTTGCCTTTTAAAAACTAAAACAACAAACAATATTATTGTTATTGATTTTTTAGAATAAGAAACATGTTTGGTAAGCTAAAAAAAATCATCTGAGGGAATTTTTATTTTTGCTTTTTACAAAAGAGTATTTGCGAACCTCAGTAGAATAATTAGAGAGCTTTGAGCATAACTCGCATAAATGCAGCTTTGAACCAGCCAAACTTGCAGTCGTATCAGGTAGGTACTTCATTTGGGATAATTCTTTTTGCATATTTTTTGTGCATACTACTCTTACATTATAATTGCAGCCAATTATCATATCTACTAACTTTAATATTTCAGGTATGGTAGATGCGTTTACACATATAATCATACTCAATATGTTGGAATTGTTTAATTTTAAATGGGATATTCTATAATTTTTCATGTGAGGGGTGGTTTCTCGGTTTCTTTTTTTATTATTTTTAGATAAAAGTAGATAGAAACTTTTAACTCAAAATCAAATCTTCAAATAGAAGGTGTATACTATGCAAATAACATTTTCCTATGTAGAAAAAACATAAGAAGCACAAAGAAAGACATACAACACATTAAAAAATAAAGAACACGATTGCAATCAATTTAATCTTTAATTTTAGCAATACCAATCTTAAAGTTTCGAACTGCAAACATATATTTCCTATGGAAAAAGAAAAATCAATTCAATATATTTAGGACCTATTCCCGTTTCATGTGTCTGAGGAAGCAGGCGTTGGAGATGTTGGATAAGGTCTTCTCATCAAATATTTGGGTTCAAAAACCTGTTCAAATTCAGTTGGCAATGACTTCCAGTGTAGACTTGGTTCCCAGTCGGCCTCTCTAAAAACCTTCAATATCTCCTTCACCACTATCTTGCTCCCCTCAGAAGATAAATGAATTCCATCCCTGGATAAAAATCCCAGAGAGGTCAAAGTAAAATCGAAGATTACATTGATTTATATACAATAATAACAACAACTAAGTTCTAGTCCCAAAATTTTGTGGTCAGCTACATATTCTTAACAGACGAGTCAAGGTCAGTCATATTTATTCCTTTTAACCATTCTATTTTATCCACAATCATACTCTCTATCATTTGCTTGAGGAACAAGTCTTTTTTTAGTACTTCTATTAATGTTACATATTGAGGCTTAATATTTTATCTACACTGCCAAAAAAAAAACAAAAAACAAAACAAAACCTACAGTCTACAGCACATGTAAGCAAACTTACGTGAAGCAATCAGTTGCCCAACCATCCTTTTTCTGAATTGCGGTCCAAAGATCAATAGCCTTAATGTCCATCTCACGACACAGATTTAAACAAGCTTCAGAATATATTTGGCAAGACTCATTTGTTCGCAGCTCAGCTATGTCATCACTGTTCCAGTAAATATATTCCATAAGAAACTGACTGATTCCAGTTTAGAATGTGATATTAGAACTAAGAAATGCTCTAGGAAACAATGACAAACAATTGCAAGATTGTTGCTATAAACACCTATACACTTCGCGAATTTTTGCCTCGTTGACAGGAAGAGCACTAAGAAAGATAATGCGAGGTTTCTCTGAAAGGCTCTGGAAATCAAAGAGACCCTTGTTAGAATATGCACCAAATTACATAATCAGGTAGTGCAAATCATGTTTGCGTCAGGCACTGCTTGAGAATAGTGGCTAACGCAAACTGCACCAAATAAATGTCACCAAAAATTATGGTAGTTTATAATGATTCTGACTTGTGCAGGCTACCACATATATAACAGAATTGATTGACAATCAGTAGGAAACATATATTTTTTAAGAAAGAAAAGAAAAGAAGTCTTATTTTTCAAAATGGATCAGCTACTTATACACATTCAAATAACAATAAAGTGTTACTGTGGCATGAAAGATTACATTCAGATGGATTGCAATAGTCCTCATATTTTCAACATATTCAGGAAGTGGTACATGAGGGCTTAAGCCAGATAGGTGAGGTCGCATTAAATCATTACCACCAAAGTAGACTATCACCAAGGAAGGATGTACAGCAGCATCCTTAAATGGAATTATAGAAGACAAGCATTGAAGTACACACCTATAAGGAGGAAATGTAAATATATGCTAATAAACAAGGTTCAAAATGACCATATACCACTGTTTGGGAAAATAAGTATGCATCTACTATTGTTTGCGAAATATTTAGCAATCTACTACCTTTTTAAAACTCGAATTTGTGAAACTCAAGTTTGTCACATAGCTCGAATTCCAAAAACTTGAGTTCTTTGAAGAAATAGTCTTTCAAATTTGATGTGCTATTTTTTATGGAACTCGAATTCCATAAAAAATTTTCAAAATTTATCCATGAAACTCGAGTACTATAAAAAACTCGAGTTTCTAATTAGTAATAGATCCTTACATATTTCAGATTCATATTTCAGAAACAATGGTAGA
Organism: Lithocarpus polystachyus; assembly: GCA_033629205.1. NCBI lineage: Eukaryota > Viridiplantae > Streptophyta > Magnoliopsida > Fagales > Fagaceae > Lithocarpus > Lithocarpus polystachyus. The sequence goes on from CM066168.1 coordinate 40,945,913, forward strand.
TTGCAAAATGTTTTCAAAAACAGTGATATTTATAACAGCATTTCAGTCCCAGCACGTGTAATTTTTATGAGCATATAAAACTATAAATTAAAGTATGCTTAAAATTCAACAGTAAAATTAAACAATACCTTTGGAAAAACTTGATCCAAAACCTGTATAGCATGCCTCGAAGTCCAACCATTGTATCCTCGCAACAAAATATCTGCCTATACTCAATTGCAGATTGAAATCAGTTATGCCAGTAAAACATAGAAGCAATTACACAACATTTATTGGACTAGAAAATGTCAAGAACCTTATTTTGTTGAAAAATCTGGTCATTTATAGCTAAATAATTAATTTCATCCTGATTTGAATATCTTCTTATTGAATAAAAGTAAAATTTTCAGTAACTCTTTCTTTTACTTTAATAAGCTATCTATAGACAATTTGCAGTCTTATCTCTAAGAACCAGATTCAAAGTTAAGAACTTTGCCAAAGGTATTATACAAACACCCCGAGATACCACATGAGCTAAAAGGCTTTGGCTAAACACAATAATTCTGGTTTATACTATTCCTTGATTACACCATATCTAAGCTAACATGGTGTCTCTTTGACAGTAAGTTTTGCTATTTGTGGATCCCATTTTAGTAAGTAAAAGTTTGTCGATCCCCCAGCCAACAAAAAGAGAAGAATACTGATTAATCACCTCACCAAGTTGCAAAAAAGTAGAAAGTGTACTTATTTTTCACATCAAGCATGACTACTTTGACCCAGAAACTGAAAAAAAAAAAAAAAAAAAAAAAAAAAAAAAGGAGAATAAGGAAGATGAAGAAGTACCTTACGAGCATATTTGTCAGCAAGAATAGCACCCCATCCTTCGTTGCTGTAACTGAGTTGAACTATGGATGAACCAAATAGAACAAACTGAGGTCTCATTGTCATTGGCCCAACCATCTCTGTTTACCTCTTTCTGTCAGACACACGCATTGGGGATAACCAGATAAGGGAAACCTGAGGTCTCATTGCGATTTGAAAATTTTTTTTTTCTTTTGGTTGTTTTGGGACATAACATATTGTTACACAACGATTTCTCAAAAAAAAAAAAAAAATGTTACACAACAGTGTTATAAAAAAATATATAAAAAAAAAATTGTTACACAACAGTGAGATGTCAATCTGAAAATAAAATTAATAAAATATTATACCAATTTTATGACATTTTTAAAAATAATTTTAATAAAACAAACTCGTTTCTTGTTTTTTTTTTTTTTTTTTACAGATTTTATGGTGTCCGCTTCATTATAATTACTATGATTTCATTAAGTTAAGATATCAATTAGTTTTTAATGTATGTGAAATTCAAAACTTAGATTTCTTATTCGATGACAAGAATTTTTTACAATTGAAGTTAATTGGACTACTGGAGCTCGAGAAGCACTACAACTAAAAACAAGAGTGATGTAAAATGTTTTGCCATTTGTTGGGTATCCCTAAACTTAGAGCATTCACATAAAAAATGTTATAATGCTAAAAATGCTAACTCATAAAAATCATTACAGATATTGAATATCAAGAAAAGAAGAATTGCATTTTATTACATTCTCTTTGGTTTGTACTATACATCATTGTAATGGTATTTGTATACATAAACAAGGACACTCAAGTGTCAAAATTGGATAATACAACATAATACTCAAGCAAGTCTTTTTTGTCACAATACATGTTTCAAAGTAAAAAGAAGTTGACTCATATCAAATCTAAAATTTTAATAAAACTGAAAATTAGTCTTGCTATCGTCAAGATATTAATCCACAATGAATGCTTCAAAACCTTTTTTGGCAATATAGCTTGGCTGGATCTCTATGCTCTATCATCCTGCAACGTTAAAAAACAAATTTCAATCAATACAGTAACATCTTAGAAGACCAATCCTCAATTTACTTGCAAAAATCTTATATTATTCATTGGTTTCAAGTGGAATAGACCAACAATTTGACTGGAACTTGAAACTTAATTGCTATATATAAGCACTGTTCTAATGCCCAACACAACCTAAACCTTTTGAAATCAGAACAGCCCTTATTTAAAGCTTGGCTAAAAACATATTGCAAATACCATGACAAAGGCAACCCAATAGAAGAAAAACTACATCTACCATAGTTCAATAATTTATCTATAATTTACTGCAATTAGAGCAAAAGTTAGCCTAGCTGCTATATACTTGAACAGATGCACCCCATCGGGTAGTTGCAACTTGAACCAACCAAGTGATGTAAGAATACTGCCAACTCATGCTCAAATTTGTAGTGGCACCTAAAGCAACTAAGACAATGCATATCTCTGCATATTAACATCTGAAGAACCAAGGAGGCAATATAACATTATAAATTCTAATATTAGATAGAAAAATATTCTATTTGCCAACAAATGGTATTTTCACAAACTTCACAATATCAGGTAGTTGAACAAGAATAATAGAAGAAACAGCCTTTTCTATGAGCACATCTTTGGGAAAATCAAGACCAAGTATGACACTTGCACATATATGAAGCCTTCCTCATCAGATTGAATTTCGGTGTTATTAGGAGTTAGTAGAAATGATAGAACTGTTAACAAATTAATGGGTGAAATTAATAAGAACAACTCAGAAGACAAGTTTTCAAAGGAAAACCAAGAACCCAAAAACTCAAATTACAACGATCTTCTCTTGAAGAAACTATGAGAGCAACACGTAGAAAAAACAAATTCTAATTGGTATTAATTAGCTCAGTGACATCAACTACGGACTAAAATTCTTCATTTTTTCCATCCTAACCTGCACCATTAAATAGAAAAACCAACAAGTGAAACTTAAACAAAAATAAATAAATAAATAAATAACCTAACCCATAATAGGGTAAAACAATATACCCATCAACAATTTCTTGGCTCTTAGTACAAATCAACACCATGAAAATGAAGAAATTAAAAAATAATCACCATAAATCTCACAGCCAAAAGACCCACCATCAAATTTCAATCCCTAAACTCAGAACCAACTAAAAAAAAAAATTTGCAATATCAATTTATTTTTTTAGTCAAAGAGAGAGAACTTACTGGGAAGTGATTGTGCCAGCAGCAGCAACAACAATGGAATTTTTTTAAAGTTTTTGAAATTTAGAGAGAAGTAGAGAACAGAGGAGTAGACTGAGGAGTGAAGAGTTGCTGAAAGAGAAATGAACAAACAAAAAATTGAGAAAAAGAATGAATGAATGTGAATTTTTTTTTTTTTTAAGTCACACGGGATGATGACGTGGAGTTATTTTAGAGCCGTTAGATTGAATGGAAGGCTAGGATTTGGGGAATGGAAGGCTAGGATTTGAGGTATTGCATCCCGTGCAATACCCTAGGTGTTGCACGGGATCTCAATCCGGGGATAACTAGATAAGGGAAACCTGAGGTCTCATTGCGATTTGAATTTTTTTTTTTTTTGGTTGTTTTGGGACATAACAAATTGTTACACAACGATTTCTCAAAAAAAAAAAAAAAAATGTTACACAACAGTGTTATAAAAAATATATATATATATAAAATTGTTACACAACAGTGAGATGTCAATCTCAAAATAAAATTAATAAAATATTATACCAATTTTATGACATTTCTAAAAATAATTTTTATAAAACAAACTAGTTTCTTGTTTTTTTTTTTTTTTTAAGATTTTATGGTATCCGCTTCATTATAATTACTATGATTTCATTAAGTTAAGATATCAATTAATTTTTAATATATGTGAAATTCAAAACTTAGATTTCTTATTCGATGACAATAATTTTTTACAATTGAAGTTAACTGGACTACCGGAGCTCAAGAAGCACTACAACTAAAAACAAGAGTGATGTAAAATGTTTTGCCATTTGTTGGGTATCCTAAACTTAGAGCATTCACATCAAAAATGTTATAATGCTAAAAATGCTATTGATAGCAACCAACACACAAAAAACACACTACATCAAAACTCTTAAATGCTAAAATATTTGACACTTAGTTACAGTAAGTTGTCATCTCTAACAGTGATGGTATGGTGGCTGTAATGTGAGGGATTGTGGCTTGTGGATGGCAGTGATGGTATGGTGGTGGTGGTTGGCAGTGGCCGTGAATAGTGAGTGGTGGGATTATTGGTTGTTTTTGTTTTTGCTTGGGAGAAGAAAGACAGAGAAAGAGATGCAGATTTTAATATAAAAGAATTAAAAAAATAAAAAAAAGAATATTTTAATAAAGTGGTAAAAAAAATTGATATTGGGTGTATTATAGAATGAGATGTTAAAATAAATAAAATGACTTTTTGAATTGTTGTTTATAATTTTTTAAAATACGTGTAGATAAAAAAAAATATAAAAATATGTATAATATTATTTAAAATGTGAAAATGTGACTCACTCACCAAACAGGCCCAAATAAAGCTAAAAAATTTAGAACTTTGATGCAAATTTTCTTATTCATGATTTGAAATTTATTAGTCAAAATTTTGAACGGGTGGTTTTTACTTTTCAACCAACTCAAACTCTTCTCTCCCTCAAGTAATTGCAAGCATCATGGGCTACGTCGAATGAAGCCCACTATCTCTCATATTCGTCAGCATCGTGGCTGTTGCTGTTCACTGTGCGACCACCATGCAACCTCTGTTGCTGGTCACTCTAACAACGAACTTTTACTACTATCATCTGACGCTATTCCGCTACTCTGGATCAAAACGAAAACTGACCCAAACCTCTACATTTTGAAATTTATAAAAACTAAGTTTAAATCATAAAGTGAATCATCTCCATTTCTTTTTTGATAGTAACTTGTACCAGAGATTTCATTAATAAGGACTAACGTCCAAAACACGTACATCACACTTAATTTGATTCTCAATACAGGGAGGGGTTTCCTCAACCCAGATTACACATTCTTTTACATTCCTAGCATCTTTAGCAAGTAGGTGAGCCGCCGTATTGTTTTTTCTGTTCGTGTGGACTGCTTTCCAAGTGCAAAACATTTGCAAGTATCTCCTGGAGCCTTCTATTATCTTTAGAATTGGGATAGTAGGTGCCACACCTCCATTTATAGCTTGTATCACCATTTGGGCGTCACCTTCAACTATAATGTCCTTCAATCCCAGGTCCCACGCGAGGAGAATACCAGCTTCAGCAGCTTTGGCTTCAGCTTCTAATGCTCGCAAAGGGAACCCCACTTGTTTGCTCATTGCCCCCATTATCTGCCCCCTATTATTCCTGATGACAACACCAATTCCACACGTACCATTTTCCTTGAAAACCGCAGCATCCACATTCACTTTATACCAGTCCTGTGGAGGAGGGGACCAATGTTTGTGGTTGCCCAAAGGCTTAGGAAATTGGCATTTGGGCGGCACAGTAGTCCGGACTTCCTCCTTATACCTCCTTGCCACTTCTGATATGGTTTTACCTTGTTTACAAGCTCCCCCATGCCTAACTGTATTCCTGTTGTTCCACAAGCACCAGGCCACAATAGCAAAAAGCTCCCAGTCTTTGTCACCCGGGGAATCCAGCAAAAGCCAAAATACATCAAGGAACTCCTTGGGAGGAGGAGTAGAGCTACCAAAATTAAAGCCCAATCCCTTCCACGTTTCTTTCGCTATTATGCAGCTCCAAAGACAGTGGCCAGAAGTCTCGCTTTCTCCACAAAAATCACAGCGATCATCCCTCAAAATCTTCCTATGCATCAAGCATTTCTTAGTGGGAAGTATGTCTCTACTTGCTCTCCATAAGAAATGTTTTATTTTGTTTGGGCATTGGAGGCCCCATATAGTCCTCCAGATTGTTGTCATCCTGGCATTGTCCGAACACTCAGGTGCTTCCACGCCTCCTTTTGCTTCGGCAAGGCATTTCACTGCTGTCCGATAAGCACTCTTTACAGTGAAGCACCCATTTGGAGTTTTAGCCCATACTACTGAATCTGCCGGGTTCAACTGGCTGAGGGGGATGCTCAGTATTTCCTCTGCTTCATAAGGGAGGAAGGTGTGTTTGACTAGCGGAGTTCTCCACTCCCCTTTCTCATGGTTGATAAGAGAAGCTACTCTTTCACCCTGTCCCATCGTAGTTCTTGTGGTTATTACCTTGCCTGATTCTGATGAAGGCAGCCATCTTGCGTTCCATATCTCAATGCTCCTTCCATCACCAACCACCCACCTAGATCCCTCCTTTATGATATTTTTTGCTGCCAAGATGCTCCTCCATATATATGATGGCTTTTTCCCCAGCTGGGCTTCCATGAACGATGAGTTCGAAAAATATTTAGCCTTTAGAACTCTATGGGCCAGTGAGGTGGGATTTTGATTCAGCCTCCAACCTTGTTTAGCAAGAAGGGCTAAATTAAAAGCTTTAAGATCCCTAAAACCCAAGCCGCCTTCTGCCTTTGGTTTACACAATTTTTCCCAAGATATCCATGCAACCTTCTTCTCCCTTCCCCTTTGACCCCACCAGAAGCCGCCCATCATTGAGTTTAGTTCTAAGCACAGTGTGTCCGGGAGCTTGAAAACATTCATGGTGTAAGTTGGGGTGGCCTGTGCCACCGCTTTAATTAACACTTCCCTTCCTGCATTAGACAGAAGCTTCCCTTTCCAAACCGCAATCTTCCTCCCAACTTGGTCTTTAATGCGATTAAATGCCTTTTTCTTAGCCCTTCCAATCAGTGGGGGAAGGCCCAGGTACTTTTCATGGTGTTGTATGATTTGGGCTCCAAAAATTCCTTTCGCAAACTCCTTAACTTCATCTTTTGTGTTCCGGCTAAAGAACAACGTAGTTTTATCTCTATTTAGCTTTTGCCCGGATTCTTCCTCATACACTTCCAGCACCTTAGCTACTTCCTCATTCTTCCTCATACATCTCCATTTCGAGATAAAAGTAAAGAATCTTGATCAATCTAGCATGCCCCCCTTAAACATGCTTTTATGTCACAAATAAGTGCACTACCATATGCTTTTAGCTAAAAAAAAAGGGGACTTGGCCGGGGTCACGTACTCTTGTGCGTCAGATTTGTGATACTTAATTAGCCAAAAAGAGCACTATATCCTGCTTTGTCACCCGGGGTCACGTATGGAGAATGATGCTTCCTCCACTCATATTCATGGTAAGGTTGATTTACTCATTAAATTTATGGTGGATTCCATTATGAATGTGAGAGAAGGAAGCACAATTTCTCCGTGCTCCAAAATTACTTAAAAATTTTTACGAATTTCAAGTAATTGATCATAAAATTAAAATAATTTTCAATAAAAAAAACTATTTTATATATAACGTTAAGATGATTCCAACTTTGATAGCACAAAAAAAATATATATATATATATTTTATCCACTTTATATATTATTATCTACTGTAGTTGCAGAATGATGGCATTGGCTAGGCCTGGACCGAGGCTTAATAGGCAAGCCTGTAGCCTGAACAAGGGCACCAAGGTGAGAGGGCTTAGGCCTAGACCAATTGAATGGGCTAGGCACCACAAGTCACTGATAATTACAAATTCTGCCCATAGTAACAAAAAACCCAAAGCGCTTACCTTGTTCCCGTTCCATAGCAGTTTTTTCGTTTTCTATTTATACTCACTAGTCACTAACCCGTGCATCACACGAGAAAGTTATTGATAACTTTCCCAATATAAAAAAAAAAAAAAAAATCAAGATCATGGTATAAATTATATACCAAACCAATAAAATCTATCACTTACAAAGTAATAAAATCTATCACATACAATGAGATATTGTGATAACTAAGAGCTTGAGATCATAGTTAGAAAATATATAACTGATATAAGTACACTCAAATACAAATAATTACGCAAATATAGTTAATTCCATACTCATTCAATTAAATATCTTTCATAAATTACATTAATCATTCTTGATATCCAAGATGTATCTAAATTTTAACATTGCCAGTAAACAAAGATGCTAGACCTCAATGGAATTGAAAAGGAAACATAATGCCAATTTACACAACTACTGAAATCATCACTTTCCACTATTGTGAGAGAGAGAGAGGTGGTTGTTGTGTTGCATCTTTTAAGAAGAATCTACCTTTTACATTTTTTTTGATGTAATTGACCCATAACAAAATAGATGTACCACATTAAGAGTATGCACGCTTGGGAGATTAAAGTAAAGGAAAATGAGAAAATGAACCCACCTAAAGTTTTTTTCTCTTCCTCTTGATGTTGACTTTTCAAGGCTTCCAAAATTTGTGACTTTCAAATTTCTTCTAGATTAGATAACTCTAAGTTGGGCTGGTTATACTTTTTTGGTAGTATTGCTTGGTAGATCTACTGTTCAAAAATTACAATGGTTCCAAATCAACCCTTCAATATTCTATCATCAAAGTGGAATTCAACTAGTAGCTTTGAAAAGAATTTGATTTACAAAGGAGGCAACCAACCATTATTCGGGTCTCTCTCAAAGACAGAAATCAATCAAGAGCATTTATGAATATAATAAGTTTAGAGGATAATTCAGTGATATAACGATAGGGGAAGTGACAGCATAAATAACATCTAAATGCATCTTATAGGGAGTAACAATTAGCATAGCTGCTCCGTTTGGAATTTGGATCAAACATATCTTTGTAGCTCTCCATACCATTTTAAATCATAATCATATCATTGAAAAAATTATAACACTACAAGAAGAAACTCATGTTGTTATACTTACACACCCAATGGTATTGGTCCATTCATTGAAACAAGATCCAAATACAATATAGATAAAAAAAAAGAAACAAATATAGCTCAAAATGTCAATGGAATAACAAATTTGTGAAAAATAAAAATTATGCAGCAAACCAAAAAAAAGGCACCAAATTACCAATCAAAGCAAGATGTTTATCCTATCAAAAAAAAAAAAAAAAAAAAAAAAGAAAAGAAGAAGAAGAAGAAAGAAAGCGAGATGCTTATCCACAAATCTATTGGATTGAATAATCTGCAGAAAAGATGAGCAACGAAAATCAAATAGAATACTATAGGGCATAGACGTATCTTAGTAGAAAGAACATAAAGAAAATGGTTATTAGAAGAAAAAAAATAATAATAATAATAGCAAAGCTATAGTTCATTGCTTTGTTAAATCTCTACCTAAAAAATATCAACCAAAACCTATAAAGTAATCCACAATTGGCAAATTAACAAATCAAAACTCACTTTTTTTTTTGGATAGGTAATCAAAGATTTATTACATAGAAAAGGACATCATGTTCGCAACAAAGAACAATTTGAACATTAACAAAGCAAAATTCACAATTCGCCAACGTATCTAAAAAACCCCTTCGCAACTGATTGTGCTCCCATTTACTTTTGCTTCACTGTTTTTTTCCTCAACACCCAAACTATTGCTCAATTAAAACTTTGAGAATATAATCTAGCATGCCAAATCCAGCGTTTATAGCAGAACTTTAAACAAAGGAATGACTCAACGTGTGGCTTTTTGAAAGGCCACACATTTATAAACAAATGTTACTTATCAATACTGAGGAAGGGAAAGAAAAAATTTCACGATATAAAAACACAAGTCCTCTAGCAAAGCCTAAAGCCTCTTGGCTGGGAACTTCTAACAAAATGAAGCAACCTCAACATGCATAAAAAAAAAAATACATCGCCTAAAATAATAGAGCAAACATTAGTCAACTCAACAAATCAACTAAGCCTTAATTGTAATTGTAGTCTAAATTCATAGATGTAAAATTACAAAAAAAAAAAATAAAACAATTTATGCCAGTACAATTTATGCAATACTAATGTATAATAAATTACGAAAAGGCAACAAACAACAAAATTACAACTTCCAATGTTCAAAACCTTACATGACATAGAAGCATTAACTCGATTTCTTTTCACTCTGTTGCAAAATATGAAACAGCAAAAACCAACATACGAAATAGAAAATTGGTTTATAGAAAGTTATTTAAAAAAAATACAGAAAGTTATTCAAAACAGTGTAAATTTTATAAAATAGTGTACTACAATACAAATTTTTATGAAATAGTGTGCAGTGCAAATTTTTGAGACATTTTTTCAAACACACATCATGCATTATTGTTGCAACCATTCCCTGCATATAATGTGATCAAAGAACTACATTGTTGTCAAAAGAACTACCTATAATTTCAACAATAATAGAATACCATAATACCTCCAAAATAGTCAAATAAAAATTTCAACAATAACTAACTCTAATCAAGAGTATAGTCAGACAACACAATAGTTACAGTTCCAAAGCCAAAAAATAAATGCAGTTTCCAATTCCTTCAAAATCATTTATGTTTGTATATGCAATCAAGGAAGACTCTATTCAGCCTTGCAGTAATAAGAGCAACAAAATATCCAATAATGAAAACCCAATATGTACTTTAAGATATTTCATTAACATAAAAGTAACATTCTAGACAGCAAAAATCCAAACACTACAAAAAAACAACAACAACAAATGAAACATGACAAACATCAATTGCCCTACCATAATTCAAAATAAAGAGCACAAGAACAAGTACCCAATTGAAATTAGAAGGAAGAAAAGTTCCATGTACCTAGCATATGTCTTCTTAGTTGAAAGTTCATGTCCTAAAAATATATGTATGAATTTCAAAAAATATATGTTGCAAACAAAAACTATCTGCAAAGCAACAGCTACAGTCTAACTAAAACATAAAATTAAGACCTATAAATTACAATTTGACACAAACCAAGACAAAAATATTATATTACCCATTGAAATGTCTTTAAAATACACAAACAAATTACCCGCTATATGAAAAAAAAATCATTAATGTAAGCATATATCGTATACACTTAAAAAAAAAAAAAATTGAAAATCTTCGAGACAAAGTAAGCCTAGAGTCATATTTATTTAATTTGTTTTTTAGGTCAGTGTCAGATTGCTAACCTTGATATAAAACTTAGATTCACAATAAAAGTTGAAGTCACATATATGAGACAGATAACTTTTCATTAAGCAATACCCATCAAGGATTGCAGCAAATTTAGGAAATTTCATTCAAAATGAAGCAAGAACCATCCAAAATTACAATGAAAGAAGTCCACAACTCACAGAGATAAATAGCAGTACAGAAACCCCAGTGAGTAGGCAGAGATTAACAAAATAAAAATAAAAAACAGAGCAAAGTAGCAAACCTACTGACATCATAAAGATGGATCATTCAAGTGCGCGGCCCCCTGATGCAAGGAAGGACTGACTATCTGCGACTTCTTTAGAATTAGCCTCTTTTTTACTTGATAAGCTAAAGCTCAATGAGAGGAACTCTACGTCATGAGCACCCTGCCAAAATTTCCAAAATTTTAATATTCTAAGATGCATAGGACCTAAATGCTTGTTAGAAAGCATAACCTATCAGGAATATTTCAAAACTACATGTAGGTGAATGCATTACCTGAAAGGATGAATAATCAGAAGTTTGTAGGTTATAGATATGAAGTTTTCCCTTACAATCACTAGCACTGAGATACTTACAAAGATTGAGAAAATTTAAAAGCATTCTTATTAGCTATGTTGTCATGGATTCTCTGACTAGCTAAAATCAAGAAATTCAAAATCCTAAAATCAAATTTCTAAGTAGGAGTGGAAAAATTAAGAACCAATTGGAATCTAAATATCTACGATAACATTCAAAACCTAAAAATCAAAATTTTAAGTAGTAATGGAAAAATTAAGAACCTGTAAGAAGTTTAGACCCCTTAAACCTAAACAGATTAACCTAGATATTTAGCCAAGTGATTAACTTAGGTAAATTAAGCAATTCTAGGTTAACACACATATATCATATCATGCAAAAGTGCGGAAAATAAATAACACACGATATGATGACCCAGGAAACCAAACCGGTAAAAACCTAGGGAGGATTTAACCTAGATATCCTCAAGGTAAAAAGGAATTCATTATCAAAGAATTGAAGTTTACACAATAGCGACTTAGACCACTAACAACTTATTGCTACCTCGAGTAGGAAACTTATTACCACGACCACGTGACAGCTCCGAGTCCACGGACTACTTCTTTCTTTGAATTCTCAGCAAAGCACAAGCATACCTGCTTGTATATCTTGAAGCTCTTGATTCTGCAACTGAATGATTACCAAGCTCTTAACATCAATCTTGAGTTTGAAAACCCTAAGTGTATGTGAAGGTAAACACCTCTAGATCTCACAAATAAGATTCACAAACACAGTATTCAGAACACTAAAAACGTGGCTAGGGTTTTCCCTTTTATACTTAGGGCAAAACATAAAACCCTACACATTAAACGGGCTTGGGCTGAGTTAGAAATTCTATAGAAAAAACAATCTGCACGACTTTCGATCGATCGAGTCTAATTCTTGATGATCGAGCCAGGCAGAATTGTACAGTAACATCTGCAGTAACTCGATTCCAACTTTACATAAAAACCTCATACTTTGAGAAAGTCTAAACAAGAATAAAAAAGTTTTGATCATGGTTTACCAACATTACAAAATGAAGTTCTAATACATTAGTTCCTAATTCCTTAGAACCTAACAAACTCCCCCTTCGGCAATCCGTGACAAAACACAAACTTAACAAAAAGCTCAAAGTTTACAAAAAAAACAGCCCATTACAAAGCAATAGCCCAACTAAACAAATTCAACCTAACTACTATCTATCAATTGCAAAAGTAGACAACAGCACGACTGAATCAACCTGTATATTCCTGTAACACTTAACAAACACATAAACGCATTTGTAGAAAATACAAGTAACATAGAAAAGAAGTTCTTGATTTTACATAACACAAAATAAAGAAATATATCATGAATAACATCATAAATATAAATCAATAAACAATGTAGCATAGTGAAATAAGAAACATATACAAAAGATGTATCTCAAATAAATCTCCCCCTATCATGAGCCAAAAAATGTAAATACACAATGAAGCACCTAGATACAATCTAAAAGCTCCACAAGCTCCACAGTATTACAAAAAGAAACAAAAACTCCTCCTAAGACAAAAAACTCCCCTACAAAGTACTCCACAATGTACTCCCCCTTTTTGTGACGAATTGCCAAAGGGTACTCACTCATCATCAAAAGGAGGCGGCGGAGGAGAACGTCGAAGACTTGCCAAATCTGCTTTCAGTGCTCGAAGCTCGTCAAGCACATCCACCAAAAGCTGACCATGAGCCACCTGAACGGTCATGACAGTGTCTAAAGTCCGACGAATGTCCGAAACATCCGAAGGAAAGGATGGAGGAACATCAGCAGCAGTAGCAGGATCAGTAGATGTCTCTGCCGAAGGAGCACCTGCAGAAGAAGTAGGAGGTGGAGTGACACTGGAAGGCTCTACCCTAGGACGCTTAGAGCTAGCTCGAAGCTGAGCAGCCCTTTGCCTTAGAAAGGTGGCACCTATGGGAGTAATGATATGAACAGGCTCAGAAGCAGGGAAATCACCTAAACCTAAGTGAAGAAGAATCCTATGAATAAAAACAGGAAAGAACAAAGCATGAGCAGTAGAACTACTCTTATGTACTTCATTCAAGGAACGAAGGAACAAATGAGAAAAACTGATAGGAGCATCAGTGACAAGAGCGTATAGAAACACACATCGTTCAAGAGGGATAGTGTGGAGATGAGAAATGAGCCACAAGGAATGACAAGCAATCCTAAAGAAAAGATAATGCAACTCAGAAAGCTCAGCAGAGGTGATCCGAGGATCAGAACCCCACTGGATAGAAGACCCAGTGATGTATGACATCACGTCATCAAGAGGAGGAGACTCAGCATAGGGAAAGACAGGATGAGCAACCACATGCACCCCAAGAGCATCAGACACTACTGAAGGGATAATGCGATACTCTACACCTCGTTTCCAAATCTTAACCAAAGTGTTGGAATCATAGATGTGGATAGAAAGGTTCGAGCAGAACTCTTTAATCAGGGTAGCCAGAGGCAGATGATCTATGTCTAACAAGGGTAGCCGGCCCCTACGCTCAAAATTACGCCTCACCTCATCATTAACCTCAACTAAAAGAATCCTACGCTCACCCCAAATGGTACGCCTAAGGTTAAGGGTCTCGTAAGTCTCCTGATGTTTCTCACTCAGAAACCTATCACTATCAAAGGAAGGTGAAGAGGCAGAAGTCCTATGTGCTCTATTTTTCCTAGGCATGATGCTAAGGACAGGATTGAGAGACACAAAAAGAAAAGAAACAAGAGAAAAACTAAGGACAGACTGCAAGTTAGAACAACACAAATATAGAAATAACAATTCTATATGATGTATGAGCAGAATAACCAATTGATGCATGGTCTAATGCAATGACATACAGTTCAAATATGAATCAATATCACAAAATTAGCTTGAGCAAGAATTTATATAAAAAAAATCCCAAATTTGAAAAACCCAATTTCACAAAACCCAACAAATTGAGAAATTGATCATCACAACAATTAGAAAACACAATATAATGATCAAATTAATCAATCTAACAAGTCAATTTCATCAAATTTCATCAATTTGAACAAAAGCTCCAAATTTGGCAATATCAAGTCCTAGAATTTTCAATTTTTCACAAAACCTCAAATTAATCAAATTAAGCCCCATAGATCACTTGTATATGGTGTCTCCACAAAAACCCATCAAATTATTGTGAAATAAAACAACCAAATAAACAAAAATAGCAAAAAAAAAAAAAAATGAAGCCCGAAAATACCCATCAAATGCATGAATTTATGCATGAAAAAAATGAAAATAAAAGCACAAAAAATGGTAAAATAGACATACCAGCCTTGGGAGAGAGATTCCTTGCAAAAAATCCAAAGGAAAACGACAAAAAATCCAAAAAAGGGGCTTGACCGGTTGGTGAGAGAAGAAAAAGGTTTGAAAAGTTTTTTGAAAAGTGAAGAACACGTGAGAAAAATTCTTTTTAAAAAACTCTCAGCCTGATTTTCGATTGATCAAAAATAAGATTCGATCGGTCGAAAATACTTCGATTGATCCAGTATCAATCGAATACCGATCGAAACACATAAAAACTTTCCAGGGATTTTAAAAACAATTTCGATCGGTCGAAAAACATATTCGATCGATCGAAATTCTGGAAAAAACAAGTTTTTGAAAAACGAAGCAATTTCAGTGCTGAAACTCCTTAAAGCATTATATTTTATGAATAAAATGCATGAGTATGAGATGAAATGTTTTTCAAAAATACATGTATTTATCCCAGTTTCCCAAAAACAAGATTTTCACATAATTTTCCTCAAAATCTCAAACAGCAAACATGTTTTGCATCAATTCTTAAAAAATTTTCAAACTTGGTTGGTCAGACCAAAAACACACACAATAACATGTATAAAGTTTAGCAAAGAATAACTTGTGTAGTGTGTGCAACTAGTAAAAACTTGAGAAACATGTGAGGTGATATGCAAATAGTAATTAATCACAATTTCTACAAAATTCATCACATGAATTTGAAAGAGACTATCACTCAAAGAGTTACATCATATAACTCTCACATCTCCTAGAATAAAAGCTTGCAATCATGTAAGTTTCTTGATTTGCCTCATAATATATACCAATTTTAATTGATCAGAAACTTATTGAAATAGCCGGGATAATGTACACTCCAATTTTATTTGAATTGTGAAATTATTATAGCCCAATAATGTACACACCAATTTTAACATTTTAACCGAGGTTACACCTTATGTTTTTTTTTGTGCAGGTGCCACACTTTCTCGAGTACAAAATCTTACGATATGCACTAAGGTGTTCATGATTGACTAATAAACAGTGGTGAGATGGTTATTTATGCCTTTCTCAAAAAGTTAAAGTCCAAGAATCAAAGGCATGAGGCTTCAAGATCAAAATCATGTGATCAAAAAACCATAAACATCTTCCCACACAACATGCACTACAAAACTTCAGCTAGAAAAGTGCAATAAAAATAAGTGCATTCAAGCTAAACAAGGTACATAAACATGTTATGTAAAAATAGATTGACCAACCTTGTCTTCAAATCAAGAAAAATACAGCAAAACACATATTGCCAAACCCATTCTTGTTACCTTTTTTTTTTTTTTTTTTTAAAAACAACCTAGAATGAAATGCATGAATGTTATGCAATGCAAATACTAAGAAAAATGGTTACAAGAGGTAGATCAATGAAGAACAAGGACCATGTCAGGCAGACTCAATTAGGTCGATCCTTTTGCATCCAAAACCTTTTAGGTGCAACTCTAGCATTGGAGTTATTATTCACATTAGAATTCTGAGCAACTCCAGGATTGGAATAAAGGTTTAACACCTTCACCAATTCACCAATAAGTACCATAGGGTCTTGTGCTTGAGATGTGACAAACCCATGCAGGCTTATCATGCAACTTATCCTTAGAAGAATTAGAAGTTCTAGAATTTGACTATTGAAGATCAACTCTAATCTTTCTAGAAGGTGTGACTTCTATAGATTTAACAACTTCACTCACAGAAGGTTTGACAATCTCACTCTTAGAAAGTTGAGTAGAAGGAACAAAGTTTATGGAATGAGGTTTAGGCACAGAGATGCTTTCCACAAAACCTAAGCCAGTTTTGTCAGAGGGAGACTTTTGAATACTTAACATGTGATCAAGTTTGGAGCTTGCAGACCTATTAGTTTATTCTCTAGCAACAGATAATTCAAGTTCTAAATTCTTAACTTTATCAAGCAAAACCATGTTCTCAGTCTTCACATGATTCAAAAGCTCATTAGCATCAAATAATTTCACAAGCAAATTTTTCTTATCAAGTTCAAGAGATGCAATTTTCTTTAAGTCAAGATCAACATTCATAGCATCCTTTGCAGCAACTTTGTAAAGTTTATTGTAGGCTTCCTGTAAATCTGCATCTTCAGAGAGATCCCCATCAGAAGGGTTCTCTTCAACAGACACACTTTCATTGACTACAGCAGTAGCAGTGAAAGCAATGAAGTTTCCATCCTCATCACTAACTGATTCATTGTCAGAAACTTCATCATCACTAAGGGTTACAGCCATAGCCTTACCCTTAGACTTCAAGTATGTAGGACATTTAGATTTCACATAACCATACCCTTGACATCTAAAACATTGTTGTCCCATAGAATTATTAGAGGGTTGACCTACTTTCTCTTTAGATTTTTCAGTGTTATTAACCTTAGTGGGATCATTCCTCCTAAAATTTCTAGATTCAGCAGTGTTCAGCAATGTTCTTGCCTCTTGCTCTTTTGTTATTATTCCTAAGAAAGTTTCTAAAGTTCTTGGCAAGATAGGCAATCTCTGTAGCAGAGAGTTCATCATCAAATCCAACAGCCTCAACATCATCAACAGACTTAAGAGCCATTGATTTGGATTTGGTAGTCTTGGGTAGGTCCAACTCATAGGACTGAAAAGATCCTACAAGTTCATCAACAGGGATGGAGTCCACATCCTTACTTTCAGTGATGGCAGTCACTTTTGGTCTAATATCCTCAGTCAAAGATCTAAGAATCTTCCTAACAATTTTAGGTTGATCATAGATTTCACCTAAATTAAATGCAGAATTAACAATATTATCTAGTTTAGCATAGAACTCATCAAAAGATTCATCATCAGTCATTCTAATGCTTTCAAATCTAGTAGTCAATTGCTTCAACTTATTTATTTTAACTGCCTTTGTGCCTTCATGCACAATCTAGAGAATATTCCAAGTAGTATGAGCAACCTTAACATTAGAAATTCTCTTAAATTCCTTCATAGAGACAGCATTGAAAATAGCATTCATAACTTTGCTATTGAAATCAGCTGCCTCTTTTTGAGAAGTTTGCCACTCACTCACAGGAGTAGTAGGCTTCTCCCAACCATATTCAACAGAGTTCTAGACTCTCTCATCAATAGATTTCAGGAATGCTTTCATCCTTACTTTCCAATAAGCATAATTATTCCCATCAAAATGAGGTAGAATAACAAGAGAGTGTTCGTGTTCCATGACAACCGAGGTTAAGGATCAGCAATAAGATCAAAAGATCTAAAACGAAAAGCTACCCACTCTGATACTACTTGTAAGAAGTTTAGACCCCTTAAACCCAAACAGATTAACTTAGATATTTAGTCAAGTGATTAACTTAGGTAAATTAAGCAATTCTAGGTTAACACACATATATCATATCATGCAAAAGTGCAGAAAATAAATAACACACGATTTGATGACCCAGGAAACCAAACCGGTAAAAACCTGGGGAGGATTTAACCTAGATATCCTCAAGGTAAAATAGAATTCACTATGAAAGAATTGAAGTTTACACAATAGTGACTTAGACCACTAACATCCTATTGCTACCTCGAGTAGGAAACTTACTACCACGACCACGTGACAGCTCCGAATCCACGAACTACTTCTTTCCTTGAATTCTCAGCAAAGCACAAGCACACCTGCTTGTATATCTTGAAGCTCTTGATTCTTTAACTGAATGATTACCAAGCTCTTGACATCAATCTTGAGTTTGAAAACCCTAAGTGTATGTGAAGGTAAACACCTCTAGATCTCACAAATAAGATTCACAAACACAGTATTCAAAATACTAAAAACGTGGCTAGGGTTTTCCCTTTTATACTTAGGGCAAAACATAAAACCCTACACATTAAACAGGCTTGGACTGAGTTAGAAATTCTGCAGAAAAAACAATCTGCATGACTTTCGATCGATCAAGTATAATTTTCGATCGATCGAGCCAGGCAGAATTGTACAGTAATATCTGCAATAACTCGATTCCAACTTTACATAAAAACCTCATACTTTGAGCAAGTCTAAACAAGACTAAAAACGTTTTGATCATGGTTTGCCAACATTACAAAATGAAGATCTAATACATTAGTTTCTAATTCTTTAGAACCTAACAGAACCAATTGGAATCCAAATATCTACCAAAACTGAAAACCCAAAGAGTGAGAGAGAAAAACCTGAATGCCCAGCGCTCCAAAGAGAGAAAAAAGAGAAAAGAAGTTACCTATGAAAGAGGAGATTGGTGATGAATCAACATCAAAACCGGTTTTCCAAATCAAAACCCTAGAAAAAAAAAAGAAAGAAAAACACTATGAAAGAAGATATTAGAAAATAGACAATGGAGATGCAGAGAGAAATCGATGCAGTGGCGGTGATCTGTGGTGGCAGCGGCGACGGCGACAACAGAGGTGGGAGGAACTATCTATGGGATAATGTTATTTGCATATTTTTTGTGCACACTACTCTTACATAGTTACCTTATTATTGCATCCAAGTGTCATGTCAATTAATTTTAATATTTATGGTATGGTAAATGATATCACACATAATCACACTCAATGCGATGAAATTGTTTGTCTTAAATGGGATCTTCTATAATTGTACACATGAGGAGCTATTTCTTGATTTTTCATGGTCATTAATAACTTTTGATTATTTTTAGGTTATACTAGATGAAAACTTTTAATTCAAAATCAAATGTATGGATAGAGGGTGTATAGGAGGTATGCAAATAACATTATCATTTGATATATGTAGCAAGAAATTCTTGGTATGGTATTCTCATAAAAAAAAAAAAAAATCTCTCAAGTTTGGGTACAAAAACTTGTTCAAATTGAGTTGGCAATGACTTCCAGTGAAGACTTGTTCCTAGTTCTGGAAAAGGATCCAAGTATCACTACAAGAAAATGTACTTTTAGTGAGGAAAAAATTCGTCACTAAAAGTCCAGTTTTTCGTCACTAAAAACCTTTAGCGACGAAATTTACTAATTAGCGACGAAATGAGTTTTGTCGCTGTAGCCCCGTCGCTAAAAGTCCTAGTGGCGAAAAATTTCGTCGCTAAAAGTCCGATTTGTATAAAAAAGAAAAAAATTTTAGCGACGAAAACATTTCGTCGCTAAAAGTTTTCCTCGCTAAAAACACTATTCAGCGACGAAAATATTTCGTCACTAAAACCATTTCAGTTTGTTAAATCATATTTAGTGACGAAAAATTCCGTCACTAAAACTATTTTCGAGTACTTTTAGTGACGAAAAAGTTCGTCACTAAAAGTATTTTTAAGAAAATCATAGCACATATAGTGACGAAAATTTTCGTCACTAAAACTATTTCTTACAAAATTCTACTACATTTAGCGACGAAATATTTCGTCACTAAAACAATTTTTTATTGCTATATTTGTGACGAAAAAATTCGTCGCTAAAACTTATTTTCTGTTTTTATTTTTTTAATAGCTTTAATATTAACAAATACCCTGTCATTACATTATTAAAACCTCACATTTGAATAACACATTTATTCCAACAACACATTTATAAAAAATCAATCCATACATTCTACAATTAAAAAATAAAACAAGTATCCAATTCAAATTTCTTCCATACAATAATTGTTCACAACACTTACAATAACTCAAGATGTCTTATAATAATACAAAAAGTATAACATAATATAATTAGAACCAACATAAAATGTCCTCATATGTCTTCAAGTAATTGCCAAAAGTATATCCCCTAAAGTCACCAATAAGAAATCTGCATAAATATAAAAACAATACTACATTAAAATCGTAAAGTAAAAATATTAACTATGTTATAAGAAACATTTCTAACAATACATTAAGAGTAGTCACACCTATGAATTAAAATCACAACTCCTAATGTATAAGTTGTAGAAAGCAAATATAAATTTTCAAGTGTAATATAATATAATTAATTTCTAAAATAAAATACTAACCAATAAGTGTTTTAACTTGAAGATGAACCACCCCCATAGGTAAAAGCATCATCATAACCCTTGCTCCACAAAACCAATCTCAAACATCACAAGTACAATGCTTACAAGTTTTGAAATCGAATAAAGGAACACAATTGCTACTAATCAACAAGGTTCATTCACATTTGCAAGAAATTAAAAACACTCTCAATTTAGATTTAAACCACCTTATAACACCATGCAAGCCACCCGCTTGCTCCAACACAACCCACCACAAAACCAATCTCAAACATCACAAGTACAATGCTTATAAGTATTGAAATCGAATAAAGGAACACAATTGCTACTAATCAACAAGGTTCATTCACATTTGCAAAAAATTAAAAACACTCTCAATATGAATTTAAACCACCTTATAACACCATGCAAGCCACTCGCTTGCTCCAACACAACAACCCATCACAAAACCAATCTCAAACATCACAAGTACAATGTTTACAAGTATTGAAATCGAATAAAGGAACACAATTGCTACTAATCAACAAGGTTCATTCACATTTGCAAGAAATTTAAAACACTCCCAATATGGATTTAAACCCACAAAACCAATCTCAAACATCACAAATACAATGCTTACAAGTATTGAAATCGAATAAAGGAACACAATTGCTACTAATTAACAAGTTTCATTCACATTTGTAAGAAATTAACAACACTTCCAATATGAACTTAAACCACCTTATAACACCATGCAAGCCACCCGCTTGCTCCAACACAACAACCCACCACAAAACCAATTTCCAACATCACAAGTATATATAGAGTTTTATAAGTTTTTAACTAGAATATACTTACTTTGCTCAAGCTAAGTTTACAACTTTCACAAAAAATCCAAAGTTAACTTGTGTTCTTCACCTTATTCCTCACAATTTCTTCAGTCACAAAAGAGAGAGAGATGGAAATAAAAGAAAGATAACTTTTAGTAAATAGTTAAGTAGACCCAAATTTAAAATACATAAGCAACTACTCTATGTAAATAGCTTTAGGAAGGTGCTTCAAATATTTTGAGGCCAAATACCAAACATGTGGATTTTTGTTTTTGTTTTTTTTTTTTTTTGTTTTTTACAAAATTTCGATTTACATTATTTCTACTCAGGAGAATGAGCCATTTTCTTTGACCTACTTACATGATCTTGCCCAGCCCCACAAGGTGCAGTGCAGAGACGAAAAAGTTTTTCCAACCTACTTGAATTTGTGATCACTAGTATAATAGAGCATCTACATAAACTCTCTTAACAAATTTTAAATCAAAACACAATTTTCCAAGAACTTATACAAATGCACCTATTTGGGAAAAAAAAAATTCCTAATTCTCGGTGGTGAGGGTAAAGTTTCATCTAAATGTGAATTTATCCATACAAAAGTCAAGGAAGTTAGCAGCAACAAATAGTAAAATACAAAGACATGCACAATCAATTACTTTTAATTCTGTCCATGTTTATTGTTCCTTTCTCATAAGTTCCCTGCAATACACAATAAACCCATTACAAAATGCAAGTCTGTAAACTACTTGAACCAACCTAAGCCAACCCAAGTTTATAGTCCTACATTATGAAATGTTGGACCATAAACTAGTTGAGCCGAGTCAAGTATTATTATAATTTCAGAATTAGTTTATTTAATTTTATTTCAAACACAAGTTGAGCCCAAGCTTATCACGAGTATTTAAAATTCCAGGATTGGATTTATTTAATTTTGTTTCTAACATGAGTTGAACTCGAACAATAAACATCAATACTAAAAAAAAAAAAAAACATAGTATATTTCACTTACTTTAGCAATAATGAGGTCTTGAAAGGAGAGGCGTTGGAATTTTTTCACTCACTTACTTCACCGAGAGGACTGTGAAGTCCAAAACATGTCTGAGACAAAGATAAAGAAAGAATTGGAAATGTTTTTGAGTGTTGAAAATTTTAAGGAATTTTTTAAATCGAAGAAATTAAAGAAACCTTGAAAACTGAGGGAACAATGTATTGGTTGTTGGTTTGAGATTGGGCAGCCAAGGATGCGAACAAGGATTTAAGCTGCTTAATGAATATTAATGAATAGAATATTAATGAATCATAAGAATGAATATTAAAGAATAATTAATATTAATGAATATTAATGAATGAATATTAATGAATAATTAATAATAATACCTGAATATTAATAAATATTAATACTAATGAATGAATCTAATTAATATTACTATTAATGAATGAATCTAATTAATGATTGAATATTAATATTAATGAATATTAATGAATGAATATTAATGAATCATAAGAATGAATATTAAAGAATAATTAATATTAATGAATGAATATTAATGAATAATTAATATTAATAACTGAATATTAATACTAATGAATGAATCTAATTAATATTACTATTAATGAATGAATCTAATTAATGACTGAATATTAAAAAATAATTAATGAATTAATATTAATAATAATAATAATTAGATTACATGTAAAAAAAATGGAAATCCGAAATTGTAATATTAATAATAATATTAAAAAATGATTTATTATTAATATTAATATTAATAATAATTAGATTATTAGAACCGGAAGTAGATCAGATCGGAGTGATACCGTTCTTGGTCGAGGAGTGCAGCGCCGGTGCGAGGAAGGCGAACGGTCGCCGGCGCGAAGGGGAGGCGAACGGTCGCCGGCGCGTAGGAGAAGCGTTGCTGGTGTGAAGGAAGGCGAAGCGTCGCCGGAAGAAGGAGAAGCGTTGGCGATGCGCAGGGTCGGCGACGGTTTCTGGGTCGGCGAGCGCTAGCGGCGACAGTTTCTGGGTCGGCGAGCTCTGGCAGCGACAGTTTCTGGGTCAGCGAGCGCTAGCGGCGACGGTTTCTGGGTCGGCGAGCTCTGGCGGCGACGGTTTCTGGGTCGGTGAGCGCTAGCGGCGACAGTTCTCGGGTCGGCGAGCTCTGGCGGCGACGTTTCCTTGGTCGGCGATCTCTGGAGGCGACGGTTCCTGAGGCGACGGTACTGAATCAGCGAGCTTTGGAGTTTTTTTTTTTTGTTTTGGTGTGTTTTTTTTTTTTTGACCGAAATCTCTAGGGCTCTGATGCTGGGCAGTGAAATGGAATCAGATAAGGAGTATATATAGTGGTCTTTAGTGACGAAAATTTTTCGTCACTAAAGACCACTTTTAGCGACGAATTTAAGTTTCCTCACAAAAAAAACCAGAATT
Organism: Lithocarpus polystachyus; assembly: GCA_033629205.1. NCBI lineage: Eukaryota > Viridiplantae > Streptophyta > Magnoliopsida > Fagales > Fagaceae > Lithocarpus > Lithocarpus polystachyus. Next base: position 40,969,866 of record CM066168.1, read on the forward strand.
GTTAACCTTTTAGTGACGAAATTCAAATTTCGTCACTAAAGAAACCATATTTTGTTAAAATTTTTAGCGACGAAATTCTCATTTCGTCGCTATAGCATACTTTTAGTGACGAATTATGGTTTTGTCGCTAAAACTGTAAAATTACTAAATCATAATTATTTTTAGTGACGAATATTTTTCGTCGCTAATACTTCCTTACAGCAACGAAAAGATTTTCGTTACTAATACTATTCACAGTAATACCTACAGTGACGAAATTTTTCGTCACTAAAAATATAAATTTTTAGCGACGAAATATTTCGTCACTATAGATTAATTAAACTCCCGCCATATTTTCCCTCAACTAGCGCCTTTATTTCGGGTACATTTAGTGACGAAAGTTATTTTTTGTCGCTAAATGTTATAATTTTTTTCATTTTTAGTGACGAAATTCATATTTCGTCACTAAAGCTGTATTTTTAGCGACGAAAAATATTTCCTCACTAATTTTCGTCGCTAAAAATACATATTGTTGTAGTGTATGACCAAAGTAAATTTGAGATATCACACAACAATAAAAGCAACAACAACCAAGTTTTAGTCCAAAATTTTAGGGGTTGATCATAGATCCTTAACAAATTCGTCAGGGTTGGTCAGACCACAATTTAAAACAATAAAACCAACTTACAAGCTACAATACATGCAAGCAAACTTATGCGAAGCAAGCAAAAAAGTTTTTTTTTTTTTCTTCCAACATTAATTTTTTTCTTTTATAAAATATTTAAAAAGTGATGTAATAGGGATATGAGAATAAATTTATACAAAATCTAATTTTTATCCTCTAATTTTTCTTCTTAACCAAACAAATTTTTTTTCTATCCCTCAACTTTTCTACTCTCCAATCAAGCATAAACAAGCAAAACTAAAATCTTTTATACATACTTCCCTATTTTTCTATCTCCTCCCCATTTTCTATTTCTCCAATTTTTCACCCCCAAACCAAATGAAGCCTTACAGTTTTTATTCCATGATTATTGTTTGTCATCTTAGTAAGACATTAATTAGATTTTTATTTTGTATTTAGCAGGACATACCAAGGAAGAGGCCCAATGGGACCCGGAGTCCTGGACCCCCCTGGCCTTATGAAAAAAAAAAAGTATATATATATATATATATATATATATATATATATATATATATATATAGAACTCTCTTCCAAGTAGCTTGACCCCCGCCCCTCTAAAATCATTAATCCAACCCATACCTAGTCCAGTCCAAACTCATATAAATCTTCAACACAAAACATAATTATATGCCTTATAAATACTTATTTGTAGTAGTAGTTGTTGTTGTTGTTATTATTATTATATATATATATAAAAAAAAAAACCGAAGCCTCTAAAACTCTCACAATTTTCCACGTCAGCACAATATTTAAATAAAATCATCATTTTATTTAAATATAATTATTTTTGTTTAGTTCAAACATAACAATGAGTGAAACTCTATCTCTCTTACAAATCTAACTTAAACTCAAACTCAAATTCATCATTATCATTTTTTTAAAACAAAATTATTTTGTTTAATCAAAACTTAACAAGGAGTGAAATTTTATCTCTCTAATAAGTCCAACTTAAACTTAAACTCAAACTCAAACATTAATAATTTATATAAAAACAAAAATTCTCATCTCACAATGGGCTAAAAGCCTAAAACTAAGATTAGCCCCCTCACCGGTGCAAGCTCTTAGCCTAGGCGCAGAAATGTGTGCTGTCCTCTATCTCTATCCATCTACACAAGTAAATGATAGATCCCCTTCTAGCAGGATCAATTCCCACACAATATTAAATTAAAATAGGAAGAAAGTACCCAAAACTCAACAAGGCAGTACTTAGTTTAATCAAGTAATCATTCCCGCTACCAGCCTTTATAATCTCAAAATTTTATTTCACAAAATCATGTTTCCTTACCAGCTCACTATTGGAAGGTTCCATTGCGTCTGAGCCACTGATTCAAAAATCCAAGAGAAAAGAAAAAGACTCACGTTGAAAAAAAAAAAAAAAAAAAAAAAAAAAAAAAAAAAAAAGATAGAGAAGGAGACTCACGTTAGATTAAGAAAAAGAGAGAAAGAGAGAGAGACTCCAGCTGTTAGGACTCTCTTTCTCCTTCAAAGTCCTAACAATTACCACCTGAAAACCCTAAATTTAATTTCACTTTAGGATTCAAAAAAAAAGAAAAAAAAAAAAAAAGAGAGAATCACGTAACCAAAAAAAAAAGAAGTTAGGATTAAGGGAAAAAAAATGAAAAAAGAAATGAAAAAAGAGAAGGAAACCTGTTAGGAGTCTCTTTTCCCTCCTCAAAACCTTAGCAAGTACCACCTTAAAACCCTAAACTTAACTTCACTTTAAAATTAAAAAAATAAAAATAAAAAACAGAGACTGACGTAAAAAAATAAAAAAATAAAAACGCAAGCAATCTAATTCAACTTTCTTCTTTGATTAATGAATTTTATGTCGAATTTGTTTATATTATTATTAATGAATTTTATCTTTTATGTCAAATTTTTTATTTGCTTTCATATGTTCCTGAGATTTTCTTTCTATCTTATTCTTATGTTATGTTTAGAATTGATTTTTTTTTTTTTTTTTTGAGTATTTGAGTTAATCTCCATATTTATATTGACATTGTTTTCATGGGTTTGGTTTTTGGGTTGAAATTTCTACTAATTATTTTTTTATATTGTACATGGCAGATAAAGCATCTCTACTTTTTTGGAGAAAAATCAAAGCTGTAACTTATGTCTTCCAATCCAGGAAACGGTTAATTTTTATTTGGTATGTTATATATAAATTTGTTAAATTTGGTTTAGTTTTGAAGTAGAATTTAGAGATTCTATAAATTTTGAAGTTTTAAATCTTGGGGTTTTTGATATTTGTGTTTCAGTAGGTTAATCTTAATTCTTCACCTTAAATGCTTTTTATTTTGGTTCATGTGATTTTTTGTTTTCTTATTAAAAGCTATATATGATTTTTGGTTGATTAATTATTTGTTTGGATTCAACATAAAAGATAATGGAATTAGGTATTATAATTTTGATATTGTTCTATGTTTTGAATCGTCTATATTGTTATTACTACGAGAAAGTCATATTGCTACTCAAATTTGAAATTTGGTATGTGTTTTTTATATCATGGTCTTTGTTTGTATATTTACAATTTATATTAATTTTGACTTTTGAGTGTGTGTATATTTAACTATTGAGAGTTTTGCTTTATTATTTTAAGAATTGTAAATTACTTTATATGTTTCGGTAACTATGCAGTTACAACATAATAACGTTCAATGTTAAACAACACTTCTAAACTATGGAAAAGTATAGAAGTTTAATATTTTTTTCATTTTTTCCAGAATCAATAGCTTTTTCATATATCATACGGGTTAACGACTAGTTTATTTATACTTCAGCTCATCTCTTAACTTGAAATCTTAGTTCTATTCCTAACGTTTTAGGCATGACTTTTATTAGTTTTGCTAACTCCGACCTTCTAAAGTAAAGCGGTAACTAGCTAGCACTAGGAATCAAATCGTATCACATTTTTTGTCTGCTGCTTCCAGTTAAGTTTCTTCTTTTGTTTGCCACCTTACCATTTTCAGTTTGCTTTTCATATATCTTTCGAAAAGCAACTGAACTTTTTTTTTTTTTTTGTGCAACATGCTTGTAGAGAACTACAGCTAGACTGACCGAAAAGTTGGCTTGAAGTATACGTAGAAAGTGTAAGATTGCCTAATTAGGAACAATGAACTTCTTGAACACAGGACAAGATCCACCTGATTGAACTTTCATTAATTAAGTTCTGAACCACCAAGTACATCCTGTATGATTTCATGAGCTTCCATAAATAGGTACGTATCAACCATATCATAACAAACTGTAGGTAATAATATTTAGAGGTTCCAGAAGAAATAAACATCATCAGCACCCACAGACAAAAAAGTTTGGCATCATTGCGCCGTTTTTTGTGACTTTTGTTCAACACCATACTAAAAGGAAATTTAGTCGAAATTGCAGCAGCCTCGTAGTTAAGGAAGTGAATATCGTACTAGAGGGTGTATCGATTTATTTATCAATATAATATATTTTAAGTGTCATTTTATATCGGTGTATCGTTTCGAGTTTACCACTATTTTATATATTTAATATATATACACATACATACCAATATTAAATGACTCTACAAATATTTAATATTATGTGACTCTACCAATATATATATTTTAAATAATTCTGGAGTATATATTAAGTGACTCCACCAATATTCAATATTATGCATTAAGTGACTCCACCAACATGGATTCTAATTGCAACATAGAAAGAGAAATTTCAAACACTCAGACAGCAAACTTATATTTTGATTAAAACAAAGATAGCAAACTTATATAAATGAACGTGTGAATGAAGTAATGTGCCCTTAAAAAACTGCCACAATTACAAAAAAAAAAAAAAAAAGCATTTTGTGTTTTGGCCTGGTACGGTCAATATGCGGTTGAAACAGCTGGAACTCTCCGGTACGGCCAGTATTTTTTCCGGTACGAAGTAGGAGGTGTACCTATATTGGTGCACTGGCCGGTACGGTATGTACCGCCGGTACCGGCCGGTATGGTTCAGTATCGGTAACACTGCTCGTAGTCTTTCCTACACTACAGAAAAATGACTGACTTCAAATTTAAAATGACTAAAATGATTTTATTTTTTGAATAAAATTAAATAGTGTAATTTATATTTTTGCCTATTTTGATTGTAATACAGGATTATGTCCGAGTTACATATCTAGCTAAGTTTAACTTTTCATTCATTTTAAAAATCATTGTTGCACAAAAATTTTCATTTTTCTTAACCCATAAATCAAATTTTGTTTCAACCATATTTACTATTAAATTTATAAACTAATAAACTCATGTTAAAATGCAAAAAATCTTAAAATCTTAAATATTTTATAAATAAACAATCTATGATCATCTTAAAATTTTATAATCCAAATATATGCATTTTTTTCATAATAATCATTTAATAAAAAACCATTGAATAGCATAACATTTTAAAAAATTACTGAAAGTGTAATTTTATGTAAATATAAAAAAATATTTGTGTTCACGTTAAAAAGTGGACACGCGTTAAATTTTTGGCACGTGTCAAATTTTAAATACATATATGTATCCTAATGTGTCTCTATCTTAACGTGTTTCGTGTACTAATACCGAAGTAAATATCCACCACAAAATCTTGCAAAAAAGATACTTTGCATGTCCGTTTGTCAGTTATGGATGTTAAATGATATATGACAATAATCCGTACAGATTTCCGGATATGTATGAAATGAAAGACGAAGCTTCGTGGAAGCTCAATAAAGCATGGCCCATGCAGATGAGTTAAAATATTTTGAACGTGGATGCTCAGGCTTGATGTTAAATGTAGATTGGGATGGGACTGACATGTATCGAAGTGGGCTTTTTGGACTGAAGTAATAAAGTGATATGAAGCAGCTATTATTGTGCTGATCAGTATGTGGTTATCACTTTCATCATAGACCCACACACATTGGCAGATTCTGTTAATGAGAGAGAAAACAAAATGCTATGTTTTCTTTTGCCTACCCAAAATTTTTTGGCCCCATCCCACATGCCTTGATGACTCATATATGGCAGAATCAAAATGATTTACACCCACCAAATATTATTTCCCAACAGAAATATCATTGACCTAACAAGATAAATACCAACAAAATTGTACCGAGCATGTTTCATCAACTAGCATTTGCCACTAGGTGAACTGAATCCAATTCAAATACGAAACCAGAGACTAACTGATGATGAAATGATATAGGTAAAAAACTGAAAAAAATCAAAAATCAAAAATTTGGCCCACAGATCAATGAATATGAACATGGTTTTTTGGTTAAAAATTTTGAGAAAAAAATCAGTTAGCTAGACTAAGGTTTTAAGACCTTAGGAATTTAAAAATGTAGTGCAGTACTCAATATACAAAATTCTTACTTTTACAAAGTCTAAGAGATATTATGGTAAATAATCTTATCCCTAAATTTTTGGAGTGGTTGATTTAGAAATAAGATGTTATGGTAGATAATCTTACTTAGAGCATTCTCATCAAACATGTCAAAAAATATAGCATTTAGTATTTCAAAACACTACTTTATTTATTTTCACACTCCATTTTATAATACACTCAAGATCAAATATTTTATTTTTTTACCACTTTATTAAAATATTATTTATTTTAATCAAGTGAGAGAGAGAGAGAAAGCAGTGGAGAGAGGCACAGTGAGAGAGAGAAAAAGAGAAAAATAATAAAAAATTCTAGCAACTAGCTAGAGTAGGGTGTCAAAGATGACACTCCACTTTAGCAAAGATGTCAAAAATTTTAAGAATAGCATACTTGATGTGGATGATATTTTAAGGGAATGAGAGCTAAAATTAGGATTTAGCATTTTTCACATCTTTAATATGAATGCTCTAATGTTTTGAAAATACTAATTTCAGAATAAGGATTTTCTTTTTTGGCTTAAAACAATAGGATGGGAGGAATTAAACATAAGTTCTACTAAAATGAATAACCAAACAGTGTCACTAAATTGTAAAGCCCTGGGTCTTAACAAGAGATAAGGATACTAACATTATATAAGGCATATTTGATTACTTTCAAAGCCTAATATGAAGTACACGAAATGTCTCTATCCCTACTTAAAATTCCAAAGTAAAACAACAAGGGGAGTAGCCAATTATTGAAATATACATGGTAACCCTGTAGCATACCATTTAGAGAATTGAGGAGCCCGAGATCCATGCATGGTAATAAACTAGCTAGCACATAGCTATAAGCCAATAACAACATAATTTTTGAAATACTTGGGGTTGATTTACAAATTCAACAATGTGGAAACACAGATACACAAACAAAGTCTTATACCTAGCTAAACAGACTCCAAAAATATTAGGTGGGGTTGCGTGTATGAAATACATACATACATACATACATATATATATATATATATATATATTTGGTTGCTTTCATGGCAATTTAAAGTAAAATATAACACAAAAACACATCCAATACCTACCATACTCGTAAGCACCAACCTTCAGAAACTAATAAACTTTGTGTTGCAGAAATTCATATCCACAAAGCAATTTGGAGTGGCAATTTATATACACCCAAAAAGCTTTTGCTTCATCTATTTTTTACTGTGCCGAGAAACTTCTTTCTACCTTCCTTACCTTGGCACTTAGCAGCTTTAGAACACAGCCATTTGCTAGGGAAAAACAATGATGCTAATCTTCTAAGCAAAAATAGGTAATTAATTAATTCCTCTTACACACTAACACGTGTCCTTGTTCCTTTTAAACAACATTGCATTGCATGGAATTCTTGTCCTTATCAATGTTTTCATTAGTCATGCTTTCGAGCATTTTAGGATAAGAAAGAATCATAAGATTTTTGCCACCGTAATTGTCTTAACTTTGCACAGCTGTACGGGGTTGAGAAGTTTCCACGAAGCTTCCTAGTACGGTGGGTTATACCGTACATACCCTTCAACTATGTTTCAGTGTCAATTAAATTAATTAATGCAAAACTTGCTCAAATTTCTATCACTGTCAAATGCTCAATTTAGGCATCACAGATTCACACAATAAGAAAAGTGACAATAACATACAAACAATACGTACGATACGTAAAACAGCAAAATAGATCTAAAAGATTGTGAACTCTCTTTGATGCCACATGATGTTTTTGTGTACAAAATTAAATACCCTGTCAACTTCAGAACTTGGAGTTAGCTAACAAAAATGGAATAGTTTGTGTGATTCACCATTTTTTCTTGGTTCATTAATTACAAAACGAAGTATATATTTGGTAGTCACAATCTTCTCATTTGGAGAATAATATTAACTTCACTTGGTGAAACCTAGTATCAGCCTTTTTTTTTAGTGTGTATGTGTGCCTCACACACATATACACTTGGATTAGGTTAGAGTAAAATTCTATCTTATATATATATAAAAAAAAAAAGTTAAATTTTCAAGTTTAGACTAGAGAGAAAAAAAAAATTTGAAAGAAAAATAAATTGTATCCAATATTCTGCAATCATTATAATATAAACATATATATTTTTCAGCCTAATATTTATCGGTAGTTATATATAAGGTACATATTAGATATATTCCTATTAGAGATAATACCTTCCAAATATACATTTTAACAAAGTTCCAAACTATCTAATTAAAAAAAAGTGAGTTATTTTTTGTAAAATAGGGTGGTTTTCCAAATTAATACAAAGAAGGGAATTACAGTATCAGTATGTGATGAGAAACAGTATGTGATGAAAAAGCAAAGTCAGCTGTAAAACAACTATCAAATATTATTTTCAGGGGATGCTAAATTTGAGTACGGACTAGTCAAACTCTTTTCAGGAAGAGCGTCAATCAAAGTCAATAGTTAAAAAGCTCAAACAATTGAGTTTGAAACTTTGAGTTTTGGCTATCAAAAATTCTTCTTCTTCTTCTTTTTTTTTTTTTTTTTTTTTTGAAAATTTTTACAAAATTTTATTTGCGATTCACGCACATAAAATAAAATTCATGTTTATGTAATTAAAAAAAAGTAGTACACAGCTTTACAGAATAATTTCTCGAACATTTATTAAATTTCTGTAAACAAAAAACACCTACAGTCGCATTAATGAACACAAAGCCAGAAACGGTTAAAAGGCAGAAACTAGGTTTCACCAAGTGAAGTAATTAATATTATTCTCCAAATGAGAAGATTGTGACAACCGAATATGTGCTTCGTTTTGTAATTAATGAACCAAGAAAAATTGGTGAATCACACAAAAACTATTCCCTTTTTGTTAGCTAACTCTCCAAGGGTATGTTTGGTACATTGAATGTAGATTACATTAGTAATAGTAATCTTTATTACTGGGAATAAAAGACATTGTAATGGAATAATTATTACTATTCATAAATTTGGTTGTTACATATGGAAAGCTTGTAAAAGATGATGTATAAGGAAACTTTATATTTTTGAAAATATATTAATTTTAAAACCTATTATATGCACTAAGGAATAGCTATTACATTCAATTTAAAGAGGAATAGTTATTCTTCAATTTAAAAAATAGTCATTCTAATGTAGTAACTAATCCATGTAATAAAGATGCAACCAAATGACCAAATTGTTATTACACATGAATAACTATTCCATTACATGAGCTATAACAGCATACCAAACGTACCCCAAGTTCTGAAGTTGACAGGGTATTTAATTTTGTACACAAAAAATCATGTGGCATCAAAGAGTTTTCATAATCTTTTAGATCTATTTTGCTGGTTTACGTATCGTACGTATTGTTTGTATGTGTACCTTTTTTTTTTTTTAATCTTTATTACTGTTGTATTAATAAAGATTAAATAAATTTTATCAATAAGGATCATCACTATTTTTAAATAAATTTTCTCCTTTTCCAATTAACTACAATAATTCAAAAAATAATGAATAGAAGGTCCAAAAGGATATTCTTATGGATAGTAATAATTATTACAGTTGTCATATGTCCAGGTACAAATGCCATTACTATTTTTTTTTTTGAAAAATACACACACACATATATAGAGGGAGAGGGATGAGATAAAGGAAAATACTAAAACTGCATGTCAAATGCCATTACTATGTGGAACCTAATTAGGAAATTTTTAACATAAACACAAGCATATAACAAAACCTTGCCGTTTGAATATTGAAGCCACACTATCTCAAACATTATGTAGCACCAAATATTAAGATTATTTCTGACTTGTTAACCAAAAACAATCTACTAGTTTCATACTTACTTCAAAAGACTATTACACATGGGAAACTCTGTCAATTTTTAAGATTTTTATATTTGATTTTTACAAAAAAAAGTTGTCAGTAAAACCATGAAAAAAGAAATTTGCAATATTCTATTCATTTTTTTCCCTTTCAAACATCTAAACAAAAGAGAGATAAATACTTAATTTCATTCTATATTTCTATTCATTTCCATTTTTTTTTATTCTTATATCTAATTCTGATCCATTCCATTCCATTTCCCTTATATCGTATGTGACGCAGCTAGCTTACCATTATGGCTTGTTTGGAAGTTTAGAGAGGGAGGAGAGTAGAGGGGAGTAGAGGGAAGGAGAGTAGTGGGGAGGAGAGTAGATGTTTGGATGTTTTTAAAATTAGGGAGGGGGAAGGAGGTAATTAGTCCTTTAGAAAGAGTAATTTTGTTAATTTAGAAAGGGTAAATTAGAGAATTCATTTGGCCAATAACTTATCTACTCTACTCTCCCTCCAAATCTCTCCAATTTGGAGGAATTAAAAATGAGGGGTTGGAAGTAGTTGCAACCCCTCCAAATCCCTCTCCCTCCTTCCTTAAAAAACTTCCAAATAAGGTAATTGAATTACTCTTCCTCCCTTTACTCTACTCTCCCTTCTTTTTTTAACTCCCAAACAAGCTATTAAAGACAGTAAGAAACTTCGAGGAAGGTGCATCCCAACCTTCTATGTAAAGTCCTCACCTATTTATAACAGTAGCTTTCTCTCATAACACATATAGACATACTTAGAAAATCGAAGTCTTGTTAGCTATAGTGCAATATTTCTGTCGTGTCACAGAAATGGCTTCAAACTCTCACCAAGAACCATGGCTTTTGGAAAATGGAAACGTCAAAACCTTGAGCAAGGAGATGAGGCATGGTCGTACCCACCACAACATGTCATCCTCATCTCTCCGCAAAAAGTCCGACCTCAAACTTGTCTCAAAAGTTCCCATAACTTGCCTTAGACAATTGTTGGCAAATCTTCAAGAGGTTATTCTGGGAACTAAGCTTTCTGTGCTATTTCCAGCCATCCCACTAGCCATTGCAGCTGAGATTTATGGTTTTGGAAGAGTAAGTTCTTGTTATAATTCTTAACTTACTATGGTTTTCTATGTAACAGTGAAAACTTACAGGAACTGAAGGAACTATGATATCTTATAAATCAAAATGGGCATATTTCATCGAATATTATCAATTATATATCCCACCATCATTTTATGCCTACAAAACAAAGTACATGTTCTTTCAATATTAATAATTGTAGGGATGATAAAAATTTTCCACCCCACTCAATTAATGGCAAAGGGAGGGGGGACTGAGGTCTTGTTGCTTTCAATTTCATCCCCTCCCTCTTTATATAATTAATAATAATTTTTTTTAATTATGTTCAAATTTATGCATATATATATATATAAACACTTATTTAAAGCACTAGTGGCTCATATTATTTTTTTTAATATGTCATGGATAATTCAGTAATTTTAAAATTATTAATTTAAAGCATATATTTATAAATATATATTAGTAATCTGTTTTGTATTTTTTTTTCCCCGACAAACAAATGCTTTTACATTGAATTAGGGATATAGGAATTTTTTCTTTTTTTCATTAGAAGAAAATATACTAAACTTTTTATCCCAAAACAAGCAACAACAAAAAATCATTTACTTTAAGTCACTATTATGTTTCTCTTATGTTGTATTGTATATGTTAGGCATATAAAAGCAACATTCATTATTTAATTTTATCATAAATTGATTGATTGATAAATTTATAAGTTTGGCCTACTTTTGAAAAACATTTATTACTTTGTCATGGCCCGCATGACTAGTCTTTCTCAAGGTTTTTAGACCCGGGCCGTTTATTGAACCGTAAAAGAGAGAGGTTCAAAGTTTTTGAGGTCGAACCAAGGTCGAACCGGGGTCGAACCGTGTTAACGTTATAATTAATTTAATAATTAATTAAAGCCAAATATAGATATTAAATTTATAAAACTAGCAAAATTGACTAATATATCTATAAATGTGAGGGAAATTTAATGATTTTCAAGTATATATTTAATAAAATTGTGTTAAGTTGTTTTTATAAAAAAAAAAAAAAATTTGCTAAGGGGTTGGACTGCACGGTTCTTGCGGTCCAACCCCGGTTTTAGGGGTTCACTGAATTAACTAAAAATCCAGTTTTTTAAGATTAAAAAACCGATTTTTATCCCGGTTTTCGGTTTTCACGGTCCGACCTCCTTGTTTGGTCCAGTTCTGAAAACTATGGTCTTCCCCCGCATGGGTTTCTTTCACCTAGGTGACAAGGCAAGGGCGGTTCTACTTGCCTTGCTTTAAGTGTCTATAATCTATATATTTAAATTATTTATATATATACTTTAATTTTATAAGTGTGTATCCTATTTATAATTTATCTTTTATAATATTTTATTACCATTACACAAAACACTCGGTTTCTCTTTTCTATTATATTTTTATCTCTTTAATGTTAAAGTCACCTCATTAAAAGTGGCAAAACACTTTCAAGTTTCAACTCGCCTTGTGCAAGTTTTCTTCTTTTTGAAGAAGAGGTGATGGATTAAGGATGGATGCCTCAAATCTGACCCAAACTTGTCCCATGGCCTTCTCTAATTGGTATAGAATGTGAATTTCAGCTTAATGGGTAAAAAATTTTATCCTCAAATAAGAGATTGATCTAGATTTGAATTCTGCTTACTGGCCCTACGCAGAAAAGAACTACACAGAAAAGAACCTGGTTAATGTTTTGGTACCATAATAAAAAATAATTATAACAAAGCAAAAACTATATAAGTTCAAATCCATCAATATAATAATAATAATAATAATAATAATAATAATAATAATAATGATTGGTATGAAATAATTCTAGTATTTTTTATACACGGGTGATGGGGCTGAGTAATATAATATATATAAATATTATATACCCACACCTGCAATCAATTCTCTACAATAAAACTGAAAACAGCTCAACAGGCCCTGGAGACAATTACTTTCTTATTCATTTTCTATATTCTTATAATGATGACCGTTCTGATTTTATTGCAAACAGCCATGGGTATTCGCATTGAGCTTACTTGGCCTCACTCCACTTGCTGAACGTGTCAGCTTCCTGACAGAGTAAGGCAGAATATTCAAATTTTATACAGTTGTCTATTAATCTATTATTCATTGTTCATCATCTATATATATATATATATATATACCAGTGCAATTTGGAATGTATCTGAGATCAATACTAATTTTCGTTTTCTCTATTTCGCAATCAGACAAATTGCTTACTACACCGGTCCTACAGGTATGAGCATGAAATATATTTCTTTTTAATATATATATATATATATATATATATATATATAGACACACACACGCATGACAATAGGCTACAATAAAATGTTATATAATTATGGTTCCTCATGAATTTGTTTAAATGTAACCAAAACTTTTCCAGTTTTCCCAATCATGTTCGAGCAGTGTTCAAGCTTTAATTTGGTTCTTTTATAGAACAAAGTTTAAGGCAGAAATTAACTATTGGTGCAGCCCATTCTGAGAGTCAGAAAACCATAAATACATTGAAAGAGATGGTTATTTCTTTTCCAAAGGGTCAAAAAACCTAAATTACTGTTGGCTTGGTTTTGATGGTTTTCCAAAGACCAAACCGGATTCGATCATTTCGATGCTCATAGCTTCACGCGTCTGCACTAATCACTACTGTCCAAATATATAATTTGTTAAATTTTACTGAAAAAGTCTGTGTAACTCCTGGAAGCAAAACGTTGGAAACCTCATTTAACCTCGCTGTTATGCATGGTTGAGATATCACTATCGAGTCGAAGGGCACTTCATAGTTCTGTCTTGTCCTTTGTACACAAGTAATTAATAGCAAAATTTTCAGTGAACATTCTAGCTATATAGTGTCAGCATCAAATTATATTTGAGAGATCGAACTTAGAGAGAGCTACAATTCCTAATTAGGTGTGGTATATATCTAAGGTTTTCAACTAATTTCAAGTATAAATCAAAGTGGGATTATTATCTATATTTCATTTACACTTATCAATTATATTACCTCCAATTAAATTTAAGCTAGTGATTGCAATTTGCATTAATTACTAAATTGAATGGTTGAAATTAATTGTTTTTAGAAAAAAATAATATTGTTTGTATAACATTAATTAATTAGTCAATATAGACATATGATAAAATTTAATCAAAACCTAAATTACAATACCTAAAAAATTATGTTTAAGTTTTGTCAATTTTTAATAAGGTAAGATTTCTGTTTATTGCTTTTGTGGACTGGACTTGATATGGAACCAATACATGACCATTTTAAAACATGTGTTGTGCCTATGTTGTATCTAGTACTCCTATACACAAGGCACAAGCTAAATGCATTATAAAAATAATTTTTTTTAGTCTAACAAATAATTAAGAATAAAGTTTACAATTACAAAAAAAACATCAGCATCATTGAATCAAATTGCATATTCCCTCATTAATTAATGAGGGTATACTAAAGGACACTTGCACGTCAATATTCAATAGTAAAAATAAGAAGTTTACAATTCCAAAATTTTAAGTTATTAAGTAGTTTGTTATGTGATTTTGCAGTGGGAGGGCTTCTAAATGCTACATGTGGGAATGCTACGGAGCTCATTATTGCAATATTTGCTCTAAGCGATCATAAAATAGCCCTAGTCAAGTACTCTCTCTTGGGCTCCATTCTTTCCAACCTTCTTCTGGTTCTAGGGACATCTCTCTTCTGTGGTGGCATTGCCAACCTTAGGAGGGAACAAATATACGACAGAGTGAGTTATTATTTAAAAAAACCTTTTATAACATAAAGTAATTGTCAATTTACTACCAATAAATATATGATTAGTATCATTTTAAAAATATAATAAATAAATATTTGTATTTTTTTTTTTTTTTGTGATTGATGACATATAATAAAAAGTGTAAAATTATTGCCAATTTTACTACAAATAAATATATGATTAGTATCATATTAACAATATATTAAATAATATTTATATATATTTTTTGTGATAGATGACATATAGTAAAAAAGTATAAAATTATTGACATAGCTCATGTATATGTCCTCCAAATGGATCAAAGTTGATGGTGAATTGATGTTTGCTTGACCTTATGACATAACAGAGACAAGCTGATGTGAACTCACTCCTGTTGCTGCTAGCATTGTTGTGCCACTTGCTGCCTACTTTGTTTCGGCATTCTGGGGCCTTGCCTGAATTCACTGTGGTACCAACAATCCAGTTGTCGAGAGCCAGTAGCGTTGTCATGCTTCTTGCATACACTGCCTACCTAGTCTTCCAATTGTGGACACACCGCCAATTATTTGAAGCTCAGGAGGTACATAATTTAATTTTCTCTATTTTTTAAATTCACAATAGTGATCTCATTTGTAATAGTCTCTTGTGGTGGGGTTCGAGCAGTTAATAATCCAATGGTGCCGACATTTTTGTGGTATCTATATAATTGAAACCCCAGGTCACCCTTTCCCCTATTTACCCAACCCAAAAAAAAAAAAAAAAAAAAACTCTTGCCATGAAATGTCTCATACTAATAAAAAGAAATAAGTCTAGTCATGTGATATTCCTTTTCTCCATAATTAAAGAAAAAGATAAGATTCTTGGTTTATTTACCTATAAAAAAAAAAGGTTCTCATTCTACTACATGGATTAGATTCTCTACAGTTCTAATGCTAACTCTAACTTGAATTCGTAAAATCTTGATTCATTCATTAATAAATTAGTGGTTTAGGTTTTGTTGCCTTATCAATATTTTAAAAACAGACTTATCATTGTTTTTGTATCTAGCTATTTCAATAATTGATAACTTAAATTCTCTTAAATCAAAACATAATTACTTTGAAGGTAGCTTACAAACATTTAAAAAAACAACAACAACAGTGTAACTGTTAGAAGTAAAGATAAAAACATTTAAGGTGCAAGCAGACTCCTTGCCCTAATGATTTATCATGTTGCAACTTGTATTACAAATTGATTTCTCTCAAGCAGGCTAATGATATGCCTTAAAATTAAAAAAAAAAAAAAAAAAAAAAAACAATTTTAGTGTTATTTTTTATTTTGAGGGGCTAAAGAATTCTTTGGTCAATCATTCCCTGATATCAATATATGCTAACATAGCTAATTAAATATCTATGGTGCAACCCATCAGGAATCAGAAGATGGTGCAGAGGATGAGGAGGAACTGCCTGTGATAGGATTCTGGAGTGGATTTGTTTGGTTGGTCGGGATGACTATAGTCATAGCTGTGTTGTCTGAATATGTGGTGGCTACAATTGAGGTAAAAATGAACAAAGCCATTTTCATAGTGGATGTGTGGTTGAGAATTATCAAATGGAATGTACCTATTTCATGCATTGTACTTGAAGAGATTTATCTATCAAGGTTTTCACAAGGATTTCAATTCCTTTCAGGATGCATCAGAATCTTGGGGCTTATCAGTCAGTTTCCTTAGCATAATCTTGCTACCAATTGTTGGAAATGCAGCAGAACATGCTGGGGCAGTCATATTTGCTTTCAAGAACAAGTTGGTGAGTAATATAATGGCCTTTCTACCATTTTAATTGTGGCACTAAGTTTGGAAATTATAAGATTCTAAGTGAGACTTTTCGCACACAAATGCAGGATATATCATTAGGTGTTGCCTTAGGGTCTGCGACTCAAATTGCAATGTTTGTGGTGAGAATTTAAAACCTATATTGCTGGAATGGCTGTCCTGACAAAGCTTTCTTTGTGAACTTAGTTAAACGGTGATGCTAAATTTATATCTTCTAAATACTCAGGTCCCTTTATGCGTGGTTGTAGCTTGGATTATGGGAATTCACATGGATCTTGATTTCAACACCCTTGAGACCACCTCTCTTGCATTGTCAATAATCGTTACAGCCTTCACACTTCAGGTGGGAATATTCATGTCTCAAAAGCTTCCTCTTAGTACATTTGGAGACAATAGTTTTGAACATTATGAACTATTGCTTGTCCCTAAATCTCAAGTTAACAAAAAGGTGTTTAAAAAAAAGTTAATAGAAAGGGGTAAAGCTAATTATTTAATTCTTATTTTAACATTCTTTTGCACTAAGCATGAAACTAATAGAAAATGTTGAATTTAAATATTTAACTATTATTCTAAAATAGTATCTCCGTCATAAACAAAAAGACCCGTCTCTAGCAATATCATGTTTGTTCCGTTATTTTTAACTTTTTCACTATTGATTTTATAGGATGGGACATCTCACTACATGAAGGGACTGGTTCTCCTCTTGTGCTACATTGTCATTGCAGCATGCTTCTTTGTATCCAAAACACCACTTCGTAAGTACTTACAACATTATTGTTTTTAGGATATATTATCTATGCTACGCTATGTGCATTTATGATTAAGTCTAATTAATATCTAATCTTTCTTTTTTAGAAACCTTGGGCCAAGCAAACATCGTCAACTCGGGACTTCAGATGACTACAGAAAGAGTCTTAAGCGCTTAACAGGTATGCTCAATTTCTTTAAGTACATGAATTTATTTACATGTCACATCCTTATGCATACTTTTTGTATCAAATTTAATAGAACAATTTTACCGCAGGCTTATATGCCTTAAGGGGTCACTGCTCAGATAAGTATTCCTCCATTGAAACTTCGACAGATGCAACAGATTTGTTAGTTCTTCAATTTTGATTGGACTCGCTAGCCGGAAAACCAACTGTTCGGGTTTTTCTTGTCGACGGAAGTTGTCATGCCTCTAAAGTTGAGATGGATTTTATATCGATACCATCGAAGCTTGATGAAGACCGGCTAAAACATGCATGGTGTCGTATAGATCTCTCAGAATGTTTTTGTGTTTTGTTTGATATAAATGCCAAAAGAGTACTGGTGGCATATGGCAAGGGTTTGGGTTTGCTTTTCTCTTGTAGTGCAATAATAGTAGATGAATGGAAATTGTTGTTGTTGTTTGGATTTGCAATTAAATTTTGTGTTCCAAATATTTTTACCAACTAGTAGTTTTGGCTTTCCAGGCAATGAGTACTTATATTTTAGTGTTATTTCAGTTTCAACTCAATTCAATAAAACATACAGTGTTATCACTTCCTCTCAACTTGCCTTAGCTAATTTCTCATGCAACTCGTGCGCGCTCACACAAGAACACACACTCATATATATTATAGGAAAAAGTTAACAAGTACCAAGCACGTTTGTTAGTGAACCATTGCAGTCATCATTGGACAATTTTATATAATTAATAAAGTTTGGTAGTGGATTCCAATGATAGTTGTTGGGATTTCTTTTGTTTAAACACATGTTGTATTTTGATTAGTCAATAATTAGACATGAGTTATTTGGGGTAATCGAGATTTGTACTCAGGTCAATGTTTTGTCTATTGGTTGATATTGTTGTGTTTTCCCGTAAATAATAAAATACTCCAATATATGAGTGTGTGGAGTAGAAAAATATTGGGAATTGTGTATTCTTTAATGAAAATAATTAGGCTTTAAAACATAGAAAGGGAGGGGAAGGAGTCTAGATCTTTTGTTTCACTTTTTTTGTTTTATTCTATATTTTATTAATAAAAATTTATTATATGTTCATCTAATTAATTAAATATCACTATTAATTAATAATGATAGTATTAATAAATTAATAATTATAGTATTTAATTAATTAGGTAAACACGTGGCAGGTTTTTATTGGTAAAATATAGAGTAGAGCAGAAAAAGTGAGACAAAAGATTTGGACTCAAACAAGTGAGCTTATTGTTAGCAAGGCTAAACAAATATGTTTAATAAGATTAAATAAATATTGTCGCCCAAAATGGCATATTTAGTAGTAAATCCAAGACCACAAATAAGTTTAACAACATTAGACAAAGAAATCATGCAATAAATGAATAAAGTGAAATAAAAAGGAACAACAAATTATCGTAGTGGCGCACACGTTGACAAAGGTATGAAAAAAGCAAAGGATATTAACTGACCCTCACCCTCCATTAGTTTCCAATATACATACAATTACTTTCTTTCTTGCATTTAATAGGTCTGGAATTAAATCTTCTCATTTTACAACATGCGTGAGATACCTTATTCTGAATTTTGATCAAATACGCTATTGAACATTTGTGTGATGCAATTATTGCTTGGTATGAGATGTAAATGGTTTTTTTTTTTTTTTTTTAAAGGAACAAGATGTAAATGTAAATATGGTAAAAAAGTTAAAAAGGTAATAAAAAGGTAAAAGGTCAAAAAAAAAAAAATCTCCATCTTTAACTTTTACATCTCACAACTGGGTGGTAATTGCATATTGCAATAGATCCAAACCCCTTTTTTCCTACCTCATCACTTAATCCTTCAATTCTCTCATTTATTGCTTGTCTTCTCTCAATTATCTCTCATTAAGGTGAATTTAATAATTTTAAATTATTATCAATTTGCACATGCCTCACATTTAATTAACAACAAGAAGAAAATAATAATGGGTTATTTAGCTTTTGCTTTATATGTCAACCTAAGGTGTTATAAATTCGTTCAAAAGGAGGAATTTTTTTGCAATAGTGGGTGAAAGCATAAGCAAGTGCATTGGATAGTGAAGTTTATAGTAGGTTGAGTTGGCTCTGTCTTGTACTAATTAGGGCAATTTGATTTAGTCGATTTTGTTTGATTTGTTGCTAGAAAAGGAATGACTACTTTGTGAAGCTGCTAAATTTGAGAACAGAGTCACGACAATAGGCATTATTTGTTACAAATCAACATTAAATATAGATTATTTTTTTAATACACGACAGAATTTCTACTCTAGTCTAATTTAAGTGTATATGTATGTGAAGCTCCCTCTTGGAGACTTGAACCTCGCCCTTGCCCCCCACACCCCACAAGCACTTATATTTGTAGAGTAACCATCACACCAAGGGTATGCAGTGGTGACATTTAATATAGATTTATAGTCATGGGTAATAGTTTTTTGTTCAACAGGTATAATAATTAATAAGTGTCTTCCCAGTGCATTTTTAGTTTTTTGCATAGCACACCTAACATAGACTCGTGGACTTACGAACACTCCAACCCATTTGCAAGACTTCTTTTTTCTCAAATCAGTGACGGCATGGGCGTTTCTTTTTCTCTTGAGTTTCATTTATCCAGTTCAGTTCATTTGGTCTTTTAGGCCAATTTAGTCCATTTAGTCCAATCCAGTCTATTTTTTGTGAAACCTGAGATGGGGACCTAATACTAATGAATGCCCTTAGGGTATTAGTTTATAATCTAGCTGTTAAAGAAAGTTTTTATGGGAAAAAAAAAGGTAATTACTGTTTTGACAATTCTTTTTTCCATTTTTCATAAAAGTAATGTCAAAACTTTCCTAAAATAGATTGTTAACCAATGCCCTAAGAGCACTTGTTAGCATTTTCCTTTTAAAATGCACTTGTTGACAGCAAATCAAAAAAATTTCACAGTTTCTAAGGCAAGTTATAGTAAACTCACTTATGGTTAGGTCCGTTTTTACTTTGCCCACTTGTGGTTTAAAACTTAATATTTTGCCCACTTGAGGTTTCTCCATTAAAGGCTCCATAACCCACCTCTGTTAAAAATAAGTAAAAATGTTTTTTTGCAACCATTTTATGTCTCTCTCCTCTCAAAACATAAATAAACATTAAAAAAAGAAAAAAAAGAACAAGAGAACCAAGATCAAATAAGGGATTCTAATAAAAACATTTATACAACTCTTGGAACATAGCTCAGACAACATAGCTTAGACATACCCTTCTACTATGTTTTAGAGTCAATTAATTAATGCAAAACTTGCTCAAATTTCTATCACTGTTAAATTCTCAATTTAGGCATCGCAGATTCACACAATAAGAAAAGTGACATTAACATACAAACAATAAGGTACGATACGTAAAACAGCATAATAGACCTAAAAGATTGTGAACTCTCTTTGAAGCCACATGATGTTTTTGTGTACAAAATTAAATTCCCTGTCAACTTCAGAACTTGGAGTTAGATAACAAAAATGGAATAGTTTGTGTGATTCACAATTTTTTCTTGGTTCATTAATTACAAAACGAAGTATATATTCGGTAGTCACAATCTTCTCATTTGGAGAATAATATTAACTTCGCTTATTGAAACCTAGTATCGGCCTTTTTACAGTTTCTGGCTTTGTGTTCATTAATGCGACTATAGGTGCTTTTTGTTCCAGAAATTATTCTGTAAAGCTGTGTACTACTTTTTTTAATTACATAAACCTGAATTTTATCTTATGTACGTGACTCGCATATAAAATTTTGTGAAAACTTTCAAGAAAGAAGAAGAAGAAGAAGAAGAAGAAGAAGAAGAAGAAGAAAGAATTTTTTATAGTCAAAATTCAAACTCAAGTATTTGAGCTTTTTAGATTATCAAAAAGAAAAAAAAAAAAAAAAAAGTGTTTGAGCTTTTTAACTGTTGACTTTGATTGAAGCTCTTGTTGAAAAGAGTTTGACTAGTCCGTACTCAAATTTAGCATCACCTGAAAATAATATTTTATAGTTTTTTTTACAGCTGACTTTGCTTTTTTCTTTTTTATTTTTTTGTTAGGTTTTGAGTTTGTAACGTTAGCAAATCATGACAAAAACTAAGTCTTATTAGTTTATAATGGTCTACGTTGAAGCCTAAGGCAAAAAACTCAAGTTCGGGATGAAGAAAAATGAGTTACAATTTATTTCGTTCGATTGGTACTCGATTGGTGCTTGATCGATCGAAATTCGCGTAACAGCAAAACCAGCAAACGTAAAAAGGCCATAACTTATTCGTTTGAAGCCCAAATCGTGAGCCGTTTTTTCCAGTATTTAAAGGACATTATAAGCTAACCCTAGGTAAGGTTTTCAGAGTTTTTTAGAGAGATTAGAGTGCACCTTGTGCCTTTTTTGTAGATCTATGGTTTTGTACACAAAAGCTCTCTAAAGTCTTCTACCGGTGTTATTCCTTGAAAAATCTCAAGATTCGGTGTTGTAGAAGTTGTTGTATACAAGATTAACATTTAAGGAGATCCAAAACCTTTGAGTGGAGTCTTAAAGTCACAAGCAGGTGAGCTTGTGTTGTTGCAAAGGCCAAGGAAAGAAGTAGTCCATGGACTCGGAGCTATCACGTGGTCGTGGTAGTAAATTTCCTACTCGAGGTAGCAATAGGATGTTAGTGGTCTAAGTCGCTATTGTGTAAACTTCAATTCTTTCATAGTGGATTTGCTATTTTACCTTGAGGATAGTTAGGTTAAATCCTCCCCAAGTTTTTTACCGGTTTGGTTTTCCTGGGTCATCAGATCTTTGTGTTCTTTATTTTTCGCTACTTTATTGTTTATGATTATTTGTGTTTAACTTAGATCTGAATAATAAACCTAAGTTAATCACTTTGTTAATTAATTAGGTTAAACAATCTAGTTTACAGGGGTCTAAACAACCTTACACTTTTTTTTGGTTAAAATGGATAATCTGCATTAATTAGCTAGCCATAACTCACTTACATTTTATTAGATAGTTTGGAACTTCGTTAAAATGTATATATTATCTCTAATAGGAAAATATGTAATATGTACCTTATATGTAATTATCGATAGAATTTTAAATAGAATTTGGCTTACTTTCGATTTTTTTTTTTAACTGAAATCTTATTTTGTATTAATAAGAAACTGCCACATCAGTTATTAACTAAATAAAATGTGAAGATTTAAACGCACTATCACTTGTTATTGTACATTCAAAACAACTAAAGATATCTAGTTATAAAAGTACTGGAGGTAAGCTAAATCCTTTTAAATATTAGGCTGAAAAATATATTATAATGATTGCAGAATACTGAATACAATTGCAGAAACTGTTACATCAGTTATTAACTAAATAAAATGTGAAAATTAAAACGCACTACCACTTGCTATTGTACATTCAAAACAGCTAGAGATATCTAATTATAAAAGTACTAGAGGTAAGATAAATCCTTTTAAATATTAGGCTGAAAAATATATTATAATGATTGCAGAATACTGAATACAATTGATTTTCCTTTTTCTTCTCAAAGAAAAATTGGCTTTCCTTTTAACTCCTTTTTTTTTTTTTTGGTTCTCTCTTGTCTTAACTTGAAAACTTAATCTTTAATACTGTTGTATTAATCAAATGACTATCCCGCATAGATATACATTATTTTATCAATAAGAATCACCATCTTGAATCCTAGCTTTTGTCCCCTTATACCTCTCAAATACTTATATCTGTAGAGTGACCATTACAACAAAAGTGTCATATGTCCAGGTACAAATGCCATTATTATGTGGCACCTAATTAGGAATTTTTAACATAAACACAAGCATAAAACATAACCTTGTCGTTTGAATATTGAAGCCACGCTATCTCAAACATCATGTAGCACCAAATAATAAGATTATTTCTGACTTGTTAATCAAAAACAACCTACTAGTTACTTGAAAAGACTATTACATATATAGGAAACTCCATTAATTTTTAAGATTTATTATGATTTATTTTTACGAAGACAAGTTGTGTTAGTAAAATCAGGAAAAAAGAAATTTGTAATATTCTATTCCATTCTTTCCCTTTCAAACATCTAAATGAAAGAGAGATAAATGCTTAATTTCGTTCTATACTTCTATTCATTTCCATTTTTTTTTATTCTTATATCTAATTCTAATCCATTCAATTCATTTCCCTTATATGGTATGAGAATCCGCTAGCATACCATTAAAGAAAATAAGAAACTTCGAGGAAGGTGCATCCCAAACCTTCTATGTAAAGCTTAGTCCACACCTATTTATAACAGTAGCTTTCTCTCATAACACATATAGACATAGAACATAGAAGTATACTTAGAAAATCGAAGTCTTGTTAGCTATAGTGCAATATTTCTGTCGTGTCACAGAAATGGCTTCAAACTCTCACCAAGAACCATGGCTTTTGGAAAATGGAAACGTCAGAACCTTGAGGGAGATGAGGCATGGTCGTACCCACCACTACACGTCATCCTCATCTTTTCGCAGAAAGTCCGACCTCAAACTTGTCTCAAAAGTTCCCATAACTTGCCTCAGACAAATGTTGGCAAATCTTCAAGAGGTTATTCTGGGAACTAAGCTTTCTGTGCTATTTCCAGCCATCCCACTAGCCATTGCAGCTGAGACTTATGGTTTTGGAAGAGTAAGCTCTTGTTATAATTCTTAACTTACTAGGGTTTTCTATGTAACAGTGAAAACTTACAGGAACTGAAGGAACTATCATATTTTATCAATCAAAGTGGGCATATTTCATTCACAATTATCGATTATATATCCCACCATCATTTTATGCCTACAAAACAAAATATATGTTCTTTCAATATTAATAATTGTAGGGATGATAAAAATTTCCCACCCCACTCAATTAATGGCAGAGGGAGGGGGGGCTGATGTCCCGATGCTTTCAATTTCATCCCCTCCCTCTTTATTTTATTAATAATAATAATTTTAATTATGTATATATAAAAGTAATCTGTTTTGTATTTTTTTTCCCGACAAACAAATGCTTTTTCATTGAATTAGGAATGTAGGGATTTTTTTTTTTTATATTAGAAGAAAATATACTAAACTTTTTATCCCAAAACAAACAACAACAACAACAAAAAATCATTTATTTACTTTATGTCACTATTATATTTCTTATTTTGTGTTGTATTTGTTAAGGCATAAAAAAGCAACACTCATTATTTAATTTTATCATAAATTGATTGATTGATATATTTATAAGCTTGGCCTACCTTGAAAAACATTTCTTGCTTCGCCATGGCCCGCTTGACTAGTCTTACGCCGTGTGGGTTTCTTTCACCCCAAAGAGGTGAGACGGGGAGGGCGGGTTCTACTTGCCTTGAACTGACTGTCAATACTCTATATATTTAAATTATTTATATATATATATATATATATAATTTTATTTTATTTGTGTATCATATTCATAATTTATCTCTTTATAATATTTTATTCCCAATCCACAAACATTCCGTTTCTCTTTTTCTCTTATATATCTATCTTATTAATGTTAGAGTCGCCTTATTAAGGATGACAATATTTCCAATTGCCTTGTGTGAGTTTTCCCCTTCTCGAAGAGGAGGTAACAGGGTAAGGATGGACGTCTCAAATTAATCTGACCCTAATTAATCTATCACGTTACCCTCCCTAATTGGTATGGAATGTTAATTTTAGCTTAATGGGTAATGTGTGTGCCAAAAATGAAGGGTCAATGGACCAACCTTCATTTGGGCTCACAACCTATTTGTGATATGGGTTTTGGATTTCTTACGCTAGGTGGTTCCGTACATAGAGACCCAATCACATTGCCTTCCCCCCCCCCCCCCCCCTCTTAGTTTGATACACTGCCTTTTCTTACCCTCAATTTCTTTGCGAACCTCTCAACACCCCCCCCCCCACTTTTCTCTTTAACTTCTCATATTTATAGCCCCATAGTTAGTGGGGAGTTATGATAACTTTTGTGCTTCATGGAAGAGGAGGTCTAAGTCCTGACAGAATACCCTTTGCAGTCATTGTTGAAAAAATCGAATTTTACCGGTCGGATAGCTAAATGGGGGACTCGGCTAGGATCCTTTGACATAAAATACAGGCCGAGGAACTCGATGAAGGGCCAAGTCCTTGCTAATTTCGTCGCAGAATTTTCTCCTAAGCACCAAGGGGAGATGGTTTGTAGTCTGGAATGTTGCCCATGGAAAGTATTTGTGGACAGGGCGTCAAATGCTACGGGGACTGGTGCCAGGATTGTCATTATCACGCCAGAAGGAATACAGTTGGAGCATTCGTTCAGATTGGGGTTCAAGGCCTCTAACAACGAAGTGGAGTACGAGGCCTTGCTTACTGGGTTAAGAGTTGTTTTGGACATGGGTGCCCGGGATATAGAGATCTATTCAAATTCCCGGTTGATAGTTGGCCAAGTGCAGGGTAGTTTTGAAGCATGTGATTCTCGGATGAAAGAATACTTACGGGCAGTACAGCAAATCATGGTCAAGTTTAGTACGACAAAGTTGGCACAAGTTGCCCGGGGACAGAACAAACACGCTGACTCTTTAGCCACGTTGGCATCATTAGTAACAGAGGATATACCTCGTGTAATCAAGATAGAACTCATCACTGAGCCAAGCATTAATGCTGCGGGTGGTGTCAGTGTTGCAGTAATTTCGATGAATGAGCCATGTTAGATGGACTCGATCATCAACTTCTTAGCCGAGGATCGAGTCCTCAATGATGAGAAAGAAGCAGGTAGGGTTCAACGAATAGCTGCTCGGTATTGGTTGTCGGCAGATCGTAAGCTATACCGAAGGTCTTTTGGGAGGCCATACCTTTTGTGCTTGCACCCCGAGAAAGTTAATGAAATCTTGGCCGAGCTCCATGATGGGGTGTGCGGGAGTCATGTGGGGGACATTCATTAGCACACCTAGCAATGATTTAGGGATTTTGGTGGACACAGATGCAAAAGGATGCTGCCGAATATGTGCGCAAGTGTGAGCAGTGCCAAAAGCATGCCCCCCTGATTCACCAACCAACTGGCCACCTAAATCCAGTCAACAACCCATGGCCCTTCACACAGTGGGGGTTGGATATACTCGACTCTTTCCCCGGGCCATGAGCAACTGGAAGTTTATTTTGGTAGCTGTTGATTAATAAACCAAGTGGGCGGAGGCGGAGGCGTTGGCCAATATTCGGGACGTAGATGTTAAGAAGTTCGTTTGGAAGAACATAGTCACGAGATTTGGGGTGCCAAAATCTCTTATATCTAACAATGGAATGCAATTCAATAGTAGAGCCTTTCACGAGTTTTGTAGTGATCTCGGCATCAAGAATAGGTACTCTATCCTGGCGTATCCTCAGAGTAACGGCCAAGCAGAAGCCACTAACAAGGCAATCGTGAACGGGTTGAAAAAAAGGTTAGACGGTGCAAAAGGTAGATGGGCCGAGGAGTTGCTCAACGTTTTATGGGCGTATCAACTGGAGAAACTCCATTCTCTCTCACCTATGGGGCAGAAGCTGTAATATCTACCAAGGTAAGTTTATGAAGTGCACGGGTTGCAAGATTTGCCCCTACCCAAACGACTGGTTGCTGGTAGAACGCTTGGACTCGCTGGAAGAGTACCGAAAGGCAACAACCGTATGGCTAGCGGAATACCAACATAAACTCGCCCGACGATATAACTGAGATGTAAAGACAAGGGAATTCATTGCCGGGGACTTGGTGCTACGAAAGGCAGTAGGGAATATGCGAAATACAAATGCCGGAAAATTGGCCCCAACCTGGGAAGGGCCTTACAGGGTTACTGCTATTGTAAGTGCGGGAGCATACTACTTGGAGGACCTAAACGAGAGACCGCTTCCCCGGCCATGGAATGTCCATAACTTGAAAAAATTCTATTACTGATTATCCATACACGGGGATGCAAATTTGATGTAATCTTGTGTATATGTCTTATTCAATATGAAGGTGGTATTTATCCTTGCAGGTGCATTTATTTTTATTTATTTATTTATTTATTATTATTATTATTATCATCAATTCATTCGAGGCTCTACCGGACACCAAATGTAAGGAAGGTTACGAGAACATCAAAAGGTCCCTAAGGACAAAAGCTTGCTTCTCGATTCGGTCATTATCACCGAACAGATAGAAACCTTACACTAAAAGGTCTCTAAGGACAAAAGCCTGCTTCTCAGTTCGATCATTATCACCGAGCAGGTGAACACCTGACACTAAAAGGTCTTTAAGGACAGAAGCCTACTTCTCGATTCGATCATAATCACCGACCAGGTGGAAACCTAACACTAAAAGGTCTCTAAGGACAAAAGCCTGTTTCTCGGTTCGATCATTATCACCGAGCAGGTGGAAACCTTACACTAAAAGGACTCTAAGGACAGAAGCCTGCCTCTCGGTTCAACCATTATCACCGAGCAGGTGGAAACTTTATACTAAAAGGTCTCTAAGGACAGAAGCCTGCTTCTCGATTTGATCATTATCACCGAGCAGGTGGAAACCTTACACTAAAAGCTCAAATTTGATCAATATCACCAAACAGGTGGACGGGCATGCGTTAATTGGAGTTTCAATTATCAAAGAGTAACTCATCTTCCATTCAAGTTCCACCTCGGACACCATGCATGCCCGGGTTTAAATATACATACTCGCAAAAATAAAGAATTTAGAGAAAGAAACAGCATAATATTAAAACATTCATATACACAACTAAGGCAAGTGTTCGATGACTTAACTTTAATCAAACAGAGCCAACATATTAGAACTAACCTAATGTTTTGTCACCATAACTCGGTGATTGTAGGAAAGTTAAACCCAGAAAAATAATTGTTCTGTGACCACAGCCCAGTGGCATAGGCAAACTTACTTAAAAAAAAAAACAAAAGCAATTATCTAAATAAAAGAAAAGTAAACAGAAGGAATCCGGTTCGGCAGTTAAATCATAAGGTCGGCGGGCTCAATTGGGGCGGTGATCTCAAGTGGTTGCTGGGTTACCGAAAGGGACTGAAGCTGAACATCCTCACCGGGCTGATCGCCAGCACGAAGGTTGCTAGTGACTTCCAAGTCAACTAACTCTACGTGAGAATCACTAACTCCCTTATGCTTGGGGTCGCTTCCTCAATAGTGGCACCAGGAGGGTTTTGCGCGGCTGTAGAAGGGCCCGGGAAAGGGATCTAGTTGGGATTTCTTTGGGGGGAGTCCTCAGGGACCCCCAAAGCTTGCAAAGCAGCCAACCAGCCCTCCTCAAAGGCAAGCTTCCAGACTTCCTGGATGATAGGCTCTGTCAAGTTCTCCGCATCGACGAATCCCTCGTTGTACCATTTATTCTCGCAGGCCTCTAAAGCCGCCTTTAAGTCAGCCAACTCTTCGGCCTGCGCAGTGTTCAGACTTTCAGCCTTTGCTAGTTTCCTCTCGGTTTCGCCCAGTTTGGTCTCTAGCTCCAAGGGCTTCTTCTCCGTCGACGCCCTGGCCTTCTTGGACGCAACGGCCTTCTTCTCCGCAGTCGCGGTAGCCTTAGTTTTCTCTTTTGGAGTCACCTCGGCCACGACCTTGAGAGCCTTCTCCCGCTCAGCATTCTTAGCAAGCTCCTTTTGCTGTCCCTCGAGGATATAAGTCAACTGAGCGGCCTGATGAAACAATAGTGATAAGTACGACAATAGAAATGAAGTATAAAAGTTAGTAGAAAACTAGGAGACAAAAGATTACCGCAATGATGTGCCATTGCAACCACCTGCCCAATGACTCATCCGTTCCATCCTCGAAAGCGTGTACGTCTTCAGGCAGCAGGAGGCCATGCACTAAACTTCGAGCAACGCGCCCCCCCCCCCCCCCCACCCTTTTCCCACACTCGTACACTTGCGGTCGCGGGAAGGGGTTTGCCATCCAATTGGAATGAAGGCCGCCATTCCAGCGCAACTCGGGAGGAGGATGCCACGTTCAACCCGGTTTGAGCCGTGGGCTCACGGATGACAATACTGCCTAACAGCTAGGGGGAGTCCTCGTGGGCGCATCACCCGACCTGGCAGGTGTTTGTTCAGCCACCCGTTGCCTCTTCCAGGAACAGCCAGTAGGAGCTGGAGGAGAAGGGGGAGTCTGATCTCAGCCATGGAGTTATTGCTGCTGCGTGATTGGCTTGGCGCCGGGCACAAAACGGCTTACTATCATCGTCCTTCTTGTCACCATGTTGTGACCTTGATCAGATTCGGTTTCTGAAGAGCTAACTGATTCAATAACTTCTTCCTCGGCTTCCTAAACGGGAACTTCGGGTTCAACAGGGGCCTCGGACTAAACGGGGGCTTCAGGCTGGATCGGCACGTGTGCCTGTTCACAGCGACGTCAAGACACGCGTTCAACCAACTCATCCCGTAGAGGTGCAAGTTCGTCTGAGCAGGTATACCACGGACCAAGATCATGAGCTTCGCCTACCGTGAGTTTGGAGGAAGGAAATTTGCATGTCGTACGTCAATATACGAAAGGAGGGGTTTGTCAACTAGCAGAGCTTGGCTGAATGCTTACCATGTGGAATACATGGGTTCAACACCGAGGATTAAATGGAATGCCCAGGGTTGTCCGTCCTAATGAACAAAAATTTCTGACCTAAGCACAACATTTAGGTCATGAACATGTACTACTCTAAGATCCGGCTTGAACCTTTTGCTCTCTGCACAGACCAAACACAAAAGTTAGTAATTACTTGATTGAATCAAAATTAATGAAATACAATTGACATAATATGTTTGGTACCGACCAACATCATGTGGTGAGAACGCACAAGGGAGATCCTCGGCAAACCAGTTGCTGCTCACCCGTACAAACTCCCTAGCAAAGTTCCTATTGGAGTTAGGTAGGCATGAAATGAGTCGTACCCTTATATCCTTGGTTTTTAAGTAATAATTTGACTTAATGTTGCTGC
Organism: Lithocarpus polystachyus; assembly: GCA_033629205.1. NCBI lineage: Eukaryota > Viridiplantae > Streptophyta > Magnoliopsida > Fagales > Fagaceae > Lithocarpus > Lithocarpus polystachyus. The sequence goes on from CM066168.1 coordinate 41,000,270, forward strand.
ACAAACTATACATAAAAGTTGATATCATGGTAATTTAGTTGCAATCCGAACAACTGGTTCAACCTTCTGACGCAACTCACCACTTTGTAAAAGTTAAGGGGGAGTTAGTCTGGGCAAATACCGTAAAATCTAAGGGTGCCTAAGATGAGTGGGTCAACGGGGAACCTAACCCTACCCTTAAGAATTGCCATCAGGGGAAAGAAAGCTGTATTTACACCACGGCGCCTTTGGTTGTTGATATCGCCCTCGTGACAGTAGGCAATATCAACATCCTCAGGGACGTTGTAGGCAGCCCTAAAAGTAGTTAAAGTGGCTTCTGAGGAAAGAAGATGAGAAAAGCCCATTTCCAAAACTAGATCCCTAATCTATGATCAAGAAAAAGCTAAATGAAATAGAAAAAATAATAGTAAAGACAAAGGAAACTTACTTTGGGCTTTGGGAAGGTAAGGTGTTCTAGACTGAAGGATAAACGCACAGAGAGATATGCATGGCAGAAAGGGAGTTTGGAGAATGGAGATTAAAAAGAAAAATAGAGTTCTGGAGGGAACTATTTATAGGGGTCAAAAAGGGGGGGAAATAAATGATACTTAATAAATAGGAAGTGGGAAACCCTACGAATCCCACCTCAACTGTCTCACGCGCTCCACCTTAGTTCACGAACCGTCAGGCAATGATGGTGGCTAAATCAGCAGTCATAAACAACGCACCTTTGAAGGGCACATCAATAGGCTCCTCAACTGTCTAGTATCCACCCGTTGAGCTTTCCAGATAGTTATTGCCCCTTGGATTCCTTGATTCGTCCCCGAGAACCAGGCATGAATCAAGGGGGGGCTAATGTACAGCACTGGGACACCCAGGCCCCTTTGGGCCCAAAGCTCCAACCAACAGTATGGCCCATACCGCCCCTCGGCCCAGGCCTCAGGCCTCAGGCCACCCTAAAGCCAATTGGATAAGCGATCTTCAGCACATACCACACTGCATCACCCGAATCACACCCGGCGATCAGCTTCCCGAGCAATGAAGCAACTTCTCAGTTGCCCGACAACGCCTTAGGTCATATTTTGTCGAGCAAACCTACTGAGGTGGGAACTAGTTCCAAGGCCACTCCTACCACACTCCACTCCCACCTGAACACCTACTTATCTATAATAATATTAGACCTCCTGTTCCACGAAGCACAAAAGTAATCATAACTCCCCAATAACTATGGGGCTATAAATATGAGAAGCTAAAGAGAAAAGTGGTGGGGGGTTGAGAGGTTCGCAAAGAAACTGAGGGTAAGAAAAGGCAGTGTATCAAACTAAGAGGGGGGGGGGGGGGGGAAGGCAGTGCGATTGGGTCTCTATGTACGGAACCACCCAGCGTAGGAAATTCAAAACCCATATCACAAATAGGTCGTGAGTCCAAGTGAAGGTTGGTCCATTGACCCTTCATTTTTGGCATGCACAAGTAAAATTCCTTATTCTCAAATAAGAGAGATTGATCAAGGTTTGAATTTAGCCTACACAGAATGAAATCCGTTAGTGTTTTGGTATGATATAATAAAGAGTAATTACTGCATAACAATCACTGTATAAGTTCAAATCCATCTAATAATAATAATAATAATGACGATGATGATGATGATTGGTATGAAATAATTCTAGTTTATGTTATACTTGGTTGATAGGGCTGAGTAATATATATATATAGACGCACACCTGCAATCAATTCTCTGCAAGAATTAAAAAAAAAAAAAAAAATTCTCCGCAAGAAATCTGAAAACAGCTCAACAGGCCGTGGAAACAATTACTTTCTTATTTATTTTCTATATTCTTATAATGATGTCCGTTCTGATTTTATTGCAAACAGCCATGGGTGTTCGCATTGAGCTTACTTGGCCTCACTCCACTTGCTGAACGTGTCAGCTTCCTGACAGAGTAAGGCAGAATATTCAAATTTTATATAGTTGTCTATTATTCTATTATTCATTGTATGCGTCTGATATCAATACTTTTTCGTTTTTTTCTATTTTGCAATCAGACAAATTGCTTACTACACCGGTCCTACAGGTATGAGCATGAAATATATTTCTTTTTAATATATATACACACACAGTTGACAATTTTCCTAGTCATGTTCGAGCAGTGTTCAAGCCCTAATTTGATTCTTTTATAGAACAAAGTTTAAGGCAACAATTAACTATTGGTGCAGCACATTCTGAGAGTCAGAAAGCCATAAATACATTGAAAGAGATGGTTATTTTTTTCAAAAGGGTCAAAAAACCTAAATTACTGTTGGCTTGGTTTTGATGGTTTTCCAAAAACCAAACCGGATTCGATCATTTCGATGCTCATGGCTTCACGCACTAATCACTATTGTCCAAATATATAATGTGTTGAATTTTACTGAAAAGTCTGTAACTCCTGGAAGCAAAACGTTGAAAACCTCATTTAACCTCGCTGTTATGCATGGTTGAGATATCACTATCGAGTCCGCGGACACTTCATAGTTCTGTCTTGTCCTTTGTACATAAGTAATAGCAAAATTTTCAGTGAAGATTCTAGCTATATCGTGTCTGCATCAAATTATATTTGACAGATCAAACTTGTATAGAGCTACAATTCCTAATTAGGTGTGGTATTTTAGGTTTTCAACTAATTTCAAGTATAAATCAAAATGGGATTATTATCTATATTTCATTGACACTTATCAATTATACTAACCCCAATTAAATTTAAGTTCATGATTGCAGTTTGCATTAATTACTAAATTGTATGATTGAATTTAATTGTTTTTATAAAAAAAAAATTAATATAGACATATGATAAAATTTAATCAAAACCTAAATTACAACACCTAAATAATTATGTTTAAGTTTTGCCTAATCTATATATATATAATAATAGGTAAAGCAGAGAGAAAATCTAATTAAATTTTCAATTGAAATTCAATTAGTGTCTAATTTTACGCCACGTGTCTCATCTAATCTAAATTTTAGAATTTTGTGCCAAGTGAGTTAATTTAGGCAAAAATTGAATTTCAATTAGGGTTTAATTTTGCGCCACACGTCCCATCTAATCTAAATTTTTAAATTTTTGTGCTAAATTAGTTAATTTAATGTAGAAAACGAGAAGTCTAATATAATAAACCATAAAAAACATAATCATATATATAATATGTAATTATGATTGTTTTTAAATGTATCCGTGCATATGCACGGGGTTACACACTAGTTTTAATAAAGTAAGACTTCTGTTTAGTGCTTTTGTGAACTTGACATGATATGAGACCAATAAATGACCATTTTAAAACATGTTGTGCCTATGTCGTTTCTAGTGCTTCTATACACTAGACACAAGCTAAATGCGTTATAAAATGGTTTTGTTTTATCTAACAAAAAATTAAAAATTAAGTATACAATTACAACAAAACACCATCATTGAATCAAATGGCACATTCCCTCATTAATTAATAAGGGTATACTAAAGGGACACTTGCACATCAATATTCACTATTAAGAAGTTCACAATTCCAAACATTTAAGTTATTAACTAGTTTATCATGTGATTTTGCAGTGGGAGGGCTTCTAAATGCTACATGTGGGAATGCTACGGAGCTCATTATTGCAATATTTGCTCTAAGCGAACATAAAATAGCCCTAGTCAAGTACTCTCTGTTGGGCTCCATTCTTTCCAACCTTCTTCTGGTTCTAGGGACATCTCTCTTCTGTGGTGGCATTGCCAACCTTAGAAGGGAACAAAAATACGACAGAGTGAGTTGTTATTAAAAAAAAAAAAAAAAAAACCTTTTCTAACATATATATGAGAAATTCTAAAATTAATGTCAATTTACTACCAATAAATAATATATGATTGTTCCCTCAAAAAAAAAATTTTAATAAATATATGATTAGCATCATTTTAACAATATAATAAATAAATATTGATATTTTTTTGGTGATTGATGATGACATATAGTAAAAAGTGTAAAATTATTGACATAGCTCATGTATATGTCCTCCAAATGGGTCAAGTTGATGGTGAATTGATTTTTGCTTGACCGTATGGCATAACAGAGACAAGCTGATGTGAACTCACTCCTGTTGCTGCTAGCATTGTTGTGCCACTTGCTGCCTACTTTGTTTCGGCATTCTGGGGCTTTGCCTGAACTCACTGTGGTACCAACAATCCAGTTGTCGAGAGCCAGTAGCATTGTCATGCTTCTTGCATACACTGCCTACCTAGTCTTCCAATTGTGGACGCATCGCCAATTATTTGAAGCTCAGGAGGTAGATAGTAAAAACACACTTATCATTGTTTTTGTATCTAGCTATTTCAATTATTGATAACTTAATTTCTCTTAAATCAAAACATTATTACTTTGAAAGTAGTTTACAAACATTTAAAAAAAAAAAAAAAACAACAACAACAACAACAATGTAACTGTTAGAAGTAAAGAAAAAAACATTTAAGGTGCAAGCAGACTCCTTGCCTAATGATTTATCATTTTGCAACTTGTATTACAAATTGATTTCTCTCCAGCAGGCTAATGATATGCCTTAATAATAAAATTTAAAAAGAAAAAAACAATCAGTTTTAGTGTAATTTTTTATTTTGAGGGGCTAAAGAATTCTTTGTTCAATCATTCCCTGATACCAATATATGCTAACATAGCTAAATATCTATGGTGCAACCCATCAGGAATCAGAAGATGGTGCAGAGGATGAGGAAGAAGTGTCAGTGATAGGATTCTGGAGTGGATTTGTTTGGTTGGTTGGGATGACTATAGTCATAGCTCTGTTGTCTGAATATGTGGTGGCTACAATTGAGGTAAAATAAAAAAAATAAAAAGCCATTTTCATAGTGCATGTGTGGTTGAGAATTATCAAATGGAATGTACCTATTTCATGCATTGTACTTGAAGAGAATTATCTATCAAGGTATTCACAAAGATTTCAATTCCTTTCAGGATGCATCAGATTCTTGGGGCTTGTCAGTCAGCTTCCTTAGCATAATCTTGCTACCAATTGTTGGAAATGCAGCAGAACATGCTGGGGCAGTCATATTTGCTTTCAAGAACAAGTTGGTGAGTAATATAATGGCCTTTCTACCATTTTAATTGTGGCACTAAGTTTGGAAATTATAAGATTCTAAGTGAGATTTTTTTGCACACAAATGCAGGATATATCTTTAGGTGTTGCCTTAGGGTCTGCGACTCAGATTGCAATGTTTGTGGTGAGAACTTAAAATCTACATTGCTGGAATGGCTGTCCTGATAAAGCTTTCTTTTTGAACTTAGTTAAATGGTGATGCTAAATTTATATCGTCTAAATACTCAGGTCCCATTATGCGTGGTTGTAGCTTGGATTATGGGAATTCACATGGATCTTGATTTCAACACCCTTGAGACCACCTCTCTTGCTTTATCAATAATTGCTACAGCCTTCACACTTCAGGTGAGAATATTCATGTCTCAAAAGCTTTCTCTTAGTGCATTTGGAGACAATAGTTTTGAACATGATAAACCATAGTTTGTTCCTAAATTGCAACGCTAATTGTTTAATTATTATTCTAACGCTATTTAGCCCTAGCATGAGGAACCATCACTAGTTCTAGAAAGTTAAACTAATAGAAAATGTTGAGTTTAAGTATTTAACTATTATTCTAATTCAATATTTCCTGTCAAAAACAAAGAGACCCTTCTCTATCAATATCATGTTTGTTCCATTGCTTTGCCTTTGAACTTTTTCACTGTTGATTTTATAGGATGGGACATCTCACTACATGAAGGGACTGGTTCTCCTCTTGTGCTACATTGTTATTGCAGCATGCTTCTTTGTATCCAAAACACCACTTCGTAAGTACTTACAACATTATTGTTTCTAGGATATATTATCTATGCTACGCTATGCATCTATGGTTAAATCTAATTAATATCTAAATCTTTCTTTTTAGAAACTCTAGGCCAAGCAAACATCGTCAACTCGGGACTTCAAATGACTACAGAAGAATTCTTTAGCGCTTAATAGTTATGCTCAATTTCTTTAAGTACATGAATTTATTTACATGTCACATCCTAAAACATATTTTTTTGTATAAAATTTAATAGAACAATTTTACTGCAGGCCTTATGTGGCTTAAAGGGTCATTGCTCAGATAAGTATTCCTCCATTGAAACTTCAACAGATGCAACAGATTTGTTAGTTCTTCAATTTTGATTGGACTCGCCAACCGAAAAACCAACTATATAGGTTTTTCTTGTCGACGGAAGTTGTCGTGCCTCTAAAGTTGAGAAGCTTGATGAAGACCGACTAAAACATACATGGTCTCGTATAGATCTCTCAGAATTTTTTTGTGTTTTGTTTGATATAAATGCCAAAAGAGTACTGGTGGCATATGGCAAGGGTTTGGGTTTGCTTTTCTCTTGTAGTGCAATAATAATAGATGAATGGGAATTGTTGCTGTTGTTGTTTAATTTGGATTTGTAATTAAATTTTGTGTTTCAAATATTAATACTAACTCGTAGTTTTGGGTTTCCAGGCAATGAGTACTTATATTTTAGTGTCATTTCAGTTTCAATTCAATTCAATAAAACATACAGTGGTATCACTTCCTCTCAACCTCGCCTTAGCCAATTTCTCGCTCTCGTGCACGGTGCACACACGGCGCGCGTGCACACAAACACACACATATAGGTTGGGATTTCTTTTATTGGAAGACATGTTGTATTTTGATAAGTCAACAATTAGACTTGAGTTCTTTGGGGTAGTCGAGATTGGTATTTAGGTCAATATATTTTCTACTGGTTGATATTGTTGTGTTTCCCCATATTTAATAAAATACTCCAATATAATGGGTGAGTGAAGTAGAAAAATGTTGGAAATTGAGTATTCTTTAATGAAAATAATTAGGCTTTAAGACAAATAAAGGGAGATGAAGAAACAAGTGAGGTTGCTATTTGCAAGGCTAAACAAATATGTTTAATAAGATTAAATAAATATACTCTTTGTGGGGGCCTTTTTTGTGTAATATTGGGCTGGACTACTTCTTGCCATGCTAGGCCCGAAGTGTTCTGGATCAGGGAGTTAGAACCGGTCCAATTGCAACTCACTTTAGTCCGGCTTGTGCGCAAACCATGCCCCGTTTACCAAGATTTCAATCACATGCCCATGACAGGAAGAGCTGCTGAAATAATTATGACAAACAGATATAATAAAGATGATAAAAGAGATTCGTTCATTATTCAAACAAGAGTAAATAATGGGTTATAGCAAGAAACACATGTTTCGGGAAACGGCAACAAAAATGAACACAGAAAAGGTAGTAATAAGCTTGTTGAATCAAAATAAATATCGGTCTGCCGTGTTAAGTTACGTTGCAGAGTCTAAGTCAAGAAGGAAGTCATTTCTTCAACGCAAATAATCTCTCTAGGGGAGAAATTAATTACTTTGAAGGAGCGATCCTAAATATATAACTTGTGCTCAGAGAAGTCCTTTTGCTGTTAGCAGAGAACATGGGTTTGAGAGAGAGAGAGGGAATCAACCTATTGTTAGGATATGTGCCCTTAAATCCTATTGTATGATACTATGTATGACATTATATATGACTTAATTTTATGATTAATAAAGTTGTTTTATTATTATCTAAAATAATGGCAACATGAATATTTGAACATTATCAAATAGTCCATGAGATGCATAGTATATGATTTATGTGAAAAGTCACAGAAGATATAAATCACAAGTTTTTTGTAAACTCAGAATTATAGTTCGTAATCAATGATAAAATTGGACATTTCATCTGCGAAGACTATAACATATCAGCTAATATGATTTGTCTTGATAATGGAAGTGGAGACTTTTAATTGATATATTAATATGTTTTAAGAGTTAAGACATGTTGAACTGGACCGCTGTGAGATTTATTATTCTCCTAACGACTGTCAAATGAATAATAAATCTCACGATTTCTATTTGTATGAACTCTTAATTCTGAGAAAATGATAGACCTAATCATGAAGTGTAAGTTGCTTTGATATATTAAGAGTGAGATAAACCTCAGTATATTGAGCAGCCACATTTAGTGTTGATGGAACATATATTCTCAAGATGGAATTCATAGTCTCTTAACGAAGATACAAAATATTCCCTTGAAATAAGTTTAATGGGTTCAGTTATTCAAAAAGTTAGGTCTAATCACTTTAGTAAGAAATTACTAAAGTATATATTTATGAAATTGGATTTCATAAATATATGATGAATAATTTTAAGGGATTAAACCGAGTACTCAAGGATTAAGATGTAGTAATCTACAAAGTAGCAGTCTAAATTCATGACTTTGTATTACTACAAATTTTTTATGAAGGGGTTGCATGTACAATTAATTCTTGGGATATAATTTATTAATAAGGCCTAGAATGCAATTATATTTATATAATGGTATTAAATATAATTAATGGTAACTTTGAACTTGTCAAGAGTTGACAGAAAAGCGCAAGGCTCATTGGAGCTAGTGTCTTATTGGTCCCTTTTGGTCCTACTCCAAGCCACACATTAAAGCCTAATTGAGAAGGCCCAAAAGGCTAATCCAATTAGATAATCAGTTATGAGAAGAGAAACTTACAGAATGTTATGAACATAAAATGGTTTGTATGTTAGGTAGACACTATTTCACTCTCTCTAGAAAAAACACATATAACTGATTGAGAGACCACACATTTTAGGCATAAGTGAAATTGGAGTGAAGATTAAAAGTGTTTCCGAGTACTTCTAATCTTTGTTTTGAAATTCACCGCACTAAGGTACACTCTCTTGATTCTATATTCTGAAATTTACATAGTGCATGTTATCAATTGTGAATGAAGTAGATTCATTAATTTTTCGCTGCGTATGTTTTGTATGCATTACAAACATGTAATTTTTCATCACCTATTTGATGCATGCCTATCGCTCTACTCTCTCTATTTTTGTTTTTTCTGTTCTCTCTAATTCTTTCTTTCTTCCTCTTAGTTTTACTTTCTGCTTTCGATGTTTTTTCTCAGTTATTGTGATTCTCTCTTTTGAGGTTGCTATTTTTCTTTTTTCTTTCCGTGCACAGTAGGTGCCCTTATATAATGTCTGCCGCAGCTGGCTTTTACCATTTTAGCCTTTAACCGTCTTTGTCTGGTGTGTGTCCCCTTACCGACCATTACTGATTGGTCAGTCGCCCAACCAGCACCACTTACCTGTGCTGGTAGCGCCACTCCACTTCACTAGGCGAAGAAGGCTATTTTGTTTGTTTGTTTGCCGTGGCATTCTTACCTATCACGGCATGGGTGCTCTCTCTCTCTCCGTCCCTCATGGCATGCACCTAGTGGTTCCAACTCAGTCTTGCTTCTTTTGGGCGGTATGTCATCCCAACAGGACACCTCCCCCAAAAGAGCCTGAGCAGGAATCTCAAAATAGGTTTTCCCCTCTCCCACCACCAGATCATGCCCTCTTACCTTTGACCCATGACCCACCACTTCTTGTATTGGCTGAGTACAAGCTGGTGGTGTCTAGGCCTTGCGCGTGCCTCACTTCCATGTTCGTCCAAAATCTGTCTGCTGCTCATGCGCTTGTCGCGGTCTGAAGATCTGTCTGTCCATTCTGCCGTTCGTCCCTGACTTCTTATGGTGTGGCTATTTTCTTAATTTCTCATTCTTTATAGCTGGCTCCCTTGGGTGCTTGGCTTTGCACGATTATAGGCTTCATTCTCTGTGCTTTATTCTTATGGTTTTGCTGTTACTTTCTACCACATTATTTTGACCCAAAACCGCTGGACCTCTTTGGGCTTGCTATTCGTTTTTTTCTGATGGCCCAATAAACTCATCGAGCCTTTTACCACATCGGTTGTGGGCTCCCATGTCCCGCTTACTTCCTTCTGGGTGTCCTTGGCCCATTTACTTTCTTGAGGCATCCTTGGCTCTTTCTAAATCTGTGCTTCCCATGGACTTTTACTAATTCCTTGGGCTTCTCTGGCCCAACTACTTTGTACTTCATCCTTGGGGCTTATAGACTTTCCATTAGCCCTTACTTTCTTTACTTACATTACCTTGGGCCTGCTATGGCCCATTCTCACTTTTTCTACATCTATACCGCCCATGGGTTTGCTATTTCTCTCTTTCCGAGCCCTTTTAGGCCCATTTACTTCCTCAAGGTCCATCTGTTTACTTTATGGACCTATGATCCATTATTCCTGCCGCTTGGGCTTAATGGTTTTTTTTTTTTTTTTCTATCCACTTACTAACTCTTTTCTGCCCGTGTTGCTGGGCTTCCAAAAATGAGCACCAACACTCTTCAATGCCTAAAATGGCATATTTTGTAGTAAATCCAAGACCACAAATAAGTTTAACAACATTAAACAAATATATCATTCAATAAATAAATAAAGTGAAATAAAAAAGAGTGACAAATTATCATAGTGGCGTACAAGTTGACAAAGGTGTGAAAAAAGCGAAGGACATTAACTGACCCTCACCCTCCATTAGTTTTCAATATACATACAACTAGTCGTTAACCCGTGCGATGCACAGATTAATTGAACAAAATTTTAATTTTTAATTTTGTTTAAATTTATGATCACTTGAAAAAATAAGTTACAGTTTAAGAGGGAAATAAAATACTAACACCAATAATGTTAGGCATGCCATCCCTATTATCAATGACATCCTTTCTTTAATGAAAATTGATATGCATTGATAATAGCTTAATTTTGCATATTTATATCATTATTAGAAAGCATTATCATACATATTTTGAGGTGATTCATGCATTTTATAATTGATTTTGGAATAATACTGAATAATCAATTTTGTGTTTAATTGGATTTTATTGCGTGAATTTTTCTTTTATAGGAGAATGGAAGTAAATAAGTGGATTTGTGCAAAGAAGAAAGCTAATGGACTTTACTTTTACAAGGGCCATGATGAAATTAAAGAAGACCAACCCAATTAAATTTAAGTCCAATTGGAGCAAGGAATCAAAGAAAATTTGCACCAAATCCAAATCTAATTCAGATTAGGATTCCAACCTGCATATTAGTTAGTATTTTTGGCATTACTTTCGGCTCAGATGTCCAATCGAGATGATTCAAGTTGGACTGTAAAGTTAACTTAAATGGCTACAACTTTGTAGTTTACCACAAGTCCGAATTCTGATGTTAAATGGGCCAAAATCGTCGGTTAAGTGAAGTCTAAAAATCTGGGATTTTCTTCAAACAAGAATTCAACTTGTAATAGGATTCCTTGACTTATTTAAAGGTTCTTTAGGGCAAAATTCAGGGAGGTTAGTGCTAGGGCTGTGGGCTGAATCTATAGAGAGTTGTGGCTACCTCTTCCATGACAATTAGTTTTAATTATTTTTCTAGTTTAATGTTTAGTATTTTATTCTTGTGTTTTATTTCAATTATCATGAGTAGCTAAATTTACAATTAGGGTTAAGGATGAAACCTTGTTAAAGATTATCAATAATATTTATGTGATTTGATCTTTCCCACAATAGTTGTTCTTTAATGATTTAAATCATTCTTGCTTTATATCAATTGACTAAGATGAGATTCTAGATATGAGTACAATCATATTTTTATCATGATTTAGGATTTATCTTAATTAATTGAATGCTTGGTTTATTAATTCTTGATTATAAAATTGGATTTCGCTTGTGATTGTGATTTGTCTGTCAATGGATACAATTTATGATTTAATTTTTAGAATTGGATATATCATATGATTTGTTTGGCTACGGATACAATTGATGATTTGATTTTATACTTAAAAATGAAGAAGAACCTGCTTTTGATTTTTAAAATAAGGATTTTAATGAGAATATTTTCCATGATAGCAATATTGATTTCTAGATTATCATGTAGTGAGTTGGGAAAAATTAATGATCATAAATATATACTGATATGACTTACAAAGAGGATTCCAAAGCCTTAATTCCTTTCCCTTGATTGTTTATATCTTTTTACTGCTTTATATTATATCTTTGCTTAGTTTAATTATTTGTTTAGTTTATTTAATTGCAAACAACTAATTTTTATTAAACTAGATTAGGATTAATCTGGCTAAGATTTAATTAATTTTCCTACATTCATTCAAGTTACTATGGGTTCGACATCGTTCTTGTCAAACTATACTTCAGTACGATTCGCACACTTGCGAGTACTTTAAAATTTTACAACAAAAATTAAGGTCTCAATCATTTTTGTAATATAATATAATCCCTCCCATTACTTAATTTGTTTGCAATATTAGGGGTTTTTTCTTGCCATATAAAATGCAACCAAAAAACCCAAAAATATGAAAATAAAAACTATAGAAGTTTTTACATAGAAAGCAGTAATTATACACTCAAAAATGACAATGACACTCAAAAGAAGAGTCATTAATCTAGAGCAATGTTTTAGAAAAGATTTTTTTTTTTTTTTTTTTTTTTTGAGAATTGGAAAAGCTAATTTAGTGTTATAGGCAATAGTTATAATATTTTAACACGTAGAAGAACAATAACAAAAAGGCATGTCATATGAATAAATTGACTTCGTTAGAGAATGAAGACAAATAAATGCACTGGAGAGAATAGATTTCAGAATATATGAATGTAAAAAGAAGAAGAAGGAAGTACCAGTTGAAAGGCCATAGAGTTTTAATCGAGATAGGAGACAACCAATCTAGGAAGCACTTGGAATTCACTTATGATTCCAACTTTCATTCTTGGCGAGAGAAAGGAAAAATTTAAAGAACAAATTTATGAGGTTAACGCATAACCTAAGCTTGTTCATCAAGGTTTAAGACCCAGCAACGTAAAAATCGATATAAAAAATAGAGTAAAAATGCAAAAATGGTCATATATATGAAATTTTTTTTAAAAAAATAACAGTAATTTATAATTCTTAAATCATATTAATTCAAACAGTAAAGCAAAATATATGACTACATAATAGAAAAAATATAAGAGAAAAATAGATTACCTCAAAAGAATAATGCATGACTATAGCAATTGAAATTTGTCAAGACAAATTCATATATTGCAAAACATGAACTCAAAATTTAGATGTTAAAACTTCTAAAAAGCCAAAAGAAAGAGTAAAGAACTCTTTCATTCCTAACCTTAAAAAGTGCAAAAGTTTAAAATATAACCATCTAACAAAAATAAAAATTATCAAATCTAATCAATATAATAGGTACAAAATCTAAACAACGTAATAAAAAAAACCTTAACGTCAAATTCAATGAAATCTTGAGGCTACATTGAATGAGAGGATTGAACTCTCTTGGATGGTGTTCATTTTTGGGTTAGAGAATATCAGGTATCATCACTGTCATTAGTAACGCCTATAGCAAAACAACCACGCTGAAACACAATAAGACCCAGAAATTAATATAATCGAACTGTAAAAATGGGAGTTTCTAATTGAAATAGTGACCTTTTGTGATTCTTCGTCTCGTATCTAGGTCCATTGTTGCTCCTAGTAAAATCCATGAACGTCGTTCTCTTCTGCTCGTAGTCACATTACAGCCTCACATGGTGTAATTTTGAATTGCATGAAAAAGAAGAGAAAAGTAAAGGATAGAAATGGCTGCCCAACGAAGTAACTGATTGTTAGTGGGAATTTTGTAATCAGTTTTTTTGGCCAATTTTAATATTGAAATCGTGACTGTGTTGCTGTTTTGTAAGGGATTGTTTACGTGGGACTAGAGAAGTATTTTTTGCAGGGTGTTTTTATTTTAAATATAAAATATTAGAAACGTGTAGGAAGACACAGTAAAACTACAATTAAAAAACCCTAATAGTGATCTAGTGACCGGAGAATTAGAGAAGGAGAGAAAGAAGAGTCCAAAACAAAATAGAAAACTGTATGAGAGGAGGTGTTTGCGTTTGAATACATCTTAAAAGTCCTAAATCAAATTACAAAATATAAATAATAAATATATAAGATATAAAACCTAAAATAAAAAGAATCTAAAATAAAAAGAAAAAGAAAGTAGTGATGACGTGAAAAATTGTGGGAACTTCAGAGGTTTCGGTTATATATATATATATATATATATATATATTGATTACTCTCTTTCTCGTATATTTTCTGATCTTACTGAAAGACATGCTCCTGCAGTACATTACTCAATCAATGGTCATGACTATACAATGAGATATTACCTTGCTGATGGCATATATCTAAAGTGGGCAACATTTGTGAAAACAATCCCAACTCCACAAGGACAAAAATGAAAATTATTTGCAGCAGCCCAAGAGGCGTATAAGAAGGATGTTGAGCGTGCATTTGGAGTGCTTAAAGCATGTTTCGCAATTGTCCATGGACCTGCACGATTTTTCCATCTTAAAACACTCCAAAAGAACATGAAAGTGTGCATAATTCTTCATAAAATGATTTTTGAAAATAAGCGGGATGATAATGATGTGGTAGACTTGGATTATGAACAAATTGATGGAGTGGATAATCCTCCTATACAAGTGTCACTTGAACAAAGTGATGGATTTATGGCATACATTGAGAGTTATGGACGCATTAGAGACCGAGAAATTCATTCTCAACTCCAATTGGACCTCATTGAACATTTATGGCAATTGCAAGGCGAGTCGTAGGAACTTCTTTTTTTGTTTGTTGAGAAGCATGAGTCATAGGAACTTCAACTTGTGCGAATGTGTGACTTTTATTGTAATTTGGTTTGAGTTATATATGTGAGTAATCTATGGACTATATTGTTTCAGCTATAATATGTATTCTATTTTATATATTTTCTTATAAAGTTCCTCTATTTTATCGGTCACATTGTTCCAAGATTGCTTCTGGACAATTGAGATGATTGTTTTAGTCAAACATAAATTTGTATATATATCATTTGGTTTTAAAAAAAAATGTTGTTATACTAGACAATATTAGGCTATCATGACGATTGAGAATTTTTTTTTTTTTTTTTGTCAAAAGATAAATTTGTATATATATAATTTGGGGTTAAAACAAAATATTATTGTTACACTAGATGATTATTTGCTATCATGATGATTGAGAAAATGTTTTAATAAAAAAAATGTATAAGTATAATTTGGGATTAAAAAAATCACTTATTAACACTAGACTATTTTTTGCTATCATGTGGTGGCGGTAGTGGCGGCGGTGGCGGCAAAATAGTCGATGGCGGTGGTGATTGTGATGGTTGTTTATTGTAATAGATATATTATTTTATTGTAGTAGATATATTATTTTATTGTGATGTTTATATTATTTTATTTTGTTAAAAGTTAAAATAGATCCACTGTCGCTGAATGTTTTGTAAAGTGAGTAGATAAAATTAATAAAATAACTTTTATGGTGTCAAATAGCTAAATGTCTTCCCCATCCATTTAGTTTTTTCCATGGCACACCTAGCGTGGACTCATGGACTGGGGAACACTCCAAACCTATTTGCAAGACTTCTCATAAAAGTTTGAAATTTATTGATAGTAATTTTTTGTGAGGAAACAAATGTATGGTCCAGGCCCATATATACTATAGCCCAATATCAATATTGTGAGGGAATAATTTCTCAAATCAGTGATGGCATGGGCGTTTATTTTTTTGAGTTTTTTTTATCCTATGCAGTTCATTCGGTCTTGGTCAGTTAAGTCCTTTTGGCCCAGCCCAGTCTATTTATTTGTAAAACCGAGACGACCCAAACCCCTTTTTTTTTTAAATGCACTTGTTGACAGCAAATCAGAAAAGTTTCAGTCCTAAAAAAAATAAAAAAATAAAACAATTTCACATAAAACAAAACAAAACACCGATTTAATTAGGGGTGTTCGCGGTGCGGTGCGGTTTTGGGTCATTTTTAGTATCGCACTTTGCGGTGCGGTTTAGCTAAAACCATAACTGCACCGCACCTTGTTTTTGCGGTCACATGTGCGGTGCGGTGCGGTGTGGTGCGGTTTAAAGTTTAGTCAAAACCATAACCGCACCGCACCTCATTTTTGCAGTCACATGTGCGATACTATATATAAGATGCAGTTTGAAGTCGGTATATTTTTCTAATTTTGGGCTTTTCCTACTCGGCCCAAAACTAATTTTTCCTTTTTTTTGGGCCAAGTTTTAAATTATTGAGCTAGTTTTTTCTTTATTTTGAGTTGGCTTTTCTAGTCAACACTTGCTAAGGTTATTAAACTTTTTTTTTTTTTTTGGAAAACTAGGGTTTTAAAACTATTAATAATATATTTAATATTAAAAATAAATAAATATATTAATATATAGAGAAGGTGCGGTGCGGTGCGGTTTTTTTATTATAAAACCGCAAACCGCACTGCACCATGCGGTGTGGTGCGGTGCGGTGCACTATTACTTGCGGTGCGGTGCGGTTATGCAATTTTGCGGGCGGTTTTGGTGCGGTTTTTGCGGTTTGTGCGGTTTATGCGGTTTGGTGAACACCCCTAGAGTTAATGGTCTAATGGTAATAAGGAACTCGGGCCAACGTGACTTCAGTTGTGCATTCAAATCTATCCTCAGAGTAACCACATCAATTGGTCTATTTTATACATCTATTTTTATACTAAAAACTTATTTTTTCTATTTTACACATTCAATTTTACAAAACACCTACATCAGTTTATCTATTCTATCGTCTATTTTATTTAAATAATCATTTTCTCACTTTTTTTTATTATTATTTTATCTCTACCCTCTCTCTCTCTCCACTCACAGGACTTCATTAGAGATTCTTCTCTGAAACTTCTCAAATTTTCATTTAACTCCACTCCTCTCCTCTCTCTTTCATCTAACTCCTCTCCTCTCTTCCAAACTCTGAAATTTCGATCCAAGCAGGGAGCACGCCGATCCAAGCACGGAGCACGGCACCGATCCAAGCATGCCGATCCAAGCACGGAGCACGGCACCAATCTGAAACTCCGATCCAAGCACGGCAAGAAGAACGACGATCCCAGGACGCCGATCTGAACTCCGATCCAAGCACGGCGAGAAGAATGCTGATCCCAGGACGCCAATCTGAACTCCGATCCAAGCACGGCGAGAAGAACGCCGATCCAAACACTCCAATCCAAGCACACCGATCTGAAACTTCGATCCAAGCACGCCGATCCACTATCTCTGTCTCTGTTGGTGTGTCCGTGTGTGGGTGTGTTTGGTTTTGTGGTGTCTACGGTTGATTTTGTTGTTGATTTTATGGTTGATTTTTGATTTTGTCAATGGGAGTGTGAATCAGAGGAAGAACGGCGTTAGTTAGTTTTGATTTTGAGTTGGGTTTGTCTTCATTTTGAGTTGTTGGTGGCGGTGTTTGGTGGTGGCGCTGGGTTTGGTGGTTGAGCTGTTTCTTCCATTTGGTTTCTGGCGCGCTAGGTTGTTGGTTTGGGAAGAGAAGGAGACTGATAGAAGAGAGAGAAAAAAAAGTATAAAAAAATCTTTTACACATGAACAGTAACCGTGGATATATCCACGGTTACTGTTTATAGCTGCATATTTACAAGTTTTTGCATCCACTGATGTGGGTGCTTTTTTGCTCATATTGTGTAAATTTGGTTTCTTTTTGCATTTTACAAGGACTGGTGTGAATGCTCTTACACACTAGTAAATTGCCGGTATCCTCTGTACTCTTTGTATTGCATGCATACGCAAGCTTTTGAGAAATGATATGTTCATAATATTTTTACAATAAATTTTAAGTAGCAAGTTGTTATTGTTGGGGCAAAAAGTGATCTTAATGTTAGATTCAAATTTGAACTAATAACAACTAACCACTTGTGATTTTGTTGTGAAAATATTGTAAAGATGTTGTGGACATAGCATCTCCCCAAACTTTTAGCTTAGAGGGGTTAGAGTATTTTCAACCGTTTCTTCAAATTTTTGTACTGTTTGGTGAGTAAACAGTGGCTTTTATCTTTTATCTACTCACTTTATAAAATACATCTTCCAACAGATTCTCTATCATTTTCTCTATCTCATTTAAATATTATTTCTTCATTCATTATTTATTAATTTTTAACACACATATCCACATACCCCCATCCCCACTCCTATCTTTGCTCATTTTTTTTTATTTAGTTTTATTCTTTTGCTAATATACAATAGTCCATCAGACTTGATGAGCTACTGTTCATAAGCCAAAAAAAAAAAAAAAAATCATGCTTTAGAGAATCCATTAGAGACCATTTTTTTGGTCTCATTCTCTATTATAGAGATTATTTTACTTTTACCTAAGCCATCTAAATTTTGAAATATTTGTCATTTTACATTTTAAAAAATTATTTTATATATTTTAGCATACCATTTTACAACTCACCCAACATTCTAATTCTTATTCTTCATATCAAAACCAACACTATTAATTTATTTATTAATTTTTCTTTCTCTTCCTTCCCATCTCTCTCACTCTTTAGTCTCTTTATGAAAAAAAATCCACAACAGAGCACAACCACAAACACACAGCACAACAAAATCACATGCCTAAACCCAAAAGAACCAAAATCCACAAAAACTCAAAGAAGCAAAAGAAATATTTTGCGGAAACCCACCACCACCTTCACCACCAAACACGACAAATACCAATAAGATGAGAGAGAGAGAGAGAGAGAGAGAGAGAGAGATGTTGGACAGAAAACCTAGGACCACTACCACAAACACTAACCACCATCTT
This sequence comes from Lithocarpus polystachyus, assembly GCA_033629205.1. Taxonomy (NCBI): domain Eukaryota; kingdom Viridiplantae; phylum Streptophyta; class Magnoliopsida; order Fagales; family Fagaceae; genus Lithocarpus; species Lithocarpus polystachyus. The sequence goes on from CM066168.1 coordinate 41,018,903, forward strand.
CACTGCCACCAAATCATGAGTGGTTGTGGTGACGGAGAGAGAAAGAAGGAAAGTCTATGAGAGAGAGAAAGAGAGAGAAAAAAAGTCATAAATAAAAAAGAGAGAAGGGAGAAACTAAAAAAAAAAAAACTTAAAATGATTCATATATTTACAAACTTACCATTCATAGTTGCTAAAACAATTTAAGTAACAGCTAATTGGGTAAATGAAGTTCTAGTTGTGTGTAAATTCAAAATAGCAATTTAGGGGTGATTTTACACCCCTAATTGCTAATCCTCCTAAAATTCTATTATGGTAATGCTCCAAATAAGAAAGCCACACTAGTTTAAGTTACGGTCAAAATTTAGTTACAAAATTAGTTGTAACTTAAGGTTACAACATTATTTAATATTTTTTTATTAGATGTGAATTTTGACAAATCCACCATTGAATTACAACTTCTTCTTATATCCTTTGCACTTGCAAAATTTATAGAAAATTAAATATTAATAGTTATGTTATCAATAAATTATTTAAATTGCAAGTTTTCGTAATTTAAAATTATACATAAAATATAAGTTTTAGATCATATAGCAAATAATATCTGATTGACACAAAATTCAATAAGTGTATTAAGAGTGTAATGAACATATAATTCAACTGTTAGAATTGTTAAATTTTTAAAATATATAATAATATTTATTTTATTAAGTTAGTTTGTAACATAAAGTTACAATCAATTTCGTAGTTAGACTTTAACCTTAATTGCTCTAACCATTTTTTTTACCAAAATAAATAAATAAAACAAAACAAAACAAAAAAAATACTAATTTCTTTACATTTCTTCCTCTCTCGTTCTCTCTCTCTCTGTCTCTCGCTCTCTGCAGCTACCTCACTGCCTTATCTCTATTCCATTTCTGCCCGTACCGAACTTTTCAAAATTTCCATTCACAAAAACAAAACACAAAACCATGAGAGAAGAGAGAGCCATATTGGTTTGCCGGAACATCCCAAACCTCAAAACCTCAGACTCCAACTGCGGTCTCAATGACACCTCCTCGGACCACGAAAAACCGCTCTGGAAGACCACGTGTCTCACCTACGCAACTAACAACAGACTTGCCGACGGTGCCACTGCCAATGGCAATCGTTGTAATTTCGCCTGCCTTTCAGTGGCAGAAAAGAGAAAAGAGTTCGACCCGACTCCGGCTCAGCTCCTCAAACACCCGCTGGCTTTAGCCGCTTACGTCCCCAAAGAAGCCGCGCTTTTCGGCGCCGGCGCCATAGCCGGCGCAGCCGCCAAGACCTTCACTGCTCCGCTCGAACGTATCAAGCTCCTTATGCAGGTAAGGTATATCACATTTTTTATTATTCTTTGTAATTCAATTTTGTACAAAGTTTGTTGTACAGTAAAAAATTCTTTGTACTCTAGTTAGTTACAATTGTAGTTAAAGATATTGTAACTGTAGATTTTTTTTTTTTTTTGAATTTCCTTTTGATGAAAAGATGGAATAACTGTTTCATTTATAAGGGTTGTGCTTTGACTGTGTTGTTGTGTTCTTGTTGTATAGTTTGCTTTGAATTTCTAGGTAAGATTAAAATTTATGGGGCAAAGAGAATTATGGATTAATGGTTTATATTGGTGAGTGTTGTAATTGTCCAAATGGGATTTGAATTTCTAGTTCAATTGGGGTTTTCTTTAGTTCTTTGGAATGAATTGTGGTCTTGTTGCAGACTCATGGCGTGCGGGTTGGTCAGCAAAGTGCTAAGAAAGCGATTGGTTTCATCGAGGTATGTTTCGTGGTTCGTAAGACTAATGATTGGCATAGATGAAATGTAGATTTTGGCTATGATTGATCGTAGAAGAATATAGACCTAGGGTGCTATTAATGAGTTTTCGACCTATTTATACTCATTTCATCTACCATGATGCCTGTAGGATTCATGGGACACAATGGCTTAACTATTTTCTGTGCTGGTTTTGTTTCCATGGGTTGGCTTGCAATGTTATTTAAGGATAGATGTATAATTTGATGTTACTAAATATTTTTCTGATTATAGTGAAAATTAATAATCTTAAGCGTCAGCTTTTAAACTCTATCAAAGCATGAGAGGGACTAGATTTGTGCTAGAAAGCTTTCAACCAACATAAAAAAATGAAAAAGAAGAAGCAAAATTTGCATGAATGATGAACTGTATAAATATTTGGTAAATGCTAGTTTGTGCTGAAGAAATATCTGTGCTCTACGGATGGTTGAATGGAGAAACTAAGTCAACCCCATGTATGTAGGTGGGATATAGGAGATTGCTGTTTCTGTTCTTGTTTCTTGCTATATGTTTTTGTTCTAAGAATATGAGCATAGTAGAATTCATGAGATTTGTTGGATCTGCCAGCCATTTGCTAAATACTCAATACACAATGGATCCTTCTCTCTCTCATATTATTTCTTTAAACAAGAGAGAGATTGTTATGAGGGAGAAATGTCATATTATTATGCATAGGACATGGGAGCTTTTGTGATGACAGTAGCAACTATGAAAGAGAAAATTGATTATAATTGAAAGCGTGAAAGGACACTATGTGACTAATAAATTGGTTCAGTTATGAATCTTGTTACCTTTTATTCTTTTAGTTGTATCATATCGATCCTATTGACAACAAAAAAGTTGTATCATATCAATGACGGGTGTCTACATGGACATAAAGTGCAGGCCATAACATTAATTGGGAAGGAAGAAGGGATCAGAGGATACTGGAAAGGCAACCTCCCTCAGGTTTAATAGTGTGTTCATTCAGTGTTTTAGATTTGTTTATTTCTCAAGCTATTTTGACAAGACTTTGTTGAGCTACATTCCATTTAGAACTTCTTTTAAAATTTTCAGGTGATACGGGTCATACCTTACAGTGCTGTCCAGCTTTTTGCTTATGAAACTTACAAGGTTAATCAAAAACTATCTTGACACAATATTTTACATATTTCCTGAACTAAATGTTCTACATTTGAACTTGCAGAAACTTTTTAGGGGAGTGGATGGTGAGCTCTCTGTTATTGGAAGACTTGCAGCAGGTGCTTGTGCTGGCATGACATCCACTTTTGTAAGTAATGCAGTAGTTTTAACAGATTGTTACCTGGTGGCGTTCAATTGGGTTGTAGGAAGTGTATTGTTTTTGTGCTCTTGAGATTTAGTAAATCCTTGTTCTTTCACTCTGCTTCATGGCCATTTATCTCTATTTTCTAATTTACTTTTTTTTTTCCCTCCTTTCTACACATTCTATAACTCTATATATGCATTTCAAGGCTTCTTGTCTCTATGTAGATAACATACCCTTTAGATGTCTTGAGGCTGCGCATGGCAGTTGAACCAGGGTATCGAGCCATGTCTGAGGTACAATTGGCCTTCTTGTCCTATGTATGACAAGATGACGTTTTAATTTGAAGTTGAATATCAAATGTGTTGTTTGCAGGTTGCACTAACCATGCTGAGAGAGGAAGGATTTGCCTCATTTTACTATGGTCTTGGACCTTCCCTTCTTGGAATAGCTCCTTATATTGCTGTGAACTTTTGCGTTTTTGACTTGTGAGTCCACTAATGTTGTTTATTGAAAGAGCGTGTTGAAGGAGAAAACAGTGGAATGTTGTATATTAAACATTGATATCTTGTGTGGATACTAGGATGAAGAAGTCTTTGCCAGAAAAATATCAAAAGAGGACCGAAACATCTCTACTAACTGCTGTGGTGTCAGCGTCTCTTGCCACAATCACGTGCTATCCCTTGGACACTGTGAGAAGACAGATGCAAATGAAGGGTTCACCATACAACACTGTTCTGGATGCGTTTCCAGGTAAGTTGTTATCACTATGCTCACCAACAAAAGAATGATATGACCTGATATGTATCAGCATTAGACATCAATACGTGTGATACACAGGAAGCTCTAAAGAAGTGGTATATGTGATCGGTTTTTTTGTTATTTGTGCATAATTATTAATTGTTCCTTTCCACTTGTTGCAAGAGATATAAACTTTTTTATTAATGTAGATAATTTATTTTATGTTTGAATTTACCATCCACACTTTTTCTAGGGAAGGGAACGAGATTCTTCTGTTGTCATAAATCCAGAAAGACTTAATATTACCCCCCTTCTTAGGAGAAAATGACCTATCTGAGAGATATAGAGAGATTTATGTTGGAACTTTCTTGTGTTAGAATTTACATGTTAAATTCAGTTGTTGATATTTGCAAAGCCTACAATGATTTCTCAAACATGAAGTCACATGTGTTTTTGTTAAAGTTAAAACTTTAAATCTATCATCATTTTTCAAGATCAAGATCATTGTATCTGAGAATGTTTTTAATGCAGGAATTGTGGCACGTGATGGAATAATAGGCTTGTACCGGGGTTTTCTCCCAAATGCATTAAAAACCTTACCAAGTAGCAGGTTCATATTATTAGCAGTTCTATTTATCTACTATGTAGCCTTCAATTTAGTTCCTGTATTGGTCGGTTAGTACAGCTGTAAATTCCTTTGGCTGATTTTTGGTGAAGCTAAAATTAACTTAAGCTTTGTTTTGAAGAACTTCCATAAAATTAACATTTTATAGAATACCAAGTGCACTTCTGGTCTTCCCATAAAACTGCAATCATTTTGCTGTGTTTCTTAGGGCTTAGCTAGGGGATGCCAAAAGTTAGCTTCACTCTCATAATATCTCTTTACCATGGTTTTGTCCATTTTCTGCAGTGCTGTTTTGTACAACGGGTAACTATATTCGTTGGATTTCACTTGTACAATTTACCATCATTTTTCCTCATTATTCAATGCTAGAGATGAAGTATCCGTTTGGATAGTGGCCACGTTTTTGCTTTTCACATTTTCCTTTTTTTTTTTTTGAGAAGAGCGTTTATGCTTTTCTAGTGGGTCCCGTGCACTGTTCACGGGACCCATAAATCTCTTGTTTTAATAAAACTTTCAAAAAAAATGGGTTTCACGGTATTATACACACATTTAAAAATTATTTTGCTATAGTGTTTTCAGTATCCAAACACAAATCTCTCCCCTCCCTTTTGGGGAAAAAAAAAAAAAAAAAAAACTGGTCAAAGTTCCCTGGTATTGAAGCTGTTTAGATTATTGGATCTTTGCTTATAAAAATTCCAAGCAGAATTGATTCTTATCTTAAGTTTCTACTTCTATTGTCATTGCCCCAACACTTATTACATATTCTTTTCATTTTTTTCCTGCTGCAGCATTAGGCTTACTACCTTTGACATTGTTAAACGCCTGATTGCCACCAGTGAGAAAGAGTTTCGGAGAATTGTGGAGGAAAATCGCAGGAAGCACAGCGAGAATGGCAGTAATTGAACAAGCCTGGGGTTTTGATGTCATTATGTTGTTTCTAACCATTGTTCTCCTACCTATTTTTCTTGTAGAGATCATGTACCCATAGAAACTAGCCACCATTATTTTTGGGAATTGTGTGTTTGCCAAAAAGTTCCTGTTTAGAGCATCAAGAATTTTTGAAATGTAAGAATCCTGGGGTTGTAATTTTTGTGGTAGTTAGGGTGCCAATTTTTTGTGGAATTCATATTCCACCAAATTATCTCTTGTATTGATTATGTTTAGTCAAAAGCTTCTTGAGCTTCCATTGATTCCTTTGTTTCCAGGGGCTTTTTATTTGCCTTGAACTTTTCTCATTTCTGCATTTTTTTCCTGTAATACATATCACTGAAGATAACTGCTATTTGGTGCATGAGCATGACATGGCACCACAGAAGTTGAAAATACCACTGGGTTATAAAGTTGAACTGTATTCGTCCTAGTTAGCGGATGACTCATCGCATAGCCAACTCAGCTCTTTTTCTTCTTCTTTTAAATGGCATAGTATCTGATAAGTCAATATGAAATGGCATGTTCATATTGACTTATCAGATACTAAAACTATTTTATCCAGGATGCCATTTCAATGTGCCCATATTGTATTGTAGCTGAATCCTGAATCCAAATTTGGGTTTCACAGGCACAGCATATAAAACCTATCTATCTCTGTAAAGCTGCATTGTCTTCCAAAATGGTTTGTTTGTATATTTTTATTCCACTAATAAGACATTTCATTTTCCACCATTGTAAACTAACTTAAGAAAATGACAGATTGATACATATTCCATAATTATGTTAAATTAAACATTTTCATAATTTACAACTCAACTTGGTATCAAAGCATCCTGATCCAACCCTAGAACTTACTAAAACACGTTGGAAGCTATGTTCCAATGAGAGGGGTGTGCTAACCTCAGCACCAACAAGGTCACCAGAATCCGAAGAACACACCATCTGACTTGCCGGAATCTCCTGATATTTGCAGTGATTTTCCCAATTTTTTTGGAGCCATTAGCAAAAAAAGATTTTAATTGTTGAACAACCACATTAAAACAACAACACATGGAAGAGCAAAAGCTAGTTACAATATTCTGAATAACTGATTAAAAGTACTCAACATCCACAGATCACATTGTCTTTTCTCTTAACAGAATTTTAAGAACAAAAGCAAAACTTGAGTCTCTCCCTCTTGATCTACTGTTGTTGGACTCGGGTGGAGCCAGGGGGGTCGAGAGGGGTGCCTCCCCTTGGCTCCTTGAAAAAAATCATTGAAGTTGGTAAATTATGAATTATTCTTTGGCACTTTATCCTGACAAAAAAAAAAAGATCTCAGAATTTCCTTACTAACCCATTTTCATTTTCTCACATCATAAAAACAAAGTAAAATCACGCACACCTCTTAGGAAATTTGATTGAACAAAATCAAATTAGAGACTTTTTTGGTCCAACCATAATCGCATGGGAGAACAAAATGAAAGGAATAGCATTCTTCTTCTGATAATCAAGATTCATTCATTCATTCAGCATTCTTAATTCATGACACAAGCAGACATTTTAAAACCTCAACGGGTCGTCAAAGCACCACTACATTACATTAAGAAACAAGAAAACATAAAATCTAAGTGTTCTTAATTTTTTTTTTTTTTTGACCTAAAAAGAAAAGGGTAAAAAAAATATAGATTAGTTGTTTCTTTTTGTTTCTGCTCCATGCTCAGATGTCATGACCCAACACAACAGCGGTATTCTCCCTGATATTGCACCTACTAAGATTGCGCCTGAGAAGATTGCGCCTGATAATTAAATTATAATATAATAGTGATTAGTAATCAACAAAAATATTACAAAAAATGGATAGATAGATAGATAAAGAAGGAAAAAAAAAAATATATATATATATATATATATATATATACCGATCGCCTAACAGGCACCCACGAACCGTCTCCAGCAAAGGGAAGCTCAATTACAATTTGTTCACTTCCAAAAACATTGAATCCGAAGGAACTTTGGTCATAAAAGCCTGGCGGAAGAGATATTACCATAGGGAAGTGCGAAATTGTCGAATCAATGTTACCATACACAGTAATGTTCCATGCATTCCAATTCACGAAGACTCTGACGTCACGTAAATTAGAGCCCTGTGGATACACAACTATCTTTTGACATCCAGGTGAGCGATGATAGATATGATATGGACTACGGATGTCAGACATGTTGGAGCGCAAAAATGGGGCTCGTTGACTCTTTTTTTTTTTTTTTTTTTTCCGATGGAGACGGCGAGATGAGTTGATCTGGTTTTTAGGGTTTTTGAATTGTTGTGTGGTGTTGTGTGTGACTGAGAGGATGAGGTAAATAGGAAAGGGTTTTTATATTTTTAGGGTTTTGTTTCTTTGTTTTTTCTATACGTCTATCTATTCTGTCACAAAAAAAAAAAAAAAAAAAAAGTTTTCGGGCCCACTCCAAGTGACAGTCTAAATCTACAATTTTCTGGCCCATTTACAAAATGTCTTAAGACCTTTGGGCCTCTATGCCATCACTTTGCCACAAGAGATTTTTATTTTTTTCTTTTTTTGACGGTAAAGGTAGAATCATTTTATTAAAGAATAAATAAGGTGGTATTTGGATTTTGCCAAACTGAGTTGTTAAAACTGAGTTTTGTTAACTCATAACCCAAAAACCGTGGACCCCACATACATAATGTTTGTTTGGCTGATTTTTAGGGTGTTAACAAAACTGAGTTTTTTGGATTTTGAGTTAACAAATTCGAAAACAGCTCAGGTTTGTTTTCAAGTTATGAATTTGTTAACTCAGTGGCAAAAGTGTAATTATAGGGCACTGGTGGCCCCCAATGGCAGTGTATTGTCACGTCTACTTTTTACCGTTGGCTTTTATTCCTTTCTTTTTCTTTGTTTCTTTCCTTTTTCATTTTCAGACCTCCTCCTCTCCTTCAGTTCTTCTTCTTTTTTTTCTTTTTTTTCCTTTACTCTTCCATGAACTTCTTTCGTCCTGCTCTCACTTCTCGTCCTCTCAAAAATTTGCTGCATCCTAAACATTTGGCTAGCCAAAGAGAGCCCATCCAGCTGAGGAATTTGCTAACTGAAGAGAGGCTTGATTAAAGAAAGGCTTGATCTGTGGTCGGCGGAGATCTCTCCCTCAAAACTCTGTGATTTCTTTTTTTTCTTTATTTTTTCTCTCTGTTAAAAAAGGCAGAAGCTTGAAAGCTTTGGTTTTTTTGGCTTATGGGTTTAAAATGAGGTCAAGATTAGATCAAAGAAGATCTTGATTGTCAAGGATTTTTTCGAATTTTTGTATTGAGATATGGCCGAAGCTGCTGGGTTTTGCCTTTTTCTTTTCTTTTCTTTTTTTTCCCATGTTCCTCCATTTCTTCACTGTGAATGCTTGGTTAAGAACAACTAGTCAGTATAGCAACTCATGTATTTTACTTTATATACATCAAAGTAAAGTGGGTGACATAAGGGAAGACACAAGAACTTAAAGTAGCTTGCAAGAAGCACACACGGGTCCCCTGCATATTTGGTTTTGTTTTTGGAGAACTAAAGAAATAAACAGCACAAGAGAAAAAGGTGTCAATGAAAAAACAGAAAGACAGTAATGCAAGTGTTAAAGAAAGGCAATACAAGCTTAAAAAATGGAAAGAGAAAACAGATTTGGGTGGTCTTTTGGGTTTGGGGTTTGAGAGGTGAAGACAGAGGCTGCTGGAAATAAATGGGAAAAAAAAAAAAGAAATGGAAAACCAATACTGAAATAGCAACGCGGGTAGCAGTTATATCTTGTATGCCCTCTGCAAGATGGACAGTAAATGGGTCCCACAAAAGGTGAGTTTTTTGTGTTTTTAAGAGGGAAAAGTTAACCGGGTTTAGTTGCCAAACAATCTTCCCGGTTTGTTTTGGAAATTATTGAGTGATGAGTTGCTAGTGATGAGTGAAGAAATTTGGGTGATGAGTGATGCTGCAACCAAACAAGTAAAGGATGCAGATTTCCTCCAAACAGGTTTGGAGGAAATGCTGCAAATAGGGACACGGGTCAGCTAAATAGAGAGACACATAAGACAATTAAGCGTTGCACATGACCCATTTTAAGTGTAGAGTGCTGTTAACCCTAATAGCGTTAGCCACTTTCTCCTCAAATCACCCATAGCCTCACGCCTCTCTCTCATCTCCTTCACTTCAATTTTCTCAGCAAACTCAGACCGGCAAGAAGACACTGAGGCAGAATCGACGACGGCCACCGGCAAGAAGACACTTTCTCCTCAAATCACCCACAGCCTCACGCCTCTCTCTCATCTCCTTCACTTCAGTTTTCTCAGCAAACTCAGAATTGACAAGAAGACATTGAGGCGGAATCGACGGCAGCCACATGCAGCAGCCGCCGATCTCACTGGATTATATGTCCATTCCTCCTCTTCACTGGCTTCCCCCTTCGCTAATTCTGCCCCATTCAGTTTCTTACTCAGCTGATGCCACTCCCATAAATTCGCCGCCAAGGACCACAGTTCCTACCGCTCCATTGTTTCTCGACATTCTTCCTGACAATGACAAATGCAATGGTTCTCAATTTGTTCAGGTCTGATTTTCTTAAAAAAAAAACATTGTTTTTTTAAAGATAATTATTTCCTCAAATTGGTTTCTCAATTTGCATTATATTTGAATTTTGAATATTTGTCCTTATGATTATTACCATAGCTAAGTTCTATAGCTTAAGAGCTTATGGTTTTGTTTGTTTTGAATGGGTATTTATTGTTGGTGGCAAGGATTTATATAGTACTTATTTTTTGGGAGTTTTTTAGTATAATTTCTATTGAATAGGATGTTTAGGTATTTCGAGTTCTGAATATTGTTGTTGTTGTTCATCGTGACTGTTTGTAAGACCATAAGCAACTACGGTTTTTTAGTAGGTTTATTAAAAAAATTGAATATTATTTTTCATATGGAATATTCTTAATACTATTGCTTTTTATTGGTTTTTGGATTTAGGAAGAAGCTTAAGTAAAACCTATTGATGGCAATCCAAACACCCCGAGTATATTTGAACAAGGCAACTTTAAATGAATGCAATAGAATGATATGGATAGAAATTTAAATTCAGGAACTTTAAATGTAGCAATAGATTTGTTGAGCTTTTCTTTTTATTTGGCTCTCTTTAATATTCAAGAATTTAAAACTTATATATGGATTTGTGACATGGCGAGGGATATGTGGTCTCCCGGGTGTTTTTTGGGTGATGCCTTTTTCAGCGTTGGAGTTGTTGGCATGTTGGATCTGGTGGTTTGGTGGGAGAAGTAGTAGGGAGGTATGGCACACTGCTCCTTTGTGCCTCCTTTTGTGGTGTATTTAGAAAGAACATAGCCCTTGATTCTTTAAGGGCCAAGAGCTTAGTGTGGTGAAGCTGAAAAGAGCTTAGCGTGGTGAAGCTGAAATATCCTTTTTAGTACAGGGGTTATTAGACTTTGCGGAGTCCATGTACATTTCTTAGTTGCTTGCTGTTTTTTTTTTTTTTTTTTTTTGGGTGTTTTCTTCTTTACGCAGTCAGTGTATTGGGATTGTCTTCTATTTTAATGAATTTATTCACTAATAAAAAAAATCTTAAAAACTGTTATAAACAAAAAAATTCTTAAAAACTGATTAAAGCCTTCTTTTTATACCTTGTCATTGAATTTACCAAACCAAACAGGCAATTGATATGCCAACTATGGTAGCTGATTATTTGCATTGGTCTTAATTCTATATAACAATTCGGCATATGTATAATTGGAATGCTTTGGACCAATTAATGTTAATATAGACTTCCATTGGGGCTGCTTTTGCTAAATATGTTAATATCTTTCTTTGTAATCAGGTTTTGCAGCCATCGAAGGAACTTGAAGAACTTCTTCATTGTGTAGATGGGCATGACGATCTTAGTACATGTGCCATTTCAAATATTTGCAAGATCTTTGATTTGAACACCAATGATGTTCTGAAGTACAGGGATTCAATGTAGTTAATATCATTGTATCGATTGCCATCTGAATTGCAATTGTCAGATGGAATTTCATGGAAATGAAATACACTCAATTTCTTTCCCTTCTTTTGATATTTGTTCTTGGAATAACTATGCCATGTCTTCTAACCTTGAACGAACAAAAGAAATTTTGAATATACAAGAAATGCTTGGATCAAAGTATCCAACCATTCAAGGTTTTTCTTGATATTTGAAAAGCGCTCATGAATAATATTTGATAGATCTACTTGAGGCTTTGTATTTGCCAAAGTGAAGGCTTTGATAAGAATGGAAGATTGTGTATGCATTTAGTAAAAATGGATGTGATAATAAAATAGAGTAGACAAAGTTTGTTAAACTTTTCGTGTTGCTCATAAAAATAATAATAAAAAATACTGTTCAAACCTAAACAAATTAGTTGGAGGAGCATTATCAAAAAAAAAAAAAAAAGCTTTACAAATCAGTTCGAGAGAGCATTGGGATTGGCTGGGGTAATATATAGTATATATAAAATAAAGAAAATTTATTTATATTTTTATTATAATTTGGGTCTACCAGCACAGCTTCTTTGAAACCCTTACTGACAATCTTGCCCAAGCGTAAAAACCCAACTCTTGAAAGGCCCAGAGGAAAAAGATCCGAAAAAAGGAGACTCAGTGTAAGAGAGATTGAACTAGCCAAAATTGTCGACCAAAGAATTGATGTTTCTGACCCTATCACTATCGATCATACACTGAGGAAGCACCCCCATCAGAACTGTAGTTGACTTTAAGCTCCGGCCGGATTCTCTTGCTGGTTTAGGAAGAGGGATAAGAGAGAAAGAGAGAAGAGAGAGGCGGGTTTGAATAGAAAGAGAGAGGCTGGCGATATGCAGTGGGTGGCCGGATTCTCTTGCTAGTCTGAGGTTCTGAGAAAAACAGAGGTGAGAAGGTTGAGGAGTTTAAGGAGAGAGAGAGAGAGGGGCTGTCCAGTTTAGATGAGAGAGTGAGATCGGCGGCTGCTGCATGTGGCCGTTGTCGATTCCGCCTCAGTGTCTTCTTGCCGGTTCTGAGTTTGCTGAGAAAACTGAAGTGAAGGAGATGAGAGAGAGGCGTGAGGCTGTGGGTGATTTGAGGAGAAAGTGTCTTCTTGGCGGTGGCCGCCATCGATTCCGCCTCAGTGACTTCTTGTCGGTCTGAGTTTGCTGAGAAAATTGAAGTGAAGGAGATGAGAGAGAGGCGTGAGGCTGTGGGTGATTTGAGGAGAAAGTGACTAACGCTGTTAGGGTTAACAGCGCTCTACACTTAAAATAGGTCATGTGCGTTGCACATGACCCAAGCTTGTGTGTCTTATGTGTCTCCCTATTTAGCTGACCTGTGTCCCTGTTTGCAGCATTTCCTCCAAACCTGTTTGGAGGAAATCTGCGTCCATCAATACATGTATAATAGGATCCAAGGGCCAACATAGGCTCAAACAGCTAGCCTAACCCGTGGACAAGCCATATATAATATCAGTAGCACAACCAACAAAAGCTACAGGGTTTCTTTCAAAAAAACCAAAAGCTACAGGGTTCGTTGGTTTGCCATTAGCATCTGATACTCGTCAAGTAAGGATGTTGCCCCACGCAGAATAGCCTCAGGTGGACTTGTGTGTCTTCAAAATAGAACCTATTCTTTACAAAATTTACTATATCAAGAAAGTTATGTGATTTACAACTCAAATGTTTGAGAATTTACTAATATATGAGATTTTCTTTGACTATATGTAGTTTGAGATTATCTAATAGAGATTGGAGATACGAAAACGAGATAAATAATGTAAGAGTTTCTTTTGTTTTTGTTGGGTGAGGATGAGAAATGAAATGTCCAAAAAATAATAAAAAATAAACCAAAGTGAGTCATGGTATTTCTTTAACTGGTGTATATAACATATGAAATATGTATTAAAACTTAAGTAAACACACATCGTTGGTCACTAAAATTTACCATATGAACGATTTTAGTCCTTAAAATTAAAATAATGAGTTCTATTAGTCCCTTCATCATGTTCCATCCTAAATATCTACAAGAGTAACATAGCGATGATGTGGCCTAAAATAAAACTGAAGTGACATTAGGCTTTAAAAAAAAAAAACTATTGAAAACCAAAATTTAGCTCTAAAGTCTAAACCAAATTTCCCCAAATTGGTACTTGAAAATGTGCCCCAAGCCCTAAACTACAACTCGAAAATGTGCAGGATCAATTGGTACTATTTCAGATAAGATTCCCTATTAAGGGATTTTGTCATTGTGAGTGCATGGTGAAAAGATACCCAAGAGGTATCCATGTGTGTGTGGAGAGTGCCATCTGGATTAGTAACCCAATGTATCTCTGCAGGGTTAAAGATTCCTTCTGCACGGATATCATTTTTGGAATTGAGTTTAGCAACTAAACACGCTGAATTAATTTTGCAATCAAATCTTGGGTGATCTGCTTTAAGATACTTTATCCATTCTCCTTCATGAGCATCATTTTTCAAAATTTCAAACCAGAATTTGCAAAAATATTTGTTTCCACATGGGAAAATATATCTGTAAAACTTTGGCTCAAGATGGAGACAAAGGTAATACGCATTGAGTAAATACCACATGTAGAGATAATGTGCAACAGTCCATTGGGTTATCCAAAAGGCAAAAGGGGTTTTCCATGGTTGGTCTATGTCAGGAAAAATAATTATAGAGGGCTCTAATGATTCTTTTGGATTGGGTTTCAAGGGTCAAGGTCTTTATTTGATCTTTTATTTATGAGGGAATGTTTTCTATAATATTAAGGATATTATCAGGGTTTGCAGAAGAAGAAGAGCCTGAGGAGGAGGATGGATCTGTAATAGGATATACACATAAGGGTAGAGCAATAATTGTGGTATTCAAAACTGGGGGTTTTCTAGAAAGGTAGTCAATGATAAGGTTATCTTTTCCTTTAATGTGCTTGACTTGAAAAGACCATTGTGAAAACCAATTTAACCATCTAAGTAACTGGGGATGTAGGAGCATTTTTCTTTTGAACTAGAGCTTTTTGGGAAAGGAGGACGTGTCCATTTCTACTAGAAAATTATGCCCAAGGAGATGAAACTGGAATTTTTCAATCCCATGTTTAACTACAAGGATTTCTTTGAAAGTGGAGTGGTAATGAAGTTCTAAAGACTTAAATGCACCACTTTTATAACCACAAATACTTCTCTTGCCATCACCTTCTTCAAAGAGGGCTGCCGCCCAGTATTCATCACTTGTATCTGCCTGTAATATTCGTTTGCATGGTCCTAGAATCTGTAAAGGGGGGAGCTTTTTTGCTAATCTTTTCAATTGTTGGACTGCTTCTGTATGAACTGAATTCCAATCTGGAGAAGATTTCTCCAGTAATTGAGCTAAACAATTCATGTATCTAGAAATTTTTTGGATGAAATCTGACATGTAATATAACAATTCCAAGAAACTATTGTATCTATTTGGTACTTGTGAGCTTATCTGGAAATTCACCAAGACGGTTATGTGAGGTTGCAAAGTATACTTTCCATCTGAAATGTTTACACCCAAAAAGTCTATGGAAGGCTGTCCTATGACCATTTTCTTTTCTGAAAGCATTATCTCTTGAGATTTCACTAAATTATAAAATTTAGTAAGCAACTTTTCATGGGATTCTTCATCTTTTGAGAACAAGAGGATATCATCTACATAAATTAATGCATTGGTCAAGAATGGCTGAAACAATGTTACCATTGCTTGTTGAAATTGGGATGGAGCATTTTTGAGACCAAAAGGCACGACAGTCCATTGGTAATGGTGGTCTAGGGTGCAAAACACCGTCGTGTATCTTTCTTCTGGATGGATTTCTAATTGCCAAAATCTTGCTTTAAGATCAAACTTTGAGAATACTTTTGCATTTGAAAGATGCTGAAAGAGAGCACTCTTGTTTGGCAAGGGGAATTTATCATCTGCAAGGAAATGATTAAGATCCTGGTAATTGATTACCAATCTGAGTTTTCCTCGGACTGGCTCAGCATGCTTGTTGACATAGAAAGCTTCACATGCCCATAGAAAGGCTGCAAATTCAATGAGTCCTTTAGAAAATAGGGTAGATAGTTCTTGCTTAGCCAAGGCTAAAGGTTCTAGATTCATTCCTTTGTGACTGGCTTTTGTGGGGTTGACATTTTCATTTTTCTTAAAGGGAAGGTGTATGAAAAATTTTAGGTTTTTCACAAAGGATTTGGATTTTTAAGGAGGAATTCAGAGTGGCTGTTTGCACAACAGTCATTGATAATCTGGAGTCTCAAAGAGTCAAAGGGGTCAACTGTGAATAAATGAGGCACTTGGGTCCAAGTGAGAAGGTGTTGTTTGTGCAAAAGTCTTTTTGAAGACCATCTAAGGCTAGGTATTTGATGAAGGAGATCAAATCCTATGAAAATGTCTCTGCCTGTAAAAGGGGATCCAAGGACTTAGTGTTTGATGGTAAGGGTCGAAAAGATTCTAATAAAGATAGGCTTACTTTTCAAGGTGATGAGGAATATTTCTCCATTTGCCGCTTGGAACATCTGATTATGATAAAGATAGGCTTACTTTTCAGGGTGATGAGGAATGTTTCTCCATTTGGTTACCTCATAATCAGATGTTCAAGCAGCAAATGGAGAAACATTCCTCATCACTCTGAAAAGTAAGCATATCTTCAACAGAATCGTTTCGACCCTTACCATTAAACACCAAGTCCTTAGATCCCCTCTTACAGGCTGAGACATTTTCATAGGATTTGATCTCCTTCATACCTAGCCTCAGATGGCCTTCAAAAAGACTTTTGCACAAACTACACCTTCTCACTTGGACCCAAGTACCTCATTTATTCACAGTTGACCCCTTTGACTCTTTGAGACTCCAGATTATCAATGACTGTTGTGCAAACAACCACTCTGAATTCCTCCTTAAAAATCCAAATCCTTTTTGGAAAAACCCAAAATTTTTCATACACCTTCCCTTTAAGAAAAATGAAGATGTCAACCCCACAAAAGTCAGTCACTGAGGAATGAATCCAGAACATTAAGCCTTGGCTAAGCAAGAACTATCTACCCTCTTTTTTGAAGGCCTCATTGAATTTACAGCCTTTCCATGGGCATGTGAAGCTTTCTATGTCAATAAGCATGCTGAGCCAGTCCGAGAAGAAGTGGTGGCACCAATCAAGGCAAGTAGTTGCTAACATTGTTCTAGAGTGAAGGCAGAATAGGAATGCAATGGTGAAGTAGATTCCGAAACTGGACTTGAAGAAACTTGTTGAGCCATAAAGGGTTTGTTCTTGAACTTAAACCTTGGTGGGAAACCATGCAACTTGTAACATTTATCCATTGTGTGACCAGTCTTACCATTGTGAGTGCAAACTAATTTGTCCTTCCCCTTACCTCCACAACTAGCAAGATTAACACCAGAATTGGGTTGATCATTTGACCTTTTTAGCAGCCAAAACAGTGGATTCAAGCTTAGCAATAGAAGAATTTGGGACTAATCTTTGTGCTTTTTCTTGGATTAATAAAGAGTTAACCTTGCTAAGGGATGGAAGTGGATCCATAACCAAGACTTGACTTCTAACTTGAGAAAATGAATCACTTAGACCCATTAAGAATTTCATAACAGATTCTTGGACTTGTAAATCAGAAAGCCTCTTATTAATATTGCATACACATTTCCCACAAGTACAAGAAAGAAATGGACTAAGATTTTGCAATTGATCCCAAAGTACCTTTAATTGAGTGAAGAAATCAGTTATAGACACCTCACCTTGATGAAGCTTTGCAATTTCCTTTTGAAGATTAAAAATCTTTGGTCCATTGGTTTGAGCAAAACAATTCTTCAAATCACTCTAGATTTCAAGAGTAGTATTTTCCTAGATAATACTTGCTTGGAGTTTGGGTGAGACTAAATTGGTTAGCCAAGTCCTAACCATGTTGTCACACCTAATCCATGCTTGTACAGAGGAAGGAGTGGACACCAATGGTGATGAAAGAGTAAGAGTGCCATCAATGAATCCCAACTTGTTCTTGGTGAGCAAAGCCTTTCTCATAACTCGTGCCCAAGTTGAATAGTTTTCTGGACCAATCAAGGGCTGTGTAACGAGCACTGTGCTTGGACTTTCTGCGTGATGCAAGAACAGAGGGTCATCCATTGGAGAATCTTGCGAAGAAGACGATGAATTCTGAGAAGCAGAACCATTGGTAGTAGCCTTCGCAGTTGCAACAGAAGCCATTACTTGTAAAGAAAGAAGATTTTCTCAAGAACAAAAGAAGTTTTCTCAAGAAAATTGGAAAGACAATGAAAGAAAAGATGAAAACAGGGGAAATATTCTCGGGAAAATTGAAAGGAAAAGAAAGAAATAGAAAACCCTAGAAAGATTTGGGAACTGCTCTGATACCATATCAAATAATGAATGAGAAAATTCTGTTTTCATTAATTAGAAAAATGCGTATACCAGTCCATATATACAATCACAGAACCTAACAGCTTAACTGCAAAAACAGAAAAGAAAACTAACTCTCACACGTGCAGCTACAGTACTAACCAACTTCTCACGTGTCAACACTTAAAGGTACTAACACAGTTGCTAAACTACAAGTCGTATGTACAGTAAATATTAACACAAACATAGTCGTTTTTGTGTGCTCTGTTGAAGCTTGATTTCTGGTCTGATTCACTGCTCTTGCTTCTGATCTTTGCTATTCTTGCTTCCACTCTGATAATCACTTCCACTAATTATTACTCCGATTGCCACTCCTCTCTTAAACTAGAAACAATAAATGCTACTCATTTTTCTTACTTATCTATTACTCTGTGTATAGATATATAGCTTTTGCTTGCTTCAGATCCGTAGTGGTTTCTTAAATTGAAAAAAGCTCACCGAATCTGAGTCCGAGTCAGAGCGAGTTGGTGTTTGAAATAAAGCTGAGCTGATCATGGTGACGAAGGAGAAAGACGAAGAGCTCGCGATCTTCTTCGAGATGAGGAGGCGCGAGATTGACAATGAGAGGAACATTTCCGCCAGCCAAACACTGCCTAAGGTCCATACATTTTCCTTTTCACATTCTTCTGTATTTCAGATTTTATTTATTTATTTATTTTAATTTGGTTGGTGCATTTTTTTGCAGAGTCAAATCCAATGACAACAACACGGAAGACTCGGACAGATTGAGTTCTTGAATTCTGAAAATGACAACTCTGATTATGATTGGTAAGTTTAAACTACGTCGTTTCTTTTTTATTTAAATTTATTTTTTACTGTTTATCTCCAAATTTTTTTTTTTAATATAACTGTAAAATGTCAAACGACTTGCGAGACTAAATATGCGTTTGGATACTGTTTATTTTGCTGAAAATTGAAAAAAAATAATAATAATAACAATAATAATATTTTTACTGTTGCTACCGTATTTGTCACTGTTTATATTAATAAACAGTGACAAACATGATACTTAAAAAAAAAAAAAAAAAAAACGCAAAAAGCCGCGGAAACATGGAAACCAAACAGAGCTAAATCAAAGAAATTGTGAGCACCCAGTTGGTTTGCACGTGTTTGGTAAACCAAATTATATAAACTACATCAATTCTCTATGTTTGGAAAAAAAAAAAAAAACTGAAATAATAATGGTTCAAAATTGAACAAACTGGGTCCTTTGTTTTATATCCTTTTAGTTTTTTCCTGGTGCTCGTTTTCTAATGGTTTATTAGTGTGTAACTCTATACATATACACAGATATATTTAAAAATAATCACAATTACATATTATATATATGATTATATTTTTTTATAGTTTATTATATTGGATTCTTCATTTTTTACATTAAATTAACTAATTTGGTACAAAAATTTAAACTTTAATTGAAATTCAATTTTTACCTAAATTAATTCACTTGGTACAAAATTCTAAAATTTAGATTAGATAAGACATGTGACATAAAATTAGACACTAATTGAATTCCAATTGAAAATTTAATTAGATTTTCTCTCTGCTTTACCTATAATTATATATATATAGATTTGGCATAAGAAGTACAACAATGTTACACAACAAATTTCCCATATTTTTTTTTTCCCACAATTTGTTGAGGTGACAATTTGTGAGTAGTGAAACATCAATTTTACTAGGATTACTGACATTATTTTTATGAGTAATTCTTAGGTACTTCCCGCAGCACAAAAAATAATGCTTCCTCCTCTCACGTTCATAGTGTGATCTACTCATTAAATTCATAGTGGGGTCCACTATGAATGTAAGAAGAAGGAACATCATTTCACTATACTTCAAAAATACCTAAAAATTGTCTCATTTTTAGTAAACATCAATTACAACTTGCCATATAAGTAGTAATTTTCTTAGAGGTAGTGTAAATAATGAACGGCTTAAAAGTACAGTTATGAATGTGAGAAAAAGGAACACCATTTCACTATACTTCAAAAATACCTAAAAAAATTTTCATTTTTAGTACACATCAATTACAACTTGTCATATAAATAGTAATTTTCTTAGAAGTAGTGTAAATAATGAACGGCTTAAAAGTACAGTTGTATTTAGAAAAAGTGAAGCCCTGAAAAGTTATACATTAGCCAAGTAAAGCTGAATAAGGGAGAAACAATTTTACCCACTTGCAAAAAATTAAAATCAATTGTATCATTCCTAATTTTTAGGAGTTATCATTACAATTTTGAAAGAACACCTGGAGTTTGTGATTTGCAGCATGATGTTTTGTCTTTGATTGACAGACCCGACCCCACTGAAATTATCAAAGATATGTCTGTGCATCTTATCAAAAATTTCAATGGAACTTTTGCAGTTTCTTTATTGCACTTTGAAGGTCCTTGGTCAACAATTTCCTTTCCCAATAGTCACTTTGTCTCTCGAAGTATTTTCTTTCCTTTTTTTATCTTTCACTCACTTTTTGACAATCATGATGATTAAAGCTCAATTAAAGTTAATGTTCTCGTAAAGAAAAAAAAATATTAAAACCAATCACTTTTTTTTTGAATCTTTGTTCATGCACGTCTCTGACCTCATGTTAGTTTGAGGCCATTTTCTCATATTTAGTCATGTTTCAGAAATTATCAAATTAACATCTTACATATGAAAAGAAAGTGAAAAAAAAAATATTATCTGGTTTTCTTTGATTATCATCTGGTTTCAACTTTTCCCATGTGGAAATGAATAACTTTTCTTCATATTTTTTGCTCGTTCTTTTGACTTCTAATTCTCAGCATGTGTTATAGATGTTGCAGATGCTTTATGACAAAAAATGAAAACAAGTGCATATGTGTATGTATGCACACACATAATATGTAGAGAGAGAGAGAGAGAGGGGGGGACATATTCCTCATTGCTATATACTACCTTTATAATGTTCTTTGAGAAAATTATGTCTCTTTGGCTAGGTATTCATGGGAAATCTCTTTATTCAGGCTTATTACACCACCCGATACCCCAGTTTTTCATTCCATGGAGAGAGATTCGCAGAAAACTATATTGGGTCAGATTGAGATTCCTAATGCTCGTCCCATTGTTCTGAAATCAAGGGTAAGAGCTCTGTTTAATTTGAATTCTTGATGCTTATGGGCCCTTTCAACTGGTATGCTAAGCCTTTGGATATGCAGCTTTCTAACATTTGGTCTTGTGTAGAAGATAACTTTGTGCTCTTCATTAACTAACATTGTTTTCTACATAATTGGGTAGCAGGTAGCTAAAATCCAGGCAGAACCTCCTTCGAGGAGCAGCATAGCCCCTAAGCAGCCAACTTCGCCATCTGGACAGAATTCTTCCAGCAACGGTAAAAAAAGGCACTGACATCAGCGACTTCTAGACCTGCAACACCAACTGGACGACCCACATTACCCTCCACAACGAAACCCTCAAGATCCTCCACGCCTAATTCACGAGGCACCTTGCCTTCCCTAAGGCTGTGGCTCCTACAGTGAGGTCTTCTACTCCTACTAGATCCGCTGCTCGGTCTTCAACGCCAACTGCCAGACATTCCTTTCGAGCTGTCAAGTGTACTTCAAGATCATCCACTCCAAACCGTCAATCATCAACCCCATCAAAAGCTCCTAGTCAATCTGCTCCCCCAGGTCGATCTTCTTCAGCACCAAGGTCAGGTCCCGCAATTTCAAAAAATCCAGTGCCATCACGTGGAAGTTCTCCAACAGTCAAATCTAAGCCTTGGAAACCATCTGATATACCTGGCTTCTCACTAGATGCTCCTCCCAATTTAAGGACATCATTGCCAGATAGGCCAGTTTCAGCCTCTAGGAGCAGGGTAGGAGCACCAAGTGCTAGGTCATCTTCTAGCAACTCTGTTTCAGGTGAAAAACCAAGACAACAATCACGCTCTTTTTCTAGAGGATGAGCTTCTCATGGAAGTGCCTATAGTAATGGGAATGCCTTTCAAGCTCAGATCAGATCAGTGGTAAATGATAGTGACACAGTGAGCCCAGTGGTTATGGGAACAAAGATGGTTGAAAGAGTAGTAAACATGAGGAAACTTGCACCACCGAAGCAAGACGACAGTCACTCTACGCATGATAATCAAGGTGGCAAGTCTTTGTCCAATGACAGTTCAGGCTTTGGTAGAACACTTTCAAAGATATCTCTAGATATGGCTTTGAGGCATATGGTATGCATCACTATCTTTATTGCAATTGCCTACCATATATTAAATGAATTGGTGCTTGTCTTAATTATTATATTACTTAATAGAATAATATACATAATTTCTTAGTATTCAAATCCTTTCATCCCTTTTGAAATCATATCCACCTCACACTTAATAGGCGTATGCAACTTATTATATTGAATGATGTTAATTGGAGGTTTATTCATTTGAACATATAGCATGCATGTATACATTGGTAATGTGAATATGATAATTGAGCTCAATTCTTCTTTACGGTGTAGCAATTGCTGATCTGGTATCGGGTTTTTCTTACGCAGGATATAAGGCGAAGCGTCCAAGGTAACCTACCCCCACTTGTGACGAACATTCCTGCTTCTTCTATGTACAGTGTGAGATCAGGAGCTGCAAAAAGCAGAACAGTTAGTGCTACTGACTCTCCTCTTGCCACAAGCAGCAACACTAGCTCAGAGCCCAGTCTCAAAAATGGCTCTCCTTGTCTAGATGGGAGTGAAATTGAAGGCAATGATTTTGGATTTGAGAGAGGAAACTCCTCACCTGCCAGCCAGCATGGTATGTGACCGTAAAGATCAACAACCCAAATATGCATATGGTTTGGGCATACTCATGTTCATCATTGCTCCGAGATGATTTATTTGTACATCATTCAACTAGCAAGATATCTAAGCAACAATCCATTCTAAAAAAGGAGATAATGGTAGAAAATGTGCTGATGCTACTGTGAACAATCGCTTAGATGTTTGATGAGTCTAGTCTAGTTATCATTGAACCGTGCGAAAGTACTACTTGTACCCAAAATTTGATAATTGGAAATTTAAGAAGAATGAAATTGAAACAAGAATTAATGTCTGCACTTAGAGGTTGTTGCCACATTTTGAGCACGCTCATTACTTGTATTTCTAAGTCCAAGTAGTTTAGGCAGACTTAGAATGTAAAAAATTATCTTCTTTTTCTGCCAATGAATGCATGGGATTGAAAATTGAATTTTTTATGTTCTTTTTCTACCAATGAATGCATGGGATTGAAAATTGAATTTTTTATGTTCTACCAAACGATATTTGTTATTGAGATGTGTCCTACCGTAAGATCTTTGAACTAGTATTCACCAAAAAAAAAAAAAGTGCATACAAATTATATCCTTTTTTTTAGCATCAAGGACAATGACCTGCAATCAGAGACAATTCCAAAAAAAAAAAAAAAAAAAATTAGATGTCTAGAATCTAGATCAATTGCAAGGTTTCATGCGGTCCCGTGGTTCGTATCTCTCGGGCTATTATGCTAAGCTTCAACCCATTTCTCCATTGTCCAATAAGTTTCCTTTCTCTTGTTGGATTAGGGTGAAAAATTATTTAATATTGCAGGAAAGATATTGATTTCTCTCGCATAATTAATGACAGTGAGCCTTTATTGCAGCCTGTGCTACTGAACCGGTTGTTTTATTTTTGGTACCAAAAATTATGAATTGTTTTTCTCTACCACTTACTTCTTTAAAAACTAAATCATAAGTTTCTATGAAAATGGCAGCTCTAATAAGATTTATAATATAAAGAAAATGTTAACGGATGCTCTTAGAGTAAAGATTAATAATTCCTTTAAAAAAATTATAGGAAAAAAAAAATAATTAATATTTTCACAGTTTTTTCTATTTCCCATAAAAGTTGTGTAAAAAATTTCTTAAAATGAATTGTTAACCATTATCCGAAGGGTATTCATTAGCATGACCCATAATAATGATATATTTACACGTTAAAGAGATAAAAGATGTTATTCTAGAATTTCAATTTTAAGTTGAGGTCAAAACAAAAGATTAAATCAACGTGTGAAGACATCTCAGCATAAATTTAATTAACAAGTCATTTGACCAAAACAAATGATGTTTTTTAAAGTCTACCGAAATAATTAGATAACTATTACCAAATAAATTATTAGTTAATTCCTCATTCAAATTTTTCAAAGCCAACAATTCCAAGTTAGTTCTTGGAATTGAGGGGAGACAGGATCCAATCGATTACGCGGTAGACGTTCTTACTCTACTGACCTTGGACATTGAACACTAGTATGTCAGAGCTTGTACCCATAGTTAATTTTTATTAAGAATTGGTTCAGCACAATATGGGAAAGGCATCTTTATATTTTTTTTACTAGTATTCTTTTAGAAACCATTCTATTTTAAGCTGCAAGATTTCTTCGAAGGACTAGTGTGTAAACTGTAAAGTTCTTACACGAAATTTGCTCATGGTCATGCATATGAACAAAATAATTGTCAGTATGTTCTAAAAAAAAAAAAAACTGTCAATATAATATTTCTAGAAATTTGAATCATGACCATGAATGCTTGTGAATTGTACGTAGAAGAAAGAACTAATCTGATTTTACTCTTGACTTGAATTGTTGTTGTATTTTCTATGACTTCTCAATACCTATCTGGGAGAACATCCAAAATAAACAAATGTGAACACTATAATTATATATAGAAGTATTGGTTGAGCTGATTTTTATTCTTACAAAAATTATAAATTTTTAAAGTATCTCATTTTTTAAGCTGTAGCTATATTTATACACATAAAACAAAATATACTATACCCTCGAAATAAAATAAACAAAATACACTAATAATTAATAAAAATAAATCCATCCAAATGTTCACTAAGAATAATCTTTTTTTTTCTTCCTATCCACATAATTTGTTGACAAGTACCGATAATATTAATCCAAGCAAAATAGGTGGCTCAAAACTATCTCTACTCTCTAGAATTTGAGAGAGAAATCCAATTAAGGAGAAAAGCAAGTACAGATAGTGTACGCACCCAATATATCTTTAATGGACTCAACCTATATTTGGGCTCACAACCTATTTGTATAGTGGACTTTAAGTTTCCAACTATGTGTAGTCCTCTGCTCGAAGACCCAATTACACACTTTAGTTTTTGCGAACTCCTCTCTTTTTCCCCTTTTGGGTTGCTCTCTCCTCTTATTTATAGCTTGAGATAAGTGGAGATGTTATGATTACTTCCTGATCTCACTTATGTGAATGAGGGTCCAATTCCATCGTTTCTAAGTGGATGTTTTATTGGTAACAGTGGTAATGACATTGGAACTGATTCCTGCCTCCAAAAGGCTTTTTGGCAACGATATTCCCCAAGGCAATATTGGGTCGTCGAGACATTGTATCCCCGAGCAATCACACTCCCGACCAAGTTAAAGTTCATTGGGTGGGGCGTGCTTTTGACATTCAAGACGGAATGGTCTCATTACGATTTTTAGGCTCAAATTGGGGCTCAAGGTGTGTCCGGGTCAGGGTCAAGGTCATAGGTTAATAGGGACAAGGTCATGTATTGTATCACAAGGCTAGGGTCCTAGGAACAATGGGCCTAGGGCACTGCCTCGTACAAATAACAAGTACGAAGATTAAAAATAGGGCAGCGGTTGCAAAGCTTCAATTACACTTAAGGAGTCTCCTTAATAATAAGTCTCACATGGTATAGATGGTTTAAATATTAAGTAGATTAAATTAAATGTAAAAAATAAAACCAATAATTTCAAGTACTACAATCTCTAGAGGTGAGAGACAAGCATCTTGATAATTCGAATTTTTAGCAGACAACTTCGAATATACATTGCCATCATTGTTCTTTGGTCGGAAAGCCTTAAAAAATTTAAGTTGTCTTCTATAAAAAAATCATTAACATTTCTCAATTTCGTTGACTTAAATAGTATTTGTGGGGTCAAGGGCCCGAATCGTATGTAGGGCCTTGGGCCTTGACCGAGAACGTAGTAATCCAAGAACAAATGAATGATGTTGAACAAGTCAAGCCCAGAGTCTAATGAGTGAGATATGAATGAGAGGGTGGTCTGAGGAGGAATGACCTCTCAGATAGGCAAGCATGGCTCAAGTGTGTGTCCCAAGGTTCAAGGCAACCATCCATGAAGCTTCAGGGACAGGGACGCATGCCTCAAGTGTACTAAAGAGTGGAAGCTAGGAAGTACCTAAGGGAAAGCTGCTGCCATCGCATTGAATGTCCTGTAGCTAACCCACTGATCGCATTTATGTGAAAAAGACCCCCTAAACAGTGCTGCCTTGGCTGCCACCACTCACAGAAGGCAAAAGAGGGTGTCTGATGGGATAAGCACACAAGTAGTGGCCAGGATGATCAACAAATGGAAGGCCAAGA
This sequence comes from Lithocarpus polystachyus, assembly GCA_033629205.1. Classification (NCBI taxonomy): domain Eukaryota; kingdom Viridiplantae; phylum Streptophyta; class Magnoliopsida; order Fagales; family Fagaceae; genus Lithocarpus; species Lithocarpus polystachyus. Next base: position 41,045,092 of record CM066168.1, read on the forward strand.
TCATTAGAAGGGGGATATATAATGTGAGAGGCCCCTGGAGGAAGGGGGATCGAAAAATCGAAGGAGAGAAACACCATAGCAAATAGGAAAAACTTGTAATGAGGTTATGAAAGCAATATTCAAAGAACTAGTTTCCTCGGACATTGCCGAGGACGTATTTCCTTAGCATAAGTTTGTTATCTTCATTCCTTCTGTTAAGAACTACTTACCTGTCATGTTAATCTACTAAAGCCCAGTATTCTAATCCATTCTCTACAAATTTATTACTTTGAGCTCTTTGGGCCTTAGTTCATCTCTTATTTGGGCTAGGAACCCGAAGCCGGTCCTTACAGTATTATTTTGTTTATATTCAAAGTCAAAAATTATATTTAATTTTTGTTAAAAAAAATATCTTTTAAGTGCTAGGATCAATAGAGAATATTTTCTTTTTGTATTTAGTATATTTGTATATGAATAAATAGTACTATTACATCTCGATTCCTTTCTAATAGTGGTAATGTTATAACCACATAAAATAACATTACTTGGTTGTAGATTCTGTACTACTAACCAATGAGTAATGTTATAGAAAAATTATATATGCTTTCCACAAACGCATATATGTCAAATGTTATGATTGATGAACTTTGAAGTGAAGTATTTTCTAGCATTGACATTATTTTATTTACACAAATCAATATCAATACGTTAGATCAAGAAATTATTTTTGTAAAAATTTTTATGAGCCATACTTAATTGGCCTACCATTTGCACAACTAATAAGGAAGACACTAAAAATTTTGTGGCCTACACTATTAGCCTACCAATTAGACCACTTTTGGAGGAGAGTGGAGGCAACCCCAACTATCTAATTTTGTGATAGAAACGACTGATTGTAATTCAATAGCCGACTATATGTACTAGGAACAAGTCACAAAGTCATATACAAAACCCACCGCTCATATCATATTTATCCTATTTATGTGTGAAGAAGGTGGGGCTATCTTTGCTATCTTTCTTCTTCGCATGAGAAAGGCCAGCTTTAGAAGAAAGAAGTTTTTTGAAAATTGTCATTGTCAACACTGGCTTTCATTTCCTCTTCTTTAGCTTGTCACCTTGACCCTTTTCCAATAGTGTACCAAATGATTCCCATTGAGAACATATTCATAACCTCAATCTTCATTCATGGTTGAAAATATTTTGATATTCAGTTCCATTATTCCATCCCTTCCCACTTACTTCTACAGCACCCATCTGTGATTTTTCCTCACTAAACATCTTGGTTTTCCTGTTTGAAACACTGCTTGACCTGCAGGTTATTTATTAGATCCATAAGGCAATTCAACACCTTGTAGTTCAGGCTTTTTGGAAATTGGAATTGGAACTCACAAGCAAAATGAACGAATATCATAAGATTGCAACAAAGTTTTTGCTAAATAAATTTTTATTACATGTCTTTAAATTCAGCATATTAAAAAAAAAAAAAAAGACAAATCTCAAACTACATAAATAAAAGAAGAGAAAAAAAATGTCAAAGAGTTAAACTTAAAGCATTAAACAAATAAAACACAAAAAACATATACAAAAGAAGAAGAAATAAGGTTTAAACTATATAACATATACTGATATATTCATACATATATGCTAACTAGTTATGTGAAACTAGAAAGTGACATGTTCATAGTAGAAAATTGATGTACAATTGCAAGTTTGGGGAACTAAAAACTGAAAATTGATGCTATGGTGAAAAGTGATTGGTAGAGTAGTGTGAATTGGCAAAGAAGTGAGAGAACGATGCATTTTTTTTTCTTTAGGTTTTATCTTTTTCAAATTACCATATTATCACATTAAATAATTAAAAAGTCAATGGGATAGACCTATTAATGTAATTTTGCATAATTTACAAACCCAGCTGGGTCATTAAAATCCAGCTGGGCCATTAAAACCCAACTGGGTCACACGATTTGCTTAAAACTCATTGAGTTTTACTAGTTTTGACAGAGTCTTGTGCTCATTCGATCTAATTGATGACCCAGACCGATCTATGTGCCAGGTCACCGAGTTACCGGTCTGATTAATTAGGCCGGGCCGGGTTTAATAACACTAGTTAAGTTCCGTTAAAGACTTTAAGATTGTCCAATAGCGTTGTAGAGTGCGGGCAAAATTTGATAAATAGTACATTTTAAAAAAAAGGTTTGATGAATAGCATGCGTTTGAAGTTATTGAGTTAGTTAGACTTTTTTAGAACTCGAGTTTGGCAAACTCGAGTTCCAACCCAAAATCGACTTTTCTAAACTCGAGGTCCAACTAGTATAACTTTGATGTGAAATTAAAAAAAAAAAAGGTCACGTGGAGCCATTAAAAAGATTTACCTAGATGGAACTCAAGTTTGCTAAATTTGAGTTCCAATAATCAAATATTACAAAGCCTCGATATCTATTACCGGTCAGAATTGGACAATACCGAAATTTCGGTTTATACATGCACCATAATATAAGAAAAATTATTTAAAATATTAATAGTAATTAGAATAATATCAAATTTGAATGGTATAAAATTAGATATTACTCTAATAGAAATCCTATATATAGTTAACAATAACTATATAGTGAAATTAAAATATATAAATTTAAAATTATAATCATTCAATTTTAATAATAATAAAATAAATATTGTTATTATCAAAAAAAATATATTATTATCAAAATAGTATTATAAATACTATAGAAAATTTCTACTATTTATAAATAATACTATATTATAAATATAAATAAATAGTATAACAAAATTATTTAATTAATATATATAAATTTTTTTATTTTCATTTTTAAATAGTTAAATAGAAGAAGCAGTATACAGTATACATCTTGCAATTTTTTATTTTTCCCAAGTCATAGCGTCCCCCTCTCTCTCCGATCTCTCTCAGTCACACAATACAGCGTCTTCCTCAGTTTCCTCAGTCCCTCCTTAGTTTCCTCACTCTCTCGTCTTGCTCAATCCCTCGTCTCTCTCAGTGCCTCCTCTCTTCGTCTCTTTTATTTGCTCCACCACTGTGTCATCCCTTACCTCTTGCTCAACAGACGACTGCCTCTCAACGGCGGTGACAAGTGGCAGCACTCCATTAGAAAACAAGGCAAGCTCGAATAATTTGTGAAAATTTTACCATATTTATTTGTGAAATTAGTACCCAATCTAATGATTTTTTAAAACGTCTCAAGATTGAAAATAGATCAAAGAAATTTAAGAATGAACTTCATTAAATTCTAAATTATTGAATTTGAAATGTAATCCCCCCCCCCCCAAAAAAAAAGAAAAAAAAAACTGTTAAAGAATTTGTACCCAAATTATTATTTCCTCCACTGCACACTTCACAGTTCACAAGTCCACAAGCATCGTTTGTAAACACAACCTTTCTTTCCTATTTGTCGTCTCTCTCTATCTCTCTGAATTTTAGCGGCATTGTCAGACAGCAATAACTCAATCCGATGGGAATTGTTGCCTTCTGAGATTGCAACCGAAATTTTCCTACCTTTATCCATCAAATCCATCATTATCTGCACCTCTGTCTCAAAAATCTGGAAATCCCAAATCCAAAACCCAACAACAAAAACTTCTTTCCTTCCTCAATTTCCGCAGTCCCCTTGTCTTACTCAGTCAAGTGGTGGCACTCCATTAGCTAGGGGTGTGCAAAAAACTGAGGAACTGAAAAAAACCGCTTCAAATCGACCAAACTATTGCAAAAATTTCGATTCGGTTTTGGTTTTATTATATAAAAAACCGAAAATTTCGATTCGGTTTTCGGTGGAAAATTTGAATGCAACGAACCGAACCGAAATATATTATCTGTATATATTGAAAGGATTTAAAAAGTTAGTTATTGTTTTTTCCTGTCAAAAATACCCCTAAATTAATTAACCAACAACTTCAAAATGGAGTTAAAATAGTAAATTGGAAAAATAAAGTTAGTTATTGTTTTTTTTACTATCAAAAATACCCCTACCTAAAATTTAAAAATGAGGTTAAAATAATAAATTGACAAAAATAATAAATTCCTACTTCTATGTTGAAATGCCTTCCTACTTTTAATAAACTCCTATGTTTACGTTGATTTAAATTTTTACTTCTACTCACTAACTCTCTACAAAATAGGATCACTCTTTTGTTAGTTTTAAAACTCCTCCAATTTACAAAACTCACCCCACGTATTCAATTTTTTTTTTTTTACTTCATCATGATGTATTTGTTTCCTCCATCCCCTTTTTTTAAATTTTTTTTTTTTAAATTTCATTACTCTAATCTCACGTTTTTATTTTCCCAAATCTCTTCTTTTTTATTATAAAAAAGACTCCTACTATAAAACCAGTGCTATAACTTCTATCCATCCTTATCATCCCAACATCCCCACTAAAAAGCAGTTACTACTATGTAATTTTTCACGCTTTTATTTTTTATTTTTACTTTCTCACTCACGATCTCCTTATTCTAATCCATTCTCTACAAATTTATTACTTTGAGCTCTTTGGGCCTTAGTCCATCTCTTATTTGGGCTAGGAACCCGAAGCCGGTCCTTACAGTATTATTTTGTTTATATTCAAAGTCAAAAATTATATTTAATTTTTGTTAAAAAAAATAATCTTTTAAGTGCTAGGATCAATAGAGTATATTTTCTTTTTGTATTTAGTATATTCGTATATGAATAAATAGTACTATTACATCTCGATTCCTTTCTAATAGTGGTAATGTTATAACCACACAAAATAACATTTCTTGGTTGTAGATTCTGTACTACTAACCAATGAGTAATGTTATAGAAAAATTATATATTTTTTCCACAAACGCATATATGTCAAATGTTATGATTGATGAACTTTGAAGTGAAGTATTTTCTAGCATTGACATCATTTTATTTACACAAATCAATATCAATACGTTAGATCAAGAAATTATTTTTGTGAAAATTTTTGTGAGCCATACTTAATTGGCCTACCATTTGCACAACTATTAAGGAAGACACTAAAAATTTTGTGGCCTACGCTATTAGCCTACCAATTAGACCACTTTTGGAGGAGAGTGGAGGCAACCCCAACTATCTAATTTTGTGATAGAAACGACTGATTGTAATTCAATAGCCGACTATATGTACTAGGAACAAGTCACAAAGTCATATACAAAACCCACCGCTCATATCATGTTTATCCTATTTATGTGTGAAGAAGGTGGGGCTATCTTTGCTATCTTTCTTCTTCGCATGAGAAAAGCCACATCAGACAGATCAAAACACTGAAAAAATGCCAATTAAGTATGTGGCGCCACATAGAAAAAATGCCACATCAGAAAGATCAAAACACTGAAATCGAGTCTCAAATACTCGATTTATAACTCTAAAATCAAGTCTTAAAGACTCAAGATGTTAGTAAAATATAAAGTTTTGGAACTATGCTTACTAACTAAATAGTTAGAAAATTGGGCTTAATTCCTAATTTTTACCTCTTTTTCCTCTCTTTTATTTCTATCTGATATGACAAAAACTTTTTGCAGGTTTCTATGTCTTCCCCCAACCTCTAGTTCCGACCCCATACTCAAACCCTAACCCTAATCCTAACCCTAACCCTAACCCAACCTTATGACAAATATTCTCCCAGGTTTTCCCCATCTCGGCCTTCCACCCCACCAAGGGCCGTTTCCTAGCCGAGTAGCCAACTTCAATGCTGTTTTGGGTGAAAACCCACAAGGGATACTTCTAGACATGGCAAAACGGGCGGGTCGGGTCGGGTTCGGGTCGGGTCAATCGGGTTACGGGTCAAACGGGTCACGGGTCAAAAACGGGTCATTTTTAGCGGGTTAAAAACGGGTTCGGGTCAAACAGGTTACGGGTCGGGTCGGGTTGACCCGTATTTTTCACATGAATTTTTTTTTCTTTTTTCTTTTTTATTTTTATAAAGAAAACAACATGTATTTGGTATTTAGAAAGTTATGCAACAAATTACTTGATGTAAAATGCATTATTTTTAATTAACCACTTACTTGGGTGGTGTAATAATTTTTAGAGTTACATCAGGTGTAACTCAAACCCAACCCTATATTTCTTAATTCAATGTGAATTTTGACAAATCTACCGTTTGATTACATTATCTTCATATATTTTTCGTGATTAAAAAATTTCAAGGTGATCAAATATTAATAGGCATGCCAACAATCAATTGTTTAAATTCAGCTTTTTGTAGTTTATAATAATGCATAGAAGATGAGTTTATAGATCAAATGGTAAACTACATCCGATTGCCATAAAAATTGGCATGCATATTAAGAACATATAGAACATGTAATCAAACGGTTTGATTTTCAAAATATGAATTCAATAATATGTTATTGGGTAGTGTAGCATTTTTTAGAGTTACCTCAAGTGTAACTTGAACCCCACCCTATATTTCTTAATTCAATGTGAATTTTGACAAATCTATCGTTTGATTACATTATCTTCATATATTTTTCGTGATTAAAAAATTTCAAGGTGATCAAATATTAATAGGCATGCTATCAATCAACTGTTTAAATTCAACTTTTTGTAGTTTATAATAATGCATGGAAGATGAGTTTATAGATCAAATGATAAACTACATCCGATTGCCATGAAAATTGGCATGCATATTAAGAACATATAGAACATGTAATCAAACGGTTTGATTTTCAAAATATGAATTCAATAATATGTTATTGGGTAGTGTAACATTTTTTAGAGTTACCTCAGGTGTAACATGAACCCCACCCTATATTTCTTAATTCAATGTGAATTTTGACAAATCTACCGTTAGATTACATTATCTTCATATATTTTTCAAGATTAAAAAATGTCAAGTTGATCAAAGATTAATAGGCATGTCATCAATCAATTGTTTAAATTCAACTTTTTGTAGTTTAAAATAATGCATAGAAGATGAGTTTATAGATCAAATAGTAAACTACATCCGATTGCCATGAAAATTGACATGCATATTAAGAACATATAGAACATGTAATCCAACGGTTGGATTTTCGAAATATGAATTCAATAATAAGTTATTGGGTGGTGTAACATTTTTTAGAGTTACATCAGGTGTAACTCAAACCCAACCCTATATTTCCTAATTCAATGTGAATTTTGACAAATCTACCGTTAGATTACATTATCTTCATATATTTTTCGTGATTAAAAAATTTCAAGGTGATCAAATATTAATAGGCATGTCATCAATCAATTGTTTAAATTCAACTTTTTGTAATTTAAAATATTACATAGAAGATAAGCTTATATATCAAATAGTAAACTACATCCGATTGTCATGAAAATTGGCATGCATATTAAGAACATATAGAACATGTAATCCAACGGTTGGATTTTCAAAACATGAATTCAATAATAAGTTATTAAGTAGTGTAACATTTTTTAGAGTTACATCAGGTGTAACTTGAACCCAATCCTATATTTTCTAATTCAATGTGAATTTTGACAAATCTACCGTTTGATTACATTATTTTCATATATTTTTCGTGATTAAAAAATTTCAAGGTGATCAAATGTTAATAGGCATGCCATCAATCAATTGTTTTAATTCAGCTTTTTGTAGTTTATAATAATGCATGGAAGATGAGTTTATAGATCAAATGGTAAAACTACATCCGATTGCCATGAAAATTGGCATGCATATTAAGAACATATAGAACATGTAATTAAACGGTTTGATTTTCAAAATATGAATTCAATAATTTGTTATTGGGTAGTGTAGCATTTTTTAGAGTTACCTCAGGTGTAACTTGAACCCCATCCTATATTTCTTAATTCAATGTGAATTTTGACAAATCTACCGTTTGATTACATTATCTTCATATATTTTTCGTGATTAAAAAATTTCAAGGTGATCAAATATTAATAGGCATGCCATCAATCAATTGTTTAAATTCAGCTTTTTATAGTTTATAATAATGCATGGAAGATGAGTTTAAAGATCAAATGGTAAACTACATCCGATTGCCATGAAAGTTGGCATGCATATTAAGAACATATAGAACATGTAATCAAACGGTTTGATTTTCAAAATATGAATTCAATAATTTGTTATTGGGAAGTGTAGCATTTTTTAGAGTTACCTCAGGTGTAACTTGAACCCCACCCTATATTTCTTAATTCAATGTGAATTTTGACAAATCTACCGTTTGATTACATTATCTTCATATATTTTTCGTGATTAAAAAATTTCAAGGTGATCAAATTTTAATAGGCATGCCATCAATCAATTTTTTAAATTCAGCTTTTTGTAGTTTATAATAATGCATGGAAGATGAGTTTATAGATCAAATGGTAAACTACATCCGATTGCCATGAAAATTGGCATGCATATTAAAAACATATAGAACATGTAATTAAACGGTTTGATTTTCAAAATATGAATTCAATAATTTGTTATTGGGTAGTATAGCATTTTTTAAAGTTACCTCAGGTGTAACTTGAACCCCATCCTATATTTCCTAATTCAATGTGAATTTTGACAAATCTACCGTTTGATTACATTATCTTCATATATTTTTTGTGATTAAAAAATTTCAAGGTGATCAAATATTAATAGGCATGCCATCAATCAATTGTTTAAATTCAGCTTTTTATAGTTTATAATAATGCATGGAAGATGAGTTTAAAGATCAAATGGTAAACTACATCCGATTGCCATGAAAGTTGGCATGCATATTAAGAACATATAGAACATGTAATCAAACGGTTTGATTTTCAAAATATGAATTCAATAATTTGTTATTGGGAAGTGTAGCATTTTTTAGAGTTACCTCAGGTGTAACTTGAACCCCACCCTATATTTCTTAATTCAATGTGAATTTTGACAAATCTACCGTTTGATTACATTATCTTCATATATTTTTCGTGATTAAAAAATTTCAAGGTGATCAAATATTAATAGGCATGCCATCAATCAATTTTTTAAATTCAGCTTTTTGTAGTTTATAATAATGCATGGAAGATGAGTTTATAGATCAAATGGTAAACTACATCCGATTGCCATGAAAATTGGCATGCATATTAAAAACATATAGAACATGTAATTAAACGGTTTGATTTTCAAAATATGAATTCAATAATTTGTTATTGGGTAGTATAGCATTTTTTAGAGTTACCTCAGGTGTAACTTGAACCCCATCCTATATTTCCTAATTCAATGTGAATTTTGACAAATCTACCGTTTGATTACATTATCTTCATATATTTTTCGTGATTAAAAAATTTCAAGTTGATCAAATATTAATAGGCATGCCATCAATCAATTGTTTAAATTCAGCTTTTTGTAGTTTATAATAATGCATGGAAGATGAGTTTATAGATCAAATGGTAAACTACATCCGATTGCCATGAAAATTGGCATGCATATTAAGAACATATAGAACATGTAATCAAACAGTTTGATTTTCAAAATATGAATTCAATAATTTGTTATTGGGTAGTGTAGCATTTTTTAGAGTTACCTCAAGTGTAACTTGAACCCCACCCTATATTTCTTAATTCAATGTGAATTTTGACAAATTTACCGTTTGATTACATTATCTTCATATATTTTTCGTGATTAAAAAATTTCAAGGTGATCAAATATTAATAGGCATGCCATCAATCGATTGTTTAAATTCAGCTTTTTGTAGTTTATAATAATGCATGGAAGATGAGTTTATAGATCAAATGGTAAACTACATCCGATTGCCATGAAAATTGGCATGCATATTAAGAACATATAGAACATGTAATCAAACGGTTTGATTTTCAAAATATGAATTCAATAATATGTTATTGGGTAGTGTAACATTTTTTAGAGTTACCTTAGGTGTAACTTGAACCCCACCTTATATTTCTTAATTCAATGTGAATTTTGAAAACTTTACCGTTTGATTACATTATCTTCATATATTTTTCGTGATTAAAAAATTTCAAGGTGATCAAATATTAATAGGCATGCCATCAATCGATTGTTTAAATTCAGCTTTTTGTAGTTTATAATAATGCATGGAAGATGAGTTTATAGATCAAATGGTAAACTACATCCGATTGCCATGAAAATTGGCATGCATATTAAGAACATATAGAACATGTAATTGAACGGTTTGATTTTCAAAATATGAATTCAATAATTTGTTATTGGGTAGTGTAGCATTTTTTAGAGTTACCTCAGGTGTAACTTGAACCCCACCCTATATTTCTTTATTCAATGTGAATTTTGACAAATCTACCGTTTGATTACATTATCTTCATATATTTTTCGTGATTAAAAAATTTCAAGGTGATCAAATATTAATAGGCATGCCATCAATCAATTGTTTAAATTCAGCTTTTTGTAGTTTATAATAATGCATTGAAGATGAGTTTATAGATCAAATGGTAAACTACATCCGACCCGTTTCGGATGTAGTTTACCATTTGATCTATAAACTCATCTTCTATGCATTATTATAAACTACAAAAAGCTGAATTTAAACAATTGATTGTTGGCATGCCTATTAATATTTGATCACCTTGAAATTTTTTAATCACAAAAAATATATGAAGATAATGTAATCAAACGGTAGATTTGTCAAAATTCACATTGAATTAAGAAATATAGGGTTGGGTTTGAGTTACACCTGATGTAACTCTAAAAATTATTACACCACCCAAGTAAGTGGTTAATTAAAAATAATGCATTTTACATCAAGTAATTTGTTGCATAACATTCTAAATACCAAATACATGTTGTTTTCTTTATAAAAATAAAAAAGAAAAAAGAAAAAAAAATTCATGTGAAAAATACGGGTCAACCCGACCCGACCCGACCCGCAACCCGATTGACCCGAACCCGTTTTTAACCCGCTAAAAATGACCCGTTTTTGACCCGTGACCCGTTTGACCCGTAACCCGATTGACCCGACCCGAACCCGACCCGACCCGCCCGTTTTGCCATGTCTATTCAAGCCTATCACGACACTGCATTTTGGGTAAACAATTTTGAATTCCAAAACATAGTTTATAGGTTTTACACTGAATATCACATCAACGAATATAGACTTCTATTGTGGGCTAATGCAATGGACATGGGGCTCGAGCACGCCCATGTTTTTATCAATCCATGGACGATGGATCTGGACATTAGAGCCAATGTTGTGCGACCTGCTATTCCACCTTTCGACTACGCACGGCCTAACCTGCATTACAGGAGCATCTATCCTTTGCTGGTAGGATTTTTTGACTTGTTTTCGGCCGTATATATGGTCCATAATTCAACCATCTACTTGTGTCTACATACCGCTGAAGGCGTTGCTGAAATACATAACAACCATGCTATTCAACAGCACAATGATGAGCAGTAGATCAAGAGGGAGAGACTCAAGTCCAACATATAGACAATTACATATGCAATTTTGCTTTTGCCTTTTTCTTTTCATTGTATTTGTCTTTTACTACTTTCATGCTTGGATTGTAATGAAAGCTGAAGTGAATATAGTGGCGTTCTTAATTGTACTTTCAACTTATATTTATGCTTTCCCAACATCTATGGAATATGTTCTTAATTATAGTGGTGTTCTAGTTATTGGCAAGAAGCTAAATAAGCTGTTCCCAAATGGACAATTACCCTTTTTATTTTATGATTTTATTCATTAAATCAAGTTCTCTTATTCAGTCATAATTTGTTACTGTATTGCTTAGGTACTTTTTCCGAAGGACAAAATTTCAGTTTTCAATTATCGAAGGGTCTTATGAGTGTAAAATGACATTACCCCCTAATACTGCTTTCCAATCCATAGTCTAGAAAGCACGAACGCGACTGGGAGGGTGCCGCACCGGAGTCCGACGCAGCCTAACGTGGGACGCGCCCTGACGCGGGACGCACGCAGGACGCGGCCTGACGCGGGACGCGGGACGCAGGACGCGGCCTGACGCGGGACGCGGGACGCGGCGTCCGACGCGTCTACCCGTGCGTCGGTGCCGCGTCTGAGTTTTTTTTTTTTTTTTTTTTTACTGACTCGCGCCAACTCGACTCGATTCGCGGCGAACCGGGCCAATATCGGCCAGAAAAGTGTCGTATCAGCCATATCGGTACGTATCGGCCGGCGACTGAAATGGCCGAAACAGGCCAAAACATTCACTTAATCTCACCGAAAAAGCCGAAATCCGCCTTTAATGAGGCCTAAAAATCCTAAATCTATCATTCCTCAATTTTTTAAGAATATTTTAATAGTAAAAGTATATAGAAAATATAAATAAAAATATTTTAATAATTTTTTAATCGCCAAGTCCTGCCGCACCCACACCCACTTTTTTCAAAAATTGCCGAGTCTCGCACCCGCTCCTACACCCACACCCGAGTCCCGAAACGCACCCGTGCTTCATAGTCCATAGTTGGACCGTCAAGTAGGAATTCTAATTTAGCAAAACAACTTGTTTGCTTGGAAGCATGTAAGAAGTTGCATCATATGGGTGCTTTGGATGATCATCTTCTCCCATCCATCAAAGAGCTTCCAAAGAAAAATCTCATTGTAAAAAGCAAAGAATCAGCTTCGGATGCAGGTATGTATGTGTAAACTACTGACCAATTGATTTTTGGTTGTTAGGTGTAGTGTTCACTAAATGGTTCTGTAGTCTAGGGGTGTTTCGGTTCGGTTTCGGTCGGTTTTCTAAGCGTTGGCCAACCGAAACCGAAATTTTCGGTTTGTGAAATTCTCAACCGAAACCGACCGAAGTAATTGGAATTCAATCGGTTTCGGTTGGATTTCGGTTTCGGTCAGTTTCGGTGGGTTTTTTCGGTTTCTTTATATTTTATTCTCTAAGAAATCAAACAAAGAAAAAAAAATCCAAAATATAAAAAAAAAAAAAGAGAGGAGATTGACAAAATAAACAAACCCAGAATATAAACACAACCAAGCAAATGGGTTTTTTCAAAACCCCAACTTTATTTGCACATAAAAATTGAAAAAATAGCATTGATTCAATATAAAACAAACCCAGAACATAAAAAAGAGAGGAAAATAATGAAATTATGGAGAAATTAAAGAGAGTCGAACCTTGCATGGTTAGGAACCAGCAAGGCTGGCCGGCGTGGCTCGTGGATGTCGCCGGCGACGTCATCAAAGATTGGACCCCTCGCCAGGCCAACCCATTTGAAGGGGAGAAAAAAAAAAAAAGCAACAAGAAAAAGCGAAGAAGATGTGTGGTTTACTGGTTTTGGAATGAGAGAAACAAAATGAAGAAGAAACAGAGAAGAAAACACACCAATAGCAAAATAAAATCATGATAGCAGAGCATCGGGGATGGGGGTCGGCGTTGAGAAGAAGAGAAAGGAATAAAATGCTAGGCCACTGGGGTGAGAGACAGAGAGAAAAATTGTGAGACCGTGAGAGACAAAATGGTGACTGGTGAGAGAGGAAAAAAAATGGAGGGGCGGCTGGAAAGAAAAGGGTAGGAAGGTCAGATATTATAAATATAAGCTAGGGTTTCAACTTTTAATTGTTTAAAAAATAAAAAAACGTCTGCGCGAAGGCTCGAACAGGGGAACGCTTGTTTATTACAGAGACATCATACCACTAAGCTACAGACTCCAATGTGACTTAATCTTACATAAATATATATATATATATATATATATATATATATCGGTTCGGTTCGGTTGTTTCGGTGCATTAAAATTGGCCACCGAAAACCGAACCGAAATTTTCGGTTTTATTATATAAAAAACCGAAACCGAACCGAACCGAAACTGAACCGAAATTTTTGCATCGGTTCAGTCGGTTTGAAGCGGTTTTTTCGGTTCCTCGGTTTTTTGCACACCCCTACTGTAGTCCCTATTTAAGGGTTCATTAGGGTAGTTGATATATTGAAAGACATGCATTTCTATTTGAATCTGACCCAATCTAGAATACACTGGAAAAATAAAGCAAGCCTTGGTAAAATACTTGTTTACAAGTCAATTGCCAACTTGTGATGTTATTTTAATAAAAGATCACTTGTTGACAAATTCTTTGTTTTTTTATTTTGCCTTTGTATGTGCAAAAACAAATGATTTAGCAATGTTGATACTTTTCATGAGAGAATACTTTTGACCCTGAAGCTTTTAACATGTGAAAAATATACATTGGTTTGATGCTTTGGATGACTTCATGTGTTATTTTTGAGTTACTTTTGAATTCAACTGCAGAAGAATATACATTAGGTGTCTGAGTTTTTATGTTGTGCACTTTGTTTTTGTATCATATCTGGCATTTGCCAAGGCGTTTTATTTTTCTCCTTCTATTTTCCTTATACCTATTATTTTGGTGTTCGAAGGAACAACAAAGGAGTTACATGGGACTACTTGGATTCATGCACTCTCCGGAACTTGGGGAGAAAAATTCGATGGAGCCATTTTTCAGGCCTGTAAATTTGACTTTTAAAGTAATATTCCTGGAGAGCTTTATTCTGGATTTGTTCTTTTGCTTGAGACAAAGCTTGATGATGATGTGGGAAATATTGAATTGGAGCTTTACTTGGTCTCAAAGAAGGTTAAGTCGTCTGTATCTTTTTGTGGGCAAGTGCATTTGGATGCAGAACAGGTGAACACAGCAGCTTGTTATTTCATTTATCATTAGTGTTCTTTTTTGGGAATATTTCTTCTAATGCTGTCCTTTTTTCCTTATCAGATGACAAAAGCAAAGTGCTTTCAAGAATTTTTCTTTAATGGTTTGTTTGTGAGACTGTTTTTTGGATCCAAATCAGCTGGAACATGCAGAGAATTTTTACTTAAGAATGAAACTAAATCACTATGGAGCCCATCAAACATGCATTTGCTTCTACCTACATTGAACACTTCAAGTCCTGAGCCTTGCCAAAAAAAATTGGATGGGCATCAATTCTTGCACTTCTGCGGTAGAAATCATGAAAAAAGCCCTTTTTTGGGTGATGAAAATTGTAACAGTGAGACAGGAAATTTATCACCTTATAGAAATGGTTCATACAGCACTAATGTTATCCACTTTGCTTATAGTATGGCTGACATAAACAACCTCAAGGATATGATAGTTTTGGCAATTCACACTGGAAAAATATACTCTGTTGTTGAGGTTGTGAATAATACCTCTGCTGAGAGTCCTTTTATGGAAACAGTGACAATGCCTCATCAAAATATATGACATTTTCAGAGTACTTCAACAAAAAGTAAGTGATTTCTTATTCTGAATGATGTTTTGAGCTTATTGTGTATTTTTCCCTTTGGATTCCTCTATACAGTTCCATAGATAACTCCTGTCCTGATCAGGTATGGGATACCGCTGATGTATCCAGCACAGCCTTTGTTGCGGTTAAAGTAAAGTCATAACCCACACAACATTCTTGTAAACTTCGATGAGGAAAGGTTTGTTAATTTGAATGCTTGAGCTTTGTTACAACGTATAATGTTCTTATATGTAGTAAACATGTTCTGTTTATTGGTATTCAGGTCTTTTTTTCCTTTCCTTTTGGCAAATTTATGTGCTAGTTATGATTTCATAATATTTAGCCTTTGTAAAGAAAGATGATTTTATTTCATTTTTCCAACTTTGATAATCTAATTTAAAAAATTTGGCTGAACAATGCATATTGTCACCCTAATCTTCCATTATCAACACCCCTCGACTAAGTCATGGCTTTCAACTTTGTCTACTACTACTATGATTCCCAGTTCTCATAGGGTAGACCAGATGGGAGAATTGGGGTTGGGGTTGGGAAGAGTTTTTAGTTGGATCAGATTGTTACAGACAGAGTAGATGGAGATCTCTCTATATGGTACACCATGTTCAATTGGAAAAAGGAAGCAAAAAGAGAGTCTTGTTAGGCACTTCTCTCAAGGCTAATTTAGGGATCTTTGATAATTGACTGGCATGTTTTAGAAATCAGGTAGCAGTCAACTATTAGTTCCCTATTTCTATAGTGTAATAGAAATCTGGCTTAGAAGCATGCCCAGTAAGGAGGGGGGAAAAGGGATTTCCATGAGCATGTGTCAGCATACAAAAATTGCACACATTTTATCATCTTAGGTGAGGGTTTGCCCCTACTGGTTCTGTGTATTACACAAGTTGTTACTGCACAATCATTAGATGGATGTCTGTTTCTATTTTTTTAAATAAAGTTCTTAAATCTGATTTAGTAATGCTGTGGAACTTTGGGAATATATCTAATATTTTCTTCTGATTAAGCAGGCCTTACTGGTAAGACATTGGAAGCAGGTGTACTTGTCAAAAAGGCGCAAATGCATGTTCATATGCCTCCTGAACTTTTGATCATGCTTGATATTTCCAGAGGAGTTTTAAGATCAATTTGTTTATTACCATCTGTGATGCACCGGCTGGAACCCCTTACGATAGCCAGCCAGCTTACAGAAGAGATTTGTTGTTCTAGCAACTTTCATATTTCAAGCGCTTTGGTCTGTCCTATTATCTGGTTATTCTCTTGATTTAGGATTTCACTTTTTGGTTAGTATGATTTACTGCCGTTAACATATCGTGTGATGATCTGAATCATACACTGTTTTCATTATATCCGAGTTAAGGTATGTTGCATTATTGACTTGATAGATTACATGGTCTTATATAGTTGACATACATTAATCTTGCTGATTTTTGGCTTGGGACAGGGAAAACATTCGAATTTCTGTAATTGGGGATTCCTCTAAGCTATCAAGATCCCTACAGGAGCTAATAACAAGAACCGAGGAGGCCACCAAGACTTATTACGGACTCCAACTTATTATAGCAGTTAGCTATAGTGGGAAGACACTGTGAGAAGACATGCAAATGAAGGGTTCACCATACAATCCTGTTCTGGATGCCTTTCCAGGTAAGTTGTTATCACTATGCTCACCAACAAAAGAATGATATGACCTGATATGTATCAGCATTAGACATCAATACGTGTGATACACAGGAAGCTCTAAAGAAGTGGTATATGTGATCGGTTTTTTTTGTTATTTGTGCATAACTTTTAATTGTTCTTTTTCACTTGTTGCAAGAGATATAAACTTTTTTATTAACGTAGATAATTTATGTTTGAATTTACCATCCACACTTTTTCTAGGAGAGGGTACGAGATACTTCTGTTGTCATAAATCCAGAAAGACTTAATATTACCCCCCTTCTTAGGAGAAAATGACCAATCTGAGAGATAGAGAGAGATTTATGTTGCACCTTTCTTGTGTTAGAATTTACAGGTTAAATTCAGTTGTTGATATTTGCAAAGCCTACAATGATTTCTCAAACATGAAGTCACATGTGTTTTTGTTAAAGTTAAAACTTTAAATCTATCGTCATTTTTCAAGATCAAGATCATTGTATCTGAGAATATTTTTAATGCAGGAATTGTGGCACGTGATGGGATAATAGGCTTGTACCGGGGTTTTCTCCCAAATGCATTAAAAACCTTGCCAAGTAGCAGGTTCATATTATTAGCAGTTCTATTTTATCCACTATGTAGCCTTCAATTTAGTTCCTGTATTGGTCGGTTAGTACAGCTGTAAATTCCTTTGGCTGATTTTTGGTGAAGCTAAAATTAACTTAAGCTTTGTTTTGAAGAACTTCCATAAAACTAACATTTTATAGAATACCAAGTGCACTTCTGGTCTTCCCATAAAACTGCAATCATTTTGCTGTGTTTCTTAGGGCTTAGCTAGGGGATGCCAAAAGTTAGCTCCACTCTCATAATATCTCTTTACCATGGTTTTGTCCATTTTCTCCAGTGCTGTTTTGTACAACGGGTAACTATATTCGTTGGATTTCACTTGTACAATTTACCATCGTTTTTTCTCATTATTCAATGCTAGAGATGAATCAGAATCCGTTTGGATAGCAGCCACATTTCTGCTTTTTCACATTTTCCTTTCTTTCTTTTTTTTTCTTTGAGAAGAGCGTTTATACTTTTTTAGTGGGTCCAGTGCACTATTTATGAAACTCGCAAACCTCTTTTTTTAACAAAATTTAAAAAAAAAATGGGTCTCACCACACTATTCATATATTTAAAAATTATTTTACTATAGTGTTTTCAGTTTCCAGCAAAATAAGCGGTATCCAAACACAAATCTCTCCCCTCCCTTTTGGAAAATAAAAAATAAATAAATAAATAAACTGGTCAAAGTTCCCTGGTATTGAAGCTGTTTAGATTATTGGATCTTTGCTTATAAAAATTCCAAGCAGGATTGATTCTTATCTTAAGTTTCTACTTCTATTGTCATTGCCCCAACACTTATTACATATTCTTTTCATTTTTTTCCTGCTGCAGCATTAGGCTTACTACCTTTGACATTGTTAAACGCCTGATTGCCGCCAGTGAGAAAGAGTTTCAGAGAATTGTGGAGGAAAATCGAAGGAAGCACAGCGAGAATGGCAGAAATTGAACAAGCCTGGGGTTTTGATGTCATTATGTTGTTTCTAACCATTATTCTCCTACCCATTTTTCTTGTGGAGATCATGTACCCATAGAAAGTAGCCACCATTATTTTTGGGAATTGTGTGTTCGCCAAAAAGTTCCTGTTTTAGAGTATCAAGAATTTTTGAAATGTAAGAATCCTGGGGTTGTAATTTTTGTGGTAGTTAGGGTGCCAATTTTTTGTGGAATTCATATTCCACCAAATTACCTCTTGTATTGATTATGTTTAGTCAAAAGCTTCTTGAGCTTCCATTGATTCCTTTTGTTTCCAGGGGCTTTTTATTTGCCTTGAACTTTTCTCATTTCTGCATTTCCTGCAATACATATCACTGAAGATAACTGCTATTTGGTGCACCACAGAAGGTGAAAATACCACTAGGTTATCAGGTTGAACTGTATTCGTCCTAGTTAGCGGATGATTCATCGCATAGCCAACTCAGCTCTTTTTCTTCTTCTTTAATATTGGGATTATTTTGTGGGGGCTAAGTGAAGGAAGGAGATGAGCAGAAGAAACTTATAGATGCTAGTCTCAAACCCACCTTAAAACTTCAAACAACTATACTAACACATGCACTTAATTGAAATATAAAAATTGATAATAATAATGGTTTTTTGTCAGGAGCCACGTGACTCTGGCACCTCCAAACGAGACATCCAAGATTCAAACTACCCCCCACCCCAAACATCGAATTAAAAAAAAAAAAAAAATCAACTGTGAAAGACTTTGTTGGGCCTTGACCCGTCTTCTATTATTGGGCCATGGCCCATGATCAGTCGGGTCTGTAACGATATAATAAGGAGGCCGTACATTTGGGTGGTTACTGAGAAACCACGAGACCAAGGTAGGTGACACCTATGCTAAGCTTCACTCTTTGCATTTTAGTAGGTCCTTTGTTCTTCAAACGTTGGAACTGTGTGTCTGTGGAAGGCTATGCAGTAAGAGAAAATCAAAAACCTCTGCAACTGCAAACTCACTTAAGCTCAAATCAAACTCCAACAATGTCTTGCACTCTGCGACTCTCGTTTCCAACGCACGCTTTCGAATCTTCTAGAAAGACTAGGAGTAATGGGAGAGAATCACCAACACAAACTCCTCGCCAGTTTCATATTCTGTGCTTAGCTTCGCAACCCAAACTTGAAGAAGGAGAAGACGCTGACCATGTCAGGTACCAATTAAAATCATTATTACTTTGTGGCAAATACATATGACATGGTATGTTTTTGTAAAATTAGAGATACTACTTCAAGTATGAAAATGGTTGTGTTAGGTTCTGAAAGTGAAATATTTTGAAAAAAAGCTTAACTCAAATAAGCCAAGATAGGCCAATTTTTTATTTCATAGAAGTGCTTCTGATTATGTCAAGTATAAACCGGACATGTTGAGACAATGGATATAATTTTGGATAGATACTGTTCTTGATACAAAATTTTTCACTACATCACTTTCTAAATTTTGGACATAAGGCAAATTTTGTGTCTATAGACTTATTGTTTTGGAGATGATAAAATGATGGAGAAGAATACATTCAACTAACTCCAATTTTTAGTCTATTGAGGATTCATAGCCGATATTGAAGTTTTGGTGGCTGAGATTAAGGCTATGTTGTTGTTGCATTTCCACAATTTTGATTTGAAAATTTGACATGATTTTCTTTTTCTTTTAGGGGTCAAGGCCAGCCGCAGGTGATATTGGTGGAGAGATATGGCAATGGGACCACTAAAAGGTCTTTACTTACCACATTTCTTCCCTTTTTTAATTCCTGTATCATCACTGTAATTAGTTTGTAAGTTTTAAACTTTGTAGATTGTTCTAGCTTACCAAGGATTACTAATGGTCATTTACATTTCAAGTTTATTTAGTGTAATTGATAATAAAGAAAAAAATATATGGAGCATAATAATAGAAATGAAAATGAATTTAGTGTAATTTCATTATGAAATGCTCTACTTTAGATCATTCTTGGATGATGTGGTGAGCCATTTCTTTTGAAATTCAGTGATTAGAAAGCAAATTGTGATATTGCAGAATTGGGCATATATTTGCAACCCAACATGGACGTTGATTCTCTCCATTTGAAGTGAAATGGAGAGTCCATTTCACAGTTAAGATATTATTTCTTGTATCTACTAGTGCATATGGTGCTATGTCATTTAAAATTTAAAATTACGTGAAACTTGGTACACCTTTAGGTTTGTATTTAATCTAAACCATGAAATGAATCCAATTGAAATGGAAAGGATCCTAGTGCACCCAACATAGGTTTAGGCTGTGACTTGTTTTTTTCTCATGAACCTTGACATATCAAGCAGGTACTTTTTAGATGAGGAGTCACGATTACAAACTTTCCTTGAGGAGGATAGTTTGGTAACTAATGGGTTCCAGGACTTGCATGCCTCTGACACTGGATTATTGTGGCTTCCAGACACTGTTAAAGATTTTATCTTACCTGCAGGATTCCCAGGTGATAAACATCAGTTTTTATTCTCTCTCTCTCTCTCTCTTCCAGATTAATCATTTTTCTCTATGAGTTATCTATTTGTTAACTCATCACAGCAGGTGTCCTCACTTCTGACATTTTACTTTAAAATACTGAGACCATATATAGACAACCAATAGATTAATGCCAGATTTTGAGTTAAGAGATTTTATTTTTAGTAATCAAGTGGAGTGATGGACTTTTGTGTGATTCACAATAACACCTGCTTTCTGTTCTCCATGAATCATGCAGGATCTGTGTCAGATGATTACTTTAAGTACATGTTGTTACAGTTCCCTACCAATGTTACGGCCTGGATCTGCCACGCATTAGTCACGTCAAGTCTTCTTAAGGCATGTTAATCTAACTCAAGCCAGTACATTTGGTTGGGTATGTTTATTAGGAAAAGGAGTTTGGTTTGGCTGAAATGATGTTTAAATTTTTAAAATATTCATAGAGGTTCTTTTTTCCTTCCAAACATTTCATTTGGTTTTGCTTTTGCCCTTCCTTGCAGGCTGTTGGTGTTGGCTCTTTCTCAGGAACTACTGCTGCTGCTTCTGCTGCTGCCATCAGGTCAATTTCTCTTTTATTAATCTTGTGTATATTTTTATTATACTTTGTGAAAGTTTTGTATTTGTACTTTTCTAGTGAAAATATGTGTGCTCTTTGTTTTTTTAAACATATATATCTGTTTCTGTTTCTGTTTCTGTTTCTGTGTATGACTGTATGCCTTCCTATGTAGGCAATTTTTCTATGTCAAACTAGTCTTTTATTGGATTGAACTTAAGTTATGTGACTATTTGTGCAGATGGGTGTCAAAGGATGGCCTTGGAGCTGTGGGACGCTTATTGATTGGTCTGGCAATAGTAAAGATAGCTAGAAGGAAGAGAAGTTTTTCTGCTGGATTTTATCAGTGACTCTCACTGTCTTTTCCAGGTGGGTGGTTTGGAAATCTTTTTGATGATGATCCAAAGCAATGGCGCATGTATGCAGACTTCATTGGCAGTGCAGGAAGGTCTGTGTAACAAGCTTTTTTTTAGATGTAGGATAAATCAATTTTAGATTTGATTTAATATAGATCATTAAATTTATTAATATATCATGCAGCATCTTCGATCTAAGTACCGCACTGTATCCTGCCTATTTTTTACCATTGGCATCTCTTGGAAATCTTGCACAGGTATCTCCCTTCTGTGTTATATAGGCTTCACTTGATTATTTTGATAATATACTGAACTCAAGTACATAATATTCTTCTGCAATCAATTCTGTTTCTTTCACTGTTTTTCAGTAACACATTATGGCTATTGTTGATGTAGAAGTACACCATAAGTATGTGCTAAGTGATTAGACTTATACTGATTTACTTGAGGTTGAAACTTAAACAGGCTGTAGCAAGAGGACTAAAAGATCCTTCAAACCGTGTGATTCAAAACCATTTTGCAATCTCTGGAAATCTGGGAGAGGTTGCAGCCAAGGTATGCTTTTGTAATGTCCTTAATCAACTAAACTCAAAAAGGGAAACCCCAATTATTTGGGCGACTCCCCTCAATGGATAGACATCTACTAGGGAACCATATGGTCCATCAATATTTTTAATGACAGTTCCTAGCGTGCAAAGCAAAGTTCTTGTCAATATCCAACCTACTATAGACCTGTTCTAGAACTACGAAGTATTTAGTTGGGAAACATTGGAATGTTGCATAGCAATTGAGGATTTAAAACCAATTTTCCCTACTCCTATGATGTTAATTGACAAATAAAAGCAATTGAACTGTCATTATTCCAATGAGGAACTGCAGCCAATAGTTGTCTCTTTATGTATTTTTCACTCAAGCGATATACACATAACATTTGGAGTTGGCATAATTTGTTCCATATTTAATTATATCAATGTAACTTGACTGAAATTCTTTATTAGTAAGAAATTTTCTTCTAATTGTTTATTACTAAAACAAAGTTTATGTTTTCAATTGACTTTTGCTTAGGTTTTGTTTGTGGGAGAAAATTATAAGCCATCTCTTGATATAGAAATTTTTTTTTTTTTTTATGTTTTCTTGTTAATATTACTTTCTCAATGCTAGATCAATGCACATTATTAGAGGAGTGATATTCCCTTTGGCTTGGACTGTAACTAAGAAGTCCCACTTTG
The DNA here is from genome assembly GCA_033629205.1 of Lithocarpus polystachyus. Lineage (NCBI taxonomy): Eukaryota > Viridiplantae > Streptophyta > Magnoliopsida > Fagales > Fagaceae > Lithocarpus > Lithocarpus polystachyus. Next base: position 41,068,124 of record CM066168.1, read on the forward strand.
TATAAATATATAAGTTCTGAAGCAAAAGATAATGTTTTCCGGTTGATTGATTAATTTATTGATTTAGGAGGAAGTTTGGGAAGTAGCAGCTCAGCTTCTTGGCCTTGCTCTGGGAATACTGATTCTGGTATGTTATGTAGTTTCAAAATGATGTTTGTATATTTACTTGATGGTGATGTGAATTACAAGGAACCAAAAGACTACTTGATTTGTTGATTTAATTGACTTTAGAATCATGAATGCAGGAGACACCTGGCCTTGTCAAAGCATATCCAGTGTTGGGATTGACATGGATGAGCATGCGGCTTCTGCACCTTTGGCTACGTTATCAATCACTTTCAGTTCTACAATTTGACTCAGTAAGACTGTGATGTATCAGTTCCTAATCTAACCATAGAATAGAGGCTTATATTGGAGGTTTCTAGGCATGCTAAATGGGATTGAGTTTTGACGTTTGCATTTTACTTGTTTCATTTTTTTTTTTTAAATTGGCTGTTATACAAACATACTCTTGGGTAACAAATAGAAATCAGAAGCTCCATTTTGATTCATTGGTGGACTATTTTCTCTGTTTTACTTTCTTGACAGATAAATCTCAAGCGTGCTCGTATGCTGGTAAAATCACATGTTTTACTTGCTACTGTTCCAGGTAAAAGTTACACTCTTTAGTCCTTTGCTCATCAAATATATTATTCTGTTTACAAAAATGAACCATCTTTTTGATAAGTTGATTTCAGGATGTGTTGCATGCAACAGGGAAGAAAAAATTTTATCATGGCAAAGATTCATGAAGCCACGGATTACATTTGGTGTATCCTTAGAGGAGATGGTTGTTGGAACAAAATCTATTTCCACGGTATTGCATTGATTATTGTGCATCTTTCAGTCAAAAAAAAAAAAAATCTATGGTGCTGCTATCTTTTGTTACAGTTTAAAGTAGCTGTCTAGAGCAGTTATTTTTATTATTTATCTATTTATTTTGAAACAGGTGAAGGCCCTCTTAAAACTATATGCAAATGAACAATATATTCTTTTCGTAAACCAACAGCATGGAGACTTTGAGGTCTTTGTCTCATTCAAGGTAAGCACGTAAATTATATGTCAGGATATAGGGCCCAACTGAGTTCAAACTCATGATTTTACTGCAGGTTGGAGCTACAAGCATGTCTGTCTTGCGTAGTATCTGGCAGACTTATTGGTTACATGAGAACTGGGACAATTCCGATAATGTCTTCCATCAGCTTGCACAAAGCATATTGCAGATGGAAGATAGATTTGAGGATTTCATCGAACAGCTAAATAGAGCTGGATGGGATATGCATCAAATAAATCTGAGGGTCCCCAAGGACATCACCATTGATGATTCAGGTCCTGTTTGATTGTTCAGGTATCAGTGATCTGTCTTCCTTGTTGGGGGTGGGTGATCCTGAGCTACTCTATGCTCTCATAATGTGGGCTATCACTCTCTTAGCGAAAACAAACATGCCGATGCCATGCATCACACTACCTTTTGAGGTAGGTATCTAGCTCCTTGCACCCATTCTATCCAAAAATAAATGGGATGGAGCTATGGGAGCCATTAGGCTAGAAAAGACACTTTGACTTGAATGACAGGCTGTCATGCTTTGCGGTTCTGTCCTAGGAGGGGTGATTCAGATGGACTCGAGGTTTTGTTAATGTAAACGAATATTTTTCGGCTTGTTCAAAGTTTTGAAGAGATCTATGGACCACAATTTTGGATCCTTTTTATTTATTTCTTCTTTTGATTTTATAGTACTTTAACTTGATTGCTATCAAATATTATATGCATCGTCTTTCTCATATATATGTAGGATCAACATATGTAGATTTCGCACATATGTGATGGGACACTATGTACATCCATTGCACAAGAAAATTTCTGTTCCCATAGACTTTGCATGGTCTGCCCCATGTGTCGAATTAGGAGAATTTTTGAAATTAAATTTTGCTTTCAGTTGGGAAAACCAAATTGTATGCTTGCTGGTTGATATGTGTAAAAATCTTGCAGTTGAAGACAATGCAACCTTGTGTGTCAGTGTATATTTTATGAACTCACTAATTTAGAGCGCTAGAAGATGAGATGGGCTTGTATCATCCATGTCCTGGTCAATCTAAGTGAATGTTTGGAACTTTTAGGTAAGTTTATTTTTACCATCAATGAGTGGGCAAAAGTCAGTAACTCGGGTTAGCAAGTGGTGGAGTTATCAGGGACCGTAGAGGTCTATAGATTGTGGGTTTTACCCAAGTCATAGGTGTAGCTACTAGTGTTGATGCGGAGCTTTGGGTTGGAATGGTTGCACGATGTGCACAAATCTCAATTTATTGGCGGTAGAAATTGAGATTGATGCCAGAGTAGTATTTGATTGGGTGATTGAATAATATGGTAACAATTTACATCATACAACTTTTATCATGTATTGCAAAAACTTCCTCAATCTAATACTGCAGATGAAGATGAAGCATTGCTTCCGTGAGACTAATCAATGTGCAGATGCTTTTGTTAGAAAATGAGTGGATCTTCACCAAGATTTTGTTGTATACTTGTATTTGATAATCTTCTAGTGAATATTTGTATTTTGCTAGATTTATGACAATTTGGGAATGAATTAAGAGAGGTTTGTCCAAACTTTATTTTATCTACTTAATCTATGAAGTTCCTCTATGCACCCAAAAATAAATAAAAATAGTAATTTTATTGATAGGAGGATCATTGAATATTGATAACCTGGTCTCTATGGTGCACTAAATAATTTCTCTCTTGTATCCTTCAATCCAAACTAGAAGTGTAAATGGTCCGGTCCGATCGGACTTTTGCATTTTGTGGGACTGGACCAGTATGTACGGTCTATTAAAATCCTAGACCAAACCTGACTGGAATGGACAGGCTACCAGTCTCAACTCTCAACCAGTTCAGTCCCAATTGGTCCTGGTCAGTCAGGTTCGGATTTCAGTCTTGGGCCTACACTGTTAGGCTTCTAGCTATTGGGCTTTTGGCAAATAATTTTGGGTAACTAAACGATTCAACCAGCCCAAGTTCAATTTTTGGGTTGTTTTTTCATTGTATTCTCAGCCGAAAAAGGAATAATAGTCCAATGTAATCCACCATTCATTATGCAATATGCATTAAAGAACACTCACAATCATTGTAAAGCTGATATTTACAAACTATATATATATATCTCAAGGTGTTCATGTGTCAATCTCCCTAATATCTGTCTGAGAATATCACTCTAATTTACTCTATAATTACTACTAAGCACTCTTCTGGTGGGAAGGTCATTGTTATTTGAAAACATCATTACTCAATATATTTAAGCTATTTTGAAATGAATTTTTAAGATTTTCAAACCGATTATACTTATTTATGTAGTTGCCCTTCATCTATTCTGGCCAAATTAGTCTTCAATAGATTTACAAAATAGCAAATAATATATAAATCCATTTATTTTGCATCTAATTTAATTTTTTACAATTGATAAAAATAATCAAAGAGACAGATGGCGCCATGGAGGGACAATGAGGGAGACGGAAGGGTGAAAGAGTTTGATTTAGATTGTGAGAAACACGAGAGACGGGTAGAAACTAGAAAGAATGAGAGAATGAAAGTTGTTTTTTTTTTTTTTTTAATATTAAATATAGAAATATTAAAATTTATGGTAATATGCTATTTTGGTTCTTAAATCTTATCAAAATTTGTTTTTGGGCCCAAAACTTTAAAATGTTTTTTTTTTTGTCCTTAAAATTTGTAAGCATTTTTTTTAATAGTTTAAAGATAAAAACATTGATGAAAAAATAACTTTTTTCAATAATTTAGAGATGAAAAAAGATATTTTTCAAAGTTTAAGAACAAAAAAAAAAAAATTCAATAATTTATGGAAGAAAGAAAAACTTTTCAATAGTTTAAGGACTTAAAAAATGATTTTAATTTTAAGAATAAAACACAAACATTTGGTAAAGTTTAGCAACTAAAATAGTATTCTAATCCTAAAAAATTATATATTTACTGTTGGGTCCAATTTAATCTATTCGGTGCAGTTCAGTTTAGTTTAGTCCATTTTGACATTCAGTCCGGTCCGGTCCGGTCCATTCTTTGCATATTAATTATAAAAACAAAAAACAAACGAACAAACAAAGACTGCACGCGTTTCACTCTACCCTCGCGCGCGCTAGCGCGCGCTTTTGAGTTTTGACTAACAACAAAAAAATTTAGCTCAAACTAGGAAGGGCCAGTAAGTAAGTTACAGACTTACAGTTAGAGTTCCATTTCCCACGACCCTAAAACCCTAAAAATTGAAATCTTCCACCATCACTCACAGACACAGTTAGTCCTCTACAAATGCTCTTCTCACTCTCGCCAACCACACTCACCTCCTCACCTCGCTTCAAATTCCACTCATGCCCGCACGTCCTCCCTCCAAAACCACCACCTCCTCGTCTCCGCGCCTCCTCACAGGCGCACCACGTTATCCTCGAAGACAGCGGAAGCTTCGCCGGCGCCGGAGCTGCGGTGGAGGAACATATCTTGCCGGCGGGTCTCCGGACAGAGTCACTGCCGAGACACGTGGCTTTGGTCATGGATGGGAACAGGAGGTGGGCCCGGCTCAGGGGCTTGCCGGTCGGGTCGGGTTACGAGGCCGGTGTTCGGTCCCTGCGAGCCGTTGTAGAGCTGTGCTGCAAGTTGGGAATTAGAGTTCTCTCTGTTTTCGCTTTCTCTAGTGAAAATTGGTTTCGCCCTCAAGTAATTTTTTTTTTTTTTTTATTTTGGTGCTTTTTTTTTTTAATGGGTTTGAAATGATTGAAACAGTTATGGTTACTAATGATGCAGGTGGAAGTTGAGTTTTTAATGGAATTATTTGAAAGAGGAATGAGAGATGAAATGGGGAGCTTGTTGAGGTCAGCATTTCAGAAACTGTTTCACTTCCTTCAATTGCTACATCTTTTAGACACAGATAGTATCATTTTATGATAAAGATTTAGTTTTTTTTTTTTTTTTCCAAAGAATTTAGAGGTGTTTATGTCATATTTTTGTATTAGATGGTCTATTTCTATTGGTATGGTGTATCACGTCAGATTTGTGAGAAAATAAATTTTTTTCATGAACTAGACATTCTTTGAATCAAAGCAAAATGGAAAGGATCCTGATCTGTATCCACGGCTTCGGTTTGCATTTGTAGGATGCTATATTTGTATTGAAGGGCATTGAATTGAGTAATTGGTTATGTGAGACTTGCAGGAATTGAGTGGCATGGATTGGGGAGTGAGTGAATGATTACAAAGGATCTATATTTCTGGTTAAGCGAACTGATTTTGTAGATGGGGTTTGGCTTTCCATTTAGTTAGATGGAAGTTATTATGCACGAGAATAGTGATGTTTCCAAATGTTAACTTTTAGGTCAAGTTAGCAACTTAGAATGCTGTTATTTTTAACTAAAAGTAAGGGTGGAAATTGATTGAGCTCGATAGGAGTGACAGTACTAGTTGCTTTTAAATTTTCAAAATAGTCTTAGCAAAACCTAGGAGTGAGATTCTGAGTTCCTAGATTTAGGATTTCACTTTTTGGTTAGAGAATGATTTACTGCCGCTAACATATCGTGTGATGATCTGAATCATACACTGTTTTCATTATATCCGAGTTAAGGTATGTTGCATTATTGACTTGATAGATTACATGGTCTTATATAGTTGACATTCATTAATCTTGCTGATTTTTGGCTTGGGACAGGGAAAACATTCGAATTTCTGTAATTGGGGATTCCTCTAAGCTATCAAGATCCCTACAGGAGCTAATAACAAGAACCGAGGAGGCCACCAAGACTAATTATGGACTCCAACTTATTGTAGCAGTTAGCTATAGTGGGCAGTATGACATTGTTCGAGCCTGCCAAAAGATTGCTGTAAAAGTAAAGGATGGACTAATTGAACCCAATGATATCAATGAGTCTCTTATTGAACAGGAGCTGGAAACAAACTGTACCAAGTTTCCCTATCCTGATCTGCTGATACGTACCAGTGGGGAGCTTAGGATTAGCAATTTTTTGTTGTGGCAATTGGCCTACACTGAGTTATTTTTTGCACAATCACTCTGGCCTGATTTTGGAGAAGTTGAGTTTTTAGAGGCTTTAAAAGCATTTCAAGAAAGGCATAGGCGTTATGGTGGAAGAGATTTTTAAGTGATTATGTCTTGAATTCAGTGTTGTTGAAGTGGCAGAAAGAGAAATGCGCTAGTGTTGGTGCGATGAATTAAAATATTTAAGAGTGATAGTTGTTGAAGAGTTCTAATACTGAATTCTGGAAAGTGTTGGTGGACTTTTATGTCCATCGATAAAGCTGAAACTGGAAAGGGCCATTGAATATAGTCTTTGCAGGCCAAATCCTTTTTTGACTTTGATATTGCTTCCAAAGGCACCCCATGCCAAGTTCATTGTTATAAGAACCCCAATTCTTGCTTCTGTTAAAAGTGTAAATCTCTCTTCCGTAATCAGTTTGGCCGTGTAAGAGGTCACTTGGATAACATGGACTAAATCAGCCCGAGTACCTGACCATATTGCATCCTATTAAAGTCTTAAGGTATATATACAGCAACAACAAATCTTTAGTCCAAATTTTTTTTGGGTGAGCCATGGATCTTCAACATATTAGTTAGGATTGGCCATATGTTTTTTTTTTTTTTTTCATTGTATTCTATCCAAAGTCCTAAGGTATTTAACTATTTATAATGTTTCATAATGATCCTGTTGCTGCTGCTGTATTTCCTGTTGCCTCATTTGTGTTCAAAGCTGTGCAAAGTTATCATATTTCTTTTGTAGCTTGCTTTGTCACTATAAGTTTGCTGTGCCATATATATTTACAGAATTTTTTTGTTCTTTCCAGGTTAGACAATAGTAGATCTGTGGTGTAGATTGAGACTTTTCGGCCTCTGGTGAGTGATCTATGTTTTCATTCTGGATCTTGTTTATTTGTGTATCTATCATAATTTTACAATTGGCCAACGCTAAATTGTTCTTTGCACAATCTCCACACTGTTGAGTATGACAGCTTTTTCATCTGTTTTTTTACAAATTCTATGGCTCTGTTAGAGATTCCCCAATAATGGTCTTGATTTGAGTCTGACTTGAAAACTACTTCTTTGATTTCTGGGGCTAGGGGGTAAGTTTCAGCTATGTGGGTCTTGGTTTAAGCCAAAAGGGTCTTTCACGCCATGATTTCTTGTTTTTTGTTGTTTCTTTTCTTTTCTCCCTTTTTACTTTGCTTTCCTCTCTGTTTATTCTTTTCTCTTGACGTAATCCTAGCTAATGTGCACGTCTTTGTTTTAATGAAACACTTGATGCAAGGGGCGTATGAAATTTTACTTCTAAAATTGGAAGTAACAGTGTCTATGAAATACCCTCTTCCAGACCCCACAAAAGTGGTGTAGCTGAGTTGGTGTGTCAAATCGGCAAGTAAATGGTGGTTGCTCTCTCCAATATTACTCACTGTATAGTTTACCTATCTTTTTTTTTTCCTCTTCTCATTTAGTGGTTGGCATGTCATTATCACCAAACCAATAATTTAAAATCATGGTTCATTGTTCCTCACAATTACCTAATTAAACTACTCCACAGTTTATATGAGCTACTAGATAAGTCAATTTAGTCGTCTGTGATGAGAATTCTACATACACATTGAATGAGACTTACTTGTATTTTCATATTCTATATTAAAAGAGAAACACAAATAATAATAAAGCATTATTTGTTGTCCCCACAACCGGTTTTGCTTAAATTTACTAGATGAACCCAACCACCTAAAGTCATGTTTTTTGGGCAAGTCATAAGTGAGCACCTAAAACTTTGTCAATATGAGAAATCAGAACAATTATTTTTCAGGAGCATGTATTTGAATTCATTTTTATCCTCAAAGGTCAACTAATTGCCACAACATGAAAGGCTTAGATTCATGTGGCTCATGTTGGTTGGACCACTTCATAATTACACAGAGAATCCTCAAATAAAGGTTTTGCCTCACCTAAATATATTATGATTGTGTATCAAATAATCATAACTGCGGATATAATAGTCCCATCTATTCCAAATCTTTTTTCAACTGATAATTATTATATTATATAGTAATCATTTCGTTTAAAAATTTGATGTTAATGTCAATCATTATAGTGAAAACCATAATTTTTTGTTATCTTGTGAAGGTATATGAATCCAAATAATATTTTTAATTTTTAATGTACCCATGAAAACAGAAACTGAGAAAAGATTTGAGTAAAGAAAAACTTGAGCCATGCCTAACACTGTTACGTCCAAGTCGGTGAGAGCGCAATTGGAACTTTTTATTATTTTTCTTCTTTTTGCTAGATTGGACCGCAGCTGATATTATACGTCTTATATATTATTATTAGTAGCCGAAAGTTTATCATAAGCCTCTGAATTATGGTTAGAAGGTAAATCTTGCCGGCTATAAAGTCCAAGGTCCAACAAGAGTTTTCTATATTTTCGGCACACCTAAAGAAATCAGAAATTTTTACGTTCTTGGCATGGCTGAGTGACCTGCCAATAATAGTAGTTTTGTCAAGTCTCCAATCTCATGATGAATACGGATCAGAGTTGATTTTTATCAAAAGTTTGGTAAAATGCTAAAGATTTTCCTAAATTTTTTTTTAAAGATAATTACAGCATGCTGCTAATTCCGTAGTTTAAACTTTTTTTTACACTAACATTTGGGGATGTAAAAAAAACTTATTTTACATTTTCAAACACTACTTTATTTATTTTATCAACCTATTTTACAATTCACCCTATATTCTAGTTTTATTTTTACATAAAACTATCTAATAAACTATCTAATAAAATAATAAAAAGTACTTTTCTCTCTCTCTCTCTCTCTCTCTCTCTCTCTCTCTCTCTCTCTCTTTTCACACACAACCACAAGTTTAAAGAATTAATTTTTTTATTTGCACCTATAAACAGCAAGGTTGCATATATGCTATAGCTGGTAGGTATAATTTTTTGCATCTAGTGACTTGTTGTGGCATGCTTTTAATGGTTTGAGTTATAAAATAGCAACTTGGGGGTTTTACACCTCTTAATACTAGTGTTTAGATCCCATGAAAATGTGTCAATCTGGTTATAAAGACCACTACTAATTTTAGAAATACCCTACGAAGTCATTAACAATGAAACATGATTAACACATTAATAATATAATAATTAAATTTCTTGCTATGATTCAGTGCAATGATTCAATGGGAGATAACCAGATAGCATTTACCTCTTCACAGTAAATGAACATAGGGCATTTATATTTTTAGGGAAAGTTGGGATTCTATTTTTTGGGCTGACAAAAATGTCCAAGGCTCGTGTTTTGGTTTTGAGGTATTTCCAATTCACATATACACACAAACAACTCAGACCCCACAAACAACTCAGACCCCACAAAAATAAAATGAAGGGCATTTTTAGACTGCAATAATCCACAAAATTTGAATTTGGATGTGTCTTGGGAATGGGTATAGCAGTCATGCACTATGTATAGTGGGGAAAGGAGAAAAAGGCAAAATTGTAAAAAGAATATAATAGAATCATTGGATAAGATGTTTAATAATGCTTGTTTGAGTGGGATATGGTTATCCATAAGTAAAAGCATTGTCATTATCGTACATACATTATTATAAATCAAGCTAAGAGCTAATACTAATTGACAAATTTGATCTTTAATCTAATCAAAGGGGCAACATATTCATAAGCTAACTTTTTTTTTTTTCTATGTACAGAAGAAACATTATCTACTTCATTTTTTAGGCAATATAAATAGAGTACAGCTGGTATCAAAAAAAATATATATATATATAGAGTACAGCTGAGGCCCAAATGGGGTCCATGCATTTTACCAATCACGACACGTCGCGCTTAAACAAAAACACCTACTGTGGGCTCCACACAGTAACGGTTATGCTAGAGCGTGCAGGCTGTCCACGTGTCGGCAGATGCTACCACCACCATCTCCAACTAGCATTAATATTGTTCTATCCACTACAATAATACAAACAACAATATCTCTTTGTTGTATCTGTTTTCTCCCTTATCATCTCCCAAAGAGGCACGTAGAACGCATAAATCATAAAGAAGGAAGTGACACGTTCAGTTTAACCATAACTTCACAATAAGAAAATACTTATGTAGTCAGTCGAGCTAGAAATTTTTGTTTGAGAGGCTAAGTTGGGACACTAATATGTTTATCAATACAAGCCTCTCTCTCTCTCACACACACACACACACACACACACATATATAAACACACATGCTTTTTTATTATATAAACACACACTTTTTTATTTGATAAGTTATATATATACACACATCTAACCCAAAAAAAAAAAAAAAAACTTAGTATTTTGAATTAAAATTATATTTGATGGTGATCTTTTATAAAATAAATTCAATTTTTCCATTTTTATTGTGGAATTCTTAAAAAAATTTCATTTTAAATACAAATTATCAAATTTTATACTAAATAAATAAAAAAATCTTTTAATTCAACTAATGAAATTCTTAAAAATATAAATGATCTAAAACTTTGAGGAATAAGTTAGGTTTCAAACATATTATAAACTATTTTGCTTTAACCCATTATGTGGCAACTAAAGACACATTTTATGTGTAGTTTTAGTGACCTAATTTTTTTAATGAGTCAAATAACTTGTTAATCGCCACATAGCGGGTTGAAAAATATAAATTTAAACATGTTTGATGTCAAATTTTATCAAATATTTAACAAATATAGAGCACATTTTACAATAAAAAATAGATAGCAAAAAATAAATTTATATCTCTATAACTATTAAACCAATTTCTTTTTTTAGAACATCATTGGACTAATTCAAATTTTTTGGGGAGGGGGGCAACTCTTATTTTTGTAGACTAAATTTTAAAAATATTAAAATAATTCATATAAAAAAATATTTTTGGGGGGAGGGGGGGGGGGGGGGGGAAGGGGGGCATGGCCCCCCACCCTTGTACATACCTCCACCCCTGCATATAGTCAATCTCAAAAGAAATATGTATATATATTTCTATGAATTAAAAAAAATTTCACAATAATAATGTAATATCTTTCATTCTTGTTTCAATGGGGGAAAAAAACCTTCACAATAAAAATATATTTTTTCTAATGACTATTCTGATTTTGTTATTTGAAATTTAAACTTTTGGAATCTATATATTCCAAATATCTTTTTAAAATTATTGAAATATATATATATATATATATGTTAAATTTAAAATCATATTAGAATCTATATATTAAATTCTAATTATTGTTTAATTTTACCATATATGTCCTTTTTTTTTAAATACCAAGCTATCCATTTATATTACTAACCACGAAAACTAATTAAGTTGACTATTTTACTTACCTAAGCAAATTTACCTCATTATCATTGTTGTTCCATGCTTCTAAGCTACTATCTAGATTAGAAAACTTTACATTACTTAATATATATATATATATATATATATATATATATATTATTTATATATATATGTAGGGGCATGTTTTGGATCTTAAACCATGTTTTGTGCAAAGAAAATCTTTCTCGCCAAAGTTCGAGGAGAGTAGTTCTTATATATATTTTTCTCAAACTTGATTATAATCACAGTTCTTATTGCTACAGTGTTTTTTCTATAGATTCTCAGATGATCCTTTTATAATTGGGGTCCTTCCTCTTTATATTATCATGTTTTCCTTTATCTTAGCCCTCTACTTGTAGATCAAACTGTTGACTTGATTCTTGTCCCATCAGCCTTTCCTAAAGTTTTTGGGGGTAGCTATAAGGCTGAATATTATTGTTTAAGTATCACCTCCACATAAATGCAGTCAAAGAGTTAGCTGCAGAGCATTTAATGCAGAAATAGCAGCTTTCCTCTAGATATTTCTCAGCTTCCCTTTGTCCTATTCTCTCCCAATGCTCATCATCACCAGTAAGATTATCCAGTGTATCGTTCTTGACGGTAAGTCAACCATTTGACCTCTACCTTGCTCAGCCAAGGAGGCACCTCTCCTCAGATTGCTTTCCCAAACTTTTATGTTCAGAATCCTTCCATTACTTACTGATTCGTACATCTCTATTAATGTCTAACTGTCCTCGGACTGCTAAATGTTCTCGAACAAAACCCATAACCCAATATACATTCTTGGGCCTTTCATCCCCACAATATATATATATATATATAATAAATTCATGTCATTTCATTTTCTAAATCAAACAATAAACATTGTTACATGCCATCATTAATATTTTATTTCAAAAAAAAAATTGCATCATCATCATTAACATAGAAGTCAATAAAAGTTGAATATAATAAAAAAATTATTTAGTAATTAGATATAGATTGAAAAGTTCTGAATCGCCTCAAAATCAATCCTTTAACTATGAAAATTTTTGATTTACACTTTCAAATATTAAAATAATGTCAATATTTTCTATTAATATTGTCTATTAGAACTTTGTCATTAACACATTAAAAAATATTAAAAATGATTTTAGCCCTTAAATTTGGGGATTGTTTTTATTTTAGCCCTTTACGTTTTAAAATTTTTCATTTTAGTTTGCCTTCATATTTGATTCATTTTCATATTTATATTTTATATTTCAAAATTTTCATTTTACCCCTCTATATTTGATTTAATTTTTTATTTCACCATTTATACTTTACACTTATAATCAGAAAATAGGTATGAAAGCAACTAATTTTTTCCTACAATAAAGCTGCAGCCCTAAAATAAATAAATAAATCTAGGACAATTTAACAACAAAATCTGATTTTAATCCATAAAAAATGGAATGCAAATTATAGTAAATTTTTGTTATGACTTTGCTAGCGGTTGAGCTGTGAGGTGGATAAACGTCACTGGCGGGTAAAAGGAGTCACACAAATATCGGGAAACGGTAACGTGACGAGGCAAACACAATGGTGGGCAATTCGGTCATTTCAACAAGTCATCCATTCTTCATTCTTTCTCATATTTTCTCTTTTTTTGATTGTTCTGTGTACCAATATGACAATATCTTTCGCATTAATAAAGAGTTGAGATGGTGTTGTTGTTTATATAATATATATTCACTATTACGTGTTTACCAAGCGAAAGTCAAGCCCCACCTCTTTTTTCTCTCTCTCTCTCTTTCTCAAACCTTCCTAAACTATACATGTATTTCTCTTACATACATTTAGACCGTATAGCTTTGTAGCCAATTGAACCCAAAAATATTGTTTTTTTTTTTTTTTTTCGAGTGTGTGCGTGTGTGTGTGAGTGAGAGAGAGAGAGAAAGAGAGAGAGAGAGAGAGAGAGAGAGAGAGAGATTATCTGGGTGTTAATAAGATGGTGATATAGATAGATAGAGAGTTGGGTTATTTGTGTTTTTGTTGGGTTCAGAGGTTTGAGGTTGTAAGAGTGAATAGTGGGAGTGTGTTAAGGTTTCTTTTGAGGGAGAGAGAGTTTGTAATTTGTTGTTGGATGAGTTCAGTTAATAAGAGGACAACATGCGCAAGTCTTTCAAGGATTCCCTTAAGGCCCTGGAAGCTGATATTCAGTTTGCCAATACTCTGTAACTCTCTCTCTCTCTCTCTCTCTCTCTCTCTCTCTCAATTTCACTTTTTTTTTTTTTTTTTTAAGTTTTAGATTATAGGAATTGTTTCATTGAAATTTTTATTTTTGCTTTAGGGCTGGAAAGATGTTTGTTTGACATGTATAGTCAATACTTTTTTTTTTAATTAAATTTATTAATTTCTGATTTCTCTGTTTTTTGGGTTTCTCTGTTTTCATGCTCTTAGCTGCTGAATTATAATAAAAAAGTTTATTTTAAAATATTATCCAAAACCCAGTCTGGGTTTTTTAAGAATTTATGTTATATGTGCGATATGCTTATGACCCAATTGAAGAAAATTGAGGTTCTGGTTCATTCCTACTTACTGTTAATAGTTCTGTGTATTTCAATGGGCTCCAGGCGGTTGTGTGGAAGAAAGTTGTGATTTTTGCTTTGTAATCTTATGGATTACACTGTACAGAAACTTGTTGTTGATTTTGTTGGAAGATGCTTGGTTGGTATGGTGGGTGCTTGAGGGAAATGCAAAAAAACATTAGGAATAACCATAGAAGACTTTTTTTTTTTTAAGGTTCTGTGACTGCTTCCACTTTAAGAGAGAACCAGTCAAAGCATGTGTACCTCCATTTGCAATTTTAATACTGAGATCCAGAGTCTTTAATCCTTTTTAAGAAATGGGCTGACCTTAAATCCCTCGTCCTATTCTCATTAAAGCCTATATTTTAACTTTTCTAAGCCCATTGCATAGTTTTAAATATTTTTAGGGGGCTCTTTGAAATGTTTTTCTTGCATATTGTAAATCTTCTATTTCTGATTAGCTTATTGAGATCCATAACCAATCTCGAGATTTTGGGCCTAGAAGAGAACTAAAAATTTTTTTTTGGGGGGGGGGGGGGGTGCAAGATCCATCCATTGGAACAGAATGTACATTCTGTAGATTATATTACTTACCATGTTTTTAATTGGCTAAGTACATTGTGATACAGGGCTTCTGATTATCCAAGGGAATATGATGGAACCTGCCTTCAGATGAGATTGTCCTACTGTCCGGCTGCACAGTTTTTTCTCTTTCTTGTTCAGTGGACTGATTGTAACCTTGCTGGTGCCTTAGGATTGCTTAGAATTCTTATATACAAGGTGAACTTTATTTTTTTGCCTTTTATAATTATTTTTTCAGTCCCTTTGACTGGTGTTGTTGCTTTCAGTCTATTTTTTTGATTGCTGTAGTGTTTCTATTGAATATCTAATGCACTATAATATAGAAAAATGCTATCTTTGGTTTTTTTAAGGGTGTGAAAGTATTAGGTTTGTCACAGGTGTATGGAGATGGGAAGACTACCATGTATATTCATGAAAGGAAAGCCAGTCTAAGAGAATTCTATGGTAATTAGGTTCCAGAAGAAATTTTTTTTTTTTTTTTTTTTTCCAGTGAAGTTCTTGAAAATGCTTTTTCCCCTTTTTCTGTTTGTATTATCTTTGAGAAGAAGTTATAACTGTCTGTCAATCCTTTTTTTTTACTGTTTTGGCTCTTCAAGAACAGGTGTGATATTTCCCTCTCTGTTGCAACTTCAAAGAGGAATCACTGATATAGAAGACAGGAAACAGAGAGAAATTTGTGCTTCCAAATACAAGAGGAAGGATGAGATGGACAAAGGAAAGTTCTCTGAAATTGATTTAGAGAGGGAAGAAGAATGTGGTATATGCATGGAGATGAACAGCAAGGTCGTATTACCCATTTGCAGTCATTCTATGTGCATGAAGTGCTACCGAAATTGGTATGCTGATTGTTACACAATTCATAGCTTTTATTATAACAAATTTATATCTGCAATCTATCATCTGCTCACTGCTATCCTATTATAATGTTAAAGATCATGTATTTGTTTATGCAATGGGGATAAGCCTGAGCAGTCTCTTCAGTTCTTAACTGGAGAGAGAGAAAAAAGGGGGGGGGGGGGGGTAAATAAATGCAATTGAATGCCTGAGGTTCATGGCCTATTTCCTGTCACTTGCCAACTATTGAGACATTTTAGAAACTGAGAAGAGCTATGATCATTATCTTCTCTTGAGTGGACCAACAATTCTAGATAGAGAGGTTTCTCTTGCTCTCTCTCCCATGGTTACAAATTCCAAATTCGGTACTGCTAGACCTTAGTACTAAATTGGCTATTTCCCCCTTCTTTAACTGCAACTTTCCTTGGTAGTTGTTTGGTATCATTGTCAGGGTCTTATGTTGAAGAGTATACTTTATCCTTAATAGTTCCTGTGTTCATCAGTTCTTTCACATTAAACTTGTTTATCATTTGCACCATGTTTTGTCCAGTTTGACAATTGAATTTGCTCATATTGCACTTTTGGATGATTTTATTCCTTTTAAAGACTTGTCCCAGAAATTAGTAGATTGTATTTTAATGAGCCCTTTACATGCCACTTTTCCCCTGGAAGACTGACCCAGAATCAAACACATGTTTCCATAAGATTATCAGAACCTACATGGCTACATAAGCAATTTAGATCAAAAGCCTGTTCATTCTGAAAATTTACAGCTAACCCAATCTGAGATTATGGTTTTCACTAGACTTTAATTCAGAGCTCATTTCTTACACAAACGTCGAAGTGTTTACAACATATATTTTTATGTTATGTTAGAACTTACCCTTTTGCTGGCATTGAAGAGTTTTGAAATGGTTGCTTTATGGCTAGGACCTAACTTTTTGTCTCATCTCCGTAATGCTAGTAAAAGTATGTCAGATATCATATACGGAATGCATGCATTGCTGCTTGTGAACTTATCATGCCTGTGGACTCTGCATACTTGTGTTGATTGAAGATCATTTACTTCCAAATGAAGTAGTGCCACTTGATTTTAGTGCCTATTGCTAATTTTTATAATCATCATAGCAACCTGACTAACACTAGTAAAGTATAAATTATCACTACATGGTTCCCAAATGAAAGATGCCTCTTCTTCTTGCCCATAAACATCCAGAACCTAAAAGACTCTTGGTTCATTTAGTGAGTATCCATAATTTTCTCTCTCCTTGAGTGCTAGATATGGCATTTGTCTGTCTTTTCATGTTCTAACTATACCTTCTAAGTTGGTCATCATGTTTTGTTGTTTCGTGGTTGCTCTAGGCGTATACGATCTCAGTCATGCCCCTTTTGCCGGGACAGTCTCAGCAGAGTTGACGCGGATGATCTTTGGATCTACATCAGTAGCAGGGAGGTTGTTGACTTGTCTTCAATCTCCAGAGAGAACTTGAAGAGACTTTTTATGTACATTGATAAGTTGCCACTCATTGTTCCAGATCCTGCATTTGTTTCTTATGACCCTCATCATCGTTGACTGATTATTTACTGGCTGGAAACTTGACAACTTGTACATAGCTCCTTCTCGATTGTACATAATTCTTGTCTCCTGAATTACACTTGAACCTGTAAATTTTTATTTTTCTAACGGATAAAGTTTTCTTTCAAACCGTTTGGAGGAATTTCCTTCGACCCATTGTGCGATTACTCATAAATTGTCTATATAAACAAGTCATACGGTTCATTACATAGGTAATCATGTGACAAAAAATACACCGATGATTTTAGCAATTGTTACGTAATAGGTTGAAGGAATTTTCCACCAGAGGGGTTTGTAAGTAAACTTTTTCCTTTCTTTAACAGTTAATTTTTTTTCCCTTAAAAGGTATACTATAGATAAGGTCCATTCATTTTAGCTCAAACTTTGTCTGCTAGAATTAAATGGTGATGCGTGACATATAAACTATAAAGTGGTTGATTATTATCTGATGGGATAATGGGAGAAGGAATTTATGGCTAGTATGGTGGGTCGGGTGGGTGGACCTCATGCAGTGTCAGTTTTGAGTGATTATTAGAACTTTAAAGTTTAGACATATCTCTGGGAAATCATATCCTTCTTAAAAAGGGTTTTTTTTTTCTTTGAGAAACATTTTTTTTAAAAAGTTAAATATTAAGGGACTGCTTGGTATTATTGTTTAAACAACAGTTTTCAATATTTAAACAACAATAATACTTCTCACACGTATTTCTATAACATTTAAACATGCATTTTTATAATATTGAAAACTGAACAACAATACTTAAACACACAAAACGGATCTTAATTTTGTTTTGTTTTGTTTTGTTTTTTTTTTTTCTTTCTGTGAAAAGTATTCTGCTTGTGCTGAAATTCTGAGAATGGTCTACCAATAATCATGGTTTAAGTTTTGCAAATAATTAATTAGTCATGTTCTTCTCGCATCAATAATAATTTAAATCATTTTCTTTTGATAGCATCAATAAGTTTAATAGACATCAAAATAATTATAGTCAAAATTTGTCTAAATGTTATAATATAACAAAATTTAATTTACTAGAACCGAAAGAATTGAGATCATTCAGGGAAGGTAAGTGAAGGAACTCGCCCTTTGAGACCATGCTAGCAACGACTTGGTGAAGCTATGAGAGATAGTTCCGACCGAATAGAACACAACCAATAACCAATGAGTTCTTATAGATAGAGATCATGACTTCAAAGACAAATGCCAAGATAAACTGTTATTATTTTCTGTGTTGCCAAAGTTGATGTTGATCCAACATATTCATACTTGTTTGGAAGAATTTTGTTGGCTTCTATTCTATCCAATGAGATTGATATTTAAATATTTATTCTTAAAAATAATTGATTTAACTCTATAAGCGGACCCGTGACTCATACCACCAAAAACAGAACCTCGTATTTCTTCTATAAAATCTCCCAACTATGATTATAATTTCAAAATTGATGGATAAATTTTTTTTGGAGAATTCTATTGTAGTTACCAGAAGATCCTAATGCAGTGATACCAAATTATAACCACCTATACTATATTTTCAATCCTTTGGTAGAATTTAAAATTTACACTATTTATGTATTTCTTATTAAAATAAGAAGTCGTAAATGAATCAATTTACAATATTTATGCATTTCTTACTAAAATAAGAAGTCGTAAAAATGATTCATTTACGACTATACTATTTACCATGATTTTTATCCCAACTTGTTGCAATAATCTCAAGCTTATGATGAACAATCACTTTTATATCCTACCATTTTTTCCTCCACCATACGACAATGACAAAAGTTATCATACAAAAATTATGTCCCTAGAATTTTTCTTAAAATAACAGTTAAATAATAAAAATCGTCCTTTTTTTTTAGTTTAATAATTAAATTTATCTTTTTCTAACCGTTTATACTTCATGAAATCAGAGTAGATAGTTATGCCTACCCATTAACTCCATTTTAGAATAAAATTTTTCCAAGTATTGAACCCACTAATGACTCGAGCACTAATCAAAAAGCGGATGAGTCCAAAACATTTAACACACTTGAAACAAAATTGTTAACCACACCCATCTAAGGCAACATGACATGAGGTTTCTAACCACTTCTGCCATGGCCGCTACTGTCATATAGTTTCTACATTATTATTATCATCAAATCTAATGAACTTGTAAGTTATCCCATATAAATAGCAGCTTGCTCCAGCTACCATTCTTGATACGAAGGTGAAAACTTTTTTAATTAAGATTTAGATATAATTATATATACTTTAGCCACCACATACAAAGAGAGCTATAACTACCATATCTAACTAAAAGAGGAAAGCTAGAGCTGCCCATACAAGTTAACTAACAAGATACTGGCAGCAGCACAAAACACGTTTTTCATTTTTCAAAAGGGGGTGACCTAGGAGTATTAACAAACAAGGGATTCACAATCCTTTCTCACTAGATCAACCATCAAGCCCATGCCAAAATGCATCCAATCTCAGTCATCATCTTCATCCTCATCCTCCTCCTCCTCCTCCTCCTCCTCCTCATCATCATCATCCTCGTGCTGTCCCTCCTGCAAAGAAACATAGCAATATATAAGCACTGGCATGAACCACCAAAGCAACAACCCCAGTATCAATGTGAATGATGCAAGACATGGAATGTTTACATCTTGACCTCACCATTAAATTGATAAGTCGATGGTGGCATCAAAAAGGCACACCAAAATTATCTCAAGAACATTATTTAATTTTATGTACTCTCCACTAATGGGCGAAAAAAAGACCCAAATATGTTTTGCATAATGGTAAATTACAACCACCATGGAGCTTAAACTTTTTTTTTGATAGGTAAACTGTTTTATAAAAAAAAGTTTAATTTAGTCCCATAATGTTTTCATGTAAGGCACGCAATTCAATTAATTCATACGTTTAATTTGGTTTCTCCACGAGTTCCCTAACTACTAAAGCTATTTTCCATATATAAGCCCCTATTTCCTTTTAGGGCCACGCTTCCCCTTCCGTTTAGCATGTTAAACACAATTTCGCTTCACAATATGGTCGTGTATAGCCCTAACTAAATAAGTTTAGCAATTCGAAACTGACTCATATAGCAGGCCAATAAAGACGAAAGAACTTAAAATTAGAACTTTAACCATTTTAAATAACTGAACAGGAAGCAATCTATCTTCTGATTCTTCTCTGATATTGTTAACCCTCCTTAACCAGTTAAAGAAAAGGTAGGCAATAATATCAATTAAGAATTTACTTTATGTAACAACCAAGAAACATTATACATGAAAAATGTGCCCCCCAAAAAAAGGAAACTATAGAAGTAGGACTACCTCAGCATCTTCCTCATCTTCATCATTCACTTCGGATTTTGACCTATCTGACTCCTCATCACCATCTTCGGCCATGCTCTCCTATCATCACAAACAAAGGAAACAAATAAAGGAATGTCAATCAAGTAAACAAACATAGCAATGTACCAAAAATAAGAAATAAATGCAATAATATTCACCTGTTTCTTGTTGTAGGCCTTCATAAGCTTTTCATAGTCAGACTTCCTTTTCTTAGCCTTGGCTTCATATGGAGCTTTTTCCTTCCAAACCAGCCAAGAAAGTTTAAGTCAATAATACATGCTTCATTCACTAGAATAAAATTAAAAAATGAACATTGCAGAAGTGGTTCACTGAAAGAACCATCTCCTATGGCTAAAATTATCTATCTCAAAGAACTCATTTACCAAAATCACCATGTGCCTATCACTGAAAGGCTTTGCCTTCACTAAAACAATACCTGTTTCACATACATCTTCAATTCTCAACCTCACAAGAACACCCATTTCCTTCAAGGGATTGAGAAGGTAAAAACAGTCATTTATCACTAGGCTTATGTAAAGTTCATAGTGATTTCCCAAGAATTTCAGTGTCAGGTGTAAAAAAAATTGTGTCGTGCAATACTATATTTTACAACAACTTTTCAAACAGAATTCAATAAAATTTTAAATCAAACCGTTTCAGATGGCAGAAAACCCCTCAATATGACCATCATGTATGATTAAAATATTAGAATACTTACAGCATCAGACATGGATTTCCACTTCTCTCCTCCAGCTTTCCCAACCTTCAATTAAAGCATACAATGAACAAAATCACTTGCTTTTTTTTTGTAGGGGGGGGGGGGGGGGTGTGTGTGGGGGGTTTGGGAAGCAAATCTAGTATATAACTTACAGCTGACACAGCTTTAACCTCAGGGTGTTCCTTCTTGTACTCCTTCCTGAACCCCTCACTATTACATTAATCCACATGGATCAGACAGATCTTCAAAATCACCATTTCCAAAAAATCAATCAATATTAATTGTAGAAAGCAACAGAGAAAGAAATACATACAGGAAAACAAAGAAAGCACTAGGAGGCCGTTTTGGTTTGTTAGGGTCTTTCTTGGCACTTTTTGGCTTCTTGGCCTGTCGTTTGCTACTCTTGTCAACCTTCACCACTGCCTTCCGCTTCCCAACTTTTCTGAAAAATTGAAGATACATGACACATCACTACAATATTCCTGTAACCGCTGTATACGCCATCGAGTACATAACATTAGATATCAATAGAACTTATAACCATGGCAGTGGCCGTGAAACTGACAACCCACAAAAATAGATCATGTCAAGAAACAATCTTTTCAAAGTTCAACTTAAGCCCAACACAATCAAATATAATGTAAGAATTTTATTTAAAATCAAAACATCCAAACCAACCTGTCATCCACGGGCTTCAATACTTCCCTTGAGTTCCTAGCAGCCCCCTTACCCTTGGCACCCTTCATCTTTACAATTTTTCTGTGCAAATAAACACTCGAATCAAAACGGAACAATTCAAGAAATAGTTAACCACAATATAAAATATATGGCAATGGCTGAACAACATTGATTACCCTCAAAGAAACAAAAGCTTAGCTCACAAGAAATTGAGCTCTATGCAAGTCAATGCAACACACAGACACATAAATTAACCTCACAAGACATATTGAACATGTAAAACACACATTTACACAAAATAATTTTAAAACAAATAGTCAGAATGTTGAAAAGACATATACAAACAAATCATTTTTTTTTTAATTCTAAAAAAGCTCACATGGTATTAAATATGCAAAGATCAACAAGGATACAAGCATTTGGTAAAACTTACACTTTCTTAAGAAATGGGAGTTGAAACACCAATAGTTGCAAAGATCAATAACAAACAACTCAATAATAAGCTTAGACTAAAAATACATATACACGTAAAGAGAGTTTGAATAATACTAATTGTTAAAATGTATTAAAGAATAAGTAAAGCGCACACATTTTGGCACAAAAAATGCCACATGCGATATGGCGAGTTGTGGTTGGTGAAAAGGTAATGATAGGTTCATGTGAGGACACCCCTTCACCAACCACAACTCGCCCATGCGTGGCTAGTTGTGGCATTTGATGTGCCAAAATGTGCGGGACTAAACTTATTCTGTATTAAATTATGGTACAAGAGGCCCAAGCTTATTATAAGCCCATTAACTTGTAGAACAAGCAACGTAATCCTAGTCACTACAACCTGGGCTTAGCTAGTAGCTACTATATATTCCTATATTAGGTTCATTATTACACACTGCTTCACTTTCTCTTTCGGTCTATATTATTTAGATAATAATAATAATAATAAAAGTTGTCCAGCCAAAAATGAGAAATTTATAACTACACAGAGAATTTCAAGTTTCAAACTTTCAATCATAAAAGTTCTAAAAAAAATAATAATAACTATAAATAGTGCAGACCAAAATAATTCTATAGGCCCATAAAAATAAATAAATAGATTACTAAAAAAATATAATAGACTCACGCCGTTACTTTTTTCAAAAACTCCGTTAGACAATAATACTAAACAACACAACGAATACTAAAAAAAAAAAAAAAAAAAAACTTCTATCTTCTCGTCTAGTTAACTTTTTCATCAATTAGCAAAAAAAAAAGTAAAAAAAAAAAAGCCAAAAAAACCAACGAAATAGATCTAGAGAAGAAACGGCGTTACCTGGAACGGAACGGAGCAATGAGTCTTCGAAGCTAGAGAGAGCAAAACGGAAAACAGAGAATCAAAGCGAGAAAATATGAAAAAGCAAGAGAAGTAGAAGTCTGTAGTAGAAAGAAAGGAAATTAAAGGAAATAAAAGTTTAAGAAAGCAACCGGAACAGCAAGTTAACCTTTGAGAGATTACCGCCAAATGGGTCAACTAGATGAGACTACTTTTACCGACTATAGCCGGTCTTCCAAAATTCTTGTACCATATTATTGCTAATTATACTATGTTTATATTTTATTACCTTTTCTTATTAGTGGGGAATTTTTGTTTTTTGTTTTTTTGAGTATTATTGATTTTTTATCATTATCGCAATCAAGGGTGATTATGATGATTGCAGCCAAAGTTATCTTCTACAGGCAGTGACAATGTGGATATTTGTGTCAGCTTCCACAAACTGACACGTGGATTTTTCTGCTGAGTCACTGTGTCTGTAGCTGTGGCTTTGACACTGAACTGAAATGTTTGGGGGCTTTAACTTTTTCTGTTGGTAAGTACTGGATGAAGTGTGACACTTCACTAGGTGTCTTTGGGTTTTTGTTTTTGTTTTCTTGTTTTTAAATAAAGTTACTGTTTTGGCCCAAAAGGTATTTTTGGTTTTCACTTTATATGGGCCGAAGGCAAGTAGCCCAGTCATCAATAACCACTCAGTTTTCAATGATTCTTGGAAATTTTAATTTAAAAAATAATTGGTTCTCGGAAAATAATCAAAATTATTAAAAGAATTATGAAAGTTATGCTTTGTTGAATTAGATGCTAAGAACATTGTTTGCATGATTAACAATACCGCATACAATTACAATAATCTTATGTGGGAATTTTTTCTATCTGATTGCAGAAACCTTTTGATGACATTTCCTAATCGATATGTGAATGTGCTGGCTAAGTTTGTTTGTACTTAAACTTTAGATTTTGTTATATTTGATAATCCATCGCCTGTGTTGGTTCCTTTTACTTGCTTTTAATAAAGTTAGTAGTGTTTGTAATAGACTTATTTGTTGTTAGTGTAATATATACCCTTTTATTACCCAAAAAAAAGAAAAAGTTATTCTTTAAGCATTTACTTATTTCATAGTGGAGTATAGTTTCAATACTTACATATCGATGTGTGAATGTACTAGCTAAGTTTGGTTGTACTTAAACTTTAGATTTTGTTATATTTGATAATCCACCACTTGTGTTGGTTCCTTTTACTTGCTTTTAATAAAGTTAGTAGTGTTTGTAATAGAATTATTTGTTGTTAGTTTAATATATATCCTTTTATTACCCAAAAAAAAAATTATTCTTTAAGCATTTACTTATTTCATAGTGGAGTATAGTTTCAATACTTACATAGAAAACTATAGAATTGAGGACTTTCCAAGGGAGGTTGCTGTAAAAATGAATATTTTGTTATCTACTATTATGGCCCATTCATGGATGTAGCTTTTATTCTTGCTTTTGGTTTCTCTAATGTCAAAAATAAATACCACCTCAGCAGAGCTTGTAAGTGTGGCATGTGACAAAATAAGAACAAATTATTCACCATTTAGATTTTGTATTCTTAGATTTAGTCTTAAGCCTCTTAAAAAAAAAAAAAAAACACACACACACACACACATGAGAAAGAAGAGATATTACATGTTAGAAAGTTCTGGTCATCATTTCAAGTGTGAATACTTTTACGGTTTTCCTTGATATTTTGTTGCACCATTGTGTTTCAAAATCTTCTTAAGTGAGCAGGGCTGGCTTAACAACTTTGAGGGCCTTAGGCAAAAATTTTAAGTGGGACATTTTTATATTTAAATATTAATCAAATAATATGTATATATTGAATTTTTTTTATTTAAAATCTATTTTTCATGCTCTTTGAGATGCAAAATTGATAAAATAATTTATAATAATAGATAAAATAAAAAACCATGTTTAGATTAAAAAAAAAGTGAGAAACCAGGTTTTTTATAAGTGGTAACTGTGGGTTGCACTGCACAGGCTGCACAGTATACAACTGTGCAGTACAGCTGTAATCCAATCATCTTATGACTAAAATTTCTGCATTTTAGGATATAATGAGGTTTTTTTAATGCATTTTATTGACTAATAAAAATGTTTAAAATTTTTTTAATTAAAATATATTGATAAATATATTATATATATAATTTTTTTTACAAGTAGGGCCTCTTTTATTTGGGGGCCTCAGGCGATTGCATCAATCGCATTACTTATTGAGCCGGACCTGTAAGTGAGACAATTACAAATCCAAAAAAAAAAATTCATGCATTCAGTAAACAACCCAAAAAAGTAATATATATGTGATATATCTCTAGTCGTTGTGGGATTTTTGCTTACAAGTGAAAAAAAGGTCCCAAAAAACAATGAATATGACTGATGACCAAAAAAACCACAATAATGTTTTAAAATTCATTTGACTATCTTTTTTTTTTTTTTTTTTTTGAGATGATATAGACAAAAGACATAGGAGATGGGAAAAGAGGGAGTGGGAATCTTCGTTTAAGTTAATGCCATGATAATGATATCCAGCAAGACTTCTTCTTGGCAATCATATAGTATGTCTTTAAAATAGACTGTTAGGAAAATAAGGTTGTACTTGTACCTCTAATTAACTAATTAAAAGTATTTCATTCCTTGATTCTCCGAAAAAAAAGTGCCTTCATTCCTTGAGTTTTGTCAAATACACGTCAATGACAATGAAACATTCCTAGTTGCTACTATATACTATATAGACAATATAAGAAACAAAGATACAATGGATATGCGCTACCGCAGGCAGAGTACACGAAATGATAAATAAAAGTGGAACGCATGGTGTGTGTCATAGCCTAAAAATATTCTAAATAAGTTTTTCAAAACCTGACTCGAAGAAACTGTTGAAAAATAAAGGGCGAATGAGCCAGCTCTTCATAAAAGGTTACAAATTATATGAGGAAAATTCAAAATTTTATGAAATGTAAATGGAACAAGAAGTTGTCAATGCAAAGGGAAGGGCATATTCCTAATTGCTACCATATAATACAAACAAAAACCAGAAACAATAGATGCGTTCTACCTCAGGTTGAGCTAGTGAGCTGTACAAAATAATGCATATAATATCGAATCAGTGTACAAATGCGTTCCCTAGTCTAAACCCATTATTCTTCCATAGCTCAAGTTGGCATATAAGTATATAAAAACTACTTTGTATTCTATAATGTGAGGGAGGGTATCTTATGTGACTATTCTCTCACAATATGCAAAATCTACACATATATAACTTATAAATGTTGTGAGAGAAAAGTCTCATGAGACCATAGCATAAAATACTTTTTTCATCCTATAGGCTGCTCTTGCCCTAAAAGTGATAGAAACTAATTGTTTATATTTTATGTAGTTGGATAGTTTTAATCTGTTAAATTTTATCTTTGAACTCACATGCAAAGATGAACTTAGAAAATAGACATAACATTTCAGTTTATGTATAGTTTTTTTTTTAAATGATGGGGTGATAATTATATTTGGAGTTTTGGATTCCAACTTTTACATTGAGACAGAATATTATAATAGTTTAGACTTTTGTTAAGAGTGTTATAATTCAACTTGTACTTTTTTTAACGTTTTCAACAAAAATTAGAGTTTAAATCTTCCATTCACCAACTATTGAAACATTAAAAAAAATTATTTAAACTTTAGAAACTATTAAAATATCTTTCTTTGTCTTTCCTTAATAACTTAAGATTCACCCACCATTTACTTCTAATTACTTCATTATATAAGGTAGAGGTATAACTTATTTATTGAAGTTTTTAAGTTTACAAAAAACCAATTTTGTTTTTTTTAATAGAAACATATTTAGTTACTGAGGCATATGAATTGATATAAAAATATATATTGTCATGTCGAATCTGTCACTTTGTTGACGTGACTTCAAGTGAATGATTTTTTTTTTTTTTTTTTGGCTAAACAACAACATTATCATTCAACTAGCAAAAACGATGGCTGTGAGCCTAAAACGATGGCTGTGAGCCTTACAAGCGTCTGCAATTACTACAGGAAGCTACACTCATTGAAACAAAATGCTCTACAAAATCTGATTGCATACTTTGCAGCCTCATGGGCAGCAGTATTGCAACATCTTCTAACCCAACTTAAATTACAATTCAAAAAGAATTTACAAAGATCAAGTATATTACTAATAATCGTAGCAATGGACCAGTCAAGCTGCAAATCAGATATGGATAGGGGTTCAAAACAGGACTTAGCATTTCCTTCGATGATGATATGCTGCCAGTTTTCACTTAGAGCTAGTTGGATTGTCCCGAGCACAGCTGCAGCTTATCAAAATAATATTGACTGCAAAGATCACAAACAAAAGAAGAAAGAAGATTCAAGTGGCTTAAGTTAATGAAGATGAAATGTAGTTGGCTCAGGCATAGAGGCAGAGCATCAGGCAGAGAGGCAGAGCATCAGAACAGAGTAATGGAAGTTTAGCATTTGGGCTTGATATACGACAGTCATGACTAATACAACTTGTAGTTTACAATGTAATGTATATATAGACACGTGTAATATACTGATTGGTTGTGAATAAATAGATCCGTATAATGTGGAATTAGTTAGTTGTAGGTAATCTGTTTTTGGTGAGTGTTCTGGTATAAATACCTCTTGTATTCACAGTGCAAAATTAAGATATACAATTTCAGAAATTTCTACTTCAATCTTTCTCTCTCTTGCTTGTTGTGATCTTCTCCATCCTCTAGCTCTCAGTTTTTCTTATATGGTATCAAAGCGTATGCTTCTGTCAATGGCGAATCAAGACCAGAAATCACAATCTTCTTCTTCTTCTCAATCCATTGCTCCTCGTGAGCTCCTCCAATGGAGGATCCGAGAAGTCCATTTTTCTTGCATCATGGTGAGTCACTAGGTGTAATTCTTGTCACTCAGCTCTTGACAGAAGACAATTACCCTAATTGGGCTAGGGCTATGCGTATGGCATTGGATGCAAAGAGCAAGCGAGGTTTTGTGGATGGTTCCATAACAGCTTCCATGGCAATTACTCCTTTGGAAAAGATTGCCTGGTCAAAGAACAATTCCATGATTTCTTCATGGATCTTGAATTCAGTCTCTCCTCACATCACTGCAAGTGTGATTTATAGAAACACTGCAATGGAGGTTTGGAATTCACTTAGGAATCGTTTCTCACAAGCTAATGGTCCACGGATTTCACAACTTCAGAAATTGATTTCAACAATTATGCAAGGAGATGCAACAATGACTATATTCTTCACTGATCTTCAAGCTGCTTGGGATCAATTGCTCAATCTCAGGCCTCTACCATGTTGTTCTTGTGGTAAGTGTGTCTGTGGAGTCAATGACAAGATCACATGCTTTCATCATCAAGATTCCTTGATGCAATTCCTCAATGGCTTGAATGAAGTTTATTCACAAGTTAGAACTCAGATTCTGATGATGGAGCCAAGTCCCTCAATTGACAAGGCTTTCTCTTTGGTGATACAAGAGGAAAGGCAGAGGGCTTTAGGCTTCAATGGAGGAATTTCAGTTGATTCAACTGCTCTTGCAGTCAAGACTCAAGCTTTCAATCAAGCTAGGAAGAACACAAAAGGAAAGGGTAGACCTGTTTGCAGTCATTGTGGCAAAATTGGTCATTTCATGGAGAAATGCTACAAGTTGGTTGGATTTCCACCAGGGTACAAGCAAAAGGGCAAGGTATCTATGGCTAATCAAGTGGTTCTTGATGGTGAACCTGGTAAATCCGAGGCTGCATCCCAGTCAGGATCTTTTCCTTTCACATCTGAACAATGTCAGCAGCTGTTATCATTACTGAGCTCACATGCTTCTTCTTCTGGCACTAATGAAGCTATTCACTCAGCAAATTCAGCACTCTTAGGTATTTCTTGTGCTTCTTTCCAGGATTCTATTTGTCTTAACTTGAAGAATTCAGTTTTTACTGATAATCTTTCAAACAAAACAGCCTATAATGAGGAAACTTGGGTTCTTGATACAGGGG
The DNA here is from genome assembly GCA_033629205.1 of Lithocarpus polystachyus. NCBI lineage: Eukaryota > Viridiplantae > Streptophyta > Magnoliopsida > Fagales > Fagaceae > Lithocarpus > Lithocarpus polystachyus. The sequence continues at coordinate 41,097,175 of CM066168.1, forward strand.
CTACTGATCATATTATTCATTCTGTGTCCTTGTTTACTAAAATTACTAGTTCTATTTCTTCTTTTGTGCATTTGCCTAATGGTGAAAAGGTTCTTGCTACACACATAGGCATAATTCAGGTCACTTCATCCTTAATTCTTGAGAATGTGATTTGTGTTCCAGCCTTTACATTCAATTTGATTTCAGTAAGCAAGTTAACCAAGTCTTTGGCATGTTGCTTGGTTTTTCTTTCCAACTATTGTTTCATACAGGACCTTACTTGCTGGAAAATGATTAGATTGGGTAAGCTTCATAACAATTTGTACCTGCTACAAACTTCAGAGAATTGCAAGTCTATCTCAGAAGCTACTACTGTCCTAGAGTCAGTTTTGCAGTCTTTTGTTCATTCTGTTTCTCATGTTCCTATTGTTACCAAGCCTTACTTGTGGCATCTTAGATTAGGACATGTCTCTGATGACAAACTTCATCATTGTATATCTGATGTATCTTCTTTCCATTCTAATAAAGAATGTGTTGTTTGTCCTATTGCAAAGCATAAAAGATTGCCTTTTCCTAACTCCAAGAATTTGTCTGATCATGCTTTTGATTTAATCCAATGTGATGTATGGGGACCCTTTGCTAAAGCAACTCATGATGGCTTTAGATACTTTCTTACCATTGTAGATGATGCTACAAGGTCCACATGGGTTTACCTCATGAAATCTAAAACAGAAACTAGGACTTTACTGATTTCATTTTGCAAAATGATATTCACTCAATTTCAAACCAGCATCAAGGTGATTAGAACTGACAATGCTCAAGAGTTTTTCCTCAAAGAGTTTTATGCTCAACATGGGATTATTCATCAACACTCCTGTGTTGCTACTCCACAACAGAATTCAGTTGTGGAAAGAAAGCATCAACATATTCTAAACATTGCGAGGGCATTGAAATTTCAGTCTAACATACCACTTTGTTATTGGGGAGATTGTGTTTTGACAGCTGTTTACATCATAAATAGGCTGCCTAGTACTGTTTTAGATCATAAAACTCCTTTTGAGAAGCTTTATAGCAAGATTCCTTCTTATCATCACTTAGAAGTTTTTGGATGTCTTTGCTTTGCCTCTACATTAGCTCACAATAGGTCTAAGTTTGCTCCTAGATCTATTCCTTGTGTTTTTCTTGGGTACCCTTTTGGTGTCAAGGGTTACAAGTTGTTAAACTTGGTCACAAGGCAGATTTTCATTTCAAGGGATGTTTCTTTTCATGAAACCACTTTCCCATTCATTTCTTCTGTCACTTCACCTCACTCATCTATTTCCCTTCCTCATATTTGTCCTAATGTTGCTAATCCACATGATTCCATGTTTTTGGAACCTGTTATTCCTTCATCAGGTCTTCCATCTTCTGATTATGATCCTATTCAGGTCTCTAGTCCAGTTTTAGACTCTTCTCTTCCTATCATCTCAGATTCTGCACTACCAAATTCTGCTATACCGGATTCTGTTATTACAGATTATGCAAAACCTGCAGCAGAATCTGATTCTTTGCCCCTTGATCAAGGGCATGCTATTGTTCCACATGTCTCTCTTCCTTCTTTAAGAAGGTCTTCTAGGGCTACCAAAATCCCTTCCTACTTGCAAGACTACAAGTGCAGCACTATTATTACCAATCTCATCCTATCAGCAAGTCAGGTTCTTCCTCAGAAAATCCAGGTACAAAATACCCTCTTTCTGACTATCTTGATTCTTCACATCTCTTTCCTTCTTATGCCAATTTTTGCTCTCTTATTACCTCTATTCCTGAACCAAGATTCTATCATGAGGCTGTTAAGGATCCTAATTGGCAAGAGGCCATGAATGCTGAGATTGCAGCCTTGGTTTCTAATAATACTTGGACTCTTACTCCTTTGCCATCAAACAAAAAGGCTATTGGATGTAAATGAGTTTATAGGGTGAAATACAAAGCAGATGGTTCTGCAGAGAGATATAAAGCAAGACTTGTTGCTAAAGGTTTTACTCAGCAAGAGGGATTGGATTTTACTGACACTTTTTCTCCGGTTGCCAAGCTCACTACTGTCAAGACTCTTCTTGCCATAACTGCTGTGAAAGGATGGCATTTGGTCTAATTAGATGTCAACAATGCCTTCTTGAATGGTGATCTGCATGAGGAGGTATATATGCAACTCCCTCAACGCTTTCACAGCAAAGGGGGGAATGTTAAACAAGCATCAAGGCAATGGAATGCTAAACTTTGTTCTGTCATCAAGCAGCATGGTTTTAAGCAATCTAAGGCTGACTACTCACTGTTTACAAAGAAGTTTAATGATTCTTTCATAGCTTTGGTGGTTTATGTTGATGACATTCTCATAGCAAGCAACAATGTTCAAGCAGTTGAGGAACTTAAGGTTTCTTTAGATCAACATTTTAAACTTAAAGACCTTGGAGGTTTAAAATACTTTCTTGGTCTTGAGGTAGCAAGATCAGACAAAGGGATTACTTTATGTCAACGAAAATATGCATTAGAGGTCTTGAAGGATGCTGGAATGTCAGCTTGCAAGCCTAGTAAAGTGCCAATGGAACAGAATTTGAAATTTAGCAAATTTCAAGGAAAATTGCTATCAGATCCAGGTGTGTACAGAAGGTTGGTGGGCAGACTATTGTATTTAACTATCACTAGGCCAGACATTGCATATCCTGTTCACAAGTTAAGCCAATTCATGTCAAAACCTAGGAAACCTTATCTGGATGCTGCTAATAAGGTGTTGCAGTACATAAAAGGTTGTCCTGGACAAGGTATCTTCCTATCAGCTACATCTAATTTCCACTTGAAAGCATATACAGATGCTGATTGGGCATCTTGCATTGATACCAGAAGATCTACTACAGGGTATTGCATATTTTTGGGTGATTCTCTAGTGTCATGGAAGTCCAAGAAATAGTCCATAGTGTCAAGATCTTCTGCTGAAGTAGAATATAGGGCCATTGCTGTCACTGTTTGTGAAATGACTTGGTTACTAGCTTTATTGAAGGATTTAGAGATTTATCATCCTCAACTTGCTCTTATGTTTTGTGACAATCAAGCTGCCATTTACATTGGAGAAAATCTAGTGTTTCACGAGAGAACCAAACATATAGAGGTGGACTGCCATCTAGTCAGAGATAAGGTGCAAGATAATGTTGTTAGGTTGTTTTCACTCCTACACATTCACAATTGGCAGATTTGCTTATAAAAGCCCTCAACAGTCAACAATTGAAATACTTATTGGGCAAGATGAATATTGTGAACATCCATAGTTCAGCTTCTCATCTTGAGGGGGAATATCAAAATAATATTGACTGCAAAGATCACAAACAAAAGAAGAAAGAAGATTCAAGTGGCTTAAGTTAATGAAGATGAAGTGTAGTTGGCTCAGGCATAGAGGCAGAGCATCAGAACAGAGTAATGGAAGTTTAGCATTTGGGCTTGATATACAACAGTCATGACTAATACGACTTGTTGTTTACAATGTAATGTATATATAGACGTGTAATATACTGATTGGTTGTGAATAAATAGATCCGTATAATGTGGAATTAGTTAGTTGTAGGTAATCTGTTTTTGGTAAGTGTTCTGGTATAAATACCTCTTGTATTCACAGTGCAAAATTAAGATATACAATTACAGAAATTTCTACTTCAATCTTTCTCTCTCTTGCTTGTTGTGATCTTCTCCATCCTCTAGCTCTCTGTTTTTCTTATACAGCTTCAGCCTGCAGTGGCGAGCACTATTCATGCATTTTAGCCCAAACTTTAAGCACCTCTCCATTTTTATTTCTAGCCGCCGCCACCAAAGCAGTGGCATTTTCAGACACAGCAGCGTCCACATTGAGTTTAATCCGTCCCTTATTTGGAGCTTCCCAACCATTTAAGCTCTTGTCCTTGGATAAGGACTTTTCCTTCGATAATGTCTTAGCATATTCCATAGTTCTCTTCTTTATATGTTGGGAGGTTTCCATATGTCAATGTGGCCTCCATTGTGCAATAACTGATTCCTCATGAGCCAAATTTATTCTAAAGTAATCAACATTCTTAACGAATCTAGCTCATTATCCTCTCTATTCCTTGCTGATACCACCCCTAAAAAGATGTTAGGATTAACTATGAATTGGACAATATCCTCATTAGTGGAGATCGGTATGCAATCAAATCTCAGACCACCACAACTAGCAAACCAAAGTGCCCTGGCAACATTGCACTTAAAAAATAGATGGCAGCAATTTTCTATATTTTCACCACATAACACACAGTTAGGATCCCCTTCACCAATTCTCTACAAAATATTTTCTTTGGTGGGGAGAGCATTTTGTCCTATCCTCCACAATAGAATTTTTGTTCTTTCTGGAGCTTTCAACCTCCACAGTTTCTGCCAAGGAACATTATTTAGAACATTGCTTGAAGTTTGGTCATGGAAGACTCGATAAGCCGATTTAACACAGAAAGCACCCTTTTGGTCTAGAACCCAAATAAGCTTGTCTGGTCTCGGGCTCAATGGAATTTAGATCTAGATGATTGTTTGAACTGAGGTTGGGTTAAACAACTTTTGGAGAAGGTTGATTTCCAACTTTGACAACCAGCATCAATTAATTGTGATACCATCAAGGGGTTTTGGATGATGCTTTCATCTTTTGGTTTAGGTTTGAACCCTTGAACCTAAGGGATCCATGAATCCATCCAAGCATTAACTCATGTACCATCTCCTATCAAATAACAAGCACCTTTTGCAATAAGCTTTTTAGCCCCTTCTATTGCTTCCCACACTGGTGAAGCTCTCTTGGGTGGATTTTTTTGAAGCCAATCATTTCTTACTTTGTACTTTGCCCTGAGTATTCTCATACATAAGCTATCTCTCTTTGAAGCTATCATCCAAGCAAGTTTAGCCAATAGGGCTTTGTACGGGGAATAGCCCTGGGGTCATTGGGCCGTGGACTCTAGCCTTATAGCATTATGCAGGACAGGGCCCCAAGCCCGTTGGGCCTTGGGCCCTGACTTCGAGATACAACACCTGGCCCTCTCCCCATCGAACTTATGACCTTGATATGTAAGCCTAACAAACGTGACAGGACCATTTCGCCTTGAACATCAAAAGCAAGCCACTCCCAATCAATCTTGACTTGGTCGTGTGTGGTTGCTCAGAAGAACGATATCTCGGCTTCCCAGTATTGCCTTTGGTAATATCGCTGCTGAGCAGGCTTTTAGAGGTGGGCATCAGTTCCAATGCCACTATCACCTCACCCATCTAAAGGTGATGGAATTGGACCTCCATTTGCACTATCAAGGGGAGTAATCATGACACCTCCACTTATCCTAGCCTATAAATAGGAGAAGAGGATGAGGAAAGGGGGTTGGCAATTCTGAGGAGAATAGGGGGATAAGAGAGCAGCTGTTCTAAGAAAGGAAGACGGTGATTCTATGAGGTAAAGAGAGGGATCTGTGGAAACAAGAATGTCCCTGGGCTTCCGAGCATAGGACCACCTACAGTAGAAAACTCAAAAGCCCACAAAACAAATAGATTGTGAGCCTAAATAGAAGTTAAGCCCAATAGCCATAATTTGGGTACGCATAGGCTTGATTCACATGTTTGGCTTTTTTGAAACCTAGCCCTCCTTGGCACTTAGGTTGGCATAACTTATCCCAAGCCCTCCAAGCTATAAATCTCCCTTCAGAATTTTTTGGCCTCCACCAAAATCTTCTGGTTGCTGCATCTTGCTTATCACAAATCTTAGTAGGTATATTGAAAGTAGACATGGAGTAAGTGGGGATGGCCAGAGCCATAGACCTGATGAGAGTGCTTCTTCCTGCCTAAGATAAACATTTATTACGCCATCCCATAAGCCTTACTTCAAGTCTGTCTTGCAGTAATTTGAAGTCCTTGGAAGGTGCTTTAGATAGAAACAATGGAGCACCTAAATATATAGAGTCTTTCTTGAACCCTTTCATCTGAAGAAATTGTTTAATTTCTTTGCATTTTTGTTTTTGACAATGCTTGGAGAAAAACACACCAGATTTACTTCTATTTAAAATTTGGCCTGACCAACTACAATATGTTTCAAGGCACTGATTGATGGCAGCAGCTTTGTTCCTACAAGCCTTGGAAAACAATACAATATCATTAGCATACAACACATAAGTAATGCTAGGCCTCCAACGCTTGCTTTCACGCCACTAATATTATGGTGCTTAAACTCTTTCTCCAAAAGCCTTAAGAGAATCTCTTGCTCCAAAATAAAGATATATAGGGATAAAGGATCCCCTTGTCTTAACCCTCTTTCCGGCTTAAAATTTCTGACTTGTCACCATTTATCAACACCTCAAAACACTGATGTGATGCATTCCATGATCCAATTGATAAACACATCATTAAAACCAAACTTGATCAACACTACTTTAATGAAACTCCAATAAACTCTGTCATAGGCTTTTTGAAGATTAAGCTTAATAGTCATTAGACCCTTTTTCATTTTTCTTGCTTTGAAACTATGTAACATCTTTTAGACAATAACCTGGTTCTCAGCAATCCATCTGTTGTGAATAAAGGCTGACTGACAAGGGAATATAAGCTTATGCAAAACAGTCCTCAACTTAGACACTAATAGTTTAGAAATAATTTTGTAAACAACATTACATAAACTAATAGGTCTATAATTATTGAACGAGCAAGGGTTATCAGTTTTGGGTATAAAGACAATTAAAGAGCTATTTACCTCACTTGGTAGCCTACCATCTTCAAAAAATGAGGTCACTGCGTTTATCACCGTTTCTCCCACTATTGGCCAATATTCTTTGTAAAATAGTACATAAAAACCATCGGGTCTAGGAGCTTTGAGGTCACACATTTGAAACTAGGTATTCTTGATGTTTTCAAGAAAGGGTATGCTACATAACAATTGGTTCTCCACATCTGAGATGCAAGGAGTGACAAGATCATCTAATTGCTGAGGAGTTTCAATCTCTTCTTCACTGAATAATATCTTAAAATTTTCTAGAAAAAGTTTCTTATTTCCTTAGGTTCCGTGACCCAATCTCCAGCATTGTTTTTGACTACCTCTATAGTGTTTCTTCTTTTGTGAACAATTGTTGATAAGTGGAAGAACCTAGAGTTCTTATCCCCTTTTTTCAACCACAATTCTCTAGATTTTTGCCTCCATGGAACCTCACTTCTGTAAAGCCATTCATCTAGCTCATTTTGTAGCCTTGTCTCCAATCTATTATTCTCTTCAGAAATTGCTTTTCCTTGAATTTCCTTGAATTTTTGCATTAAAGAGCTTATCCGAGTTTGTATATTGCCAAAAATTTCCTTGTTCCACTTACAGAGTGCTTCTCTAGTGGCATCTTGTTTCTTGCAAAGTCTACCTAGCTGTAAACCCCACACCTTTATATTCTAGGCTTGTTCAATCACTCCATGGCACCTCTCATCCTGAATCCAAGCAACTTCAAAGCAAAATGGACGGGGGCTAAAGCCATCATCAAGATTTGTGTCTAAAAGGATAGGCAAATGATCTGAATTTAAAGCCCTTAAGTGTTGAACAGATGCTTTTGGGAAGACTAGTCTCCAAGATATGTTAGCTAATCCCTTATCTAATCTTTCCTTAATAGCAGCACTTCCCCATCTTCCTTTAGCCCACGTAAACTTATTTCCTGAGTACCCCAGATCAATTGCTTCAAGATCAAACATCATCTCCTTTAGGCAATTAGGGGTTGATGTTCCAACTTTTACTCCCCCATACTTCTCCTCCGCTTTTACTATGTAATTAAAGTCTCCCAAGCAAACCCATGGGCCTTGGAAGGATTCGAGGATAGCATAAAGATTTTCCCAAGCCTTTCTCTTCTTTGCGGGATACGGTGGTCCGTGAAAACCCACCAACAGCCATTCGCACATAGCTTCTTTTATTTTAACATCCAAAAGATTTTTATTGAATTCCTCAATTTCCACATTTGCTCCTCACTTCCACATCAAACATAGACCACCCCCTTTACCCTTTGCATCAACAACTAGTTTACCAGAAAATCCAATAGCATCTTTAACTTCTTCCTTACGTGTCTCATTAGCTTTCGTCTCACTCAGGAACACAAATTCAGGTTTAGACCTTTTTATTTGAGCCCTTAAGGCTCGAACTATTGAGGCATTGCAGATGCCTCGATAGTTCCATCATAAGATCCTTGTGGGAAGGTTGGGGGCATGATAGAGACCTGGTTAAAATTAAAGATGAAATTGAAAAGCAGAAATTATGAATCCCAACAACCACAAAAATATTCAATTTTATACCAATGAAGTTAGAGAAGCAAAGCACTTACAAAGTTTCAAAAGGAATTGCTCCAATTAGAGAGCGACTCACTTCCGTGATGGAGCCATAAGACTGGAATAATCATTCACCAGTGAGACCCACACCGAAGCCAGCTAGTTCAAGGGAGAAAGATATTTTGTGTAGTTTATGGGATAGGTAGAGAGGTAGGTATGAATACTAAAATTTGGGGATAGATTGATGAGAATTTCAGATCTAGTTCAAAAATGACCCACAATGAGAGTGGGGAGAGAAGTCCCACACGCTGGTGGTGGAGAAGAGCCACACGGAGGTGGAGAGAAACCACACTGAGGTGGAGGAGAATGCCACACGGAGTTGGAAGAAAAATCCACACGCCTCATGTGAATGATATATAATGGCTCTTGTTAACGATTGTACAAATGCACCCATTAAAGAGGAATAAATGAGTTCCATTGCTATATAATAAAAGTAAATAAACAAATGTTTCTTTAACTAAATAATGTGCAACTTAAAAAAAAAAAATTGATCGATTACAATAAAAAATTCAACTTTAACCAATGCATTAAGACTCTCTTAAATCAGACTCATAATAAAAATGATATTATTGTAAGTTTCCCAATCCTTAAAGCTTGGGTTCCAAGGAGTGGGGGAACAAGTTCAAGTAATAACTCAAGAGTGATGGAGAAAAGTGGTGGCTCCATGAAAAAAATATGGCAAAAATGCAAAACTGATCCTCTGACTTTCACCTTTTTTTCATTTCAGTCCTCTAACTTTTAATTTTGTCATTTTAGTCCTCTAACTTTCAATTTTTGTCAATTCAAGACTCTGTTAGGTGCTCAGTTAATTCTGTCGTTACACTGTATAAAACGACACCTTTTTTTTTTGGAATAAAAAGAAAATAAAAAAATCTGAAAAAAGAAAAAAAAAACTTCACCAACGGAGCACTTATCAGTTACACACATTTGTCAATAAAAACTTTGCAACGAATCATGACCCTAGTGCAAACATCGGTAGCATAAACAGCAGTCTCCTTTCGACTACTATAAGTAGCAATCGACCCTCGACATGGACAATAGCACCACCAACTTCATCAACAAGGTTTGCAATTGCACCTGAAACCAAGGCAGAGCACACCTGTCACCAATCCCATCACTGATTCAGTCAAGGCAAAGCAGCGAGAGTGGTGGTGGTTTACACAGCGAGCAGGGGCGCCCTGCATGTGACTCGGTGAACTCAGTCTCCTTCTCTCTCTCTCTTTCTCAAACCGGCGCACTCACTCACTCACTCACACACACACTCTCTCTCTCTCTCTCTCTCTCTCAATTTGGTTGTTTTGGTGGGTTAGGGATTTGGGTCTTTTGGTTCAAGGGAAGGGGAATTTGGGGTTTGTTTTCTTTTGGTTCAGTGGAAGGGTCGTCGTTCCCCCTTGATTTTTTTTTTTTTCTGATTTTCTTTTTATTCCCAAAAAAAAAGAACAAAACTTCGTCGTTTTATTCAGTGTAACAGCAGAATTAATTGAGCACCTAACGGAGCTTTGAATTGACAAAAATTAAAAGTTAGAGGACTGAAACGACAAAACTAAAAGTTAGAAAACTGAAATAAAAAAATATGAAAATGAGAGCGTCAATTTTACATTTTTGCCAAAAAAAATATTTTCCATATCATTCACAATTGACTTCAATAAATGTGCATGTTTACCGTTGCTCCATGATATTTAAGTTAAAACACAAGTGGATTCTCCAGCCTCCACTTCTTCTCTGTGCAACCTGAGCCACAAAGAACTTAAGAAAACGTCCAGTTGAGTGGACCAGCAAAGGGCCCACTAAGTCCATTCCCAGATAAGGCAAAGATAAGACCCAGCCCTTCACACCCGTCAGATGGATACGCACCCTCATCCGACGGCCACAAAGCCACACCCTGGATTATCCAATCAACCTCGATAAAAATACTCCACCTTCTTCACCAAATATAATCCAACTCCTTTCACCAACACACACACAGTATCAGTCTCAACTCTCAAACCCATTAGCCCAAAATCCATGGCTGCCACTGCTGCTACATCCTCCTTCATTGGAACAAGGCTCCCAGAAGTGTACTCGAACTCGGGTCGAATCCAAGCCCGGTTTGGATTCGGGACCAAGAAAAGCCCACCAAAGAGACCCTCAAAGCCTAGTAACGATCGTCCACTGTGGTACCCAGGAGCTAAAGCTCCAGAATGGTTAGATGGGAGCTTGGTTGGTGATTATGGGTTCGACCCATTTGGGCTTGGCAAGCCAGCTGAGTACTTGCAATATGAATTGGACTCGTTGGACCAGAACTTGGCTAAGAATTTGGCTGGTGAGATTATTGGGACAAGGTCTGAGGTCGAAGACGTGAAGTCCACACCGTTTCAGCCATACAGTGAGGTGTTTGGGCTGCAAAGGTTTAGGGAGTGTGAGCTCATTCATGGAAGGTGGGCTATGTTGGCTACTCTTGGTGCTCTCACTGTTGAGTGGCTCACTGGAGTTACCTGGCAAGATGCTGGAAAGGTATGGAATAATTGTAATTTTTTTTATACTGATTGACTGCGTTATTTATCATTAAACTGAGACGCTAATCGATTTTTGATATTGAGCTAATTGGATCTCACTAGTTGTAATTAAGTGATTGTATTTTGGTAATGTGGTGCTTACATGTAACATTTTTGCATGTGTTAAGAATTCCAGTAGTTACTAGGATTGGTTCCATTGTTAGCTAGTTTGACTATTTAACCCAAAATTTTCATAACTTTTCTTCTTCTTTTATTTCAATGCAATAAGTTGTGAATCTTGTGATAGGTAAATAACAAAAGTTTTTTAATGGTGAGTTATAGAAACTTTAATCCTGTTTTAATTATAACTCAGTATGTTAATAAGGTGTGAAAAATATTTTGTATATTTAACGTTCCTCGCTAGTTTTGACGTATTAGATGTGAAATTCAAGTGGGATATAGAGTTATTGGCCAAAATGAGTTGTTTTAGGCTATAGCATGCTATATGCATAAGAGTTTGAGTAGGAGACTCGAGTGATCACATAGATGTAAGTTGAGTGATGTTAAGAATATTTTAAATTATTTTTTAAGTTTTATAAAATGATGCATCACTAATTTTTTTTTAAATATTTATTAATTAGATTGTCATATTTATCGTCGTGTTAGTTTTTAATTTTTTTAAAAAATTGATAGTATTTTTTTAAGGAAAATATTAATCAATGCCCTTAGGATATTAATTTAAAAGCTATTTTTAAAAACTTTTTATTAGGAAAATAATAAAATAATAAATATTGTTGACAACTTTTCAAACTCCTAACGGCATGATTAGATGGGTGAAACCGTGAAAGAACCAATACAATTATAACATGATCAAGAATAATTAAATAATTTTATATGTGGAGACTAAGTATGCGTTTGGATACCGCTTATTTTGCTGAAAACTGAAAATTGAAAAAAAAAATATTTTTTTACTGTTTGCTACAGTGAATATCACTGTTCATTGGCCTAAAACACTATTCATGGCCAATGAACAGTGACATACACGGGACTTAAAAAAAAAAAACGCAACAAACTTCAAATGCGGCAATCGTGCCGCGTTATCCAAACAAAGCTTAAAAGTGTACATGACAAATTATAATTGGTAGAGCATAAAATAAAACACTAAAAATGGGATAAAGGAAAGTGTGTATTTGCAATTTTCCTTTTAACTATAGCAGTAATAATGCAAAACTAGAAAGGCTTAATAAGTTGAAATTATGACAAGGGCATGTAATGAATTCAAACCTACTGAGCTAAAAAAAACTTTAAATTGTTGCTGTTTCAGGTGGAGCTGATTGAAGGTTCATCTTACCTTGGCCAACCACTTCCATTTTCCATAACCACATTGATATGGATTGAGGTTCTAGTCATTGGATACATCGAGTTCCAAAGGAATGGAGAGTTGGACCCTGAAAAGAGACTTTACCCTGGTGGAAAGTACTTTGATCCTCTTGGCTTAGCCTCTGACCCAGAAAAGAAGGCCACTCTTCAATTGGCAGAGATCAAGCATGCCCGTTTGGCCATGGTTGCATTCCTTGGCTTTGCTGTCCAAGCTGCTGTCACTGGAAAAGGTCCTCTCAACAATTGGGCTACCCATTTGAATGACCCTCTCCACACTACCATTATTGATGCATTTACCTCCTCATAAGTACCTAGTCTTACAAGTTACACCCTGTTTTCTTTGGTCTGTGAACGTTTTACTTAGCTGATGAACTATGATTTGTACCCTATGTTGTAAAAATTTTAAGTGACATTTAATAGGCTAAGCAGAATGTTTTATTTCCAACATGCGGTGTGATCATGTCACATAGATATGGAGCTTTGAAATTAGAGCAAAAGACACCTCCCCTTAATTCCTCTCCATTTTCCTCGGTGAACAAACCAATGATGTGAGTTAGATTGTGAGCTTGTTACGCTGGTGTACCAGTGAAAATCGTGTACGGTCTACCCATATTAAAAGCCTTAAGAATACCCCACTTGGCATGCTTTGTACTATTTCTTAAGTTTTTCTAAACACACCTTGTACTATTAAACGGCAAGAATTCAACTTGTAATCCAAACTTCAAATATAGTTTAAAATAAAGAAGTAACCGAAAACGCCCCCTTTATTTATTTTCATGGTGAACTGACAATTTTTTAATGAGCATAATGGTAAGAGACTTGCCTTCTATTTAGGAGAAGGTATATGGTATACCATGCATTCAGAGTATGTTTCTTCCTCTCATATGGGAGTGACCCCTACATGTATGAGGTCTACTTCATGTGAAAGAGGAAACATACACGGGATATATGATGTATTTTCTCCCTGTTTAGATAACTCAATATAGGGGTTTCTCAAAAAAAAAAAAAAAAAAAAAAAAGATAACTCAATATGGGGATAACAAATATAAGATGTGGTTGGACTTGGATCATGCGATCTTCAAAGAGATACCAATAATGTGATGTTCGCTATCTAAGACCAAACGTTGGCAAAAACAGTAATCCTTGAATGTTTTTGCAAATATTAACATTTTGATTGTTTTAAACATTTTTAAAATATTTTTTTCAAGACTTTCTGTATTTGGTACGACTAGAAAATAAAGCCAAAAGAAAATGAGAGATCTAGTCAATGAAAAACTTTTGTAAGTACTTTGGAAGGAGAGGGTGTGCAATACTCAGTAGTAAAAAACATCCTCTAAAAAGCATTGAACGATAGAAAGTAAAAAGGAAAAGTACACAAGACTTGGTGTGGTTTCTGCTTAAAAATGAATCCCTAAAATCTTGAATGTAACACACTTCTTATAGTATTTGTAGGGGTGTTAGGCCCAACAATACATATATTTATGTACATATTGGGCTGGGGTCCAATCCGAGAACATAAAGTGGTCCGAGGAGGGGTGAACGTTATTAGGGGAGTCCGTGTTAGTAAGTTAAGAGGTTGGTTTTAATCATAAGGGTGGTCCGAGGATGAATGCCTCCTCAGCTGAGCAAAGCCGAGGTCCAAGGGGATGGTCCACCATCCAGGGCAATATTCCAAGTGATTCTATTAATACGAATAAGCATCACAAAAGTGTAGGATAGGGGAAAGTCCTAAAATATCTAAAGAAAAAGCTGCTACCACCACATTAAATGCTCTGTAGCTAACTCTCTGGCCGCATTAATGAAGAAGTGATACTTGAACAGAAATTTTTAGCTTTATAGTTACTACTAGAGACTTCAGGAAGGTGTTGATGAAACAAGGATTAACACTAGCAATCTACTCTACACGTAGAGGGTAGAGATGAAGGAAAGAAAAGAGTATAAAACAGAGAAAAAGACCCTGAAGAACAGGATCGAGAAATTAAGAGAAAAACACTGTAGCAATTAAGAGTTGAATTTGTAATCAAACTTGAGAGAATTATATAAAAACTGATCTTCTCGGACTAAGCCAATGACGATTTTTTTTAGATTTAACTTGTCTATCTTCATTTTCTTGTCATCTGGATTCACTTTACTAGTTGCCTAACTTATTAAAACTCAGTTTTCCAACCCACTCCTTACAAACTCATTGTATTGGGCTCTTTGGGCCTAAGTTCATCCATCATTTGGGCTTGGGTGCAAAATTGTGACCTTACAGTATTGTTTTATGTGTAAACCATTAAACATATGTAAAAATATACGGTAGCAAAAATTTCTTATCCTACTTGACTTGTGCAGATTTGTCTCACCCCAAATGTCTATATATACATATCTATGTAATATACTTTTAAATTATTTTATGTAACTTAGTCTTTTTTCATACATATCCTATTTAATTATAATTTATTTTTTATGCATATTCTATTTTCATCCTGTACTACATTTGTTTTCTTTCTTGTAACATTTTCATGAGTACCCTTCCCATCTCACTTTCATCTGTACCAAATTAATGTTGAAGTCTTTATGATTGAAATGATTATTGAAGCCCAATGGGTCTACATCTATCCTTGAATGTTGTCGAGTATTACTCAAATCCCCACCATTTTTGTAAACCCATTAAGGATAACAAAATACCTCCAACTCATTTTGTCTCTCACCTTGTATGGGTTTTGCACATCCCAAAGGAATAGGGCAACTATGATATTTTCACATAACAACATCACAATGAATTAAGTGTTTTGTTCATAATTAATAGGTTTATTTTGTTCTTTTTTTGATAGATATGATATAATTTTAACCTAGAACATTCACTTCATAATAATTTCTTTTTATCATTAGATCAAGACATTGATTAATTTCTAATATAAGTTGAGTTTCAAAAATCATACATACATATAAAAAAATCATAAAGAAGAACAAAAACAATATAAATCTTATAAAAAGTAAACTTATAAAAAGATTTTACTAATATTGATACAGTAAAAAAAATAAAATTAATTAAAAAAATTCATATATACACACACCCCTAATTTTATATATATATATATATATATATACCTAAAATTTTCATACATACATACCTACACACATAAATACATACACATACATGCATATACAAATAATCATAACAAAGAAAAAAAACAATATAGCTCTTATAAAAAGAAAATGATCAAATCTTTTTACTGAAACTGATACAGTAAAAGAAATTTAATAAATATATATACACACGTGTGTGTGTGTGTATATATATATATATATAAAAGAAAATGTTTCTCAATTATCAAAAATAAAATGTTTGTCTCAAAACTAGTAAACTTAACTAGTGAACCATTATCACCTCAAAGGAATGACGCGAATTCCATACAAAAAGATAATACTTAAAGAGGTTTCGAGCTCTCACATAATAATAACATCCGGGTCTCTCCTTCACTTAGCAATATATGACCCAATGACCAATTCTCGCATGAATTGCTAAGAATCCATTAAGTCCAACATTGGCTTGGTCATCAAAAGATCGGGGAACGAATAACCTTAAAACACTGTTACATGTCTTAAAAATCTCCAATCCTTAATTACTGAATTTAAAAGGGTTTTGGAGTTATTTTAGTTGTTTTAGAAATTTTGTAGTTATTTTGGTCAATTAGAGTTGTATTTTTTTTTTATGGAAAAATGTTAGCGGAAGTAAGCTCATTGGTTTTTATAAACTATTTTTTCAAATTTTTTATGGAAAAATAAAAATTCATTATTTTTTTAAAAAAAAATTTTATATTTTCAAAAGAGTGATATTAAAATTTTTTCTAAAATGATTTGTTAAAATATATTTTAAGGGCATCCATAGAGGACAAACTCGGAAACCCTCCTCGACATCTCACCCAATGTTCTCACTCGCGGCAACATAATATCAGCTTACTCTCTGCTGGAGCTTTCGCAGCTACAGCACTGTCTCGATCACCCAAACACCGCATTCTTCTTCAAGTATGGCGGTCTTGCTTTTTTATTTATCATTTTTAATTTTCCCAACAGAGAATGGTTTTTTTTTTTTTTTTTTTTTTTTTTTGGCTTGGGTTTGCCGAGCACTAAAATTATGAACATCATTTGCATTTGCTTTCAACTTTTATCAAATGGGTCTTCGTAGTTTGGCTGTTCATTGAGTGTTGCTCTTGCTTTTGAGCGATGCAAAAATCACAGGTGCATGCTGTTGTGGATATTTACTATTGCCTACAAGCTGTTTGTTAAAATGCGTTCATGGGTATTGATTAGTTTCTTGTCAATAGCTATGTTTGTTGTAGACTTGTTGTTGATGAGCTATCTGAATTACTTAGTTCTTGTGCTGAAAAACCTGATGGTTGTTACAGATGGTTCCATTTTGCTCCCGATATATGTAGTTGTATTGAAACTTTGGAATGGGAACTCAAAGTCTTTTGTGGAATTCTGTGAAGAAGTTTTTAACCTGTGGGCTCATAGGCCTCACTATTTCTGATCGGTATGCAAGTATTGTTCCGGTGCGAGGTGCTTCTATGTCTCCCACATTTAATCCTCGAGCTGGAAATTTTACGGGTACATTTCTTGAAAGATAAGAATCGAACAATGTGCTGTGCCATAAAAAGAGTGAATTTTGTTGTTTGACTATAGTATGTGTTTGGTTGCAGATGACTATGTTTTGGTGGAGAAGTTTTGCCTTAAAAAGTACGAGTTTTCACACGGCGATGTGGTAGTTTTCTGGTAATTTGTTGTTCCTCTGGTGTTGTTTAAGTAGCTCTCTTACTCCATTGGCTCTAAGCACATGCAAAGGCTTAGCACCAACATTGTCTAATATTAAATAAATAAATTTAAAAAAAAATTCTAATGTGTTTGAATATGGTAGTGCTAGAAGCTTTTGTATTATACATATCAATGAAGAGAAAGTTGTGATTACCTAGATTTTGTGATAACGTTGAGAAATGCTGCCAAGGCCTCTCTCTGATTGGCTCTCCATTCAGCATTCTGGATTAACGCTTGACTATAAAATATGAGGGGGAAATAGGTTTGTAAAAGAGTGAATGTTGACAAAACTATACGAGTAAATTTGTAGTTGCATTGGGTAGAAATGACCATGTTCTTTGCACAGGCTTCTTGAAATATTTTACTTTTATCTCATTTTTCTTCCCCAATGAAATTTGATTTTGTTAAATCTGGGAGTTCATAGAGTGACTGAAAATTGAGAGAGATGGATAATTAATTTAGGTAGATGATAGTTAGTGAAGAGTGGAATGTGGGATTTGAGGTAAGTGTTGGTTTTTAAGTTTTGAGTTAAGAAAAAGTGGGGGCGCAAGTACAGATGGTTATACCTTCTGCGTAAGTTCCTGAACAACATAACTAGCAGTTCACTGTTGTCCAGGATTAACCAAAGTAGATTTGATTGTCTGGAATTAACATATTCCTAGTCATTTGAGTTTGATTTCAAAGAAACCTAATTCCTGATTGCATCAAGCAATCCAACCCTTTAAATGGTGGTGATACCAATTGACTGAAAAAAAATTGTGACAAACTTATTCAAGCTCCAACCATACTTTGCAGATATGCTAATAGATCTCTGACAACTGCTACTTGGGAGAGATCTCTGTTTTCCTCCGGAAAATCTGGCTACATAAATTTGGGGTTTGTACACTTTAATTTCATGTCTTTGGTGTTCTAGAGAAAGTGTACTCTCGTTAAGTTTATGCTTTGGGTAGGCTTAAGGGTTGTAGTAAGCTAAAGCTAAACTGAGCTTGGGATGATAGTCTGTCAGCTAAAAGTTTTTCATAGGTAAAATGAATTTGAGTTTTAGATAACCATTTACTAATCCTGGTTAAGTTGCCATGACTTGGCTTGTTTAGTGGATCAAACCACATTCAAACCTGATCCACGGCTGAGCTTTATTGTTTTGATTACAATTAACTAGGGTATAACTCGTGGTAATTCAGTAGATTGAGCTAATTGATTATTATAAATAATTTTTAAAGTGTTAGTGAGTCCTTGCTATTCCCATTTTTGTGACTGGTCTGAGTTGATATTAGGTTTGCTTGTGCTTGAGTTGACTAGCTAAAGAAACGAGCCTCAAGTCAAAGTTTGAGCATGGCTTGATTTGTCAATGACAAGCAACCTATTCTCAAGCAGAGCATTGAGTTGCACTGGACTGATTTGGTCACTAGCCTAGGTATTTCTTAATCTCATCTGAGTTGCATGCATCCCAATCTTTGACTTAAATCTTGGGCTCTGACCAATATTGGGTGTCACTATGCGTTAGTGTTTATACATATGGTATTTTGTTTTCCTTCTCATATGATTATATTGAGTATTGAGCATATGTAACTGACTAAGTATACAAAAGGTATGATGATTCATTTGTTACTGTTTTTTTAAGTAATCTTTGATGCCAACATTTCAGTCTGATAATATTAGAAACAACCTTCTGCAGCTCCCCGAGTAATCACAAGGAGAAACACATAAAGAGAATAATTGCCTTACCAGGAGACTGGATTGGTACTACTCATAATTCGCATGATGATGTGTTGAAGGTTCCCAAAGGACATTGCTGGGTAGAGGGTGATAATTCAGCTTCTAGCATAGATTCCAGATCTTTTGGCCCAGTAAGTTTCCCTTTCCAATGTTTTTTTTTTTTTTAGTTTGTTTGAATAAGATAGTATCTGAAAGTTTAATATGGAAAAAGAACCCCCCCCCCCACCCACCCCTTCCAAACAAAAAAAATAAAAAGTGTTGCGACTACGGCCAAAATTATATTGGTTCAGTTGCCAGATGATGCAGAATTTTAAGCACTTGGCAGCAGATAGTTAAATTTGCTATTTATTTTCTCAGGAAATTACTCTCTACTTGTGGTGAAAACTGTCAAATATGAAATAGGATTTTTGTGATGATTTTGGTAAACAAAGTCAGTTCATATTGTCAGCACAAAATTTACGAATTAGTATCATAACTACTCTACTAAACACCATTAAATATTTGTTTCTAAATGATACACTTCTGGAACAAGCTTTTGTGTGCAAGGAAATTAAGTTATTTGTCTGCTATATCTGTTCATGCATGGCACTTTGAAGTGTATATAGTCTTTCTCACTTCACCTCCTGAGCACTTTGCCTAACTTGTGCATGCTTTTTATTGGCAGATTCCTCTGGGTTTAGTTAAAGGAAGGGTGACCCACGTCGTGTGGCCTCCTCGGAGAATAGGTTTAGTCGAGAGAGTATTTCCTCAAGAAAG
Source organism: Lithocarpus polystachyus (assembly GCA_033629205.1). Classification (NCBI taxonomy): domain Eukaryota; kingdom Viridiplantae; phylum Streptophyta; class Magnoliopsida; order Fagales; family Fagaceae; genus Lithocarpus; species Lithocarpus polystachyus. The sequence continues at coordinate 41,116,614 of CM066168.1, forward strand.
AGTTTCTTCTTTAAAGTAGTATTTCAACTGGATTATTTGCAAGGGATAACAATTTTGTACTTTTCATGATTAATTTCCTCTTGGGCATTTGCCTAGGCAGTGATTTTTTTATTGGTACCATCTTGTCAATGATTGTTGATCTATAAGTTAGACCCTTACAGTGTGAGCTATGTTGGGTTTTGCCTCCATTTTTTTTTTGTTTGGGGGGGTGGGGGGGTGTGTGTTGTGTTATTTTTGAAGTTATATATACATTCTTAAAAATTCACAAACGTAAAGAGGAGTACATGACTAGATTTGGCCTTTTGGAGCTAAGATGGTCAACATGTTTGGTTAGGACTAATGTTGTGTTTAGCTCAATGTAAAATGATTTTAGTGTAAAAAAATTTCAGTCGAAAATGTTTTTGGGAAAGGAAAATATTTTTGGGTATTTGGTTGCATTCCAAAAAATCTGTTGGAAAATATTTTCATGTGTTTGTTTTTGTTCTTGAAAATGCTCTGAAAAACACAATTTCTACCTATTTCTCACATTTTCTCAGCTTCTAAACACATATTATAATAAAAATCCCAATATATAAACCCAAAGAAACAACACAAAAAAAAAAGAAAAAAAAAAAAAAGAAAAAACGAAAATCTCAATTCCACAAACCCAACACTAGATCGAGAGAGAGAGAGAAAGAGGGTTGAGGCAACAATGGCGAGATCTGAGAAAGAGAGAAACAACGATGGCGAGCTTAAGAGAGAGAGAGAGAGAGAGAGAGAGGTAATGGCAATAAGATTGGGGGCGAGGTCTAAAGGCCCCGTCGAGGTAGATGTGGTCCAATCTAGTCTCGGTGTTTGTTGTTAGTGGATGGGTGGGCATAGTGGTTTGATTGGTTTGTTTATGGGTGGGTGGGTCAAGGTGGTCCGATCAATTCATGGGTGGGTCACGGTGGAGCGACGATGACGACGGTCCAGTGAGAGAAGGCGTGAACTTGCAATGGAGCCATGGGTAAGCTCTCTCTCTCTCTCTCTCTCTCTCTCTCTCTCTCTCTCTCTCTCTCTCTCTCTCTCTCTCTCTCTCTCTCTCTCTGTGTTCAAGTAGGCTGAAAATGGGTGTAAGTGGTTTGAAGGTAAAATAGAAGTGTAAACTATTTAACACTTCAGGGGTTGTTATTTTGCAGTCAACGAAAATCATTTTCCGTTTGACTAAATTTTTCGGCCAATCCAAACACTCCTCATGGTGTAAAATATTTTTCGTATTTTTAAAGCCAAAACAAACACAACCTAACTTTTTTTCTTTCCATTTATTTTGTATGAAACCCACCTAAGAGCACTACCATCAGATGTGTCAAATGCCAAATATTTGGTATTTGACACACCAAGCACCACTATTCAAGCTTTATAAGGTGTGCCAAATGTGTCAAAATTTTGTAACATGCTACAGTACCGTCTCAAATATGAGACGGTACAGACATCAATGCCAAAAATATTTTGGCTTATTTTATTGACTTTTCTCTCTCCTCCCATCACATCTCTCTCTCTGATACATATCTCTCGCTCTCTCTCTCTTTAGTTCTCGCCATCTCGCCATCGTCAATCTCACCACGCCACTAACTACAAGTCTCTCTTCCTCTTCACTGATCCTCCCAATTGGACATCTCAGCCTTTCTTCCTCTTCGCCAATCTTGCTCATTCACTCTCTCAGCCTCGCGTCGCCACCAACGTCCAATCTCGCTTCCAATCTCACCACCGATCTCTCCTCTGAACTCGCCACCGATTTGCCCAACCTCCTCTCCTCAAGATCTCGGTCGTAGTGGTTGTGGTGTTATGGTTGTTGTTGTTTTTGGTGCAGTGGTTGATATTGGTTGTGGTGGTTGTTGTTGTGGTGTTTTGTTTTTTTGGGTTGTAGCAATGGCTAATATTGGTGGTCGGTGATTGATCTTGTGGGGTGGCTGATATTGCTTGTGGTGGTTGTTGTTGTGGTGTTTTATTTTATTCTTTTTTTTTTTTTTTTTTTTGGTAGCAGTGGCTGATATTTGTGCTAATATTGGTGGTCATTGGTTGATCGGGGGGTGATTGTTGGTTGTGGGCTACTGGGCTGTGAGTGATTTGTGGCGGTGGGGTTTTAACTTGAAAGAGTTTTTTTAGATTATTTTAAAATGTTGTATATGTTATTTTAATGTGTTAAAGGGAAGAATAAAATATCTGATAAACAATGCATTGTAAAATGGTGTGTTAAAATAAAAAAAAATAAATTTTTATATGAGAAAATGGCATTTGAAATGCAATACCTAATGGTAGTGCTCTAATTGGTGGCGAAACTGATGAGTGTCTTAAAGAGCATGAATAGGTCCCTTCTATCAATTCAGTTCACCAATTATTGTAGCTGATGTTGTTGTTTTCTCGTTCCCCAATAAGGCTATTTTAGTGGAAGGGGAGGTACTATCACTATCAGAAATCTTATAGAGCAAAACTTGCCTACTAAGGTACCACCAAAGCCTTGTTGGGTAAGAATTCTATCCTTTCGCCTTTTTTTTGTTTTTATTTTTTTGCTGGCCTTCATGAATGATTTTTTTTTTTTAATGAATTAAGATCATAATAACAACAACAATAGTAATTAGGAATTTTGGGGAGAAATAGGTTTTCTGTCAGGAATTGTTGGTGACCATTTTTTTTTTCTTCACATTTTAAGTTAGAAAGTTGTAATTGGAGAGAAACATTACTTCCACGAGTTAACCATTGACATTAATTCTGATATATATTTTTTTCTTAATAATTTGATAGTTATAACTTATAATAAAGGATAAAATACTATTTTGGTCCCTAAACTTTATCAAAAGTTTGTTTTTCATCTTTAAATTTTAAGAAGTTTATTTTTCGTTTCTAAACTATTGAAAAGTTTATTTTTCATCCTTAAACTATTGAAAATTTTTTATTTATGTCCTTAAACTTTACTTAAAATTTGTTTTTCATCTCTAAATTATTGAAAAAAGTTCTTTTTCATCTTTATTTTTTATTTTTGTAAATTATCAAAAAAAAAAAAACTCTTTACAAAGTTGAGAAATGAAAAAAGAACTTTTTAAAATTTAGGGACAAAAAATAATTTTTTGTTAAAATTTAAAGACAATAATAGTATTATACTTTATTATATACTGATTGCTGCACAAAATGTGAACAGTGTATGAAAAAATTTATGGTATTTGACATTATTTTCATCAGCTCATTTGGCCTGCTTACTGGCAATCAATAACTTGATGGCAAATAATTAGTCACAGACTGTCAGGTACTATGCCAATTAAAAGCATTATTAATGCATCTCCCCAACACCCCCCCCCCCCCCCCCCCCCCCCCAAATACCAAAAAAAAGCGATTTTAAAAAGAAAGTGCTACAAGTTATGTACAATTTCTTTTTAGGCAGAGAGTGGGGATGGGAAATACGGGATTAGAATCACATTTTTTTATATTTTAAAAAATTAGAAAATTTTATTAATAGTAGCTATTAATCATGATATATCAGCGGCTAAAGTAGGCAACTAGGCATAAAATATGGAGGTAAGTCCTCCAGCCAAACAGACCATCATTTTGTTTTGTTCGGTTGAGAATTTGGACGAAAATTTCATTAAAGAAAAGTCAAATCGGTTTGAATTACGAAATTGAAGAGTGAAAGAATATTTTTCACCTATAGCCAGACACATGTGACATGTTTAGTATATTTAGCAAAATTATGAGCTTAAACCGCAATTATATTACAAGATTTTTTTTAAACAAAATTTTAATGTTACACGTTACAACAGCTAAGCAAAGTGTGTCACTAGTCATGCCGGCCTCTTTTAAAATGAGTAATGTTAAAGATGCATAAAATAACACAATTATATACCACAATTTGCTACGTAGCTAGTTAGTAGAGGTGTCCTCGTATAATCCGCCACCACTTATTTATTCTTTATAACTTTTTATATAACGAGTTATGGTATAAAGTTGTGACATTTTAGGGTGCTCTTTTACAACATATAGAGAGGGCACACTTAAAACAACATCGGTACGATGAAACGATTCGATTGCTTTCGAGCTGTGTGTGTAACTGCTGATAAAGATCAAAAAAAATTAAAAAAAATAAAAACCCAATTTGCCTTTTATCCTAGATAAAACTTTTTCTGCATCAAGAACAAATCTGCATTGTGGTAACCCCATCTTGTTGATTTTATATTTTCTGCTGATTTTCATGAACTTTGTTCCAATCTGCTTTATGGGTTTGTTTAGTTTGGTCTCTTTTTTCTCTTATTTTGTCTGACATGGAGATCGGTTTTCGGTGGCTATAAAGGGGAAGAAAGGGAGAGAGAGACAGAGAGAGATTGTTTGATTGCGGTGTGTGTGTGTGAGAGAGAAAGAAAGATGGGAAGGCTTTTTGTGATTACTCTTGAAGGAAGCGTCTATAGCTGCAAGCACTGCAGGACACACCTTGCTCTTTCTGATGATATCGTTTCTAAGGTTTTTGTTTCATTTCCTTCTTCCCCATTGTTGATTGATCTATTTGCTCTCTTTTTCTGGATATTATTTAAGTTATAATGTAATGTTACACGATGCATTGTTATGTTTTGTTCATGTGTGACTTTCTTGTGTTAAGATTTTTGTCTACAATGTAAAAGGAAGACCCTTTAGGCCTTTACTGATAAATCTATTACAACATTTAATTTTTTTTTTTTTTTTAATAAGGAAGAATAGAAACAGGGAGGGCTCATTATTAATAACAAAAAAAGAGAGACCTTGATTTAGTGTAATTTGGGGACTTTGTATTGATAATAAGTTTTTGTTTTCTTTTAATTTTTATAATATGTATTTCAAGTATTAAAAGAGGACATAACATATCAATTAAGAATGTAACAGAGAGAGGACCAAAAAAAATAAGAATGTAACAGAGAGTATGATTTTTGGATAGTGAAAAAGAATATATGTGGATCCATAACCGGCTTAAAATTTTGGGGCTTAGGATTGGTTGTTGTTGTAGTGTTCCGAGTTGTGCTTCTTAGTACCATATGTGTTTTAATCTATGAGGAATTGAAAAGTGCCCAGTGATTTTATTGTGTTTTCCATGTCATACTTTGTTATGTTCAAATCTGTTGAGTGGACTGCTGAAGGTTTGCAGTGGAATGCTTAATGTTGATTTTCTCACCTTACCTTATAAATGATACATACTGCGTAATTTTCACTTTGACATTGTGTAAGAATGGTCTATCTGTATGTATAATGATCATTTTATTTAGAACCTTGACATGTAAGGCCAATGTGGATACTGTCAACCTTTGACATCTTTAATTGCCACTGAGAAATTTGGTTACCTAATTGTCCTTAGAAATGTTCCTTGTTTAACTTTGATCAATTTTAAGTCCAGAAATAATGTCTGTTTTAGCTTCTTTTCATTGGATTGTTTCAGATTGTAAAGCATTTATTTATATTATTTTATTTTATTTCTTTTAAAGTACTTTGACTATGTTTATTAAAACATAGCTATCAACATACCCATAATATTTCTTCTTAAAGGCCAAATTCAAGTCTTCTGATTATGCCATCCATCAGAGACCTGGGGCTTCTCTGGCGAAATTTGTTACTCATGCTTATGATAAAATAATCGGTCTAATTATGATAATGAAAATGACCTTTGGGAGAGACTACTGATAGCATCTTGTCTTTCTTCAACTTGGTGTGTTGATTCCCTCTTCTTTATTATGTTTCAGCACCCAAATTATATCTGAAATGATGCAACATGCAGATACTCTAACCCTTTGTTTTCCTGTATACAGTCTTTCCATTGCAGGCATGGAAAGGCTTATCTCTTTGATAAAGTGTAAGCTTTACTACTCATTGGAAATGTTTAAGATATCTTTGTAAAATTTATTACTAGTTAGTATTAAGCCCATAAGTACGGGTGGTAACATCTCTTTTTATGCACACAATTCTACTATTATCTGATAATGTCTGAATATGGTATGATATGGATCAATGTTGTGCTTTGTGCATGCTTGCATGATTCATATAGTACATGTACTTGTCAGTTTTAATCATTTCTCAATGTGGTATAAACTCTATAGAAAATCTGGTTATATTGTTCTGAGAGGCTACTGAATGAGCACATGTCATTCAATTTCCAAAATGTTTCTCATCAATCGTCCAAGTAATTGGGAAAAATTTCTGCAAAAACAGCATGCTATGAAGTAGCCAAAGGGGTTCTTCATTCTCATCAACGAATTGAAAACCTTGCCTGTGGCCTGTGGGAAAGCATTACCATTGTTTTCTCTTTATATTCGAGCACCACCCTATGCTTGACCAATTGAGAAGATGGTAGATCCCATCATCTCTTGCATTCTAGGCAGGCTCATTGATAGCTATGTCATTTGGCAATTTTACATGTGAATGCTTCAGGTAACATCTTGCTTTCCAAATGCATGACAGTGTAAATGTCACCCTTGGAGAGAAAGAAGAGCGCATGATGATTACTGGATTGCACACTGTTGTTGACATTTTTTGTGTTGGATGTTGCTCAATTGTGGGTTGGAAATATGTAAGATCTGTTTTCAAAATTTATGGCTTGTAATTTTTGTTCTTTATTCATCACTTGTCAACATGGTTTTTCAATGGTTTCTCTTTAAGTTTTGCTACTCATTTTTCAGGAGTCTGCACATGAGAAAACCCAGAAGTACAAGGAAGGAAAATTTATCCTAGAGAGGTAACTGATTACTGACGTTTGTGGTTGCACTTTTAACATTTGAAGTGACGTGAATTTTATTGTTGAGTAGGTTTAAGGTGTTGGGTCCTGATGGGAGCAACTACTCGTCACCTCATGAAGCTATATTTGGTAGTAGTGATGCTGATGATGCCTGACTAGCCATTCAATATGGAATTGATGGACTATTTTAATTGTACATTCTATGCACTCTATGTTATTGGTTGAGTCTGAAACCCGAGTTCGTAATGTTAGTCTCTTCACTGTTATGGACCATTTTTGCAGATAGTATTATAACAATGCACTTTCTCTAATTTAAATTTTTGTTGGTATAGAATCTTTTTTATAGCTTTGCATATAATGTGGATAATTTCTGGGTTCTATGTCCAATTTACCGTTCACAAATGTTTTTTGGTCGAACACAACCAAGCTTGGAACTCATTATATTTGCTTTCTATTACAAGGGCTGCACATTGAGCTGGGCAATGGCCGGGGAAACTCAAAGGTAGTTCAGAAAAACTATCTTCGAGCGGAGCCAGTATCCCATTGAACTCATTTTGCTTGAATTTGCTAATTCATTTGATTGGTAAAGTTTGTGATCCGATAATAAAGTTAATGTATGATGCCTTAATTACCCAGGAAAAAAAAAAAATTCATGTATTTCTTATTCTTTTGTTGGTTATGTATCCTGGCTCAAAAGAGTGTTATTTTGGTCATCAGATTGGGGTTGGATTTGTACTTAGCCAATCATGTCCAGATCTAACCCCCTTTTTGCCAACCTATTAAAATCTCCATAATTTGTCTTCTTGTAGAGATTTCCATGGCTAATAAATTGCGGTTGTGAATGACAATAGAGATAGCAAAATGTCCCAGTCCCAATCCTGACTAGTCCTTATCGTATAGTTTTTCAAAACATTTCTTTCCCAGTCTCAGTACCCTCACTGTTGCCTCTATGTTTTCTCCCATACTTTCATCAAATGCCACTCCACCCATTCAAGATGGCACAATCTCTCCTTTTTTTTCTTGGAAAAGTACCTTATATTTCAGATGCATGTAACATCACACTCACAACATATAAACTCCATTTGTTGTAATTCTTAAATGTGTAAATACGTTTTGGATGCATTGGATGCATGTAACATTGTAGTCACAATATATGGTGTCCTGGATGCATGTAACATTGCAGTCACAATATATGATGCTCGCGCATATTGTGAGTGTGACACTACAAGTATCCATTACACTACCACCCCACTCATTCAATATGTCAAAATATCTTCTTCTTTTTTCCTTAGGAAATGTATCTAATATTTCGGATACACATAACATCACACTCACAACATGTGAACTTCACTCGTTATAATTACTAAGTGTATATCTAATATTTCGGATGCATGCAACATCACACTCATGATATATGGAATTCACATATTGTAAGTGTGACGCTACAAGCATGTGAAACACTAAATATCGTCTTTCGTGGCCAAACCTACCTCACAGTCTTTAGTCTTTTCATTATCTTGCCACAAAGAGAGGATAATGCAAGGAAGATGCCCCCATGGATATGGGCCTATCCGCCCCATTGCCATGCCGACATACAGAAAATGATGGACACCAGGCCCATGTGAAAACTCTTGTGCACTTGGCCCGACTCAAGAATGCGAAAGGTTGAGACTCGAGACGGGGCCCAAGAATATGACTAAATTGGATTTAAATTTACGATTTCCACTTCATAAGATCTTTTTTTTTATACTCATAAGATCTTTCTTATACTAACATATATGATAACAAAACATTTCTGATAAGTTTGTGCATTAGAAGCCATGCTTTACTATAAGCTAACATTAACATAATTATATCTTACTGAAAATGATTCTCTCTGTAAAAACAAATAAGTGCAGCACAATGATTGAATTTTCCAGCCTTACCAAAACAGTGTTGGATTAGGATAAAAAATGAAAATTATTTCACTATTCAGCTTATTTTTGTTATTATTTATGAGCCTCACTACACTTTTTAGCACTATTTATAAGCTCACTGTATTATTCAACTAACTTTTACCTTTATCTACAGTATTTTCAATAATAATTTTTCAGCTTCAGCAAAATAAGTGATATCCAAATACACTCATAATACGTGTTTGAGTTAAAAATTACAAGAGGATAAAGTTACAGATAGAAGGAGTTTAAAATACAAAAGAAGTCTATCTTGAAATACAAAAGAAGTCTATCTTTGACAGTTGTTCTTATCATTAGCTTGATTGTTATCTACACAACTCTTTTGAATTTTGGAATTCAAAGACTCTTCTTTATCACAACTAGCTTGGATTCGTATTTTTGAGTTATTGCTGATCTTATCCTTAACACTCTCTAGTCTAAATGAATTGATTTTTTTATTCATATTAAATATTAAAATTTTCAAAATGTCTACATATTGTCATAAATTTATTAATTTACATAATAATCAATCTCATCTCCTACTTCTATGGAATTGCCTGCCAACTAAATAGGGTCTCTATGACCCAATTGATTAGACATTTTATTTAAGAATTTTTTTAACGTCTTGTTAAGGTTGAGTCTTTTATTATAATCAATCGGTTTTCTTATCGAGAAAGTCTTACAATACTTATTAAAAGATATTTATTTATTTATTTATTTTTAGGGTAAATTCTAGAAAATACCCTTGAGGTTTGGGTTAATTACAGTTAGGTCCAAGGTATTTTGAAAATGACCAATTTGGTCCTTAAAAGACAAAAATACCCTTACCCCCGTTAACCCTTATACCCTCTGTTACACTTTTCTTTTCTTTTTTTCCCAAGCACCCATTACCCTCTGTTTCCTCTCTTCTTCCTCATACCTCTCTTTCTTTTCCTTCTCATCTCGCCTCTCTCTGCCTCCTTCACTGATCAAAGCCATGATTTGAACCGATCTCAGCCATGTTTTGAAGCCACACCGCCGATTTGTTGCCTCTCTTCCCAGCTTGTTTTGATTTTAATCTAGTTGTGGCTTCTTTTTTAGGTTTTTTTTTTTTTTTTTTTTTTGGGTGGTTTGGGTCGATCTGGTATTGGTGGATTGTGGTGGTTATGGGTTGCTTTTCATAGATGTGGTTGAGGTGGTCGGTGGTGGTTGGTTAATTTTGGTCGGTGGTTGATGGTAATGGTTGGTTTAATTTGGCTGGTGGTTGAGGGCTTTGGTGATGGTGGTGGGCTATGATTTGGTAGGGGTGAGCTGTGGGTGGTGGTGGGATTCTGCAGGGTGGTATCGATATTGGGTTTTTTGGTTTTTCTTTGGGTTTTATGGCCGGTGGTGGTTTTCAGTGGTGGTGGTGGTTTCCGGTATGGGGTGGGTTTGCAGTGGAGGTGTGTGGGTTCCGATGGGGTTAGTGGTTTGCTATAGGTTTTTTGGATTTGGGTCTTGATGCTATGGTTTTGGCTGTGAGAGTCAAAGGAACCACCGAGAGGGAGAATGGTAGAGCAAGTATGTGAGAGAGAAAGCTGTGAGAATCAAAGGAAGCAACCAGAGGGAGAGTGGGAGAGCAGGTCTGTGAAGGAGAAAGACAAGTAATGAAGGGTTAAGAGGGTTAACGGGGTAAGGGTATTTTTGTCTTTTAAGGACCAAATTGGTCATTTTCAAAATACCTTGGACCTAATTGTAATTAACCCAAACCTCAGGGTGTTTTCTGTAATTTATCTTTTTTTTTTTTTTTTATAATGTAGGTTGGATTCCTCTCTATGCATTTAAGCACCAATTCTTTTTTTTTTTAATTAAAAAAACTTTTAATTCATATTAAATACTTCATCCTAGTGGGTCTGCACACAGAGGTAGACACCAAAAATTAAACCACACGACTTTCAAGGTCCATGTCATGCAATTTAAATTCGAGTCTTATGAGTTTATTCTTGGAGCAAGCGTAGCCGTTTGATGTGGTAGTATATCCCAAGAAATACAACAGCCCACGTTTAAACCTCAGTGTCTTTTCAAAGCCAAAGTTTGAATTTCCTCTGGGAATTAACATCCATATTTTATTACCTTATAAAGGGTCAAGGTTTCAGCATGCGCAGCAGTGCAGGAATGGGAATGTTCTTTCCAATTCTAATAGTACTTTTAGAATATGTTTGAGTTTAGAGCTTTAAATTTCAAAATTGTCCTTACAAAATAATACAGTTTTCTAATGAAAAATATATTGGATGTGTGTGAAAGTATAATTGATCCTACCAAAACAAAAAAGAAAGTATATTGATCAGCCAATATACCATATGTATTGGCCCATAACATTGCAATGTGTTGTGTTGTTTCTATTGGGGGTTCAAGGGTTTAATTATGAACAAAGTTTCTCTCTAAATTAGTTTAGAGAGAAAATTTTTAAATTTTTTATCTATCACTTTTTTGAGTTTGAATTTTAAAAACCTACTAATAGTTGAATTTCATGTTTCTTATGTTTTTAATATGCATATCAAATTTCATTCAAATCGAATGTTATTTATTTTTCGATCAATAAACTTATTTTTATACTCAAGTTTAGATTACAAAATCTTAAAATTTTAATATTTGTTTGATGACATAGCAATTAATTTTTTATCTTCTTAAAATTTTGCAAACATGAAAGATACAATAAGAACATGCAATTCAATAATTAAATTTTCAAAATTCACACTCAATATAAAAATATATGAAAAATTTAAAGAGTTTCTTTCCAAATTAGGAGAGAAACTTTATTTTTTTATTCACTGTTTTAGTTCTTGCTGGATTAAATGAAATATTATTAAGGGGAAAAAAGAAAGATGTTTATAAAAGTATAATAAACTGTACAAATGATGTTTAATTAGTCACAATTAATATATAGTATGAATAGTGCCATACTGCAAATCTTCTTTTACTGGTTTTTTGTTTGACCACGATGCATTCACCTTTCACCAGTACTGCAGAATTGAAAAAAAAGAAAAAAGAAAAAAAAGAAGAAGAAAGAAAGTATGGAATACACCTGTCGGTTTTGAATGAGCACCAAGGTGAATAAATTCTCACCTGCCAAACAGAAAAAAAAGTAAATTTTCCTGCTATGACAACATTGACAAGTGCCATCAAGCAATGTCCAACGTGTAACTTTAAGCAATAAAAATTGTATAACCCCAACCCCCTTATTTATTTATTTTAAATTTCAATAGTGACAACGAGGGCGATGGATTTAAACCTTAAAAATACCATAATATGTTAATCAATTAAATTATAAGGCTTTTAATATAATATTGAGATTAAGATCTTATAAAATATGCAATCAATATCACCAATTGTAAGCAATGATTTGGTAATATTTTTCCACAGAGTTGTAGCTTGAATGGCCTTATAATTCTTGTGTTGTGTGTTTGACTAGTCTCACATCTCCTCTTAAAATAGAAGGTATAAAAAAAAAAAAAAAAACCAAGGGTGGAGTCTAGTGCTTTTGTGTAATGGACCTGTCGAGATGTAAGTACGTGACAATTATTTGATACATGCCTAAATTCTAAATTGTCCAATGCACAAAAACACTAAACCTAACCTTCTTTGGAGAAGACAATGGACTCAAGTGGTTTCAAAAAAAAAAAAAAATGTTACAATTTTTTTACTACTCAGCCCTTCATAAAATACGTACAAGGTTCAAGGATTTCTCTCAAAACAATACATATATTACATTATTGGATAGATCCTCTTCTAATTTTTTTAAGGATATCCAATATTTGATATTATGCAAAATTTAAAATCCTATCCATTTATTATAAAGTAAAATAGACTGAATTTTATCATAATATCAATATTTAAACATTTACTTTTCAATATCATGATATTTCTTTATTGAAAAAAAAAAGTGGTTATCACTATTTTGGCACCTAATTAATTAATTTGTTGATAATGAAAGTTACCAAACAACAAAGAAGGAATGGCAACATCGTAAAAATGTATGAAAAACGTAGTCGTTTTCCATTTGTGTCGGTGTGCGCAATTCAAATCCTCTATATTTTGTTTTGTTCCTTCATTTCTCGCTCTTCTTTCTCCTCAGAGCTTTTAAAACACAACACACTCACAGAGTGCCACTCTCAACTCCTCCATCTCTCTCTCTCTCTCTCTCTCTCTCTCTCTCTCTCTCTTACTATTTTAGACATCACTTCCACTGATTATTACTCCGATTGCCACTCCTCTCTTAAACTAGAAACAATAAATGCTACTCATTTTTCTTACTTATTACTCTGTGTATATATATAAGCTTTTGCTTGCTGCTTTAGATCCGTAGTGTTTTTTTAAATTGAAAAAAGCTCACCGAGTCTGAGTCCGAGTCCGAGTCAGAGCGAGTTGGTGTTTGAAATAAAGCTAAGCTGATCATGGTGACGAAGGAGAAAGACGAAGAGCTCGCGATCTTCTTCGAGATGAGGAGGCGCGAGATTGACAATGAGAGGAACATTTCCGCCCAGCCAAACACTGCCTTAGGTCCATACATTTTCCTTTTCACATTCTTCTGTATTTCAGATTTTATTTATTTATTTATTTATTTTAATTTGGTTGGTGCATTTTTTTGCAGAGTCAAATCCAATGACAACAACACGGAAGACTCGGACAGATGAGTTCTTGAATTCAGAAAATGACAAATCTGATTATGATTGGTAAGTTTAAACTACGTCGTTCCTTTTTTATTCAAATTTATTTTTTACTGTATATCTCTAATTTTTTTTTTTTTAATCTTTACTGAGTTTAAAATGTCAAATGACTTGTAAGACTAAAAATCAAAGAAATTGTGAGCATCCAGTTGGTTTGCACGTGTTTGGTAAACCAAATTATATAAACTAATTCAATTCTGATAGCTATGTTAGAAAAAAAAAAAAATCTGAAATAATGGTTCAAAACTGAACAAACTAGTTTTTTTTTTTTTTTTTTAATATCCAATTTTTTTTTATGGTGCTATTTTTTATGAATTATTTTTATTGGTTTATTTGGCATAAAAAGTACAACAATGTTACACAACAAATTTCCTTTCTTCTTCTTTTTTTTTTCACAATTTACTGAAATAATATATTGTAATTAGTGAAATATCAATTTTACAATATCACGGCAAACATCATTTTTATTATACATCAATTATAACTTACCATCTCGTAATTGTGTCTGTAGAGGGAGTGTAAATAATAAAATATGTAAAAGTACAGCTGTATCTAAAAAAAGTGAAAGCTTTGAAAAGTTGTGCATAAGCTAAATAAAGTTGAATAAACAAGAAGTAATTTTACTCACTTGCAAAAAATTAAAATTAATTGTATCATTTTTAATTTTTAGGAGTTATCATTGCAATTTTGAAAGAACACCTAGAGTATGTGATTTGCAGCATGATGTTTTTGTCTTTGATTGACCGACCCGACCCCACTGAAAGTATCAATGATATGTCTGTGCATTTCAGTATCAAAATTTTCAATGGAACTTTTGCAGGTTCTTTATTGCACTTTGAAGGTCCTTGGTCAATAATTCCCTTTCCCAATAGTCACTTTGTCTCTCAAGTATTTTCTTTCCTTCATTCTTTTCTTTTCTTTTCTTTTCTTTTTTTTTTAACTCACTTTTCGACAATCATGATGATTAAAGCTCAATTAAAGTTAATGTTCTCGTAAAGAAAAAAAAAATTTAAAACCACTCACTTTTTTTTGAATCTTTGTTCATGCACGTCTGTGACTGCATGTTAGTTTGAGGCCATTTTCTCATATTTAGTCATGTTTCAAAGATTAACATCTTATATATGAAAAGAAAGGGAAAAAATAGTATCTGGTTTCGTTTGCTTATCATCTGGTCTCAACTTTTCCAATGCGGAAATGAATAACTTTTCTTCATATTTTTCGCTCGTTCTTTCGACTTCTAATTCTCAGCATGTGTTATAGCTGTTGCAGATGCTCTATGACAAAAAATGAAAACAAATGCATTTGTGTATGTATACACACACACACATAATATGTAGAGAGAGAGAGAGAGAGAGAGGGACATATTCCTCATTGCTATATACACCTTTATAATGTTCTTTGAGAAAATTATGTCTTTTTGGCTTATTATTCATGGAAAATCTCTTTATTCAGGCTTATTACACCACCCGATACCCCAGTTTTTCATTCCATGGAGAAAGATTCGCAGAAAACTGTTTTGGGTCAGATTGAGATTCCTAATGCTCGTCCCATTGTTCTGAAATCAAGGGTAAGAGCTCTGTTTAATTTGAATTCTTGATGCTTATGGGCCCTCTCAACTGGTATGCTAAGCCTTTGAATATGCAGCTTTCTAACATTTGGTCTTGTGTAGAAGATAACTTTGTGCTCGTCATTTACTAGTATGCATTAGAGTTCTATAACATATGATTTTGAGCATATATCATCCCTAGATTAATGTTTTGGTTTTCTTCTTCATTTACTAGTATGCATTAGAGTTCGGTTACATATGGTTTTTGAGCATATATCATCCCTAGATTAATGTTTCGGTATTTTCTAGTTTTGCTTCATCTATCATCATTTGAGAATTTTTGTTGCATTGTTTTCTATATAATTGGGTAGCAGCTAGCTAAAATCCAGACAGAACCTCTTTCAAGGAGCAGCATAGCCCCTAAGCAGCCAACTTCGCCATCTGGACAGAATTCTTCCAGCAATGGTAAAAAAAGGTCCTCATTATCTGGGGGACTGACATCAGCGACTTCTAGACCTGCAACACCAACTGGACGACCCACATTACCCTCCACAATGAAACCCTCAAGATCCTCCACGCCTAATTCACGAGGCACCTTGCCTTCCACTAAGGTTGTGGTTCCTGCAGTGAGATCTTCTACTCCTACTAGATCCGCTGCTCAGTCTTCAACGCCAACTGCCAGACATTCCTTTCCAGCTGTCAAGTGTACTTCAAGATCATCCACTCCAAACCGTCGATCGTCAACCCCATCAAAAGCTCCTAGTCAATCTGCTGCCCCAGGTCGATCTTCTTCAGCACCAAGGTCAGGTCCCGCAATTTCGAAAAATTCAGTGCCATCACGTGGAAGTTCTCCAACAGTTAAATCTAAGCCTTGGAAACCATCTGATATACCTGGGTTCTCACTAGATGCCCCTCCAAATTTAAGGACATCATTGCCAGATAGGCCAGTTTCAGCCTCTAGGAGCAGGGTAGGAGCACCAAGTGCTAGGTCATCTTTTAGCAACTCTGTTTCAGATGAAAAACCAAGACAACAATCACGCTCTACTTCCAGAGGACGAGCTTCTCATGGCAGTGCCTATGGTAATGGGAATGCCTTTCAAGCTCAGATCAGATCAGTGGTAAATGATAGTGACACGGTGAGCCCAGTGGTAATGGGAACAAAGATGGTTGAAAGAGTAGTAAACATGAGGAAACTTGCACCACCGAAGCAAGATGACAGTCACTTTACGAATAATAATCAAGGTGGCAAGTCTTTGTCCAATGACAGTTCAGGCTTTGGTAGAACACTTTCAAAGATATCTCTAGATATGGCTTTGAGGCATATGGTATGCATCACTATATTTATTGCAATTGCCTACCATATATTAAATGAATTGGTGCTTGTCTTAATTATTATATTACTTGATAGAATAATATACATAATTTCTTAGTATTCAAATCCATTCATCCCTTTTGAAATCATATTTACCTCACGCTTAATAGGCGCATGCAACTTATTATATTGAATGGTGTTAATTGGAGGTTTATTCATTTGAACATATAGCATGCATGTATACATTGGTAATGTGGATATGATAATTGAGCGCAATTCTTCTTTACGGTGTAGCAATTGCTGATCTGGCGTCGGGTTTTTCTTACACAGGATATAAGGCGAAGCGTCCAAGGTAACCTACGCCCACTTGTGACGAACATTCCTGCTTCTTCTATGTACAGTGTGAGATCAGGAGCTGCAAAAAGCAGGACAGTTAGTGCTACTGACTCTCCTCTTGCCACAAGCAGCAACGCTAGCTCAGAGCCCAGTCTCAAAAATAGCTCTCCTTGTCTAGATGGGAGTGAAATCGAAGACAATGATTTTGGATTTGAGAGAGGAAACTCCTCACCTGCCAGCCAGCATGGTATGTGACCCTAAAGATCAGCAACCCAAATATGTATATGCGTTGGGCATACTCATGCTCATCATTGCTCCGAGATGTTTTATTTGTACATCACTCAACTAGCAAGATATCTAAGCAACAATCCATTCTAAAAAAATGAGATAATGGTGGAAAATGTGCTGATGCTACTGTGAACAATTGCTTAGATGTTTGATGAGTCTAGTCTAGTTATCATTGAACCGTGCGAAAGTACTACTTGTACCCAAAATTTGATAACTGGAAATTTAAGAAGAATGAAATTGAAACAAGAATTAGTGTATGCACTTAGAGGTTGTTGCCACATTTTTAGCACACTCATTTATATATTTCTAAAAGCTGAAGCGTAGCATTTATTGCTACTACACTCCAGTTGAGCTACATCAATGTTCACTCTATTTTTTTTTTCCAATTTTTCTATAATTGTTTTTAACATTTATTTTTTTAATATTTACACTTCTCCAACATTTCTCCCCCCCTTACCTTTTTATCTCCTCACTATTTCTCCAACATTTATCTATTCCTTATATTTTCATCTTCCCACTACCCTCTAAATTAATATCATTCTTCCTCTTTCCCTTCATCTTCTTTTATTTTTGTCTTTTTTTATTCATACCCTCTTACTATAAATTTGTCACTATCTCTTTCATTTTATGCATAGTTTTCCCTCACGACAAAAATGTTGTTTCTCTCTCTCTCTCTCTTTCTCTCAAATTTTTGGTGGATTTTTTTTCTTACATATCTGCTTTAGGTTAATAATTTTTTATATTTTTTAAAACTCTACTTTGGATTAATGTCATTTAGTTTTGTTTTTTAAATTGTTTCTTTTTTGTTCTCTTTTATTGTTAAATATTATCCTATTATGTTATAAAGAATTAAATATACTGCATAAAAATATAATATTATTCTATTACATAGCATCTATATTTATATTTTTTTAAAAACTAAAGCGTAGTATTTATTGTTGTTACGCTCTAATTGAACCATATTAGCATCCATATCATTATCTTCTTCTTCTTCTTTTTTCCAATTTTCTTATAATTATTTTTAACATTTATTTTTTTAGGGTAAATTGCAATTTACATCCCTAAAATTTGGAGGTGATTAGATTTTACACCCTGAAATTTCAGAATTTGGATTTTAACCCCTGAAGTTTGGGGTGTCTGAATTTTACACCTTAACGTTTCAGAACTTGGATTTTACCTCCTAAAATTTAGGTTGTATGGATTTTACACCCAAAAATTCTGAAACTTTAGGGTATAAAATCCAAACACTCCAAAACTTTAGAGAGTAAAATTTAAAAACTTCTAAAATATAGAGGGTAAAATCCAAATTCTGAAACGTTAGGGTGTGAAATCCAAACATCACCAAACTTTAGGGGGTAAAATCCAAATTTTGAAATTTCAGGATGTAAAATCCAGAGACCTCCAAACTTTAGGGGTATAATTTGCAGTTTACCCTTTTTTTTAATATATACACTTCTCCAATATTTCTATCTCCCTTTCCTTTTCATCTCCCTACTACTTCTCCAACCTTTCTCCCTTCCTTACCTTTTCATCTCTCCACTACTCTCTAAATTAATATCATTTTTTTCTTTTCCTTTATCTTCTTTTATTTTTCTCTTTTCTTATTCACACTATCTTACTATAAATTTGTCACTATCTCTTCTATTCTATTCATAGTTTTCCTTCACAACAAAAATGTCATTTCTCTCTCTCTCTCTCTCTCTCTCTCTCTCTCTCAAATTTTTGGTGGATTTTTATTTTTATTTTTCTTGCATATCTACTTTAGGTTGATAATTTTTTATATTCTTTAAAACTCTACTTTAGGTTAATGCAATTTAGTTTTGTTTTTAATTTTTTTTTTTTTTTGTTCTCTTTGATTGTTAAATGTTATCCTATTACGTTATAAAGAATTAAATATAGCATATAAAAATATAATATTATTCCACTAAATAGCATAATTTAAATATTTGGTATTTATTGTAAATTGATATTTCTTCTATTACATAGTATGATTTTTTATAATGCGCAATTTAAATATTAAACTATGAGATTGTATTAATTTTTGTCTATTCTTTAATCATTTGGGGTAGACAAAGTTGAGGGTGTTAATGGATCGAGTTGAGGGGATTTTTTGATCTAACCCACCATGGTGAGTTAAATTAAAAAAATCAAACCCAACCCAACCCATCACAGGGGTACAACCCACATGGATCAGGTTAGGTTGGGTTGGGTTGAACCCATGGGTTGAACAATTTTTATTTTATTTTTTTTTTATTACTATTATTATTAACTTGAGCAAGAAAAATATATATCTCATCTGCCACCTGAGTTGATAATAAAATATTTATAAACTAGTATTCTAACTCAGTTATAAACAAATAAGAGTGGAATGGGAGAGTGGGAGTGAGAGGCGGCAAAGAGAGAAATAAGATTGTTAGGATTTGTAAGGTAATTGGGTTTTAGACAGGAAGAGTTGAATATGAGAAAACATTATTAATTATATAATATATTTCTATATATATCATTTAAATTTTAAATAGATAGGTGGGTCGGGTCGGATCGGATCGGGTTAGGCGGGCTTGTAATTGTTATGACTTGCATCCAACCTAACCCACTATTAAAAAAATTTTCATAACCTAACCCAACCCACCAACCACTGAAAACTGTCCCAACCCGGCGGGTTGGGACAGTTTTCTATTATAAAAATTTTTATTTTTATTTTTATTACTATTATTATTAACTTGAGCAAGAAAAATATATATCTCATCTGCCACCTGAGTTGATAATAAAATATTTATAAACTAGTATTCTAACTCAGTTATAAACAAATAAGAGTGGAATGGGAGAGTGGGAGTGAGAGGCGGCAAAGAGAGAAATAAGATTGTTAGGATTTGTAAGGTAATTGGGTTTTAGACAGGAAGAGTTGAATATGAGAAAACATTATTAATTATATAATATATTTCTATATATATCATTTAAATTTTAAATAGATAGGTGGGTCGAGTCGGATCGGATCGGGTTAGGCGGGCTTGTAATTGTTATGACTTGCATCCAACCTAACCCACTATTAAAAAAATTTTCATAACCTAACCCAACCCACCAACCACTGAAAACTGTCCCAACCCGGCGGGTTGGGTTAGGTTGGGTCAGTTTTGATGGGTTGGTTGCACACCCTTAGACAAAGTACTCTTAATAGTTGTATTAGATGTACACTATAATGCCATTTATTTAGAGAAAAACAAAGGTTAACCAAACGAAAATAATCAGATGGGTAACAAATTTTAGCTTTTGTAATTTTTTATTATTATTATTTTATAACAATGCATATATAGAAATTTAATTCTTAGATTTTGCTAATAATTGTTTATTTGATAATATGCTTTGGGTGGATGCAATTACAACAAATTTTTTTCCTAATTGATCCAATTAATCATAGTTAAGTTTTATTAATTTTCTTAGTTACATTTTTCGGTGTTTTGGATTGTAGGTAGAAAAAATAAAGTTTAAGAAAGTTTGTTTAAAACTAAAAAAATAATTTTCAAATTTTATATTCTTTTTAATGATTCACAAAATGTTATAAATAACTTTTATTAAAAAAAGAATGTTTTTGTTAACTTGCCTTTTGAATTTCTGAGAAAAATTGTATTGTTTTCATTTTAGTACAACAAAATTTATGATTTATGATTGTTCATATATTACATTTATGATTGTTCCTATAATAAATAAATAAATAATGATTACGAAATACATTACTCTTTATTAAATTAATTTAAATTGTAAAAATAATTTAATAAAACCACTATAAAATAATTATCACACATAATGCGCGGGTTCGTGACTAGTTACTCGTATTTCTAATACCAAGTAGTTTGTGCAGACTTAAAATGTAAAATTATCTTCTTTTTCTACCAGTGAATGCATGGGATTGAAAATTGAATTTTATATGTTCTTTTTCTACCAGTGAATGCATGTGATTGAAAATTGAATTTTTTATGTTCTACCAACGATATTTGTTATTGAGATGTGTCCTATGTAGGATTATATCTCCTTAAAGAGAATTTTATGTGGCCCACATTTAAAGATGAAACTCATGACATAAGTTTCTTATTTCATGTCTTAAGTTTCCTATTTGTGAAAATTACATGTTAGATGTAACATCCTTTAGTAACTCTCAAATGGTGTAACCCATTTGGTTAATAAACACCATGAAGTTACAACTTTTAAGCTCCTTGATGGAAGGAAAGTTATGAAAATCTTCATCTAAAAGGGTCCCTAGTCTAGTCTATATATATAGCCTGTGATTCCATCAAAAGGATATGTGTGAGGAAAAGGCCATAGACTAGAAGACCTTTTTACATACACTATCATCATATAGTGAGTTTTCTTTTCTTTAAAGACTTAAACAACTATGGCTGGAGGTATGTTTATTTTATTCCGCAATTCTAAATTTATCTTTCATCCTACGCAAGATCTTTGAACGAGTATTCACCAAATAAAAAAAGAAGAGTCTGCGTTACGTGATGATTGTCTCCTTGCCCTGACTCACAAGTCACAACCCCTACAATGAAAATGCTATTTGGACTTTCTAATGATGTCAAGGCATGAGAGAACCACAAATTTCTTATTTGGTGTAATAAGACTTTCTTTTTGTATGACCTCAGATCATGCTTGAAGCCTTGAATGGGTCATTATCAAATCTTCAAGAACTCGAAATGGAACGAACGTGGACATGGTTTGATCATTGCCTTTCTAAGATTTTTATTTACACTTTCTTATATAATAGCTGCATTAACAGATGTTAGAATACGACGCCAGACTTGGTCTTCATAACTTTTTTATTGAATGCAATAGGCTAGGGATATCAATAAAACAAACCGACAAATAATCTTGGGTAAACAACAAAACAAACCCCAAGCATAAGCCTTCAATTTGCTGACAACAAAATGGTAGGGTATGATCAAATCTAAATAACAAAAAGGCATACAAATTATATCCCTTTTTTTTAGCATCTAGGACAATGACCTGCAATCAGAGACAATTCCAAAAAAAAAAAAAAAAAACAAAACAAAAGGTTTTTTAGATGTCTAGAATCTTTTTTTTTTTGAGAGAATATGATGTCTAGAATCTAGATCAATTAATGCAAGGTTTCATGCAGTCCCGTGGTCCATATCTCTCAGGCTTAATGCTAAGCTGCAACCCATTTCTCCGTTGTGTATTCAATAAGTTCCCTTTCTCTTGTTGGATTAGGGTGAAAAATTATTCAATATTGCAGGAAGGATATTCACTTCTCTAGCATAATTAATGACAATGAGCCCTTATTGCAGCCTGTGCTACTGAATCGGTTGTTTTATTTTTGGTACCAAAAATTATGAATTGTTTTCCCTACTACGTACTTCTTTAAAAACTAAATCATAAGCTTACGATGAAAATGGCAGTTCTAATAAGATTTATAATATAAGAGAAATGCTAACGGTTGCTCTTAAAGCAATGGTTAATACTCTATTTGATGAAAGTTTTTATGGAAAAAGAAAAAAAAATTAATATTTTGACAATTTTTTTCATTTCCCATAAAAGTGATATAAAATATTCTTAAAATAGATTGTTAACCATTGTCCTAAAAGCATCTGTTAACATGACCCATATTATAAATACATTTGCACTTTGAAGAGATAAAATATGCCATTCTAGAATTCCAATTTTAGGTTGAGGTCGAAACAAGGGATCAAATCAATATTTGCTTCATGTCTCAATGTGAATTTAATTAACGTGTCATTTGACCACACCAAACATTTCTTTTTAAAGTCTACTGAAATAATTAGATAATTATTACCAAAAGAAATTATTAATTAATTCCTCATTCAAATTTTTCGAAGCCAACAACTCCATGTTAGCTCTTGGAATTGAGGGGAGACAGGATCCAATCGATTACGCGGTAGATGTTCTTACTCTACTAACCTTGGACATTGAAGACTAGTATGTCGGAACTTGTTCCCATAGTTAATTTTTATTAAGAATTGGTTCAGCACAATATGGGAAAGGCATCTTTTTTTTTTTTTTACTAGTATTCTTTTAGAAACCATTCTATTCTGAGCTGCAAGATTTCTTCGAAGGAATAGTGTGTAAACTGTAAAGTTCTTATACGAAAATTTGCTCATGGTCATGCATATGAACAAAATAACTGTCAATATGTTCTAAAAAAAATAAAATAACTGTCAATATAATATTTCTAGAAATTTGAACCATGACCATGAATGCTTGTGAATTGTGCGTAGAAGAAAGAACTAATTTGATTTACTCTTCACTTGAATTGTTGTTGTATTTTCTATGACTTCTCAATACTTATCTGGGGGAACATCCAAAATAAACAAATGTGAACGATATAATTATAAACTATAATTGAATCTATAGAAGTGTTGGACGAGCTGGTTTTTATTCTTACAAAAATTATATATTTTTAAAGTATCTCATTTTTTAAGCTGTAGCTATATTTATACACATAAAACAAAATAAACAATACCCTCGAAATAAAATAAACAAAATAAACTAATAATAAAAATAAATCCATCCAAATGTGCACTAAGAATAATCTTTTTTTTTTTTTTTCTTCCTATCCACATAATTTGTTGACAAGTACCGATAATATTAATTTAAGCAAAATAGGTGGCTCAAAACTATCTCTACTCTCTAGAATTTGAGAGAAATCCAATTAAGAAGAGAAGCGAGTACGAAGATTAGAAATAGGGCAGCTTGCAGAGCTTCAATTACACTAAAGAAGTCTCCTCAATAATAAGTCTCACATGGTATAGATGGTTTAAATATTTAGTGCATTAAATAAGTCTGACAACTTCGATTATACATTCCCATCATTGTTCTTTGGTCGGCAAGCCTTAAAAAGTTTATATAGTCTTCCATAAAAAAGTCATTAACATTTCTCAATTTCGTTGACTTAAATAGTATTATTTTGTTTATATTCTAAGTCAAAAATTATATTCAATTTTTGTTAAAAAAAATAATCTTTTTAAGTGCTAGGATCAATAGAGAATATTTTCTTTTTGTATTTAGTATATTTGTGTATGAATAAATAGTCTCTATTTCTTTCTAATAGTGGTAACGTTAGAACACACATAAAATAACATAACTTGGTAGTAGATTCTGTACTAACCAATGAGTAATGTTATAGAAAAATTATATATTTTTTTCACAAATGCTTATATGTCAAATGTTATGATTGATGAACTTTGAAGTGAAGTATTTTCTAGCATTGACATCCTTTTATTTACACAAATCAATATCAATACGTTAGATCAAGAAATTTTTTTTGTAAAAATTTTTGTGAGCCATACTTAATTGGCCTACCAATTGCACAACTCTAAAGGAAGACACTAGAAAATGTTATGGCCTACACTATTAGCCTACCAATTGGACCGCTTTAGGAGGAGAGTGGAGGCAACCCCAACTATCTAATTCTCTGATAGAAACGACACATTGTAAGTCAATAGCCGATTATATGTACTAGGAACAAGTCACAAAGTCATGTACCAACCCACTGCTCATATCATATTGATCCAATTTATGTGTGAACAAGGGGCGGCTATCTTTCTTCTTCTCATGAGAAAAGCCAGCTTTAGAAGAAGTTTTTTTAAAATTGTCATCGTCAACACCGGCTTTCATTTCCTCTGCTTTAGCTGGTCACCTTGACCCTTTTCCAATAGTGTACCAAATGATTCACATTGAGAAAATATTCATAACCTCAATCTTCATTAATGGTTGAAAATATTTTGATATTCAGTTCCATTATTCCATCCCTTCCCACTTACTTCTACAGCACCCATCTGGGAGTTTTCCTCACTAAACACCTTGGTTTTCCTGTTTGAAAAACTGCTTGACCTGCAGATTATTTATTAGACCCGTAAGGCAATTCAACACCTTGTAGTTCAGGCTTTTTGGAAATTGGAATTGGAACTCACTCCCAAGTTCAGGTTTTTATTTTTTCTGGAATTGGAGTTTGCTTTGTTGTCCTTTGTTTTTATTAGCTTTCCCATTTTTCTTTTTCCTTTTTTTTGGTGATGGTTTAGGATTACAAGAAGAGATATGGTTAAGAATTTTGGTGTTTGAAAGCTTCCAAAGTTTGTAGCAATGAGTGGTAGTTTCTTTCGTGCCTTCAGATGCTGTAAAGGGGACACTGATACCATTCAGACAGGGGCTGAAGGTAAGATAATGTATTCTTTTTTTTTTTCTTTTTTTCTTTTTTTCTTAACAGTAAGAGAATGGATATCACTAAATTCATTTCAATGATTACAACTATCTTTTTTCTTCAACTTGTAAAGATTGTAAATTTTGGATTACAACCCAGTTGTTGAATTCCCCTCATACGTTCATTGATTTAGTAACATAGACCTTATTTCCTTAGTAATTGCTTTTAAATTTGTAATCCTATGTCAAATTTGGACTCTGCTACTTATCTAGTTGATGTATTAGGTTTTGGTAGATGTCCAGTTTGTATCTTTTCGGTTTGGTGGGCAATGCCACTGCCAAAGTTTGTGATGGAGCACCTCATTGCAGCACATGCTAGAATAAACTTATGTGATGGTTAAATTGTCAATTTAGGATTGATTCAAGCGCTGAATTGACGGCCTCTTACAAATTCCAGAATTCCTAAACCCTTTTGGGAATCTATTTCTTTTTTTCTATTGGTAGTTGAGTTTGTGAATAGTGACAGTCAAGTAAACTGATTCTGGCCGTCACAATGGAGGGGAAAAACATAGACAGTGATAAAATATCCTGGCAAAGATGGGAACTTGAAAATGTAGGCGAAAGAGGGGGGGGGGGGGGGGAGACTAACAGAGGTTTCTACTTGTTAGTTATATTAGCTGGGTTCACTCCCTTGTGAGCTTGATAATTAAAGCTCTATTTGCTTAGAATTAAAGGTTAAGGGTATCTGGCCTTCAATCTCTCTGTTCTCTTTCTCTTAGTGAATACTTGTTCAATTTTAGAGCTCTCAATTCATGAACCTATAGATGGATTACTAGTCCTTTAGGATCACAAACCTTCTGACCCTGAATCACTTTGCTCTGTGCTAATATTGTAGGATGAACTATGGCCAGGGCAGGTGAGCCTGAATTTTGATAGCCAAACCAGAAGGGAAAAATGGAAATTAACGAATTACTTGCACAATTTCTAACTTGTCTGCAATTTCACTCTTTGAGCATATTTCTAACGTGTATGCAATTTGACTCCTTGAGCATACTATCAACTATTCATTCAATATACATGTAAGCCATGTCAGGCTAGGTTTGGAGTTTAAGCCTAGATATGCAGCTTTTCTTTGGACATTCTTTGCCCTTTTCTTTTAAATGTTTATATTTGTTTACTGATTTTCTTTGCCTTTTCATTTAATATTGGAATACCATAGAAATCCACCCACAAGGTCTAACATGTTTTCATTGCTACTTTAAATTTATGAATGTAATATTTTGAGAAGATGTGTTACAATCATCCTGTGTATTGATCCTTCTTTCTTTTACTAAATATTAAAACAAGGTTTGATGTGTATCTGCTTTCTATTTTGTGCTTGGTTAGGGATTCCTACGAACAATGTAAGGCTCTTTTCTTACAACTTATTGAGATCAGCAACAGGTGATTTCCATCCAACAAGCAGAATAGGTGGAGGTGGTTATGGAGTTGTCTATAAGGTGAGATTAACTAACTTAACTTTGTTGCAGTTGTCTTTATCTGCAAGTGTGGCACCCCATCTATTTCTATGCACCCGGTTTAAGGGGATAATGGATTCTTACACAGCTTTTCCATTAAAAATTGTAGGGAGTTTTCAAAGATGGTACTCAAGTTGCAATCAAATGTCTTTCTGCAGAGTCTAAACAAGGAACCAATGAATTTCTGACAGAGATTAATATGATATCAAACATAAGACATTCAAACCTTGTTGAATTCATTGGCTGCTGTGTTGAGGGAAATCATCGGATATTGGTGTACGAATATCTGGAAAACAATAGTCTTGCAAGTGCTTTGCTTGGTAATAATCAGATTATTGGAGTTTTATATGGAATCAATTAATTTTTCAGTTGGATGAATTTAAATTTTTTTTGAATTCTGTGTATTGTGCTATTGTTAAATTGTGAGGTAACTAGTCAGCCTGAACAGTTGAGTCCTTCTCAGCTAATACCATTTTCTGATAGTTTGGCTGTCTTATATGCTTGTGTAAAGCATTACTTAGGTTAGGTGGATTAGGGTGGATATTGCTATGGAAGGACAGAGTAAATCAATTAAACCAAATCATTGGATTTGAAAATCTTCTTCTTCTTTTTTTTTTCTTTTTTTTTTTTTTAAATCTTGTTGTAATGTTTGATCTCTTTATTTTTGTAAAAGACCTTGATTAACTTACTAGATTTGTCCAATTGATCCTTTAAGATTTATTTCTGACGGTAAGGTTTAGTCTCTCATCATGGTGTGCTAATATCCAGGAATATTATTTCAGGTTCAAAAAGTAAGCATGTTGCTCTGGATTGGCCAACGAGAGCTAAAATATGCCTTGGTACAGCGTCTGGTCTTGTGTTTCTTCATGAGGAAGCCGAACCACACGTTGTCCACAGGGATATCAAGGCTAGCAACATACTTCTTGGCAGAAACTTTGATCCTAAAATAGGAGATTTTGGGCTGGCAAAGCTTTTTCCAGACAATGTCACTCATCTTAGTACTCGAGTGGCGGGAACTGTGTAAGCACAATTCTGTGTTGCATTGCATTTTACTTTTGAGCTACCTGGGCTATTTATTTATTTAGAAACCTGTTAGAGAGTTTTGCTTTTGGGGAATTTCCAATGAATTAATCATATTCAAACTTCAGATTCAGTTTTTTTGTTAAGCTTCAGCTGTGTTTAAGTTGCCTTTGGGGCAAATGACATATCCTTCCCTCGTAAACAAATGGTGGAGGATGAGGTTGGGTTCAATCCTGTTTAGGTAATTGATTTATATCTAGCCAAAAATAAGTAAATAAATAAACTAAAAATTTAGCAGAAATCATTTATAAGTTTTTATGTATATGGAGGAAATATTTGTAGTCATTTGCTACATTTCGAAAATATCAAATTTTTTTTCGATGAGATTACAAAGTGGGCTATTACATTTGTAGTATAATCTAGTGCTACATAAGTGATACATCATTTTGATGTAGGTGCTACCATGGAAAGGGCACTAGTATTTCATTTTGTATTGGAGTCAACATGGAAAATTGATAGTGCAATTTATAATAATTATTGTTTAAAACTAAATTTTGTCGCAAGGTAAAATCAAACCGGTAAGAATGTAATCAAGTAGTGAGAGGAAGCAATGGAGAGTGAGATCAGGATATATATGGGTAATGGATCCAAATCTTCTCATCTTCTGATTGTCATAGATTTAGAGGATCCCATCAGACATGAGATTGTTTAGAGAGAGTAAGAGAGCAGGAGTGTTTGAAGTGATATGCTAACTTTTTTTCTGCTTCCTCACTGACAACCCTATGTATCTGCAGTGGATATCTGGCCCCAGAGTATGCGCTTTTAGGCCAACTTACGAAGAAGGCCGATGTATATAGTTTTGGGGTGCTTATGCTTGAAATAATTAGTGGCAGAAGCAGTAGTAAGTCAGCATTTGGGGAAGAGCTAATGGTTCTGGTTGAATGGGTATGTCTTTCTAAACTTTTATTATTAGTTATCTTGAATCATGCCACTATATTATTTCATAAATTGCACCAACCTCCTTTGAGGTTTATTTAAATGACGTGTCCCCCATAATATTTCTTTAATGGCTTGTTTGGAAGTTTAGAGAGAGAAGAGAGTAGAGGGGAGTAGAGGGAAGGAGAGTAGTGGGGAGGAGAGTAGAGGGGAATGATTCCCCTCTACATTGTTTGGATGTTTTTAAAATTAGAGAGGGAGAAGGGGATAATTAACTCTTTAAAAAGAGTAATTTTGTTAATTTAAAAAGGATAAATTAGGAAATTCATTTGGCCCATAACTTATCTACTCTACTCTCTCTCCAAATCTCTCCAATTTGGAGGAATTAAAAATGAGGGGTTGGAGGTAGTTGAAACCCTTCCAAACTCCCCCAAATCCCTCCCCCTACTTTCTTAAAAAACTTCCAAACAAGGTAATTGAATTACTCTCCCTCCCTTTACTCTACTCTCCCTCCTTTTTTTAACTCCCAAACAAGCTATAAATGTGTAAGTTTATGCCTGACTTTTCTAATGGTATATTTCATTTATATAAAAAAAAATTATAGCCAAATTATGGTTGAAATGTCACTCCCTCCCTTGACGTTTTGTACAAATGAGTATGAGTTGTGTTGCATTTATAAAAACATCAAGGAATGGCGAATTTCATTTCAATAAACCTCAAGGGGTGTAATTTACCCTTTTTTTCCTGGTGAATGCAAGATGTAGGAGAAGAAATAAAAATGACTTTTGTTGCAGGCTAAGTTGAGTTATTTTTCTAAGATTTCAAGTT
The DNA here is from genome assembly GCA_033629205.1 of Lithocarpus polystachyus. Lineage (NCBI taxonomy): Eukaryota > Viridiplantae > Streptophyta > Magnoliopsida > Fagales > Fagaceae > Lithocarpus > Lithocarpus polystachyus. Next base: position 41,145,888 of record CM066168.1, read on the forward strand.
CTCTACCGTCTTTCTACAACATCTCAAAAGTCCATTTGAGCATTCCTCTTCTCATTATCCTTGGTTATATTTTTGTAATATGTGCTTATATGAACCCTGTTGCAGACATGGAAACTAAGAGAAGAAAAAAGACTTCTGGAGATTGTTGATCCTGAATTGACAGCATATCCAGAGGGCGAGGTGCTGCGCTTCATTAAGGTCGCTTTGTTTTGTACCCAAGGCGGTGCTCACCAAAGGCCAACCATGAGGCAAGTAGTGGAGATGCTTTCCAAAGAGGTCCACCTAAATGAAAGTGCACTAACAGAGCCAAGAATATACAGGGGACATTCCTCTAAACAGTTGGGTGGTGCTAGTACAGAGGAATCATCATCTTCTCAGGCAGAGAAGGGAAAGCAACCAGTAAATCCTTTTGCAAACTCTAGCCATTCATATACCTCTCAAAGCTCAGATAGTGTGACCCAGATGCTTCCCAGATGATGCATTTACCAAAGTTGTATATTTTTCTTTTTTTTTTAATTAGTAAGTTACACACACACAATAGATTTAAAACCATAACATCACCAACCACCCAATGTCAATATGTCAGAGGAGGGGAAGTCTCAATTCGATGTAAATGTTTTCTAGAAAATGAATCATTATTTAAAAAGTATTTTCTATAAAACTATCTCATTTTCATATATTTGGTAGTAATTTTAAATGAGTTAAAAAATAATCTCTTAACTTCTTTTATTTAGTTTGCCTTGAAATAGAGTTGTTTTTCAAAAAATTTAATGAAAAGCAATCTCTAAAAATATCATACTTTTTTTTAACCAAAAATAGTTTTCCTTTAACTAATTTTTTCTGATCCTATTAAACATTGAAAATGCAATAAATTATCTTTACATAAGATTATCTATTGAAATAGAACAACCCTCTCTCTCTCTCTCTCTCTCTCTCTCAGCAAAACTACGGTGACTTGCAATGAGTCTAGAGTACATTTTTTTCATAAATATTTTCACTACTGTTGACGTGATGTGATGAGTTCACATTGTTAATAGTATACAATAAAATGATGTCATATGAGCATCAACAACAATTTTTTAACTCAATAATTGTAAAAATATTGTAACATTGTGTGTGGCATAACTCATGCAATAGGTGAATAAGATACCTTCTTGGATGGAACATGCAACTACTGAGGGGTTGGGGGGGGGGGGGGCCTGGTTGAAAGGTCCAAGCACCTGCTGACAAGACCTGTTAACTGCCCCAATATTGTACAGGAGCTTAGGCAAAACCTCAGCCAGGTAAAGACAACAATGGAGCAAGAAATCCACGCCTGCCCCCGACACAAAAGGTAACAATAAATTCAATTGAGGCAACACCACACCAAAACATTTAAATAACAACCAAAATCGATACATGAAAGTATGAAATATAAACCTTTTTACATATACATATATACACACACACACACACACATATATATGCTACACACCTAAACTACCATGCACATAATGACTCACTTCCACATCATAACTGTTAAGTATCATATAAATTCAGCATCTCTGACTCACAGCTATTTGCTTTTCAGATACATAAACAGACCAAGCAAACAGTTGGTTCAATCTCAAGCGGCAGCTACAACCTTGGGGGTTGCCGCAGTTGCAGCCTTGGGAGGAGCAATGCTAGAACTGCCAGCAGCAGGAGTGGTTTTAGCATCATTTTTAGGTTCTGATGATGGTGGTGGTTTGGGCTTCATATGGGGAGGAGGATTGTGCTTGAGCTTCAGAAGTATATGACGCATTCTTGAGAGATCAGTTGGCTTCCCAGGTTTGGGCCCCTGGATCACAACAATAGAAGGATTCTTCTCTTTGTCCTTCTTCCCCTTTTTCTCTATTGCCACCACCTCATGGGGGATAAGCTCTCCAATTGCCTTCCAGTAATTCTTCTCTGCTTCGGCATGGAACTTCTCCCGATTTGCCAAAAATAACTGACATATCACATCCAAATTGAATAAAATTATTTGTAAGTTGGCTTACAGTATAAGGTAATTGAATATTCTTAAAACATTTTTTCTGTCATTAGAAAGTTACACGAGTACCTTGTGGGCGTATAATATGTTGAACTTATAAGAAAGGAGGAAGTGTCATTTGAGGCAGAGTTCATTGGCAGTTGAATATTCTTAATACACTATATTTGACAGGATAGCAATATGGTTCCATATATTCATGGAAATATAATTAGTTTACATGCCTTTCTTTTCTTTTTATTTTCTCTTGTATTCTATAATTGTCAGATATGAGTCTTTATGATAGCGCATCCTATACAACCTGCATTACTTAAAAAAATTCATCTAAATATTTAAATGAAGGTTACCAATGAGTCTGACTAAATGATTAGGAACTCCGCAAGTTTCCTAAAAGACCACCATTCATTCTCTCATAAAATCTCTCTCTCTCTCTCTCTCTCTCTCTCTCTCTCTCTCTCTCTTGGTGCTGCTATTCTACTTATTAATAAACGTAGCGTGTTTCTAATCCTTACTAATGTATGCTAATCATCCCTTCATCAGTTAATATTTATACCTGCATGGACAATAAATCCATGGTGACCCACAAGTAAGACAAGTTAATAAGACCTTACTTGAAACTTTCAGCATGTAATTGGGCAGAATCCACTCATGCAATCCACTTATGAAGTATTTTTTATTTATATGATCTCAACAAACTCAACTGATGTTTACTTATTATGACATACCAACTACCAAGAAAATTTAATTATAAGGATGACATGAAGACATCCCACTAAAAGTCAAATTCAACAATGTAGATCAAGACCATAAACTGCATTTTCCAATCAGCTCAACACATATGCCTTTGACATTGATGTCAATAATTTAGCGACTCTAACATCAACATCAACATCATCATCTTATAAGACAAAGGTAACCCTCCAAGGCATATGATTCCTTAAAATTTCTCCTAATCTGTGCTTTTCCACAACAGCCAAAAAAGAAGAAAAGGGTGAATTTCATGGAATGGAGCCCCATAACGCTATACAAAAAGCTATAAAATTGAATTCATGAACTCCTCAATAGCATGATCTCACTCTCGTTCTTATAATGGGGGAGATGCCAATTGAGCAAGAGCTCATTAGCTGCTTTAGTTGAATTATTAGACAAATCCCTTCAATTGAACTAGGATATGAGCAGAACCAAAATGATGTCAGACCTTTATTTTTTCAAGAAAACTTTATGAAATCTTTATATATATATATATATATATAAATTTCTTTACTTTTAATCTTCCTTTCAAACATTCAAACACAAATTTCTACATCTCAAAATCCTAAAAAACATGCATATTTAGCCTTGTCCAGATTTTTCAAAATTGCCTACCATACAGCATGACACTCCTGGTTAAGTCCTATCATACCTACACTTGTTGTGGGTAGGACTCCTTTACTAGTAACAAAGGTTACACACTAGAGTAAATTTGTCACATCCATTGGTAATTCACGTTACATTGAGCAATAAATCCACAAATTTCTAATAACTACTGTTTTTTCTGCATGTATGTCAAACCTAATGGTAGGTTTTGCCATATCACATGATAGCTCTTTTATTCTCTCTTTTTTTTTTTTAAGTGATTTTAGAGAAAAAATAACATGACAGTAAATTTGTCACGTTTTTTAGTAACTAAAGTCACATTAAAAACATTGAAGGTACCGCAGAAGGACCCTTGTTTTATATACCATAGCTCCTATATATATAGACACCCTGGAATCCCCATGGACTGATAGTGAGGTAGATTGAACTCAAGAGCTCCAAGTTTACGTTACCTCCTAGACCAATGAGCCCACCACCAGGTACCCTCGTGGGGGGTTAATACTTTCCCTACGAGATCCATAATTGGCATTTAAAATTCATGTTTTAAGGTTTTAAATATCAATCTCAAGGCTAATTATATAGTAAGAAATGGCCCATAATCTTTATATGACTACATTAGCAATGTTTTTTTTTTTTTTTTAATTTTTTTTTTTTTTTTACATTTGAGCCACTCACCTTCTCCTTCTCCCTATTAGAAGCTTTGTTGTTGTCAACAGTAACCATGCGCTTCCTATAGAACTCGATTTTGTAATCCTCAGCTTCCTCAATTATCTGATTCAACATCTCTTTCTCCTTCTTCTCCTTCTCTTCCAATCGAATCGCGTTCTCTCTGCACAGATTCATCCACAAAATTTCACTTATTATAATCCCAACCATCAGATCATTCACCGCATATCTCTATGATGATGATAATTGAGCTCATAGTTTTAAATTTTTTTTAAAAAAATTATTAAAAATTATGAAAATTCTATTCTGATCTGAATTTTGACGAAGTTAGAACTTAGAAGATAGCTCATATTACTAAGAAATTAATAATAACGATATTTTGAGCTCAAAATTTTAAATTTATAGGAAAAAAATTATTAAAATTAGAGAAAAATCGAAATCTAATCTGAATTTCAGAGACGAAGTTAGAAGTTCATAGCTCTTTGATTTTACTAAGCAAATAGTATAATAACGATAATTGAGCTTATATTAAAATTAGAGAAAAATTTAAATTCTAATCTGAATTACAGAGACGAAGTTTGAAGTATCTGAATACTGAGATGGCGAACTCACCGGCGCCACTCTCTCAGAGCAAAGCCCTCCTCCGACTGCATCTCCGACGGCGGAGGCAAGATCGGGCCGTCCGATCCGCCAAAACCTTCATCAAAGTCCTTTCCGTTCTGCTCCGGCGAGAAATCAGAGAATCCTCCGCTATAGATCGGCGGCGGAGACGGAGTCTCCGGCGCCGTTTGTGTAGAGAACACGTCGTCTACGTCACCGGCGACGAAAGACTGGCTGGCGAAGATCGGTGGCGAGGGAGAGTCACCGGCCGAGTCCTTGACCGAGTCGGCGTCGAAGTTCGAGAACGATTCGAATCGCTGCGAGGCGAGGCGTGGATCGTAGCCTGTGTATCCATCGTCGTCGAACGGCCGGGTCGGCCCGATAAATGCTGACATGGCTTTTGATACTCTCTCTTTCTCTGACTCACTCAACTCGTTAGCTTAGCCCGAAGGTTTCGGTGAATTTAACAGCTCATCAAAGTTTCCGTATCATTTTCTTTAAACAAGATCGTACGGCTGTGAGGGAATCAGCACCGTGTTACAAGCTCCACAGTAACAGCATTTACACCTATTAATAGAAAAATGGGTATAATTTATCTAATTTTGTCTAAAAATGACTCATACTGAGTGTGTATTATAATTGTGTAAATTTTTTAGAATTTGATCTTATGACATTCATTTTTAATAATAGTACTTTATCGTCAGATTAATATACTAATTAATTTTTGGTGTTGACAAGAAATAAACCCCATATCTCTTATTTAACAATCCGTTTATGTATAATTATGTAAATTAGTTTTTTACAATAATCCTATAAATTTTAATTAATATTATTTATTTTGTATTTAGTAGTTTTTTTTTCTTTTCGTATTTCAAAAATGATGAAAAATAGTGAATAATAGCTGTTATGTGTGAAAAAAGTAAAATAATTTTAAAAAAATTTAAAATTTGATATTTTAATAATATGTAGTGTAAAATAGATAAATTAAAAAAATGTAAAATATATAATTGATATATGATATTTTAGCCCATAAAAAAAAAAAAAGATATGTGATATTTTAGGAAGTGAGAATGTAAAATAAGAAAAAAAATAAAGAACCCTTTTTGCACATGCAAATGCCCTAGAAGGAGTTGATGTACATACAATGAAATATTGACACGTGTGATGTAACTGTGAGGTTGAGTGTGGGTGAGCTTGACTGTGGCGGACATTGCAACTTTTGGTTTTGTTGTGACCCACCACCTGGAAATGTTAATCAATTGCGTGACGGCGGGTGTTGTTATTGTTTTTGAAAGTGATATACTAGAAGTGGAGTAATATTCGTGCGTGATTGCTGCAGTTGTCAAACAATAGAATAAGTCTAATATCACACATTATGGCACAACAAATGCCAATTGCCCATGTAGCGAATTATGGTTAGATTCAAGTGGGAACACGCTTTTACCAATCACAACTCGTCCCATGACAAGTTATGACATTTGTTGTATCAAAATGTGTGAGAAATTATAAGGTTTATATAGTAAACAAATGACATGGTCTACCATTCTATTAAAAAACTCACATCTGTTTAAAATTGCTGAGTTGAAAATTTTTTTTAAAATACTTACTCAGAAATTTTAAACAAATAAAATTTTTTTAGTGAAATGGTGAACAGTTGACGTGATCCATTAAAAGACCGTATAATTTTTCAAATTATGTGGTGCTAGACTTATTCCTAATAATAATAATAATAATAATACGTGGATTGATTTTAATTTTTGATTTGATTTTGAAATGGCGGTCGACAGGTCCCATCTGAATTTGACTGGTGGGTCCGCCCTTATGTGATGGTTGACGTGATCATGTGACTGTTAAATATTCTAATCTAGAGTCATATGGGTAGCTAAAAAAAAGTTAAACTATTGTGGAAAATGTTACCAAAATTATTTTATCATGTTTTTATTATTTTGTTGAGAGTTTTGTAAATTAATTGCTAAAAGCGATAGGTTTAGGAAGAAAATGTTTGAATTATGAGATTAATAACCTGTAATTGTCTAAAAAAAACACTATTAAAATACATCTATTTCAAATGAATGAGATCATTTTCCAGATAAGCTTGTCAATTACCAACACATTTATAGTTATATACATTTCTGTTTCCTTGATTATAAGTTTGTCCATTGCTTACACCCTATGGAATGTCTTAAAATATGACATGTGTCTCATTTTGTGGAGTTTTTTAGGAGATGAATCTCCTTGAAGACTGAAAAAAATTTAGAAAATATACATTTTTTCTATATCATCGTTGTTAATGGTTTTACAAACTACAATAAGTATTAGATTTAGGTTCTAGTTAGCTCAACTGGTAAAATCTTTGATGATTGAATAAAAGATTTAAGATTCAGTTTTCGCCTACACAAAAAATCAATTTATATTTTGGTCGAATGATAAAGAGCTTATCATCAAAAATTGATGTCGTGTATTGAAACTCTCTAAAAAAATGATTAATTGACAAGCATTAAACCACAAACCTCTCTCTCTCTCTCTCTCTCTCTCTCTCTCTCTCTCTCTCAACCTTTTAATTTGCTTAATTTTATCTAATAGGTAGGTTTTAGACTATACTTATAACTTCACATACTTTTTTATTCCGAGAAATAATTCTATATAATTTATGAATAGAAAACCTCTATATACTTTTCTATTTTTTTGGGAACTTTATTTCTTTATTATTATTATTTTAGAAACAAACACACACTATATACTCAAGGGATCAAGAATGAGATTATGCTCCATTTGTTTTAAAGTAAAATATATCCACATTTTTCAGGTGTTTGTTTACATTTAAAATGCAGTTAAACTTTTCATAAAATATATATATGGTCAAGCTAGTAAAATATTTTTCATCGACTGTAAAATCTTTTATAAAAATTTGTAAAACGTTTTACTTTTAAAAGTTTGGTAAACATTTTACAAAAACACATAGTGAGCTTACTCGCCTCATTTGTTGGCTAGGTCATCATTCAATGCACTGAGTAGCCAATGTTAACAATCAAGTTGTCGCAATTGCAGCTCTAAAGACAGGTGCTAAAGATAAAGTTGCCGGAGTCGACTAATGCCACTGTAACAGTTTAGTCACGGAAGGCACCAATGGCTAAGTTGCTAGTTTTGGTAGCCTATGCTTGAAAATTTTCAAATGTCACACTAAATATCTAAAATTATTTTACATGTGCGGGCAGACAAAAACTGGTCCCCGTGGACCTCCACGGATTACAGCCATAGTTGTCAAAATCGTGATCTAGATCGTAGGATCGCACAATGTTATGATTACACCTCATTAAAACATTTAGAATCGCACGAGAATCGTAAATATTGTAGGATCACATGTAGGATCGTATGGGATCCTACCAATCCTACCAAAAAGTAAAAATTAGTTATTTTTTATTTTTTTTATTTTATTAAGTTCATCTTTATAAGTTGTAATTTGTAATTTCAAGACTAAGACTTTGTAGTTCATAAATTTATCAACTAAGTGGTGGGACTCATATGGAGATGACTTTCTTGAAATGCAAATTTTTTCTATAAGAATATTGAGCTTAACATATAGCTCTTCAGGTTGTGAAAGTAATTGGAGTACATTTGGAATAGTAAGACCAAATGACTTTTGGTATATTATCCCCTAGTTGAGAATTCTTTATTAAAATTGGTACAACTTTAAGTACATTCAAAAAGGAGAAAATTGTTTAAACCAAAAAAAAAAAAAAAAATGAATGAGTTGGTATTCTTTATGTAAAACTTGAAGATAAAAGAGCAAATACTTAAACTATCAAGTGCAAAAGAAGAAATTGGTTTGAAGAACTTATCTTCAGATGATGAGTGGTTAGTAAAGGGTGTCGACTAGAAGATGATGGTACAGATTTTGATGAATATAATAAAGTAATAATTCTAATGCCTTCCTTTATAGATAAAAAAGAAAAAGAAGTTATATGTGTATAGTGTAAAAATGTGTGATCATTTGATTATCAATGTTAGATGATGATAACGATTCAAGAGCTGCTATTGAAGGAAAAAGTGTGCTAGTATTTTGGTACTTGGTTGGTTTCTAATTAAACATTTATTGAACTTTTTAAATACATTGCGTTAAAACTTAAATATATTTGTTTTATTAGTATAGACGTAGCAATGTAGGACATGCAAATTACATCATATGATCAAAATCTTTATTTTTTTATATAAGATTCATAATTTACGTGATTATTCAATATTCAAAGTCACTATCAATGTGTTTTTTGCTTCAAATATGAAAATAAGTAGGATCTTATGATCCACGATCTAATCCTACGATTTACGATCTTACCTACCTCCTACAATCTTACGTAGAATCCTGATTTTGACAATCTTGATTACAACTAACAAGTCTCACACAATGTATTTATAATTGAACAACTGGGAATAAACACTCTACAATAGGAAACTCAAACAATTGAATTCATTGACAAAATACATGTTACCATGGTATTACAAGTATTACATCCTGGTTCCTCACTTGTCCCCATGGTGTTATACATTCTCTCTCTTTATCCTAGGCTGTCTAACTTCTTTTTTTTCTCCAGACAAAAAGAACCTCCTTAATTATGCTTCTTCCTCCTTATTTATAGGCAAACTTCTCACTCTTATCTTTACAGCTGTCTTGTTGCTAGCTAAACACTAAGGGATATTTTTTCTTACTTTATTGGTTTCCTCCCCTCCCTTATCCTTGAGCTCTGTTTTCTGGGGCTTATTTTCTTTGTTCAGGCTATCTCAAATGTATTTAACACAACAAAGGTTAGGTAAGGGCTCCCAAATTGATGCAGAGGTAAAAATCTTCAACCTTCTTGCGTGTTTTGGAAGTTTCATGCGGTCTTGGGCATCGTATGGGAGCTACATGTGGATCATCCGTGCACCTCGCTTCAAGTAAGGTTTGTCCCTCACCTTCTCCATGAGAATCGTTTTCCCGTGGTGTTTTCCTTTCTTGGGTGTGGAGGATGGTTTAGCTTCCTCTTTCTCACAGCCCATTGCCCTTTGGGACTTTCTTCAAGCATAGAGGCTTAGCCAGTTCGCTCTCATGGCCCAGTCCATTATTGGGCTTAAGGTCTAGACGAGGATTCTTCTACTCCCCATAACATGTAACATATTTTACTTCTAAACAAATAAAGCATTAAGCATAAGACAGACACACCACAAACTATTTACTTTTTTTATTATTAAAAAAGATACTTCTTACATCTATAATAACGGTAGTCTTAATATATATTTGTTGTTAAACATATAGAAAATGTTTGGTTTGGTGAAAAATATTTTTTAACAGTAAAAGTTAAATTTATTTTTTCAAGTATTTAATTGCATTCTTAAAAATACTTTCTAATGAATTAGTAATAATGATTCCATTTCACTCAAATAAAAAAGTACTAAAGTTTCTATGGATTTTAAAGATACAGCTACTTTCTCAAAAAAAAAAAAAAAAAACATCCACCAATAGATCAGACGGTTATAGACTGCTCCTCAAAATCAACTACCTCAATTCAACGACACGTAGACAAGGTCCCATTATCCGGCGAACAGCATTCCCATTCTTCCCTTCACAAGTTATATGGAATGATTTTCATTTTTGTCCTGCACCTGAATATTTTGCTCCCCGCTGTACTTGAAACGCCTTTTTTCTCAAAATCCTTGCTGGCAAACAGCTATTGGTTAGGACCAGTAGGCATTTTCGTAATTTCACTCAAAGACCAATGTCATAAACTTATCCGACCCTTTCCGCCTATAAATACAGAAATCCTTGCCATTGTTTGAAACGGTAAGCTCTTAGAGTGAGAGAGAGAGAGAAAAGAGAGAGAGAGAGAGAGTGAAGGGACTCTCAGAAAATAGAGAGTCTAACGATTTTTTTTTTTTTTTGGTTTCTTTCTTTCAAATTCTACAAAGCTACAACTCATTTCCACAGACATTTGCGTTTCGTTACGGAATCAGAATTTTAAATGAGTCGTTTAGGGTTTAAATCCGTGGTTTATCACGGTGACCTGTGTTTGGGTGAGCTAGACACTATCCCTATCCCAGACCAGAATTTCCAGTTCCCAAACAACGAGATTCGAATCCACCACATATCTCCGCAGAGCGAACGGTGTACTCCACTCGCTATTCTCCAAACGATTTCTTCATTCTCAGTTCGTTGCAAGCTCGAGTCTTCGCCGTCGCCGCCGTTTTCGTCGTCCTTGCCGCTCGAACAGCAGTCTCATTTGATCAAACTCCACGCCTTGTGTTTCCGCGAATTCAAGGTCTCACTCTCAATCGCTCTTCGTTTTCTTAATTTTTCAAAATTTCCTTTTCTTTTAGAGAATGTAGCATATTTTTTCGTGAATTAGATTGGTAATTATACACTTCAATTGTGTAGAAGTGGAAACTATGACAGCTGGAAATGAATTTATAGATTTTTTTAATTTTCTTGTAGAGTTTTTGAGCGTTGCTTTGTTAATTAAAGAAGAAATTATGAAAATTGGAAATGAAATTAATATTTGTGGTTTTTTTTAATAATAATTTTTGAATTGGAAATTAAATTGAGGATGCGAATTTGTTTGATTTGGCTACGTAGACTGCGGTGGTGGTGATCGGAGAAGAAGAGATTCATTTAGTGGCAATGCCGACTAAGCAACAGAAGTTTCCGTGCTTTTGGTGCTATTCGGTTCCTATTGGTCTGTACAATTCGAGCCTAGGGATGTTGAATCCGCGGTGTCTAGCGATTGTGTTTGATCTGGACGAGACTCTTATTGTGGCGAATACAATGAAGTCGTTCGAGGACAGAATCGAGGCTCTTAAAGCTTGGGTTGCGCGGGAGACTGATTCTGTCCGCATCTCGGGAATGGCTGCCGAGATGAAGCGGTATTTTGACGACCGAATGCTGTTGAAGCAGTATGCGGAGAACGATTGTGTGGAGGCCAATGGGAAGGTTTTGAAGGTTCAAATGGAAGAGGTTCCGCGGCTTTCTGATAGCAGCGAGAGAATTGTTCGGCCTGTGATTAGATTGCAAGATAAGAATATTGTCCTTACTCGTATCAATCCCGAGGTTAGAGGATCTATTTGATGCTATGCACTCTTTGAATTTTATATAGATGGAGTAGATAGATAATAATGATTGATAATGCATTCAAAAGGAAATTTCTATATTGTTGTACTAAATTCATATGCATTATAAACTGTGCTAGCTGATGAGTTAAATGGCTCAATGAACCATAGCTCGAGCGGAACTTTCTTCTCCCATATTTCTTGGATGGAGGGTGAGGCTGTGGATTCAAGACTGATAAAAAAAAAAAAAAAAAAAGCTTAAACACACGCTGATGTTGTCCATGTGCACCAATTGATAGCTATTCATTTGAACATTTGTTTGTAGTAAAGCGACTAACTTTTGCTGCATTGGACAACACACTGATGCATTAGAATCTAGGAAACTTTAGCATCTTGATGGATGAACACTTTGGGATCCGGTATAGCTCCTATAGCAGTAACTGGGACTATTACTAATTACTAAACATATTATATAAAATTTTGGATAGTTGGTTATTCTGCAACATGTGTGGAGCACATTGGTTTAGTTATTGGGGCTTTCTATAAAGTATAATTTCTTATTTTCCTACGTAATGATTGTTTTTTTTGTGTAGAATCGTGATACCAGTGTACTTGTGAGATTACGACCTGCATGGGAGGATTTGAGAAGTTATTTAACTGCAAAAGGAAGGAAGCGGTTTGAAGTTTATGTATGCACTATGGCAGAAAGAGATTATGCATTAGAAATGTGGAGGCTTCTTGACCCAGAGTCACACCTTATAGGTTCAAAGCAACTCATGGACCGTGTTGTTTGTGTCAAATCAGGCAAGAATTCTACAATATCGAGAATACTTTGACCTTAATTCAGGCTTATACAATACATGTTGGGATTTGCAATTAGTGAATCTTGCTATTCTGTTTATTTTGGAGTTCATATTGTGCTAAAATTAATTAAGTTGGATTTGTTTAATTTTTAGGTTTTTATTGCAATATTTGAAGAGTCTAATATTTTGCCAGTGAGCTCTAGATCAAATGACACTTCCTTCTCCCATGAATGGGTGTGAGGGTGAGGTCATGGCTTTAAAATCTGCTAGGTTATAGCTTAGCAATCAAATTTTCAACCTTCAGTGTAGGGTTGTGTTATTCTGTGTTCATTATATCAGCTCTTGTGTTTTTTTGGTCCTCTCTCTTTAAATCTAAAATTAATTTCTGAAATACTTTCTTTGGTTCTTATCTGGCAGGCTCCAGGAAATCTTTGCTAAATGTCTTCCATGATGGCATGTGCCATCCAAAGATGGCAATGGTAATTGATGACCGTTCAAAGGTTTGGGAAGAAAAGGACCAACCGAGAGTTCATGTGGTTCCTGCATTCTCTCCTTATTATGCTCCGCAGGCAGAGGTACTAATCATGTCTTTTAAATATTCTAATGTTTTAAACTAAGTTCTTTTAGTTTCTTTTATTTAAGATTTCTAAATGTTTTTTTTTTTTGTTTAATAGACAGCCCATGCAGTGCCAGTCCTCTGTGTAGCAAGAAACGTTGCATGCAATGTCAGAGGTTATTTTTTCAAGTAAGAGCAGTTTTGCTATAAAATCAAAGTTGTTTATATAACCATCATTGTTGATAATTGGCTTATTGTTGTAATTTATATTTGTAATGCCATGCATCCAGAGAGTTTGATGAGAATTTTTTACGAAGAATCTCTGAAGTCTTTTTTGAAGATGAGGTGCTAAATTTACCCCCTGCTCCTGATGTGAGCAACTACATGATGTCAGAGGTATTTGAATTGCTCTGAATCTCATGAAACTTTGCCTCATTGTTTTTATTGCTCTATTAGTCATTACCCAGTATCCTCCTCTCTCACACTCTCTCTCTCTAAAATTCTTATGACCAAATGTTTCTGGATGTTAGGATGCTGGATTTGTACCAAATGGTAATACTAATGCTCCCATTAGCGAAGGAATGAATGGTGTTGAAGTTGAACAGAGATTAAACATGATGGTAGGTTTAATATTGGCAGATATCATTTTATCAGTGAATTCTCTGTGATGCTAGCAATATGAGTACAAATTAATTATTTGATAGAGTTTCTGATTAACAGATGTTATTTTTATGACGGAAGTTTCTCTATTGAACATGAGTACATAATAATTATTTGGTAGAGTTTCTAATTGGAATCTGTTATTTCTATGATGAAAATGTCTCCATCTCTGCTCTTTCTGTGCATACTGGGAATGTGATAGTTTATTTTACATTTTCCATTCTTTTCTTCCCCCCAGGATGAGAAGTCTGTTAACGACTCAGGTGCTCATTCATTGGCAAACAATCCTGAATTAAGATATGAAACCTCTCAGTCACCTGTTGCAATCATACCGAATGTCATTGGTCATGCACCTTCAAGAACACTGATACCTTCTCAAAGTATTTTCTTCATATATCTCAATATATCTATGTTTTGGAAAGTTTGATACACAGTATCAAAGATGTGCACTTACTGTCTTCACATATTTTGTTTCCAATTATGTTGTAGAACCTGGTTTGCTTGGAGCACCAGTTAATCGTGATTATGATATGAAGAGAGGAATCCTTACAATGAAGCATGGTCTAGATCTAAGGAATCAAAGCTCTGGTGAACCTCCTCTTTTGTCTAGATTACCTACACAAGCACCATCATTGATGCAGCCACAAGGAGGCTGGTTGGTCGAAGATGATATTAGTAGAGGACCATTAAATAATCGACCCTTGGGATTTGTTCAAGAAGCTGATTCATCAAAACCTGATAAGCAGCGTGCCCATCTAAGTCCATTTTCTCCTACTACACCAGGATCTACTCCAACTGGTTTACTCTCACAAACATTCCAAAAGATTGAAGAGGTTTGTTCTGAATATTCTTTAAAATTTATTAGAAATTACTTTCTAGTTTTGACAATCCTTTATACAGGTTACTGAGAGCACTTAAAAGTATCACTTCTTCTTTCTATGCAGACATGTGCCGGTAATGATTTGCAAAAACAAATTCTTCCACCTGCAAGTCAGCTATTAGGTATGGGAACTTGCAGAATCACAAGTCCATATATCTTCACAACTAAACTTTAAATTCAATATTTTTCCAACTATTAAACTCTTCTAATAAACAAGGCACCCATATGGTTCTCCATGTATGATTCTTTCCAAGATACTTCCTCATAATGTATTAGTCTTAATTTTTCCTACTATGCACCCCAAATCTTTCTTTTGACTATTGGAAAATAAAAAATCTCCAAAGTACCAATATTAATTGTCCTCATAAGCTGCCCTTATTACAAATTGGGAAAATTGCCTACATCGCCATCTTCTGTTTTCTTCTTTGGGACATGCATAGTTTGTTGACAACAGCTTATTTGATGGACTATCTCAGTTTTCCCTCTTCATTAATAGCTTGTTTGGATGGATGGGGAGTAGAGGGGAGTAGAGTAGGGGGGGGGGGGGGGGGAGTAAGTCAAATTACCTTATTTGGATGTTTTCAAGGGGGGGGGGGGGGTTTGGAGGGGTTCTAACGACTTCTAACCCCTCATTTTCAATTCCCTTAAATTGGAGAGATTTGAAGGGAGAGTAGAGCATATAAATGCTTAACCAAATGAATTACCAAATTTACCCTCTCCATATTAACAAAATTACAAACTATGAAAAGACTAATTATTCCCCTCCCCCTTAATTTTAAATACATTCAAACAAGGTGGAAGATAACCATTCCCCTCTACTCTCCTCTCCACTACTCTCTTCTCCCTCAAAACTTCCAAACATAGCATAATTGTTTATTATTTCCTCTGTTTTAATGCTATATAACCTCACTCTTATCACCTGCTTCTGTGTTGCATTATCATAGCGTTTGATTTGCACTGCATTGAAATCAGAGGGATGGAAAGTTAATTTGATCTTTAGAATTCTTTTGGCCTTTGTTGTTAATGACAAGCTTGTATTAAAAGATTGCTGCTGTGAATTTTATGAATGATATGCTGTTTATGGTGACCAATGCCTCTTATGTATATCCATTAGCTGATTGAAGTTTCTTGCAGAGGTTGGTGCATCTAAAAATCAGGTATCTAATAGCAGAGAATGTCAAAGTGATGCTGGAAAATTGAACCTGCTACCTTCCCCTTTATCTATCGGAGTGCTGCATGAAATTGCACGGAGATGCGACACCAAGGTACAAATGTGTTTTGACTTGACTCGGGATGCCTTCCCCCCCACCCCCCTCTCCTTGTGCTGTTCATCACATTCTGTCCTACTGTGCAGGTTGATTTCAGATCTGTTGTGAGTACCAGTAAGGATTTGCAATTTTCTGTTGAGGTCAGCAAAACCATGTTTCCTTATTGAAAGTAATTTTGTATCTTTAGTCCTGTCTGAATCCTCCAATGACATCACACTTTTTTTTTTTTTTTTTTGGGTTGTTGTTGCCAAAAGATATCATCTTATGTTCATTACTGCTTTACCTGTCATTTTTGGCCTTACCTTTATACTTTTTATAGATCTTTATAGCTTGTTTTCATAACGTTAAAAGGTGATGAAGCTGATATTGCTTCTTATTATCATTCTCTTGGGTATAATATTTACGTTGAAGTAAGCTGCTACTGATGTTTTTTATTTGCGCTTCTCCCAGTCCGCTCTCTGTTTTTATAATTTAAATTAAACTTGTGAAAGCTGGACACTCATTCTGTTGGCCGTTGGTTTAGGTTTTGTTCACGGGTGAGAAGATTGGGGTTGGAATGGGTAAGACAAGGAAGGATGCTCACCAACAAGCTGCCGAGAATGCCCTTCACAACTTAGCAGGTAAAACCAGTTGTTTAATCATTCTCCACAGAAGATTTCTTTTTTTAACAGATTTGATTTTGTACTACATATACTTTTCAATAGTTATTTCTTTTAACATATAACTGATGTGACCTTAAGTATTCTGGAGCTTAGACAAATGTGAAGTGTGAATTTATTGGTGAGATAGAGCAGCTTGATTGGTAAGGGGATCTATGTTGAATCTTTTTTTTGGGTGGTGGGTGGTGAGGGTAGCTTGTTCTTTTAGATGTGAGGCTATTTGGGGAGGGGAGGTCCCCTTATTGTTGGTGTATCTGGGATTAGAGAAGCAGAAGAAACCTGTGATCTTATAGTACGCGGTCTATGAGGAAGTTATTTATGAGCATATCAATTATGCCACCAACTGGTGGTAATTTTAATTATATTCTATTTTCACTCAGTAGCACTTATGCTGATTCTGGTTATTGAATAATGACATCATAAATGCTATTCTTCTGAATGAAAATTTTGTGTGTGAAATTGCAGAAAAATATGTATCATATATTGCACCTCGTTCCGGGGTCGTTGACAGAGATTTTGATAAGCTTTCTCTTGGAAATGAAAATGGATTTATATGGGATATTGCCGGACCTGGATCGAATGAACTGCAAAAAGATGGAGTGCCTAAAGAAAGCACGTCTGAGGTGGGAATTTCTGATGATGCCTTTCGTATTTGATTTGATTTCTTTGTTCAAAGACATAGGTGATGCTTGGATAAAGGGTATGTGGGCAAGACATTTCCAGATGAGGGGTAGTGGTTATCTAGAGAAAAACCACTCCCTTTTGGATTTTGCATTGCACCAAGATGTGAGAGCTAAATCATTGAATGGGGAGTGAGCTGGCTTCATGTCTGCTACTGCTGCCTTACCCAGGCTCCATTATTTCCTAATTTAAGAGGTAAGGGCTTGGTGGTCAGTCCCTAGTTTCTACCCGTTATCCAAGTACTCCCTTGTAGTTGATTCAGCAGTTTACCTTTTGAATATTCGTAGTGTCTGGTGACAATGAACAAATATGATTTGGTGAACTATTAATTTCTATCATTTATATTTATCTATGTTTGGTGTTCATTTTTATGCTTAAAAAACCATAAATCTAGTATAATTATGAACATAAATAAAGAATATATATGTATATATATATATATATATATATATAGCTTTGTTTACAAAATCAATGCACCCACTTAAATTTGCAAATTATTCTGTTAAGCAAGTTTTATTTTTTATCTTCTTCTGAGTATTGAAACGTGTTCTGCACCTATGTGGGACTTGTCAATTTGTCGATTGTACCAAAAATCAAATATTCAATAACACTATTGTCCTATGCTTAATAGATTCTGCTTGGTTTTAGATAGTGTCATATGGTTTTGGCTTTTGGTGGGGCCAACTTGTGCTATTTGGGTGCAGAGCATGAAACAAAAAATTAATCTCATTGTCAGAAGAAGAAACCATTGATGTATAGTGTGGTTTGTGTTCTTGATGTAATTTTTTTTTTCCTGTCATGGATGATCTAGTTTAATAATCTGTACCTGATGACAATGATTTTCAGGCTACTAAAGATGAACCTCGGAGCACTTCTAATTTAACAAATCAAGCACAAAAGCGTCCCAATTCTCCAAGGTAACATATGAAAAAGGGTTGAGTGTTATTTCTATTTTACTTTCGCAGACTTTTTGTTTGACAAAGGAGAGGGAGAGGGTGGGGGGACATGCACATTTCTTACAGAGAATTCCAGGGGTGGAGTATCCTGGAGGGGGTTGTTTCCTTCTGATTCATGATATTACCTTCCTTTCTTTCTCTTAGTGAATTTGAATCCATTCCTTGAGAGATTTTCTTTAAGCACTGTTGATTGAGTTGCTTGGTTGACTTTTATTTTAACACAGTATTCAAGGAATGTATAACATAGAATATGGTAATCTGTACTTGTGAATTATGAGGGGCTTTCTGGAGGGGAGGGATTTGCCCATTTTTAGGGGCTTTCCAGAGAGGACATAGTAGAATGGTGTTTGAAGATCTAGAGGCTCTATTTTCACGGGATTAATGCAATGTTCTATTAATTTTTCATTCTTCAATAATGTTTCCATGGCCTGTCTTGGAATTTCATAGAGCATGTAGGGCTGTAAATGAACCAAGCCGTTCATAAACAACTCGAACTCGGCTCGATAAAAAGCTCGTTTATGTTTGTTTGTTTATAAATAAGCCAAACTTGAGCCTTAGTTTTAGGCTTGCTTAATAAACAAGCCGAGCCCAAGCAAAACTATTTGTTCATGAACAAGCTCGTGAGCTATAAGGCTCGATACAAAACAAGTCAAGTATAAACTCATTTATAGGCTTGATATGTGCTTTCTAAATAAACTCATTACACATATCTTAATAGTAAAATGTCTCATATTAGACCAATACCCTTTACCTTTATTTTTTATTTCCCTCTAAACTGATCAAGCACCACTTTAGACTTTAGTTACATTTTAAAAAAAATTTGTAAGTGGGCCACATATAGCCCTTCCTTATCCATTATCTAATGTAAAGTTATAAACCATGTTAATCATTTCTCATTCACAATAGTTACAAACAAGCCTTTTTCTAGTTCTTTATCATCTAATGTGGATGTAAAAATTATATTTTAAACAATTGATGAAGCTATAGACAATAAAGGATGAATGAATGAATTTTATTTTATTTTGTAAAGTTGTAATATGAATAATGGCTAATCATAGGTCGGACTAGAAGCATGATAAAATGAGTATGCTATTTTCTTATATTTGTTTACTTGATTTTGGGAGATTTAAGCATTAGATAATTTTGTTGGATCTCAAGCTCAAAATCTTGATTTGAGCTCGTGTTTGAGCTTGATATTAAGCTCGAGCTTGGCTTGACTAATGAATCAAGCCAAGCTCAAGCTTTTTGGGTTTCCCACAAGCTCAAGTTCAAACAATATTTTAGGCTTGTCTCAAGTTCAAGCCAAGCTTGAGCTTTTTAATTTCATTGACGAGCCAAGCTTGAACATGCACTGCTCGACAAAGTTCGGCTCGTTTACAGCCCTAAGAGCATGGTTCCCCTGCATTTATTTTGGGCCTGTATACATCTTTCTTCTTTTTTTTTTTTTTTGGTGTGTGTGTGTGTGTGGGGGGGCATGTTTTCTGGATGCCATTTTAAGGCACGGAAATTGAGGAGGTGCATCATATATCTCCCTATAATTTCAAGACTGCCAGGAACAGAATGGAGGATGTTTGAGAGTTGGTATTGTTCTTGGGGTGTTGGACAGTCGTGCTGCCTTCCCTCTCACTTCCTTTTTTGGTGCTGCTGCTTCTTTGAGGCTATATCACATGTATTTTGTTCTTTGTATTATTTGCCATTTTATAATTTTCTTTCCTGTACATTTGATTTTCTTCATTGTGTTTGCATTTGCGTGTACATTTGTATCAAGAGCAAAAGTTTGAGGATAGGTTGCAATTGCAAGTGATCAGGGAATGTTTACAATTATAGTGCCTACTTTGAAAAATACTTTTACTCACTTCTTAATGGCCCTTTTTTTTGAACGATCATGCAAGATCCGTGGATTCATGCTTTAGCCATATATATAATTTATGCTTTAGCCACATAAGCTGCTTTAAGTTTCTTATTTGGTTATTCTCTCCAGTTTGTCAAATTCTATTCCTAGTAAACGATTGAAGGAAGAGCTATTTCGTGGTTCACAAAGCCTACCCTCAGTTCGGCAACAAAAGAATGGGCATCCTGTTTCATGAGAAACCATAAGGTCTACAGTTAGGCATTTTATTAGTTCAGCATCTGTTTTTCCCTGACAAAGCTGGAATTAGCTTTTGCTGAGGTGAAAAATTCTCTCAAGTAGTGATTGCAAAGATGGGCCTTTTTTTTTTTTTTTTTTTCGGTTTTCCTCTATTTACTTGGTGGATATCAATGGTGAAACTAGCCCACAGATTTTGCATTGTAATATAGGCTTCCATGTAATATTGCAATTGAAATTGTTTAGCTGGTTACAATGTTTTGTTCTTGATCTGGCTGGATTGCTTTTTCATACCTGGTTGTAATAAAGCAGTCCATGAAATAACTGTTACAGCTATTCATCAAAGTCAAAGCGATAGTGATAGTAAAATACCTCTAAGAGCATCACCAGCAGTCTGGCTAAACCATTTTTTGGAGAGAAAAACTAGTGTTCACCCCAAAAACTCCCTCCAACAGCCTCTTTATCTCAAAATTTTTTTTTAGATTTGCTACAGTAGCTCTCCAGGTATGGAGAGCACTGTAGCAATTATTGTAACTCCTCTAACCAATATAGTTCCTTAAAATATTACCCGTTGAATAAAAAATTACTTTTTTCTCTTTCCTCCCTTACTCCTCCTTTCTCACTCTCTTTCTCTCTTCTTTATCTCAACGGCTACAAAACGCAAAATACAATCTAAACATGAAAATAATTTTTCTCATAAACCAAATGAAATTAGCAGAAAAAAAAAGGAAAAAAAAAAGAAAAGAACAGAGAGAAAAGAGAGACCTGTTCATGAGCAAAAGAATTAATTCAGTCTCAATAATCACAATCGATTAAAATATTTAATTTTCACTCAATAATCACGAGGGTAATAATAGAACTATTTTTGATCTTTTCTCTCAAACATCTCTAAACTCAGTCTCAATCAAACATTCACAACAGTTACAAACACAACAATCATTTCTCTTAAACAATCTCTAAACTCAAGCATAATCAAAATACAAACTCAAAAACACAATCTTAAAATTAATCAAATCATAACAAAAAAAAAAAAAAAAAAAAAAAGACACAAGCCATCTACCATCTGGGCTGCGCTGGGGAGGAAGACGAGCGGCGGCGGCAGAGCGGAAGGCGTGGCGGCAATAGAGCGGAGCAAAGGCGCAGCGAAGTGGAGCCATCTAAACCATCTGTTCTTTCTCTCTCTACCTCTTTCTTCGTTTCTTATCACAGAGAGAGCTGGATAATGTTTTGGAATCAAGTAGACAAAGAAAAAAAAAAGTAGAGAAAGAAAGAAAGAGGCAGGTTCTGGAATGAAGTGAAATCTGGAAAGTAGAGAAAAAAAGGAGAGGATGGAGATAATGGGCATAAGTGTGTGGCGGAGAAAAATCAAGAAAAAAAAAGAAGGAAACGTATGGACGATAGAAAGAAAGAAAGAAAAATACCATTTAGAAATGCTACCACAATATTTTCATAATACATTTTAAATAACATATTGTTATTAGTTAATATTGGTGAGTAAAAATATAATTTCAGCGATGGGATTCAAATTAAAATTAGTAACAACTTTCTACATAAGATTTTGATGTGATTCTTGTGAAAGTATTGCGTAAAATATTGTGAATATAACACTTTTTATTGAAAAATATAATTGCTGAGAATGAATATAGAAAGAATAAATGATGATAAAAAAAGAATAAAGAATGAATGAAGAAATAATATTTAAATGAGATAGAGAATGGGATAGTGAATCTGTTAGAAAGTGTATTTGGAAAAGTGAGTAGTTAAAAAGTAAAAGTCACTATTTATTCTCCAAACAGTACAAAAATTTGGAGAAGTTGCTGGTGATGCTCTAACCTGCCTCGTCCCTCAACTTAGCCCTTTCTTGTCCCCCACAAGTTTTTCTTGTGTTGAAGAGGGGACAAGATACCCCTGATCCTACTAAACTCTGCCCCATTGCCATCCCTAGCCATATCATATGGTGGGAGCTTTGTTTGCGATGGGAGCATGTGAGGCACAAGACAAGTTTAGAGTGGTGCTAGCCTGTTGGGGTTGCTTTAAATTTTACTACACAGGCTTTATAAGTTGATGTGTTAGAGCATCCATAGCAGTGGAACTAAATTTTTAGCAATTTAGTTCCACCAGAAGTTACTTTATCTATTTTAACTACACACCAACTGCAGCAGTGGATCTATTTTAACTTTCAACACAATAAAATAATATAAATACTACAATAAAATAATATATTTTTACAATAAAATAATATATCTCACTATCCAAAAAATATACACCACACCAGCACAACCACCTGTATTTTCAGCCACAACCACAACCACAACTACCACCACCACCACCACCACCACCACCAGTAGTTCACAGCAAAAAAAAAAAAAGAAAAAAAAAAAGAAGAAGAGAGAACTGATCGAAAAATGCACATCTACAGATCGGCGACCACAGTAAAAAAAAAAAATGCACATCTACAGATCGGCGACCACAGCAAAAAAAGAAAAAGAAGAAGAAGAAAGAACAGACTGGCGACCACAGCAGAAAAAAAGAGAGAAGAAAGAACAGACCGGCTTGGGCCGGTGACGATGAAGCCGGCGATGGTAATCCACGGCAGAAAAAGAAGAAGAAGAGAGAACTGATTGGCGACCACAGCAGAAAAAAGAAAAAGAAAAAGAAGAAAGAACAGACCGGCGACCACAGCAGAAAAAAAGAAAGAAAAAGAAAGAACAGACTGGCTTGGGCCGGTGACGATGAGGCCGGCGGAGGCGTGGGATGGCGGCTTGAGACAGCGACGTGGGCCGGTTTGGGACGGCAGCGAAGCAGAGAGTAGATGAGGGAGAGAAAAAAAAAAAAAAGAAAGAGGAAGAAGGAAGAAGAAGAGAAGCCGGAGAGAGAGAGAGAGAGAGAGAGAGAGAGAGAGAGAGAGAGAAATGTTTTTTAAATGAAATAAGAGAGAGAGAAAGAGAGAGAGAAATGTTTATTAAATGAAATAAGAGAGAGAGAGAGTTAATAAAATAGTTATTTTTTTTTTTTTTTAGCTTTGATGAACAGTGCACATCTATCTATGAACAGTGCACATCTATAGAGATAGATGTGCACTGTTCATGAGAAGCTATATTATAAGAATATAGCTCCACTGCTGGAGCTATACTTTTATATATTATAGCAATATAGCTCCTTTACTGTGATTGCTCTTAAAGCATCCTCATCAGAGATTTCAAAAAATTTTGTATTTATCATAAATTTACTTTATCAATTTTAACACTTCATTTTACAATATACCCAACATCAAATATTTTATATTTTTTACCACTTCATTAAAATATTAATTTTTTATTATTTTTTATTCTCATTCACATCTCTTTCACTACCAACAAACTCACTGCCACTGCTAACACCCGTTGTCACCACCGCCCACAGCCATAGCCACCACCACCAACCACAATCTTAACCCCCAACCACCAAAAAAAAAAAAAAAAAAAAAAAAAAACCCTCGGCACAAATTGCAACCAAAACCCACCACCCCAGCAACCTTGATTTGAACCTCAACCTTAATCTGAACCCACCAGCAAACCCATCACGCCGAACCAAACCCATCAAACCGGAGCGGTGAACCAAAACCCATCACACACACACACACACAAAGGAAGTAGATCAGTGACCCACGTAGAACCAAAACCATGACCACAAACCACAGCAAAAAGAAGAAGAAGAAACCTCCATCGCTACCACCAGCAAATCGGTGAACCAAAACCCATAGGAAGCAAAATCCATCGGACCATCAGATCGGTGAACCAAAACCCATCACACATGCGCAAACCCAGTAGATCGGTGACCCACGACCTATGCCGAACCTCTACCACAATCATTGGACTGTTAGATTCACGACCTATGCCTATCTGACCACAATTGTTGCCACCACCCACGACCATCGTCGCCACCACCCACGACCATTGGAACATCATACCACGACCCAAACCCATCTGACCACGACCCTGACCATCGAACCACGTCGAACCATGGGACAGAGAAGAGAGAAGATGGAAGAGAGAAGTGAGATAGGAAAGAGAGACAAATGAGAAATAGATCCGTTGGGGGAATAAAAAACCTTTTTTTTTTTTTAATAATTCAGCTACAGTGAGCTGTTATTGATAATAGCTCACTTTAGCTTGGTGGTAAATCTTTTAAGATTTAGCATGTTTGATGGCAGTGAATTTTTATCATTTGAGGTGCTAAAAATGCTAAAAAATAGTATTTAGCATTTTTAGCACATTTAATGGGAATGCTCTTATCAATTGCAATTTTTTTTTATATATTAATTTATGGTTAGAAATTTACCTAATCTACCCCACCCTGACTACTACTCAAAAACGGGGAGCACCATACACCATAGTACCATTACCAGGCGAAAGTGTTACAAAAGTAATTCAAACATTTATTTTTTATGTTATTGAAATCTATTAATTATATTTATTGTTATATCGGTAAAATTTGAAATAGTTTTAACATTTTTCTACACGTTTTTTAGATAACATTGAGATGTTTTTTTTTTGTTAATGAATGCTATGATGACATTGGTTTATAAAATACTTTTAAAAACCTTTTACGGGAGAAGAAAAAAAAATAATTCATTTTTTTTATAGAGGATTTAAAAAAAAAATTCATAAAAAAAAAATCAAATTTTTCTTAAAATAATCTATTGCCAAATGCTCGGATACGCGTTAATGGACTTTAGCATATACACATGTTGCCACATGCTAGATCCAGGTTTAAACCTGACTGGTGAAATAAATTTGAAGGTGGAGGCGGTGATTTTGCTTCCCAATAATGTCTTCAGCCACTTCTTTAGTCTTAGGCACACCTAAATTAAATGGTAGAGCTACCTCGAGATGAGAAAGTGGGCACCTTATTGCGTACGCTGTGCGTTTCACATTTATTACACTGTTAAACGAATATTAGATTTTTAATCCGAGGATATATACTTGGTAATTGAGAATGGTCCTTCTCTGTGGGTTATCGCGTGTGTTCTGCTCTCATTTACCTAATCATAAATGCCTATTATGATGTC
This sequence comes from Lithocarpus polystachyus, assembly GCA_033629205.1. NCBI lineage: Eukaryota > Viridiplantae > Streptophyta > Magnoliopsida > Fagales > Fagaceae > Lithocarpus > Lithocarpus polystachyus. Next base: position 41,171,188 of record CM066168.1, read on the forward strand.
TTAACCAAAATTTAACAAAATACTCGCACCATAAAATAGATTTAAGGTTGTGTTCTCCAAGTTACGTGTTTCCAAGGCTCTCTCTGGGGTCATGTGTACCGACCACTTTGTCCTATGATATCTTAGATATTCAGCAAGCAAATGTCTTGAAAGTCACAGTTCCTTAGTATAGTTTCAGTATTCCGGTGGCAAAGAGCAATTATTAGAGAGTTTGATTTCACAATTTTTGAATTCTAGCATGCATCTTTAATATATATATATATATATATATATATATATATTTATATATATGCTCTTAGCTTAAAATTTCAAACCGTGTTATGGTTCTTTATCTATATATATATAGATAAAGAACCATAACACGGTTTGAAATTTTAAGCTAAGAGCATTTAGCATCTAAGGATCTAAAAAAATTCTGATTTTATACTCTAAAAAACTATTTTATTTATTTTACCAGTAAGTAGGATGCACGTACAATAACAACCACTACAAATTCCTCACACAACCATCCTAAATGCTGGGTCACTGAAAAAGCAGTCTAAAAAATTTATTTATCTATTTTAACAGTAAGTAGAGTGCACATGGTATATCATAACATTTTAACAGTAATTTCAAAAGATAGTTAGGACTTGTAACTCCGCCATGCCAACATTTTCTTTTTGATCTAATTCTATCATTTAGAAGAGCCTTTTGGTATATACTTAACAAACTAATTAAGGAAAGGCTTTGAGAAGGAAATGGACACCATAAATTTAATTGAGTAGAACTACATCCAGGGTTCTGGCTGGAGCAATTTCCAACTTACCATTGGTTCCAAGGCATATGATGTAGTCAGAAAACAATCAACTTGGTTTTCTATAATAAGGACAACAACAATATAGTCAAAATATGTCAAGAGCGTTATTGTCAAGCATAAATCATCACTATTAGTATATGGGAAATGCTAACAAGTACCCCAGGGGCACTTGTTAAGAATCTATTTAAAGAAAGACACTCGTTAAAAATCCATTTAAATTAAGTTTATATGAAAAATGAAAAAAAAGTAATTAATATTTTAACAGTTTTTTACATTTTCCATAAAAGTGAATAAAAACTTTCTCTAAATGGATTCTTAATGAGTGCCCTTAGGGCACTCGTTAGCATTTCCCTTAATATATTTATATGATTAGCATCCCAAAGAATTTTACAGAACCTTCATGGTTAAACTATAACCAGAATCAATTTTGGTTCCCACAATTAATTGTAGTCAATTCCATTTGCCACATTGAAAAGATCATCAAAACTGTAGAAGAAATACAAAACTTGAGCACTCTCATACTCTTATATACAACAATATCAGGCTGAGGTAACAAATTTCATTTCCACATACCACAACCACAACCAATGCTCCACACAACCATCCTGAATGCTGGGTCACTGTGAAGAAGCAGTCATAAGCTTGAATGGCTTTCATAAAATTTCTCCCAAGATCAAATAAGTTGATACTAGAGTAATCCTAAATTAATTAGTAGCTTCTGCAGCGTTTTGCGACCCCATTGGATGTCATTTTGCAATACTTCATTGTCGATTGGCTTTGAGTCGTGCTGCTCTTCTATTTTTGATGGATGAAAATTTTGTTTAAAATTGCTATCAAGCTGTTCTTCCTCACCATTGAAAATCTTGGTAGGCGCTAGTTGAGGTGGGTCACCATGCTGTTCTTGCTTCTCATCTAACTGAATTTGATTAAGTTTTAGTACATGGAAAGGAACACAGAAAAGATGACAGTAATAGTATCCACAATAGAACAGCTTTTTGAATTCAGTCTTGGGAGGATTACACATCACTTCAGAAGCAAAATGCAAGATATTGGAAAAAAGGTCTCACATATAATCACTAACATAACATTGGACGACATGCACCAATTGTTGAGGTTACTCTCATTTTTCATGTAAGTAGAGTGCACATGGTATATCAGAACATTTTAATTCAATGGGATGCACGGCGAAGGACACTTAGTGACACGATTTGGAGCAATACTAAGTGGTTGATTTCAATTCTGATTATAGAACTATTTTCATCCCCAACTATGAAACTTGGTCCTAGAAGTAGTTTAAAAGCTCCTGTTGTATACAAATTAAACAATTAGGTTTGATGCTCGATCCTTCTGTTTAGATTGTGATTAACCGAGATGCAGTTGTTCAATATTGACAACATAAAAAGACTGCCTCACCATTATCATATTGAAAAATTCCTCTTTATAGAAAACAAGATTTCAAGAACATACAAGTTCAGCGATATGGATTTCCTAGCCCTGGTTAAGTTATAGTTTATGGAAATGGAATGGGTTGTTATTCTGTCTTAGGCAAAGTAGAAGGAAAGACAAAAAGGGAAGAAAATAGAACATTTCTTTTCTCAAGCAGTTACCTCCGACACATTATGACCCTGGGCTTCATAGGTTCCAATTAAGGCATCAACTGCATTGCTTTTCACAGTTTCATCTTGGCTTGCTTCTTGCAGGCTATGATCCTTAGCTTCAGAGGTTCCAATGGAGGCATCAATCGCATTTCTTTTCTCGGTTTCATCTTGGCTTGCTTCTTGCACGCTATGATCCTTAACTTCAGAGGCTCCTACAGACACATCCACTGCAATTCTTTCCTCACCTTCATCTTGGTATGCTTCTTCATTTGGCTCTATTGACAATGGAGTTAAACCAGGAACCAAAACAAGGCCTCCATAATTATTAAGGTTGTCTTCAATGAGTGTTGGAGCTCTGCCATTACTATCAAGAATGTCCTTTGCATTCACTTTGGGGCCCTCCTTTGAGTAACTTATATTGTCTGCAACCATAGCTTTAGTTTTCTCTTGTGAAGGAGCAATGTTATCGGCAATAATTTGTTCCTTGTGTGGTTCTGCAATTGAATTTTCTGTTGTAGAAGTATTGCTGTCTGCATTTGCTGATCCCTCGTTTACATAAGACACCAACTCATCTTTTGGAAAAGTAAAATTCTCAGCAACAATCAAAATATCTGAGTTAACCGTCGGTTGTTCATTTTGATTAGCTAGTTGTTCTCCCTCTATTACTTTCTGAAATTCAGGATTTTCCCAATCTTCACAAACGATGATTGTACTCTTAGTTTCCCACGTCTTAAAAAATCGATCAGGACCAGGTTGCCACAAGATTTTCCCGGCATTTCCTTTTAGTATGAACTTGAACTGGATTGATTTTCCAATAGGCACATCCTAATAACAAACAATGACATAGTACTACGTCAATTTGTTTTCAACACACACACACACACACACACACACACACACACACACACACACACACACATTCTTGACTAACTTTGTTTTTAATACTTACCAGCTCAGCAGTCCATACATGGCCTTCTGACCAGTCCAACGGTATCGCACTTGAAGGGTCCCATAAGCCCAACTTAGGATCATCCCCTACTATCAGAAATTGCTCACCGAACATGCACTCTTTCTGTATCTGGAATTTGACTTGAACACTCTTCGATTCATCTGTGCAACAAAGAAGCAGTATTCGATAAATTATCAATTGCTCTAAAAGTTTAAACTGTTAGGAAATGACGAAGTTAATCATTTAGCCATTATTCTAACATTCCTCCTCGCGAATGATCTCGGACTCTCAATTAGTGGAGCAGCTCCAGTACAAAAAGGTGAATTTAATCATTTGACCTTTATTCTAAAAATATTGAAACTAAAAAATTTGAAGGTAGAGACCAATTAAAAGTCACATGATTCTTCAACTTGAGAAAATCCCAAAGATCAATAAGTTAACTTACAAGCTTCCAAGTCTGATTCTTCATCAATCTGAGTGTCTCCAGCTTCCAAGTCTGCCTGCACAGACAATGTCATGCAAAGTCATAAATACAGCCAAGAAATCATGGGAAACAAAAACAAAGTGCACATATATGAAATGAAAGCTAGAGACTTTAGCAACAGTTTCTCCATTCCCAAAAAAGAAGGAAACAACTTTCATAAAAACAAAAGCAAATATCCAAAAAAAAATAAAAATAAAACTGAACCCCACAACAAAAAAACAACAGAAAATACCTGGGTTTTCGATGACAAAGTAGTAACCGGGTGTACAGCCTTGTGTTGCAAAGATATTAACTTCAAGAACCCAAAATTAACAGCTTTCTGTGACTTTAAGGAACAAATTTCGGGTCTAGTAAGAAGAAACTCTTTCTGAGAAACAAAAAAGCTTTTGTCTCTGTACTTGTCCACGATGAATTTTGAAGAAGGACTCCTTAGGGTTGTCATCACTAACTCAATCAATCACTCACTGTAACTCTCAAGCTCAGCTGGCTTCTTCGAGAACTAGTATGTGTTTTTTTGTTTGTTTCTTTGTTATTCAATAATGTTGTAATCTGGTTCCAGTGGATATTTTTATCTTTATGAGAGATGATAAAGTAACGGATCCGATTACACGTGGCGTGTTGACACGTATTACCATGAATCTGATTTTTTTTTGACACTTGTGGTGAGATGTGAGAATCTCAACCAAGTGACCGACTGTGAAAATAAAATAGACTTAAATGTAGAACAAGTAGGAGTCACAGTCGGTGGTCACTGCGATCAATCTGCACCGTTCGTTCTATAGTTGGACAGTGTCACGTGTACTACATGAGTGTACTCTTTAATCTTTATTATGTTTTCGTTGGCCATGTCTTAATCGGGCTGGGAATTCAAGACAGAGCCTGCATACATAAGTGTGGGCCATGATCTAGTATCATGACTGGATTTATTGGGCTTGTGCTTATTTTGGTATAACAGTTTTTGTTTGGGCCCAATTGGGCTGGGCTAGTTTGAACTGGTCCCACACTCTGCCCTCCCACATTTGAAATTTGGATCGACACAAGTATAAGCATTTTTTTTTTTGCCAAATATTATGGTTTTGCAAAAGATTTTACTATGAAGCCTCTGCCTAAACTTCTAAACTTTTATATAGCAATTTTGGAACTCAGAGTTCACTAACCTCAACTTTTAAGTGAAACTTGAGTTTATTAAACTCGAGTTACAAGCATTATGATAAAAATATGCTACATAATTAAAAAAAGTTTCAAGATAAGTCAAACTCGAGTTTAACTTGAGTTTTATAAAGTCGAGTTTTACTTAGAGCATCACTATCAAGTGTGTCAAATGCCAAATATTTGGCATTTGGCACACCAAACACCAAAAATCAATCCTCATCAAGGATTCCATATCTCAAAAATTATACCGCACAGCTACAGTACCGTCTCAAATATGAGACGGTACGGACATCAATGCCAAAAATATTTTGGCTTATTTTATTAACTTTTCTCTCTCCTCCCATCTGATATCTCTCTCTTCGTCTATACACATCTCTCTCTCCACTCTCTCTGTTGCTTGTCTTCTTTCTTGACTGGACCAAAATGCTCTCTCTGGTTTGAATGAGAATAAATCGGTGATGATGGCAGATTTGTCGAAAGAAGAGTTGGTTCAGTTGATAAAGCGCTTTAGCTCTTATCTCACCGACAAAGATTTCCAATCTTCTCTCGATCTCACTCCAGCGCCTGGTCTGTTCATACCCGATCTTATGCTTTTCTTTCATTTTTTGTTTATGCACCTTTTTTTTTTTTTTTTTTAAATTTTGTTTCTCTCTTCTCTCTGTTTGGTTGGCTGGTACTTAGTGTGGTGGTGGTTTGATGGTTGTGGGATTGAGGTTTGGGTCAGTGGGTTTTGGTTGATTTTGTGCGTTTTATGGTTTGGGTCAGCGGTTGATCGTGGTTTGGGTTACTGGTTGATCGTGGTTTGGATCAATGGGTTTTGGTTGATATTTGGAGTTTTTTGATTTGTTGTGATACTTAGCGATGGTTGATCGTGGGTTTGGTGGTTTGTTGTGAATCCTGTGATGTTTGGCAGTGCTATGGTGGTGGTTCGGTTGGTTTGGTATGGGTTTTTGGGGTGGTTCTCAGTATTTTTCTATGTGAATGGTAGTAAATGGTGGTGGTTCTTGGTGTTTTGTTGGGTTTATGGTGGTGGGTCTTGGTGGTTTGTTGTGTGTTTTTATTTATTTATTTATTTTTATTTAAGGTGGCATTGATGGATGTAGGTTTGTGCCGATGGTGGTTGTCAATGTTGTTGCGGCAGTGGTTGTTGGTGGCCGTTGTTGCGGCAATGGTGGTTGTGCCATTGTTGTTGTTGTTGTTGATGATGAGAGGGAAGAGTTAATATATTATTTTAATGTGTAGTAAATATTATTTTAATGTATAGAATTGAAAGATAAAACATCTTATAAATGGTGAATTGTAAAATGATGTGTCAAAATAATAAAGTAAGTTTTTGGTGTGTCAAAATGATATTTTTTTTATGAAAGACCTGATGGTGATGCTCTTAGAACTTGAGTTTAGCAAACTTGCGTTCTAAAAAGGTGGTACATAACGAAATAAGTTTGGATGGAGGCTTTTCAATAACTTTTTTTTTTTTTTTTTGTGTAAAAAGGGAATGTTTGACAAAAAAAGCCTTGGAATGAAATATATATGCTATGAAACACATATATTTTAATCGGTTCAAGATTTAAAAGTACACTGTAAATATTTGCACAAAAACCAAAATCAAATTTGAGAATAAAAGTATGATTATATATTTTTATTTATTGCTTTTATTATATTATAATTTAACAGCATACTTATGTTTTCGTAATATAATTTTATAAGATATTATAAAATCACCTAATTAAGCATTTAATAATTTCAGCATTTTTTTCTTCTTATTTTTAATTTTTTTTCAGGCAAAATATATAACAAGTTAATGAAGGAGATAGTGTTTCATCATGTATTCCTTCATTCACTTCTCATATCATTATAATTTAAAATAATTAAAATTTCTTATTTAAAAACTATCACGAGAAAAAAAAAAAAAAAACACAGGAATAGCCGAGTAAGTCCCATGAAACTGTCCACAAAAATTTCTAAGTTAGGATTTAGCTAGGAAGACTAAGGCCAAAGCCAGATAGCCAAGCAATGACATAAAGGAAGGATAGTACAAATAGTGTATGAAACACATATACAAATAAAAGTAGGGGGATCTTACATTCCATAGTAATAAAGTTTTAGGAATATGGTTTAACGAAGTGTCATTTGGCAAATAACAGTGAGTCACTGATCTAAATTACCTTTGATATGGAAAACAATGACATCAAGGTCGAGGAGACATATGATTAAACTGTAAAGATCGCTCAATTGAATGTCACAAGCCTATAACTTATGACCATCAATCACAGCCTCGGAAACATTACTCAATCAAGGGTCATTACTTCCATCCTATCCTGTAATGCAATAAAACGTACAGACAATCACATGAATTAATTAATAATGCAATAAGTGTATGACTAATATAATTAGGGAAGAATTAAACAACTGCAAATTATTTTCTTGCAACAACATAAAGAAACAACAATTGCATTCTAGTCCATTTGTTGAACAACAGTAACATGTAGACTTGACAATCATAATAGTTTAGATTGATATTCTTTCCTTATCTTCTCTTTTCACATTTACATTTTTTTTCTTCTTCAATTTAAATTTATGTTTTTATTATTTTACAAAGAAGTATGTTCAAATAAAATGAGTTAACGTACCTAGCGCTTTCTTTTTCTATTTCCTCATCTTATATTTAAGAAATGTGTCTCTAATTGCATTCATTTCGTTGACGACAACATTCATAGGCACCCTCTCATCCCGTGATGTTGTAGAACACGACAATCCAATTCGAAAAATAGATATCAAGCAATCTTTTATTTTGCTACTAACATTGACATGTTGATCTTTGATTATTGCTCTTTCTTCTATGTCATCCTTATGTTTGTCGTCATTAACATCTTCATCTTCCTCTCCAAAGAACATTAGCGGGTCAAATATATCCATGACATGTTCAGGCAAAGCCATTGCAGTGAACTTGCAAATGTTCATGCCATCTTTGAACATTTCATTAATAGGTCTTTTTCCAGTGAACAGCTCCAACAAGAGTATTCCATAGCTGTAAACGTCTCCTAGTGTTGAAACTTGGCCACCCATCCCATACTCTACAATTGATCAATACATTATTACTAACTAGTCGCAAAACTGCGCACGCGCGAGAAAATTTTATATAAATATATTCTATTGGATAATTATTGAATAAATATATTAGATTGTATATTTTTAAAAGTCAATATGTGTTATTTGAAATTATGTTTTATATTAAAAGTTTTTTTGTGGTATAGCAACTAACAAATTAAATATGTTTTGTAGTTGGCTATTATATATAGTGAAATATGTATGAAAATACAATGAAATAAATTTTATATACATAAAAAAATTTTACCATGTGAGTGTGAGAACTATTAAACTAACTTTTAACTATGTATACTTTGTTTATTATTATACAGATGTATGCGATTCAACACTTATAGGTATATTTTTCTCTAAAACATAAATCCACATCTCTTTCTTCCACATAATTGAAACTAAGTGAAAAAGTATATAAAAATAACTATGCAATAGATCATAATCAATAAATCATATGTCATAAAGTGGAAATATAAAATAAAATAAAATGCAAAAAACAAAGTTTATTTCATCATATGAACATAATGAACAAATCCCGCAATATATAACTTTATATTCATAAACCACATGATTACTTAGATTTTATAGTAAATTAAGATCAATCCATCCATCATGACATTGTAGTATAGTCTAGATATAATTATATAAAAATCATGTTTTGTTGATCATTCATAAATCAAAAGTACCATCTATACATCCAATAAAATCTTTAAAGAGTAATACATGAGAATTCTTAATTTAAACAGCTGTCTATATATATATATATATATATATATATAGAGAGAGAGAGAGAGAGAGAGAGAGAGAGAGACATATGTAGATGGTGGTAGAGGGGGGATGGTGGGTTTTGAACCACAAATAGGGGACACCATAAAGAATGTTGTTAGGCTATCACTTGAACTCCCAAAAATTAATTTAAGAGGCTAGACGTAAGGATAATAGGAATTTCGAGAAAGAATTAATTGAATTCCTTAAGTTTTTATACACAAAAACATTATTAGCATAATGATGCTCTAGAGTAAATTAAATTTTGTCTTATTTTCTTTTTAGCTTTTTCCTTAAAGATGATCAACTAAACAAAGTAAAGTTTACCAAGAAAGCTCAAATTAGCTAAAAATTAAATAGTGGATATTCCTATTATTTGTAATAGAATAAACAAAATAAAAATCACAAACTAATTTGAGAAAAGACGCATAAGATTTCTAAAAGAAATTTTATCAAACATATAGGATGCAATAATAACAAAATTATTGCACTGAAAACTTTTTGACTTTTTTACACTTTACAAATAAGCACAAAAAATGTTCATTATCAATATGTTTCATATTAACATTAGGAATTTCCACAACAATGATAGGCCAAATAAAATTGCATCAACAATTCTAAGTTCCAATTAAAAATAACAAAAGTCAATATCATTGAAAAATTTGGAAAGGAAAACAACAAAATCACTTCAAAAAATGCAAGAATACTAAAAGAAAGGAAAAGAAAAGAAAAGAAAAGAAAAGAGATTGTTGATTGTGCGTTTTGTTTACCTCAATGGTCTTTCTATTGTTGCCTTAAATTTGGAATTTTTTGACAAAAATAATTGACGTCTTCTCAAAATGGTGAAAATTAAAGCTGGATTGAAAAATATGAAAAACAATTAGTAATGTGCTAGTTTTTTTTATTGTAGATGACAGGTGATTGTAGCTAGAATGTGCATTGGTATATATAACATTGTAAAAGTTAAATAAATAATCAATGTATGAGTGAGAGAGAGATCAGGTTGTGAAAAACCAAAATTTTGGAAGAGAAAATACTATAACGGTAGATAAACGAAGAGACATTTAATGCTTGACGTGTTCTCAAAATGGTGAAAACTAAAACTTAATTGAAAAATATGGAAAACAATTAGTATTGTGCTAAATTTTTTGTTGTAGATGATGAGTGATTGCATCTAAAATGTGCGTTGGTATATATAACATTGTAAAACTCAAATAAATAATCAATGTATGAGTGAGAGAGAGATAAGGTTGTGAAAAACTAAAAGTTTGGAAGATGAAACACTATAACGATAGATAAACGAAGAGACATACTTGAAATGTTAATTTATTCACAAAAAAGATAATGAATTATTCAATTTTAACAATTACTTGAAATTAGAAAGAAGAAAACGAAAAGTTGAAATTAATTAGGATAACTAAATAGTCAAATATTTGTATCTAATGAATATTAAAATTTGTCCATGATCTGCATTTAATTATTTTATATAAAAAAATTAAAAAAATCATAAAGAGAAAAATGATTAAAAAGAAAAAGAAAAAAAAAAGAGTATAATGTGGTTGATGAGGTAGCTCAATAGGGGCATAGCAACATTGAATGCTATGTTTCAGCTTTTAGATATAATATATATAGATATGGATAAATGGTAATCTTATGAACTTAGAATTTAACCACTAATGTATTATGTATTGTTTGCTTTTATAACCTTTCATACAATTTTGCGAAGATGTTTTTTGTTTCTATTTTTTTTTTCGGTCTTGTTAGACAAAAAAAAAAAAAAGACTTTAAACCTGAGCATTAGTTGCTTTTTTTGAAGGAGTCTCTACTTTAGTTTAATATGAAAACAAAAAATGTTACAAAAGAAATTAGGTGTGCTTCATTTGGTTGAAGAATTACCTGGAGGAATATACCCAATGGAACCCTTTAACCCAACTGACAAGATTTGAGTTTTGGAGAGATTGTTTGATTCTTCGAAAAGGAACTTCACCAATCCAAAATCACCAACATGGGCTACCATATCTTCATCAAGGAGTATATTGCTTGGCTTTAGATCACAATGAACAATTGGCGTTTCACAATGGTGATGAAGATATTCTAATGCATAAGCAACTTCAACAGCTATGTTCAGTCTTTGAATAAAGCTCAATCTCCTACTTCGATATTGCTCATCATCTTTAGGATGCAACCATTGGTCTAGACTTCCATTGCACATGAACTCAAAAATTAGACTTTTAAATTCGTTCCCTTCATAATTAGAGGTTGAGCAAGCAGAGATAATTTTGAGGAGATTGCGATGACGTATACTTCTCAAAGCATTGCATTCGTTAATGAAACTCTCAAAAGCTCCTTGTTTTTGAAGGTTCAATACTTTAATAGCAACAATTGCTCCATTTTTGGAAAGAACTCCTTTGTATACTGAGCCAAAGCTACCCGAACCAATCAAATTGTTCTCAGAAAACCCATTTGTCGATTTTAGGAGTTCTGCATAAGAGACAAGTAATTTCCTATCTTCAAAGGAAGATGTAATTAATGCTCTCTCTCTTGATTTTTTCACAATAAAACATGCAGGTAAAAAATACAGTAGAATAAGTACAAATATGACCATGCTTGTGATAGGAATTACTATTTTGAGTGCAAGAAGCTTCCTAGATGAATGGGGATTTTTCCTGGCGCATGTAGGTAAAGGTAATTCTTGAACACCACCACATAGCTTATTATTTCCAAAAATTGAAATCTCGCTTGCATTTGCAAAAATCCCTTCAATTGGCACTTCACCCTCCAAATCATTATATGAAATATTGAGATACTTAAGTGATGCAAGCTTACCGAGAAATTTAGGAATATGCCCAGAGAAATTATTCCGTGAAAGATCTATTTGTTCTAAACCTCTTAACATCTTCAAAGATTGAGGTATTGCACCTTGAAATGAATTACCCTCCAAATACAAGTGCCCCAAACTAAGACAAGTCTCCAGAGTGGTGGGAATTTTGCCTGACAATCTATTATTTGAGAGATCTAACCAGGCAAGATGTATTAAGTTGCCTACTTCAAACGGTAGTGCACCTATCAAGAAATTGTGAGACATGTCCAAAGAAATTGAAAGGGAAGAAAGACCAATAACTTGTTTTGGAATGGTGTCAGTGAGATTGTTGCTAGAAATGTTTAGGTAAAGCAAATTTTGGCAGTTTCCTAGGCTTGGGGGTATTTTTCCCTCTAATCTGTTCTTCTCTATAGAGAGCATTATCAACGTAGTTAAGTTACCCAAGGAGGAAGGGATTGGCCCAGAAAACGCATTATTATCCAAATATAAGTGCTTTAATTTTTGAAGCTTCCCAACATCATCGGGGACAGTACCTCCCAAATAGTTTAAACTTAGTACTAGTAATTCTAAGTTAACAAGGTTCCCGATTCCAATAGGGATGTCACCACGGATCATATTCCCATCAAAATAAAGAGATTGTAGCTGGGTGGAAAGGTTGGCTATGGATCTGGGCAATACTCCTCCAAAATAATTATAACCGAGATCCAAGACCTTCAAACTAGTACAATTAGCCAAGAAATTGACAAAATGCAGATCACCATCTTTCCCATATCCAAGTCTATTGTAAGCAAAATAAAGTCTAACCAAGCCTTGCAAGCTTGCTAGATTTTGAGGGACTGGCCCAATTAGACCATTACTGTCAAGGGCAAGACCCTGAAGTTGAGAAGCATTTGACAATGACGCAGGAATAGGTCCCGTGAAATTGTTAATACCGCAATAAAATATTTGAAGGTTAGGAAGAGTGAGACCAATATCTGGTGGAAGGCTTCCATGTAGCCAGTTTTCAGTAACAGAGAAAAAGTATATGGAAGATATATTATAGATCGGAGGAGGGATGGTACCAGATAGATTATTCACAGAAAGCTGCAAATATTTCAAGCCTGGTAGATAACCAAGTTCACTAGGTATGCTTCCTTGAAAATTGTTTTCGGAAAGACTAAGAGCATACAACGAAGAAAAGTTTCCTATCCAAGCTGGGATATTTCCTGTAAGGTTGTTCCCATCAAGTCTTAGATACACCAACTTTGACAATGAGCTGAGGTGGTCTGGAATCTGCCCAATAAGCTTGTTGTGACCAACAGTAAGCTCTCTAAGTTGTGAACAGTAGCTCATATTAGTTGGAAGTTTACCACCAAAGGAATTATAAGTCAAAGTGAGATGCCGAAGGCGCTGCAGACGTCCCACTTCTTGAGGAATTTCACCGTTGAAGTTGTTGTTTTCTAGGTTGATTCCTGTGAGGTAAGTAAGATTTCCTATAGAGGGTGGTATGGAGCCCGTCAATTTCTTAGCTGTCAAATTTAAAACCATGACTCGTTTACCGGAGGGGCCACATGTAACACCTAACCAGTTGCAGAAATGTATGGAGTCATTCCATGAGCTCATAATTTGAAGTGGGTCTTGAGTTATCCGATTCTTGAAGTCAAGTAATGCTAGGCGATCAGCCTCATTTGCAAAAGCCGAAACTGTTGCAGAGATCAAAGATGAGCTCATACACAGTAGAAGAATCCCATGAAAAAATATTAATGAAGCCCACTCGTATCTCAAACAAGAATGCGTCATTCTGTTGGAGTTGCAAGTATGAAGGGAAGGATAAAATCTCATACCGGATTTTGCTCGCTGTGGGATACAAAAATTCAATTATTAATAGAAATATATGTTAGTAGGACATAGCTTTCTGTGTAAATGCAAAACTTTAGCATGACCTATAGGTAATGACACATAATATAATTTGCATTAAAAAAAAATGACATATAATAGCACGGATTTTCTTTTAAACAAGAGTGATTATCACGTGAATGTAATTAAAAATGACCCAGAAGAGAAGACTTTTGGCTTATAAGAAACTACCATTTTAACAATGATAAATGACCTGACTGTGAATTATGTTAAAACGTGCCCTGTGTATTGCGACTCGGATAAGTTCATTGGATATTTCTGGGGAAAGAAAGACAGTGTTAATTACACACATTTTAACAATATTCGTTGAAGACAATTTCAAATCGTGTCTGTGTGAGCAATGGCGCTGGGATCACTCTTTTCTCTCACTGTTCTTGTTTCTTTGCTGAGAACTCTCATGTCATTCTGTCATTTGCTAGTTGAAGACTTGAAGTCTATTTACCTATTTGGTAAAAGTACTTTCCACTTTCTAGCTTAGGAAATGACGCGTGCCACTTTGCCTACTACATATGCTTACCCACTACCGACATTATGAATATTTTTGAGCATTCTAAACTCACACTACCATACCTTATAATATTAAAAACACATTAAAAACATCCATATTTCAAAAGACAAAATTAACCAGCAAAACCCAAACTTCTTAAATCCTAAATGGACCTAATCCAAAAGCCAAGCAAACGACATTACAAAATCCATAAAACGACAAACATAGATGCGAAAAAACAACATTATGAATTCCTAATGCGCTACTAACACACTTTTCCTAAGTATTGGATTTTTTTTTCCTGAATCACTACCCTCTGTTGGTCTGTTTGTGCATGTTCCTATTGTTGCAGTCAAACAAATGAACCTTATTTTATATTATTTTTTACAGCCCCTACTCTCTGTATATAATATAACTTTACTCACAGCAAATATAATTTTCAGTCTCTTAGAGACAGATTCACAAACACAATCACACATTCACAGATCAATTATTCATATATTCAATTCACAATCATCCTCAGCAAAAAAAAACCACAATCACATATTCGTACAAACTATATACGTATGGTGTGGAGAAAGAGCATCAGAGAAAAAAATCATATCAGTATTAGGTTTTAAAAGAGATAATAAATACTTGAAATTGGGTAGATCGGAATGGAGAGGCCGACAGCGTGGTCGGTGGTTGTGGTTGATGCTTGATTATCTCCCTCTCTCTATCTCTGTCTCTCTCGTCTATCTCTCTTTTCTTTTCTTTTATTTATTTATTTTTATATAATTTGGAATTAGGTTAAACGGCGCAGCTTTCCTCGTTGGGCTGGGGCCTGGGCTGATATGTTCTTGGAGGAGCCCAAAGGCCCCAAACATGATTCAATCATGTAACATGATTGAATGATGTTTCTAGGTTTTTAAAAAAAAAAAAAAATTTAAAAGAATTTTTAGCAGTTTTGGAAAGAAGGATTCACAGAGACTAAAGTGAATTTTTATTTTTTATTTTTGAGAATCAAATGTCAACTGAAACTTATACCGTGTAACTTGTGTTTTTAATTATATATTTTATATATTTTTCTTCTTTATCCTCTAGCCGGGTTTTTGATGTTAAGGGGGCTTGCAACTATTTTTAGCTAGTCTACTATTAATTGTGTGGAATGGATTGATTAATTGATTATTAAGTTCTCAAAGAGATTTTTCAATTGCCTTAACATTTTCAGCATATTAATGGGGCTCATGCTTAATATTTGAAATCTCAGTCATTTCAAAATAATCAGTTCTTGGTTGAGAAAAAAGAACAATGAAAAAAGATTGTAACAGCAACAAAAGAAGGATTCTAATTCATAGAAAACAAATGTAAAATTCACACACCAAAAGAACAACAATGAAGAAAATAATTACCTTGAATGCTGTCTTGGTGTTACAATTAGGGCTTTCTCTCTCAAATAGGGCTTTCTGCTTAGTTTGTAGTGAATGATCATATCTGATACCAGAGTTTGCTTTTATATGTGGAATTCCAAAAAGTGCTTTACATGTTCACATAAAATTATATTCTAGATACAAAAAGTAACAAATGTTATATACTTTTGCAAAATGTATACAATGTTTATCAATTTTTTCAAATGTGTCCCCTTTTATGTGTTGTGTACCGTGTAAAAGAAGAATTTTCCTAATATATATATATATATATATATATATATATATATATTTTGATAGGCTAAGAAATATATTTTAATAAGACAGTAAAACTGGAAATGCAAGACTTTGATATGTCATTGGAAATTTCTGGAGAAGTCGAATTCAGATGCTGTTTTCAGTTAGTTATGAGTTTTATAAAAGTTTTTTTTTTTTTTTTTAATTTCTCCTTTTGACTGAAGCAGTAACACGTTCTCAGTGTCCAGCCCACATTTTTTAATTTTAATTATGATAAGTATGAAAGTTTGTATTGTGGCATCCTAGTTTAACAGTTGTTATGAGTTGAACAGATTTGAAGTTTGTATCGTGTATTCAAGAGTTAGACTCTTTTGAATATATATCACGATTAATTTTTTTAAAACCCTCTCTTCTTGTGCGTGTTAAAATACTTAGTATTAAATAAATAAATAAATAAAAAGAGTTGTGACTTGTGAGTTGCGTGTACGTTGGGTTCAAGAAATAGGCAGCAATAGATAAGGATTTATTTCTAAGAGCATCCACATCTGCTGGTGTATAATATTCTATAATACAAAAACTCATTCATTTTACACATTTTAGCAAAAAAAACACCCACATCAGTAGGTGTAAAGTTGTGTAAAAATATGCAAAATCATCCACGAGTTACAGTAACAGTTTATATATACACGGTTACTGTAACTCGTTTATCCCTTATTTTATTATTTCACGTTCGCTCATTTTTTTCTCTCTCTTCTTCGTGCTTAACAAATTGCTGCTCAACAAACTCACTTGCTCAAAAAAAAAAAAAAAAAAAAAACACAGAGACAGAGACAGATCAAAAAAACCCACACGGACAAACAACAAAGAGACAGATCGGTGCTTGATCGAAGCTAGGGAGATCTAACCGAGATGGGTCTTGCCTGATCGGAGCTAGGGAGATCTCGGATTTGATCGGTGCTTGTGGATCGGAGCTAGGGAGATCTCGGTCAAATCTGATTTGGTCAAAGTGGATCGGTGCTTGTGACCAAGATGTGGATCGGAGTGGGTCTTGCTTTGTGGATTGGAGTCGATCGGTGCTTGATCGGGTCTTGCCTGATCGGAGATGTGGATCGGAGTGGGTCTTGCTTGTGGATATGAGTGGATCGGTGCTTGATCGGGTCTTGCTTGTGAATCGGAGATGTGGATCGGGTCTTGATCGAAGATGTGGATCGGTGCTTGATCGGGTCTTGCTTGTGGATTGGAGACGTGGATTGGGTCTTGATCGGAGATGTGCTTGATCAGGTCTTGCCTGATTGGAGGAATAGTTGATCTGAGAAATGGGTAGAGATGGGAGAGAGAAAGGTATAGAGAGCGAGAGAGCAACAAATCAGAAATGGTAGAGAGAGGGAGAGAGCACGCGCGTATAAGTGGAGAGAAATAATAAAAAATTTGAGAAAATTGATTATTTAATTAAAAGGAGTGATAAAATAGATGAACTGATGTGGGTGTTTTGTAAAAATGAGTGTGTAAAATAGAAAAAATAGGTTTTTAGTGTAAAAATAGATGTGTAAAATGAAAGAACTGATGTGGATGCTCTAAATGCTGTCAAGTACCTCTTTCTTTCAAATCAAATATTATGGACAGATATTTGGGTTCAAGAAATAGGGATGGTCTATGGATAAATTTTAGATTTACTTAGCTAAAATGTAATACTTGTTTATTATATAAATAAATATATATATATATATATATATTGGTTTTTTACAGTATTTTCTCAAAACTTTTAATTAGAGACTACTTACTGTTCGCGATGGGTAGACCCATAGTAGGATAAATCGCTGGCCCAATGAGTTTTTTCAAATTACTAGTGTCCAAACTTGAACTAGAGAGCTCTTAGTTAAACTCAAAATAGTCACTTTGAGATCCAACCACTTTGACTCTTTTCTAGTGTTTTTTTTTTTTTTTTTTTTTTTTTTTTTTTTTTTTTGAGTAGAATCACTAGACAAGTAGACACTGGACTATTAGGCTTTATTTTATGAGCTTGTGGTTTCCAACGAAAAAAGTAACTCAGCAGATTGTGTAGTACTATAGCATGCATGAGTCAGTGAATGATTTTGTACTTATTTACTATAATTTGATAATAGTATTTGTATTTCTTTTAATTGTTTGTTTTAATTGAGAGTAGTGGATACTTAGTAATATGCCGTATGTGTATAATACTATGAACAAGTATAATTGGTATGAAAAATATATTTAATAAATTCGGTAAAAAATATGGAAACAGAGAAAGAACAGTACTTGTATAGTACCGATATAATACATTATATTTTAAATTTTCGTAATAAAGATAAGGAAACATTAGTCATATAATTTTTTGAAATAAATACAATAATTCAATCCATTACAATCGTATATAAAGTTCTCAACAATTTCATTTGAAATTATCTTTTCGATAAAGAAAATTATTTTAATAATAATAAATAAATAAATCAATAATAATAATAATAATAATAATAATAATAATACTCATCAAGGAAATAATAATTTTATTACGTATTAATTAGTGTTCTATTTATTCAAAAATCCAAAATAACTGATCTTACCTAAATAAAAATATTATAATAATCTTGTGTTGGTGCAAACACAATAATAATAGAAGCAACATAAAGAGAAACTGAATAATACGCTGAATATTATTAATTTGAAGAGATGAATGCAACATTATTTGGATTGAGGCGTGACACTCGCTCTCTTTAAGGAGATTCAAGCTCTTGGTTGGCTAATTTTTGTAACTAGTGCAGACCTTTTCTGACTTGTCTCCCATAGGATACAACAGCCCAACAAATATTGTATGGCTAGAACAGCTTCTGCACAAAGCGTTCAAGCCCAAATCTCCACCAGAAGAGCACCTTTTTTTGACCCGAAATCTCTCAAGTATTTAGGAATATTTTTGAATTCACACTCTCACACAATACTATTTTCTTTTAATTATTTCTCTTCATTCACTCTTGATATGAAATTAGTCCATAGCATAGCCATATATATAGTCTTCCAACCCTTCACATAACCTACATGTTATTTATTAATTTAGAAAACTCCTCTTAATTTATTTAATCTAACTTACATACAAGTAACTCTTTCTTTAACAAATTATAACTCATCTTTTTATTCATCTTCAATTATTTTGAGTTTCAACATATTTAATTTAAAATGTACTAACATCTTGTTTACATGTTTGCTATTTGTATATTTTAGTTGAACCTACTAACTATTTGTCTTTTGAATATATTAATTCTCATTTTTATAAAAGTTTTACTATTCATTTCACCAATACAAAACTTACTAACTAATTACAAGGAATTTAATATATTGTATAATAAATATAATAGATTTAATAAGAAGGGGTGTAAATATAATAGTAATAGATTAAACAGATTTAGGGGGGAAAAGTATAAGGGTCAAAAGATTTTCAGGGTAATTACACTTTGTCCACATATGGTTTGTTTGAAAAATACTTTGCCCCTATGATTTAAAAATTGGTACTTCACCTACTTGAGTTAAGTCCTGTTTGTCTTCTGTTACCCACTTATGTTAAAAACAGAAATAAACTTGAATTTTTGCTACCTTTTATGTCTCTCTCCTCTCAAAACATAAAAAAAAATAAAAAGTCAAAAGAAAAGAAAACTAAAAAGTAAGTTTTTGTAAAAATTAAAACTTAACTTTTGGATCTTCTTTGTTTTAATAATAACTTTTGACTGTAGCTCTGAACAACTTTTGACTATACAACTTTTGACAATAGCTCTGAATGTGAATGTGAATGTGATGTGAATGTGAATGTAAATTTGAGTGTAATAAACTATAACTTTTAGATTTTAATTGAGGTTGTGTGAAAAAATCTCTCTTTTCACATAAACCACCACCTTACCTTCTCTTCCTAAATTCAAGTCCTTTTTGCCTTTGGCACTAGATTTTTCCTCGAAAAATTCTTGTGCCACATAAAGTGGCACAACATTGACCACAACTTGCCCATGTGGTGAGTTGTGGTTAGAGGAGGAGTGATGATGAGTCCATAAAAGAGGTGGGTAACTAGAAATAGACAGAGCTTACATCAGGTGGATAAAGTGCCAATTTTAAATCATAGGTAAGCAAAGTGTTTTTCAGACAAACCACAGATAGACAGAGTGTAATTTCCTTAAGATTTTTTTTTTTTTTTGGAGAGAAGAGTGAAAGATATATTAAATTGGTAGCACAAATAAAATTTGGGATTGGGATCTAGTGCAATAGTTATTGCACCATGAAATTATCACACTATGTGACATGTATAAGTTAATTGGATCATTTTTATAATAAAAAAAAGTTTTATACCTTTTTAGTTTTTTAGCCCATTAATTTTTGCATTCCACATACATATGAATTATGATAATTTAGTTTCTTTAAAACCTTCTCCCTTCTCCCCTTGTGTGTGTGTGTGTTAAAATACTTAGTATTCTTAAAAGAATTATGATAATTGCACTGTGCAAATAAAATCCCGATCTCAATCCTAAAATTTGACTGCAAAGAGTAATAGTGCAATGGTTGGTAGTTTTTGACTATTCCTAGAGTCCTAGTTCTATATTTTTTCCTATATTGAAGTAAGTTCAAGTCTATTTTTAAGAAGTACTACGTCAACAATATTTTTACAACAGTATTTTCATAACAAATCATAGGTGGTAAGTTATAATTTAAATCTACAATTTAAATTACTTTTTTGTTTATCCATAACAACTAATAACAACCTATTTGTGCTTACTTGAATGGGATGCAGCATATTTCAATAATTTGTATTAAGAGAGAGGGGAATATGGTGGCACATCCTTTAGCTAAGTATGCTAAACATATTAGTGATGTAGTCTTTTGGGTAGAGGATTCACCATCACCTGCGGTCGAGGCTTTATACAAAGATTCTTTACATATTATTGAATGAATGAATGCCTTGCTTTCAGAAAAAAAAAAAAAAAAAAAAGCAATCTTAGACGTATGTTATGCAAATTAAATATTTAAAGGTATAGCCATATGCTGCGCAAATTAAACTTTTAGAGGCAAAATGTCGCGAATACTTCCATACAATTAGAAAGCTAACGGGAAAGTGATTTTTTTTTTTGGTCAAAACTTGTTTCAATGAGTTCTCCAACAAATTGTCCAAGCCACCATTGAAAACACCCCTTTTCATCCTTAGAGCATTTACATCAGTCCGTGGAAATTTTTTTCCATTTTACACATCTAAAACCTACTTTTTCTATTTTACACCTCTATTTTTATAAAACATCCACATCAGTTTGTCTATTATATACATCTATTTAAATAAAATATTCATTTTTTCTCACTCTCATCTCTCTCACAGACCCAACACAACTCACACAGCCATCATCATCCAACCACCAGCCACCGATATCAAGCCACACTACAACCCAGCCACCATCCCATTCAACCAAGCTACCATATGAGCCACCATCAACCAGCCTCCAAAAACCCAAATCCAAAGATCCATCATCACCCTACCCAATCACCATCATCAAGCCACACAACAAAAATCCAAAGATCGACGCCTGTGAGAGAGATGAGAGTGATGATCCACGCCAAGATCAACGCCTCCCACTGTCCATCCATGGAAGCTGTGTCAAAGCCCAGGTGTGTCTAAACCAGATACCCATTCAACCCAGCTTTGATCGACGCTCACCCCGCTGATCTGTGGGTCCGGCCATGGAAAAGGAAGCTTATGAGATGAGAGAAACAGAGAGCTGAGAGAGTTGATGCGGAGAGAGAAAAAAAATGAGAAAAGAGAGAGAGTTCAGAGGACCGGTGAGAAGAACACAGACGAGGGAGAGAGGAAAAAAAGAATAAAAAATTATTTACACAATGAACAGTAACCGTTCAAATATGCATGGTTTTTGTTCATTTACACAGTCGGATGTATATTTTGCACAATTTTACACGGACTGATGTGGGAGTTTTTTTGTCAAAATGTGTAAAAAGAGCTACTTTTTGTATTTTACAACACTATGCATGGACTGATGTAAATGCTCTTACACATCTTAATTAAAAAAGAAAGTAGAAAGAGTGAAAAGATAAAAAAAAAAAGTTAAAAATGATAAAATAAATTTGACTCAACCAACGTCTTTTACATCTTACACTGTAACCGAATCCTAGTTTGTTATATCTCCTAAAGTATAGAGGTTAACAAGTAATTTTCCTCTCCAAAATAGAGTCATTTTGATTAACAGATATGTAAAACTGAGCACAAAAAAAAAAAAAAAAAAATTTAAACTGATTTGTAAGAAAATCTAGCCTAGCCCAAGAAGAGCCCAAGGTTAAGAAGTAATTTTCCTCTCCAAAATAGAGTCATTTTGATTAACAGATATGGAAAACAGAGCAAAAAAAAAAAAAAAAAAGAAAAAAGAAAAAAAGAAAAAAAGAAAAAAGAAACTGATTTGTAAGAAAATCTAGCCCAGCCCAAGAAGATCCCAAACGTTCATAACTTTAAAAATAGAAGAGCCTCTATTGTAATTTGCATCTATTGTAATTTGAAATTACTACATTTTCCAATTATAAAAAAACCTAAAGGTGTGATAAAAAAAAAAAAAATCACCAACAAACATATTTCTTTTTCTTTTTTTTTTTTTTGTGATTGGAAATGTAGTAATCCCAAATTACAATAGTTGCAAATTATTAATCTTTATCCCAAAAAAATAAAAGAGTCGTTGAGCATGCACAACGCACGTGCTTAGAGGCTAGTTTTTCCAATAGCAAAGAATGCGTGATTAGTGTTTATTTTTAGACTATCAAAATAAATAATAAAAAAATTTACATCAAGTGAAAATGTATAATATGATTTTGTAATTTTAATTAGTTTAAAATAGTGTGTGCAAATGTTTATGGAATCTATTATTAAGAAGTTAATGGATCAATGTAAGGAATTTGAAATATTTACATCAAAAGAAATTGTATATAAATTTACTACATTGGAAACATTGCAAAAAAATCATATACAAACTACGCAAACTATGGTGAAAAAGTTGGTGTAGCAATATCTTTTGTTCCCCATTCTAATTGCTTTCCAGCTGCATTTGCCATTACCTATTTTCACATTGTAAAATGTATTACTTTTTGTAAGGACACAGAGCAATGGATGGGCCTACAAGCAGAAGAAACTGAAGTCCATCACGTGTACAGTATCCTTGGAATGAATTTGTTGAGAGAGTGGGCCGAGAAAACTTGATTGAGAGCGTGTGGGTTGATGGCCCAAGTATGGTTATGACCAGACTGACATAAATGAAATATTGAGATAGTACAGGGTTCTTCTCGGCTTAGTTCGAGGAGCTAGCTTAGGCAACTGTTCTGAGTAATTGTGTCTTTCTCTTTCTTGTTCTCCTCTACAATGACTTCCCTCTTTCTCCTGGTTGTTCGATGATCTTTTTCTCTGTTTTCAGCTCTATTTATAGGCCAATTTGCCTTACGTGCCAGTTAGGTGATTCTCCTTTGATACTTGTCCCATCAATCTTTACTTGAAGTTTCTATATGGCAGCTATAAAGGGTGAAGGTCGCTGTTCAGATGTCCTTTTCCCATTAATGCGGCCAGGAGGTAAGCTGCAGGGTTATAAATGCGGTGGCAGCAGCCTTTCACATAATATCTCTTTGCTGCCACCTGTCCACTTTGCCTACATGAATCAGGAGGTTCTCTAGAAATGACGGGATCAATACTGGGACATTCACCTGGACCGTCCCTCCGATTATCCAACCAGACAGTGCTCTTCGGACCACTCCTTTCTTCCTTCACACAAGTTTTACTATAGGGAGGAGTTAAACCAGGTACAGTCCTCGTGATCTACTGTCCTCGGATGGCTAGGTCTCCTCGGACAGGCCCACGGCTCACTATATGGAATTGGGCCTTTTACCCCTACAATAGCCCCTCAAAATTCCGGTTTTCTTCTCTTACCCAAGGAGAAGGGCGGGATTTTGACTTTTCTAAGGGTCAACTTTTCCAATTTTTTGAATTTATCCGCGTGGAGGCGTCCCTCAGCGTGTCTCGCAAACTTTAACGACGCTTCGGAAATTGCAATGCATCATTTATTGCTCTGGGCGGCGCTCTGTCTCCCTTATTAACGGTGAGATGCGAATCCTACAGTTGGGATTTCTTCGTGAAATTTTGAGTGGGGTAACTCCCACTTACTTTCTTTTCCTATATACAAGGTTTAGGGAGGTTACCTTGCTCATTTTGCCTATCCTTAAGCATCCCAGAGTTTTTGAGCACTCCAGCACCCACTCGTTACTTCATTCTAATTATTCCGAGTGCGTTTTTGCTAAAAATTCTAGGTATCTCAGAAGTTACAGAGACAAGAACCTCAACTACTTCTGTAAGTACCTGATTTTCAAGTTCTTTTCTCCTCGGCTGAGAATCTCGGCCCCTTCGTTGTTTTTTATTTTTTTTATTTTATTATTTCTCCACTAGGAAGTTTTCTCTGTGTCTCCTCATACTTAAATGGGTAGGTTTAAGGATCTGGTTGACTCGCCTGAAGCGGTAGAGCTCTTTAAGGCAAAATATAATATACCCGAGGGAGTAAGTCTTCGGTATTGCATGCAAGAAGACATGACCGCTAGGAGAACCGGTGAAGTAGCCATTTCGGTGATAGCTTTCTTAGAGGGGGGAATGACCATTCCCATGGGCCCTATAACCCGCGAGTACCTTAGGAACCATAGGTTATGTCCATACCAGTGCGCCCCCAACCTATTTAGGGTTCTGGGCTGTGTTGATGCACTTAACCAAATGATGGGTTTGCAACTCACTTGACACGACGTCGTACATATGTACGAGTGTCATTCGCTGGTCAACGGGGGGTACTACTTAAAATCCCGGTCCTCCGTTGTCAAAATAGTGTCGTGCCTTCCGAAGTCCAACAAGGGCATGAAGGACGACTTCGTCATCGTCTCTGGAGCGTGGCACGATGGCCATCACTGTCCGACCAAGGAGGGGGAACCAGGTGGGATGCCTTAGGACTAGATTGAGTTATCATAGAACTTGCACTTTAGGTTTTATTTTATTTCATTGTTCTATCATTTGATTCTGAATTAGTTATTAATTTCGTGCTTCTCAGCTGTGGTTGCAGATAGAAAGCTTGTCGCTCCCAGACTCAGTCTTGTGAACGTCCTCGGCTTGAACAAGCTACTGAGGGCCGAGGTGTTCGTTTACACAGACGGCCAGCTACGTGCTGTCCATCTAATACTGTGGTTGCAGATAGAAAGCTTGTCGCTCCCAGACTCAGTCTTGTGAACGTCCTCGGCTTGAACAAGCTACTGAGGGCCGAGGTGTTCGTTTACACAGACGGCCAGCTACGTGCTGTCCATCTAATACTGTGGTTGCAGATAGAAAGCTTGTCGCTCCCAGACTCAGTCTTGTGAACGTCCTCGGCTTGAACAAGCTACTCAGGGCCGAGGTGTTCGTTTACACAGACAGCCAGCTGCGTGCCGTCCATCTAATACTGGACTTTGTCCCTTTGTCGGACAGTTTCCAGGACATCGGGAACGCTATCTAAGCAGGAGACAAGAGAATCCACAAAATCAACGTCTCTCGGCCGGGTTTCTTGTCTAAGAAAGATCTCCCTCTCGTCGAGTGGCCGAATCAACAAGTCCCTCCTCCACAAGCTGCTCACCAAGGAGAAGAGTCTACTTCCTCTCGGCTATCCTTGGAGGACGAGATAGACCAATTCTGCTTCAAGGGCGAAGAGGAAGTGCAAGATAAACCTCGGAGTGTCCCGGAGTCCGAAAGTACCGAGGAGGAAGAAGACGAGATGCCTCTGAAGCCTAGAGTGGGGTTGAGGGACCTTTTAGCCGGGAGGAGCAAGGGTGCTCCTTCTAAGGAGGCGCCCAAGGAGAAAACCATCGCTAAACTCCCCCCACCTCCTCCTCCTCCTCCTGCAACTGAGCTCGGCCTTCTTCCCATGCCAGACCTCAAGAAGAAGAAGAAGGTCGTAGACTTGACGCTGAAGAGGGTGAAGTGCCCCCTCCACAACAAAAGGGTCCAAAGCAACAAAAAGGTGGGAGAGATGATAGAAGGGTCTTCCTATTCGAGCACAGGGGTGACGTCCATGTCAGGGACATTCAACAACCACCAACTTGGGCACCTCGGCTGAATCTGGACGGTGCTCTAATCCCGTCTACTGCCTCCATAAGAGAATTTCAAAAGGGGCACTCGGGTTTCATTGCTGAGGCCTTGGAGCGCCCTTTGCTCTTGCCTCGGGACATGGAGGCAGTGAGGTCTTGGAGGCAGGCGGACCTGTTTATGTCCATGAAGAGAGATTTGGCCATGGTGGATTCCTGATCACTTCTTTATCAACTGGGTTAACCTATTTTGAAATATGTACTTTATTTCTGTCTGATGTGATGTAATTTTGTCGTTTTTATTGTGCAGCTTACTCAACAAGTTTACATAGCTGAAGATTGGGTCAGGGACGCCCATAACCAGGCTAGGGCCGAGACCGAATTGCATAAGGACGTAGAGAAGAGCTTGGGGGTTGTGAAGCATGAAAAACAGGAGTTAGCCAAAAAGCTAACTACTGAAGAGAGGGAGAGGAGGAGCGCCGAGGCTGGCTTAAAAAATGCTCAAGACCAAGTTGAGGACCAGCGAAAGAAATTGTACATGAAAGAGATAGAGCTGGCCACTCAGAGGCAATTGGTCTTGGAGCTTAAGTTTAGCCTCGAGAAGGCTGAGAAGGCTGAAAGGGAAGCTCGGGAGGCATTGGAAGCAGCCGAGGCCGAGAAGAATGCCGAATACATCCGCGGCATAGAAGAAACGGAGATAAGGCTCGCAGAAGAAGTCTCCGAGGTGTGCAGGGACTACTACAAGTTCACCTGGGAGGAGGCTTTGAACTTGGCAGAAGTCCCAGCTGACTCGGACCTTAGGCAGCCGGGGAGGATATATTTTCATCCACACATCAGGTTGAACCCGACTGACCCTGCGCCCTTATCGTCCTAAGCTCTAGAGCTAGTAAGTCAGGCGCTTGTTCCTCTTGAAGCCGATCATGAGGTTCAGGAGGGATAGGCAGCCCCGCATGAACAAGCAGCTCCGGATACTTCTTCTACGGCTGCGGATGCTGACAAGGCCAAGGACGCAGCTACCTCGGAGGCTGAAGCTGGATCTTCTGAGGCCGAGTTAAGCGGACCAGACAGCCTTCCTCCTCAGACCACTCAGGCTTAGGATTAGGGTTTTTAGTTTTTGTTGTCTTTTGTTGTTGTTGTTGTTTTTCTTTTGTTTTTATCCTCGTAACAACCTTTTATACGCGGGGTTGATGTACTTCAACTTTTTTGATTAATGAGAATACTTGGATTCATTTTCAATTAGTCTCAATTCTATCTATTCATTTTTTTGTTTTATAATCTTTAAATCCGTAAGAACTTGAACATATTGATGGGGAGAAAGAGAGAACTGAGAAATGACGATAATAAACTTCTGTTCAAATGGAATAATGTAGATACCATGAGTGTGAGGATAGTAATCCAGGGCCAATGGTAAGCACGACGCAAATCTTCCATTTATTTCGCCGTGACTCAATTAATTTAACCTGCTTTAACAAATAGGTATAAATTTATGCCAACACAATCGAGTCTTCCACTACTGGAAACACTAAAATTGAACGAGAAATCAAGTTCGTCCAAAGTATGTGGTATGAGAAAATATGCAAAACCAAGTTTCTGCCGAATACTTAGTGATAAATTTGAGACGATGAAACTGCTCGGAATGTACGATCCGAGGGGCCATGTATGGCCAAGGTCGTATTTTAGCGCTTAGTGTAATGAACTAAAGTGATAATTTACCCAAGGTATGTGGTCCGAGGGACCAAGCATGACTAAGGTTCTATTTAACACTTAGTAAAATACACTAGAGTGATAATTTACCCAAGGTATGTAGTCCGAGGAACCAGACATGACCAAGGTTCTGTTTAACACTTAGTAAAATGGACTAGAATGATAATTTACCCAAGGTATGTAGTCTGAGGGACCAGGCATGATCAATGTTCTGTTTAACACTTAATAAAAGGAACTAGAGTGATAATTTACCCAAGGTATGTAATCCGAGGGACCAGGTATGACCAAAGTTCTGTTTAACACTTAGTAAAAGGAATTAGATGGTAACTCTTAATGTAAAAATAGAAACTTTTATTAATAATAATAGATTTTTAGGTTGTTTACATTCCATGGGTGTGGTACAGCTTTTTCGTCCAAATCCTCTAAATAAAACGCTCCTATTCCAGCTACGGACAGGATACGGTAAGGACCTTCCCAATTGGGTCCTAATTTTCCCTAGGCTGGGTTCTTCGCAGTACCCATGACTTTTCGCAAAACCAAATCTCCCGGTGCGAGTGGTCTGAGCTTGACATTGGCATCATATCTCTGCTTGAGCTTGTGTTGATAGTAGGCTAGCTGAACCGCAGCATTTTCCCTTCGCTCGACGACTAGATCCAAATTATCCTTTATCAGTCTATCATTGTCAACTGAAGTAAAGGAACTCGTTCTAAGTGTGGGGAATCCAGTTTCTATGGGAATGACAGCTTCAGCACCGTACGTCATTACAAAGGGGGTCTCTCTCGTAGATTTCCGAGGAGTTGTCCTGTAGGTCCAGAGCACATGTGGCAATTCTTCCACCCATTTCCCTTTGGCATCGTCCAACCTTTTCTTCAGGCCGCTTACTATAACTTTGTTAGCTGCTTCAGCCTGGCCGTTTCCTTGAGGGTACGTGGGGGTGGAGTACCTGTTCGTAATGCCTAATCCACAGCAAAATCTTCTAAACGCTTTACTGTCAAATTGAAGACCATTTTTCGAGATGAGAGTGTGTGGAACTCCAAACCGGATTACGATATTCTTCTATACAAACTTCTGGACATCTACATCCCTGATATTTGCCAACGGCTCGGCTTCAACCCACTTGGTGAAATAGTCTGTTCCAACGACTAAGTATTTCTTACTCCCAGCTGCTTTAGGGAAGGGGCCTACAATGTCCAAGTCCCACTGAGCGAAGGGCCACGGGCTGGAGAGAGGATTCAGAACTCTCCCTGGCTGATGTATGTTCGGTACAAACCTCTGGCATTGATCACACTTTCTCACATACTCCTGTGATTCGCTCTGCATGTTCGGCTACCAATATCCCTAAGTTAGGGCCCTGTGAGCTAGAGACCTACCCCCTGTGTGGCTGCCACAAATTCCTTCATGCAACTCTTCAAGGAGCATCTCTGTGGCCTCCGGGTGCACACACAATAAGTAGGGTCCGGAGAAAGAGCGTTTGTATAGCTTATTGTCTCCTGAGAGCCAGAACCGAGGAGCTTTCCTCTGCACCTTGTCAGCTTCGGCCTTGATTGGTGGTAGGACGTCATCCCTGAGGTAGGTCACCATAGGGTCCATCCAGCTTGGCCCCATTCTAACTTGGCAGATGCTGGGTCCTTCCTCCTCCTCAGCATACTCGTGTACCTCTTCCACCAAGATAAGCCAGGGTAATCCTTGAGCCGAGGAGGTTGCGAGAGTGGCCAAGGAGTCCGCGTGCGTGTTCCCACTCCGAGGGATATGTTGTAAGCTAAATGACTTGAACTGTGATTGTAGTTGCTTGACATGCCTTAGATACTTCCGCATTCTTTCATCGCGTGCTTCCAACTCTCCCCCGACCTGGCCGACGACCAATGCTGAGTCCAAGAATACCTCCATGGTGTTCCCACCCATTCTTCTGACCATGGCCATTCAGACTAACAACGTTTCGTACTTGATAACGCCTTAAAATGTATACTTGTTATATATTTATGTGGGCGTTATCTCCTTATTACTATGCTTAATTTGTATAATTAAGTCATGATTTGCATTAGTCCCTATTATTTATCTTTACATAATTTCTTGAATAAGATGTCATTCATTGTGTGTAATTTTCTACTTTTAGGAAATTATGTGAGAAAGATGAGTTTACAGGAATTTGTGAGAGAATGGAGGCCAAACTAGAATTAAAGTGGAGCTAAAGGACCATGTTTAAATGTCTAAAGAGGTGTAGCTGGAGTGCTTGGATTGTCTACCAACATTGGAAGCTTCAAATAAGGAAAGAAATCAAAGAGGTAGAATCTGAAAAGGAAAAATCTGATTTGAGCACTGATCAGTATTTTGGGCGTATCTCTCTCCTCAAAAATCCAATTGACATAAGGCCAAGTGGGTTGAAACCGTGACTTAAATATCTACAACTTTTCAGTTTTGAGTTTTTCGAAATTCTCAATTTTTGAAAGCCGAAATTTATTCACAAGTTACCGCTGTAAACTTGGACGGAAATGAAAATAGAAAAGTTTTATTTTCTTTAGATACTGGGACATCAGGGTTTGGAAGGGAGGCTGTGAGAACAACTTTTGGGTAGAGAAAACCTTGTATTTTCCTTTCTCTAATGGCAGCCTAAACTCTTTGCTAGGGCTAGGGGTTATGTTTCTTCTATACGGTATGAATATTCAATGTGATTCTCTCTAGGATTTTAGACAATAACATATTTGATTGTTCAATTAGATTTCTTTTTGATGTATTAGTTCTTCCATGCTTTCAATAAGTTCAATCATATTTTTCTTATTGTTTAGATGAATTTCTAATAGTTTCAAATAGAAATCAGGTTTTAAAGTGAATGAGTTTTTCTGAAAACTTTTCTAACCGCATTATTAATCGAGGTTATAATGCGTTCTTGAATTGTCTCAGTTCAACTGAATCATAAGTTTTTAATTGTATAAGAACAATCAATTATGAAATATATATTTTCTTAGATCACAAAGAATCTCATATCGATATAGGGAAACATCCCGATGCCCTAGTATTTACATTAATGATTTAAATCAGTTTTTATTATTATTCTTGTTAACAATCACCAGCCAAAAATTATTCTTCATCTTCACCAAAAGTTTTTGTTTAATTATATTGTCTTTGAATTTACCCCGCTCCTTGTGGTTCGACCTCGGTACTCCGAGAATTATATTGCTACGATCTCCTGCACTTGGGAGTGAGCAAGCAGTACTCAGCTTCATTGTTAGTAGCCGAGAAGTTTAGTCTAAGAGATTTTTCGATAACGACATTCTCAGGAGATATCAAAACTAGCCCCACTCCTGAGCCTCTCCGATTGGCTGCACCGTCTGCATATAATTTCCAGGGTGGGGATCCTTGCACAGATACTAGGCCAACTGAATTTTCATCCATGTGCATCTTCTCGGCACTTTCTTCTAGCACAGGCTCTGTGAACTCGGCTACCAGGTCAGCCAGTATTTGTCCCCTAACTGAGGTGCAGGGCATGTATTTTATATCGAAGGCCCCCAGGACCGTGCCCCACTTTGCAATCTTTCCTGTATAATTTGCACTCTGAAGCAGTGACCTGAGTGGGAGTTGGGTAAGGACCACAACTGTATGTGACTGGAAGTAGTGAGGAAGTTTGCGAGTGGCATGAACAACGGCAAAGATGGCTTTCTCCAGTGGCAAGTAACGGATTTCGGCCTCATGCAGAGATTTACTCACGTAGTAGACAGGTTTTTGAACACCGTTGTCAACCCGAATTAGTACCAGACTTACTGCATGGGCGGCTATAACGATATAGGCGAATAAGACCTCGTCCGTCATGAGGCTGGACATGATGGGGGGTTGAGATAAGTATTCCTTAAGCTGCTGGAAAGCCAGAGCACATTCTTCAGTCCATTCAAACCCTTTCCATTTGTTCAATAGCTGGAAGAAAGGTCGAAACTTTTCCGCCGTCTTGGAGATAAATCGGTTGAGAGCAGCTGTCATCCCTGTCAACCTCTGTACCTCTTTAGGATTCCGAGGAGGCTGCAGATTGTTGATCGCCTTAATCTGGTCGGGGTTAACCTCAATCCCGCAATGGGTAACCATATAACTAAGGAACTTTCCAGATCCAACGCCGAAAGAGCATTTTGAAGCATTGAGTTTCAACCTGTGTTTCTTTAAGATTTCAAAGATGCTCCCAAGGTTGCTGACATGCTCAGGTTCTAACTTGCTCTTGACCACCATGTCATCGATATAGATCTCAACGCACTTCCCCAGCTGTGGTTCGAACATTTTGTCATCATTCTCTGATAGGTGGAGCCTGCATTTTTCAGGCTAAATGGCATCACCTTGTAGTGGTAGTTCTAATGGGGGTGACAAAGGCCATCTTTTCTTGATCATCCAGAGTCAAGGGAATCTGGTGGTACCCTTGGAAGGCATCCAAGAAACTCATTCGCGGATGCCCCACAGTTGCATCCACTAGCTGATTAATCCGAGGCATGGGGAAGGGATCCTTCAAACAGGCTTTGTTCAAGTCTGTGAAATCCACACATACACGTCATTTCCTGTTCTTCTTCTTCACTACCACTGTATTGGCCAGCCATTCGGGATAGAACACCTCCTTAATAGCCCCTGCCTGTTTGAGCTTGTTCACCTCCTCCCTTACGGCGGCAAAATGCTCTTTGGATGAGCGCCGAGGTGGCTGCTTCTTGGGTAGGGCAGCTGGGCTTACGTTCAGGTGATGGCAGATAAATTCCAGATCTACCCCTAGGGCCTCGTAAGAGTTCCAAGCAAACACGTCGATGTTTCTTTTAAGGAATGCCATCAGCTCTTTCTTAACCCGAGGGGGCAGCTGAGCCCCGACCTGGAAGAACCTTTCTGGGTCTCCGTCGATGACAACCTTCTCGAACCTCTCACACTTCTCCTCATCCAATTCCACGACGTTAAGCGGAATCGGGATCTCTGATTGCTACGAGTCCCTGCCCAAGGTGGTTGTTGGCTCGGCAGCAGATTGACGCATAATGGCAGCTATAATGGCAGTAGACTGACGCGTCCACCACAATGAAGTCCACATAGACTACCTCGGACCCTGCTTGTACAGGTAGCCTGATCTGACCCTTAGGGATGACGGTTTTTCCATCAAAGCTGACCAGGGGCGAGTTATACGCTGTCAGATCTTCAGGTCGTAAACCCAGTCCTTTATATAGGTCTGGATACATGATCTCAGCCTCACTCCCCTGATCGACCATCACCCTCTTCACGTCGTACCCCCCTATTCTAAGAGTGATGACCAGAGCGTCATCATGGGGCTGTATAGTGCCCTGCTTATCCTCGTCCAAGAAGCTCATGGTTGGTCGGATCTGTATTCTGACTCGTTTTATCTCTCGATTTGTGTCCTCAGCAGATGTCCTGGAGACAGACATCACTCTAGAGGGGTAGGATCCCGTTCTTCCGAGTGCTGCAAAGATGACGTTGATCGTGCCCAATGGGGGCCTTGATGAGGCGGTCCTAGAAGCCCCTGACCTGCCGAGGTCTCCCTGACCATTAGGGCGGTGTATAAACTAATGTAGCTTTCCTTCCCTCACAAGTTGTTCTAAGTGGCTTCTCAAGGTCCGGCAATCCTCTGTGGTATGCCTTCGTTCCTGATGGTATTGGCAGTGGAGGCTCTGATTGCGCTTCGTGTGGTCTCCCCCTATCTTGTTCGGCCATCTGAAGTATGGCTCATTCTGAATTTTCTCTAGAATCTGGTGGATTGGCTCTCGAAACACGGCATGGACTGCTTGTGATGCAACAGATCCGAACTGCAGGCTATAGTCCCTTTGTGGCTTGCTGTTGCTGTATCAGTCCAACCTGAAATCCCTCCTTTCCTGAGGGATAACCTTGGTTTTGCCCTTTCCGAGCAGTTGATCCTCCTCCACTCGCTTATACTCATTGATGCGGTCCATTAATCGGCGCACGCTTCTCACGGGCTTCTTGGTTAGCGATTTCCTCATATCATGCTCGGCTGGCAAGCTAACTTTGAAAGTTCTCACAGCCACGTTGTTGAAACTCCCTTCAATCTCGTTAAACATTTTCCAGTATCTATCCGAGTACGTTTTCAACGTCTCCCCTTCTCACATAGACATGGACAGCAAGGAATCTAATGGCCGAAGGACCCTAGTGTTCGTAACGAACTGAGAGCAAAAGGCCTTAGTGAGCGCTCGGAAGGACCCAATGGAATTGGCAGCAAGGCCATCGAACCATCTCATGGCTACGGGTCCTAAACTGGAGGGGAACACCTTGCACATAAGAGTCTCGTTCTGGGAGTGAACAACCATCTTCTGATTTGAAATGGCTCACGTGTTCCACAGGGTCGGACCGTCCATTATACGCAGTGAAGATGGGCTGAGTAAAACGCCGAGGAAGGCTTCCTCCTTCGATTCTGCGTGTGAGGGGCGACTTAGAAATCTGGTTAAGTGCCCTATTCATTGCATCATTCCCTACGCCTCTTGAGGACGTGTTTCTACCCCTGTGGCCGCGGTAATGATCTTCCTCGTGAGAGTAGAATTCACTAGGGGGCGTACGTGACCGAGGTCTATAGCCATCATCTTTATCATCGCCAGAAGAATCGTCGGTGACGGCTGGGCTGCTGGATAGACTACGCCTCCTTCACGCACGGCGCAGCTTCCCTTTCAAATGATCAATCTTACGTTGCATCTTCCTTGTAGCGTCTTGGTAAGACCCACCTTCTTCATTTCGACGTTGACTCCTTCCCGTGTGCACGGTATGCACGCTCCCTTCACGGTCCCTTTCACGCTCAAGGTGCACAAAGTGATCAAGGTGCTGAGAGCCATCTGACTCTGCTCAGTTAGGAACTGATCCAACCATGGTTCAAGCCTCAACTCACCGACACAACAATTAACTTCCCACAGATGGCGCCAATTGTAAGGACACAGATCAACGGATGGGCATACAAACAGAAGAAATTGAAGCCCATCACGTGTACAGTACCCTTGGAATGAATTTGTTGAGAGAGTGGGCCGAGAAAACTTGATTGAGAGCGTGTGGGTTGATGGCCCAAGTATGGTTATGACCAGACTGACATAAATGAAATATTGAGATAGTACAGGGTTCTTCTCGGCTTAGTCCAAGGAGCTAGCTTAGGCAACTGTTTTGAGTAATTGTGTCTTTCTCTTTCTTGTTCTCCTCTACAATGACTTCCCTCTTTCTCCTGGTTGTTCGATGATCTTTTTCTCTGGTTTCAGCTCTATTTATAGGCCAATTTGCCTTACGTGCCAGTTAGGTGATTCTCCTTTGATACTTCTCCCATCAACCTTCACTTGAAGTTTCCATATGGCAGCTGTAAAGGGCGAAGGTCGCTGTTCAGATGTCCTTTGATACTTCTCCCATCAACCTTCACTTGAAGTTTCCATATGGCAGCTGTAAAGGGCGAAGGTCGCTGTTCAGATGTCCTTTCCCCATTAATGCGGCCAGGAGGTAAGCTGCAGGGTTATAAATGCGGTGACAGCAGCCTTTCACATAATATCTCTTTGCTGCCACCTGTCCACTTTGCCTACATGAATCAGGAGGTTCTCTAGAAATGACGGGATCAATGCTAGGACATTCACCTGGACCGTCCCTCCGATTATCCGACCAGACAGTGCTCGTCGGACCACTCCTTTCTTCCTTCACACAAGTTTTACTATAGGGAAGAGTTAAACCAGGTACAGTCCTCGTGATCTATTGTCCTCGGATGGTCAGGTCTCCTCAGACAGGCTCATGACCCACTATATGGAATTGGGCCTTTTACCCCTACAATTTTTTTGTTACAAATAGGAACTTTATAGCATATACAACATTATGATAACATGTTATCAAAAAAAAAAAAAAAACATTATGATAACTTAAATTCAAATCAAGCATATGCTCACTGAGTTTATGTTTTTAAGGGGAGGTTGAGTGGTGTTTGACATTGTTGACCTTAATTCTAAGAGGAGTTATTGATTATTTTTTAAGGGTATTTTGGAACAAAATAGAAGTCCAGTCTAAGAAAGATAATTTTGAAAAAAAGATGAACGTGAGATATTTTTTAAAACGTGATTTCAATAACTCTATTTGAAAGTAATACGTGATTTTATTTTTTCAAACAAATAAAATGGATAAATGTGCATTTCTTTGTTTAAGAGATAAGAAATAACTGTAATTTATTTTTTGAACGTGGTGTAATATTTGAAAAGATTGGGATAAAGATAATTATTTAAAAAATAAAACCACTCTCCCACTAACTCATGTTTTCAAAACAACCCTAATTAACAAAACAAAAACCCACGGTAAGTTGAATAAAATTAAAAAAAAAAACCTATCCTTATCCCACAATAACCTACATCAATAATTCTATCCAAAACAAAACTCATCCGTATGTACAGAATAAAAATGAACATGAAAAGAAATATAACAAAAAAAAAAAAAAAACCCTAATTTTTGGATATTTGTATTTGAAAGAAAATAAAAAAAGCTAAATTTTAGGGAAATTAAAAAGATCAACTTGGAGAATTGGTGTGACCCCTATCCCTATCCCACGGTAACCTACATCAATAATTCTATGAAATAAATAAAATAAAAAACTCATCCTTATGTAATGGCAAAACGTGAAAATATATAGAAAAACAAAAAAAACCTCATCCTTACCGGTACCGGATGAACCAGACAGAGAAAAAATATTTATATTAAAAAAAACGAAATAGAACGTGAAAAGAAACTGAAAAAAGAAACCTAAATTTAAGGATTTCTGTTGTTGAATGTATTAAAAAAGAAACCTAAATTTAAGGATTTTTGTTGTTGAATGTATTAAAAAAGAAAAAGAAAAAAGAAGCAAGTCTGAACGTGAAAAAAGTGAGGCAAATTAGTGTGATATTATGATAAAAAATGGTTAGGATTTAAAGAAATTTATTAGTAAAGTACCTTAGGAATTGTAGAGGATCTAAATCTAAGAAGTTTATCTATAACTAATTGATGTTTATCACTTTGTTTTAAATTTAATTATTTTTGTTTAAGATTTAAAAAAACCGTGATTTTGATATGAGAATTTTTTTTTTTTTTTACATTTTTCTTTCTGTTCTTTAAAGTAACCCAACATACTTTCCTATAAAAAAGATTTAAAAAAGAAGAAGAAGAAGGAGTAACCGAACAATTAAGAGTATTTGAGTTTAAAAAACCAAAAAATAAAAAGAAAAAAGAAAAGAAAAGAAAGGAAGGACTAAGGAGTAACTGAATGTAAATACAAAATATTTTTCAAATAGGAAAGAAGAGATTTAGAAACAAAAAAAACCTTAAATTCCTACCCCAAATTTTTTTTTTAAGTTAAAAAAAAAAAAACAAAGTAGCCTAATCCTCTAAAAAAATAGCGTAAATTTCCAAAAAAAAAAAAAAAAAAAAACCCCAAAGAGAGTTTGCAAAAAGAAAAAGAAAGAGCCTTACCAATATCCTTTCTTAAGAAGCCAGTTTAAGCACAAACCCTCTTGTTTGAAATTTCTACGTCAGGCACGACCCACAGGTAATAAGCAACCATCAAACACTTTTGAATCCCTAATCACATTCACTCACGGGTAAGTACTTAGCAACCATGGAAGGTAAGAACTCAAACAAAGTCAATGATAAACAAAAAAAAAATAAAAAATAAAGAGGAATTTGTAAAAAATAGAACTTGAAAAGCCGTTGGAGCCTTTGACAAAGTCCGTTTAAATTGTTTAGAAATCAAATCTAAAAGTAGAAGAAGAAGAAGAAGAAGAAGAAAGAAGATGTAGAACTAAACTGAATGTTTTCAATCTGAAAAAGAATTAGAGAAACTTGCAAAATATACGTGAATTTGTGAGTCTTAAAGTATAGGAGTTTTAATTTATATATTTATCCTCGTTAGTTGAAAATTTATAAGTGAGTATGATGATGATATTTTAGGCATCAAAATTGAGTAATTCAAATAGGGGAAACCCCTTAAATAATAGTATAGATAAAAAAAATTTCTTTCAGCCTAATCCAATCCAGTGGCCCAAATTGCCTCATCTGAACATACCAACATCATAAAAGCGGAACAAAATCGGTCAAGCCGAATCCAACAGACACACACTGCTAAATAAATTTTTTGAGTAATCGAGATCCAAAGCATTGATAAGTTTATAAGAGTACAAGCTACAAAGGGTGTGAGTGTGAGATATCAAGGAATTAAACCAAAGGATAATTATGATGGATTTCTTTATAATCACATTTGTATTTTAGTGATTATTGAGCTATATTAAGAGGGAAAAGCGCATTGAGAAAAACAGTCAAAAATAGAAAATGACATGGGAAAAGCCAAATAGATTCCATGAAATAGTATATTACAAACCAAAGGAGGAGTCGTACATCCCATAATTAAAACAAGATAGAAATATGGTTTAAGCAAAAGTCATGCATTGACCAATAAACACAGTGAGCCATTCATCTAAATTACCATTGATAATTAGGAAAATAAAGACATAAATGGTTAAGGCAGCATACGTGTGTCAACTATAAAGTTCGCACAATTGAATATCACCAACCTATAATTTATGTCTGGAAAATTATTAGATACTCTCAGAATACTATAATTGCGTAGTCTCCCTTCTCACATGAATGATAGGTCCTATCATGAATTTAATTAGCGAGACCTAACATTTATGTGAGAAGAGGGAGTACACATTTATGGTACTCTAGGAGCATACAAAAATTTCTTTTTGTCCACCACGAGCCTCCGATATATCTGGTGATGCTACAAAATAGACAATCACATGAACTAATTAATAACGCAACAACTGTATGACTAATAGAATTAGGGAAGAATGAAATAGCTCTATTTACTTTTTTCAAACAACGTGAACAAACAGCAAATGTATGCCATTAGTGTTAAAAAGACAGTAACGTGCAGATTTGACAATCCTGATAGAAGTGATTGATATTCTTTTCTTTTTGCTTCTACATTTTTTCCCTCAATTTTATGTGTAATTATCATGAAAAATGTTAATAAATGCTCTTAAAATAATGGTTAACAATTCATTTAAAGAAAGTTTTTATAAGAGAAAAAAAAATTAATGTTTTAGCAACTTTTTCCATTTTCCATAAAAGTGGTGTTAAAACTTTCTTAAAATTATTATTATTTTTTTACAAGAAAGTGACCAATATCTATTAATTAAAAAAAAAAAAACAAATGACTTAACATACCTATCTTATTCTTCTTCTTCGTCTATTTTCCTTCTTAAGTTTAAGAAATTTGTCTCTAATTGCGTTCATTTCATTGACAACAACATTAGTAGGAATCCACTCATCCGGCGATGCTTTAGAACACAACAATCCAATTTGGAACATTGATATCAAGCATTCTTTTATACTGCTACTGACATTGACATGACGATTTTCTTCAATTATTTGTCTTTCTTCTATGTCATCATTGGCATTTTCTTCATCCTCCTCAAAGAACATTGATGGGTTAACTATATCCATGACATGTTCGGGCAAAGCCATTGCAGTGAACTTGTGAATGCTCAGACCATCTTTGAACATTTCATCAATCGGTCTTTTTCCAATAAACATCTCTAGCAAGAGTATCCCATAGCTGTAAATGTCTCCTAGTGTTGAAACTTGGCCACCCATCCCATACTCTACAATTCATCAATACATACACAGTAACAAATAATACTCCTATGTGCTTGAAATTTTATCACTAATGCATATAAAATTTTGTGAATATGCGGGATTTTTTTTTGGTGTATATGTTTTTTTTTTTTTAAAAAGTATTTTTTCCCCTTCCAACTAGCCAAACATTTTTCTTCACTTGGAAAATGGTGTCAAACTTGAGCGTATATTTACCTTTTGAAAAAATCCCTACTTTATTTTAATATAAATGCAAAATGTTAAAAAAGAGCAAAAGTGTGCTTCATCTAGTCAAAAAAATTACCTGGAGGAATGTATCCAATGGAACCTTTGAGCCCAATTGACAAGGTTTGAGATTTGGAGGGATTGTTTGAGGCATCAAAGAGGAAATTCACCAATCCAAAATCACCAACATGGGCTACCATATCTTCATCAAGGAGTATATTGCTTGGCTTCAGATCACAATGATCAATTGGTATTTGGCTATGGTAATGAAGATATTCTAATGCATAGGCAACATCAACAGCTATGTTCAGTCTCTAAATAAATCTCAATTTCTTGCTTTGATTTTGCTCATCATTTTTAGAATGCAACCACTGTTCTAGACTTCCATTGGACATGAACTCAAAAATTAGACTTTTAAAGTCATTTCCTTCGTGATCAGTGCTTGAGCAAGCAGATATAATCTTGAGAAGATTACGATGACGTATAATTCTCAAAGCATTGCATTCGTTAATGAAACTCTTGGAAGCTCCTTTTTGTTGAAGGTTCAACACTTTAACAGCAACAATTACTCCATTTCCGGAAAGAATTCCTTTGTATACTGAGCCAAAGCTACCCGAACCAATCAAATTGTTTTCCGAAAATCCATTCGTTGATTTTAGTAGTTCTGCATATGTGACACGCAACATCCTGTCTTCAAAGGAAGTTGTAGTTAATTCTCCCTCTCTTGAATTATTCACAATAAAACATGTAGGGAAAAAATATAGTAGAACAAGTACAAATATGACTATACTAGTAATCGGAACTACTATTTTGAGTGCAAGAAGCTTTCCAGATGAATGGAGATTTTTCCTAGCGCATGTAGGTAGATGTAATTCTTGGACACCACCACATAGCTTATTATTTCTAAAGATTGAAATCTTGCTTGCATTTGCAAAAATCCCTACACTTGGCACTTCACCCTCCAAATTGTTATAAGAAATATTGACATGCTTAAGTGACACAAGCTTACTAAGAAATTTAGGAACATTCCCAGAGAAGTTATTCCGCGAAAGATCTATTTCTTCTAAACCTTTTATCTTTTCCAAAGATTGAGGTATTGCTCCTTTGAATGAATTACCCTCTAAATACAAGCGCTCCAAACTATGACAAGTCTCAAGGGTTGAGGGAATTTCACCTGATAATCTATTATCTGAGAGATCTAACTCAGAAAGATGTATCAAGTTGCCCACTTCAAAGGGTAGTGCACCTATCAAAAAATTTTGAGACATGTCCAAAGAAATTGAAAGGGAAGAAAGACCAATAACTTGTTTTGGAATGGTACCTGTGAGATTGTTACTAAAAAGGCTTAGTAAAAGCAAATTATGGCAGTTTCCTAGGCTTGGGGGTATTCTTCCCTCAAATCTATTCTCCTCCATAAAGAGCATTAGCAATGTAGTTAAGTTACCCAAGGAGGAGGGGATCAACCCAGAAAATTTGTTATCATTCAAATATAATACCTCTAACTTTTGAAGCTTCCCAAGAACATCGGGGAGAGTACCTCCCAAATAGTTACTTTCTAGTTCCATATAGTTTAAGTTAACAAGGTTCCCGATTCCAATAGGGATGTCACCACGGATCATATTCCCAGCCATAGTAAGATGTTTTAGCTGGGTGGAAAGGTTGGCTATGGAACTGGGCAATACTCCTCCAAAACAATTAATTTTGAGAGCCAAGACCTCCAAACCAGTACAATTAGTCAAGAAATTGAGAAATTTCAGGTCACCATCTTTTCCCTTTCCAAGTCTATTTCTTTCAAGATTAAGATGAACCAAGGTTGGCAAGCTTGCTAGACTTAGAGGCACCGTCCCAGTCAGACCATTTTGAAAAAAGTCAAATTCCTGAAGTTGAGAAGCATTTGACAATGACACGGGAATAAGTCCCGTGAAACTATTATTACCGCCATAAAAATATTGAAGATTAGGAAGATTAACACCAATATCTGCTGGAAGGCTTCCATGTAGCCGGTTTTCAGCAACTGAGAAAAAGTTTATGGAAGATATATTAAACATCAGAGGAGGGATATTACCAGACAGATTATTCATAGCAAGCTGACAAGTTTCCAAGCGTGCTAGACGGCCAAGTTCAATAGGTATGCTTCCTTGCAAATTGTTCTCGGAAAGAATAAGTTTATACATAGAAGAAAAGTTTCCTATCCAAGCTGGGATATTTCCTGTAAGTTTGTTAACACCAAGTGCTAGATATCCCAACTTTGACAATAAGCTGAGGTGGTCTGGAATCTCCCCAATAAAACCGTTGTAAGAGACACGAAGCATTGTAAGTTGTTTACAGTAGCTTAGATTAGTTGGAAGTTTACCACCAAAGGAATTCCAAGTCAAATTGAGATGCTGCAGGTGATGTAGGAGTCCCACTTCTTGAGGAATTTCACCATTGAAGCTGTTGTTTTGTAGGTTGATTCCAGTGAGGTAAGTAAGATTTCCTATAGAGGGTGGTATGGGGCCAGCCAATCTCTTCGCTTCTAGGTCCAAAATAGTGACTCGTTTACTGGAAGGGCTACATGTAACACCTAACCAGTTGCAGAAATGTGTGGAGTCATTCCAGGATCTCATGATTTGAAGTGGGTCATTAGTGATCCGATTCTTGAAATCCAGTAATGCCAGGCGATCAGTCTCATTTGCAAGAGTTAGAACTGTTGTAAATTTTAAACCTGAGCTCATGCGCATTAGAAGAATCCCATGAAAGAATATTAGCAAAAGCCACTCATAACGCAGACAAGAGTGCGTCATTCTGTTGGAGTTGCAAGTTTGAAGGGAAGAATAATATCTGATACCAGAGTTTGCTTTCTGTGGAATACAAAAATTCTATTAAAATTAATAGAAATATATGTTAGTAGGACAAAGCTATATGTGGAAATGTAAAACTTTAGCCCCACCTATAGATAATGAAATAATATAATAGCATGGATTTTCTTTTGCTCACAAGACTACAAGAATGAACATCACGTGAATGAAAACAAGAATGACCCAGAGGAGAAGACATTTGGCTTATAAGAAATGGCCATTTTAGAGCATCTCCAATAGGCTCTTTACAGCGAATTATGGAGAGAAAACACACAAAAAAAAACCCTCCAACAGTCTCTCCATCTCCATTTTTTTTTTTAAGAGTTGCTACGGTAGCTCTCTTGATATAAAGAGTACTGTAGCTTTATTGTAGCTCATTCAAAAATTTTATCTATTAAAATAATCAACTTGTTGAATAAAAAATAATTTTTTTCTCATTCTTCCATTTCTCTTTCTTCTGCACTCTCTCACACACACACTCTCTCTCTCTCTCTTGCTTCTCTTTAGAAAAAACTCTCTTTGCTTCTCATCAAAAAACAACGGTCAAGCACAAAACCGACAGAGTTCTCAATCAAAATACAAACTCAAATTACAATTTTAAAACTAATCAAATTAGAACAAAAAAAGAAGAAGAAGAGCAAAGTTGACCCATCTAAGCCTCGATTGGGAGGACATGCGGTGGTGGGAGGAGAAAAAAGATTGTCCTCTAGCCTTTGTCATCTGATGAAGATCTTTGTGTGTGTGAGAGAGAAAGAAAGAGAGAGCTTCTTGAATGCTCTGGAGTAGACGAAGTGCTAGAGATGAAAAGAAAAAACAAAAGTGAAGATAGAGATAAGGGAAATTAAGATGTGGAGGAGAAAAAAAGAAAAGAAACATGTGGATGAAAAAAAAAAAACTACTACAATATTTTCACAATAAATCTTAAGTAGTGGGTTGTTACTAACTAATACTGATAAAAAAAAAATATTTAAGTGAGGTGTTGAAATTAAAATCAGTAATAACTTACCACATATAATTTATTATGAAAATATTATAAAATATTAAGAACCTAGCATTTCTCGTTAAAATTGGATTAATAAAAGAAGATTAAAAAAGCAATATTAAAAAAAGAATGAAGAAATAATATTTAAATGAGACAAAGAAAAGGATAAAAAGTCTATTGAAAAGTGTATTTGAAAAAGTAGGTAGACAAAATGTAAAATGAACTGTTCACTCTCCAAACAGTACAAAAATTTAAAGAGACTGCAGGAGCAACTCTTAAAATGATGAATGAGCTAACTGTCAATTCTGTTAAAACGAAATCCAA
Source organism: Lithocarpus polystachyus (assembly GCA_033629205.1). Classification (NCBI taxonomy): domain Eukaryota; kingdom Viridiplantae; phylum Streptophyta; class Magnoliopsida; order Fagales; family Fagaceae; genus Lithocarpus; species Lithocarpus polystachyus. The sequence goes on from CM066168.1 coordinate 41,214,664, forward strand.
ATCTTCTATCCCACTTTTCCTGCTCTACATTATATTCCACCAATAAATGCTTGTCACGTATTAACTTAATTAATTAAATATTACCATTAATTAATAATAATGATAATATTTAATTAATTAAGTTAACACGTGACAAGCATTTATTGATAGAGTATAGAGTGAAGCAAGAAAAATGGGATAGAAAATTTGGACTCGTTGTTGAGGGGAAAATTTCGATGTCCCCAAATAAAATGTCGGGTAGCCAAGCCGAAACTCGACGATGGGCCTTGAGATGAAGCCCAAAGGCTTTCGGTGTTGTGGAAATCCATCCAAGCAAGATATAGAGGCTGCAAGACAACACTAAAGCACAACAAACATGTCAATATTGTTAGTTTATTATATTTTTTAGTCCTTTTTACAGTGTCATAGTTCAAATCAGTCCTCCAGCGGTAGGGGTGAAATTATACTTAGAGTCCAACAGTCCATAATTAAATAAATTTAGGGAAGTGTTCACTCTTGGGGGTCCTTGTATGTCTTGGTCAAGGGAATTTAGAGTACTTTCAGCCATCATTACATCAATATGAGGGAAAAATTCAATTGTTACAAATATATTATATTCTTCATCATAATAATAATAAACAAAGATTAAGGGCTCCATTGTAACAAATAAAAGAGGAAGAATAGGATGGAATGAAGGGAGAGAAAGACCCCCAGCTCAGTGCAGCAATTATTAGACTAAAGTTTTGATGAGTGTATGACCATAAGACATGAATGAGGTGAATGTGGGCTATTTTGAGTGAGTGAGATCAGATTAATGCTGAGATTGAAGTTTTTTATGAGTAATGGGTTATTTGTGACTAGTTGGAGAGACATTGAGTTGTGTTTGTGTGAAAAAAGAAAAAAGAACATCTAAGATTAGATGAATGTGGGCTAGGGATGATGAGTGAGATGGGATCAACACCAAATTCAAGGCTTTTTGTGAGTGGTGGGCTGTGATTGTGTGAAGGTGTGAGAGGAACATCTGGGATTAGATGGGAGTGAGTGAAGGATGATGAATGGCGAGCTAAAAGAGAGCTAAACCACCAGCAAAGATGGAAAACGAACTCTGATCTTCAGAGGAAGGTGGCTGGCCCCCTTTGTGGTTGTTTGCTTGTCCTTTTATAATGGAGCTATAGGGGGCATTGATTGATAAGAATCCAAAAAAAGATGACGTCTCAAGGATGACGAAATCAAGATCAATTTTCTGAGATTTTTTGTCAGAATTGGGGGATTTGCTTTTGGGGCTGCCTTGCTTCTTTAGGAAATGATGGATTTTTTTCATTAATTGATAAGATTTCTGGGGCTGAGGTGAATCAATGTGATTATGGCGTGTATCAAGAACGAATCCTAATGCTGCAACTGAGATTTGGTCCCCCAAAAAGTAAGATTCAACACCCCAAGCCAGGTGTGAAGTTCTAGTCTTCTTCAGGGGGTTCCGCTGGAGATCTCTTTATGCCCTCCAAACCACATGTTCCCAAATTTTCCCCTTTAGGACTCATGGGCTTGGTACATGAATCATGTCTTGAACGTTTTTGACATTTATAACATCAATTTATTGAGGTTTGAATAATTTGGCTTCAGCACCCCTTCCGCTGGAGGTGCAGCTTTGAGGAAGATGATGGGGTTTGATCATGGGTTTTAAATAAATATATTAACAACCACTATAATGGAATAATGTGGTGTTTCTCATGAGTTTTTCCATAGATAATCATAATGGATATGTAGGATGTATAATTACCATGAGTTTTGGTAATAAATATTATGAATGTTGTGATGTAAATAAATGTCATGGGTCTGATAATTATGACTTTTCATGGGCTTTTATAGGATGATTGTCATGGGTTTTGAGAATAAATAATTCATAAATTCTATGAGCTTGTAATAGTAATAGTTTTAAGAATCTAAAGTATTGTTTATTGGACTTTTAAGTGAAATAACTATGATATAGTATTTTGCCAAGTATTGATAACCTTGGGCTTTTTTTGATAAAATAACGCCAAGTAATTTGCTTGGGCTTTTAATAGTGCCAATGAAAATTGGGCTTTTGATATTGCCAATGAGAATTGGGCTTTGATATTGCCAATGAAAATTGGGCTTTGATGTTGCCAATGAGAATTGGGCTTTAAATATTGCCAGTGAGAACTGGGCTTTGATGTTGCCAATGAGATTTGGAATTTAAATATTGCCAGCGAGAACTGGGCTTTGAAGAAATAAATTGCCATGAGTTTAAATCATGGGCTTTGATTTATGGATTTGAATTCCATTGATAAAATTGTTTTGCCATGGACTTGAATCATGGACTTTTCAAATATTACCAAGCATAAGTATTCTTGGGTTTTAAATAGAATAGTGTGTATAAATAAAATTAGGTGTAATAAAAAAAAGTACCCTAACACTCGTTAAAACGTGCCCTTTATTGTGACTTCGATAAGTTAATTGGATATTGGGTACTGTTAACGGGTGCTGTACAATACTTGTTAATAATTCATTTAAAGAAAGTTTTTATGGGAAATGAAAAAAAGTAATTAATATTTTGACAACTTTTTTCATTTCTCATAAAAGTGGTATCAAAACTTTTTTAAAATAGATTATTAACAAATGCTATACAGCACTCGTTAACATTTTCTTGGATATTTCTACAATTCTACGGAAAGAAAGGTAATATTTATAACACGGTAATATTTATTACACACTTTCACACGTATCGGTACACACGCAAAAAAGAATTGAAATCTCAGGTTGTAGATAGAAATCTCGAGCTGTAGACACAATTTCAAGTCAAGTCTCTGTGAGGTTGTTATTGACAATGATGATATATATTACATTCAATGGTCTTTCTATGGACAAACCTCGCTATTAAGACAGCTAGCTGCTACTTTTATTTTGACTTTTATTTCTAAGATATCTGACAATTTTAATATATTTTTATTGAATATTCTTAGCTAATAAGTTGGGAAAGAACTAATTTTTATTTTCTGGTTGCATTATCCAGCCTCTTAAATGATTTTTTTTTTTTTTTTTAATAGGACCTTACATGATTGAATGATGTCTCCAGGTTTTTTTAATTTAAAAGAATTTTAGCAGTTTTTGGAAGGAATGATTCACAGAGACAATAAACGTGGATGTTATGGATTGAAATAACAAAAATAAAACATAATAACAAAAATGAATGAATTATTTTTTATTTTTTGAGAATTAAATGTCAACTGAAACTTAAAGGATGCGGTTTATATTTTTAACAAAATATATTTTTATTTTTAATTTTCTTATTTATCCTCTATCCAGGTTTTTGAGATAATGGGGTTCGCAACTTTTTTTTAACTAGTCTATCATTAATTGTGCGGAATAGATTGATTAATTATTTATTAAGTTCTCAATGTGATTTGTCGATTGCCTTAACACTTTCGGCGTATTGATGAGCTTCATGCTTAATATTTGAAATCTCAATAATTTCAAAATAATCAGTTCTTGGTTGAGATAAAAGAACAATGAAAAGATATTGTAACAGGGGAATCCTCTTTTATATATATATATATATATAGTGGTGGAGCACGATCTCAGTTTAGAGGGGCAATATTACAAGACGTTAAGTATTCTTTATAGGTAGTGCTACAAGTAGAACAAGCTTTACCATATTAAGCTTACAACCAGATCTCTCACCAATTATATTGAAGATCACAATTATATTTATTGCTACGTCAATACGTTAATAAAACTTGTAGGAACTTTAACATTTTTATACAGTAAAAAAAAAAAAAAAAAACCGTGAAAAGTGGTTAAAAGTGTGACATGAGCTAAAAAGTAAAAACAAAGAAGAGGGTTTGGTTGAATTTATTAGAGTGTTAGTGGTTGTTTAAACTTTAAAGTGGGGTGAGTTCTTTTTAGTTAGCCAACAAAATCTTATAATATTTTTACAATAAATTAAAGTGTTAATATACTATAAGTTAAAATAAAATAAAATAACGAGTTCCAATTAACTCAACTGGTAAGTTTCTGATAGTTGAATAAGAGATCTGAGGTTTAATTTCCGCCTACACTAAAAACTGATTGGTGTCTTGGTTTGATGATAAAGAACTATCATCAAAAGCGGACGCTATAGGTTTAAACCTTCTAAATATTTTATATATATATATATATATATCCGTGGACTATCCTCAAAAAATAAAAATATTGTAAAAATATTATGAGATTTTATTGTATCTTTAGAATTTCTCAAGTGTCAGATTTTATTTATTTATATTACTATATTTTGGTTTGTTCATGGAATGGCAGTCGGGAGGGGTAAAGAACATAACATATAATAGGACTTCAAAGGATTTTTAGGACAAGTCAGGGGGGCAACTGCCCCCTCTTGCCCCTGGCTCCACTAGTGTATGAATATATAGCAATAGAACCTCCTTATGTTTTTATCCTGATTATTTTCTCTTCTTTGAATAAGAATCTCAGTTTCTTTTCTCAACTTGTAACCCTTTATTTTAGGGACTTGGGTTAAGTTCAGTGCATTTAGTGCACTGGACCCATTGAAATGATTACACATAGCCAAAAGTAGACAATCTCAACAGGTCCACTGCAACTGGACATTGGACCCAAGTTTACTCATATTTTAATAATATTTTTAATTCCAAATTACTATATTATTATCTAATATTATAGTTCTATATCTTATGAAGTATACAAAAGTATGACAATGACATTTCTTATTGAAAAAATATTGCTTATCTCAATACATGTGTATATATCTACCAAATCAAACTTTACATATATTAAGATGTTTTGCAAACAAAACACAAAATATAATATTAAGAATTTTCGCCCAACAATGACTAACTTTCACCAATTAAAAAAACGGGTAAAACTTAGATACAGTATTTTATGTACTGTACCTTAGGTGTCGTTTTTAAATATTAACACGTGGCTACCTTAATAGAAATACTAGACAGTGTCAAATCTAATTTCCCATAGCGTGAGAAAACTCAACCCATCAATCCTTTCTCTTTCACTTCCGTTGAGTTCTAGCAGCAAAACTTTCTCAGTCCCGTGTTCTTTATTGGCTAGAAATCAAACCCTCTTGAACAAAAATCAAACAAAGGTGAGCCAATTTAATATCTCGAAAAATAATCTTTAGGGTACCTTTGGGGTTCAAGAGCGAGATGTACATTTTGAGTCTATTGGGTAACCCAAATCTCTGTAGGCTCACTTTGAAACCCTTGTATCCATGTTTGAAACCAATACAACCTTCGTCCCATGTTGTTTTAGTAATGCTAGTTGTCTGGGCTGTAATCCTACTTGTGTCTCGTGTTATGGTTTACAAAACCAAATTTCTAGCATTTGGTACCAAATCCAAAAAGAAATGGAAGGTAATCGCATCCCATCGAATGGGATTCAATGAGGAAGACATTTTTTCATATTAAAGAAAAGAAAATTTGATTGGATGGTTGGGTACTTGGGTATATAAGGTGAAACGCAGATGGATCAAATATTAGCAATTAGAAATTAGAAGGCTCTAGGAAAAGAGAGAGTTGCTGCCCCTGGGTTGGGTTTCTCCCTTGGTGAGAAATAAATTTAACGTTGTTTAGTATTTCTGTTAAGGTAGCCACGTGTCTATGTTTTGTTAGGGTAATATTTTATGTAATTGGCTAATATTTTGACAGAATGCACTTTACTTGTAATTGGACAGATCTAAGTTGGGTTTAATACATCAAGAAATATGTTGTTCAAGCATATCAGGTATTTATATTAAAGACAAAAAGATTGATCCAATAAACATGTGAAAAAAAACGGTTTCATTAAATCTCGACAAATAGTTTGATAGATACTGCTATCGAGACTAAATGAGTAGCTCGACAGATGGCTCGATAGAAGTTCAATCTATCGAGAATTACGATTTTCAGATTTCCAGATTTGAAATTCGGTTCAAGCTTATGTATTTGTTTAAAGTTTTTTTTTTTCTTCTTCTCTCTCTCTCTCTTTCTCAACCCCAAATATATATAAGGCTTATTTTAAGAGTCGTCATACACGGATATAGAGACCAAGAGCTTTATTTTCTTTGTGAGAAGCTACTACGTTTGTACGCCATAGGGTTTTGTAACCAAGTGCTTCTTGATCTTCATTATTGATGAAGTGAATAACTTTTCAGCCAACAACATTCATTCATGTTGTTAGAGTTAGTCACATACTAGGATCCATATAAAAGGATTAGTCACAGGTTGGAAAATTGTGCATCAAGGGAAAGAAGACTACTACAAGATCAAGTCCAATTGGGTATTGGACCTTAAAATCACTGATGAAATTTTTGCCTTGCGAGAGGTTTTCCCTGTTTGTCAACAAATCACCATATCAAATTTATTTTCTGCTGCATTTAGTATTTTTGGTAATTTGTTAGTGCCTCCACAATTTGCATGCAATTTGACCTAATTAATCAATTTGATTGAATTAATTAACCAAAGTCAAGCTATCTTAACCCAACATATTTTAATAGAAGAACTTAAAGTATTGTATCTAAAAATTGCCCTAAGAAACAACTTTGCTTTTAATAACCTATTAAAATTACTTTTTCCATAGAAATTGCAAAGCTTTCCACTCAACACAATCATCAATCTGACTCACATGCACTGATTCCTGATGACCAAGCCCCTGAACCAGATGTGGATGACACTGTCTACAATTTGGAACCAACTTCCCCTGCACCAGAGCTGAGTCCATTGGAATCTAATGGGAATTCCTCTTCAACTGAACTCTCAACGGATTCCCAACGTTCGCGGAACAGGGGTGATAGTTGTGGACCAAGTAGAGAAACCACTTTTTTCAGCGGATAACACAATACTCAATTCGAATATGGGGGAACCCAATTTGAATTAAAAAAATGAAATAGCGCCAGAAGGATCCGTGACGTTGAACTGGATACAAGAGAATGAGAGTGAGGGTGAGGTTGTGCAAAAATGTGATATGGGAAAGAAGCAGCTGAACGAAGTTTTAAATTTGAATGATGATGGGGTTCGGGTTTTGACTAGTAACAAGATAAGTGCTGGGAAGGATTTCCCGGAAAAAGATGTCGACAATATGGAGGCAGAAGATTGTGAGGTAATTGTAGTTGATAATGATCAAAAACCAAAATTTTCGCCTGGAATAAATAAACAATCTCTTGAAGATTTATCTGTTAGAAAAAGTCTAAGAAAGTGGAAAAAGCATCTTCGCGGGTCTAATGAAGTGGCTATTCCACAATCATCTGAAAACTGACAAATTACTAATAAAAGATCATCCGTACATTATGGTAGTGTTGATGGTGAAGATCGAACTCCTGTAAAAAAGAGAGCTGTGGAAGTGTGTGTTGCCTCAGCTCAATGCTCCATATTTGAGGTTGGTCATCAACCTTTCCAGCTAAGTTGAAATTTCTTAACCTTTTAGAGACCTTCACTGTTTGGTGAAGGAGGAAAATTCAAAGAATTTTATTTCTCGAAAAAAAGAAAAGAAAAGAACTTGGTCGATCTGTGTGATGTTGAAAAGAAGCTTTGCTTGGGGAGGTCTAGCGACACTACACTGATGGGCTTTGGCGTGCTATATTGCTTATCTATGGAATCGCTTGGATGGAGTAGTAGTGCCGTACTGCACTACAGCATGAAGTTTTTATTTAATTTATTTTCATTTAGTTTCTTTTTGTGACTTTTTAATAGAGCTACTATAGTTTCTTGCTAGTGTTGCACAAGAGAAAGAGAAGGCTATTGTTTGGATTGAACAATGCCCCTCTTTTCTCTTCCCAATTGTATACCTTGATTATAAATAAAGTCTACTATCGTTTCTTCTAAAAAAAAAAAAAGATTATTAGTCGAATTATTAAAAAAAAAAGGAATTTCAATTAACAATTTAAAGAGATTTAATTATGAATTATGAATTTGATATTGCTTTGGATGAAAACTAATCAATGTGCCACACGATACGCGTGTATGCTATTAATACATTTTGAAATTTCAGCAGGCAGATCATTTTTATTTTTATTTTTCATTTTTAATTGTTATTTATAAATATTTCTATGGGTATCTATTTTCGAACTATTAAGATCGAATAGTAGGAGATAGTGTTGATCCTCCAAAATCAAGTTTGATAATCAAGACCAAGAGGATTGGTAACTCTATGGGAGTCTAGAGGCTGTGAAACATCGAGCAATTAAATCGGAAGATAGCTAGTATCGAATGATATGGATCAGTAATATTTTAGAGTGTAGCTCTATTAAGTGTGAAACTTTTAATAGTACTACTGACAAACATTTTCAAATAGATATGTATTATAAAGCAAAAGGAGAGGATCATACGTACCGGACAGATGGTATGCACTTAGACTAGTTGAAGAAGTTACAAGTCCCACTCGTAACTCAATCTGTTGGAGATGCAAGTTTGAAGAGAAGATAAAGTCTGATGCCAGAGTTTGCTTTTTGTGGAATACAAAAAATTCACTTAAAGTAAATAGAAGGCAAATGTAAACCAGCACCAATGTGGTGCTGGTTAAGATGTATTTTTTATTCAAAAAGCTGCAAAAAGTTATAAAAATGTATAAAAAATAATATAAACCTGCAAAAAGTTATAAAAGAGAACAAAAAACTGTTATAAAAAAAAAAGTTAAAAAAGGTCTTGTTAACGGTGCCGGTTAACACAACTCTTAATAGAATAATAAAATTATAAGTTAGTAGGGCGCAGGTTTATGTTGAAATGCAAAACTTTAGCCCCACCTATAGATAATGATAATGAAGCATGGATTTTCTTTTGCACACAAGACTAGAAGAGTGAACATCACATCACTAAGTAGTTAACAATTACGTTTGATTTATCATGTAAAAAACTAGTATCGGTTCAAATAAAATATTTTGGATCAGATAATTTTCTACCGTGTTTGACACCATCCAATAATTTTTATTATTTTGCTAAATGTGATTGGCCTCAAAAGAATATGGTTTATTATTTTCTTGGATCATTTTTTTTTTTTTTTTGAGAAGATGATAAGGGAAGCCATTATGATAGGTATGAAGTATTTTTGGATCATTTAAATACAACACGTTAAGTCTCTTTTTTTTTGTATTTATTATTTTTTAAAGTCTTGGTTGAATTAATAAATATAAGCCTAATTATTGTTTCTCAAATAAATTATATATTATATAATTTTAAAACAGTTTTTCAACTAAAATTATGCATTTAAATGAAATGGTTTTTTTAGTAGGTATTCATGTTGTTCCTTTTTTCCTTTAAACTAGTTTTGTTGCACGTGCAAAACACCATCTAATTCCAAACAAATGTTTTATGATATGATTAGAATGGAATGATCATAAAGAAATGGAAAAGAAAGGAATGAAATGTATTTAAGTAAGGGAAAGGAATAGAAAAAAATGGAATGAAATTGAGTAACCTTGATTGACTGTTTTAAAATGAAGGAATGGAAAGGAATGAAAATGAATGGAATGTAAGTAATCTTGTTTGGGAGTAACATGGAGAAAATGGAATGAAATCATTTTATGACAATATTACTATTAGATCCCTCTTTTAAAATAAAAAGTTGAATATATAAGGGTATTTTGGAAGTTTTCGTAAAAATTTCATTAAACCTAAATTCAATCCCTCCTATTTCTCCCAATTTTGAGGGGAACAAAAATTTGAGGGAAAAGGGAGGAATGAGTATTCCCTCCTAACCATTCCATTCCCTCCCACTTAAACTCCCAAACAAGGATCCGTTAAAGTTTCCAAACAAGAGGAGAAAAGAATATTCTAAAAATATTCCTTTTATTCCTTTCCATTCCATTCCATTCCATTCAATCCCCTCCTCTCAAACGGACTAGCTCTTAGAGTTATAGTGTTCATTGGCTTAAACTATTATATTTTGAAAGAATAAATGATGCCCACAAAAAGAAAAAGAAAAAGAAAAACCAGGCTAGAAATGATATTAGGCAGCATAAACAAGTCTACCTCATTTGCTAATAGAGAATGCAAGATAGCATTCATCAATTCATGCCAATTTTTTAATCCAATAATCCTACTATCTGTAAACGTTCTTCGTTACCTTTATATGTTATCAAAATGGGAACTTTTTAACTGATTCTTGATCTTCTCGAATAAAGTCCATACTATATGTTAAGAGTTAAAAAAGAGTAAAAGCAGAATAAATTTCTCTTATGGTCTGAAAGAATTAGAAATAAAGCATTACCAATGATGATCATGTAAACAATGAGTGTCCCAACATTATTAACCAAGATACAAATCTGAAGCAGCAACCTCCCAGGACGGCCAAAAGCATCCCTCATGACTTTCCCATAAGAATGAGAGTTTCCCACCCTCTGTCAGTATCCCTCATTGGTCTTATATTTTTTCCAATATAGTGAAAAATCATACTGTATTGATAGTGATTTCAAAAAAAAAATTTTTTGACCTCTCACCAATCTCATAAATACTATAAGCCTCAACTTGAACTTTTCTTTTACCAGTTGAGCCAACATTAAGTTGATGAGAAGGCTGGTCACCTAAACACACACACACACACACACAATTCCTGAATTTTACTAATTTCCTTTTATAAAACTCATTCCCAACTATCTTACCTGCTTGTTTACTATGATCGCCATCATTGATGACAATATTTTGATACCTATTGCTAAAATTCGATGAAGAATTCTCACAATCAATCATAAGCTTCCTCTTCTTTGCATATGCCTCCCTTTTCTTACTTAATAGCTGTTGTTTCTTTTCTCTTGAAAGTGTTGCATACCAATTCCTTTTGTTCTTTGCATCACTCATTTTTTCTGCACACACTTCTTTTTTCTTTTTCAAGATATTTTCGTTACAGTCAGTTGACGATGCACTGTACCGTTTTCTCTTATTTGGACTACTCGTCGGTTTCTTACTTCTATCGTCAGCCATAATCTTTAAAACCCAAATGCTAAATAAGAATTTCATCTATATAAAATGGTCTAATTACTCATGAGACACAGCAACTCACTATACTATCAAATATAAAATTCATCTCACAACACAATCATTAAAAATGTTAATTTTGATTTTATAATCTCGAAACCAAAATCGACTACTGAAAAGAATCTTTCATACCAACAATCATTACAATTGCAAATTTTTATACAATTTAAATAATAGTCAACGAACAAATTGAGCAAGGAACGTTAACAGCCAATATATATAATACACAATCATTAGATATTTTGTAAAATTCAAAGGTACTTACTCGCTTCCTGAGAACTTGAAATTACTCCAATTTGATTGCATCCAAATACTGAAGAGACTAAAACATAACAAACAATTGAGAACAATGACTAAGAGAGGTTGCCGAAGTAGGGACTGCCTCTACTTATTTTTTCTTTCTTTTTCTTATCTCTATCCCTCTCACCGGCTGTTGTGATTGTGTTTATCAAAAGAATGAAGATAAAGTCAAAAAGTGGCTGCGATATAGATGGTAAATAAAGGCGAGAAGAGTCCAGATTTGAAGAGAAAAAGACCAAAAGGGCTCTCAATTTTTTTTTTTTCAGCTCACGCGGACCTAGAGCAACAAAGACTAAAAGGGCCCCATTTTTATTTAGCTCACAAATGAAGTTAGGGGCAATTAAGTAATTTCAATCTAATGTTGATGGTTTTAGAGTTTCAAAGAATCTTCAAACTTTCTTTGCTGGGCTTCGCCGTTTTAACACTTGAGCAGGTCGAATTGTGTATTGTTTAATTTGTTTGTAACATTAATTACATATTTTTGCCAATTGTATCAGTATAATTTTGGCTAAATTGCAAAATTACTCCTTTAAAGTTTGGGAATGTTTGGATTAAGAAAAATAATAATTAAAAAATATATTTCATTGATCTTAAATTCAAATCCAAATTTAGGTATCCAAACAATAGAATTTGAAATAATGAATTTCAAACCCTTATTTGTTTAAAAAAACCCAAACAAGGAATTTTAAAATCAAAAGATTTCAGATCAAGACATTTTAAATCAATGGATTTCAAATCCAAATCCAAATACAAATGTTGCCATCCAAACACAATCGAATTTTACCCCTTAGAGTTTGAGAGTGTTTAGATTTTACACCTTGATGTTTCAGAATTTGAATTTTACTTCCTAAAGTTTGAAAGTGTTTGAATTTTACACTTTAAAATTCTGAAATTTTAAGGTGTAAAATTTAAACGCCTTTAAAATTTAGGGAGTAAATCCAAATACCCCTAAAATTTAATGGGTAAAATTCAAATTAAAAAACATTAAAGTATAAAATCAAAATATTTCAAATTTCAGGAGGTAAAATCTAAATTTTAAAATTTTAAGATGTAAAGTTTAAATACCCTTAAACTTTAAGGGTGTAATATATTCTATAATTTTTTATTCATATCAAATTTTTCATTAAGCCACATATTTTGCACGGGAAATAATACTAGTACAATAATATTTTGAAGATTAGCTATGGGAAAGCAAATCAAGAAGGACGACAATGGAAAGAAAATGATCCAAGAATTAGGCACCAATAGGCCTAGGCGTCCAGCCCACATCCATTTAGATAAGTTTGGAAGGTTGTGGCATTTGTAAACCACGCGATCTTGAGAAAGACTCCTAAATCAACGTGTCATTGATCAAAAAGCGGTCCTAGCTAGTTCATTAGTAATTGCGAGGACCAAGAAATAGGCATTAATATCTAAGGATTTCTCGCTAACTGCTGGATTCTCACGTGCAAATGCCTCTTTCTTCAATCAAAGATTTTGGATCAGATACTTTTCCACCGTGTTTGACACTCCGCGATATATAATGCCCTGTTTGCTCCGTTGCCTTTTCCACCGTGTTTGAAACTCTACAATAATTTTTATTTTTTCTCTTTGTTGTCTAGATTTCGGGTGATGTTACAGGCTTACTGTTTTTTTTTTTTTTTTGGAGAAAAATGTTTACAGCTACCTCAACGTGTCACCAATGTATAGCTTGTTTTTAACTTTTGCTGTTTTTGCTATGATTGAATGAAGGTTCTGATTTCAAAAACAAAGCTATTAGTATTAGCCTATGACTCGGGACAAATTCACTATATATGATCATACCCAAATTGTTGTTGAGATTTCATCTGGATTTAACCGCACTTGTTTGGTTCAATTGGATGTTTCAATGTTAAGTTTCACTAATTTATGACCATACCCATTAAGCTCTGGCAACGCAGAAAATGGAAGAGATGTTGTTACATATCTGTTGGTCAATGGATAGAATAAAAATACACTAACGCCGGACTTATTTATTAATGGTGGCCAAAAAACTCTTTGTGAGTGCTAACTCGGTTGATGGATCTTTGGAAGTAAGGATAAGAACATGAAGGGAAGCTTCATTTGGCTAAGAGCAGAGAAAATGAAGTGTTGAGAAAAGAGAAAATTACATGCGTGTATATTGAATGATTTGAGGATATTCATGTATTGTACTGTATATGTGTGTACAGTATATTGATTTTAAACATTGGAGTCATGATTTAAATCTAGGTAAATATGACCTAAACCCAATTGGGTTTAACTCAAGATCAGCTCAACTGGAACCATTGCCATGTCTAGGTATGGCTGAGATTAACAAATATTCATATATAATTGAATGTATGCGCTTCTTTGATTTAGGTTAAAGTTTTGATATCTTTTCAAATGATCCAAAAGATTATAAATAAATAAATAAATAAAATGTTATGAATTAGTGAATGCAAAAGAGATCTATTAAAATCCATTTATAATACCGAATGGACCAAATTAGACCGAGGTGGACCAAGTAGGCGGAAGTGGATCGAATCGAAAGAATTGGACAGAATAGGACCGAATAGGACTAAAGTGAACCGAATTGGGTAGAATGGACTGAATGAGACCGAATTGGACCACGGTGGACCGAATTAGACTGAATGGAAACGAAGTGGACCGAATGGATCGAATTAGGCAGAATGGACCGAATTGAACCAAAGTTGGGCAAGGTGGACCGAAATGGGAAGAAAGGACCGATTAAGACTGAATTGGACAGAATAAAACCAAATGGGCCGAATTGGACTGAATCTGACCGAAATGGACCAAGTTGTCAGAGGTAAACTGAATAGGCAGAATAGACCGAATGAGACTGAATTGCACCTAATTGGACTAAAGTGGACCGGATTGAACCTAGGTGGATCTAACGTGCAGAATGGACTGAATGAAACCGAATTAGAACAAGGTGGACCAAATGGACCGAATTAGAACGAATTGGACTGAATGGGACCAAAGTGGATAGAATTGGATCAAGGTTGACAGAAATGGATAGAATAGACCGAATTGGTCTGAAATCAGTAGAATGGACCGAAGTGAAATGAATTGGACTGAATGGGACCAAAGTGGATAGAATTGGACCAAGGGGGACCAAAATGGACTGAAGTAGAATGAATTGTATTAAATGGGACCAAAGTGGACAAAATTGGACTAAGGTGGACTGAAATGGATAGAATAGACTGAATTGGACCGAAATTGGAAGAATGGACTAAAGTGGAATGAATGAGAATAAAGTTGATAGAATTGGACCAAGGTGAACCGAAATGATAGAATAGACTGAATTGGACCAAATTGGTCAGAATGGACCGAATGTGACCGAACTAGACTGAGGTGGACCAAAATGGACCTAATGGCACTATAATGGATTGAATGGGATCAAAGTGGACTGAAATGTTACACTAAGACCGAGGTGGCTCAACAAGAATGTAACAATAATAAATGCTACACTTTACCATAGATGATAAAGTAACAGATCTGATTACACGTGGCTTGTTGACACATATTACCATGAATCTAATTATTATTATTATTATTTTAACTTGTGGTGAGATGTGAGAATCTCAACCAAGTGACCGACTGTGAAAATAAAATAGAATTAAACGTGGAACAAGTAAGAATCACAGTCGGTGGTCACTGCGATCAATCTGCACCGTTCGTTTTATAGTTGGACGGTGTCACATGTACTACATGAGTGTACTCTTTATTAAGTCTTCGTCGGCCATGTCTTAATCGGGCTGGGTATTAAGACAGAGCCTGCATACATAAGTGTGGGGCCCATGATCTAGTACTATCAGTATCATGACTGGATTTATTGGGCTCGTGCTTTTTTGGGTATAACAGTTTTTGTTTGGGCCCAATTGGGATGGGCTAGTCTGAACTGGCTCCATGCTCTGCCCTCCCACATTTGAAATTTGGATCGACCCACGTATAAGCATAGTTAGTACCATACAGAATGTAGGCTCTTTTAGCCGAATATTATGTTTTTGCAAAAAAATTTACTATGAAGCCTCTGCCTAAACTTCTAAGCTTTTATATAGCAATTTTGGAACTTGAGTTCACTAACCTCAAGTTTTAAGTGAAACTCGCGTTTGTTAAACTTGAGTTACAAGCATTATGACTAAAAAATGCTACATAATTAAAAAAGTTTTAAAATAAGTCAAATTTGAGTTTCATAAATTCGAGTTTTACTTATAACTTGAGTTTAACAAACTTGCGTTCTAAAAATATGGTACATAACTAAATAAGTTTGAGCGGAGGCTTTCAATAAATTTTTTTTTTGTTTTTGTAAAAACGGAATGTTTGACAAAAAAGCCTTGGAATGAAATATATATGCTATGAAATACATATATATTTTAATCGGTTCAAGATTTAAAAGTAAACTGTAAATATTTGCATAAAAACCAAAATCAAATTTGAGAATAAAAGTACGATTATATATTTTTATTTATTGCTTTTATCATATTATAATTTAAAGGCATACTTATATTTTTGTAATATAATTTTATAAGATATTATAAAATCACCTTGTTAAGCATTTAATAATTTCAATATTTTTTTTTCTTTTTTTTTAATTGTTTTTCAGGCAAAATATATAACAAGTTAATGAAGGAGATAGTGTTTCATCATGTATTCCTTCATTCACTTCTCATATCATTATACTTTAAAATAATTAAAAAAATTTATTTAAAAATTACCAAGAGAAAAAAAAAAACAAAAAAAACAAAACAAAACAGGAATAGCCGAATAAGTCCCATGAAACTGTCCACAAAAATTTCTAAGTTAGGATCTAGCTAGGAAGAGTAAGGCCAAAGCCAAATAGCCAAGCAATGACATAAAAGGAGGGATATAATACAAATGGTGTATGAAACACATATACAAATCAAAGTAGGGATCGTACATTCCATAGTAATAAAGATTTAGGAATATGGTTTAACAAGGTGTCATTTGGCAAATAACAGTTAGTAACCGATCTAAATTACCATTGATATGGAAAACAGTGACATAAAGGTTGAGGAGGCATCTATATTTATTACTAAAAGCTGAAGCGTAGTATTTAATGCTGTTACGTTCACATTGAGCCACTCATCATTTTTTGTTTTCAATTTAAAAAAAAAAACATTTTCTCATTTAAGGCGACTTAAAAACTCCATTATTTAAAAATTAAAATATCTTTTAACCATTATTTTTATTATTAATTTTCCAAAACTCTCTTTCCCTTTTACCTCTTCATCTCTCCTCTACTTTCTATTTAAATATCATTCTTTCTCTATTTTTTTTTTATCTTCCTTTATTTTTACTCATTTTATTCTCAACATCTTACTATAAATTTGACATTTTCTTTTTCGTTCTATGCATAGTTTTCTCACACAAAAAATGTTATCTCTCTCTTTCTCTCTCTCTCTCTCTCTCTCTCTTAATTTGTTTTTCATTTTTTGTTTGTTTTTTTTTATTGCATCAATTCTTTATCTTTATATTACTAAGAGCTGAAGCGTAACATTTAATGTTGTTATGCTCACATTGAGCCACATTAGAAGCTGCATCATCATTTTTTTTTTCAATTTTTTTAACATTTTCTCATTTAAGGCGACTTAAAAACTCCATTATTTAAAAATTAAAATATCTTTTAACCATTATTTTTATTATTAATTTTCCAAAACTCTCCCTCCCTTTTACCTCATCATCTCCCCTCTACTTTTTATTTAAATATCATTCTTTTTCTTTTTTTTTTTTATCTTCCTTTATTTTGACTTTTCTTATTCTCAACATCTTACTATAAATTTGACATTTTCTTTTTCATTCTATGCATAGTTTTCTCACACAAAAAAGGTTACCTCTCTCTCTCTCTCTCTCTCTCTCTCTCTCTCTCTCTCTCAATTTGTTTTTCATTTTTTGTTTGATTTTTTTTATTGCATCAATTCTTTAGTTTGATGAATTTTTGTGTTAATTAGAATTCTACTTTAAGTTAATGCAATTTAGTTTTATGTTTTAAGTAGTTATCTTTTATATTCTCTTTGATTAAATATTATCCTACTACATTCTATATACATATAGTATATAATAATATAATGCTCTTATATTACATAGAATGACTTGGATAATTTGAATTTTATTGCTATATATTTTATTTTTACTCTCTTTTCCTCTTATTTTATTTTATTCAACATTTAAATCCCATCACATCTTTCATACTATTAAATTATGCAGCACAAATCAAGCAAAAGGCTAGACACAAACTTGTCTTCCTTACCATACATTGGGGGTATTAAAATATTTGTGTGATAAAGGGTCATATAATTTATAATTTAGATAGCACCCTTTGAATGTGTCTAGGCCTATAAATTGAGCAATTTGTAGACTTAAAAGTCTAAAAAAATATGAACTACTATATATTATTTAGATAAAAACTTTTATCATAGATACATTAATATTTTATTTGCCACAAATTTAAATCACGCAAACTTAATAATTTTATATTATGTGTTAGCATCGTCTTTGCTTCTTCTTCCTCTTCTTCTTCTTCTTCTTCTTCTCAAAAATATTATGTATCATCTTTAAAGGATGCCAAGTTGCCAACAATATTGATCTTATGAGAATAGTTACATAAAATATTGAGAAAAAAATATTTTGTATTACAATCTACTAAAAATGTTTTTTTAAAATATTTAAATTTTTCTATATTTCATATTACTGACTTGTTTTACAACTACCACATGTGTCAACTTAAGTCTTAATATTCTTAAGTTGTTTCAACAAAAAGAAAAAAAAAAAAAAGTTGTCACAAAAGAGTTCATGTAAAGTTTTTTGCAAAATGAAATATTTGTTTTGTAAGGCCACCAAACTTAATAATTTGCAAATGATGGAACCATTCGCAACAATATTTGCATAGTTATATAGTTCCAGGCTTCCAGCTAAAGCAATTGTGTATAATTTTAGTCTTCAAAAAGCACACATCTACCAGTGGTTAAACATTCATCTTGGATAGTTTTAACTTTTCATATAATTTTACCTTTATATATTCATCTATTTTTATTTAGATTTTTTTTTCAAAAAAACACTTTAATTTAGATATTTGTAAGTAAACAATGAAATATTGATTCATGAATAAAAAAAAAAAAAATTAGGCAAAAACAACATTTTCACGTGATTCCACTTTAGTCCCTATCTTTTATTTTCACCACTTTTAGTTCCTATTTAGAAAAACGCCTTCTAGTTTAGTCCTTTCCGTCAATGCCCTAACGGCACTAACCTACGTGGCAAACGAAACTATTAAAATAATAATAAAAAATGACACGTTAGCATCTAAATTAAAAAAAAAAATTATTAATTTGAACTAAAAAAAAAAAATCAAAAACAGAATAAAAAAAAAAATCACATTAATTGAGATCAAAGTGTATCTTGAACAAGAACAACAAGAACACAAACCCAGATTTAAGAACACAAAATTAAAATCCAAAGATCACAAACCCAGAAACACAAACACGAACCCAGCAACAGATCTTCCTTGTTAACCAAACACAAAAGCAACAAATACAAACACAGCAACTGATTTTTCTTGTCAGCCAAACACAAAAGCAACAAACACAAACCCTTGTACAGTTGGAGGTTGTAGCAGCTGTGGTGGCAGTATGCATTGTACTTAGTCTTGGAAGAGTTAACAGTGTTTTCTCAAAATGGAAAAAATATTAGAGAAGCGAGGGCGAGGAAACTATGGATCCATGCCCTTTTATGCGCTTGACCGTAGGCAATCTGGCCCTCAAGATTCCTGTTGCCTCAAAGCCCACTCGCTCCGTTGTTCATCCTTCTTCTTCTTCTCCATGTTTCTGCAAAATCAAGCTCAAGAACTTTCCGCCCCAGACTGCCGTCGTGCCGTTCATTTCGCCGGAGAATCAGTTTCCCGACGGTCACATCCATAACGTGGTGGCTACATTTCACTTGAGCAAGTCCGATCTCGAAAAGTTTGCCAGAAAATAGATTTTCGCTAGGAAACTCTACTTGAGAATCTCGATCTACACCGGCCGGAGAGGCACTACCTGCTTATGTGTTTGGTTGAAAAGGTAGATTTGTTGTTGGGTTTGTGTTTCTGGGTTTGTGATCTTTTGGATTTTAATTTTGTGTTCTTAGATTCGGGTTTGTGTTCTTGTTGTTCTTGTTCAAGACACACTTTGATTTCAATTAATGTGATTTTTTATTTTTATTTCTATTTATGATTTTTTTATTTAGTTAAAATTAATAAATTATTTTTTTAATTTAGATGCTAACGTGGCATTTTTTAAAGACAAAATAAAATATTTTATTATTATTTTAATAGTTCCGTTTGTCACGTAGGTCAGTGCTGTTAGGGCACTGATGGAAAAGACTAAAATAGAAGGAATTTTTCTAAACAGAGACTAAAAGTGGTGAAAATAAAAGATAGGGACCAAAGTGGAATCACATGAAAATATAGGAACGAAAATGTGGTTTTTGCCAAAAAATTATCTATACATATTTATCTTGTGCAGTTGTAAGTTTACATATAATTTTGCATTTATATATTCATCTACTTTAATTTAGATGTTTATAATTTAATAATGAAATCTATAAACAAGATAATTAAAACAATCATATTTCTACAATTGAAAAAGTTACAATTTCTTTTTTTAAAAAAAGGCCTTTTACATTTCCTTGGAATTATTTTAATTTTTTTTTTAATAAAACCTTTGACATACCACTAACCTAACCGCTTCATACATTAAAAAAATTTAAGGTTCATTATTACTTTTGTTAATATATTATGGATATCTTAATTGATTGAGACCAAACTAGAGAAATGCCAATTTCCTTGAAAATTCAGAAGGACAAAAAAAAAAAAAAAAACATTTGATATACCATTAACATAATTACATTTATAACTATTTAAGCTATCCATGATATCTATTTCTTATTGATAACCATAAAATTTACAACTAGTAAGGGAACATACAAAGTAATAAAGAATAAATGAAGGAAGAAAAAAAGAAATGCAATCAAACATCAATTAATAACCATTATTTGGAAAATAAAAATGTGATCCGGAGGAGTTAGAAATAAAATAGAGAGGGTTATATAGAGTACATTGAAAACTTTATAGTGCAATAAAATCAATCATTACATTCACTTAATTAAATCAATAATCAACAATTAAATATAATAATACAAAATTTAAACTTAAAACTAATCAAACTCTAACTAGGGAAATTATATATATATATAATCATAATCTTCATACGCCATAACTTAAAAAAAAAAATTTATGAATAGTTTTACCTCTTATTTAATGTCTATGTTATGCAAATCATCAACCAATAAATATATGATAATGGTAAAAAAACGTTATAGACAAGATCGTGAAAAATATATTACTCAATCAAGGGTCATTCTTCCATCCTATCCTGTCATGCAATAAAACTTACAGATAATCACATGAATTAATTAATAAGCAATAAGTGTATGACTAATATAATTAGGGAAGAATTAAACAACTGCAAATTATTTTCTTGCAACAACATAAACAAATAACAATTGCATTCCATTCCATTTGTTGAACAACAGTAACATTTAGACTTGACAATCATAATTGTTTAGATTGATATTCTTTCCTTATCTTCTTTTTTCACATTTACATTTTTTTTCTTCTTCTTCAATTTAAATTTATGTTTTTATTATTTTACAAAGAAGTATGTTCAAATAAAATGAGTTAACGTACCTAGCTCTTTCTTCTTTTGTTTCCTCATCTTATATTTAAGAAACGTGTCTCTAATTGCATTCATTTCGTTGACGACAACATTCATAGGCACCCTCTCATCCCGTGATGTTGTAGAACTCGACAATCCAATTCGAAAAACAAATATCAAGCAAACTTTTATTCTGCTACTAACATCGACATGTTGATCTTCAATTATTGCTCTTTCTTCTATGTCATCCCTATGTTTGTCATCATTAACATCTTCATCTTCCTCTCCAAAGAACATTAGCAGGTCTAATATGTCCATGACATGTTCTGGCAAAGCCATTATAGTGAACTTGTGAATGCTCAAGCCATCTTTGGAAATTTCATCAATAGGTCTTTTTCCAGTGAACAACTCTAACAAGAGTATCTCATAGCTGTAAACATCTCCTAGTGTTGAAACTTGACCACCCATCCCATACTCTACAATTTATGGATACATTATCAGTAACTAATGGTAATCTTATGAGCATAGAATTTAACCACTAATGTATTATGCATTGTTTGCTTTTATAACCTTTCATACAATTTTGTGAATATGTTTTTTGTTTCTAATTTTCTTTTGGATCTTGTTAGGTAAAAAAAAAAAAAAAAGACACTTTAAACCTGAGCATCAGTTACTTTTTGAAGGAGTCTCTACTTTAGTTTAACAGCAAAACAAAAAATGTTACAAAAGAAATTAGCTGTGCTTCATTTGGTTGAAGAATTACCAGGAGGAATATACCCAATGGAACCCTTTAACCCAACTAACAAGATTTGAGTTTTGGAGAGATTTTTTGATTCTTTGCAAAGAAACTTCACCAATCCAAAATCACCAACATGGGCTACCATATCTTCATCAAGGAGTATATTGCTTGGCTTTAGATCACAATGAACAATTGGTGTTTCACAATAGTGATGAAGATATTCTAATGCATAAGCAACATCAACAGCTATGTTCAGTCTCTAAATAAATCTCAATCTCTTGCTCTGATGTTGCACATCACTTTTAGGATGCAACCATTGGTCTAGACTACCATTGCACATGAACTCAAAAATAAGACTTTTAAAGTCATTCCCTTCATGATCAGTGCTTGAGCAAGCAGAGATAATCTTGAGGAGATTGCAATGACATATACTTCTCAAAGCATTGCATTCGTTAATGAAACTCTTAGAAGCTCCTCTATGTTGAAGGTTTAATACTTTAACAGCAACAATTGCTCCATTTTCAGAAAGAACTCCTTTGTATACTGAGCCAAAGCTACCTGAACCAATCAAATGGTTCTTAGAAAACCCATTTGTTGATTTTAGGAGTTTTGCATAAGAGACAAGTAATTTCCTACCTTCAAAGGAAGATGTAGTTAATGCTCTCTCTCTTGATTTTTTCACAATAAAACATGTAGGGAAAAAATACAACAAAATAAGAACAAATATGACCATGCTAGTGATAGGAATTACTATTTTGAGTGCAAGAAGCTTCCTAGATGAATGAGGATTTTCCTGGTGCATGTAGGTAAATGTAATTCTTGGAAATCACCACACATCTTATTATTTCCAAAGATTGAAATCTCGCTTGCATTTGCAAATATCCCTTCACTTGGCTCTTCGCCCTCCAAATCATTATATGAAATATTGAGATGCCTAAGTGATACAAGCTTACCAAGAAATTTAGGAATATTCCCAAAGACGTTATTTTGTGAAAGATCTATTTGTTCTAAACCTCTTAACCATCTTCAAAGATTGAGGTATTGCACCTTGAAATGAATTACCCCCCAAATACAAGTGCTCCAAACTAAGACAAGTCTCAAGGGTGGTGGGAATTTTTCTAGATAATCTATTATTTGAGAGATCTAACCTGGCAACATGTATTAAGTTGCCTACTTCAAACGGTAGTGCCCCCATCAAGAAATTATGAGACATGTCCAAAGAAATTGAAAGGGAAGAAAGACCAATAACTTGTTTTGGAATGGTGCTAGTGAGATTGTTAAGAGAAATGTTTAGGTAAAGCAAATTTTGGCAGTTTCCTAGGCTTAAGTGTATATTTCCCTCAAATATGTTCTTCTCCATAAAGAGCATTATCAGTGTAGCAGGTTACCAAAAGAGAAAGGGATTGGCCCAGAAAATTTATTATCATTCAAATATAATACCTTTAGCTTTTAAAGCTTCCCAAGAACATCGAGAAGACTACCTCCCAAATAGTTAGAACTTAGTGCTAGTAATTCTAAGTTAACAAGGTCTTCGATTCCAATAGGGATGTCACCCCGAATCATATTCCCATCAAAATAAAGAGATTGTAGCTGGCTAGAAAGGTTGGCTATTGAGTTAGGAAATACTCCTCCAAAATACTTATTATCGAGATCCAGGACCTTCAAACTAGTACAATTAGCCACGAAACTGAGAAAATTTAAGTCACCATCTTTCACAGATCCAAGTTTATTGGAATTAAGATAAAGTCCAACCAAGCCTAGCAAGCTTGCGAGATTTCGAGGGACTGGCCCAATTAGACCATTTTTTTAAAGGGCAAGACGTTGAAGTTGAGAAGCATTTGACAATGACGTGGGAATAGGTCTCGTGAAATTTTTAATACCGCAATAAAAATACTTGAAGGTTAGGAAGAGTAAGACCAATATTTGGTGGAAGGCTTCCATGTTGCTGGTTTTGAGTAGTAGTAGAGAAAAAGTATATGGTAGATATATTGAAGACTTGAGGAGGGATGGTACCAGACAAGTTATTCCCATTAAGGTGAAAAAATTTCAAGCCTTGTAGACGACCAACTTCACTAGGTATGCTTCCTTGAAAATTGTTTTTGGAAAGACCAAGAACATATAAAGAAGAAAAGTTTCCTATCCAAGCTAAGATATTTCCTACAAGATTGTTCACACCAAGATATAGTTACCCCAACTTTGACAATGAACTGAGGTAGTCTGGAATTTTCCCAACAAGCTTGTTGTAAGCAACAATAAGCACTATAAGTTGTGAACAGTAGCTTAGATTAGTCGGAACTTTACCACCAATGGAATTCGAATACAAATTGAGATACTACAGATGCTGTAGATGTCCCACTTCTTGAGGAATTTCACCGTAGAAGTTGTTGTTTTCTAGGATAATTCTTGTGAGGTAAGTAAGATTTCCTAAAGAGGGTGGTATAGAGCCAAACAATTTTTTAGCTGTTGATGAGAATGCAAAATGTCATATTTTTCTCCCTTAATGTTTAGCTTTCTACACTCATTTAGTGCCTAAATCTACTCATTATTCTTATATTTTGTTAAGGACATATTTTATGAAATTGGCTAATCCTTTGACAAAACGCACTTTACTTGTAATTGGATAGATCTAGGATGGGTTTAGTACTTCAAGAAACAAGAGTTCAAATCTAGTATTGAAGCCATGCAAAGCTATTCAAGAAATAAGTAGAAAAGTGCTGATTCATTAAAGCTCAACAGCTTCTCAACAAATAGCTATCTATCGAGGTTTAATGAGGTTCGACAGATACTATCTATCGAGGTATCTATCGAGAATTACGAAAATTAGTTTTTCAGATTTGATTATCAGCCCATGCTTATGTATTTGTGTAGGGTTTTTTTTCTCACAACCCTAGACATATATAAGGCTTATTTTAGAGGCCGTCACATAAGAAAATACAAGGAGAACACATGAAAAAGGTGACCGAGTGCCTTATTCTCTCTGAAAGAAGCTACTGCGTCTTTGTGCCTTAGGGTTTTGTAACAAGTGCTTCTTGATCTTCATTATTGATGAAGTGAAGAACTTTGCAGCCAACATCTTCTTCAAGTTGGTGTGTTAGTCACGTATTGGGAGCCGTGCATCTTTGGTTAGTCACGTATAGGGATCCATGTAAAAAGGGTGGCGTTCATATATTGAAGAGTTCAGAGGTTCTAAAGCAATAGAAGGTTTCTGCTGTAAGTTTATCTACGGGGATTGTAGAGTTTAGGGATAAAGGTTTTGTACTAAATCTAGAGCTTCTTTTTACTATAGTGGATTGCTTTTTTGGAAGGTTTTCCCCCAGGTTTTTTACTGTGAAACTAGTTTTATTCATTGGTTTTCCTCAGTCATCCTTGTCTTATTTATTTTTCCGCTGCATTATTTTGACATGATATTAATGTTTGTTTGTTTTAACAAGTTTTATTCATAATAAATTTAATTAACAACTTGGGCTTAAACTTGTTAATTCTATCAACCAGGGTCTAAATTTCCCAACATATTTTGATTTAGGATACAAATGGAGGCGTTAAGTGCAAAACGAAGCTAATTGGGCGATTTTAGATAGTTTCGACATCGCTTCGTAATCTAGGCATAACTCTCTCATCCGAGATCCGATTGAGATGATTCAAGATGATATGGAACGCCAAGAAAAAGCTCTACAACTTTCATGTTTTGAGTTTTGAGAGATACTGGCTGAATCAAGGTCGAAATCGGGCTTGAAGTTGCTGCACCTGCACTGCTGACATTTTGGAACATTCCTTAGCCTGCAATTCTAATACGCGGATCTGATGCGGTTTATTTTGGAAAGTTTCCAGATTTGGTGCACGAAATTTCCAACTGAAAACACCACTTTCCTAGTTATTTTAGGACTCTATTTTATATTTTTTATATTTTCTTTAATTAGTCAAATTTGGATGTTGTTATTTTAGGATAATATTTAGAATATTTTTAGTAGATCTTGTAGGCTTAGAAAAGGGGGAATTAACGTGTAAAAGGGAGATGAGAAATTAGAGACTACACATGCCTCTCTCTCCCCTCTTTTTTAACTTCTCCTTCGAGTTTTCATTATGGCCTTGCATGGCTAAACTTTTATACTTGGTTGAATGAAATGGAAGCCTCAGAATCAATAAAACTGTGAGATCTAATTTGTTTTTACTATTCAATTTTATGCTTTGAGTAGTGGATGTTCTTCTATACCTATTTTCATGATTGTCTCGTTTAATTACTAGGAGGCTTGCTAGTTTATTATTCGTTGCAATCTACTACTAGGTTAGATATCAAATCTGTAATTGTTTGATATCTCTAATTTGTGAAGCAATCAAGATTTAATGATTTGCTATGTCAGAAATTATTAGATTTTAGGAAGAACGCTTGACTAAATTAAATACAACCGCTTGTGCTTGTGTTGTTTAGTTTCATTGATCTTTCTAATTCTTAAGGCTACTACTAGATTAAACATTTAGCACTTGTCTTGGGTTGTTTAGTAGTTAGGGTTTATTAGATCACTTGTTTTCTAATTAACTGCAACTAAGGAGAAATAGGAAAATAGTTCCAACAATGAATATTCAAAGTGTGAATTGATATATACTTGCATCAATGATCAGTTGTAAAATTCCGATGATGGATGTTGACTTAGACCAAGGTTTTTTTTTTTATTGATTTTGATTTTTTTTAATTTGAATTGTTCCTTAGTTGTTTTTCTAAAATTTTTTTTACTTATACTTAAACCCCCCCCCCCCCCCCCCGCCCCACCTAATCCTTGTTCACGTAGCATAAAACTAGGCTAGATACTTTCCGTGGGAACAATCCTTACTCACACTACTACATATATTTTTAGGAGTATAGGTTTTATTTTTGGTTGCGTGTGACAGCACACCAGCTGTCAAATTCAAACCATGACTCATTTATTGGAGGCGCCACATGTAACACCTAACTAGTTGCAAAAATGTATAGAGTCATTCCATGAGCTCATGATCTGAAGTGGGTCTTGAGTTATTAGATTCTTGAAGTCAAGTAAGGCCATGCAATCTATCTCATTTGCAAGAGCAAGAACTGTTGCAGATTTCAAACATGAGCTCATGCACATTAGAAGAATCCCATGAAAGAATATTAACAAAACCCAGTCTTAACTTAGACTACAGTGTGTCATTCTGTTGGGGTTGCAAGTTTGAAGTGAAGGATAGAATCTGATAATAGGGTTTGCTTTCTATGGAATACAAAAAATTAAATTAAAGCTAATCAAAATATATATTACTAGGACACAGCTATAACTTCTTTTCTTTTTTCTTTTTTTTTTCTTTTTTTGAGATGCAGCTATAGCTTGTTAAGAGAAAAACCAATATTTCTAATAATTTCTCAAAAAAGAGAAAAACAAATAAACACTCTCCAATGGTGCCATTTAATCAAGCAAATGCAAAGGAAGGCTTGGAATGGTGTCATTTCAATAATGAGTTATTAAGCAATACAAAGATACAAAGTCACCATTCTAGCGACCAACCAAGATACAATCTGCTTAAAACACGAGTTAATTAGTGATTAGTGCCAGTTGTAGTTAGTTGTAACGAACTAATTCTGTTATTACCCTGGTTAGATTAGTGACATTAGTTTTTTTAGTTATAGTTTCTTTAACTCTATACTTGCTTTGTTTTTAATATAAGAAGTACGTCTTTAACATTTTTATAACACTTTCACAACAAATTATAATTGGTTATTTTTTATTTGTTCGAACCTACCACTAAAATTTACTTTTTTACTCCACTAATAACAACCTAACACTTATGATTTGTTGTGAAAGTGTTGTGGACACAACATTTCTCTGTGTATATATATAGCCATAGAACCTCTTTGATGTTTTTATCCTAATTCTTTTCTCTTCTTTGAATAAGAATCTCAATTTCTATTAAAAAATTTCAACTTGTAACCCTATATTTTAAGGACTTGGGTTAGGTCTAGTGTATTCAGTATATTGGACCCGTTGAGATGATAACATATGGTCAAAAGTGGACCCTCTCAACTAGTCCAGTACAACTGGACATTGGATCCAAGCTTTACCCCTATTTTAATTTTATCCTTAATTCCAAACTACTACATTATAGTTCTATATCTTATGAAGTATAAAAAAGTATGACAATGACATTTCTTACTGAATATATTGCTTATCTTGATAAGTTTGTAAATATCTACCAAATCAAGATATAAATATATAAAATTGTTTTGCAAACAAAACACAAAATATCATATCATGAATTTTCGCCCAACAATGAATAACTACACCAATTAAGAAAACAACTTGCTTTTAATAACCAGTAAGGACCAAAAAATCTAGCAACCTAAGCCCCACTTAGAATAGTGGATTTGTACAGGTCAACTTTGGCCCAAATCAATAAATTTGTAAGAGAGGGAATCAAACAGCAAGCAAGGTCCTTGCCTAAGGATGAAAATAAGGAAGAGAGACTTTATATTATTGAATATGTAGGAAAAAGTCTTAATACAAGCATGCCCAAGGAGGCCAATGATACATAGTAAAAGACATTGATCACTCTCTTCTCTCAATGTTCTTCTTGTTCCTTTTTCTACTTTTTTTTTTTTTGAGAAACTTTGTCTACTTTTTATACTTGTGTCTGGATCTATCTCTCTAAAAACCATCTTTTTTCTTATATACTCCCCCCTCTTTCACATCTTGACCTCCCATCTTTACCTACCCAATATCTCCTAGTGACACTTGTCCCTTTAAACATCTGAAGAAGGTGGTAGAAGGAGTTTGTTTAGCTATGAATTACATTGTTCAAGTCACTTCCTCATCATTGCAACTGATAAAGTTATTGTCCACCATTTAATGTGGAGGCAACAACCTACTTCCTACTGGAAACTTCCCCTCACCTTTATGACTCTCTCTCTCCAACTAATCCTCCCTTCCTGAAGCTCCTAAGAATCTTTCGTATCTCCACCTCCCCTCCTGGGGTGAACTCCCTCCTCGGGCATATGATGCCCCAAAATCAACACTACAACCCAACAATCCCTTCTTCAGTCCTCGGACCCCACAATAGCCTCCTAAAACTTTGCTTATTAACTCTAAGATAAAAGCAAGGTTTTAGTTTTATGGCGTCAGGCGGCTGCTTATCCCCCCACGTTCTACAGAGTGATATGGATCCTATGGTCCTTATTTTCCCTCATTTATGGGTGGGAAAATTACCACTCATTTTTTACCTCAATATAAGGAGAGCTTGGGGCTGGCTGAAGTTCATTTACGCATTTTGGCAACTCGTGTTAAAGCAGCTTCCCAAGGAGAACTCTTTCCCTTGCTTGTAGGTGTGTTCATCCTCACATTTTTTGTAACACCTCGACCCAACTTTATAGTTAACCTATGTGTTCAAGTGGTTAATTATTATTTGAATCACTTACTTTCTAAAATTAATATAAGAGTATTTAATAAACATATTATTTTATAATGCCATTGAATAAGAATTGTAAAGATTATAAGTAATTGAATGGCTAATTGTATTATAAATATATACTTAGTATTATCTTAATTTGTTTAAGTGCATAAGGCTTTAATATTTTGATGTCATAAAACATTCATGCTCTTTTAATGTTATGGAAAGAAGTTTATAAAGGTAAGGACTTACAAATAAATTTATATTGTTGTTTGGGCCTTTCTAGAATATAAGCTTATAAAGGGTGGGAAAGTAAATTAAAAAAAAAAAAAGTCTAAAGGGTGACCCATCAACCCTCTTTCTCTTGGCCAACATGTGCCCCAGCCAAGATATTTCCCTTATCTTTTCTTGGCTATACTAGAAGACTCTTTGTTCTTCTTTCTTTGCTCTTTTCTGTTCATCTTCTTTCTTTGTTCTATTCGGCAGCACCTCTCTCTCACTCTCTTACCAACAGCCCTCCCTCTCTCTCCGAAACCATATATCTCACTCTAAGGAAGAAATTAAAAGATTATCCCTAAGATTTCAGCTTCAAAGTTTGTGGGTAAATAAATAAAAACCTCGTCTTATTATGGGTATTTTAATAATTGAATGGTTTGCTTTAGTTTCACTTTTATGTTCTCTAATCTGATTGTTAGAAGCTGAAATTTGTGATTTGTGAAATTAGGAAATCATGAATTTGTAAGTCTATGTATATATGCTGTTTTAAGAAGCTTTGAAACTGTATTGATGGTTTGTTGAATGTATATTAGGGTTTTTACTAATTAATGATTGTATATGATTAAGGAAGTAAGAAAAAGTTAGGATGAGTACTTTTGATGTTACTGCTGGCATTTTTATTGTATTTAATTTTGCTATAAATGGTTAAATGACTATATGTAAGTATTTTCTAACATTTCTAATGAGTGTATAAAAATCCCTATATGATAATAAGACTATTTGCAATCATTTTATGATTTTACAAGAAAATGTTGCAAAGCTGTCACTGTGACAGATTCTGTGTTTAAGCATGATAAATTATGTATTAAATTGGATACAGTGAATTAGGATGCTAGGGGTAGTTCTTATGAATGCTAAGACACATATGGTTCTAATGGAAGTGGTCTCACAGCCATTGGAACAATATAAAAATAATGGTTTAATTTCTAAGTTGCATGAAACTCTGTCAGGACAGATTTGAGTATGCTGTATTGTATGATTTTTAGTAAATCATGGTTTTATGCTTTGACTCCGAAATTGATTGGTCTTTACTAGACATCCATATTAGTTTCTCTATAAAACTGTATGAAGATTGGACATGTTTAGATAGCCCATTTGTATTTTACAAATGAGGTATATGCTGCTGAAATGAGCTGTAAACAGTAAATGATAACTCTGACTTTGAGGATTTAATTCTAAAGTTAGGGTGAATGTTTTGAGCTATAATTTAATGTGCTTATCTTTTGGTATGTCTAGATCATAGATAAAATTTGTATAACTTGGTTCAAGGTTTAGTACTCTAAAGGAGGGGTTCTAAACCATTCTACTGTTTTTCATATTGCTGTCTTGTTCAACGTGTTGTATGTTGCCATGCAAGTGTATATTGTTACATGACCATGCTTAAAGGGTTTTATGTTTATGCATGTATTATTGCCCTAATCTCAAAGCACCTTTTGAAATGAAGTTCGCTCTTATAGAGATATGAGTTTAATGTGAGAATGTTGGTTTCTCTATGATTTAGTACATCATGTTGTATGATGAATGTATTTTGTGTTTGGGGAACCTCTTTGAGGTGGGATTAGGATTTCCTTGATTCTAAGAGATAGACTTTGAGATGAATGTGTAAGTTTATGATAAAGAATAATCGATAGTAATAAGCTTTGATATTTGGTTTAGGTGTTACCAGCCCTCAAGTCTGAGCTTATTCGACTTTAGGCTCTCGGTTCCTCTGCTTTCAGGTAAGGAATAAGTTATATGAGCATTTGGTAAGTCATGAGGTTATTTTAAAGTGTATTATGCATTAAAAGGTTTTTTATTAGAGATATGGCATATAATCATGTTTCAGACAATGATATGTTTGTAAGCTTTCGAAATCTTATGTATATGATTTAAGCATATTGATGCCATTACTAATTTCCATGAAAATGATGTTTAAAGAAAAGGATGGAAATGCTATTATTATGAAATGTTATGCAAAATAAGAAATTTCAGTATGATGTATAAGTATGAAATGTTTTCAGGTTATGTCTTCTAGTGATCTGAACTCGGCTAGTAGGGGTTAATTACTGGCTTTCCATGGAAAATGTTATCTGTTTGGCCATTTAAAGTTGAGGAAATGGGGCTGCCCGTATCTCTAATTTGAACAAGGCCTTCTCCCCATTATGTACGGACGGCAGGGAGGAACAAAACCTTGAGGGGATGTGCCGTTAGGCCTCCCAAAGAGGACAATATCATAAATGTTAGGTTCTAAGAATTAGGAACTAATGTATTAGAACTTCATTTTGTAATGTTGGCAAACCATGATCAAAACGGTTTTAGTCTTGTTTAGACTTGCTCAAAGTATGGGGTTTTCATGTAAAGTTGGAATCGAGTTACTGCAGAATTTATTGTGCAATTCTGCCTGGCTCGATCGATCGAGAATTAGACTCGACCAATCGAAAGTCGTGCAGAATGTTTTTTCTGCAGAATTTCCAACTCAACCCTAGTCCATTTAATGTGTAGGGTTTTATGTTTTGCCCTAAGTATAAAAGGGAAAACCTTAGCCACGTTTTTAGAGTTCTGAATATTATGTTTGTGAATCTTATTTGTGAGATCTAGAGGTGTTTACCTTCACATACACTTAGGGTTTCCAATCTCAAGATTGATGTCAAGAGTTTGGTAATTTCACAGTTGCAAAATCAAGAGCTTCAAGATATACAAGCAGGTGTGCTTGTGCTTTGCTGAGAATACAAGGAAAGAAGTAATCCGTAGACTCGGAGCTGTCACGTGGTCGTGATAGTAAGTTTTCTACTCGAGGTAGCAATAGGATGTTAGTGGTCTAAGTCACTATTGTGTAAACTTCAATTCTTTCATAGTGAATTCCTTTTTACCTTGAGGATAGCTATGTTAAATCCTCCCCAGGTTCTTACCGGTTTGGTTTCTTGGGTCATCATATCGTGTGTTATTTATTTTCCGCATATTTGCATGATATGATATATTTGTGTTAACCTAGAATTGCTTAATTTACCTAAGTTAATCACTTGACTAAATATCTAGGTTAATCTGTTTGGGTTTAAAGGGTCTAAATTTCTAACAAGTAGTATCAGAGCGGGTAGCTTTTGTGTTATTAGATCTTTTGATCTTTAAGCTGATTCTTGACCCCTGTTGTTATGGATTTTCTTAAAATCTTCTCTTTAATTTGCCACATTGTCTACTTGGTGTGCTTGCCTATTGTCATTTTTGTTAAATCTTTTCTTGAGTATCTTGGTATAATTACTTATGATGAAAATTACTTGTGCTACACTGCTTTAACCGCCTTAAAGGCACGTGATTCTTGTCTTTGGTATTTGGATAGTGGTTGTTCCAGGCACATGACAGGAAATAAAGCTTTGTTCAAGACACTTTTTGAAGGAAAGATTGGGACAGTCACATTTGGAGATGGAAGCAAATCTGTGATCAGAGGCATTGGCACTGTGGATATTCCAAGATCATCAGTCTTTGAAGATGTTTGGTATGTGGATGGACTTAAGGCAAACTTACTAAGTATAAGTCAGATTTGTGATAATGGGCTGAATTTTCTTTTCACTAAGCAAGATGTGAGATACTTGATGAAGGAGGTGACTGCATGTGTATTGGTATGAGGACAACTGACAACTGTTATGGTATCACTCCAAGTATAAGTAACAAATGTTTCAGTGCTAAGATCAATCAAGTTGACTTATGGCATCAAAGGTTGGGACATGCTAGTCTCAAGCAATTAGAGAAGATTTCTAAATGTGATGCAGTTATTGGGTTGCCCAAGTTTGAGAAGATAGAAAAATGCATCTGTGGACCATGTCAGATGGGTAAACAAGTGAAGTCCAAATATCCGTCTGTAACTGATGTTCAAACTACAAGACCTCTCGAGTTGCTACACATTGATCTCATGGGTCCTGCCAGAGTTCAGAGTTTAGGTGGAAAGAAGTATATTCTAGTAGTTGTGGATGATTTTACAAGATTCACATGGGTTGTACTTTTGAAAGATAAAGTTGAGGCTCCTGAAAAGATTATTCATTTGTGCAAAAAATTGCAAGTAGAAAAAGGAACTGTGATAGTCAGAATTAAAAGTGACCATGGAAGAGAGTTTGAGAACACAAAACTGGCTACATTTTGCAATAATCAGGGCACACGTCAGGAATTCTCTTCACCCAAAACACCACAACAAAATGGAATAGTGGAAAGGAAGAATAGGGTTGTACAAGAAATGGCTCGTGTCATGCTCCATAACAAAAAGATGCCTAAATCCTTCTGGGGAGAAACAGTTAACACTGCATGTCACACTCTCAATCGGGTATATTTCAGACCTAACTCCAAGCAAACTCCGTATGAACTCTAGAGAAGAAAGAAGCCTGTAGTCAAATACTTCAAAATATTTGGCAGTGACTGTTACATTCTACGTGATAAAGAGAACCTAGAAAAGTTTGATGCTAAGAGTGACAAAAGTTATTTTCTGGGATACTCTTCTACCAATAAGGCATACAGAGTATACAATCTGAGAACTAAAACATTCATGGAGTCTTCCAATGTTGTGATCAATGATGAATTAAATACAAAAGGTCATTCAGAAAATGCATCTCCAGTTCAAGAACAAATTATGGAAGTTGATGACTCTCTACCTGAAAATTATGTGGGAAAGCATACTGAGGAAGAGTTGATGTTATTGAATGATACAGCCTCTGTGCCATCAAGTTCAGAACCATTTACCCCAGTTCATGAAGCTCAACAAGAACAGAGAGAGTTTCAAAACTCATCAGAACAGAAAGGTACCTCAACATCATTAGTCAAAGGTCCATCCTCTAGAGTTAAGTTAAATCATCCTGCTACTAATATATTGGGGAGTTTGAATGATAACATGAGATTGAGATCCAAAGCTTTAAATGTGATTACTTATTCATGCTATTTATCCCAATTTGAACCGAAAATAGTGGATGAAGCTCTACAAGATGCTGATTGGGTTAATTCTATGCATGAAGAACTTCATTAGTTTGTTCAGAATGATGTGTGGGATTGGTTCCTAGACCAAAGGGAGTCAATGTTATCGGAACTAAGTGGATATTCAAGGACAAGTCAGATGAACATGGAACTGTTATCAGAAATAAATCAAGACTTGTTGCTCAGGGGTACACACAGGTGGAAGGGATTGATTTTGATGAGACTTTTGCACCAGTTGCAAGATTGGAATCCATTCGGATACTCTTAGCCATAGCAAGTCATATGAATTTCAAGCTGTATCAAATGGATGTTAAGAGTGCCTTCTTAAATGACATGTTGCAAGAAGAGGTGTATGTTGAACAGCCAAAAGGCTTTGTTCATCCTCACAGGCCGAATGATGTTTACAAATTGAAGAGAGCCCTCTATGGTTTGAAACAAGCTCCACGGGCTTGGTATGATAGGTTAACTGCATATCTCACAGATCATGGTTTTAAAAGGGGCTTTGTTGACACCACCCTCTTCGTACGGAAGGATAAGAATCATTTTGTTGTTGCCCAAATTTATGTTGATGATATTATTTTTGGTGTTACTAATGATTCTCTTGCTCAATCTTTTGCAGATGAAATGAAGGCCATGTTTCAAATGAGTATGGCTGGTGAAATAACTTATTTCTTGGGATTGCAGGTAAAGCAAACGGATTCTGGAATTTACATAAATCAAGCTAAGTATGCCAGAAACTTGGTCAAGAGATTTGGACTCGACAAGGCTGCACATGCTAGGACTCCAATGGCTGCTAATGTAAAACTGACAAATGATCCCTCAGGTGAGTCTGTTGATGTTACATTATACAGAAGCATGATTGGTTGTCTCTTGTATTTAACTGCTAGTCGACCTGATATTGCTTTTAGTGTGGGTGTTTGCTTTAGATTTCAATCTAATCCCAAGGTTTCACATTTAAATGCTGTTAAAAGAATTATCAAATATGTTGGTGGCACTTGTGATTATGGATTGTGTAAGTTCGTTTAGACCCCTGTAAACTTAAATTGTTTAACCTAATTAATTAACCAAGTGAATACTTAGGTTTATTATTCAGATCTAGGTTAAAACAATAACAATCATATCAAGTAAAGCAGCGGAAAAATAAATAACACAACGATATGATGACCCAGGAAAACCAAACCGGTAAAAAACTTGGGGAGGATTTAACCTAGCTATCCTCAAGGTAAAATAGCAAATCCACTAGAAAGAATTGAAGTTTACACAATAGCGACTTAGACCACTAACATCCTATTACTACCCAAGTGTAGGAAACTTACTACCACGACCCCATGATAGCTCCGAGATCCACGGACTCCTTCTTTCTTTAATCTTTGCAAAAACACAAACACCACCGTTTGTGACTTTGAGACTCCACTCAAAGGTTTAGCAACACAAACTCTCTTGTTTGTGACTCCAAGACCACCCTTGAAGGTTTAGATCATCAGCTCCTTTGATGACTAGAGAAGGCAGCAACTTCAGCAATACTGGATCTTGAGATTTTTCAAGGAACAACACCGGTAGAAGTAATAAAAGAGGTTTTAGGAACAAAACCCTAAATACAAAAGAGGCACACTCTTCTCTCTCTAAAAAGCCTTGTAAAAAACGTGCTTAGGGTTTCCTTTATATAGTGGGAGAAGTAGATCTGAAACCCTAATCCTTAATGGGCTAGAACTGCTGTTTGGGCCAACTTAAAATTCTGCCGATACGATTCTCGATCGGTCGAGCCTGTTTTTCGATCGATCGAACCAGGCAGATTCTAAAATCTTCTTTCAGCAGCTTACATGTTCTTGTGTGCTCACGATTTGCCAATTGTTCTAAGCTTTTAGAACCTAACAATCTCCCCCTTTGGCAATTCGTGACAAAACTTTCATACAAAATGAAATGTTAAAATACAAGAACAACCCAATACAATAAAATGCCCAATTACATCACAAATCCCAATCTAAGACTCTTAACCTAGAAGTTGCCAAGAAGAGGTAGAAGGTCTTGATCAGAATGCACCTGTCTTTCCTAAAACACTCAACAAACACATCACCGCATGTGTGGAAAGAAAGACATATAAACAATATTATGAAACAGAAATATAAAAACACAAATAAATTCTAACTCTCCCCCTAAGTTAGATACATCAAAAAGTTTTTATATTCTCCCCCTTTTAAAAACAATTTCATCTCCCCCTTAACAAGACAATCAAGAGTCCCACATTTCATCTATTTCTCCCCCTTTTTGTCACGTATTGACAAATACAACTCAAAC
Source organism: Lithocarpus polystachyus (assembly GCA_033629205.1). Taxonomy (NCBI): domain Eukaryota; kingdom Viridiplantae; phylum Streptophyta; class Magnoliopsida; order Fagales; family Fagaceae; genus Lithocarpus; species Lithocarpus polystachyus. Next base: position 41,251,266 of record CM066168.1, read on the forward strand.
AAAGAGTAAACATGAGAGAAAAAAGAGAACCAAGGGAACATAAAACAGATTAGCTCTATAGAAAGTAGAGAGAACTCCCCCTATGAAGAGCAACAACTCCCCCTATGAACAACAAAGGTTAAAAACAAGCTTCTCCCCCTATAAAAATAGGAAAAACAAAACAAGTTTTGGAAAAAGTTTTGGGAAAAATTTAGGAGGTGGGGATAAACAAAAACACACAAACCTAAAAAAAATGAGTTGAGGATACACATGAAGAAAAATATTCTCTCTTTCAATAAATGCAAACTTGACACTATGTGACTCATAAAAGTTGCATGAGTAGAGAAAATATTTGCACATTGATTATCCATCATATCTCTTAAGAAAAATATTTTCTGCAATTCACACATAAAAAATAGCATATACTAAAATGTACAAAGGACTTAAAAATTAATCAATCAATTTTTAAATCAAGTTGAGTACCCAATTTAGCAAAATGTATGCATGTTATGTGTGAAAACAATAAGAGATATGACTGCAAAACTGCAAGATGGATACAGAAAAACAATGCAACTCGTGTGAATCCTAACCATAAATTATGCATGAAAAAATTTGGTCAAAAACTCTAAAAACTGAAAATTTTTCAGTTTCGATCGATCGAGCATCGATCGAATACCAATCGAGTCAGACAGATTGAAACCAAAATTTTTATCGCAATTTCGATCGGTCGAGAGACAGATTCTATCGATCGAAAATCTGGAAAAATCAAATTTTGAAAAACAGAGCAATTTTATGCAGAAATTCCTCAAAGCATAGTATTTTATGAATGAAATGCATGAGTATGAGACTAAAAGTTTTTCAAAAACACTTGAATTCAACCCAGATCTTTAAAAAACAAGTTTATCAATCAATTTGTCCTCAAAACTCAAATTTTGCATCAAAATCAAGGAACATATAATCTTGGATGGCCACAACAAAATCACACACAATAACATGTACAAAGTTTAGCAAAGAGTAACTTTGTGTAGTGTGTGCAACTAGCAAAAGCTTGAGAGACATATGAGGTGATATGTGAATAGTAATCAATCACAAAGTCTACAAAATTCATCACATAAATTTGAAAGAGACTATCACCTAAAGAGTTACATCATATAACTCTCACATCTCCTAGAATAAAAGCTTGCAATCATGTAAGTTTCTTGATTTGCCTCATAATATACACACAAATTTTATTTGGTTGAATTAATTATAGTCCAATAATGTACACACCAATTTTAACAATTTAACCGAGGCTACACCTTATATTCTTTTTGTGCATGTGCTACACTTTCTCGAGCACAAAATCTTACGATATACACTAAGGTGTTCATGATTGGCTAGTAAACAGTGGTGAGATGATTATTTATGCCTTTCTCAATAAGTTCAAGTCCAACAATCAAAGGCATGTGACTTCAAGATCAAGACAAAGTGATCAAAAACTACAAACATCTTCCCACACAATATGCACTACAAAGACTTCAGCTAGTAAAGTGCAATAAATAAGCTCATCTAAGCTAAACAAAGTACATAAACATGTTATGTAAAGATAATATGGCCAACCTTGATTATAAATCCAAGATATATAATACAAAACACACAAAAAAATCTTTTTGGTTAAAAAAAAATTATGACCAAAACTAAAAGCACACATTATGCTAAATGATTAAAAATGCAAATGCAATGCATGACAGTGCTTAACTAAGCTATAGAGGGTACACAAACAAGAAATATCAATTTCTTAATTAACCCTTGAGTATATGTACAAACTAGTACATACTCAAACAAAATCAAAAAATAGCTTAGCACTTATATAACACATACTATTCAAGTTTCTCCACAATGTCAAGCATGTTCTAAATCAAGAGAGAGATATCATAATTCATGTAATCCTCAAGAAAAATAAAACTAGACACAAAATAAAATATTTTTGTCTTTTTGAAATTTTTCAATGTTTTTGGATTTTTTTTAATAAAAAAACAACCAAAAAAAAAAACAAAACAACCAAAAACAAAAACAAAACATGTCCACAAATAATTGAAAAAATTAAAATAGGGACAAGTCAGCAACACTCACCTTAAAGAATCTTTTCTCACCCATATAGCACGGGTCTTCGGCTTTGTAGGTGAAAATCCATGTGAAGCAGAATGTATTTGAGGAATTACACCAATCTTCTGAGAAAGACTAAAATCCTGCAAATTCCTTTCACAAGCCAACAAGCTCAAATTTTTCAAAAGCATATGAAACAATTTATTTGGACTTATGGCAGGGGAAATATCATCACATATCCTAGACTGAAACACAGAATGCTTAAATTTCAATTTATGACAATTAGGACGAATGTGACCGGAGACACCACAAAAGTGACAAACAGAAACAAATTTAGGAACATCAGTATTCCTAACAGCAAATCTAGTCTCAGATTTTGGTTTTTGCCTCAACAAAGAACAATTTGGTCTAATATGACCAACGACACCACAAAGGTGACAAGTAGGCACAAAAACAGATTTCTTATGCTCTCTAACAGTAGGTTTAGACTTAGGTTTAGAAACTTCAGCGTCTACATCAGAACTTTTACCTTTGTCTAACCTAGCAAAATAAGCCTTTTCTTTATTATTCCTCTTGAAAGGAGGGATATAAACTTTTTCAGCTTTAGGCTTAAGAGAAACAGAAATACTTCTGTTATCAACAGCAGGCTTGGTATCAGTTAAATTTTCAATTTTAGCTTTAGATTCAGCTAACTATTGTTCCAAGCTTTTCATCTTCTCATCTTGAGAGGAAATTTGATTTCTCAAAAATTCATTCTTTTTATTAGATTCATCTAATCTAACAACCAATTCCTCTTTTTCAAGATTAGCCAATTTTAACTCTTCTTTAAATTTCTTAGCAATTTTCAAAGACTTAGATAATTCTTTACGAAGAGTTTTAAAGGCATCAATAAAATCAACAGAAACAACAATGTCCTTTTTATTCAAATCATCACAATCAAAAACAGTAAGACACTTAAAATTATCCATGATAACAGGGATCAAGGATCAACTCTTAGATCAAAGGATCTACAACAGAAGAGCTACCCGCTCTGATACCACTTGTAAGTTCGTTTAGACCCCTGTAAACTTAAATTGTTTAACCTAATTAATTAACCAAGTGAATACTTAGGTTTATTATTCAGATCTAGGTTAAAACAATAACAATCATATCAAGTAAAGCAGCGGAAAAATAAATAACACAACGATATGATGACCCAGGAAAACCAAACCGGTAAAAAACCTGGGGAGGATTTAACCTAGCTATCCTCAAGGTAAAATAGCAAATCCACTAGAAAGAATTGAAGTTTACACAATAGCGACTTAGACCACTAACATCCTATTGCTACCCAAGTGTAGGAAACTTACTACCACGACCCCATGATAGCTCCGAGATCCACGGACTCCTTCTTTCTTTAATCTTTGCAAAAACACAAACACCACCGTTTGTGACTTTGAGACTCCACTCAAAGGTTTAGCAACACAAACTCTCCTGTTTGTGACTCCAAGACCACCCTTGAAGGTTTAGATCATCAGCTCCTTTGATGACTAGAGAAGGCAGCAACTTCAGCAATACCGGATCTTGAGATTTTTCAAGGAACAACACCGGTAGAAGTAATAAGAGAGGTTTTAGGAACAAAACCCTAAATACAAAAGAGGCACACTCTTCTCTCTCTAAAAAGCCTTGTAAAAAACGTGCTTAGGGTTTCCTTTATATAGTGGGAGAAGTAGATCTGAAACCCTAATCCTTAATGGGCTAGAACTGTTGTTTGGGCCAACTTAAAATTCTGCCGATACGATTCTCGATCGGTCGAGCCTGTTTTTCGATCGATCGAACCAGGCAGATTCTGAAATCTTCTTTCAGCAGCTTACATGTTCTTGTGTGCTCACGATTTGCCAATTGTTCAAAGCTTTTAGAACCTAACAGATTGTTTTATAGCAAAGAGTCTAATCTCTCTCTTGCTGAGTTTTCTGATTCTGATTGGGCTGGTAATGCTGATGATAGAAAAAGCACTACTGGTGGGCAGTGGCGGAGCTAGGATTCTAGTTTAGGGGGGGCAAGATGAAATAAAGAGTAGACGGCAAAATCAATTTCAATTTTTTCAATTAGTATAATTAAAAAAACACTTAACTAATTAATCAAAAATATGATTAGCATATAAAATATAATGTAAGTGTTAAGTTGTCTTTTTTTTTTTCCTCATGCATAGCATTAGATTTTTTTATTTATAAATAGATTGTATGACGTTTTTTATTTTTCATAAAAGTATTGAGGTTTATTAATACTATGCTATATTGTGTTTATCGTAAAAGCATTGTAGAAGAATTAAAGAAAGCAACATAAAATTTTTGGCATATTGATGTTGTGATAATATACCATTTTTTAATTTCAAGATTACATAGAGTACATATAAGAAATTTTCTCTTCATTATATTAGACGAGTTTGAAATATTTTCAAAATAAAATTTCAAGTCAAAGCTATTATTACTAAAAATGATATTTTTAGGGGAATATAATGAGCTTCTTGGTAATCATCAGCTAAGAAAAGTACATTACAAGTGGAGCCAAAAGTGATAGCCCCGTAGCACAATATTACATGCAGAATATAAGCTTAAAGCAAACAGAAACGTACACAAATAAAATATAGGAAGATATATATTAAGGGGGTGTGGGTTTGGGTGAGGTCAGGGGGGGCAATTGCCCCCTCTCGACCCCCCTAGCTCCGCCCCTGCTGGTGGGTGTTTTGATGTAGGAGCCAATCTTGTTGTCTGGATGAGTAAGAAGCAAAACTCTGTTTCTTTGTCTACTGCTGAGGCAGAATATATTGCTGCTGGAAGTTGTTGCTCACAGCTTATTTGGATGAAAAAGCTTTTGAGTGATTATGGCATATCACAAGACACCATGGTTGTTTATTGTGATAATTCTACTGCTATTGATATCTCTAAAAATCCTATTCAGCATTCTAAGACTAAGCACATCGAGATTAGATATCATTTCATTAGGGATCTTGTTGAAAGGAAGATTGTTGCTCTTGAGTATATTCCTACTGAACGTCAGAATGCTGACATTTTCACCAAACCACTTGATAGAAGTAAGTTTGAGACTCTTCGTCAAGTTATTGGTGTGATTCTTTGTCCTTAGTCATTCTTGACTTCATGGTCCTTGTTCTTCATTGATCTACCTCTTGTGACCATTTTTTTAGGATCTGTATTGCATAACATTCATGCATCTCATTCTAGGTTGTTCTTTTATTTTATTTAAAAAAAAAAAAGGGTAGCAAGTGTTAGGTTCTAAAAGTTTAAAACAATTGGCAAATCGTGAGCACACAAGAATATACAAGCTACAAAAAGAAGAATTCAGAAGTTGCCTGGTACGACCGATCGAGAAATAGGCTCGATCGATCGAGAATCGTATCTGCAGAATTTTAAGTTGGCCCAAACAGCAGTTCAAGCCCATTAAGGATTAGAGTTTCAGATCTACTTTTCCCACTATATAAAGGAAACCCTAAGCACATTTTTTACAAGGCTTTTTAGAGAGAGAAGAGTGTGCTTCTTTTGTATTTAGGGTTTTTTTCCTAAAACCTCTTTTATAACTTCTACCAGTGTTGTTCCTTGAAGAATCTCAAGATCTGGTATTGCTGAAGTTGCTGCTTTTTATAGTCATCAAAGGTGCTGATGATCTAAATCTTCAAGGGTGGTCTTGGAGTCACAAACAGAAGAGTTTGTGTTGCTAAACCTTTGAGTGGGATCTCAAAGTCACAAGCGTGGGTGTTTGTGTTTTAGCAAAGGCCAAAGAAAGAAGTAGTCTGTGGACTCGGAGCTATCATGGGGTCGTGGTAGTAAGTTTTCTACTCGAAGTAGCAATAGGATGTTAGTGGTCTAAGTCGCTATTGTACAAACTTCAATTCTTTCATAGTGGATTTGCTGTTTTACCTTAAAGATAGCTAGGTTAAATCCTCTCCAGGTTTTTTACCGGTTTGGTTTTCCTGGATCATCAGATCTTTGTGTTCTTTATTATTCCTCACTTTTATATGATATGATATATTTGTGTTAACCTAGATCTGAATAATTTACCTAAGTTAATCACTTGGCTAAATAACTAGGTTAATTTGTTTGGATTTAAGGGGTCTAAACAACCTTACAATATTTGTTTAAACAATATTTGTTTGGGTTTTTGGTCTGACCAACCAAGTTTGAAAATTTCTTGAAATTAATGCAGAACATGTTTTCTGTTTGAATTCTTGAGGGAAATTTAGAGAAAATCTTGTTTTGGGAGATCTAGGATAAATACATGTGTTTTTGGAAAACTTTTCATCTCATACTCATGCATTGGATTTGCTGTTTTACCTTGAGGATAGCTAGGTTAAATCCTTCCCAGGTTTTTTACCGGTTTGGTTTTCCTAGGTCATCAGATCTTTGTGTTATTTATTTTTTGTTGCTTTATTGTTTATGATTGTTATTGTTTTAACCTAGATCTGAATAATAAACCTAAGTATTCACTTGGTTAATTAATTAGGTTAAACAATCTAGTTTACAGGGGTCTAAATTTCTAACAAGTGGTATCAGAGCGGGTAGCTCTTTTGTTTTAGATCTTTTGATCTAAGAGCTGATCATTGATCCCTGTTATCATGGATAATTTTAAGTGTCTTACTATTTTTGATTGTGATGATTTGAATAAAAAAGACACTATTGTTTCTGTTGATTTTATTGATGCCTATGAAACTCTTCGTAAGGAATTATTGAAATCTATGAAAATTGCTAAGAAATTCAAGGAAGAGTTAAAATTGGCTAATCTTGAAAAAGAGGAATTGGTTGTTATATTAGATGAATCTATTAAAAAGAATGAATTTTTGAGAAATCAAATTTCCTCTCAAGATGAAAAGATAAAAAACTTGGAACTAGAGTTAGTTGAATCTAAGGTTAAAATTGAAAATTTGACTTGTAGCAAGCCTGCTGTTGATAACAGAAGTGTTTCTGTTTCTCTTAAGCCTAAAGCTGAAAAAGTTTATATCCCTCCTTTTAAGAGGAATAATAAAGAAAAGGCTTATTTTGCTAGGTTAGACAAAGGTAAAATTTCTGAGGTAGACGCTGAAGTTTCTATACCTAAGTCTAAACCTACTGTTATAGAGCATAATAAATCTGTTTTTGTGCTACCTGTCACCTTTGTGGTGTTGTTGGTCATATTAGACCAAATTATTCTTTGTTGAGGCAAAAACCAAAATTTGAGACTAGATTTGCTGTTAGGAATACTGATGTTCCTAAATTTGTTCCTGTTTGTCACTTTTGTGGTGTCTCTGGTCACATTCGTCCTAATTGTCATAAATTGAAATTTAAAAATTCTGTGTTTCAATCTAGGACATGTGATGATATTTCTCCTGCCATAAGTTCATACAAATTGTTTCATATTCTTTTGAAAAATTTAAGCTTGTTGGCTTGTGAAAGGAATTTGCAGGATTTTAGTCTTTCTCAAAAGATTGGTGTAATCCCTCAAATACACTTTGCTTCTCATGGATTTTCACCTACAAAGCCGAAGACTCGTGCTATATGGGTGAGAAAAGATTCTCTAAGGTGAGTGTTGCTGACTTGTCCCTGGTTCGACCGATCGAGAAAGAAATATTCAGAAATTGCCTGGTTCGACCGATCGAGAAACAGGCTCGATCGATCGAGAATCGTATCTGCAGAATTTGAAGTTGGCCCAAACAGCAGTTCAAGCCCAATAAAGATTAGGGTTTCAAATCTACTTCTCCCACTATATAAAGGAAACCCTAAGCACGTTTTTTACAAGGCTTTTTAGAGAGAGAAGAGTGTACCTTTTTTGTATTTAGGGTTTTGTTCCTAAAACCTCTCTTATAACTTCTACCGGTGTTGTTCCTTAAAGAATCTCAAGATCCGGTATTGCTAAAGTTGCTGTCTTCTATAGTCATCAAAGGTGCTGATGATCTAAACCTTCAAAAAATCTAATGCTTTGAGGAGTTTCAGCATTGAAATTGCTGTGTTTTTTCAAAAAATTCGTTTTTCCATAATTTCGTTCGATCGAATATGTTTTTCGACCGATCAAAAATGTTTTTAAAATCCCTGGAAAGTTTCGGTGTGTTTCGATCGATATTCGATTGGTATTGGATCAATCGAGGTATTTTTGACCGATCGAATCTAATTTTCGATCGATTGAAAATTGGGCTGAGAGTTTTTAAAAAAAAACTTTTCTTCACGTGTTCTTCACTTTTTCAAAAACTTTTCAAACCTCTTTTGTCTCTCACCAACCGGTCAAGCATCCTTTTGCTATTTTTGTCGTTTTCCTCAAATCGTTTTGCAAAGAATCTCTCTCCCAAGGCCGGTAAGTCTATTTTACCCTTCTTTTTGTTTTTATTTTCAGTTTATCATGCATAAAACCTTGCATTCATTGGATATTTTCGGGCTTATGTATTTTTTGAATTTGTTGATGATTTTGATTATTTTCTTTCAGATAAATCAATGGGTTTTTGTGCGGACACCATATACAAGTGTTGGAAGTGATTTAATTTGATCAATTTGATGTTTTATAAAAAATTTGAAAATCTAGGGCTTGAAAAATACTGAATTTGGGGCTTTTATTCAAATTGAAACAATTTGATGGAATTGGCTTGTTAGATTGATTAATTTGATCATTATCTTGTGTTTTATATCTGTTGTGATGATCAATTTCTCAATTTGTTGGGTTTTGTGAAATTCGGTTTTTCTAGTTTGGGAATTTTTGATATAAATTTCATGCTTAAGCCAATTTTGTGATATTGGATCATATTTGAACTGTGTGCCATTGCATTAGATCATGCATCATTTGGTTATTCTGCTTATGCATCATATAGCATTTTTATTTCTTTATTTTTGTTGTACTAACTTGCAGTATGCCCTTGGTTTTCTTTTTGTCTGTTCTTTTCTTTTTGTGTTTCTCTATTCTGTCCTTAGCATCATGCCTAGGAAAACTAGAGCACATAGGATTTCTGCCTCTTCACCTTCCTTTGATAGTGATAGGTTTCCAAGTGAGAAGCATCAGGAGACATACGAGACTCTTAACCTTAGGAGTCACATTTGGGGTGAGCGTAGGGTTATTTTAGATGAGGTTGATGATGAGGTGAGGCATAATTTTGAGCGTAGGGGCTAATTACCTTTGTTAGACATAGATCATCCGCCTCCGGCTACCCTGATTAGAGAGTTCTACTCGAACCTCTCTATCCACGTCTATGATTCCAACACTCTAGTTAAGAGTTGGATACGAGGTGTAGAGTATCGCATTACCCCTTCGGTAGTGTCTGATGCTCTTGGGGTGCCTGTGGTTGATCATCCTGTCTTTCCCTATGATGAGTCTCCTCCTCTTGATGACGTGATGTCATACATCACTGGGTCTTCTATCCAGTGGGGTTCTGATCCTCGGATCACCTCTGCTGAACTCTCTGAGCTGCATTATCTTTTCTTTAGGATTGCATGTCATTCCTTGTGGCCCATTTCTCATCTCCACACTATCCCTATTGAGCGATGTGGGTTTTTGTATGCTCTTGTCACTGATGCTCCTATTAGTTTTCCTCATCTGTTTCTTCGTTCTTTGAACGAAGTGCAGCGGAGCAGTTGTACTGCTCATGCTTTGTTCTTTCATGTTTTTATTCATAGGATTCTTCTTCACTTAGGTTTAGGTGATTTCCCTGCTTCTGAGTCTGTTCATATTATTACTCCTATTGGTGCTACCTTTTTGAGGCAAAGGGCTGCTCAACTTCGAGCTAGCTCTAAGCGTCCTGGGGTAGAGCCTTCTGGTGTCATTCCACCTCCTACTTCTTATACAGGTGCTCCTTCAGCTGAGACGTCTACTGATCCTACTACTGCTGCTGATGTTCCTCCACCTTCTCCTTCGGATGTTTCTGATATTTATCGGACTTTGAACACTATCATGACCGTTCACGCGACTCATGGTCAGCTTTTGGTGGATGTGCTTGACGAGCTTCGAGCCTTGCGAGCAGATTTGGCGAGTTTTCGACGTTCTTCTCCGCCACCTCCTTTTGGTGATGAGTGAGTGCCCTTTGGCAATTCGTCATGAAAATGGGGAGTACATTCTATTGTGGAGTACATATCTTATTGGGGAGTTTTTTGTCTTAGGGGTAGTTTTTGTCTCTTTTAGTAATACTGTGGAGCTTGTGGAGCTTTTAGATTGTATCTAGGTGCTTCATTATGTATTTACATTTTTTGGCTCATGATAGGGGGAGTTTTTTTCTTTGAGATACATCTTTTGTATATGTTTCTTGTTTCACTATGCTACATTGCTTATTGATTTATATTTATGATGTTATTCATGATATATTTCTTTATTTTGTGTTATGTGAAATCAAGAACTTCTTTTCTATGTTACTTGTATTTTCCACACATGCGTTTATGTATTTGTTAAGTGTTACAGGAATATACAGGTTGATTCAGTCGTGCTGCTGTCTACTTTTGCAACTGATAGATAGTAGTTAGGTTGAATTTGTTTTGTGGCTATTGTTTTGTAATGAGTTGTTTATTTTGTAAACTTTGAGCTTTGTGTTAAGTTTGTATTTTGTCATGGATTGCCAAAGAGGGAGTTTGTTAGGTTCTAAGAATTAGGAACTAATGTATTAGAATTTCATTTTGTAATGTTGGCAAACTATGATCAAAATGGTTTTTAGTCTTGTTTAGACTTGCACAAAGTACGGGGTTTTCATGTAAAGTTGGAATCGAGTTACTGCAAAATTTACTGTGCACTTTTGCCTGGTTCGATCGATCGAGAATTAGACTCGACCGATCGAAAGTCGTGCAGAATGTTTTTTTCTGCAGAATTTTCAACTCAGCCCTAGTTCATTTAATGTGTAGGGTTTTATGTTTTGCCCTAAGTATAAAAGGGGAAACCCTAGCCACGTTTTTAGTGTTCTGAATATTGTGTTTGTGAATCTTATTTGTGAGATCTAGAGGTGTTTACCTTCACATACACTTAAGGTTTCCAATCTCAAAATTGATGTCAAGAGCTTGGTAATCACATAGTTGCAGAATCAAGAGCTTCAAGATATACAAGCAGGTGTGCTTGTGCTTTGCTGAGAATTCAAGGAAAGAAGTAATCCGTGGACTTGGAGCTGTCACGTGGTCGTGGTAGTAAGTTTCCTACTCGAGGTAGCAATAAGATGTTAGTGGTCTAAGTCGCTATTGTGTAAACTTCAATTCTTTCATAGTGAATTCCTTTTTACCTTGAGGATAGCTAGGTTAAATCCTCCCCAGGTTTTTACCGATTTGGTTTCCTGGGTCATCATATCGTGTGTTATTTATTTTCCGCATTGTTGCATGATATGATATGTTTGTGTTAACCTAGAACTGCTTAATTTACCTAAGTTAATCACTTGGCTAAATATTTAGGTTAATCTGTTTGGGTTTAAGGGGTCTAAATTTCTAACAATATACACGGGGGCACCCAAATGTGATGAGGCATTCTCTGTTGTGCACATGCACCAAGTGCAGACTTATCAGATATAGACTAACCAATATGTTATGAACAGTTATATTATGTTATTGATCATGAGAGAATGATTTTGTTTAAATGCATTATGAAAAGTTGAAAGCTCTCATGAAAAGAAGAAGTTTCTGATGTAAAGAAAAGTTGTTCTTTAAAGATAAAAGTTTTTGAAGTTCTGTTGTGCTTTAAAGATAAAGAATCTGATGAAAAGGTTTTAGTGTTTTGTAAAGATAAAACTTCTGATGAAAGTACAAGTTTATGTTAAAATGTTATCAGTTATATGTTAAGTTTTATGACTATGAAAGTTATAATATTTTATGAGAATAACTTTATAAATAAAAGTTTTCTTATTCGTCAAGATGTTTCTAGTTTAAAACAAAGTTACCAACTATCTGATTTAAGTTAAAAAAATTATTCTGTAACAAGAATGTATGTATGTATGTATGTGATTTTAAATGATCAATATTATATTTGATGACTTTGTAAGAAATGAAAGAATTTCAATCCGAAAGGTTTTGGTGAGATTATTATGATAAGAACAAGGAGAACAATCATTTTCCTTCGAAGAGCATATAAGTTATTATTATAAATAGTATAAAATACTATGCATGAAAAGATGTTCTCCTATCTGAATATTTATAAAATGAAATGATTTGATTTACACGCATTCTTATTAAATTCTTATGTATCTTACCTTTACTGAGCTGTGTAGCTCATCCCTTTCACTCTTTCAGTCAACAGGTTTTAATTTGGAGTAGAGGGAGCCATAGTCGAGTTTTGAAAGGAGGTAGTTTTAGTTTTATATGTATAGATCCTAAATTTGCAATTTGATGTTTAGATTTGTAGTATGGTGTATTTTAGGATCTAATAAAAATTGTGTACCTTAAAGTACTAAGAGATGTATTATGTGAAAGTGTGGATATTGAATGATTGGTGGATTATGTTATTCTTGAGTACAGTGTAGATGCTCTAATTATCAAGTAAAGAGTTATATCAAAAAGTAAAGAAACAAGATTGAAAAGAAAGAGGGAAGCTTTTGTAAGAAGTTAAGTTGGTTCTTGTTAATATCAGGTTTAAGCTTGATATTAGCATGCCGATCATGGTCACAAATCCGGGTATCGGGTTTGGGGTGTGACATTTTTCTTTTACACCAATTTACATTAATCATACCATAAAATTCCATGGGTAGATTTGCTAAGCTAGTAGATACTCTCGAAGGCATGGCTGTCTTTAGGGCATAGTATGGGATCCCCAACAATGTTGAACTCCAACACTGTGAACTGGGTGAGTGGTTGGTCATGAATAGACCTCCTGGCTCTGTAATCATTCCGATGATTGCCTTCATAAAAGGCGGGATGGAAATTCCCATGGGAAGGGTCACCAGAGACTACCTAATAAACTATAGACTGACCCCCACCCAATGCTCCCCAAACGTCTTTAGGGTCCTTAGGTGTGTAAACATGTTAAACTGGAAAATGAGGACTAACCTCACATGGACAAAAGGGGGAAAAGACTAAATACTACATTAAATGTAGAGTCCCTTTCGTTAGGTTAATCTCCTGTTTACCTGATTCAAGCAAAGGTATGGATGAGGACTTCCTCATCGTCTCGGGAGACTAGCATGATGGATTACATTGTCCCACTTGGAAAAGGGAACCAGGCAGGGTTCTTGAGGACCATAGACGTATATAGGATCTTGCTTAATTTTATAAGTTTAAGTTTTTCTTTTTTCTTTTTTTTGAAACTAATTTACAACTCCTGCTATTTCCATTGGCAGACAAATACCACACTACCCCGTCCAAGCATTTGGTAAACTTTACAGTCCTAAACCGGATCCTTAAGTCAGAGATTTTTTTGCATAAGGATGGTCAACTCCGAGTTGCACACGTCATCCTCGAGTATAAGCCTTCTACCAAACGCTTCTAAAGCCTAAAGAACGTTATTAAAGTCGAAGACCCTCGGTTGGCTTTAATAAACATAGCTGTGCCAGGCTTCCTACTAGCTGAACTTCCTCTAGCTGGAACTCAGGATGCTCAACTCCCAACCCCACTCACAGCCAGACTCCTCTACTCTCAAGAACCTCCCATTCCCTCGAACGACGAAGTTAAGGAGCCCACACCAGAACCTGTCTAGCAGGAAGTGACAGATAAGGACTTCGAGGTCTTTTACCAACAATAGGACCCCAAAAACGATCCTAGTACCTCTCACTGCACTCTGCGCCCCTCCCAAGTCAACATAAACTAAGAGGGGACCAACATTCCATAAGGAATGGGATTCGAGGAAAAGACCCTTAATCTCTTTGCCTTGCTCACGGCCCATGCTAGGGGATCTTCTCTAGCTGTGGCGGTGGTACCCCGACCACCCACTCTTGCTCGAACACACACATCTTCTATTGATGCCGCTGATAAGAAGAGAAAAATGGTCTAAGAAGGCAAAGGCACTGAAGGTGCCGAGGAAGGAGAAGTCACCCATTCATTGCACCAGCCCTCAGCCAAAGAGGTCCAAACAGCTAGGGGCCAACAGAAGAAAAATACTTCTTCAGGGACCTCGAAAGAAGCTAGGGGAGACCGGCCACCCAAGCCTTTTGTCTAGAGACCCCTGTTCACATTGAGCTTTGGCAGTCCTGTGTTGGACTATGCCAACCTGAGGGACCACCAGAAAGGCAACTCAGGCCTGGTGGCAGAATGCCTAGAAAAGGCTCTTTGCTTACCTGAGGATATGCAAAAGCTCAAGTCCTTCAGAAAGCGTGAAGTCATCCTTGCCCTGAAACAAGACTTAGCAAAGGTATATGATTATCCTCCTTAGCTTATAAGTTAAACCATACATGCACTAACTTATACCAATCTTACAGTCTGTCCAAGTTGCCTTCATGGCTGAGGAGTGGGTGGACCATGCGTTGGACCAGGCCTGACAAGCTGAAGACAAGCTGACAACAGTTGAGAAAGCCCACGCGGAGGTGGACAAGAAGCTCATGGAGACTCTGGCCTAACTGACCGAGGCTGAGAAGGCCCAAAAAAAAGCTGAAGCTACCCTGTCCAGCTATGAAAAAAAAGCTGCAGAGTGCCTAGAGGCCCAAAAGATGGCTGAGAATAAATTGGCACTAAACATGGTGGAGCTAAAGTAATTGCATAAGTAGATAAAGGCCAAGGACGCCGAGAAGGCTAAGGCCGAGCAAGCGGCCTATAACGCAGGCATGACTAAGATAATTGAAAGTCTTACTACCCAACTCAAGGACGTTGCTCGGGCCTTCTGCTTGGAGGTGTGGGCTCAAGCTTTAAATGCAGCTAGGGTCAACGCTAAGTTAGAGCTTAGGGCTCTTGATAAGGTATAGCCCCTCACAGCCTTCCTTGGACCCTAGCTCTGCCCCTACCTCCTCCTCAGCCTAGCTTGCTTCTACTCTGTCTGCTACTCCAACTAAAGACAAAGAGAAAGAGCAGCCCACTCCAACCAAAGTGGTGGATGTGGAGACGGAGGAAGTAACAGAAATGGCCCAACTAAAGAGGAAAAAGAAAAAGAAGGAGCAGGAAAAGAATGGAGGAAAAGAAAAAGAAACCTCTGCATAGCTCAACCCTAGATTAAGAAATAGATAGTCAATTTTGTAATTGGGCTCAAATATAGTTGGTGTCTTATTTTTCTCTCCATTGTACTTCAATTCTTAGACTTTAATGAAAAAAAGTTAAACTTCATTTTATGCTTTTTCAACTGTTTAAGTTGTACTTGTCAATTTACGTTTTACATTATTTTCTTTTCCTTATAACAGTTTCAATATATTAACTTGTAACTTACTTATGAAACACTTCTTATCCCTTTATTCACTTTGAAACGACTTATAAGACAATTACTAGACTAACTCATAGAACTCAACAAAAATACCAATCAACACTTACCTAAAGTTAGACTTGGAGTCCTGAAGCAAACCAATTGGCACTGATCTAGCAATCCGAGGAGGCACTCAAGCCCCTCACCTTATACTTAGGCAACTTCATGTGTAACCTGAGGAGCCACATCAAACCTAGGTGCTGGCCAACACTTAGAAGCTTTTTCTATAACAGTTAATTTATCCAAGGCTTGCGACCCGAGGAGTCGAACAAGGCTAAGGTTCTATTTAACACTTAGAATTTTTTCATACAATGTTAATTTACCCAAGGCTTGTGACCAGAGGAGTCGAACAAGGCCGAGTTTCTATTTAATGTTTAGAACTTTTCCATACAAGGTTAATTTACCCAAGGCTTGTGACCCAAGGAGTCAAACAATGCCGAGGTTCTGTTTAACACTTAGAACTTTTCCATACACTGTTAATTTACCTAAGGCTTGTGACCTGAGAAGTCGAACAAGGCCGAGGTTCTGTTTAACACTTAGAACTTTTTCATACATAATGATTACCTCAACAAATGCATCCATAATGAAGCACCAATAAACCAAACATGAATAACAAAGAAGTTCATAACATTAATAATAATAATGCCGTGAATTATTTACATTCCACGAACGTGGAATTACATTTTCATTTAAGTCTTCTAAGTAATAAGCCCTAATGCCAGCAGTGGAGGTTGTTCTATATAGCCTTTCCTAGTTGGGGCCCAGCTTTCCCCAAGCAGGGTTCTTTGCTGTCCCCACCACTTTTCTCAAAACCAAATCTCCTAGAGCTAACGGCCTCTACTTCACCCCCTTATCATACCCTTACTTAAGTTTCCACTGGTAATGTGCCATTTTTACTGCAACCACCTCTCTCCTTTCCTTGGCCATATCTAGGTTGTCCAAGAGTAAACAATTATTTTCCTCAACACTGAACTGATCAATTCTTAGGGTTAGGAACCCTAACTCAAGAGGAATTACTACTTCTGCTCCATAAGTCATTGAAAAAGGAGTTTCCCCTGTTGATCTTCGGGTAGTACGATAAGTCTACAGTACATGGGGCAATTCATCCACCTATTTCCCTTTAGCGTCGTCTAATCTTTTCTTCAGCCTAGACACTATAACCTTGTTGGTGGCCTCAGCCTGACCATTCCCTTGAGGATAAGCAGGTGTAGAATACCTGTTCCCGATCCCCAACTCCCCACAATATCTTCGAAGGCTTTACTCTCAAACTGAAGACCATTATCTAAGATCAGTGTGTATAGGACTCCAAACCTTGTGACAATATTCTTCCATATAAACCTCTTAGCATCCACGTCCCTGATATTAGCAAGTGGCTCAACTTTTACCCACTTGGTAAAATAGTTCGTCCTGACGAGGAGCCACCTTTGGTTCCCTATAGCTCGAGGAAATGGCCCTACTATATCCAAACCCCACTAAGCAAATGGCCAAGGGCTGGAAAGTGGAATTAGGACTCCCTTGGTTGATGAATATTTGGGGCATATCTCTGGCATTGGTCACACTTCTTCACATAATCCTGGGAGGTTTTCTGCATGCTCGGCCACCAATATCCCTATGTGAGGGCTCTATGAGCCAAAGACCTCCCACCTGTGTGACTCCCACATATGCCTTTATGTAATTCTTCCAACAAGGGCTCCACCGCTTCAGGATGCACACACAATAAATACAGCCTTGAATAAGAGCGTTTATACAACTTTTGTTCTCAGATAGCCAATAACAAGGAGCACTCCTATGCACCTTCTCTGCCTCCCCCTTATCCTCAGGCAACAATCCCTACTTCAAAAAAGTTACTATGGGGTCCATCAAGCTAGGCCCCACTTGGATGCTATGTACCCCGACCAAGGATGCCCTTGTAAGACTAGAGCTATCCATACCTTCAACAATAACAACCCAAGGAAGATTTAACCCTAAAGAAGTGGCTAGCATTGCCAAAGAGTCTGCATGAGAGTTCTGTCCTCTACAGATTTGCTATAAAACAAAGCTCCTAAATTGGGCCCGAGCCTGTTTTACTTTAGCAAGATAACCTTGCATCCTCTCATCTTGGGCTTCAAACTCTCCATTGACCTGGCCCACCGCCAATCGAGAATTTGAATTGAACTCCACCACTTCTCCTTCTAGCTGACTGACCATAGCCACTCCAGCTAAAAGGGCTTCATATTTAGCCTCGTTATTGGTAGCTAGGAAACCCAACTGTAATGATTTCTCTATTACCAGCTTCTCGGAAGTGATCAACACAATCCCTATCCCTGCTTCTTTTCGGTTAGCTGCTCCGTCAATGTAAACTTCCCAAGGGAGAATAACCATGGCCGAGGTGGTCATAACACCCAATGCTTTCTCTTCCTCACTTATTGTGCCTTCGGTGAATTCTGCCACAAATTCTGCTAGGACCCGCCCTTTTATAGCAATCTGAGGCATAAACTTGACATCATAGGCACCCAGCATGGTTCCCCACTTAGCAATTCTACCCGTATAGTTTGATTTTCTCAAAAGAGCTTGCAAAGAGAGTTAGGTAAGCACCACCATATTGTGAGCCTGAAAATAATGAGGAAGCTTCCTAGTAGGGGTGTGCATGGGTTGGGTTGGGTCGGGTTGAGGGAATTTTTTGACCTAACCCACCATGGTGGGTCAAAAAAAATTCAACCCAACCCAACCCGTCACATAAGTCCAATCCAACCCATATGGGTCGGGTTAGGTCGAGTTGAACACATGGGTTGGACAAATTTTTATTATTATTATTAAATTGAGTAGAAAGAAAAATATAAATATAAATATATTAAAAAAACCCAAAGATTAGTATCAATGTAACTCCTTAAAGGCAAACAACACTAATGACTAAACAACAATAGTAATTTACTAGGGTTTGTGTGAACTAATTGGCTTTTATATAAGATAGGAAAAGCTAGTTATTTTTAAAAAATTTATTAATTATATAATATATTTTAAATATATATACATATATTAAATATATGGGTGGGTTGGGTTGGGTTTGGCGGATTTAAAATTTTATGACCCAAACCCAACCCGACCCGTTATCAAAAAAAATTTTGTAACCCAACCTAACCCACCAAGGCCTAAAAATCAACCTAACCCAGTGAATTGGGTTAGGTCGGGTCAGTTTTGGCAGGTTGGCTGCACACCCCTACTTTCTAGTGGCATGCGCAATGGCCAATACTGCCTTCTCCAGGGGTAAATAACGTGTCTCAGCCTCCTGCAAGGACTTACTGACATAGTAGACAGGCCTTTGGACCCCATCCTCAAATCTGACCAAGACCAAACTGACAGCATAATCTGTAACTGCCAAGTACGCATATAGCACTTCCTCCTTCTCGAGCCTGGAGAGGATTGGAAGGCTTGATAAATACTGCTTAAGCTCCTTGAAAGCTGATACACACTCCTCGGTCCAACGAAAGTCTTTCCACTTGTGAAGAAGCTGGAAAAAAGACGACACATGTCTGTAGACTGAGAAATGAACCGATTCAAAATCGCTGCCATCCCAATCAATTTTTGCACCTTGTTGGGGTTCCGAGGAGGGTGCAAGTTGTTAATAGCATTAATCTGATCAGGGTTGACATCAATCCCTTGGTGTGATATCATGTAGCTTAGAAACTTTCCCGAGCTAACCCCAAAAGAACACTTAGATGCGTTCAGGCGTAGTTTATGTTCTCTCAATACCAAGAATACTTCCCCCAAATTCGCCAATGCTCTTCTACCTGTCTGCTCTTTATCACCATGTCATCAATGTAGGCCTCCATATTCCTCCCAATCTGTGACTCAAATATCCACCATCCTTTGATACGTGGATCCTGCATTCTGAAGGCTAAAGGGCATCACCCGATAGTGGTAATTCCCATTACGAGCACAAAAAGCTATCTTTTCCTGAATAGATAATGATAAGGGCATCTAATGGTACCCTTGGAAGGCATCCAAAAAACTTATCCGAGGATGCCCCACTGTTGCATCCACCAACTAATCAATCCTAGGGATGGGAAAGGGGTCCTTGGGGCAAACCATATTCAAATTAGTGAAATCCACACACACATGCCACTTCTAATTTTTCTTCTTTGCTACCATAGTATTAGCCAACCACTCGGGGTAGAAGATCTCCTTAATTGCTACAGCTTATTTCTACTTGTTTACTTCTACCCTTACTTCCTCGGCATGCTCCTTGGATAAGCGCCGAGGAGGTTGCTTACATGGTGTAGCATTGGGATTCATATTCAATTGATGACATGTAAACCCAAGATCAATCTCGGGTACATCATAAGTGCTCCAATTAACTTCCAAAAACTTCACTACCTCCGCCTCTTCCAATGGTGGTAACTGGAATCCCACTTGAAAATATCGCTCCTTATCCTACCCTATTACCACCTTCTCCAGCTCCTTAGACAACTCTCCACATGCCTCGTCCTGCTACTCCCCTATAGGGCCCTTTAGTTCCTATGGGACTTGATCCTTTGCTCCCACAACAAGATCTGCAGGATACTGTGTAATTACTAACACCAAACATTGCCTGGTCATTGCTTGGCTACCAACTAGCTCTCCCACTCTTCCCTAAGTGGGATACTTGACTTTCAGATGTAGGGTTGAAGACACCGCACCCATAGCATGAAGCCAGGGTCTGGCCAGGATAGCTATATAGGGGGAATAGGCTTCTACAACGATGAAGTTGACTTGCACCTCCTCATCCCAGCTTGTACGGGTAATATTATCATTCCCCGGGGGACCACCATCCTCCCATCAAAACCCACCAAGGGTGAATCATGCCTCTTCAGGTCTTCGAGTTTTAAATTTAACCCCTTATACAAATTAGGGTATATGATCTTTGCTACACTTCCCTAATCAACTAGTACCCTCTTTATGTCATATCCACCAATCCTAATGGTAACCACTAAAGCATCATCATGTGGTTGAAATGTTCCCTCCTTATCCTTTTCAGAGAAACCCAGGGTAGGGGTAACCATCACCCTAGCTCTTTTAGGAGCTTAATCTCTGGCCTCTAAGTCAGGACCTCCACTCATGGAAATGGCCCTGGAAGTCACCTCAGCATCACTCCCTGGCTTGGCAAAGATCATGTTAATAGTGCCCAATGCTGGCCGAGGAACACCATCCCTATGAAACTCAGCTCCCGAGTGCCCAAATTGCCCCCTAGGCTGATGCAAGAACTGATTGAGCTTCCCTGCCTTCACCAATTGGTTCAAATGATCACGTAGGGTCCTGCAGTTCTCTTTAGTATGTCTTTTGTCCTAATGGTAATGGCAATGGCAATAGAGGTTTTGGTTTCTCTTAGATGAGTCCCCACCCATCTTATTGGGCCACTTGAAATAGGGCTCGTTCTTTATTTTCTCCAGTATTTGATACACTGGCTCTTTAAACAACGAATTGACCAATTGAGCCCCCGTGGATGATGTCCAATTAAAGAAATCCCTTCTGGGGTGATTACCCTGATATCCTCCTCCCCAAGGATCCCTCTTCTCTGGGAACATTTTAGCCTTGCCTTTTCCCTAGATTTGGTCCTATTTAACCCGCTTATACTTATCTATGCGATCTATAAGCTGGCGCATATTCAAAGCAGACTTCATCGTTAATGACTTCTACAGTTCGTGCTCGGCAGGGAGCCCAACCTTAAAGGTTTTCACTGCCACATCCTCAAAGTTCCCATCTATCTCATTATACGTTTCCCAAAATCTATCCAAGTAAGTCTTGAGGGTTTCTTCTTCCCTCATCGCCATAGACAACAAAGAATCTATTGGCTTGGAGACTCTACTGCACGTTATGAATCTAGCCCCAAAATGCCCTTGTCAGGTCCTCAAAGGACCTATTGACCCCTCCTCCAAGGTATCAAACCAACGTATAGCTACCGGCCTAAGGCTGGAGGGGAAAACTTTGCACATAAGAGCTTTATTGCCATAATGAACTACCATCTTATGATTAAAGTGGCTGACGTGCTCCACGGGATCAGTCCTTCCATTGTAAATGGTGAACGTTGGCTGAGAAAACCGATGAGGGAGCTTGGCCTTTTTAATTCTCCTAACAAAAGGTGACTTAGAAATTTGCTATAGGGCCTTACTCATTGTATCATTTCCCATGCCATGGTGGGAAGACCCCTTCTCACGCTTGTTACGGCTTTTCTCCAACTTGTCTTGGTGTGAAGAAGCTGAATAAAACTCACTAGATGGAGTTCTACACCTATGGCGATATGAGCGATCCCTGCTTTCCCCTGAACCATCACTTGATGGGGGAGATGGACTCCTTCTAGCATGCTCCTTACGCCTTAACTTCCTACGCAAGCGATCTATCTCCAACTGCAACTTACACATCTCCTGATCGTGTAAAACATGACTCCTAGTCCTTGAGTGACTCCGCTCAGTATGATCGGTGTTGTAAGATTCGACTATAACACCTGGGGTATGTTGCCTATCTCTCATTCGCTCTAAGTTAACAAATTGTTTCTCCCTTTGTGAGCTAACCGATTCTTCCCTATCCTGGACTACGTTAGCCATAACTACTCAGGACAAATCCACAACACCTTGATGTTTCCCACAAACGACGCCAATTGTAAGGACCAAAAAAACTGGCAGCCCAATCCCACTTAGAATAGTGAATTTGTACAGGTCAACTTTGGCCCAAATCAATAAATTTGTAAGAGAGGGAATCAAACAACAAGTGAGGGCCTTGCCCGAGGATGAAAATAAGGAAGAGAGACTTTATATTATTGAATATGTGGGAAAAAGTCTTAATACAAGCTTGCCCAAGGAGGCCAATAATACACAGTAAAAGACACTATTCACTCACTTCTCTCAATGTTCTTCTTGTTCCTTTTTCTACTTTTTCTACTTGTGTTTGGATCCATCTCTCTGAAAACCATCTTTTTCTTATATACTCCCCCTTCCTTCACATTTTGGCCTCCCATATTTACCTACCCAATATCTCCTAATGACACTTGTCCCTTTAAACATCTGAAGAAGGTGGTAGAAGGAGTTTGCTTAGCTATGAATTACACTGTTTAAGTCACTTCATCATCAATGTAGCTGATAAAGCTGTTGCCCACCATTTGATGCGAAGGCAACAACCTACTTCCTACTAGAAACTTCCCCTCACCTTTATGACTCTCTCTCTCTCTCTCTCTCTCTCTCTCTCTCTCTCTCTCTCTCTCTCTCCAATCAATCCTCCCTTCCTGAAGCTCCTAAGAATCTTTCATATCTCCACCTCCTCTCCTCGGGCGTATGATGCCCCAAAATCGACACTAATACCGAACAATCCCTTCTTTGGTCCTCGAGCCCCCATATAACCTATTAAGATTTCTTTCTCCATAGAAATTTCAAAGTTTTCCATTCAAATAAATTATCAGCTAAATTATTTTAAAAAAAGGAATTTCTATTAAAAATTTAATGAGATTTAATTATAAATTTGAATTTGATATTGTTTTTTATTAAAACTAATTAATGTGTCATACGATACCCGTTTACGCTATTATTGCGTTTTGAAATTTCAGAATCATTAACAAAGGAGATAACTTAGATTCAAAACTTTGCATTTAGTTTCTTAAAAGGAAAAGTCATTTTTATTTTTATTTTGCTTTTTTCATTGTTATTTATAAATATCTCTATGGGTATCTATATTTGAACTATTTATTGTATATATAGGTATATACAAAGATAAGTTATAATAATGTTGTTTGAGTTTGGAGAATATTGTTTCATAAAGTTGTTAAAGTGAAAATTCAAGTTTTGGAATTTTCTAAGCGAAAATTCGAAATTAAGCATTTTTGATCGATCGAAATGGTAAAGAAAAAAATCCTGGAGTCTCTAGATGTCTCGATCGCTACTCGATTCCTGTTCGACCGATCGAAAAGAGCTCTCGATTGATCAAAAGTAATTTTCAACCGATCGAAAATCGTGAAATAGGATATTTTGCAGAATTTTTTAGTGACTGTTCAGAATGGTTGAAGAGGTTTCAAGCCTTGTTAACGATTTTATAAAACATTTTAACTCTCCATACGTGTCTTTTGATGAAACATAACACTATGGGTATAAATACAGGCTTATGTTCAATTGAAAATAGTAAGTTAAAGAGAAACACAAGAAATCTCGTGGTCATTCTCCAGAATTACTATCTGTAGAACCCAACATCTTGGTTGTATCCTGGGGACAAATTTGCGATAACTCTTTTACAATAATAGTGTGGGGGGCAAATATTGTCTAAGGAAAACGATATAGTGCCTCCAAGTTATCTATTTTCTGTTTGTCTTTTGTGTTAACCTTGTTCTTCCATTATTACTTTGTGTAATATCCCCAACACTATCAAGTTAGAATAGTAGGAGATAGTGTCGATCCTCCAAAATGAAGTTTGATAATCAAGACCAAGAGGATTGGTAACTCTATGGGAGTCTAGAGGTTGTGAAACATCGAGAAATTAAATCGGAAGATAGCTGGTATCGAATGAAATGGATTAGTAACATTTTAGAGTGCAGCTCTATTAAGTGGGAAACTTTTAATACTACCGACAAACATATTCAAATAGATATGTATTATAAAGCAAAAGGAGAGGATCATCCGTACCGGACAGACAGTATTGGCTTAGACTAGTTGAAGAAGTTACAACTCCCACTCGTAACTCATTCTGTTGGAGTTGCAAGTTTGAAGGGAAGGATAAAATCTAATGCCAGGGTTTGATTTTTGTGGAATACAAAAAAATTCAGTTAGAGTGGATAGAAATATATGTTAGTAGGACACAGGTTTATGTGGAAATGCAAAACTTTAGCCCCACCTATAGATAATGAAAATGTAGAATAGATTTTCTTTTGCACGCAAGAGTGAAAATCACATCACATGAGCATAAATAAGAATGACCCAGAGAGAAGGGTTTTGGCTTATAAGAAAGCCATTTTCACAATGAACTGATTGTTAATTCTGCTATTTGCTAAAACGAGTTCAGTACTGTGACTTTTTGTCAATTTGATAAGTCAATTGAAAATTTATGTGGAAGGAATTGAAATTAGAATTCAGATGCTGTTTTACTGCTAGTTTTGAGTTTGATAAAAGTTTACTTCCTAATTTTTTTTAACTTTAACTTAGCAGTTAACAATTATGTTTGATTCATCGTGTATAAAACTAGCATTGGTTCAAATCAAATATTTTGGATCAGATAATTTCCACCATGTTTGAAACTCTCCAATAATTTTTATATTTTTTTCTAGATGTGATTAGGCTCAAAAGAATATGCTCTATTATTTTTTTGGATCATTTAAATACACCACGTTAAGTCTTGGTTGAATTAATAATTATAAGCCTAATTATTGTTTCTCAAATAAACTATATATTATATAAGTTTTTAAAAAACCATTTTTCAACAAAAATTATGCATCTAAATGAATATATTTTTAGTAGGATTTTTTCATGTTGATCCCTTTTTCTCTTTTTCTAAAAAAATTTTAAAATTGTTTTATTATTTTTAATAATTCATAATTTCCCCAATATATCCTAGGATTATCCTACGCTTACATTCTTATTATTGTGTGCCATTTTAATCAATGAGAATTAAGTCTTTAGTTGACTATTAATCAATGTTTTAAGTACCAATAAAAAATAACTCTCTTTTTGAATCCGCCAATAAAAAATAACTAAATGTAATCCCATGCACGCATATCTTGAGACCATCTTATAGTGAATAAAAAAAAAATGGTCATTTGAATTCTCTTCCAAAACCTTGATTTTTTCCATAAAAAAAATAAAAAATAAAAAACCCTCAGAATAGACCATCTTACCTTCAAATTTCATGATGAACTATTATGTTATGAATTTTAGTCCTATGTTAACTATGGAATTTTCTAAACTTGTAAAATGACAATTTTGTCATTGAATACAATTTTGTTCATAAATGGGAAATTTCATAGTCGCAAAATGGAGTGTCTACAAGACTATAACACCCCAACTTGTATTAAAAAAAAAAAAAAAAAAAGATTCATTTATTGTGTGAAGTGACTAGATTTATGTTAGCTATCAATAGGCTGTTGTGATTAACTTGTGAACTAGCCTCTTTCATGATTTAAAAATAAATAAATAAATTATAAATAATAAAAACCCTCTTCCCTAAAAGAAATGGATTAGGATCTAGTGCACCGGGTGCAATTCACCTAAATCCTTCACAAATTTTTTTTACTGTTCACCTTTTTAACTTTAACTTTTTACTTTTATTCATTTTTTTTCTTAACTTTTTTGAATTAGTGATTGAGATTGAAAGTTGTTTTCACTATTAATCTCAACCATTTATTAAGAATTGCGTCTTATCTCAATCCAAAAGAAATCATTCCTCAAGAAATGGGTTGTCGCCTAACGCATTTTTGAAGCACCTGAATTTGACCAACTTAGTTAGTGTGCCATGTACTTGGGTCTTAAAGTTACAGGAACTATCCCAGCTTTGATACAACACTTTTCTTTTCTCTAAATTGTAAATGTTCTTTTTTTTCCTTTTTTTCTTCAAAAAAACAGTAATGTTCTTAATTTAATCCCCGGGTACAATTTTGTTCAAGAGTGAGATTTTAATTTCATGGTTGTGAAATCAGAAATGGAGTGTCAACATCGCCCCAACTTGCATTTCTAAATGATTCATTATAATAAAGTAACTAAATTTTATGTCATCAATTAATTTATAGTGATCCTTCTCTTTTTTTCTGGACTTGGGACCAACAGTATACCAACCTTTGTTGCCTTAACGCAATAGGTCTCTGTAAATAAATCCGTGAACTAATTTCTTTTATAATTTTTAAAAAAAAAAAGCATTTTTCCTGATGGAAATAATTCCTCAAGAAATGGGTCGTCACTACAGCTTACTGCACTTACAGCATCTAATTTGACTTTTAAATTCCACACCAACTTAGTTGGTGGACCTGGGTCTTAATAGAGACAACCTTTTTTACGGTATCACAGATTTGATGGTATTCTTTTTCTTCTTTATAAATTGTAATGTTGTTTAGTAGTTAGTAGGCATGATCAGTGTTGGGATTTGTAACTTCTTCAGCTAGTCTAAGCCAATACTATCTGTCTGGTACGCATGTTCCCTCTTTTGCTTTATAATACTAGCACTTAAATTGTACAGCATCATGGTAACCAAATTAGGGGAGTTTCATCTTTTTCTATTGGATGCTCTCAAATTTATTGACCCATACACACCAATGTATACCAAAAGGAAGCCTTGTAATAAATTTTACAAAGCTTTCATTGTACCACGTCATCAACGTTTTTTTTTTTTTTTTTGCAATTTTTACTTTATTAAACCATTTATCTCTTTCAACATTTTCCTTCTTAGTTCAACTCTTCATCTTCTCCAATCATTATCTATTTAAATTTTCCATTTCATTCCCTTTATGCATTCTTAAATTTTCTCTTTTATATCCTCTTAAATTCTACAATTTTACTTTGTCTAGCCTTTCATCTCCTTCAACCCTTCCTTTTCTATCTTGTTTTTCATATAAATTTTGTATAACTACCTTACCACCTCTCTCACTTAATCCTTCCAAGTTCTATCCACAACAAAAAAGTCAATCCTTTCTATTTCTTTTCTTCTTCTTTTTTCTCTCTCTTGTGACGGAATTTTTATTTTTATTTTTATTATTGTTGTTATGTACCACTTTTTTCCACTAATGGCTATTTTTCTTATTGTTGATTAAATTATCGAATCAATTTTTTTTTCTTTTAAGTAAATTTGTTTTGGCTTATGCATTTTAGGTGTTTTTATTCCCTATTATTGGTTCTTTTTCAACATCACTTTAATTTTATTTGAGTTTGGGTTAATAATTAGTAGTTTTTTTAAAAGTGAGAACTTGAATTTTTTTAGTTATCTGTTTAGATGTTGAATTATGAGGCTTTCCTAATTTTTGCTTTTCTTTTTTCTTTTTTCTTTTTTCCATTTTTTCCCCTTTTGGATGGAGAAATTTGTAGCTTTATTAGAGAAAATACTCTCAATGGTTATTTTTTTTCAAAGTACTATAAACTCTATATTGACACTTATTATAAATAAATAAATAAATAAAACAACAGTTAGTCAAACGGAATAATTAGATTAGTGACATATTTTGGCTTTTGCAATTAGATTTTCATTATTATTTTTTTTAATGATGAATATAGAAGCTTAATTATGATATTTTTCTTATATTTGTTTAGTTGATAAACTTTGCAATTTCTATGGAGAAAGTAATCTTAATAGGTTATCAAAAGCAAGTTATTTTCTTAATTAGTGCAATTAATCATTGTTAGATGAAAACTGCTAATATGATATTATGTGTTTTGTTTGCAAAGCATCTTCTTCTTTTTTCTTTTTTCTTTTTTGATAAATTAGGATTTTATTAATGATGAGTTTGCAAAGCATCTTTATTTGTGTATATTTTGATTTGGTAGATACTTACAAATATATTGAAATAAACAATATATTCAATAAAAATGTCATTATCATATTTTGATATACTTCATAAAATATGAAATTAAAATTGTAGATAATAATGTAGTGGTTTAAAAACTAAAACAACATTAAAATAAAGAATTACAGGTTGAAGTTTTAGAATAGAAATTGAGATTTTTATTAAAAGAAGAGAAAAATGAATCTTGATAAATAAATCAAGAGGCGCTAATCTAACCATTGAACAGTAATAATAGAATTACAAGTTCGTTACAACTAACTACAGTAGGCACTAATCACTAATTAACACATGTTTTAAGCAGATTGCGTCTTAGTTTGTCGTTGGAACTGTGAGTCTAGATCTTTGAATTTATAACTGTTTTGTATTGATGCACGTGTCTCTCACGATTTTTGCTTAATGACTCGTTATTGAAATGACACCGTTGGAGAGTATTTATTTGTTTCCCTTTTGACAGGTGTTAGGACATATGTAATTCATTGTTAGGAACATATGTCACTATTTTATGTAATTGGCTAATCCTTTAACAAAACGCACTTTACTTGTAATTAGGTAAATCTAGGATGTGTTTAATACTTCAAAAAACCTTGTTTCAAGATCAAGTGTTAAAGCCATGCAAGTCTATCCAAGAATCAAGTCAGAAAGTGTTGTTCATTAAAGCATGACGGCTAGCATCTATCGAGATTTAAAGAGAGTTGTTTCAGCCCGAGGCTCGACAGCTGCTCGACAGATAGGGTATCTGTCGAGATTTATGAAGTTCAGTTTTCTAGGACTATTTTTCATCCAATCCGTAATTATATGTTTAGGTTTTCTTTTCTCACAACCCTAGACATATATAAGGATTATTTTAAGGACCATCAAAGGTGACATAAGTTGCACAAGTGTGGAGCAAAGTTTGTTCATGTAAATTGTGACTGGAGACAGAGTTTGCCCTAGTTCATCTTTCTTGTGAAGAAGCTGCTGTGTTTGTACACCGTAGGGTTTTGTGACCAAGCAACTTCATGATCTTCATCATGTGATGAACTGAAGAACTTTACAGCTAACATTCTTCTCTAGTTGGTGATTGAAGTCGCGTACTGGGATCCGCGCAATTGGTTAGTCACGTACTAGGAGCCATGCATTACAATGACAGATTGTCACTACAGAACAAATCCAATTGGGTATTAGAGTAAGGGTTCAACTGTAGGTTGATATAAGTTATTGGGATTCCTTTACTTGTAACCGCTTGTTGTAATAATAGTGGATTCTTGGGAGTGGTAACCTTAAAATCACCCAGTGGGGTTTTTGCTGTGTAAATTTTTCCTATTCGTAAACAAATCACCGTGTCAATTTATTTTCTGCTGCATACTTAGTTTAATTGGTGATTTGTGTGTGCTATCACGCGTTTGCATGTTAATTGATTAATTAATAAACATGGCTAATTAATCACAAGAGGTCAATACATTCTTGGCCTATCAAGTGGTATCAGAGCAAGCACACTCTGATTAGGGTTTAATATTTGCTGTGTGATCCATTGACCCCTGTTGTCATGGAAACTCTTGATTGTTTTGATTTGCATGATCTTATAAAAATTAAAAGCTAAATTTAAAAAGGTCAAACTTGAAAAAGATGATTTGATTGCAAAATTGGATGAAGCCAATAATTTGAATGTAATTTTAAAAATCAAATTTCATCTCAGGTGGACAAAATTAAGAGTTTGGAGGAGTAACTAGTTGAATTTAAAACTGAAGTTGAAAATTTAACTAGTGCCAAACTTGTTGTTGAGCCTAACTCAAAAGAAAAAAAAATTTATATTCCCCCATTTAAAAGTAATACTGAAGAGTTGAAGGCTAATATTGCTAGGATAGACAAAGGTAAAAATTCTGATGTTAACGCTGAAGTTTCTAAATCTATGTCTAAAACTTCTCCTAGATTGAATAAAAATTCTGAATTTGTCCCCACTTGTCATCATTGTCATATTGTTGGTCATATTAGGCCAAATTGTACTAAGTTGAGGCCTCTGTCAACTTCTAAGGTTAGAGCTCTTTCTAGGAAGCCGAGTAGCTCTAAAACTGCTCATGTTTGTCACCATTGTGGTGTTTCTAGACACATTCGTCCTAATTGCTTTAAGCTATATTCTCAAAAGCAAGTGTCCAAACGGCCACAGGTTTCCTTTCAAGGACCTACACCTTTGTTTGGAGAGTTATTAAAAGTCTTAAGCTTTTTAACTCAATTTCAGGAGAATCTTAATTTTTCTATGTCCTTTGGTAGACATACTAGGACACGTGCCTTTTCAATTTCACGGCCAAAGACTCATGCTGTGTGGGTAAGAAAGGAGCCTAAGACTTAATTGTCTTTTTTATTGTCCTTTGCTTTAATTCTTTCTATCTAAAGTTGGACTCTCTTTGCTTGATTTCTTATCTGCTTTTGGAATCATTCTTTCATGCATCTGCATTTTTCTTTCATGCTTTCATGCATCTGCATATTTCTTTCATGCTTTCATGTTGTTTATCTATTTTTGTTTGGTTGTTTAGTTTTTATTTTGTTTTGTTTTCAAAATTAAAAAAAATTGAAAAATAAAAAAAATACAAAAACAGTGTATGTTTTATGTACATTGCTACTTGTGTACCTTGGATGGCCATTGAAACAAAGTTTTCTAAACTTTGTTTCTCTTGTAGCTTAGATAAGCATCTCTATGCACAACTAAGCAAGTGAGCTTTGTGGCTCGTGTTTGTGATGAGTAAGGTTAAGTGATCTCTTGTACTTAACACTCATATCACTCTTTTTGACGGAAATGACTAGAAAATCTTAAGAGAAAGGCATAAATAATCATCTCACCACTGTTGCTCGCCAATCATGAAATGACATTCGTATGCTTCGGCATTGCAAAAGTGCAATGTCAAATGCTTAACATCATTGGATACTTCTTTTCTTGCTCTTATATGCCCATGCATGATATACTTATCAAAAGAAAAATATGCAAAGAAATATAAAAAGCAAAAAGATAAAAATGCTTTATATGATTGCAAGCGTGTATTCTAGGAGATGTGGGAGTTATAGGATGTACCTCGAATGTGATAGTCCCCATCAAACAATTATGATTGTGTGTTAGTTAAAGTGATTTTCTCATATCTCAAATCGTCATAACATGTATACACTTATGCAACCTTGCGATGTTTTTCACACACAACATGCAATATTCTTTACTACTCTTGATACATGTGCAGGTATAATGTGATTTGGTCATCACTAGGTGTACATGTGTTGATGTATGCTCACTAAACTGTTTTAACTTGTTTTTGAAATATAAAATTGGTTAGACTGGTTTAGTATGTGTGTGTGTTTTGGGATCTATGTGCTTAACATTTTTGTTGAGAAATGACTTTGGAAGCTTAAAATGTTATTTGAATCCTTGGTTGAGTTGCATGTTTGGTTGCATTAATGTTTGTGTTTTTCTCCTCCTTGAAAAACTATTTTTAAGCAATCTCGACATCTCCTCGACACCTCTCAACACCTAGCTTTTCTATCGAGCTCTTCAGTTGCTTGTTATCGCAATCTCGACACCTCTCAATAACTAGGTTGATCGATTGAGAAACTTTCTGTCTCCTCGATAGCTTCGACAGATCCTCGATCCATCGAGCTTCTTTTTGTTATGGACACCTCTGGACACCTTCTCGATAGATGCATCTGTCAACCCTATTAGATCTTGACACCTCTCGATTTGTCGAGAATTACTGAGCTTCTATATCTAGGGTTAGCGCGATTCGTACTTCACTTTCCTCGATCTCTCTTGATTGCTCTCAACTGTTTCACCTCTCAAATACACTTTTCTCTCTCCAAACCTCTTCCTCAAGGATTTTTCTGCCTAGATCAAGTTTTTCTTCACTTGGTAAGGGTCCTAACCCGTCTTTTTCATGCATTTCATCTTTTATGACCTAACTTTTGGGTTTGATGAAAAATTTGGGGTTTCTCAAAATCAAAGAGGTTTTTGCAAAAATTTTGGGATGGATTTTGTGTTTTTGATCTTAAAACTTCTTGCATTGCATCTCATTTGCATTATAACATTGTTTCATGCATTCTTAGATGTGTGTTTACCTTGTTGCATACTTGTGTGCTGGTAGGATTGGATTAGGCTGAGCCTATGATGTTTTTACTATTGCATATCATATGCTAATGCATTTTCATGCATATGCTAAAGGTCCAAGGATCATGAATATGGTTATGACTTTTGTTTTACACCCTCTTTCTCACTATAACTCTATCACTAAGCCTCGTGCTCGATTTTTGCTTTCACTTCTAGAGTATAGCACTATAGATTTTCCCTTTCATTTCATTCTTTCTATCATAGATGTGTATAGGGATATGGCGATCCATGATAAGCTCATCTTCCCTTAAGCTATCACGAGGCTTTTACGCCATTTTTTTGTTCCTTTTCCCATTTCCGACCACTTCCATGTGATGTGTGCCATAGACGCCGCTACTGTTAAACGAAGCAAGGCGCAGCTACATTTGAGGCTGTTCAGTACGGTAGCTCCTCCCATTTCTTCAGCTCCTTCCACCTTTGCTCCCTCTTCTTCTGTGGGTGGTGTGACTTTGGATGCGATCATGGCGCAGCTTCAACGCATAGATGCTCACCTTGACACTTTCACTAATGAGCTGTGTCAGGTGAACACCCGTGTCGGCCATATTGCCAGATGGCAGGCTCGCCTTGGTGGATTCGTAGAGTCTCCCTCTCCTCTTTTCGAGGCATCTAACGACGACGACTCCGACAATGATGATGATAAGGATGGGGATGCTAGCTCTTCCAACGATGACGAGATGTCTACTTGAGACTCTTACCCTTTGTCACTCATGACAAAATGGGGGAGTAGTTTTTGGATATGAGAGTAGTTTTTCTCATAGGGGGAAGGTTAGTATAGGAGATTTTTGTTAGGGGGAGTGTTGATATTAAGGGATGTACTGAGGGTTTTATGTATCTTTTTCTTTTCTCTCCTTTTAGATACATTGTTCTTGTACATGGGTCTTGTGACTATTTTGACATATATTGTACTTATATTCTTTATCTATTGATGTATGTTTTTCATCTACCCTTACATGTGTTGTTTCTTTTCTCTTTTTACTCACATGCTTCTTATATATTGTATACAATCTATTATTTCTGTTTCACACTAAGATGCCTTGATGGGTTTTGTTTAAAGTGTTTCAGAAATACAGGTTATCAAAGTCTACTTGCCATAAACTCTCTTCTTGCAAAGTTTTTCAAGAGTTTGTGTTAGGATAGATTTTATTATATTCAACAAGTGAATATGAGTTAAGTAATTTATGACTTCTCTCATATCTCATTTGTTTGTTGTGGTTTTGTCATGGATTGCCAAATGGGGAGATTGTTAGGACATATGTAATTTATTGTTAGGAACATATGTCACTATTTTATATAATTGGCTAATCTTTTGACAAAACGCACTTTACTTGTAATTGGGTAGATCTAAGATGTGTTTAATGCTTCAAGAAACCTTGTTTCAAGATCAAGTGTTAAAGCCATACAAGTCTGTCCAAGAATCAAGTCAGAAAGTGTTGTTCATTAAATCTCAACTAAGCAACTCGACAGCTAGCATCTATCGAGATTTAAAGAAAGTTGTTTCAGCCTGAGGCTCGACAGCTACTCGACAGATAGGGTATCTGTCGAGGTTTACGAAGTTCAGTTTTTCAGGACTATTTTTCATCCAATCTGTGATTATATGTTTGGGCTTTTTTTTCTCACAACACTAGACATATATAAGGATTATTTTAAGGGCCGTCAAAGGTGACACAAGTTGCACAATTGTGGAGCAAAGTTTGTTTATGCAAATTGTGACCGGAGACAGAGTTTGCCCTAGTTCATCTTTCTTGTGAAGAAGTTGCTTTGTTTGTACATCGAAGGGTTTTGTGACCAAGCAACTTCATGATCTTCATCGTGTGATGAACTACTGAACTTTACAGCCGACATCTTTCTGTAGTTGGTGATTGAAGTTGCGTACTAGGATCTGCGCAATTGGTTAGTCACATACTGGGAGCCGTGCATTACAAGGAGAGATTGTCACTACAGAACAAGTCCAATTGGGTATTGGGGTAAGGGTTCAACTGTAGGTTGGTATAAGGTATTGGGATTCTTTTACTTGTAACCACTTGTTGTGATAATAGTTGTGATAACAACAAAGATTCAAGACCACAGCTGGCACCCTTAGTTTCTGCAGACCAGCAAGGATAGCGTGATCTCCTCCATAGTTTCCTCCCTTGGTTTCAGCAGAACAGCAAGATATCAACAACAAAGTAACAGCAATAGAATTTCAAATAAATTCAAACATGCCCAGCAAGGATGGGCGTGATCTCCTCCATATTTTCTTTACTCTTTCCTAATATATCTCTTATTACATTTACATCAGTAATATTGTATAGATCCCACTTTGTAACATTTTATCTATATAAGTAAATACAAGAAATCTCTCTGCCTCAACCGTGAGATAGAGTTCTCAAAAATTCTTTATGGTATCAGAGTCGTTAGTGAGATCGAGAGATTTCCTTCTTTTTTTTCAATTATGTCATCCTCATCAAATTCATCTCAAGTTGATGAGTACCCTTATCCAGTGACACAAAATGTTGCTAATTTTGTATCACTCCGTCTCTCTTCCACAAAATTCCTTCTTTGGAAAAAACAAATGCTAAACATCCTTGAGAGTTATGATCTTCAAGGATTATTACAGGTGAAACTAAACCTCCATCATAGTTTATCATGGACGTTGAGTCCAATCCACATCTAAACCCTGCATTTGTGAAGTGGCGAAAATCTGACCGTCTAGTCTAAGGATGGTTGACAGCCACTCTATCTAAAGAAGTCCTTGGCATTGTTGTCAGTCTTAACACTTTAGTTGAGGTCTGGAATGCACTTGTACATGCCTTTGCACAAGTTTCATCTGATCGTAGCCTTGCACTAAAGAAGCAGCTCACTTTTATGACTCGAGGTACTGACACTTTGGCTGTGTACTTACGCCAATTCAAAGCTGTCTGTGATGATCTTGCTGCCATTGGCAAACCAATTACGGATCAAAAGATGTCATTGTGGCTTCTAAATGGACTTGGCAAGGAGTATGCAATGTTCACCACCATTATGCTTCGCTCTCCCGTTCTACCATTTTCAAAAATAGTTACTCTCTTAGAGAGTTATGCTGAACGGCATAACCTTGATGCACAACCAGCTCCTCAAATGGTCTTCTATGGCTAGCACAGCAACAAGAACAAAAAAAATAATGGAGGGCAAATATCATTCAATTCCAAAGGACGTGGCTTTGCTCAAGGTCACCAAACTACTCCTATGACTTTTAATACCTCACAGTCTCGTAACCAGCCAGTTGGGAGTAAGGATGAGGTTCCTATCTGTCAGATTTGTAACAAACGGATTCATATAGCTCTTAAGTGCTTTAATCGATTCAACCATTCATTCTCTCCAGATGATATCCCCAAAGCACTTGTAGCTATAAAGATTGCTGATAGTCAAGATTCTGAATGGTTCCTAGATACTGGAGCAACAGATCATATCACAAACGTTCCAGGTAATCTTGATTCTTTAACTCCTTATCATGGATCTAATGGTATAATGGTTGGAAATGGACAAACTTTGCCAATTACTCATATTGGTCAAGCAACTATTGGTACTGGGGTTTCTTCTATCAAATTAAATGATGTTTTGTTGGTCCCTGATATAAAGAAAGATCTACTCTCTATTAGCAAGCTTACAACTGATTTTCCTTTCACTTTTGAATTTGATGGTCTTGGTTTTGTGATAAAGGACATGACAACCAACCAAATAGTAGCGAAAGGCTGTAAACGAGATGGACTGTATGCTCTTGATGGAGGTGGACCATTTGCTGTTGATGGAGATCCAAAGGCTTTTTTCTCTTATAGATTTCGGCAGGCTAATAATGATTGTTAGCATCACCGTCTTGGCCATCCACACCAACGAGTTATAGATCATTTACATTCAAGCAACCTTATTTCTTTTAATTCAAAGTCCAAGTCTTTCAAAGTTTGCACTAGCTGTCAGATGGGAAAATCTTGTAGGCTGCCTTTCTTGCCTGTTGAAAATGAAATAAAGATTCCATTCTTCAAAATTCATTGTGATATATGGGAACCAGCCCCAATCAAATCAAGGGAACATTTTCGTTTTTATGCAATCTTTGTTGATGATTATACACACTTCACATGGTTTTTTCCTCTACGCAAGAAGTCAGGTTTATTTGCTTCTTTTGAACAATTTTACAGTTATGTAAAATGTCAGTTTGATGCTAAAATTTGTGTTTTCCAAAGTTATGAAGAGGGAGAATTTGAATCCAATGAGTTTAGGCAGAATTTAATCAACTTAGGCATTCACCATCAATCTGCCTGTCCCAAAACACCATAACAAAATGGGAAAGTTGAGCAAAAGCATCATAATATCACAGAATTGGGCCTAACCATGATGTTTCATGCCCGGCTTCCACCTTGATTTTAGGTAGATTGCTTTTCAACAGCTATTTTTCTAATTAATCGGTTGCCATCTCATCACCTTGGAATGCAATCTCCATTCTTTCGACTTTATGGAAAGCATCCTGATTACTCTACTTTTCATGTGTTGGGTTCCAAATGTTTTCCTTATCTTGGTGATTATCAGACTAACAAATTGCAGCCAAAATCTCTTCCTTGTGTGTTTATTGGTTACAGCACAAAGCATAAAGGCTATAAATGTCTATATCCACTAACTGGACGTGTGTATATCTCTTGACATGTTGTGTTTGATGAAGCAGTCCTGCCTTATAGTGAGCCCACTAAACTCTATGACAAATATTCAATTGAGGGAAAGATGTGCAACTTTTTAGATTGGGAGCTAAATGCCCCTAATGCATCTTCAGATAGCAATTCTCCTGCCAGCAAATCTACTTTACCATCTTTGTCTGCACTAGCACCGCCAACTCTCTCAAGGCCTTCAATTTCAAATTCCATCATAAAGCCCACACTTGAGCCTCACCTTTCTCATCTGGGGCTTAGTCTTCTCCAAGCTTATCTAATGTTGCTCAAGTCTCCAAACCATCAGATATTATTATGGAGCCCACTTCTCAAGATGTGCCCCTTCTTTCTGCTTCATCACCTACCCCTATTGCATTAAACAACCATACTATGGTCACTCGGTCAAAGGCTGGAATCACTCAGCCTAATCCAAAATATCCTGGTTTTCATGTTGCACGGGCTTCACCTAACATCCCACAAGAACCACAATCCATCACAGCTACAAAACACCATCCCAGTTGGGCTATTGCCATGGATGAGGAACTTGTTGCCCTTGCAACCAACCACACTTGGACTCTTGTTCCTTACTGACCTGATATGAACGTGGTGGGTTGCAAATGGGTTTACAAAGCTAAGCTTAATCTTGATGGCTCTCTTGAACGTCTCAAGGCTCGTTTAGTAGCCAAGGGCTTCAACCAAGTAGATGGTGTTGATTTTTCAGAAACCTTCTCCCCAGTTGTCAAGCCTACAAGTATTCGAATTACTCTTACAATTGCTGTTGTGAAAGGATGGGAAATATGTCAACTTGATGTCAAGAATGCATTGCTTCATGGGCATCTTTCTCAACCTATGTATATGCAACAACCACCTGGATATGTTGATTTGAAGCTTCCAACACATGTTTGCCAACTAAGTCATGCTTTATATGGTCTTAAACAATCTCCTAGAGCTTGGTTTGATAGACTTAGTGAATTTCTTCTTGCTCTTGGGTTCTACTACAGCACAACCGAGCCAAGCTTGTTCATTTGTCACTCCCAAGGTGGTATCCTTATTTTACTTCTCTACGTAGATGACATGGTGGTCACTGGTGATGATCCGTCTCGATTCACATGGCTTATCTCTCAACTAGCACATGAGTTCTCCATTAAAGACCTTGGCTTTCTACATCACTTTCTTGGTATTGAAGTCCATCAACTCCCCACAGGCCTCTTTCTCTCTCAACACCGCTATGCACTAGATCTCTTAGAGTGTGCCTCAATGAGTTCTTGTAAACCAATCTCCACACCCATGCCATCCAAAGGTCGACATTTGCCAAACTGTAATGAACTGTGCCCTGATCCTATTCATTATAGGAGCATTGTTGGTGGTCTTCAGTATCTCACCTTCATAAGACCTAACATCTCCTATAGTGTTAACTTTGTATGTCAATTCATGCATGCTCCGACCTTGGCCCATTACAAGCTTGTTAAATGTATCTTGCGCTATGTTCGTGGTACTACTCACCTTGGTATGCATATTTTAGCCTCTAGCACCCTTGATCTTTATGCATTTTTTGATGCAGATTGGGCAGGTTGCACTACAAGTCATCGTTCTACAATTGGATTTTTCACTTTCCTTGGTGGTAACTGTATATCTTGGAGTGCTAAGAAACAATCAGCAGTTGCTAGGTCTAGTGCTGAAGCCGAGTACTGTTCCATAGCATCTACTGCAGCTGAACACGCATGGCTTTCCTTTCTCTTGCGAGACCATGGCATACCTTTCCCTTGCCTTCCAATTTTGCACTGTGATAACCTAAGTGCCTTGCACATGACAGTCAATCCGGTCTTTCATGTTCGTACCAAACATATTGAGTTGGACTATCACTATGTTCGTGAAAAGGTTGCTCTTGGCTCTCTTGAAACACGCTTTGTATCCTCAACCAATCAGCTTGCAGACAATTTCACAAAGCCGCAGTCCAAGCTTCCATTCTTGGCATTACGGACCAAACTTGGCCTCTGTCCTGACCCACGACCTAGTTTGAGGGGGAGTGATAACAACAAAGATTCAAGACCACAACTGGCACCCTTAGTTTTTGCAAACCAGCAAGGATAGCGTGAGCTCCTCCATAGTTTCTTCCCTTGGTTTTAGCAGAACAGCAGTAGAATTTCAAATAAGTTCAAACATGCCCAGCAAGGATAGGCGTGATCTCCTCCATATTTTCTTTACTCTTTCCTAATATATCTCTTATTACATTTACATCAGTAATATTGTATAGATCCCACCTTGATACATTTTATCTATATAAGTAAATACAAGAAATCTCTCTGCCTTAACCGTGAGATAAAGTTCTCAAAAATTCTTTAAGTGGATTCTCGGGAGTGGTGACCTTAAAATCACCTGATGGGGTTTTTTGCTATGTAAGTTTTCCTCATTCGTAAACAAATCACCTTGTCAATTTATTTTCCGCTACATACTTAGTTTAATTGGTGATTTGTGTGTGCTACCACGCGTTTGCATGTTAATTTGATTAATTAATAAACTTGGCTAATTTATCAATCAATTCATCACAAAAGGTCAATACATTCTTGGCCTATCAACAAGTTGTAGTTATGTCCTACTAACACATAATTCTGTTAACTCTAATTGAATATTTTATTTCAGATTCTATCCTTCACATCAAACTTGCAACTCCAACAGAATGACGCACTCTTGTCTCAATTACGAGTGGCTTTTCCTAATATTTTTTCATGGGATTCTTCTGATGTGTATGAGCTCATTTTTGAAATCTACAACAGTTCCAATTTTTGCAAATGAGACATATCACATGGCTTTACTTGACTTCAAGAATAGGATCACTCAAGACCCATTTCAAATCATGAGCTCATGGAATGACTCCATTCATTTCTATAACTGGTTAGGTGTTACATGTGGCCCCTCTAGTATACGACTTATGGTTTTGAATTTGATAGTTAAGAAATTGTCTGGGTCGATACCACCTTCTATAGGAAATCTTACTTACTTCACAAGAATTAACCTAGAAAACAACAAATTCTACAGTGAAATTCCTCAAGAAGTGGGGCATCTACAGCACCTGTAGCATCTCAATTTGACTTATAATTCCTTTCGCGGTAAATGTCCAACTAATATGAGCTACTATTCACAACTTAGCGTGCTTATTGTTGGTCACAATGAGCTGGTCAGGCAGATTCTAGACCACTTCAACTCATTGTCAAAGTTGGTGTATCTAAGACTTGATGTGAACAACCTTATAGGAAATATCCCAGCTTGGATAGGAAACTTTTCTTCATTGTATGCTCTTAGTCTTTCTAAAAATGATTTTCAAGGAAGTATACCTAGTGAACTTGGTCATCTACCAAGCTTGGGATTTTTTCAACTTTCTGTGAATAATCTTTCTGGTACTATCCCTCCTCTGATTTACAATATATCTTCCTTATACTTTTTTTATGTTGCTCAAAACCGGCTACATGGAAGCCTTCTGCCAGATATTGGTCTTACTCTTCCAAACCTTCAAATATTTTACTGCGCTATTAACAATTTCATGGGAGCTATTCCTGTGTCATTTTCAAATGCTTCTCAACTTCAGGGTCTTGCCTTTAGTGGAAATGGTCTAACTGGGATAGTCCCTCAAAATCTAGGAAGATTGCAAGGCTTGGTTAGACTTTATATTAATTCCAATAAACTTGGATATGTAAAAGATGGTGACTTGAATTTTCTCAGTTTCTTGGCTAATTGTACTAATCTGGAGGTCTTGTATCTTAATAATAATTATTTTGGAGGAGTATTGCCTAACTCAATAGCCAACCTTTCCACCCAACTACAATATCTTACTATCCATGAGAATATGATCCGTGGTGGCATCCTTATTAGTATCGAGATCCTTCTTAACTTAGAATTTCTAGCACTATGTTCTAACTATTTAGGAGGTACTCTCCCCGAGTTCTTTGGAAGCTTCAAAAGTTACAAGTATTATATTTGAATGATAACAAATTTTTTGGGCCGATCCCTTCCTCCTTGGGCAACTTAACTGCATTGACAGAGCTCTTTATGCAGAAGAATAGATTTGAGGGAAATATACCCCCATACCTAGGAAAGTGCCAAAAATTGATTTTATAGAATCTTTTTGGTAACAATCTCATTGGCACCATTCCAAAACAAGTTATTGGTCTTTCTTCCCTTTCAATTTTTTTGGACATGTCTCGCAATTTCGTGATAGGTGCACTGCCATTTGAGGTGGGCAACTTAATACATCTTGCTTGGTTAGATCTCTCAAATAATAAATTATTAGGCAAAATTCCCACCGCCCTTGAGAGTTGTCTTTGTAATACCCCACATACTTTATTTTAGGTTATTATTAAAATTTTCTTTTAATATTATTGATGGGCCGTAGGTATTCTTTTTATTAGTAACTGCAGCCCACTACCTCACTAAGCCCACATCTCTAATACAAATAATTAGGGTTTTATAGGAAGGGTTTTATCAAGAGGCTAAAAGGTATTTTTCTTTGGAGTCTAAAGCACACACAAGTGAAGAGGCAATCAGATTTTTTTTTTTTTTCAAGGTATGATTTCTCATCATTAGAAACAAAGAATTAAAAATTTATAAGTTCATTGGAATCCTTGGAGTTTATAAGTTTATAGGCATGATTGTTAGTTTTATTCGGATATATATATATATATATATATATATATTTATATATAAATTATCCTAGATGGAGCCACGGAATTTCAAGCAATCCGTGGTTTTTGCTTGTATAGGGAATATATATATATATATATATAACAATCCTAGATTAGAACCCATGATTTTTGGGCTTGTGTCTCCTTTTGGTTTTATACGTATAATATATGTGTATATATATATACATATATATTAAACCCTAGGATCCCTACAGATTGTATTCTAGAACAAAGTCAAAATTATAAAGTTTAAATAATGTTTAAGGGATTACTTTCTATTGGGGCTTATATCAAATCATAAGTTTACAATATATTAGTTACTGCCCCTAAGGTTTGATAAATTCAAGGAAACATTTTGGGTAGAGATTCATTGCATTAGTGATATTAATTTGT
Organism: Lithocarpus polystachyus; assembly: GCA_033629205.1. NCBI lineage: Eukaryota > Viridiplantae > Streptophyta > Magnoliopsida > Fagales > Fagaceae > Lithocarpus > Lithocarpus polystachyus. Next base: position 41,292,918 of record CM066168.1, read on the forward strand.
TCAACAAAGTATAATCTTAGTGAATCAGTTTGTATAAGTTCTATAAGTTTTACATTTTGTAGAGGATATTAAGTATATTTCCATGATTGATTATAGGTCCTATTTAAGAGTATTTGAGACTATTTGGAGGGTATTTCAGCTGGACTTTCAGATTGATTCAAGTGCAGTAAGTAATTATGCATAATATGCATAAGTTTTGTCATTTAGGTTCTTAGATGTCAAAGGTTTCCAAAAGTTATATTTTTAAGCTTACATTTTCAAAGTTTATCAAAAAGCATTTTTACACCCTTGAAAGAGAAATTTCGACTTTTAAATGATGTTTTAAAGAAAAACTTTGAATTTCAAATAAAGTTTTGAACATCTAAATCTTACTTAAAAGATGATGTCTAAACAAAATTATTTTCAAAAAGGAATTGAGTTTCAAGATTAGTTTTCTAAAAATGTTCTTGTTCTTTAAGTTTGTTTAAAACCAAGAGATTTCAAAGTCATATTCTTATTTTTTTTCATAGGGTGTTTAAGATGCTTCTTTTAGCAAATTGGGTTTTCAAACTTACTCAGGAATTGTAAAAATATTTATATAAACTCTTCAGTTCTTATTCATTCCCTAAGAGAGTCAAGCATCCTTTAATTTATGTTCTATTCGATATTGTGATCTTTGATATGCTTTTGTATTTGGAATAATTGTTAATATCAAGTAAATTATTATATTTTGTATAAACTTTGCTTTTGTGATATGTGACTCAAAATAAGTGTTTTTAGAATTGATTAGATATATCAGATATATGTGTAAATCCGCTCACAGGATTGTATGTGAGGATATGTGTTGATCCCTCACCAGCAGGGGTTAGATGTTGGTATCCGCTCACAGGATTGTATGTGAGAATATGTGATGTGTATATGTGACACTGTGCTCTGATCAATTATCTATTTGTTTTTGAATGACTTTAAGATTTGATTATATATGTATTAAGTGGTTCTATATATGTTTGGAAAACTATGTTTGAAATTTTGGAAATCAAACTCGTGCTTTACTTGACTCTATTCTGTTGTATATTTTGTATAATTACTTACTAGATGTGTGGCTCACCCCATCAATTAATATTTTCAGATTAAAGTGTAGTTGGGAATATAGAACCTGGGATCGCTTATAAGGTGCAAGGTAGAGCGTGGAAGTTGTAGGCGATTTCAGTGTTACCTGAAGACTTATAGAATTTTAGCTACCTTTATTTTGTAATTCATGTTTTCTATAGTGGAGATTATTTCCAATTTGTGGAGTTTAGACTTTTGTAAGAGGTTTTATTTAAGAGTATTGTTTCTTTGGAGTTTTAATTTATTTTGGATTAATTATGTTTATGGAGTTTTATAAGTTCAGCAGGTTAGTCATGCATCTAAATTCATGTTCCATGGATTTGGGTCGTGACAGTCTTAGTTTGGAGAACCTGTATTTGGAGGGTAATTCATTTCAAGGTGCAATTCCTCAATCTTTGAAGACAGTAAAAGGTTTAGAACAAATAGATCTTTCACGGAATAACTTCTCTGGGAAAGTTCCTAAATTTCTCGAAAAGCTCGTGTCACTTAAGCATCTCAGTATTTCTTATAATGATTTGGAGGGCGAAGTGTCAAGTGAAGGGATTTTTACAAATGCAAGCAAGATTTAAATCTATGGAAATAATGAGCTATGCGGTGGTGTCCAAGAATTACATTTACCATCATGCACTAGGAAAAATCTCTGTTCATTTAGAAAGCTTCTTGAACTCAAAATAATAGTTCTTGTTACTAGTATGGTCAAATTTTTACTAGTTTTGTTGTATTGTTTCCCTACATGTTTTATTGTGAGAAACTCAAGAGAGAGAACATTAATCACATCTTCCTTTGAAGATAGGAAGTTGCATGTCTTATATGCAGAATTGCTAAAATCAACAAATGGGTCTTCATAAAACAATTTGATTAGTTCGGGTAGCTTTGGATTAGTATACAGAGGAATTCTTTTTGGAAATGGCGCATTGTTGCAATCAAAGTATTGAACCTTCAACAAAAAGGAGCTTCCAAGAGTTTCATTAACGAATGCAATGCTTTTAGAAGTATACGTCATCGCAATCTTTTCAAGATTATCTCCGCTTGCTCAAGCATTGATCGTGAAGGAAATGGCTTTAAAAGTCTAATTTTTGAGTTTATGCCCAATGGAAGTCTAGATCAATGGTTGCATTCTAAAAATGATCAGCAACATCAAAGGAAGAGTTTGAGATTTATCTAACTGAACATAGCTATTGATGTTGCTTATGCATTAGAATATCTTCATCACCTTTGCCAAACCCCAAGTGTTCATTGTAATCTAAAGCTAAGCAACATACTTCTTGATGAAGATATGGTAGCTCATGTTGGTGATTTCAGATTGGTGAATTTCCTCTTTGAAGCATCAAACAATCCATCCAAATCTCATACCTTGTCAGTTGGGCTCAAAGGTTCCATTGGATACATTGCTCTAGGTAAATTTTCAACTAGGTGAAGCACATTTCAGTTCTTTATAACATTTTGCATTGATATTAAAATAAAGTAGGGATTCTTTCAAAAAGTAACAATACACACAAGTTTGACACCACTTTTCAAGTGAAGAAAATTTTTTAACAGCTTTGGCTAGTTGGAGGGAAAAAAAACTTTTGTTTTTTCTAAAAAATCACATACACCACCAAAAAAAAAACCCACATATTCACAAAATTTTATGAAGGGCTATATGTGGCAAAAATCCATAATGCTTTAGTGATTAAAAATTTCCAGCGCATATGACTATTATTTGTTATTGTGTATTTATTGATGTATTGTAAAGTATGGGATGGGTGGCCAAGTTTCAACACTAGGAGACATTTACAGCTATGGGATACTCTTGCTGGAGATGTTTATTGGAAATAGACCAATTGATGAAATGTGCAAAGATGGTTTAAGCATTCACAAGTTCACTGCAATGGCTTTTCCCAAACATGTCATGGATATAGTTGACCCATCAATATTCCTTGAGGAGAATGAAGAAGATGCCAACGGTGACATAGAAGAAATACAAATAATTGAAGAAGATCCAAAAGAATGCTTGATATCAATATTCTAAATTGGATTTTTGTGTTCTAAAACATCATTAGATGAGCAGATTCCAATAAATGTTGTTGTCAATGAAATGAATGCAATTAGAGACAAATTTCTTGAACTTGAGAAGGAAAACAGAAGAAGAAGAGGAAGACAAATGAGCTAGGTATGTTGTTATTATTATTATTATTATTATTATTATTATTATTATTATTATTATTATTAATGGACATATATATTGGCCACTTTCTTATAAGAAAATAGTAATAATAATAACATAAATTTAAAATTGAGGGAACAAATGTAGAAGCAAAAACAAAAGAATATAAATGTACAATGGATATGGTTAATGGGTGCTCTTAGGATATTTGTTAATAAACCATTTTAGTAAACTTTTTATATTATTTTTATTTTTCTGTTCAAGTTGTTTGCGAGAAAGTAAAAAATCAAAGGTGTTTCATTCTTCCCAAATTCTTTTTTTTTTTTTTTTTTTTTCTAATACAAGATAGAAATTCTACTCTAGCTCAATTTAAGTGTATATACATGTGAAGCCTCCTCTTAGAGACTTGAATCCCGGCCCTTGGCCCCTTGTGAAGTGACCATCACACCAAATTCTTCCCAAATTCTATTAGTCATACAGTTGTTGCATTATTAATTAATTCATGTGATTGTCTGTTTTGCAGCATCACCGGAGGTTCGTGCTGGACATAAAGTATAAGGACTATGCGATCTTTACAGTTGACAAGCATATGCTATCTTAAACATTTATGCCTTTGTTTTCCTAATTATCAATGGTAATTTAGATGAATGGCTTAGTGTTATTGGTCAATGACTTTTGGTTAAACCATATTTCTATGTTGTTTTGATTATGGGATTAGGATACATGATCCCTCCTTTGGTTTGTAATATATGTTCCATAGAATTCATGTATCTTTCATTATTCACTATATCTATCAGTGATGCAGTTGTTGCGTTATTAATTAATCCATGTGAATTGTGATTGTTAGTTTTGAAGCATGACCCGATAGGATGGAATCTAAGTAATGAACGTCCTTGATTGAGTATTTCTTAAGCTTGTGATGGCTATAAATATTATATGCTTGTGACATTTTACTGTGTTCTTTACAGTGTACACATATACTGCCTCAGCCATTGTCATTGCTTTCCAAGTGAAAGGTAATTTAGATCATGTTGAGGTGCACGACACCTAGACGTCCAGCCCACATGGAATCCTATTACATATAGAAATAGGTGTACCAATTGCACAAGAAGTCAAAGACTTCTATTCATAATTGAATTAGGAGTGTCAGGCGGCAAAGCTTTTATAAAAAGCTTGGTGCATGTGGTTTCATGAAAAAAAAAAAAAAAAAGTGAGAGAGATTCAAAGAGAGAATGAAGAGTGAAACACAGATTTGGAGCCAACTGTAGAAAAAAGAATAGTGTTTTGTGTCGCACTGAGAGAAAAAAGAAAATGTAATTTTTCTTTTGCTCAAGATACACAAGGAAGATAAATTGGAGTTTATCTAGAATGATTATTTGGGTGCTACAACCACAGAGAGTTGAAGTATTCAGAATGGAAAATCTTGCTACCGAGTTTTGTGGTAAGATTGTATTTTTTTCCTAGAGATATTATTGTATTTTACCAATTTATTATGAACTCAAGTTTTAGGTATAACTTGAGTGTTGTAATCTCTATTTTATTATAGTGAATTGATCGGATTTGCCCTATGGTTTTTTCCTCTATATTGGAGGGTTTTTCACGTAATTTCTTGATGTTCTTGTTGGTTGAATTTTTATTGCTACAGTAGATTTCTATTTTCTTTGTTGCTTGAGTTATATTTAATTTAATTCACACATAGACGAGGATTTATCCCAACAAATCAATGGCTCCTTGTTATTTGTCAATGGCATTTCTTAAACCATATTACTATTTTCTTTTATCATTGATTGTATGATCCCTCCTTTGATTTGTAATTTGTGTTCAATACACTTGGCCTGGGCCTTAATCTTCTTAACTTAGAAATGTTCGTGGGCAGGTATGAATAGTTTTATTGCACCTATTCTTCTGTCATTTTCTTTTCTTGTTTTTTTTTTTTTTTTTTTTTGCTTTAAATTTGGTTTCCCTCTAATAATTATAATTAATCACTAAAATATTACCGATTTCATAGAGCAATTCATAACAAATTAATAACTATCTTTTGGTTTAATTCCTCAATCCCTCACACCCTTTGTACTTTGTACTCACATAGACTTCTCAATCCTTTGGGTCTAGACTACTAAAATTTACTTGATTGACTTATCTAGTATTAGTATTACTCAAAACCTGTAGTTCCTTGACCCAAAAATGTATGTAATAGTTGGTTTTATACTTACTCTAAGTTTCAAATAAAATGTCATTGAAAGAGGGGTAAACTTCTTGCAACAAGTTCAATTATTTGCCAGAAAGTCAAATGGATACTATATCATTAGCATGGGCCGTGGCGAAAAGTAGGGCATGGAGGGTAGAGTGAAACCCACGCTTTTTGCAACGAACTGCATAGATTGGTTTGGTCGATACACCAATCGCTCCACTAGTGGGCTTTTATTGCCTTTGTGATGTCGGCCCAGGAATCTTGGTCAGCTAAAATTTGATGTGATTTGATTTTTTTTTTTTTTTTAATTTGTGTACGGTTGGGTTTTTCTCGTATAGGACAGGGTTTTCCTGCGCATGAATTCAATAACGAATTTCACCCAAAAAAAAAAAGAAATTCAATAATGAAGAGCAGAAGACTAGGCTTTGTTTGGTTGGAGGAGAGAAAAATTGGGAGGATATAAAATTTTTAGTTTTCCCTCATGTGTGTTTAGTTGGAAGAGTGAAAAAGTAGGAGAGTAGAAAACTCTTTTGTTTGGTTGAGAGAAAAGTGGGAGGATGAAAAATGTAGTTTATATGAATTGACTATTATGTCTTTGTTATAATAAAATACCAAAGGATCTAATAAGTGTGAAAAAAATATGTATAAATTATAAAAAAAAAAAACCATAGACGAGAGCAAGCAAAAATTGGGTAAAATGAATATAAAAAAATAAAAAAACTTACAACTATGAAGAACCTGGAGACCGTTTCCTGTGAAGAACTCTAAGAATATATGGGAAAAAATAAATAAATAATCAAATAGAAAAGGGTCTAATAAAAAGAAAATAACAAAATACCAAAGGGTCTAATAAGTGTGAAAAAAATATGTATAAACTATAAATAAAAAACATAGCTGTTTAGAGCAAGCAAAAACTAGGTAAAATGAATTAAAAAAAAAAATCTTATAGCTATGAAGAACCTGGAGACCGTTCCCTGTGAAGAACTCTGGGAATATATGGGAAAAATAAATAAAAAAGTATTTTTTGAGAATCAAATAAATAAATAAGTAATCAAATAGCAATAAATAAGGTGGAACATAACGAGGACAAGGCACACACACAAAAAAAAAGGGTGGAGGGTGGGGGGGGGGGGGGAAAGGAAATACGAGAACGTGGAGATGTGCAATGTGTAAAGATGAGAGTATTTGTGTAATTTAATACCCATATCATCTTTTCTCCTTAGTTTTCCTCCCAAATTGGGAGGACAAAATTTTGTAGGCCCGGAGGGAAAATTTTCCACACCATTTTTTTTTTCCCTCTTGTTTTCTCTCCTGAACCAAACAAGGGAAAATTTCATTTTCCACCATATTTTCTTCTCCTTCTTTTCCTTCCTCCTTGTTTTCACCCCAACCAAACGAGGCCTAGAAGTAATGGGCTGCTACTTAATTGTGTAATAAACAAGGACTGGGCTGACATAATGGGCTCCTATTCTTCGTTAAAAACTTTAAATCCCTTACACTAGGAATTCTCGAGGATATTGGATTTTTGCTTTTATTTTGTAAAAAATCTAGCACAATATTTATGTTTTGAAACTATTTAGATCCATGTCCCTATTTTAGTACTTGATTTTAAAAAAATCAAGTTATAAGTGGAACTTGACATTTGCAATGTCGAATTCTATGCATATTTTGCTACTTAATTTTTTTTTTTTTAATTTAAGTGAAACTCGACTTTGCTAAAGTTGAGTTTCAATTAAAAATTTACATATAACTCAATTTTGAAGATATCGTTTTATACCGAACTCGATTTTTGTTAAAATCGAGTTTCAAAAACAGAGACACATACCTAAATAATTTTAAAACATAGACATATTGCTATTATTTTTGCAAAATAAGGGCAAAGCCCAATATCCCCAGGAATTCTCATAATCAAATTGTACTAGTTCAAATATAAACTAAATAAAGTCATGGAAAATGGAATAAAAAAGGAAAAGCTTGCATTAGTATATTGTCCCCAAGCATTTTATAGAAAAATGAAATAATAGAATATAATATAAATTTCATTTGTTTGGTTGAAAAGGAAAATGTGGGTTGTGTGAATTTATTTAAAGGGATTGGAATATGACAAAAATGATAGTTAGTGGGTAGGGAAAAAAAAGTGGTATGAAATGACAATTAAGTCAATTTGACTTTATTACCCATTTTCACGGTTTCACCCCCAAGTTTTCTCCCCAATTTGGAAATAAAACAATTTGATGAGTTAAGAAAGAAAACACCTAAACCCTATCATTTTCTTTCTTTTTTTTTATGTTAACCAAATAATGGAAAATTGAGTTTTCCACCCAAAGTTTTTCATCCCTTTTTTTCACCTCAACCAAATGGAGTGAAAGTCCTATATGAAAAAAAGAAAAAGAAAAACTTTAAAAAGTTGAAAAATAATATAAAATAGTTGAGCTCAAACATTTAAAATATGAGACAAAGCCTTAAAGGCTCAATTGAAATTCTCCTAGTATAATAAAATGGAGGATAGTTTTTTGTGTATAACCTTCACAATTGAGTATAATAGGCTATAGCCTATGCCTACACGTACACCTTAGGTTTTGGCAGCTTTTTGCAGCTTTATTGTTATAAGTGTTATCACTTATCAATTTATCAATATACTCATCAAATATATTCAGATATTAGTCTATTTAATCGGTCAAGGGATTGAGATGAGTCCGGCGACTTGAGCTAATTATCACTTTATCACTCACTTTTATAGCTTTTATCCTTTGCTTTGGTTTTCTAATTATTTTTTATGTCAATTTGTTTATGTGATCTAAATTATTCTTGCAGAAGCTGTGTATTTATGGGTGTGAAAAAATTGTAGAATTTTAGTTGAAGTAGAATTTTCAAGCTCTTGAAACAAATATCTAATAGAGTTTTATTTAAATTAAACTATTGTAACACTTGATAAGATAATTACACGTTGAAGAGAAATAATAAATATCTAAGATATAAAACCTATAATAAAAAGAATCTAAAATAAAAAGAAAAAAAATAGTGGTGATGTGGAAAATTATGGGAGCTTAATTTGTTTATGTGATCTAAATTATTCTTGCAGAAGCCGTGTAACTATAGGTGTGAAAAATTGTAGAATTTTAGTTAAAGTAGAATTTTCAAGCTATTGAAACATATATCTAATAGAGTTTTATTTAAACTAAACTATTGTAACACTTGATAAGATAATTACACGTTGAAGAGAAATAATAAATATATAAGATATAAAACCTATAATAAAAAGAATCTAAAATAAAAAGAAGAAAAAAAATAGTGGTGATGTGAAAAATTATGGGAGTTTAAGAGGCTTCAATTATATATATATATATATATATATATATATATATATATAGACGAAGAGCCTTCACTGTATTATGGTCAGGCTAAAAACACAAATCAATTCTTATTTGTATCTTTAAGCACGAGAGCCATAGGACTTATACCCAAGATTTCCAAGCTTATGACTCTAGATAAAAATTTCCAAACTTCTGCCATTGTTGCACTTCTAGGAGCTTCGCTACGGCAACTTTTTGGTGACTTTAAGGCAACACTACCACTATCAATAAACTCCCCTATTTAAATTCCAGGAATCCATAGAAACAAAGGCATGTTATTTGGATATGTGTATGGAAATTCTTGCAATCAAACTTCTTGTAGTTTGAATATGTCTCTTAGATCAACACAATTTCAGTGTTTCTTGATTCTAAAATGAAATTCTCAGAATAAGGTTTCCATCATTATGCACAATTGTTTTCTCGAGTGGTTGGACATTTGATGGCATTTAAAATTGAAGGCAAAAACCAAGTGTTCCCTAGCAATTTGGTATCAACTACCTGTTAAACTTTGGACCACAATTGCCAAAGTTTCTTCTATCATAGTCGATACGTTTGTACATTGGAGCTAGAAGTATTACAACTCCTATTTATGAAATAGGATCTAATCCTATGTTTTTCCATCTAATTTATTATTTTAGCATACATTTGTACACCTAGAACATATTTATTATTGATTTTAACCTGTAAAATGTTTGAATTGTGAGTTATTGAAGAAAACATTTCACATACATAGATTTTCCTGTTTAAATAAACATTTTTTAATATATATAAAAGATGACTTTTTTTACAAAATATATAAAAGATTACTTGAATATATAATGTCCACTGTTTCAAAAAAAAAATATAATGTCCACTACATATTAATTGTTTATATATATATATATATATATTTATAAATTTTATCATCAATTGTCTATACCAATAAGTTTATTGGACCAGAAGTAATTTTATTAGTTGAAAAAAAAAGGTCTAGAACATGGCAACTACATATCCTAACTCATAACCTTTGCATGAAAAAATTCATCCACCTTCAAAGCTAGCACAACAATCTTTTCAACTTAAATTATTATATGAATTGTTAATCCAAATTCTACTAATTTTCTTCACAATTCACATATGGCTCAAGTTACATCATCCATAATGAATCAACTACCTACTTATTATGCAGGATGATACCTCCCCAAGTATCATCCCCAAGTCTCAGAGCTCCAATTCAAATGAAGGTGGATAAATGTTCAAGTACTCGTAGAATTTCTAACCATTGTTAAAAAAAAAAAAATATATATATATATATATATATATATACAAAATAAAAAACATGTAACATGCACCAACAAAATTACAAACTCGCTTTAAAAAAAAAAATTGTAACTTTCTACATTTTATGACGAGATCACTTGATCTGTGCAATGGTGCGAATGCCCAACATCCAATAGTTCTGTTGAAACACACAGTTAAGTTCATAGTTATTAAACCTAGACCGGAGGTTGACCCCGTTTATAAGCCAGGTCATTGGATCGCTGGTTCAACCAGTGAGTTAACGGTTAAACCATAGGGTCAAATAAAAAGATTTTAAAAATTATATATATATATATATACATATATATATATAAGTTTGAGAAATCATAATATGAATATGTAAATTAACACAAAAAATGCATATGCCTAAATTAAACTCGATGTTATAATTCAAAATCAAGGTTTCACAAGTAATAGTATTAAAAATTCTATAAAATTCATAAGCAAAATAAACAAATATCATAAGATTGTAACAAAGTTTTTGCTAAATAAAATTTTATTACATGTCTTTAAATTCAGCATATTAAAAAAAAAGAAGACAAATCTCAAACTACATAAATAAAAGAAGAGAAAAAAAATGTCAAAGACTTAAACTTAAAGCATTAAACAAATAAAACACAAAAAACATAAACAAAAGAAGAAGAAATAAAGTTTAAGCAATAACTATATAATATATACTGATATATTCATACATATATGCTAACTAGTTATATGAAACTAGAAAGTGATATGTTCATAGTAGAAAATTGATGCACAATTGCAAGTTTGGGGAACTAAAAACTGAAAATTGATGCTATGGTGAAAAATGATTGGTAGACTAGTGTGAATCAGCAAAGAAATGAGAGAACAATGCATTTTTTAAAAATATTTCTTTAGGTTTTATCTTACTTAAATTACCATATTATCATATTAAATAATTAAAAAGTCAATGGGATGGACCTATTAATGTAATTTTGCATAATTTACAAACCTAGCCAGGTCATTAAAACCCAGTTGGGTTATTAAAACCCAACTGGGTCACACGGTTTGCTTAAAACTCATTCGGTTTTATCGGTTTTGACCAAGTTTTGTGCACATTCGATCTAATTGATGACTCGGACTGGTCTATGTGTCGGGTCACTGGGTTACCGGTCTGACTGGTTGGGCCGAGCCGGGTTTAATAACACTGGTCAAGTTCCGTTAAAGACTTTAAGATTGTCCAATAGCGTTGCAGAGTGCGGGCAAAATTTGCTAAATAGTACATTTTAGGAAAAAAAAAGTTTTGATGAATAGCATGCTTTTGAAGTTATTGAGTTAGTTAAACTTTTTTAGAACTTGAGTTTGGCAAACTCGAGTTCAAACCTAAAATCGACTTTACTAAACTCGAGGTCCAACTAGTATAATTCTGACGTGAAATTAAAAAAAAATCATGTGGAGCTGTTAAAAAGATTTACCTAGTTGGAACTCAAGTTTGCTAAATTCGAGTTTCAATAATCAAATATTGCAAAGCCCCAGTATTTATTACTGGTCAGAATTGGATAATACCAGAATTTCGGTTTATACAGGCACCATAATATCATATAAATTATTAAAAATATTAATAGTAATTAGAATAATATCTAATTTAAATTGTATAAAATTCGATATTATTCTAATAGAAATACTATATATAGTTAACAATAACTATATAGTGGAATTAGAATATATACATCTAAATTTAATCATTCAATTTTAATAATAATAAAATAAATATTGTTATTATCAAAAAAAAAATTATTATCCAAATAGCATTATAAATATTATAGAAAATTTCTACTATTTGTAAATAATAATACATTATAAATAAAAATAAATAGTATAATAAAATTAATTAATTAATATATTTTTTTAATTTCATTTTTAAATAGTTAAATATAAGAAGTAGTATACTGTATCCCAAGTCACAGCGTCTCACTTTCTAGTCTCACACAGTAAGCGTCTTCCTCAGTTTCCTCAGCTCCTCCCAGAGGCGGCTCCAGGAATTTTTTTCAGTGTCTTCCTCAAGCATAAATTGTACAATCTAATAAAAAGGAAAATTTGTATATTGACAACAACAACAATAAAAAAACACGTAAATACATAAAGTTTACAATTGCCTTTTACGAGTTTTTATATTTTGAAATCATTGCATGATAGTCTCATTATTAATGTTACAATAAACTATAAGTTCATTTGAAATATTAATAATGTGGGGTCTGGGTTTGAATTCTTGGCCTAATAAAGTGTATGGACCCAAGCCCAAGAAGCCCGAACAATAAATTTGTAAAAAAGTGGGTTGGAAAGCTGGGCTGTAGTGAGTTAAGTAATAGATCAGTAGGTTAGGGTAACAAAGAAAGGAAGATTATAGACGTTTACTAAAGAAAAATGTCCTCGGCAAAGTCCGAGGAGATTTATTCTTTTTCTATTGCCTTTGAAGCTCTATTACAAGTCTTACTTTCAGTTTTTTCCTCCCCCTTTCTATAGGGGTCTCTTGCATTATATATCCCCCTCCTGATGATCTCAACCTTCCACTTGTTGATCATCCAAGTTACCACTTGAGTTCTCGTCCCATCAGACACCCTTATGGTTCCTCGTAGGTTGCAATTGCCAATGTATTACTATTCAGGGGTCTTCTCCTCATAAATTTGGTCAGAAAAGTAGCTGCAGGCATTAAATGTGGTGGTAATAGTTTTCCTTTAAATACCTCCTAGTTTCCGCTTGTTGTTGTGCTCGAGGTGTACGTACCTGCCGCCGAAACTTTTTAGAAGCTCGCCTTGGCTCATGAGATCCGAATCTGGCCCATGCCTAACCTGTCCGAGGAGGCATTGCTCCTTGGACAGGGCCCAAGGCCCAACACCAAATTTGGGCCTTTGCCCTTACAATAGCCCCTCAAAAAGCCCAATTTTTCCCTCTTATCCGAGGAGAAGATTGGGGTTTTGATTTTTAGAGGATCGCGCTGCTCATTTCTCGGTTCGTACGTGCGAAATCTCCACTTTGCGCACCTCTTTATTGCAACTGAAGCTTCATAATCTGCGAAGGGCTATTAAACACTCCAGGTGGCATTATGTTCCCTACATCCAGCAGTGGGGCGTCAATCTAACGACTGATATCTATCTTTGGGACTTGAGCGGGATAACTTCCATGCGATCTCCCCTTCTATATAAAGCCTTGAGTGAGATTGGTTGCTGCTCACTTTGCGCGTTCTCAAGTCTTCCAGTGATCTCAGGCAATCCAACTTTCCCGACCCTACACAAACTTAAGCCTTTTTTACTCTTTTTCCCAAGAGATTACCAAAAAGACTTTCCTAAAGGCTTTAGATTTGACCTATTAACTTGATTTCGTAAGTATCAATTTCTTCAAACTTTATTTTCTTTTCTCGGTCGTGCTCCTCGGACTTCTTCTCCTATCGGACGCCTTTCCCTTGCCATCCACGATTACTTTCATGGGTAGATTTAAGTACTTAGTGGATTCCTCGTCCGGGATGGAGGGTTTTATGGCTAAATACCGCATTCCACAGGGAGTGGACTTACAATATTGTCCTTCAAACCATATTCTGACCAAAAGAGGGACGGGTGAGGTTGTCATTCCGATGATTGCTTTTATAGGAGGAGGGATGACACTCCCCATGGGTAGGATAACCAGAGATTATCTGCTCAACCACAGGTTATGCCCCCATCGGTGCGCCCCCAACATGTTTAGAATTTTAGGGAGTATAGATGCCCTAAATGAACAGATGAACCTTGGGCTTACATGGCATGACGTTGCTCACATGTATGAGTGCCATGCCTTCTCCGGGGGGTATTATCTTAGGTCCCGGTCCGAGGAGGTGAGGCTGATATACTGCCTTCCCAAGTCCAACAAAGGCTTGAAGGACGACTATCTGGTCGTCTTCGGAGATTGGCACTGCCTAATTAGGGCGAGAAAGCCAGGTGGGGTACCTCAGGTTTAGGTCCCTCGGCCGAGACCTTAGCTTTCCAAGATAAAATATTATTATTTATTATTTACTTTTTTTTAAGCATTTGACTCCTCGGACAGTGGTTGCTATTGGTCTAACTTAGGTTCTCTTTTCGGATGTTTTTGCAGACAAGGGTCACGTTTCTCCGAAGCTCAGCCTCGTCAACGTCCCAGCGCTCAATTACCTACTGAGGTCGAAGGTATTTGAAAGTGAAGACGGACAGTTGCGTGCTGCCCACTTGATTTTGGACTACAGACCCATATCGCGGGATTTTCAGGATGTAGGCTAAGCCATAAGAGTGGGTAGTCCCAAGCTTGCCCGAATAGACATTTCTAGGCCTAGGTTTTTGGCCAACAAGGACGTTCCCCCGGTCATTCTACCACTTCCACCTGCTCATAGGCAGCTAGCTGCTCCGAGTGAGGAGCCAGCATCGTCCCTCTAATCTTTAGACGCCGAGATCGACCAGTTTAATTTGAAGAGGAGGTAGGACCAGCAGAAAAGCCCGTTGAGGTTTCGGACTCCGAGACCGAGCTTGAAGAATCCTTTGTTGTTCCTCACCCGAGGTTATTGCTTGCTCGGCTAGACACTAACTCTGTCGAAGAGGAAGGCATGGACTTGAAGCAGAAGCCAGGCTTGAGGGGGATAATGGCCAGTAGGAACAGAGGGGAATCGACCTCCAAAGAAACTGCCAAGACTTAGATTGCCCCTACTCTACCTCTTGCTCCCCCTCAGCTCCCTGCTGATCCTAGGTTGAAGGTCAACCCGAACCTGAGGAAGAAGAGGCTAGTAAAGGACTTAGAGGAAGGTGAGATGGCGGCCTAAAAGGGGGGCAAGCAGTAGAGGAAAGCCAAGGACCCCTAGGATAAGAGGGGCCGGTCGGTGGAGACCCGAAAGGAGGTTGACACAAATCGAGGGCAACGCACCTGGGCCCCTCGGCTTAAGGTTGACGGTGCTGTTATCCCCTGGGACGCCACTATCTAGGAGTCTCAAAGGGAGCAGGCCGGCGTCCTTGCCGAGGCTTTAGAACAGCCTCTCCTTCTCCCGAGGGACATGGAGAGCCTTAGGCGTATCAAGCAGCCTGACCTTTTCATGTCTCTGAAGAGGGACCTGGCGATGGTAGGTTGACAAGCGTCCTTACTTGCCTAATACTTAGCCGTATGCCTATTTACACGTGCGTATTCTGATAAATTCTTTGTTGTTTTAAGTAGATTACCCAGCAGGTTTATGTGGCTGACAGGCCGAGGAGTGTGTTAAAAGGGCCAACGACGATGCTAGGGCTGAGGCCCACTCCCAGCTTGAGGCTGAGAAGCGATCGGGTGCTCTAAGGCGAGAGCAGGCCGAGAAGCTTAAGGAAGCAGACAAAGCTCACCAAAGTGCCTTGGCGGGTCTAAAAACTGTTGAGAGGCAGGCTGAGGACCAGCGCCAACAGCTGCATGTAACGGAGATAAACCTAGCCACAGAAAAGCAGAATGTCCTGGACCTCAAGGCCGAGCTGCAAAAGCTTAAGGACGCAGCTTGCGTGGCCAGGGAAGCCGCTGAGGCTACCGTATCGGCAGCTTATGATCGCGGGATGCGGGACATGAAGGCTCGGCTGGCAGAAGAGGTGGCCGTTGTGTGCAGGGACTACTGCACCGAGTCTAAGGGGGTGGCCATGGACCTGGCGGGAGTTCCTGCAGACTTAGAGCTTAGAAGGGCCGAGAGTATTTTCTTCCCAGAAGATATTCGATAGATTCCAAATGCGGCCCTTCCCACCGAGCAACCCCCTACTACTCAAGCTCCTTCTTTCGGGGTCGAAGCTCCGGAAGGTGCTGGAATAAGTGAGGAGGCTCAGCCACCTTTGTAGGACAAGTCTTCCGAGGACGCCTTCACAATTAAGGCTATAGTCTCCCAAGTCGAGGGCGCGGCAGCGAAATCTAAAGCTGATGATGTCCCTTCATAGGCTGCCATCCTCGAGACGTACTTCCCTCAAGCCAAGGCCTAGACTTAGGATTTTTGTTTTATATCTTTTGTAAGGGCAGTTTGCCACCAAAAAATAGTGTACCCACCTTTGTGTTTAATAGAAATGTTCTTCCTTTTCATTCACTGCATTCCTTTTCATTACTAATAGTATACTGCTAACAATCTAGATAACCTGACCAAGTACTAGTATATATTGGCACATATACTAACCAAGTACTAGCTTATTGCTACTATTACTGATATAACACTATTTAATCACTTGCAAAAAGTAACTTCGTGTTAATTTCTCCTAAGCATTTGGTCTGAGGACACAGCCATGCCCTTGGTTCTGTTTGAATACTTATAAAAAGTAACTTAATGTTAATTTTCCCAACGCATTTGGTCCGAGGATACAAGCATGCCCTTGATTCTGTTTGAACACTTATAAAAAGTAACTTTGTGTTAATTTCCCTAACGCATCTGGTCCGAGGACACAGGCATGCCCTTGATTCTATTTGAACACTTATAAAAAGTAACTGAGCGTTAATTTCCCCAACGCATCTGGTCCAAGGACACAGGCATGCCTTTGGTTCTGTTTAAACACTTATAAAAAGTAATTTAGTGTTAATTTCCCCAACGCATATGGTCCAAGAACACAGGCATGCCCTTGATCTGTTTAAACACTTATAAAAAGTAACTTAGTGTATAGCACGAGTCATTCAAATAAAAGACAAGCGAGTAACAAAGGAAACTTTCATTAATGGTAGTACCTTTTCAGGTTATTTACATTCCAAGGGTGCAGTATAATTTTTTCATCTAAGTCTTCCAGGTAGTATGCACCTATGCCTGCCACCGAAGTGATGCGATACGGACATTCCCAATTCGGTCCCAGTTTTCCCCAAGCGGGGTTTCTGGTGTTACCCACAACCTTCCTCAGCACTAGGTCTCCCATTGCTAGGGGCTTCAGCTTCACATGGGCATCATAACCTTGTTTGAGTTTGTTTTGGTAGTATGCCAGTTGGACCCTTGCACTTTCCCTTCGTTCTTCGACTAGATCTAGACTTTTCTCCAGCAATCCATTGTTAGTGCTCTGATCGAAAGAGGTGGTTCTTAACGTTGGGAAGCTGGTCTCTAATGGAATAATGGCCTCGGCTCCATAAGTTATTGAAAAGGGAGTTTCCCCTGTTGATCTTCGTGGTGTCGTCCGATACGTCCAGAGGACATGTGATAATTCTTCCACCCACTTTCCCTTCGCGTCATCTAGCCTCCTCTTAAGTCCGTTTACTATGGCCTTGTTTACGACCTCGGCTTGCCCATTCCCTTGGGAGTAAACGGGAGCGGAGTATCAATTTTTGATCCCAAAGCTGCAGCAGTACCGTCTGAAGGCTTTGCTATCGAATTGAGGGCCGTTATCCGAGATAAGGGTATGAGGGACCCCAAACCAGGTGACGACATTTCTACAAACGAACTTCTTGACATCTACATCTCTGATGTTTGCCAGAGGTTCGGCTTCTACCCACTTGGTGAAGTAGTTCGTGCCAACAAGCAGGTATCTCTTATTCCCGGCGGCTTTGGGAAAAGGGCCTACGATGTCTGAACCCTACTAAGCGAATGGCCATGGACTGGACAGGGGATTGAGGATTCTACTCGGCTGATGTATGTTTGGTGTGAACCTTTAGCATTGGTCGCATTTCCTAACATAGTCCTATGCTTCCCTCTGCATATTGGGCCACCAATAGCCTTGGGTAATGGCTTTGTTCGACAAGGATCTCCCTCCAGTATGACTTCCTCAGATCCCCTCATGCATTTCTTCTAGAAGTAACTCTGTTGCTTCAGGGTGTATGCACAGTAGATATGGCCAGGAGAAAGAGCGTCTAAATAGTTTCTGATCCTCAGACAACCAAAGCCGTGAGGCGTTCCTTCGAACCCTGTTGGCTTCCGCCTTGTCCTCAGGCAGGATATCGTCCTTCAAGAATAGTGTTAGGGGGTCCATCCAACTGGGCCCTACCCTGACTTGGTGGACGCGGGTCACCTCCTTCTTCACCTCTTTTAGTGCGTGTAAGTCCTCCATGAGAATGATCCGAGGCAAGATCTGCGCTAAGGAGGTAACAAGTGTGGCCAGAGAGTCGGCATGCATGTTTCCACTTCTAGGGATGTGCTGTAGGATAAAAGAATTGAAATGTGACTATAGAAGTTTGGCTTGGCCTAGGTATTCTTGAATTCTTCCATCTCTTACTTCCAATTCTCCGTTTACTTGGCCAACGACCAGTCTTGAGTCCGAGTACATGTTTACTCTCTTTCCGCCAAGCTTCTCGACCATGGACATCCCTTTTAGTAGGGCCTCATACTCAGCTTCATTATTAGTGGCCGAGAAGTCTAACCTCAGTGGTTTTTCGATTACGAGCCCTTCAGGAGAGACTAGGATGAGCCCCACTCTGGAGCCTTTCTAGTTCGCCACCCTATCAACATATACTCTTCAGCATGTGGATCCTTGGAGAGAGATCATGCCGACTGACTTTTAGTTCATGTCTGATATCTCGGCTACTCCTAACGAGGGTTCGGCGAACTCGGCCACTAAATCAGCAAGGACTTGGCCCTTGACGGAGGTACGAGGCTTATATTTAATGTCGAAAACCCCTAGAATCGTCCACCATTTAGCAATTCTCCCCGTATAGTCAGCACTCCTAAGTATGGACCTGAGCGGGAGCTGCGTCAGAACGATAACCGTGTATGCTTGGAAATAGTGGGGGAGCTTTCGTGTAGTGTGAACCACAGCTAAGATAGCTTTCTTTAATGGTAAATAGCGAACCTCGGCTTTGTGCAATGATTTGCTTATGTAATAAACCGATCGCTGTATACCATCATTCATCCGTATTAGCACTAGGCTTACCGCATGCAGTGCAACGATGATGTAAGCGAACAAGACCTCATTAGCCTCAGGGCTTGACATGATCGACGGTCGAGATAGATATTCCTTAAGCCGTTGGAAGGCCAAAGAGCATTCTTCGGTCCACTCAAATCCCTTCCACTTGTTCATTCGAAGGAAGAATGGTCTGCACCTATCCGCCGACCAAGAAATGAAACGGTTTAGGGTGGCAATCATCCCCGTGAGCTTTTGGACCTCTTTAGGATTCCGAGGTGGTTGTAGACTGTTGATAGCTCTGATCTGGTCGGGACTAACCTCAATCCCCCTGTGGGTTACCATGTAACCTAGGAATTTCCCTGATCCTACTCCGAATGAACACTTGGAGGTGTTAAGGCGTAACTTATGTTTCCTCATAATTTTAAAGACGTCTCTGAGGTCCTCCACGTGCTCGAACACCTCTCTACTCTTCACCACCATGTCGTTTATATACACTTCTATGTTCTTTCCTAACCGTGATTCGAACATCCTGGTCATTATCCTTTGGTAAGTAGAGTCTGCGTTCTTCAACCCGAAAGACATCACTTTGTAGTGGTAGTTTCCAATGGGTGTAACGAAAGCGGTCTTCTCTTGATCTTCTAGGGCTAACGGTATCTGATGATACCCCTGGAAGGCGTCTAAGAAGCTCATCTGAGGATGGCTCGCAGTCGCGTCCACCAGTTGATCTATCCGAGGCATAGGAAAAGGATCCTTTGGACAAGCTTTATTCAGGTTCATGAAGTCTACACAGACTCGCCACTTTCCGCTCTTCTTTTTGACCACGATAGTGTTGGCAAACCACTCGGTATAGAAAACTTCCTTGATAGCCCCCGCTTTCTTGAGCTTTGTCACCTCGTCCCTTACAGCATCGGCGTGCTATTTGGACGGGTGCCGAGGTGGCTGCTTTTTGGGAGTAACAGATGGGTTAACATTCAGATGGTGACAGATGAAGCTCGGATTAACCCCTAGGGCCTTGTAAGCGTCCCACGCAAATACATCCAGATTTTCCCTAAGAAACTCAGTTAATTCCTTCCTCTCCTGAAAAGGTAATTGAGAACCGATTTGGAAGAATCTTTCAGGGTTATCACCAATAACCACCTTCTCTAAGTCCTCACATTTTGCTCCCTCGGCGGGCGCCCCAACAGGTGGTCCCGAGTCCTTTGATTGCTAAGCTTTTTTAGGCAGAGGTCGAGGGCTCTACTTCGGGCCGATGCGAAATGGCCACCACCGAACATTGCCTTGCCGTGGTTTGACACTCGACAACTTCCATGACCTGCCCTCCGGAGGAAAATTTCACCTTTTGATGCAAAGTGGAAGCGATAGCCCCTAACGTATGAAGCCAGGGTCTAGCGTCGATGGCCGTGTAGGGCGAGTAAGTGTCCACCACGATAAAGTCTACTTCCACTACCTCTGGGCCCGTCTGTACGAGTAACCTAATTTGGCCTTTTGGGATGACCATCTTCCCATCAAAACTGACCAAGGGGAAGCTGTAGGGTGTTAGATCCTTAAGTCTAAGGCCCAGCCCCTTGTAGAGGTCGGGATACATAATTTCGGTGCCACTATTGTCGTCCACCATCACCCTCTTCACGTCATACCCTCCGATTCTAAGTGTCACCACCAAAGCGTTATCACGAGGTTCTGGGCCCATCTGCACGGGTAATCTAATTTAGCCTTTTGGGATGACCATCTTCCCATCAAAGCTCACCAAGGGGAAGCTGTAGGGTGTTAGATCCTTAAGTCTAAGGCCCAGCCCCTTGTAGAGGTCGGGATACATAATTTCGGTGCCACAATTGTCGTCCACCATCACCCTCTTCACATCATACCTTCCGATTCTAAGTGTCACCACCAAAGCGTTAATGTGAGGTTGTATGGTTCTGATCTTGTCTTCCTCCGAAAAACTCAACACTAGCAAGCCGTTCACTTTAGCCCTCTTTTGATTCGAACCATTATTCTCGGCTGACAACCGGGCCACAGACATCACCTTGGATAGGCAGGAGCCGGTCCTTCTCTGGGCTTCAAAGATGACGTTTATCGTGCCTATAGGGGGTCTTATGGTTGCGTTGGCTCAGGGCTGGCCCTGTACACCACTGGAATGATGCAGGAGGTGTCCCAATCTCCCTTCTCGGATGAGCTAGTCTAGGTGATTCCACAAGTTTCTGCAGTCCTTTGTGGTGTGCCCCGTTTCCTGATGATATCGGTAATACAGGTTCCTATTACGCTTCATGGGGTCCCTCGCCATCTTGGGTGGCCACTTGAAGAATGGTTCGTGCTTGATTTTTTTGAGGAATTAGTGCACTAGCTCTCGGAACATGGTATTAACTGCCTGCAGATTAGTAGCTCCGAGCTGCCCGGCAAACTCCCCCCTCTGCCGACTATTATTGTACCGGTCGGACATGAAATCCCTCCGCTCTTGGGGGATAACCTTAGCCTTTCCCTTCCCCTACATCTGGTCCTCCTCGACCCTTTTGTACTTATCACTCCGGTCCATAAGCTGGCATACATTGGTAACTGGCTTGCCTATGAGGGACTTCCTCAATCCGTGCTCGGTTGGGAGGCCAAGCTTGAAAGTACCGACAGCAACATCATCAAGATCCCCGTCTATTTCACTAAAAGTCTCCCAGTATCTGTCTGAGTAGGCTTTTAGGGATTCCCCTTCTCGCATGGATAGGGACAGCAGTGAGCCTAGGGGCCGTGGGACTCTGCTACGCGTGATGAAACGAGAGCTAAATGCCCTGTTTAGTTCCTTGAAAGAGTTTATGGACTCGGCCTTCAGACCATCGAACCACTTCATTGCCACGGGTCCCAGGCTAGATGGGAAAACTTTGCACATTAAAGTATCGTTCCTGGAATGGACAGCCATCCTCTGGTTGAAGTGGCTAACGTGCTCCACGGGGTCCGTTCGACCATTACAAATGGTGAACGTTGGTTGGTGGAAGCGTCGCGGAAGCTTCGCTGCCTTAATCTTACGCCAGAAAGGTGACTTGGAGATCTGGTGCAATGCTTTGCTCATGGCGTCGTTTCCCGGGCCTCTATGAGACAAGCTCTCGTGCTTACGCTTGTGATAGTACTCCTCTTCATTAGAGAAAGACTCGCTTGGGGGAGTTCTTGACCTTTGTCTATAGTCATCGTCCCCCTTGTCCCCGGAGGAGCTGTTAGAGCTGGAAAAGTCTCGCTTTCGCCAATGCGTCGTGTAACTTCCCCTTTAGCTCATCGATTTGCAACTATAAGGCCCTATTGTCATTGGACCTTCGGGAGGCATGGCTTTTCACTCCAGATTGGCTTCTGTTCGCGTGCATGGTATGTACACTTCCCTCACGATCTCTCTCACATTCAAGGTTAAGGAAACAGTCCTGTTGTTGAGACTCTACAGACTTTGCCTGACGTGGATTTGACCTCACCATGGTTGTCCGTTACACTCACTATTCTTCGAAGCTTTCCCACAGATGACGCCAATTGTGGGGTCTGGGTTTGAATTCTTGGCCCAATAAAGTGTATGGACTCAAGCCCAAGAAGCCCGAACAATAAATTTGTAGAGAAGTGGGTTGGAAAGTTGGGTTGTAGTGAGTTAAGTAATGGATCAGTAGGTTAGGGCAACAAAGAAAGGAAGATTATAGACGTTTACTGAAGAAAAATGTCCTCGACAAAGTCCGAGAAGATTGATTCTTTTTCTATTGCTTTTGAAGCTCTATTACAAGTCTTACTTTCGGTTTTTTCCTCCCCCTTTCTTTAGGGGTCTCTTGCATTATATATCCCCCTCCTGGTGATCTCGACCTTCCACTTGTTGATCATCCAAATTACCACTTCAGTTTCCGTCCCATCAGACACCCCTATGGCTCCCCGTAGGTTGCGGTTGCCAATGTAGCACTGTTCAGGGGTCTTCTCCTTATAAATGTGGCCAGAAAAGTAGCTGCAGCACATTAAATGTGGTAGTAATAGCTTTCCCTTAAGTACCTCCTAGTTTCCGCTTGTTGTTGTGCTCGAGGTGTACGTACCTGCCGCCAAAACTTTTTAGAAGCTCGCCTTGGCTCGTGAGATCCAGATCGCCTAACTTGTCCGAGGAGGCATTGCTCCTCGGACAGGGCCCAAGGCCCAACACCAGATTTGGGCCTTTGCCCCTATAAATAAAATTATTGATTATTGTTGTTTAGTTTTGTCATTAATTTGTTTGTCTTTTATAAACTACAATTTGTTATATTGTTGTTTCATTAATTATAAAAATATTACTTTCTCAAAAAAAAAAAAATTGTTGTTTAGCCTAACATAATTTAATTTGTTTGTCTTTTATAATATATTGATTAATTAAATTATTAATTATTGTTTATTAGTTGCTTCTCTCAATTAATTATTGGTTAATTAAATTATTGCTTATTAGTTGCACTAGCACACACCCTATATGCATTTACTTCCCCCAATTCAAATATCTCACCTCGGCCCCATGCCCCCCCAATCCCAAGAACCAATTAAATAAATTCACAATCACAATATACTAAATACACTAAAAGAAGATTCTAAAAAATAAAAAATAAAAAAAATACACTAAAAGACAATTAATTGTATTTCACTAACACCAACACCAACACCAACCGTCTCCAACACCATTGGATAAAGCCAAAATATTAATAAAGTGATAAGGTAAAGGCAGAAGGCTTACGGATACAGATTAAAAAAAAAAAAGGCTTACAGATGAAGCCAAAAACAAGGGAAAATATTAAATAGGGGCAAATGCACTAAGCAATTAGATAAAAAGTCTCAAAGAGAGAAAGAATCTAATTTGCTTCCTTTTAGTCTTCAGATAATAGAGAGAGAGATAGAGAGTCTAAGAGAGAAACCCATACCCATCAATTCGTTGTTGAACATCCACGTCGATGAAGGCATGAACAAATCTTGACCACCGCGACTGCACCAGTCTTGGATGGACGGCGCAGATTGATTCGCCTTCTTATCATCGAGATTTAAGCCCCAAAGGGAAGCGAGGTCGAAAGCTGAGGGGCAGCCAGAGAAGCCTTCAATTGGGCTCCGATCGTGTGAGGCCGACAGAGAGCAACTACCGTAAGCGTCCAAATCACACTCCTGGCAAAGCACGAGATTATCTGAGCTCGAGTTTGAGGCCCAATGTGATGTGCTCTAGTCGCCATTGCCGTTGGTTGTTGTCGTTGAGGCCCAATCTTCGTTGTCGTTGGTTGTTGTCGTTTATGTGCTTTGTTCTAGTTTTGCTTTACTTTTTTTTTTTTTTGATAAATGGTTTTGCTTTACTTGATGAATTTGTTGCTCATGCTCTGGTTTCTTTAGGTTAGGTTGTAATCGTGTATATTGGGTTTTGGTTTTTTATTTATTATTATTATTATTATTATTATTATTTATTTTTGAAAATCCGTGGGTTTGCTACCATGTTGGGTTTACTTTACCTTGTTATTTATTTTTAGATTGGGTTTGTAATCTGTTGTTTAGGATTGATGTTGGGCTTTTTTCCCTTGGTGGGCTTGCTCTGTTACTTTTTTTTTTTTTGCTTGAAAGTAGAATAAATAAAATTTTTTTTGAAGGTGTTCCTAATTTTGGTTGATCGTGTTCCTAATTTTAAGGGTAAACAAATAAATTTTTTTCATTATTATATATAATTTTTTTTTTAGGTTAGGGTGTTCTTGGGAACACCTTGGTTTAAATGTGGCGCCGCCACTAGTCCCTCCTCAGTTTCCTCAGTCCCTTGTCTTGCTCAGTCCCTCGTCTCTCTCAGTGCCTCCTCTCTTCGTCTCTTTTATTTGCTTCGTCATTGTGTCATCCCTTACCTCTTGCTTAACGGACGACGGCCTCTCAACGACAGTGACAAGCAGCGGCACTCCATTAGAAAACAACGCAAGCTCAAATAATTTGTGAAATTTTTACTGTACTTATTTGTGAAATTTTGTTAGGGTTTTGTTGTCTTTTTCCTCTATTTTATTTCTATTTGATATTAGGGATGATAATTTATATCCGACCTGTAAATATTCGGCTTAACTTGACCCTAATGGGTCAGATCTTATCCGGCTCGAAAAATTATAGAGTCGAGTATAAGTTAAAAAAATAAAAAACCTGACCCTACCCGTTTATATATAAGTTAAAGAAACTAAAATAACAACCCCACCCCCCACACCCCCCCCCCCCCACTCCCCCAACCCCAATATATATATATATATATATATATATATATATATAAAGTTAAAAAAAAAAACCCTAATCCCATTTCGCACAACACAATCACAGCCCAGCCGCCAGCTACTCACTTTCTCCTCTCCCACTCTCACTCGGTCACTCCCTCTCACTCACCCCCAATCTCCGATCTGTCACCGCCGGCCTGATTTGCCTGAAGCCCTTCATCGCCGGCCATCACTTGCACCTCCAGCCGCCTCGCTTCCTCCATGTGTCTTCACCGGACCACATCGTTCTCTATCTTCTTTTTTTTTTTTTTTTTTTTTTTTCTGGGTTCATTTCGCCTCAATCATGTGAGTTGTTTGTGTTTGTATTTGTGATTTTGAAAGGGAAAATCATAAATCTGAAATTTTTGTTTGTGTTTGTGTGTTTGTGATTTTGAATGAGAAAATCATAAATCTGAATTTGTGTTTGTGTTTATGATTTTGAATGGGAAATCATAAATCATAAATCTGAATTTTTGATTCAAGCCTTGAATCTGTGTAACCCTTGAATTTGGGCAAACACATTCTCAAAAATATAACAGCTACTTGTGGTTGTGTGTGTTTAACTAGTTCGGATCTGCACTTGTTGGTTTGTTCATCTTTTTTGTTGGGATTTGATTGATTTCGGACTTGGTAGTTTGATAATGAGCTCTCTCTTGCCATTTCTACAGTGGGTTTTTGTCATGGGTTTGGTTTGAATTGAAATGAAATGAATTTTCTCCCTTTTGTTTCTTTATTTTTAGAATCAATATAATATTTTCTTTGTTTGTGCTTATGGGTTCTCTCCCTCTCTTGAGGCGATGTCTATGCTTATGGATTCTATGCTTATGGATTCTTATCATCCACTGCCAAGTGCAGAGCAGTGGGGTGTGAACAGTGGATTTATTGCTGAACAGTGTTGGTAGGGAAATGTTAACATGCACTGGGGTGTATGTAGAATCTAGCAAACACATTTTCAAAAATAATGAATCCGGGCAAACTCTTTTTTTAATTATTAGGCCACGGTATAGGCATCAGGCAATTTTTTTTTTTTTTTTTTGGGATTGGGCCACGGTTTAGGCCCAAATCGTGGCATGGCTGATGGGGCCCGACAGGCCAGGTTTGGGGTTAAGAAAAAATTCTGTTTAATAACTGGGCCGGGTCTGAGTTTTTGGGGCAGACCCGCCGGATGGGTCCGGGTATGAAAAAACCTGGCCGTTGCCATTTCTATCTTATATGACATAAAAACTTTTTGCAGCATGATGGTTGATCTGTGTCTTCCTCCAACCTCTAGTTCCGACCACAGCACTTCCCCTTTGTTTGTTTAGAATTTGCCGGTCCCCATATTCAAACCCTAACCCTAACCCAGCCTCATGCAAAATATTTGCTCACCTTTTCCCCATCTTGCTCTTCACCTACTCGTTTTTAGGCCAATTAGCCAACTCCAATGTTATCTTGGTTTAAACTATGATACGCATACTAGATAAATGACGATGAAATCCTAGACCTTATTTATAGGTTTTTTTAGTGAATATTACATCAACCTAAATACTATTATGTGCTTAGGCAATGGATATGTAACTTGATCACACTAATGTCTTTATCAATCCATTAACAATGGATATTGACGTTTGAGTTGATGTTGGCGACCGGATTTTCTACTCCTAACATTTATTATAGCAGTGCCTGTTTTGTGACTTATATTTGGCTGTATGTCTGGTCAGAAATTCAGCTGAAAACAAGTTATAAAAACCTACTGGCATTGGATACATGGACCTATAATGAAGGTTAGGACGAGGGTGGTCGAAAGGTGGAAAACCCGGTCGCATAACATCAGCTCGTATGTCCATATCCATCGTTCATGGATTGATAAAAACCTTGGTGTGATCGATTTCCAAATCCATATCCATTGCTTGAGCTCATAATAGAAACCTATTTGGGTTGATGTGATATTTACTAAAAAACTTATAAATTAGGTCTGAGATTTTATCATTATTTACCCAGTATGCCCTATCATGGTAGGGAGGGTTTAAACCTAGGATAACATTGGGATTGGCTAATTGGACTAAAAAATACCCTTGGTGGGGCGCAAGGGCGAGATGGGGAATAGGTGGGCGAATATTCAATCAGCTGAATCAGAGACCTACTTACGGTCATCATCAACCAAGAAGAAAGCTAAGTCCAACAACAGTAGATCAAGAGGGGGAGACTCAAGTCCA
The DNA here is from genome assembly GCA_033629205.1 of Lithocarpus polystachyus. Classification (NCBI taxonomy): domain Eukaryota; kingdom Viridiplantae; phylum Streptophyta; class Magnoliopsida; order Fagales; family Fagaceae; genus Lithocarpus; species Lithocarpus polystachyus. Next base: position 41,320,153 of record CM066168.1, read on the forward strand.
ACATATAGACAATTACAAATGCAATTTTGCTTTTGTCTTTTTCTTTTCAGTGTATTTGTCTTTTACTACTTTCATGCTTAGATTATAATGAAAGCTGATTTGAATAGTGGCACTCTTAATTGTACTTTCAACTTATATACATGCTTTTACAGTCAGTTCGAGAATAGAACGTCCATGGAATCTGTGAGGTTTCTGTTTTTGGCAGGTAGATGAACTGATGCTACCATTTTCAGCTTTATCTTTTGGATTTATTTACAAGCTTTGTTTGTCCTAAGTTTTTAATTTGTTTGCATATGAAAATTCACTTCTCCCCCTCTCCTGCTCTCTTCCACTGTCAGTAAAACGTTTTTGTAACCCAAATAATGAAATGTTCTAAGTATCAAATGGTGTAGGAATGAATGCAGGGCACTAGATTTTTGTGGTGCTTGTGATGTCAGTATGTTGATGGAGGTTAAAATTGCATTTGTACTCTTGAGGTCAGTTAGAAGAGTGGCAGACCTGTAGGCTAAATTACATAGTCCATGTTTGAGTGTTATCTAGAGAGGATATAAAATAAAGGGCTGTCTGGTATCCCACATGATATTCCACAGTTAAGGCAGGCAGACCGAGCTGAAACATGCTACTTAATGTTTAAGGAGCAACTAAGCAAATAGAAACAAAAAGCAACTTCTGAATCCCCTTCAATGTTCTCAGTAATTTTTTCATGCCAGAAAAAAGCAATTTTAATTTCTGGATTCTATGCATTGATCAAGGTCCTCACAGTGTCTACAGGTCCATTGTTTCTTAAAAGCTTCATTGAGGTTGCAGATGGAAATGAAGCTTTTGAATATGAGGGTTATGCACTGGCCAGAGGGCTCTTCTTGGCGAAGTGTTTGGAGCCATTCTTCGAGATATAATAGTTCTTTCAAACTAGAATAATTGGGCTCCAAGTAAGATCCTTTCTTTCTGCAGCTATTGCATGTATGTAATCTCAAATATATTGTTGCTCTAACTATACATATATCTAAAGGGGAAACACGAAACAAAGGGATCAACTGTTTGACATAATCAGGAGTGAGCGTTCAGTGACAGATGCAACCATGAATAGAGACCCAAATGCACACATTTTGAAGGCATGTACTATTGAGGAAGTAAATGCATATCATGTGGATGCAACTGGGGCCTTAGTTATTGCAGATTCTAGTGTCAACCTCATTCATTGAAATTGTGGAAAACTTCCTGGTGACAAGTATGGATATGCCTTGTAAATTGTTTAGTTATACTTGGTGTCTATTTGGCATCAGCTTATAAGTTCAGCTTTTAGCTTTAATGTACAACTTTTTTAAACCTCATTTTTTCTCGCCATTTCTCACTTTTTCAAAATTTTTCAAGGTATAAGTATATTTTAGCATGTTGTTAGCAAAAAGTTTTTGGCAAGAAGCTAAATAAGCTGTTCCCAGATGGACACTTTCGCTTTTTATGTAATGATTTTATTCTTTAAATCAAGTTCTCTTATTCGGTCATAATTCGGTACTGTATTACTTAGGTACTTTGTCCCAAAGACAAAATTTCATTTTTCAATTATCGAAGGGTCTTATGAGTGTAAAATGACATTACCCCCTAATGCTGCTTTCCAATCCATAGTTGGACCGTCAAGTAGGAATTCTAATTTAGCAAAATAGCTTGTTTGCTTGGAAGCATTTTAGAAGTTGCATCAAATGGGTGCTTTGGATGATCATCTTCTCCCATCCATCAAAGAGCTTCTAGAGGAAAATCTCATTGTAAAAAGCAAAGAATCAGCTTCGGATGCAGGTATGTATATGTGTAAACTACTGATCAATTGATTTTTGGTTGTTAGGTGTAGTGTTCACTAAATGGTTCTGTAGTCCCTATTTAAGGGTTCCTTAGGGTAGTTGATATCTTGAAAGACATGCATTTCTATTTGAATCTGACCCAATCTAGGATACATTGGAACAATAAAGCAAACCTTGGTAAAATACTCGTTTACAAGTCAATTGTCAACTTGTGATGTTATTTTAATGAAAGATCACTTGTTGATAAATTCTTTGTTTTCTTATTTTGCCTTTGTATGTGCAAAAACAAATGGTTTAGCAATGTTGATACTTTTTATGAGAAAATACTTTTGATCCTGAAGCTTTTAACATGCTAAAAATATTCATTGGTTTGATGCTTTGGATGACTTCATGCGTTATTTTTGAGTTACTTTTGAATTCAACTGCAGAAAAATATACATTAGGTGTCTGAGTTTTTTTGTTGTGCACTTTGTTTTTTGTATCATATCTGGCATTTGGCAAGGCATTTTATTTTTCACCTTCTATTTTCCTTATACCTATTATTTTGGTGTTCGAAGGAACATCAAAGGAGTTCTATGGGATTACTTGGATTCATGCACTATCCGGAACTTGGGGAGAAAAAGTCGATGGAGCTATTTTTCAGGCCTATAAATTTGACTTTTTAAGTAATATTCCTGGAGAGCTTTATTCTGGATTTGTTATTTTGCTTGAGACAAAGCTTGATGATGATGTGGGAAATATTGAATTGGAGCTTTACTTGGTCTTAAAGAAGGTTAAGTCTTCTGTATCTTTTTGTGGGCAAGTGCATTTGGATGAAGAACAGGTGCACACAGCAGCTTGTTAATTCATTTATCATCCTTGTTCTTTTTTGGGAATATTTCTTCTAATTCCATGCTGTCCTTTTTTCCTTATCAGATGACAAAAGCAAAGTGCTTTTAAGAATTTTTCTTTAATGGTTTGTTTGGGAGACTGTTTTTTGGATCCAAATCAGTTGGAACATGCAGAGAATTTTTACTCAAGAATGAAACTAAATCACTATGGAGCCCATCAAACATGTATTTGCTTCTACCTACATTGAACGCTTAAAGTCCTGAGCCTTGTCAAATAAATTGGATGGACATCAATTCTTGCATTTCTGCGTTAGAAATCATGAAAAAAAGCCCTTTTTGGGTGCTGAAAATTGTAACAGTGAGACAGGAAATTTATCACCTTATAAAATTGGTTCATACAACACTAATGTTATCCACTTTGCTTATAGTATGGCTGACATAAACAACCTCAAGGATATGATAGTTTTGGCAATTCACACTGGAAAAATATACTCTGTTGTTGAGGTTGTGAATAATACCTCTGCTGAGAGTCCTTTTGATGGAAACACTGACAATGCCTCATCAAAATATATGACATTTTCAGAGTACTTTAACAAAAAGTAAGTGATTTCTTATCTTGAATGATGTTTTGAGCTTATTGTGTATTTTTCCCTTTGGATTCCTGTATACAGTTCCATAGATAACTCCTGTCCTGAACAGGTATAAGATACCGCTGTTGTATCCAGGACAGCCTTTGTTGCGGTTAAAGCAAAGTCATAATCCACACAAGCTTCTTGTAAACTTCAATGAGGAATGTTTGTTAATTTGAATGCTTGAGCTTTGTTACAACGTATAATGTTCTTATATGTAGTAAACGTGTTCTGTTTATTGGTATTCAGGTCTTTTTCCTTTCCTTTTGGAAAATTTATGTGCTAGTTATGATTTCATAATATTTAGCCTTTGTAAAGAAAGATGATTTTATTTCATTTTTCCGACTTTGATAATCTAATTGAAAAAATTTAGCTGAACAATGCATATTGTCACCCTAATCTTCCATTATCAACACCCCTCAACTAAGTCATGGCTTTCAGCTTTGTCTACTACTACTACTACTATGATTCCTAGTTCTCATAGGGTAGACCAGATGGGAGAATTGGGGTTGGGGTTGGGAAGAGTTTTTAGTTGGATCAGCTTGTTACAGACAGAGTAGATGGAGATCTCTCTATATGGTACGCCATGTTCAATTGGAAAAAGGAAGCAAAAAGAGAGTCGGGTTAGGCAATGCTAAACACTTCTCTCAAGGCTAATTTAAGGATCTTGATAATTGACTGGCATGTTTTAGAAATCAGGTAGCAGTCAACTATTAGTTCCCTATTTCTATAGTGTAATAGAAATCTGGATTAGAAGCATGCCCTGTAAGGAGGGGGGAAAAGGGAAATTTCCATGAGCATGTGTCAGCATACAAAAATTGCACACATTTTATCATCTTAGGTGAGGGTTTTCCCCTACTGGTTCAGTGTATTACACAAGTAGTTACTGCACAATCATTAGATGGATGTCTGTTTCTATTTTTTTAAAATAAAGTTCTTGAATCTGATTTAGTAATGCTGTGGAACTTTGGGAATGTATCTAATATTTTCTTCTGATTAAGCAGGCCGTACTGGTAAGACATTGAAGCAGGTGTGCTTGTCAAAAAGGCGCAAATGCATGTTCATATGCCTCCTGAACTTTTGATCAGGCTTGATGTTTCCAGAGGAGTTTTAAGATCATTTTATTTATTACCATCTGTGATGCACCGGATGGAACCCCTTATGTTAGCCAGCCAGCTTAGCGAAGAGATTTGTTGTTCTAGCAACTTTCATATTTCAAGCAATTTGGTCTGTCCTATTATCTGGTTAATTCTCTTGATTTGTCTATATTCTTTTGAATCATACAGTTTTGATTAATCTAATCAAGATCTTTTGTGAATAGATTCTAGAAGCTCTTAAAACACTAAGATGTTCTGAGAATTTTTCAATGGAGCATTTGGAATTACTTGGTGATTCAGTTCTAAAGTATGCAGTGGGCTGTCACCTCTTTCTTAAAAATCCTGAGAAACATGAAGGGCAATTAACTGATATATGTAAAAGGGTTATTTGTAATGCAACACTACATAAATTGGGAACAGATCGCCAATTACAGGTATTTGAACATATATCTGCTTTCTATGGCTTACATCTCTTTAAGTGGCTTTATTAGGCAAATCATGGTGCATATGAATTAAAACTTCATGATCTCTCTTTAATAATAATATGCATAGTATCAATTTTTATATAGTTGTATCAGAAAATTGATGAACTCTACCTTTTCTTTTCCACTTGTGCTGACTCAGTGGTTTTCTTTGTTCGGCGTGGACTAGCTGACTCCTAGGTTCCCTATCTTATATTTCCTTGTTATTTATTTTTCTTGTTGCATTTTTTTGGCTTTTCCTGCATTATATGCTGGTCCTTTCTTATGCTCTCTCCCCATCTCCCCCCATCCAAACACAAAAGAGACACAAATTTTCACGGTTCAACAAACTGTCTATATCCATGGAAGGGATGGTGAAATCCACTATACTCAAGAAAGGTTACAATGCTCGACCTCTCAATTGCTCATTCTTGAGGATCGCTCTATTTTCTTTTTGATAATGTAGGGACCTTCTCTTTGCTCGGCGCAGACTCTAAGCAAACCTAGGTGCTGACTCCTAGGTTCCCTATCTTTTATTTCCTTGTTATTTATTTTTCTTGTTGCATCGTTTTGGCTTGTCCTGCATTACATGCTAGTCCTCCTTTCTTATGCTCTCTCCCCATCTCCCCCCATCCAAACACAAAAGAGACACAAGAATTTACATGATTCAACAAACTGTCTACATTCATGGAAGGGATGGTGAAATCCACTATACTCAAGAAAGGTTACAATGCTCAACCTCTCAACTGCTCATTCTTGAGATCGCTCTATTTTCTTTGATAATGTAGGGACCTTCCTGAAGAAGTACTATTTGGACTCAATTTAGCTAGTAAAACCTAAAGGAAATTGACCCCACCCACCAAAACAAATTGCCTGGAAATCAAGGGGCATTCGCTCCTGGTGGGCTAAGAACTTTACGCTCATGCCCAGGAGCAAGAATTTTTTGTTTTCTATCAGCCACACAACTTGCATTGGACACAGGTATCTTTTCAACCCCAAAGGAACTATTAGACTACTCTAAGAAGAAAACCTTACAATTTTCTATTGATAGTCTTCTTCTCTCTCTATTGGGGACCAAAACCACCAAACCTTTAGAAGACAACTTATATATAAGGGTACAACTTCTCTTCCTTGGTGAACAAAGTTTACCACATTACTTCTTTGATAGGGATTCTAATTACTTGATGAGGAAAGTGCTTTCCTTCCATATAAAGACGATCCAAAAATAAAAAATCCAAAAAAGGTGATTTTGTTAAATTAGAGATTTGAGATAATTTCTAACATTGCCCCTCCATGTCCACATTAAACATAATGATAAAGAAGTTGGTTTCCTTTGCCAACATTGGAGCAATGTGTGCATGGATTCAGTCATTATCCATTTAACACAAAACTTCATGGATTCAGTCATTATAACAACTTGATTTGTTTATGAATCCACAAATGATCTGTTTTCTCACCAATCCTCTTACACATACAACAACATTGATTTACAATGATTATCACTTGCTTGATAAGAATATGTATGGTGAGAAACTAGGAAGCACGGGTGCAACGATTGGGCCGGCGCACCCAAGTTGGATATGCACGGATGCGCTGTGCGGCCATGGACACGGCTGCACTCGCGACCGTGGCCTATTCTGCCACATCATCTTTGTCTATTGTTAAGTGGGTACACCCTGCATTGATTAAGCCAGCATCTCTCCAGGTAGCTTCAGAAACTCCCTGAGATGATTGATATCTTTGGCAGGTTGTTGAGGCTGCTACTAGAAAAGGTGCCAAACTTGTAGAATAATGGTTTGTTGGTTCTGGTGCTAGTCATGTGGTTTGTGAAGGGACTTCTGTGCAAAGATATCTGGCCGCTCGAGCAACATCGTCACAGCGAATCCCCATCACATTGCATTTTATGTTTATGTGAATGAATATTCTATATCTCTAGTTTTATGGTGAATGGATATTATTTGTCTTTAAATTTCCTGATTCTCTTACTGTTGGCATGTCTCACTGTATCAAATTTTGGCTGTCTTCATATTGAACTATTGTAACCTTTGTACCATTGGTGACATTGTCTGCAATGTGAAAAATATTGATATACCTGATAGAGATCAGAGTGCGCTCAATGTAATTAATTTTATCACAAAGAAATTCATCTGATATATGATGTGTCTCAACCACTGTGGGTTCTGATAACAGTAAAGGAGAAATATGGCTTGTTCACATGTCCGCTGACTTGGCCAGGCAGGTTGGTATGATGCTTGAAGATTCTCAAAATGGCATATTCTTTATTTTCAATATTATGAAATGCCATTTCTATTCTTTTGCACTTACTGGTATGAATGAAACATTAAATACACAAATATTATGTTTGATTTAGCGTCTCTTTTTCTGCCCCAAATCTCAGGGTGATCAATGGGTGGGGTGAGGTTGGACTATGTTTAATGTTCAAATCTTGCTAGCAGGAAAAGAAAGAAGGGGTTTGGGGGGGGGCGCTGGGAGGTGGTGAATGCTGTTGAGTAAAAACAATGAAATCTCGCTTTGGGTTTTTTTTTCTTCTTATAATATCAATTTGGGTGGGGCAAGGGGTCTTCAAATTATGGTATGGGATTAAAAGTATAATGGATTGAAACATTAAAACTAGTTGTAAATTCAGATTACTCGAGAATTTATCATTTCAGGAATATGCTGGAATGAATGAGAATTTGGAGTGGTTAGAGGAAGTCCATGGTGGATAACACGATACTGACACATTTGAACTAACAAATTGTCAATCAACTATAGCTCGGTTTTCAACCTTCCGAATTCTCAACTCTTGTTCACATTGTATTCCTATTCCATGGCAAAAAGCCTTCGGCATTCTTTAAAGTGTGAAGTTGATATTCTTTCATTATTTTATTCAAAAATTCATTTGGTTTGTATTGTCTCAGCAATAAATTTTAAGTGGACAGACGACAGGCCCTAATTTGTGAGATACTGAAGCTATCTGGCTAGCACTATCCTGCCATTTATTTCTTTTTCTCTTTGTTCACTTCCATAATGGTGAAAGAGCATACTAGGAAATTTAATAATGATTGGTAAAACTTGATTAGATTATCTTAGCTATCTGATGTATTGACTTATTAGTATTTAGAAGAAACATGAAGGGTGATTTTTGATGGTTGAATATGTTTGACCGTTTTAACATTTTTTACATTAGTAGTTTTTTACCAGAAAAATCCCAATTCTTTTTTAGCGAGTGCAAGATTCCAATGGGAGGTCTTTGCATGATTTCTTTACTTCACTCAAATGCAGAAATGCTGGAAATCTTTGGAGTGAATCTTGAATGTATTCTTTCTGTGTCTGTTTAAGCAATTGGTGGTTGGGGAAAGAGGGAGGGTGGGGGGGGGGGGGGGTGGTGTTGTTGATCTGTCTTAACATGGAACACTCTATCAATGGATATACAAGTATTGACGTGAAGTCATCTAATTATGAATTCTGCTATAATTACAGACCTGTCAAACCCCAATACATCCAGTAACCCCAACCAGCCTTTTGGATTTAATCTGCTGGTCAATATCTGAGCCAACTTCGACTGTTTCTATTTACACAGACTCCTTCAGCGTTGATGGTACAAGTGAACATCCCTCATCTGTATTCCTAGATGCAAAAGGGGATGGCAAGGATTCAGAAGCTTCATTTACGAACTTAACCCAGCCACTTACAGAAAGATGTTTGTAATGATCTGATGAGATGGAATATATGAACTCTGACCTTTTCATATGGCATCATTATCCAAATTTTGTGAACCATGTGTGCTTGTTAGGCCGTGTTTCTGGTTATAGTAGTGTTCTCTATCCATGAGGAGCATATTATCTCACTGCATTTAATTTTTCTTTGGCCTGTTTGCAGTGAGGAATCCAAATTGATATTTAAATACCATTTTCTTACCATACTGCTTCCCATTGACCGATTTGCTGAGATGGGGCCTTCTTCAAGAACGTTTTTCAGCGATAATGGCTTTAAATGTTTGCAAGTGTTAGATCATATCTATGCATTGTATCAGGTAAGACTTGAATGGCTTTTTTGGATGGAGGGGAGGAGGGGGATTGGAGGGGAGTAAAGTTGGTTAAAAATAAGTTAATTTTGTGCTAAATCTACTCTACTCTGCTGTACTCCCTCTCCCTCTCCCTCAATCCAAACGGATCAGAAGAGTTTCTTTCATGCGTCTATATATTTTTTCTTATGCATAAGCAATAATTTAATAATTTTCTCTTCAAGTTATATCTTTCATAGTTGGTTTGGTTATCAAATTTCAACATGGTATTGAGTTTGGCATCTTGTAGTTTTTAATAATATATTTGCTAAAGGTGAGACAAAAAGCAAAAAGTTGGAAGCAAAACAAATTTTGCCAAATGGAATCCGGTGGAGGGGACTATATTAACTATTAATTTAAATTAAAAAAAATATATGAAGAAATACAAATCTTTTGTCCTTTTGACGTTTTTATAATCACCATTTTGACATGTTATGTTACTGCATCAAGAAAAAACTCAAAAGAACGTATGTGGTCAGTGGCGTATAATTAACCCCTTTTGTATAATTATAAAGGATGTTTTTGAAGCTTAAAGGGGGCTGTTAGTTTAATCACTTTTGAAGTTTATGTGCGTCTATCAGACAGTAGAGCCGATTGTTGAGGCTCATTTTTATAAAACCCGAAAAAAAGGAAGAGCCCACAATTAAGGAACAAGCCCAATTAAATCTAAGCAGCAGGAATAGACCCATAAAGCAAGCAAACGGGTCTTGAAGAGGTAAAAGGGCCTGAGAAGGCCCGGAAAGATAAGAACCATGGACCATGAATGCGAGAAAGTAAGTATGGGCCTTGACCATTGCGGCAAGCCCCAAAGCAAAGCAAGAATACAGGGCCATAAACGGCTCTAGAGAAAACAAAGAATGGTTGGGCCGCGGAAGCCCAACAAGGTAATAAAGGCCCATGGGATTGCAAGGGGCCAAGGATGCCCCAAAGAAAGATAAACGGCCCGCGGGAACCCGCAGGCTTGAGAAGCAACGAAAGCCCAATGGGCTAACTAAGCCCTTGGGAAAGAAAACAGTAAACCCAAAAGGGGTATAACCATCTCAGCACAGCAGAAGGCAAACAGATGAGCCCAAGGTCACGAATAAAGAATCGATGCGCAGAGGCGGGAAAGTAAACACCTAAGCCGTGGCAGGCGACTAACTGACGCAGGGATTTTTTGGACAGACATGAGCACGCGCAAGGCCCAGACTCGCCAGCCTGTACCCAGCCAATGTGGGCGAAGGTGGGCCATGGGTCAAAGGTAAGGAGGGTGTGGTCTGGCGGAGGGGAGAGGGGAGATGGTCTATTTCGAGGTTTTTACTCAGGCTACTTTCGGGTGAGTGTCCTGCTGGGATGACATAGCACCCGAAAATGGCAAAACTGAGTTGGGACCTCCTGGTGCATGTCATGTGAGAGAATGAGTGCTCTGCCGCGGTAAGAGAGAAAGACACGGTGAGCTAACCAACAAATTGTCCTTGTGTTTGTCTGGAGGCGTAAGTGCGCCGCGGCCAGCGCAGGAATGTGGCGCTGGCCGGGTACCGGACTGATCAGCAATGGTCGGATGGTACGCACATCGGACAAAGACGGTTACAGGGGTAAAAAGGTAAATAATATGCGTCACAACACACTATATAAGGTGTTCCCGGTGCACAAGGAAAAGGGGAGGACGAAAAACGGAGAGGGGAAAAACAAGAAAGGAAGGATAGGAAAGAAAAAACAGAGTAAGCAATAAAAAAAAAATAACAGAGCAAACAAAGAAAAGGAAAGAACAGAGGGTAAGAATGGAAGAATGGGCATGCACCAGAGTGGATCATTGACCCCTCTCTCCCTCTTGAGAAACCATATTCCCATATTTAGAACAAAGGTCATCTAGGGCCATTCCTTCAAAGTCACTAATTCCCCCTCAGGGAAATTAGTCGCATTGAGGGAGTGTTGTCTCCTTTTTGATTTATTTCCTCCTAACATATTACCGCAGGCAGAAAGCCTGATTGACTAACCGAAGTGTTTTATTTCTCCTTTCCTTGAGATTATCTTCTTTGAGTTCATCTTTATCATTTTTTTATGTTTCATCCAAGTATTTGTTTATTCAAAATTCAGCAGACAGGCTTTTATAAGTGTTGGTGGAATACTTGTCCGCGGTAGCTTTTTTTTTAAAAGATCTACCTGCCGCAACTCCATAACGTGAACGTGCTGGGCTAAGGCATAGCTTGCGCACAAGCCGGGCTAGGGTGAAGAGTAACTGGGCCGGTCCCGACTCTCCAATCCAGAATACACTTGGGCTTAGTACGGCAGGAGGGAACAATCCAGCCCGATACCAAAACTGACCCAAGAGACGACAACACCGATTCATTTACCAGGGACCTTGATGTTTATGTTTGCTCTCTGGCAGGAGAACATGTCTGTTCACGAAATAGAGGCTGCAATGCACACTGATTCAAGGCATGCAGACCGACTACAATCAGTGTACTCTAGTAGAGAAACATCAGAATATGGTTTTTAAACGGATTGTTTCTTAGGAAGTCGCAAAAGTTTTGATGTGTTGAAGCGTGTCAGTGGGGACAACAACAGTAACGTATACGAGATAAAAAAAAAAAAAAATTAAAATAGATTGTAGAGCTAGTTTTTTGTCTTTTTTTTTTTTTTTCATTTATCCAATTATTTTTATTAAATGAGACTCGTATTAATCCAACATTAATAAACATCGCACGATATTTGTTAACATTTGCCTTATTCTTTTGCATTTTGGCATCTATTGTACTAGGACATTTGTCTATAGGTTGTAACTTGACCATTTTGTAAGCAAAGACACATTGTCCTTAGAAATTCATTGTTACCTTTTAGTTTGTCTTCTTGTAAGACAATTTTTACTATATGTAGGCATACACACTTTTATAAGAAAGCAAGGAATAATAGAACTTCAGCTTTCCTTCAGTTTTCCTTTGTGTTTTATTCCATTTTGTAGTGGTTTATTTAGTTTATATTTGAACTAGTACAATGTCATGAAAGAAAAATTCCTAAGGTGAGGGATTTAAAGTTTTTCACAAAGAATAGAGCGCATTAAGCCTGTCCACTCCTTGTTTATCACGCAATTAAGTTGGAGCCCATTACTTCTCACCCTCATTACTGAATTCATTTGTAAGGAAACCCAGCCCAACATTAGAAAAGCCTTACCATGCATAATTTAAAAAAAAAAAAAATAAAAGCTATTTTTAGCCTAGCCCAATTGAGCTGACCAAGCTTCCTGTGCCGATTGCACAAATGACATTATAGCCGACAGAAATGGGCCAACCAGAACCGGTCTACAGGTGCGGTGAGAATCTCAGATTGGGGTAATGACCAAACCAATCTATGTGACTGGGTGCAAAAATGGTCCGTTCCACCTACAACTGTAAACAGTGTACACAGTCTACTTTCTTCTACGGCCCATGGGCCCATGCCAATGATATAGCATCCATCTGACCCTGGTAAATAATTTGCGTTTGTCACAAGAAGCATCTACACCTCTTTCAAAAACATTTCATTTGATTTTTTATTTTTTTATTTTTATATTCAATACTTACAGTGGGCAATAAAAAATTTATTTGAACCCAAATGTTTCTTTGAGAAATACTAGGAGTTAGTTAAGTTATTGAGCTCTTGGCAATATTTTATTTGAAACTCAAATATAAAACCAACAATTACGTGCATTTTTGGGTTAAGGAACTACAGGTTTGAGTAATTCCAAATAGTCGATCAACTAAATTTAGTATTCTAAACCAAAGGGAATTTTTTTTTTTAAATTTTTATTTTTTATTTTTGGGGTTGGGAATCCTAGACCCAAAGGATTGATATGTCTATCCAGGTATAAAGGTTGTGAGGAATTGAGGAGTTAAACCAAAAGATAGTTATTATGGATTGCTCTATTAAAACGGTAATATTTTAGTGTTTAATTGGCTATATTAGAGGGAAATTAAATTTAACAAAAAAAATCAAGAAAAGAAAATGACAAGAGGAATAGGTCCCAGAGAAACAGGTGTAGGTTTCAAAGTTGAAAAGAGTATGGCCAAAGCTAATTAGCCAACTTCTGGTGTAGGTTTCTAAGCAATGACATAAAGGTACAAATAGTGTATGGAATACATATAGAAATCAAACGACGGATCGTGTATCCCATATAAAAAAGAAAAAGAAAAAGAAAAATGGTTTAAGAAAATGTCATTGACAAATAACGGTGAACCATGCATTAATCTAAAATCAAAATCTTTTGGTACGTGTAGCCGTGGAGGACAGTTGGGACCAAAGTCAACAAACTTTTATAGTGTTTTTTATGTATCAAACTTGAAGTTTTATTTCTTGATAGATAAGATATACGCACTTTTTTTAGTGGTTAGGAAATATAAATCTAAACTAAGTCAAATTAAGAATGTTAAACAATTTCTAGAATATGCAGACTAACCTCGTCGTAAACAATGTTAAGCAGTTTAATAATTTAGAGATTAGCTCTACTAAGAGGAAAAACAAGTCAATAAAAGATAAAGGACACGGGAATAGGTCCTGTGAAACTCTTTAAGTACTGCAGATAAACATTTCAAGGTTTGGAAGAGTAAGGCCAATATATATCTGATTGTAGACATCCCTGCAGTCGATTTCGACTGAAAGAGAAATAGAGTATAGAAGATGCATTATAAATTAGAGATCTCATACGTACCGGCACTACAAGAAAATGTACTTTCAGTGAGGAAAAAATTCGTCACTAAAAGTCCAGTTTTTCGTCGCTAAAAACCTTTAGCGACGAAATTTACTAATTAGCGACGAAATGAGTTTCGTCGCTGTAGCCCCGTCGCTAAAAGTCCTAGCGACGAAAAATTTCGTCGCTAAAAGTCCGATTTGTATAAAAAAGAAAAAACTTTTAGCGACGAAAACATTTCGTCGCTAAAAACACTATTCTGCGACGAAAATATTTCGTTACTAAAACCATTTCAGTTTATTAAATCACATTTAGTGACGAAAAATTTCGTCACTAAAACTATTTTCGGGTACTTTTAGTGACGAAAAAGTTCGTCACTAAAAGTATTTTTAAGAAAATCCAAGCACATATAGTGACGAAAATTTTCGTCACTAAAACCATTTCTTACAAAATTCTACTACATTTAGCGACGAAATATTTCGTCCCTAAAACAATTTTTTATTGCTATAATTGTGACGAAAAAATTCGTCGCTAAAACTTATTTTTTGTTTTTATTTTTTTAATAGCTTTAATATTAACATATACCCTGTCATTACATTATTAAAACCTCACATTTGAATAACACATTTATTCCAACAATACATTTATAAAAAATCGATCCATACATTCCACAAATAACAAATAAAACAAGTATCCAATTCAAACTTCTTCCATACAATAATTGTTCACAACGTATACAATAACTCAAAATGTCTTATAATAATACAAAAAGTGTAACATAATATAATTAGAACCAACAGAAAATGTCCTCATACGTCTTCAAGTAATTGCCAAAAGTATATCCCTTAAAGTCACCAATAAGAAATCTGCACAAATATAAAAACAATACTACATTATAATCGTAAAGTAAAAACATTAACTATGTTATAAGAAACATTTCTAACAATATATTAAGAGTAATCACACCTATGAATTAAAATCACAACTCCTAATGTAGGTATGAATTAAAATCATAAGTCCTAATGTAGGTATGAATTAAAATCACAACTCCTAATGTATAAGTTGTAGAAAGCAAATATAAATTTTTAAGTGTAATATAATAGAATTAATTTCTAAAATAAAATACTAACCAATAAGTGTTTTAACTTGAAGATGAACCACCCCCATAGGTAAGAGCATCATCATAACCCTTGCTCCTCAAAAAGTTAAGAATATTTTTTTGAATCTCATCTTGCTTAGCTCGCGCCTCTTGCTCAGCTCGCGCCTCTTGCTCCCTAGCTCGCTCCTCTTCGTCCCTAGCTCTTGCTTCTTTGAGCTCAAGTATCTCATTTTCTAACCGATGAATATATTCCACCGAGGAACTAGATGAGGCAGTAGTTACTAGAGAAGAAGAAGGTCTCATGCCAAGCCCTTTTACAATACCGGACTTCCTCTTAAAAACCAAGTTTGAGATCTCCTCTTGTGTAAGGGGAATTGCATTAGGATCTTGACAATGATCCTCTTGCACTTTGAGAATAGTTTCCTATCATTTAAAAGAGAGAGAAAAACAATCACAACATTAATACTACATATGTTATAACTTTACAAACATGATAGGGATGAAATGATACACATACATATGTTGCTTCGTCCTCATGGTGTATCCACCTATTTGTATTTGGATTGAAATGAACATCTTTGTAGATTTTTGCCAATTCAGGAACTTGACCGCCATTATTATTTGTCTGATTAATTAACATTCAAGTGTTAGATAAATATAGTGAATTAATTACAACATATAATATATTAAGGTTTAAGAAAATGAAAAAACACGCATCTCCTCATCAACCCTAACAGCAAGTGCTTTTGTCCCGCATCTATGTTTGTCTACAGTTTTGTTTCTATTTTCAGAGTTCTTTCTTGATTTTTCCTAATAAAGAACATTCAAGATATTTATTAGATCATGAATAAAACAGTATACATTTATTTCATCTAAGTATAAATCTAATCATTAAACAACATAATATAGTAAACAATAGATAATAATAATATACGCATAAATAATTTACCAGCCAGTCCTCATTGGTCCATTTCCCATCAATGAGTCCAGTCCACTGCTCAAGTGTGGCATTCTTTGGCGGGTGGCTTCTTGCATAGTCAGCACCATGAGATTGTACAAGTTTTTTATAAGCCTGATGCAACTTGTTAGAGCTGCAACTCAATAATCTTCCACATTTTGTATTTAATGTTTTCGTTACCAAGTTCGAATCTCCTTGTAGCTCAAACTGATCCTATAAAATGAAATGTATATGTATTATAAAAATATTATTACATGAATTTAATATGCTTAGTGACAACAAAGATGAGTCAAACGTTATCAATGTAAATTTACCGCGATATTTTGAAGCACCACATCTCTAGTAGCAGCATCAACACTTTTCCAATTTTTTACGTTATAACTGGACAAATTACTCCGTACTTGTACGCCAATTTGATTGACAAGCTTGCACGCATTCTTTCCAACAGGAGCATCATACTCTGCAGCTATATGTACTGGCAGCTTACCACCTTTTTCAACAAGTGCCCGTACTGCTATACCACGTGTTGTTCCACGGGTATTTCTGCTAGTAGATCCTATTTATACATTATCAATGTTAAAAAATATAAATTCCATGTACATTAAGTATAATCTCAATAGTAAAGACAAGGTGTAATTGTAATTAAGTATGTTTTATGTAATTACTAGTCGTGCTAGTTAATGCGTCGGTAGCATCCGCACTAGAAGAACTTTGGGCGGGAGGATTTGCTTCAGGAGGTGTTTCTGTAGATTGGACCGCAGATTGAACTACCGGGATAGATGCCTCACCTCGCGAGCGTGTAAGTCGTCCTGGTGCCATCTGTAACTAACAAACATGCATATAATAGAACAAAGTCATTACAAGTAATGGAACAACAAAGTTATTATCATCTATTGTACCCTATGGAATATCTATTGTACCTTATGGATTATAGAATTAGATGACTCATCATCATCGTCATCGTCACCAATAGGTGGTACATAATCATCATCTACCACAACATTAGCTCTACTTCTTTTTCCTTTTGCACAATTGGACTGAGCAGAATCCTTTAGAGAAGTTGAGATGTGCTTCAATCCCAAAGCATCAAATCTCTCTTGATTTTGCCTCATTCTATTCAATCTTGTCATCTCATACCTCGGTATATTATGAGTGTATTTGGCTTTTTTTGACATTTTTTGAAACTATGTATTGACATGAAATATAAGTATAATTGCTACTAACTTAACATCATAGTCCACACAATAAATGCAAAATTTGAACACAATTGCTACTAACTCAACACAACAAATGACTACAACAATATTCATATCAAGTTCAAGATAAGCACAAAACATCTCAATAACACTTACTACTAACTTTACATATCATAATCCACACAATTATCCATATCAAGCAATTCACAAGTGCAAAATTTGAACTTAAACAAGTATAAAACTTTAAAACAAGCACACACCATTTAAGACAATTATTATGAACTCTACATATCATAATCCATATCAAGATCAACATCGGGTATGTCTTGCTCTTCATTTTGATTAGCGTCTCGTGAAGTTCCACCTTCAGGACCAACCTCAGTTTCAACATCACCCATACAGTACTCAATAATATTATCTTCAACATTAATAGGGACCACATCAACAATTGCTTCTTGTTGGAATGCATCACTATCTTCTGTATTATCATTGGATTCTCCGCCCCCGACTTCCGGGACATCAAACACTCCCTTATGTTGGATGCATTGCACAATTTTCCAAGGGTCACGTAATTTGGTATCTTGAAGGTAGAAAACTTGTTTCGCTTGACTAGGAAGTATAAAAGGGTCATTTTGATACCACCGACTTGTAACATCAATGCTCGTGCAGTGTGCATCGGTTCTTATCGTTCTCCTTCGACTATTGGTACCAGTATTGTATCATTCACACTGGAACAAAACAACTTTATGACGAAACATATACTCTAATTCCCAAATTTTGCACACATGACCATAGAAGTTGTGCATTTCTCCCTCATGTTCCCCTTCGGTACATACACCACTGTTTTGGGTTACACGACGATTGTCTAGGTCTCTTGTATGGAACTTTACACCATTGACCATACAAACTGTGTACTCCTTCACATGCGGCTTAGGACCATTTGCTAATGACCATAACTGTTTTGTAGCTTCTGATGACTCGTTAACTTTCAATTTATTCATCTATAATGACATAGAACAAGTGATATTAATTAGTAATAAGCAATGACTAATAAATTTACCGCGATGTAAATTCATTAGTGTGTGATTAAATTTCAAATGTCTTACACGTTCTCTAAACCACTTGGGAAACTCTTGTCGTTGGATTTGAGTTATGGCTTCTCCAGTAAAATTATGCAATGTGCTTTTGTGTTCGCTATTAAAAATACAGTGATTTATTTTCAGCTAAGCATTGTAGATAATATTCAAAATTTGATCAAACAATATATGAATATGAAATCACATACTTTAAATAAGGTTCTAGCTCAGGACTATTGTACAACAAGTACCAATGAGCAGTATCAAGCAATGCACGAGACAAGTTGCCATCATTTCGCCTACCACCTGTAGGTCGGGCAGTCTGTGAAAAAACTATCAATCCTTCGCTAGATTCACCAAAATCTTCATTTCTTTCTCTTTGATTATGCACAGTTTCAATCCCATCAATATACAAAGACCAATTGTTAATACATTCTTTAAGAATGTAAGCCTCTGCAATCGAACCTTCTGGTCGAGCTCGGTTGGAAACGTATCTTTTCAATTTTCCAAGGTACCTACGAGGAAAAATACACAGTATGTGATTTTATACCACGTGAGAAAGATGCAATTTATGAATGCATCAAAGGATTTAATTACCTTTCAATTGGATACATCCACCGATATTGTACCGGGCCTCCTAGAATTGCTTCTCGAGGCAAGTGAACAGCAGGGTGGACCATAACATCAAAGAATGCTGGAGGAAAGAACCTCTCAAGCTTGCATAGTATAAGAACTATACGTTCTTCTAATTTCTCCAATTCACTTCGCTTTAGGGTCCTTGAGCATAAGTCTTGGAAGAAGTTGCCCAACTCAAACAATACAATACTAATGTCTTTATCTGCAAACCCTCGCAACCCAATTGGAAGAATACGTTGTAGTAGCACATGACAGTCGTGGCTTTTCAAACCAGATAATCTGCCATTTCTTGCGTTCACTGACCTTGATATGTTGGCTGCATAGCCATCCGGATACTTGACTGATTTCAAAAAGTCATAAAAACCATCCCTTTCACTGGGGCTTAATGAAAAGAAAGCCCGAGGCTTGTCATATGATCCATCAGGACGTTGTTTCAAATGCAACGTGTGCCTGAAGTTCATATTTTGCAAGTCTATCCGTGCCTTGTCATTGTCCTTGTTTTTCCCCTCAATGCCCAACAAAGTACCATAAGTACTCTCACTAATGTTCTTCTCCACATGCATGACATCAATGTTGTGCTTAAGTTTCTTATTTTTCCAGTATGGAAGCTTGTACAAAATACTTAACTTTGACCAATTTGGCTCCCCAATGAGTTGTTTCTTCTTATTACTTGGATGCTTTCCTAAAATTATATTTGACATTCTATCTAGCTGCTCTTGTATCTTTCCCACTTGTAACTCTAAAGATCTCTTCCGTTTTTCTGGTAAACCATTATGCAACCGACTATGTCTCCAACGATGTTCCATAGGCAAATAAGCTCGATGGTTAATGAATCCAATTTTACTTTCCAAAGCTTCTGAATATGGTTCATCGTTGCAAGTGTAACAAGAATGATAACCCTTTGTCCTCCACCCGGACACGTTACCAAATCCAGGGTAGTCATGTATTGTTCACAACAAAGTTACACGCATTTGAAAATGTTCTTTACTATAAGCATCATAAGTTTCTACACCTTCCTCCCACAACTCCTTCAACTCGTCAACTAATGGTTTCAAGTAAATATCAATTTCATTTCTCGGTTGATGGGGACCAGGAATAAGCAAAGACAACATAAAATATGACTCCTTCATAACCAACCAAGGCGGTAGGTTATAGGGGATAAGTATGACAGGCCACATACTATAGTTGTTGTTCATATTCCCAAAAGGATTAAATCCATCTGTAGCCAACCCCAACCTTACATTGCGAGGTTCGAGGGCAAAATCAGGATGTTGCAAATCAAACTCCTTCCACTCCTCACTATCAGCCGGATGCCTCATTATCCCATCGTCCACACGTTTGTCTATATGCCATCTCATATCCTTAGCTCTTTGGCCTGACATGTACAATCTCCCCAGTCTCGATGTCAACGGAAAGTAACGCAACACCTTATGAGGAATCTTCTTACCTTGGGCACGTGTATCCTTGTACCTAGGCACCTCACACACCGGACATCTATCAAGATTTTCATTTTCCTTCCAAAATAGTGCACAATCATTTTTGCATGCATCTATATGCTCGTATGACATGCCTAAATCACGTAATATCTTCTTTGCTTCATAAGTTGACCTTGGAACTAAATTACCTTTCGGTAAAACCTTTGTCAACAATTCTAGCATCATATCAAGCCCCTTATTACTCAAGTTGGTCATTACCTTTACATTCAACATCTCAATAACAAACTTCAAAATACTATAATCAGTGCAACCCGGATACAACTCACGTTTTGCATCTTCCTCAAGTTTGTCAAAATGGCGCACCTCCTCATCTTCGGTTGCATTTCTTGGTTCCCCTCTAATTCGGTCACCTACCAAGGCATCGAGACCATCTATATGATCATCATCTGACATTTCATTATCATGAATGTTCTCGTTCAATACACGAGGTTCTCCATGATTATACCAATTAATGTAAGATTGCATAATCCCACGATGAAGCAAATGGATGCGCACAGTATGAAGAGATTGTCGATAGCAATTCACACAATGAATACACGGGCACGGAATGTTACCACTCAAGTCCACAACCTTTCTTGCAAAATTAATAAATGCATTGACCCCTTCAATATATGGATGACTTAATCTGCCATCGGGTGTCTTACCCATTGTCATCCAACTTTTATCCATGTTTGACTACAATTACAAGTTGAATGCTACTTTAGTAAAATAATGACAACTTATACATAATGTATTCTAACATCTAGTCTATAAGCTACTTCGATAAAATTTTATCCTATTCATGAATGCACAAGTCTATATTAATACTTAAACAAATATACATTGCACATACAAATATACACTCCCAATATGAATTTAAACCACCTTATAACACCATGCAAGCCACCCGCTTGCTCCAACACAATAACCTACCACAAAACCAATCACAAACATCACAAGTACAATGCTTACAAGTATTGAAATCGAATAAAGTAATATTCATCGCATCTAATTAACAAAGTCCATTCACATTTGCAAGAAATTAAAAACACTCCCAATATGGATTTAAACCACCTTATAACACCATGCAAACCACCCGCTTGCTCCAATACAACCCACCACAAAACTAATCTCAAACATCACAAGTACAATGCTTACAAGTATTGAAATCGAATTACAAGTATTGAAATCAAATAAAGGAACACAATTGCTACTAATCAACAAGGTTCAACCCATCTAACACGACAACCCACCACAAAACCAATCACAAACATCACAAGTACAATGCTTACAAGTATTGAAATCGAATAAAGTAATATTCATCGCATCTAACTAACAAAGCCCATTAACATTTGCAAAAAATAAAAAACACTCCCAATATGTATTTAAATCACCTTATAACATCATGCAAGCCACCCGCTTGCTCCAACACGACAACCCACCACAAAACCAATCACAAACATCACAAGTACAAAGCTTACAAGTATTGAAATCGAATAAAGTAATATTCATCGCATCTAATTAACAAAGTCCATTCACGTTTGTAAAAAATAAAAAACACTCCCAATATGTATTTAAATCACCTTATAACACCATGCAAGCCACCCGCTTGCTCCAATATAACATACCACCACAAATCCAATTTTCAACATCACAAGTATAGAGTTTTATAAGGTTTTTAACTAAAATTTACTTACTTTGCTCAAGCTAAGATTACAACTTTCAGAAAAAATCCAAAATTATTGCAAATAATGTGTATTTAGCCTGCAAAAGAAAAATTAAATTTATAAGTAAGTTGAAATTGAAATAAAAAATTGAATAAAAGCATCTTAGACATCCAAATAGCATGCATATACTTCCAAACTTAAAATATAGTTTCCAATGCAAAACCACATTGAAACTACCTTGCATCGTTAAAGAAAACAAATGGGAAAATCCAAAGATCACAAGCAGAACAGCTACCACAAAATTAAAACTAAATGAGAAAAATATAACTCCCTTAAAAACAGAAGAACAATTATTTCATGTATACACCAAAGGTATACTAAATGAGAAAAATTTTGAACCACAAGTATAGAGTGGGGGCAAAAATAGAACTAAAAATACAAGAAAAAAGGGCATATGGCCTGTTCAACTTGTGCTCACAAATGATTTAATGCCACCAACCAAACAACTCTGATAAAATATTTCTAAACAAATACATGAACTACATTATATTCAAAGTTGAGTATACAAAATGCAACCAACGTCAACACATAACATCAAGCACACAACAAAGAACACTAACCAAAGAAAATAAACACAATAGTCTATAGACAAATTTATAAGTAAGTTAAAAAATGCCCAGCTGATCAATCATAACACCATCAACGTTAACTGACTTCAAGATCCTTAGCTGATCCATAAGACCTTCTGGATCAACCAACTCGCAATTCATACTTACAACGCCCAGCTGCCACTCCCACCATTGGAATTCATAAGAATAACTTACAATACTATATAGCCCTTACTGGCAATTAAGTAATAGTAATGAGAAAGAATGCAAAATTTTAAAAGTTAAGCAAGGATTCTGTGCAAAGTGATTTCTGCAAAATGAGTTACTCCCTGAAACTCTGTAAACTGTAAAGTGAAAGTTAGTAAAGTCACACATCAATACATCCAGTTAGAGAAGAGTAGAATTATAAGACTCACGGGTAGCATCACATATATGGGAACATAAGGAGTGTCAGTAAAGTCACGCTCCTGCAACTTTTGCGGTGTGCTTACAACCTATCAAAAGAAAAGGGAAAAAAAAAAAAAAAAACCGAAATGGCATGAGAATCATCATTAAAAGCACTCCAACGAAATCTCAACAAGGCCATCAACTACTTCTAAATCGCAATTTCTTACTTGTTTGTCATCCAACAGTTTATATAACCATTTCATTTTCCGCTTATCTCAGCATTAGTCTTTTTTGTTTATTTTTTATTGCAATAATTTTTTTTTTTCATTTCTACAAATAAGTTCATCAAATATTCACTACAATTCTAAAATTGCATTTGAAAAGACCCACAGGCCTAACCATTTCTTTACCCTTTTTGAAACAGAGACATATTAACACAACTCTTTCACACAACCCATTTTTTCTAACTTACAAAGAGAGCTCATCCACTTTCATTAACAGAGAAAAACTATACAAAAATACCATAAATTGTAATATGTTAGAAAAATTTATAAGTAAGTTAAAAACATAGCAAATTGACAAGTTTAGTAGTTCCCATGAAAAAAACTTCAACAAAAACATAGAATACTATCAAATTAAATTGAAAAAAAAAAAGAAACAGAAAAATAATAGGATTGAAGAACACTCACCAAGACAAACAGGGCAAGTAGGCAACTTAGTACACTCGGCAGGAGCTTGGAAGCTGGATCGGCGAAGGGTCGGAGCTCGAACGCGAAGGGCCGGAGATCGGAAGGTGAAGGGTCGAAGCTTGGGGAACGCGAAGGGTCGGAGTCAGAAGATGAAGGGTCGGCGCTCGGATGGCGAAGGGCCTGAGATCGGAATGCAAAGGGCTGGAGCTCAGAAGGTGAAGGGTCGGAGTCGGGGAAGGCGAAAGGTCGAAGTCGGAAGGCGAAGGGTCGGAGATCGGGGAATGCGAAGGGTCGGAAGGCGAAGGGTCGGAAGGCGAGTCGACGGCGGGATGCGAAGGGTCGAAGGCGGGATGCGAAGGGTCGAAGTTGAATCGCGGCTATCGACGGCGAAATCGATAGGTGAGAGCGAATCGGCGACGGTAGATGAGCTTATCGGCGACGATCTGGTGAGGATTTCGGCGACGGTAGGTGAGAGCGAATCGGTGACGGTAGGTGAGAGCGAATCGGCGACGGTGTCGGCTGGGTTTGGGAGCTTAAGGTAGGTGAGAGCGAAACGGCTGGGTTTTGTTTTGTTTTGTTTTGTTTTTTTTTTTTTTTTTTGTTTTTGTTTTTGTTTTTTTTTTTCTTTTGTTTGATGAGAATAGAAGCTGGAGGCTGAAGGTTTTAAGTGTTGGGTGTATATATAATCTTTAGCGACGAATTAGTTTCGTCGCTAATGGCTATATTCCGTCGCAAAAGGTATTAGCTTTAATGTTTTTAGTGACGAAAGTATTTTTCGTCACTAAAAACCCAGAGGGCTGGTCTTTAGCGACGGAAATAATTCGTCGCTAATGCCAAACTTTCGTCGCTAAATATTATAAGGGCTTAATGTTTTTTAGCGACGAAAGTAAATTTCGTCACTAAAGAACCCGGAATTTTTATGTTTTTTAGCGACGAAACTAATTTTCGTCGCTATAAATCACTTTTAGTGACGAATTAAGATTTTGTCGCTAAAACAATGTGGAAAATTGATGAATATTTTTAGCAACGAAACTAATTTTCGTCGCTATAAATCACTTTTAGTGACGAATTAAGATTTCGTCGCTAAAACAATGTGGAAAATCGATGAATATTTTTAGCGACGAAAATTTTTCGTCGCTAATTCTTCCTTATAGCGAGGAAAGAATTTTCCTCACTAATACTATCAACAGCTATACCTACAGCGACGAAATATTTCGTCGCTATAGATTAATTGTGTTCGCGCCAAATTTTCCCTCCATGGCGCCCATTTTTTCATATCACAATAGCGACGAAAAGTATATTTTCGTCGCTAAATGTTATAATTTTTTTCATTTTTAGCGACGAAATTCAAATTTCGTCGCTAAAGATGTATTTTTAGCGACGAAAAAAATTTCCTCACTAATTTTCGTCGCTAAAGATACATCTTGTTGTAGTGCGGACAGACAGTATTGCCATAGACTAGTTGAAGCAGTTAGAAATCCCAAGACTGGTGATGACCATGCTTAATTGCTAACTAGGACTAGGAGAGCTTCCTTTGTGAATTTTCTAGGATAAGTTAAAGAACATTACGAGTTACAAAGAAGAAAAAGTGTACTATCAAAGCTGGGATAGCTAGTTCAAGACCCAGGTGCACCAACTGAGTTGGATTGGAATTGAAAGTCAAATTAGGATTGTTGGAACGTTGCCCTCAAAGGTATTGGAAGTCAAATTTAGATGCCGTAGTATAATTAATTGCCGTAGACAATGATCCATTAATTTCTTGAAAAAATTTTCATAGAAAAAGATGTTATTTCACAGGTTAATTCCAGCGACTTATTGAGTTAAGCGACAAGGATAGTTACACTGTTGGTCCCAAGCCTAGAAAAAGGAGAGCTGTTGTTATAAATATATCTTCATTGATGACTTTTCAGCTTTGTTTGAAAATTGAAACAGAAAATTTTTAGTTTTGTAAAACGTTTTACTTCAGACGCATGTGAATTTTCACAGGACATAACAACGTGCACTAAATTTGTTGAGCTTTATGAATTACGATTATGATATTTATCTTAATATATTTGGGATGAAAAACTGATGCAACTTTTTTTTTTTTTTTTTAAATTCCATTTTGAATTAGTTTATATTTGAACGAGTGCAATTACGAGAATTGCCAATGTAAGGGATTTAAAGTTTTTCATGAAGAAAAGGACAATAACGTTAAAAGTGTTATATTTGACTCTCTCTCTACGTTTCTCTCTCTATTTCTAACAATGTTTACGGAACTAAGTTGGTTTTAAGGACGAAATTGATTAGTTTTGAAAAGTCTTGAATCTTGTTAGTATTAGCCCAAACTTCAAGAAATATTAATGAAATTTACCCAAATTGCTAATACTTGCCCACTGGCATATCTAAGTTACGAAGACCTGGTGGCGGTAGTAGGCTTTCATTTTTCAAGCAGCTATATATTGACTGACAAGGAAATAGTGTGTGGAACATACATATATTACAAACCAAAGGAGGGATCAGGGATGGTACATCCCATAATCAAAACAACATTGAAATATGGTTTAAGCAAATGTCATTGACCAATAACACTAAGCCATTCATCTGAATTACCATTGATAATTAGGAAAACAAAGACATAAAAGGTTAAGGAAGCATATGCGTGTCAACTGTAAAGATCACACAGTCCCTATAAGTTATGTCCAGCATGAACCTTGTAAATATCCGATGATGCTACAAAACAATCACATGAATTAATTAATAACACAACAACTGTATGACTAATAGAATTTGGGAAGAATGAAACAACTTTGATTAATTACTTTCTTGCAACAACATGAACAAAAAGCAAATTAATATAAATAATTTACTAAAATGGTTTATTAACAAATACCTTAAGAGCACCATTAACCAAAAATATTGTAAATTTATGTTCTTTTATTTTTGCTTCTACATTTTTTTTCTCAATTTTAAATTTAGGCAAAACTAAATTATTGGTCCCTTAAGTTTACCTATTCTGCATTTTTGGTATTTGAAGTTTCAAGTGAGCCCTATTGGTCCCTAAAGTTAAAAAAAAGAGCATTATTGATATCTCCATTAACTTCTGTTAATTTCTTTATCCATGTGTCTAATGTAACAATGACATAGCATTTTTTAAATGATATAGTAATTCTTTTATTATTAAAAAATTACACATCAGATATTTACCCATAAGAAACAGATCAGCCCAAATATTTGGATCTTTCAACCTATCAAACCCCTTATTTTAGAAACAGATCTAACCACATAGAGAGAGAGAGTTGCACTGAAAGACCTTAATGGGTTTGTACCATAGTTACGTCCATTAATCGGAGCCAAGAACGACGCTAACAATGGTGACCTCTGTCTCTGAAACAGCAAGACAGTCCTGAGTCCTCCCGCCATCACACCATCATCTGTCCTCTATCATCTTCTCTACGCGATGCTATACTCTCCAAGCAATGTCATCGTATGTGCTTAGTAAAGTTGAAGAATGACAATACACTTTAACGGATGGATCATCTCTCTCACCAAAATTATCACAAAAGTCAAAACACCTCAAACTAATCAAATCCCAGGTTCGTAATTTAAAGAAAGCTACTGCAGTGCAGCGTAGTAGGAGAAACTAGAAAGAAGAAGAAGAAACAATGGGCATAAGAGCATCTGTAGCAGATGTTGCAAAAAAAATGCCATTTTGTCACATCAGAAGCCTACTTTATTATTTTTTCACATCATTTTACAACATCTCATTTATCAGATGTTTTATTGTTCAATTCTATACATTAAAATAATATTTACTATACATTAAAATAATATATTATTCTCTCCCTATTTATCATCAATAACAGCAACAACCACCGAGCAACTGAACCGGCCATCACCCCCACAATAACCACAATTACAATATCAGATCAACCCAAATTGCAGCCAAAAAAAAAAAAAAAAAAAAAACCACAACCAAAGGGAGGCGAAAGGCAGACAGAGAGGAGAGGGAAGAGGGTGAGATCGAGCGTGGCCGAGCGAATTGAGGCGGCTGGGCGAGATCGGCCGTGACTGGAGATCGGCGAGATAGAGATCGGGATCGGTAGCGAAAGACGACGGCTGGGCGAGATCGGCCATGACTGGAGATCGGCAAGATCGAGATCAAGATCGGCGGCGAGATACGACGGCTGGGCGAGATCGGCCGTAACTGGAGATCGGTGAGATCGAGATCGAGATCGGCGGCAAAAGACGACGGCTGGGCGAGATCGGCCGTGACTGGAGATCGGCGAGATCGAGATCGAGATCGACAGCGAGAGATGACAGCTGGGCGAGATCGGCGACGGTGAGAGAGATTGAGAGGAACAGAACTACGAGAGAGAGATTGAGAGGAACAGAGTTACACAGGAACAAGAGAGATTGAATCGGTGAGAGAGAAGAGAAAAGAAAAAGTGAAGAGAGAGGAGAGAGAAGGGAGAATAAAATAGTAATAAAAATTATGCAACATTGCTACAGTACCGTCACATATTTGTGACGGTACTGTAGCATGTTGCATAATTTTTAGGATATACAACATCTGATAAACTACTGTTTTTTGTGTTTGGTGTGGCAAATGTGCCAAATATGTGGCATTTGGCACATTTGCCACATCTAGTGTGGATGCTCTAAAAATGGGAAATTATCAGTTAAAGGAATGGGCATTTAATAGAAAAAGGTTGCCACATGTCATTTAAAAAAATGTCATGTAATTGCTTTGTTAGACACATAGGTAAAGAAACAAACAGAAGTTAACAGAAGGACCAATAATACTCATTTTTATATTTCAAGGACCAATAGCGCTCACTTGAAATTTCAGGGACCAAAAGTGCATAATAGAGAAACTTGAGGGACTAACATTGTAGTTTTGCCTTAAATTTATGTTATTATTATTACTATTTTCTTATAAGGAAGTGACCAATATATATGTCCATTAATTAAGGAAAAAAAAAAAAAACTTAACATACCTAGCTCATTTGTCTTCCTCTTCTTCTTCTTCTTCTTCTTCTTCTTCTTCTGTTTTTCTTCTAAGAAATTTATCTCTAATTGTATTCATTTAATTGACAACAACATTTGTAGGAATCCGCTCATTAGGTGATGTTTTGGAACACAACAATCCAATTTGGAACATTGATATCAAGCATTCTTTTATTCTGCTACTAACATTGACATAGGGATCTTCTTTGATGATTTGTCTTTCTTCTATGTCATCATTGGCATTTTCTTCATCCTCCTCAAAGAACATTGATGGGTCAACTATATCCATGACATGTTCGGGCGAAGCCATTGTAGTGAATTTGTGAATGCTCAAACCATCTTTGAACATTTCATCAATCGGTCTTTTTCCTATAAACATCTCCAACAAGAGTATCCATAGCTGTAATTGTCTCCTAGTGTTGAAACTTGGCCACTCATCCCATAGTCTACAATTTATCAATACATACACAGTAACAAATAATAGTAATATGCGCTTGAAATTTTTAATCACTAAAGCATTATGCATTGTTGGCACATATAGCCCTTCATAAAATTTTGTGAATATGTGGATTTTGTGTGTGTGTGTGTGGTGTATGTGATTTTTTTAGAAAAAAAACAAAAGTTTTTTCCCCTCCAACTAGCCAAAGCCGTCAAAAAAATTTTTTCACTTGAAAAGTGGTGTCAAAATTGTGCGTATAGTTACTTTTTGAAAGAATCCCCACTTTATTTTAATATCAATGCAAAATGATATAAAGAACTAAAGTGTGCTTCACCTAGTTGAAAACGTACCTAGAGCAATATATCCAATGGAACCTTTGAGCCCAACTGACAAGGTCTGAGATTTGGAGGGATTGTTTGATGCTTCAAAGAGGAAATTTACCAATCCGAAATCACCAACATGAGCTACCATATCTTCATCAAGAAGTATATTGCTTGGCTTTAGATCACAATGAACAATTGGGGTTTGGCAATGGTGATGAAGATATTCTAATGCATAAGCAACGTTAAGAGCTATGTTCAGTCTTTGGATAAATCTCAAACTCTTTCTTTGATGTTGATCATCATTTTTAGAATGCAACCATTGATCTAGACTTCCATTGCACATGAACTCAAAATAAGACTTTTAAAGTCATTTCTTTCATGAACAATGCTCGAGCAAGTAGAGATAATCTTGAGGAAATTGCGATGACGTATACTTCTCAAAGCATTGCATCTATTAATGAAGCTCTTGGAAGCTCCTTTTTGTTGAAGGTTTAATACTTTAATTGCAACAATTGCTCCATTTTCAGAAAGATTTCCTTTGTATACTGAGCCAAAGTTGCCTGAACCAATCATTTTTTTTTTCTTCTTTTCTGAAATCCCATTCATCGATTTTAGGATTTTTGCATAAGAGATACGTAATTGCCAATCTTCAAAGGAAGATATAGTTAATGCTCTCCCTCTTAAATTTCTCACAACAAAACATGTAGGGAAAAAAAATATAACAGAACAATTTCAAATATGACCATACTTAAAATAGGAATTACTATTTTAAGTGCAAGAAGCATTCTAGATGAACGTAGATTTTCCTAGCGCATGTATGTAAATGTAATTCTTGGATCCACTGCATAGCTTATTATTTCCAAAGATTGAAATCTTGCTTGCATTTGCAAAAATCCCTTCACTTGGTACTTCACCCTCCAAATCATTATAAGAAATATTGAGAAGCTTAAGTGACACAAGCTTATTGATAAATTTAGGAACATTCCCAGAGAAGTTATTCCGTGAAAGATCTATTTCTTCTAAACCTCTTAACTTCTCTAAAGATTGAGGTATTGCTTCTTCAAATGAATTACCTTCCAAATACAAACGCTCCAAACTAAGACAAGTCTCTAGGGTAGTTGGAATTTTTCCTAATAATCTATTATTTGAGAGATCTAACTTGGAAAGATGTTTTAAGTTGCCCACTTCAAATGGTAATGCACCTATCAAAAATTTGTGAGACATGACAAAAAAATTGAAAGGGATGAAAGGCCAATAACTTGTTTTGGAATGGTGCCAATGAGATGTTACTGGAAATGTTTAGCATAAGCAAATTTTGGCAGTTTCTTAGGCTTGGGGGTATATTTCCTATAAATTTGTTCCCCTTCATATAGAGCTTTGTCCAAGTAGTTAAGTTACCCAAGGAGGAAGGGCCTGGTCCAGAAAATTTGTTTTCATTCAAATATAATACCTGTAACTTTTGAAGCTTCCCAAGAACATCGGGGAGAGTACCTCCCAAATAGTTAAAACTTAGATCTAGTAATTTTATGTGAACAAGGTTCCCGATTGCAATAGGGATGTCACCACGGATCATATTTGCATTCAAAGTAAGAGTTTGTAGCTGGGTGGAAAGGTTGGCTATGGAGCCTGGCAATACTCCTCCAAAATAATTATAATTGAGATCCAAGAGCTTCAAACTAGTACAATTAGCCAAGAAACTGAGAAAATTCAGGTCACCATCTTTCCCATATCCAAGTCTATTGTCACTAAAATAAAGACTAACCAAGCCTTGCAAGCTTGCTAGATTTCGAGGGACTACCCCAATTAGACCATTTTCGTCAAAGGCAAGACCCTGAAGTTGAGAAGCATTAGAAAATGATGTGGGAATAGCTCCCGTGAAATTGTTAATAGCGCAGTAAAGAAATTGAAGGTTAGGAAGAGTAAGACCAATATCTAGTGGAAGGCTTCCATTTAGCTGGTTTTTGGTAATAGAGAAAAAGTATATGGAAGATATATTATAGATCAGAGGAGGGATGATGCCAGAAAGATTATTCACAGAACGCGGAAAAGATTTCAAGCTTGGTAGACGACCAAGTTCACTAGGTATGCTCCTCGAAAATTGTTTTCGGAAAGACCAAGAACATACAAAGAAGAAAATTTTCCTATCCAATCTAGGATATGTCCTATAAAGTTGTTCACACCAAGATATAGATACACCAATTTTGACAATGAGCTGAGGTGGCCTGGAATTTTCCCAACAAGCTCGTTGTGACCAACAATAAGCACTCTAAGTTGTGAACAGTAGCTCAGATTAGTTGGAAGTTTACCGCCAAAGGAATTATAAGTCAAACTGAGAAGCCGCAAGCACTATAGACGTCCCACTTCCTGAGGAATTTCATCGTAGAAGTTGTTGTTTTGTAGGCTGATTCTTGTGAGGTCCGTAAGATTTCCTATAGAGGGTGGTATGGAGCCAAACAATTTCTTAGCTGTCAAGTTCAAAACCATGACTCATTTACTGGAGGGGCTACATGTAACACCTAACCAGTTGCAGAAATGTGTGGAGTCATTCCATGAGCTCATGATTTGAAGTGGGTCCTGAGTTATCCAATTCTTGAAGTCAAGTAAAGCCAGAAGATCTGTCTCATTTCCAAAAGTCGGAATTGTTGCAGATTTCAAACATGAGCTCATAGACATTAGAAGAATCCCATGAAAGAATATTAAGAAAAGCTACTCGTAATTGAGAGAAGAGTGCATCATTCTATTGGGGTTGCGAGTTTGAAGTGAAGAGTAGTATCTGGTAATAGCGTTTTCTTTCAGTTGAATACAAAAAAATTCAATTAAAGTTAATAAAAATATATATTAGTAGGACACAACTATAATTTTTTTTAAGAGACAGCTATAGCTTGTTAGAGCATTCATAGTGGAGCTTTCCAAATTAAGACTCTCCAACAGTGCCGTTTAATAAAGCTCTCTCAATTATCCAAGTTATTACTGAAGGTGATTTGGGCGGTGAGCTGGGACATATAGTGCAGAACATTAAAGACATCTCTTCCTCATTTTACTGGTGCTTTTTCAGCATTTGAAAAGGAGTGGCAACAGGGCAGCCCATGAACTTGCAAGAGCAGCTAGAATTTCAGGTGTTTCACAGGTTTGGAAAGGTGTGTGTCCAAGCTTTGGGGAGCATGTAATATTAGAGAAAAGTAGCGTGTAGCTGTTTTTTTGTTTGTTCTCCCTGCTGTTGTTTTGTCCTCTCTGTTGTAGCTCAATTTCAAGTGAATGAAAGTTTATTCGTTTCCCATCAAAAAAATAAAATAAAGCAAATGAGAAGGAAGGCTTGAAACGGTTGTCATTTTAATAACTAGTTGAAGTGGATAAAATTCGATATGGCAAATGGATCTTAATTGAGATGACGGGTCTAAATGTATATACCCGAAGTGGACGGATCCAGAGTGAATGGGCATGGTGTAGACGGGTTCGAGGTACACGGGTCATCACTTTATAAATGGAAATAACTTGCGTTCCACGCATAGTTAGGGTATGTAGATTTCCAATGGAAGTAGAATCCAAATGTAAAGAGGATTCCGCGATAATCGCCCAATT
This sequence comes from Lithocarpus polystachyus, assembly GCA_033629205.1. Lineage (NCBI taxonomy): Eukaryota > Viridiplantae > Streptophyta > Magnoliopsida > Fagales > Fagaceae > Lithocarpus > Lithocarpus polystachyus. The sequence goes on from CM066168.1 coordinate 41,352,792, forward strand.
AATGACAAGTCCTATAAGGAAAAGACTTTTTATACAAGAAAAGAAGGTCGGTTCTACGCTACTATAAAAACCCCAAATGCTCTCATAAAAAAAAGGTACGCATACTATTCCCCAACTCTGGCACTCTAGGGTTGTGAGCATCTTCTAACTTAACCTTCAGAGGGTCTTTGGCTAGTACCACACCGGTATCCTCTTAAGGTGTTCTTTGTTTTTGTTCTGCAGGTAGCTTCAAGTACCTGAAAGAACCTTGTAGCTTATTGACGATATTTTGAGCATCATCAGTTGGCGCCGTCTGTGGGAAACGCAAGGAAAAAGCCATTCTTTGAGATTTCTAGACTAAAAGTTGCATGGTACTCACGCGCTCGATGGCAACTACGACGAACGAACAGGGCAAACCACACACCACGGCTCTTGAGAGGCAGGTTTAAACCCTTACAGCAGCGGTAAAACGCCTCACAAAGCGTAACCACGACCTAGAGGAGCAATTGCGCCAGAAGGAGGCAACACTCCACACCCAGGAAGAAGAGCAGAATGCCAGTAGCATCGAAAATAGAAATCAGGAGAGGCCAGAAGGGAGCAATGCCCAAAGCAGGCCTGAACGACAGGATATGAATCGACCATCAACTGTAGACCAAGTCCCGTCCCATGTAGTTGTGGAGATGCAGATGATGAAGGAGCGCATGGATTTTATGATGAACGCTCTCAAAGGACGAGTATCTAATGACCTTGATGACCTGGTTCACCGGACGGACTCACCATTCACAGTGTTTGTCAATTCGTACCCTTTTCTTCCGAAATTTCGTATGCCTTAGATCGAAAGCTATGACGGATCTAAGGACCTGTTGGATCATCTGGAGACCTTCAAGACGCTGATGTATCTACAAGGAGTAGTGGACGAAATAATGTGCAGGGCCTTCCCTACGACATTGAGAGGTTCCGCAAGGGTCTGGTTCAGCAAGTTGACGTCAGGCTCTATCAGTACTTTCAAGGAGCTAAGTGCTCAATTTGCTTCGCATTTCATCGGAGGGCACAGGTCCAAGAAGTCAACCGCGTGCTTGATGAACATCAAACAGCGGAGGACGATACACTGAGGTCATACATTGCCTGCTTTAACAAGGAGGCACTTTCAATCGATGAAGCGGACAATAAAATACTTGTGGCCGCATTCACGAACGGACTGAGGAAGGGTAAGTTTCTCTTCTCCTTATATAAGAATGACTTAAAGACCATGTCCGATGTGCTTTACAAGGTGACCAAGTACATGAACGCGGAGGATGCACTCTTGGCCTGAGAAGAAAAGCCTTCTTGGAAGAGAGAAAGGCAGGACGAAGTACATCAAAACAGGGGGCGGAAGACCGCAAGGATGGGAGATAAAAGAGAAGAAAGGCGCTCTAAGCCCCCAGCTGGAAGGTTCACAAACTTCACTCCGCTTACAGCCTCAATAGACCAAGTTTTGATGCAGATTAAAGATGAGGGGGCCCTTACTTTTTCAGGTAAGCTGAAAGGAAACTCCAATAAAAGGCCTCAAGACAAATAATGCCGCTTTCATAGAGACCACGGCCACGACACAGCAAATTGCTATGACTTAAAGCAGCAGATAGAAGCACTCATAAGACAAGGAAAGTTGCAGAGGTTCGTTAGCAAGGAAAGAACGAACCTACCACAGGAGCAGATTCCCTGACAAGAGAACTAACGCCCAAGACCGCCGACAGGGGATATAAGGATGATTGTAGGGAGCATAGCGACCTCCGGCTCGTCCAAAAATGCTCAAAAAACTTACCTCAAAACGGTCCAAAACATCCACCTAACAGGTTTCGTTCCAAAGATAGAACAGGCTGAAGCCCCCATCATCGGGTTCTCGGAGAACGACGCTCAACGCCTCCACCACCCGCATGACGACGCATTCGTCATTAGCATATGAGTGGGGGATTACAACATGCACTGGATCCTAATTGACAACGGAAGCTCTGCTAATATCCTTTACTAGCCGACATTCCAGCAGATGAGGATTGATAGAGGGCGGCTGATCCCAACAAATGCTCCCCTCATTGGGTTCGGAGGAACCAAGGTAAACCCCCTCGGCGTAGTTACTCTACCTGTCACGATTGGTGATTATCCCCAGCAAATTACTAAAGACGTCACGTTCCTTGTGGTCGATTGCTTATCTGCGTACAACGCCATAATCGGGCCATTAACTCTTAATTCATGGAAGGCTGTAACTTCGACCTACCATCTAATGGTCAAGTTTCCTACTGAATACGGAATAGGGGAACTACGCGGAGACCAGGTGGCCGCGCGAGAATGTTACATAGCGATGATGGAGATGGATGACCAGATGCAGACAATGAGCATCGAAGAACAATGGACGGTGGCAGAACCTATTAAGAAACTTAAGGAAATATCCCTAAATGATTTCGTGCCGGAGCGAATGACATGGATTGGCACCTTCGCAAGTCCGACAACCCTGCAGGCACTCATAATATTTTTTAAGGCAAACCAGGATGTCTTTGCATGGAGCCATGAAGATATGCCCGAGATTGACCCCTCGGTCATGGTTCACAGGTTAAATGTATCTCCCGCCTTTCCACCAGTTAGCCAAAAGAAGCGTGGTTTCGCGCAAGAGAGAGACCAAGCTATAGCGGAAGAAGCCCGTAAGTTACAGGAAGCAAACTTTATTAGAGAAGTCTACTACCCCAATTGGCTAGCAAACGTAGTAATGGTTAGGAAAGCCAACAGGAAATGGAGGATGTGTGTAGATTTCACGGACCTGAATAAAGCATGCCCCAAAGATAGCTACCCCCTCCCGAGGATTGACGCCCTAGTAGATTCGACATCCCAACATCAGTTGCTAAGTTTCATGGATGCATTTTCAAGATATAACCAGATCAGGATGGACGAGGCAGATCAGGATAAGACTTCATTCGTTACAAGTCAAGGCCTTTTTTGTTACAAGGTGATGCTGTTTGGCCTCAAGAATGCCGGCGCGACATATCAGAGGCTCATGAACAAGATGTTTGCAAAACAAATCTGAAGGAACGTCCAGGTGTATGTAGATGATATGCTGGTGAAAAGCTGGAAGGAGGACGACCATTTGGACGACCTCAAGGAAACTTTCGACACCCTTTGCTTGTACAACATGAAGCTCAATCCGAGCAAATGTGCATTTGGGGTAACAGCAGGAAAGTTCTTGGGGGTTCATGGTGTCCCAAAGGGGGATCGAAGCCAACCCAGAAAAAATCCGTGCAGTATTGGAGATGACGCCCCCTAAAAACATAAAAGAAGTACAAAGCCTTAACGGCAAGGTTGCTGGATTGAATAGATTCGTAGCAAGAGCGATGGATAAGTGCCTACCATTCTTCCGCACATTGAAGAAATCCTTCGAGTGGATGGCTGAATGTTAGCGGGCATTTGATGACTTAAAAGCCTATCTTTTTTCCCCAACTTTGTTGAGTCCCACAAAAAAAGGAGAAGAAATATTTCTTTACTTGGCAGTATCACCGGCTGCCGTCAGCGCAGCCTTGATTCGGGAAGAAGACAAGATTCAGAAGCCCATATATTATACCAGCTGGGCATTTTGTTGCGCAGAAAAAAGTTACCCGCCGATGGAAAAGCTCGTCTTCACCTTGATCACAGCGGCTTGCAAGCTAAAGCCCTACTTCCAAGCCCACACAATAGTCGTCCTGACAGACAAGCCCATAAAGCGAGCATTGAGCAATCCTGAAGCGGCCAGACGAATGGCATTTTGGGCGATAGAGTTGAGCAAGTTCGACATACAGTACCGCCCGTGTACGGCCATAAAGGGACAAGTGGTCACCGATTTCATTGCAGAGTTTAGTAGTTTGAAAGACCACGGCAGATGGGCATCCTCCATGGAATTTCTACATGGACGGCTCATCCAATAGACATGCAAGTGGAGCGGGCATCGTACTGTGATCTCCGGAAGGTGACGAGGTGGAATGTATGGTTCGCCTCGATTTCCTTACGACCAATAATGAGGCCGAGTATGAAGCTTTGATCGCAGGTTTGGACCTTGTAAGAGCAGCAGGTGCCACCAATGCGGTTATCCACTGTGATTCTCAGATCGTCACCAATCAATTGAACGGCGAATACGATTGTAGGGGCATAAGAATGAGGAAGTACCTAGAACTAGCAAATAGGAAGATGAAAGACTTGCAAGCAAAGATTCTCCAGATCCCGAGAGGAGAAAATGAGCAGGCTGATCATCTTGCAAAAGCCATATCAGCAGATCACATAATCACCCCCAACAAGGTACTCATCTTTGTTCAACCTTCGCCTACTATTGATATCATCAACATGCAGGAGATAGGCATTGAAAGTAGCTGGACCACACCAATAGTCGCCTACTTGAAGGATGGCGTGCTACCCGACAACAAAAAAGCAGCAAGAAAGCTAAAGGTTCAAGCGGCGCGGTTCGTCCTGATCAAGGATGTCCTTTACAAAAGAGGATTCTTGCGCCCATACTTAAGGTGCCTGAGCCCTGAGGAAGCAGATTACGTCATGAGAGAAGTGCATGAAGGTGTTTGCAGGAATCATTTAGGGTCGCGATTGTTAGTTCACAAGCTGATCCGGGCTGGATATTACTGGCCCACTATACAAAAGGACACCCAAGTATACGTTAGAGCTTACGACAAATGCCAGAGATTCGGCAATTCCATAAGGCAACCGAAGGAGGAACTTACGCCGATGACGGCCCCATGGCCATTCGCTCAATGGGGTTTGGATATAATAGGCCCCTTCCCAACTGCAGCCAAACAGTTGAAATTCCTGGTAGTCGGTGTTTACTACTTCACCAAATGGGTAGAAGAGGAAGCACTAGCTACAGAAAATAATGTGTGTAACTTTGTGTGGAAAAACATTATTTGCAGGTACGGTATTCCAAGAGTTTTGGTCTCAGACAACGGGAAGCAGTTCGACAACGACTCTTTTAAAAACTTTTGTTCAGAACTTGGAATCAAGAATCATTACTCATCCCTCGCACACCGTCAAGCCAACGGACAAGTAGAAGTCACGAATCGATCCTTGCTAAAGATTATCAAAACTCGACTCGAGGGGGCAAAAAGGGTATATAGCCAAAAGAACTTCCAAGCGTACTATGGGCATATAAGACGAACACAAGAACACCTACGGGAGAGACGCCGTTCCGATTGGCATATGAAAGCGAAGCAGTCATCCCAGCTGAGATTGGACTTACCAGTTACAGGGTGGACAGCTACGATGAAGGGAGAAACGACAAGGCAATGCGTCTTTATCTTGATCTAATAGACGAAATCAGGGCAACAGCTGAACAGAGGCTTGCACAATATTAGGATCTCATGGCCAAGCACTACAACTCCAGGATCAAACACAGAGACTTCAAAGTCGGAGACCTTGTTTTAAGAAAGGTGATGGGCACTACTAGAGATGCCACTCAGGGTAAGCTTGGTCCCAATTAGGAAGGCCCCTACAGAGTCACCTTATGGGTAAGAAAAGGCATCTACCACCTGGAGACCCTAGACGGATGAAGATTGCACCACCCGTGGAACACCGAGCACCTCAAGAAGTACTACCAGTAGAGAAGACCGTAGATAGAGCAATGCTCCTTCGCTTACTTTTTTAGTTATCCAACATTCGTTTTAGGTTTTATTAAATTTTTTGCTACCATACTTTTTTGAGCCCAAAGGGTAGTTATTCTACTCATGCATAAGGAATTTTATTCAGGCATTATTACTTGTGTAATTTTCTACAAAGTCCTTAAGTGGACGGATACATCCCACAAGGGTGTAAAAATTAAAGTCCTTAAGTGGACGAATACATCCCACAAGGATGTAAAAATTAAAGTCATTAAGTGGATAGATACATCCTATGAGGGTGTAAAAATTATTAAGTCCTTAAGTGGACGGATACATCCCACGAGGGTGTAAAATTATTAAGCCCTTAAGTGGACAGGTACATCCCAAAAGGGTGTAAAAATTATCAAGTCTTTAAGTGGACGGATACATCCCACGAGGGTGTAAAATTATTAAGTCCTTAAGTGGACGGATACATCCCACGAGGGTGTAAAAATTATATAATCCATAAAAATGGACGGATCCATCCAATGAGGATGACGACATTACCAAGTACATAATAGACAGATCAATCCTATGAGGATGTGAAAAATATATTTCGCAAAATTGGACGGGTACATAAAAAATGCCTGACGAATGCAATATATATATATATATAAAACGGACTCTAACGTTGTCTGAAGTGATTTCTGTTCAAATATAAGAACGGGTTCAAAATGTGTCCAGTAAACATAATGTAACTAAAAACGCACATAGTAAACAGATACTTTGTCGAATATAAATCTCAATGAAAGTTTAAAAGAAAACAATTAAAGTACTTGAATAAAAATGCCACAAAGGGCAAATTGTTCATGACGGTACAAATATTGTTCATCAAACTTTACCAAAAAAAAAATAATAATAAAAAAAAACTAGGGGACGGGGGAATTATCCTTCACTGTAGCTTCATCTTCGTCTTCATGAGGATCAACAGCTGTTTCCTGAACCTGAAAGGCAGATTCACCATCACCACCGTCGCCACGTGTTAAGTCACCCTGAACATCGCGGGCCTCATCAAATAAATCTTCCGTGCATCTGAGGGGATGGGAAGGATGGATGTCTGAGCTTGAGCCTCGTCTATGTTGACATGAGACAAGTCCAGCTTAGGAAAAAAAGCTTTCACTTGATGGAGGGCGTCATCAAACCCATCAGTGAAGGTGCCACCCAACTCCGTCAAGTACACCTCTGAGTCACGATATTCTTTCACAGCATCTTCCTTAGCTTGACGAAATTGGTCCTTGACGGCTTTGATCTCTTTCTCCTTGTCTTCGAGGACTTTCTGTAGCACCTTCGTCTATTTTTCAAGATCACTCCGGACCTGTTTCGACAGGGCCAGCTTCTTTTCCTGGACCACCTTCCAGGCCTTGAGCTCAGCCAGCTCATCCTCCGTCGTCGTTGCTTTCGCCCTTATTCTATCCAATGCAGTTTCATGGTTAAGGCAACGGTCCATCAACCCTTTCATCATCAGCATGGCCTGAAAACAAAACAACCGTTAAAGGCATGAAGTTGACGGAAATAAATTAAGAAATAGATGGATGTAGGGATACCTGTGCAATGTTAAAGAGACCCGTCTCCCCCATTGCCTCCGTCGCGTGATTTCCTAGGTCTTCATAATCGTTAGGGGTTAAAATTGATGAAAGATTCACCAATTTAGCCCAAGTCCTTTCTTCTAAATTGGTTTTTTGAAAGAACTTCTCCAAGAAACTCCACTCTTCGAGTGTAACTTATGGACGGTCTTGAGCTGTATGAAGAAGACGGTTAAAATATCGACGGTATGGATAATTTGAAACTACAGAACAGATACATACCAGATGGGGGTAATATGCCCCATGTTGTGTCTACAAGCATGTACTCGGTGTCACCAGGATGACACATCCGCTTATCATCGTCCATAAAGAAATATCTTGACTTCTAGTCCCTATTGGAATTTGGGGTATCACATACAAGCCTCAGCAACGGGCTCCTTGCCACGAAGCTGTACATCCCTTTTGACTTTGTAATCTCCATTAGACGGTAGCAGTGGAAGAACTCTTCCACTGTCAGCCTTCTTGCCTCGCTGAACATAACCCCATATAGGACCTCTATGCCAAGGAAAACTCTCCATGCGTTGGGGAAAATCTGGGTGACGGATAGACCCAGATATTGAAGGAGATGACAGTGAAGAGGACTCAGGGGGAATCTGAGCCCTACTTTAAGCATCTGCTTATAGACCTCGACGCCTTCGACACCATCGTAATAACACTTCTCCGCCTTAAAGGGTAGACAGAGAGGTATGTTGATGGGTATTTGGTACTTGTCCCTTAAAGTTTTGAAATGAGGTTCTTTAATCGAAGATGTAAAATCATTAACCGACCATATTGGTAGCATTATAAACTTTATCATTTCGTTAGGACCGTTGACGGATTGGATCGGGGGCTCACTTCCATCTAGACCATTACTAAGGTCACTCTCTGGCCGTTCCGTCTCCAAATCCTTATTCCTTGAGGACAGGGAGGTAGCGGACAAACGACTGGTTACTCGACGCACTAGACATCTGTCACCTACACGTGACGGTAAATCCTAAGACACTGACGAATCTAATAATGTAGATAGTGGTAAAAATGGAAGTTAAGCAAGAAAAGAACAAAAGTGCTTACCAGTTGTGAATGTGCAGCTGCAAAACTCAGATGATGGAAGAATTAACCTGACGGATTGGTCTTCTAACAAGGTGAACGGATGCGCTCTGATCGTTTGATTTTTGTGGAAAGTGAGAAATGAGGAAGGAGAAAGTAAGTTTATATAGGGGGAACGACGCAGAAGACGAAGGGACGCTTCGTTCTTAGTAAACAATCACTAAGTAGATGACACGTGCCCTATATAATTAATAACCCAATACTAATTACCTTATGCTAGCGTGTCGGGCCAAGTCTCTCTCAATGGAGAAATCAAACCGTCACCCCATAAGTTCATCCCCTGGGAGGTCACGGACTCATGGAGTGAGGGGGCAGCTGAAGTGGATAAAATTTGATATGGCAAATGGATCTTAATTGAGATGACGGGTCTAAATGTATATACCTGAAGTGGACGGATCCAGAGTGAACGGGCATGGTGTAGACGGGTTCGAGGTACACGTGTCATCACTTTATAAATGGAAATAAATTGCGTTTCACGCATAGTTAGGGTATGTAGATTTTCAATGGAAATAGAATCCAAATGTAAAGAGGATTTCGCGATAATCGCCCAATTAATGACAAGTCCTATAAGGAAAAGACTTCTTATACAAGAAAAGAAGGTTGGTTCTACGCTACTATAAAAACCCCAAACGCTCTCACAAAAAAAAGGTACGCATACTATTCCCCAACTTTGGCACTCTAGGGTTGTAAGCATCTTCTAACTTAACCTTTGGATGGTCTTTGGCCGGTACAACACCAGTATCCTTTTAAGGTGTTCTTTGTTTTTGTTCTGCAGGTAGCTTCGAGTATGTGAAAGAACCTTGTAACTTACTGACGATATTTTGAGTCATCAAGCAAAACACGCGAGAGACATGAACATCAATACGAAACAGTTTTAATCAAGGTTTTAGACTCACTGTTCCAGCAATCAACCAAGAAGGAATATGTTCAAAAGTCAAAACAAGAGTTATAAAAACACACACACACACACACACACACACACACACACACACACAAAACACAAAATACAAAACATGAGTTAATTAGTGATTAGTGTGAGTTGTAGTTAGTTGTAACCAACTTGTAATTCTGTTATTACCATGCAATGGTTAGATTAGTCTATTTGTTAATTTCTTTACCTCTCTATACTCTGTTTTGCATATGTGAAAAGTTCTATGTCCACAACATTTTCACTATAAATTCTAGGTGGTTAGCACTGAAATTACTTTTTTGCCTCACCAATAACAACCCATAACAAATATAGACCATAAAAAAATCCCGAATATTGTTGATGAAAGAATCAATGTATAAAGCAAAGAGTCAACAAAGTCTCATCAAGAAATAGAAGAGAGAGAATTGCACAACTGCAAAACTCATGAACCCTATCTTTTTTTTTTTAAATTTTTTGTAATCCATTTTATGTTAAGTTTTCGAATTAAAATATGTTTTTCTAATAGCAAATGCAGAGGTGATTATGGAAGCCTACAAGTAGATAAATTATAATTAGCCATTTCTTCTTTCTTCCCTGTTCAACACCCCCTACTCTTTTCTCTCTTCTTCAATTCCATTTGAGTTGCACAAAAGAAATTAACAGAGACAAATACCTCAAACATCTCAACGAGTTCTCCAACAAATTGTCCAAGCCCATCATCCAAAACACCCCTTTTCATTCCCACAATCAAAGTCAACATCTTAGTTTTAAAAAAAAGTTGATAGGGTAAAAAGAGTAAAAAGATTAAAAAGTTAAAAAATGAGATTTTTTTTTTACTTAACCAACGTTTTTTACATCTCACATGGGGCAAGACAGTTTACCCCGCTACGTGGGGCGAAGTGGAAACAGGGTAAGTCAAAATCATGTGGAGCGGAGGTTAAGACCCATTCATCATGATATTTGAAGGCATAATGGTGTTTTCTGAGTGAAAATCAAAGTTTTGATAAAGATAATTCAAATGAATTATTTTTATTGACTATAGGATGGTCTTAAGATATGCATATGCATGCATGGGATTAGATTTAGCTATTTTTTATCGGTACTTAAAAGATTGATTATTGGTCAACTAAAGACTTAATTCTCATCGGTTTAAATGGCACACAATAATAAGTACGCAAGCATAGGATAATCCTAGGAGATTTTGTGGAAATTCTGAATTATTAAAAATAATTATTTCGCTCCCCAAGAATAGACATTTATTTTGATTGTTTAATTATTTTTTTTTGAGAAGAAAATTATTCATAGTTAGGTTTAGCGCCAGTAAGTAAAAAAGTAAAAATAATAATCTCAAACCTTGATTCATCGCTAAAAGAAAAAGATACCCAAAAAATTGGATTGGAAGAACTTACATCATTGAATGATGTTTTTATTTTATTTTTTTGAAGAATTTTTAGCAGTTTTTGGAAGGAAGGATTCACAGAGACAATAAACGTGGATGTCATGGACTAAAATGACAAAAATGAAACACAAAGACAAAAATGTCAACTGAGTTTTATTTTTATTTTTTGAGATTCAAAATGTCAACTGAAACTCAAACCGTGTAATTTGTATTTTTAATTAAATATTTTTTTATTTTATATATATATATATATATATATATATATATTTCTTCTTTATCCTCTAGCCGAGTTTTTGATGTAATCAGGGGGCTTGCAACTATTATTAGCTAGTCTACTATTAATTGTGTGGAATGGGTTGATTAATTGATTATTAACTTCTCAAAGAGATTTGTTGATTGCCTTTACATTTTCAGCATATTAATGTGATTCATGCTTAATATTTGAAATCTCAGTCATTTCAAAATAATCAGTTCTTGGTTGAGATAAAAGAACAATGAAAAAAGATTTTAACAGCAACAAAGAACAATTCGACTTCATAGAAAACAAATGTAAAATTCACACCAAAAGAACAACAATGAAGAAAATACTTACCTCGAATACTTTTCAGTCAGCGAGGCAGATGTCTTGGTGTTGCAATGTTGCAGCACTCAGCAGCTGTTCTTTAGTTCTCTCTCTCTCTCTCTCTCTCATTTAGGGCTTTCTGCTTAGTTTAAGGTGAAGGATCAAATCTGATTCCAGAGTTTGCTTTTATAAGGAATACAAAAAAGTACTTACATGTTCACATTGTACTCAATGTGAATTTACGCAAAAAAAAAATGACAAATGTTATATACTTTTGCAAAAAGTATACAATATTTATCAATTTTTGGAAATGTACCACTTTATAAAAGAAGAATTTTCCTAAGAAGTATGTGTATATAGGACAGTAAATCTGGAAAGGCAAAACTTTAGCCCCACCTATAGAAAAGCATGATTTTTTTTTTTTACTCACAAGTGTGAACATCACATGCGCCTAAATAAGAAGGATTTTGCTAATGTGTATCCTAAGGGCATATAATAATTAACCATTTTTGGAAAGATTTTTCTCGAAAATTGAAAAAGTATTGATAGCTTTTTCAATTCGCAAGAAAATATTTCCAAAAGTAGATGGCTTAATGTGTGCCCTAAGGGCACACGTTAACCGAACCCAAATAAGAATGACCCAGAAGAGAGGACTTTTAGTGTATAAAAGAAACGGCCATTTTCAACAATGACTTGATTGTCAATTCTGCTAAAACATGTTTTTTTTTCCCCTTTGAATGAAGCAGTTAACATGTATCGAGCGTCCAGCCCACATTTTTTTTTAATTTTAATCTATATTCTATATATTACTAAATGCTGAAATGTAGCATTTAATGTTGCTATGCTCCCGTTGAGCCACATCAGCCGCTATGTCATTTCCAAATTTTTTTCCTGAATTTATCCTATAATTTTAAAATACTTTTACTAAATTTTACCCTAATTTCAAAATACTATAAAATAGAAAATGATTTCCAGCCATACCTCCGTCATAAAGCCCAATTTTTATAGCTTCAATTATGTCCACCATAAAGCCCAAAACATGAATATTACATTGTTGTCCACCATAAAGCCCAAAGCCAACCCTTTATAGTTTTAACGCCAACCCTTTCTTCTTCTTCTTCTTCTTCTTCTTCTTCTTCTTCTTCTTCTTCTTCTTCAGACCTTTAGCTTGACTAACGCCAACCTCTCTCTCTTCCAAATACAGTTTCAAAACTTCAGACCTTTGGCTTTCTAACACCAACCACTCTCTTCCCTCCTTCGTCTCTTTCTCTCCTTATTTAAGTGAATCACTCCTTCATACCTCATCAATATTTCCCCTCCTTTTGCTCTTCCTATCTTTCACGGTTTCAAAATACTTCAGAATTGCGGCTTTCTCTTCCCTCCTTCGTCTCTTCCTCTCCTCATTTAATTGAATCAGAAAACAATATATTTGAAGGAGAGCTCAGAAATATTGACAGAATGTGGATGATTCACTTCAAGTATTTACATAAAAAATTTCACCTTTGCATTTTTTTAGTCATACAGGTCTAGGCCATTTGTTCATGTTTCGTTTGGGAGTGTTTCTTCTGAATGATTAGCTTAGATTGATGGGTTTGGAGCCCTGTAATGGGTTTTTCTAATTTCAATTATTGGCTGCATTGATCTCTCTTTTGTATTTCAGTAATTCAATCAACACTCTGTTTCCTATCCGTATCCTTTTGCGAGAGGCAAATTAGTTTGACCACAGGCCTAAGTTCAAGGCCACCGTCAACTTTAATGGTGAGGAGTTGTTAGCTACCATCTCTATACGAGCTGTCAATATCTACATCGGCTACAAGGTCTATATATCAAGTTGAAGGTATACTTCAATTTTATTTTCTATGTATATTTAAAATTTTTAGGGTTAATTCTTTTGTGTTTTTCTGTTTGGGAATTGAGTTTATGGTCTGCAATTTTTTGAATTTTTTGTCATCATTGTCAATGTTTTTGGTGACTGTTTTGGTTGTTTGTGGTGAAAAAACAAAAATATGTTTTCATATAATTTGGCTTTTGACCCCTTCTATGTTAATATTTATGTTTAGTTAGTTTGCACATCCTACATGTTTTATTCAAAGTCTTAGAGACATGGGGTTTATTGCTATTATGATTTCTTTTTTGGGGTTTCATTTTTTTCTTTCAGATAGATATGATATGAAAGAGATTATAAAGTCAAAAATTCAGCGGTTTTGCAGGTAACTATGATTAAACCCCTGCATAAAAAAAAAAAAAAAAAAATTGAGCATGAGATTTAATGTTATTTTGTGTGTACCTTATGCATTCTAGGAAAAATAAGGTATACTTGAATTCACAAACCATTTTAAGAAGATTTTCAAATTACTACAAAACAAATGTGCACCAAACAATAGTGAAGATAGAATAGTAGTTTCTAGGTTTCAGGGATGGATATTAAGACTGCAATGAATTCTTGAATGGCAGTACATATGAATTTAATTTTAAGGGAATCAAGTTATTTGCCTTTTGCATTGTTGTGATTGTTAGTACAATAGTAATTGAGCTTCAATATTGTATCAAGGAGAGCATAGTAATTTAGAAAACAAAACAATAGTGAAGATAGCATAGTAGCTGCTGTGAAAATTTTGTTACTACTTTTCTCACCCAAAAAAAAGAAAAGAAAAAATTGTTGTTATTGCTTTCAAACCACTACACATTGTATTTTCCCTATATTATTGTACGATGTAACTTATGGCATGTGGTTTATCAAATGCTTTCTCATTTTATATGTGCATACATCTTCTCCTTTTGATTTCAAAAACACAACATTCATACATCACCCTCTCTCTAAATCTAGGTTTAAACCTCTCTATCCTTCTCTCTAGCATTCGCTCCTCTATTTTGATTATCTCCATCTACTTAATTTGCTCACAATTTCAGCAACGCTTCACTAGGACGCCCACTTTGGATAATGGCTTTTCCAATCTCTATGCTATGATAATCTGTTTTACATAATTCAATTGTATTGGCCTTTTCTTTTATGAGGGGTTTCTGTTTTTTTTTTTTTTTTTTTGGTGGTTGATTAGACGTATAAATGTCATGTGTTTTTTTATGAATTTGGTGGAAATAGTTTTTATTTATTATTTATTATATATATTTTTATATGGATGACCAAATTTGTGATTTTTAGAGACTTTTTTGGGTTTTGCATGTTGGATTATCTTCTCACAACTTTAATTGAGCATCTATTTGGGTGTTGAGGAAAAAAAAAAAGTGAAGCAAAAGTAAATGGAAGCACAATCAATTGTGAAGGTTCTTTTTAGATACCTTTGTGAATTATGAATTTTGCTTTGTTAATTTGCCAATTGTGGATTACTTTGTAGGTTTTGGTAGGTATTTTTTTTAGAGAGATTTAACAAAGCAATGAACTATAGCTTTGTTTTTTGTTTTTTTTTTTTTTGTTTTTTCTAATAAACGAATTTTTTATGTTATTTCTACTTAGATGTTTCAATGGTATTCTATTCTATTTCACTTGTGTTGGTTATTTCAATCCAACATATTTGGGAACTCTCATACCATCATTCATATTGGAAGAAAACCGTAATAACTTCTTTCATTGCAGATGCTTTCATTTTTTTTCCCATGTTTGTAGTTGTACATCATTATGCAAGGGTTACATATGATTCTTTATTCATTGTTTATTTTTTTCCTTATTTTTTTTTGGTAGTAAGCTTAATTTAATTACTGCATTTGAAGTTTTTTTTCTCCTTTGTTCTTCTTATGTTTTTTTGTTTTTTTGCACCAAAAGAATGTACTACTATATATGTAGTATGTTAGTTGGAGAAGTTCAATATTATGTTATGCTTGATTAAATGAGATTTTTACTTTTTTTTTTTTGGGTTTCAATTTTTATAATTTTTAGCTCTAAGTTCCTCAGGGCTCGAGTTTCTTAGGGATTTTGTGCACGATAAATCTCTCTCTTCCCCTTAAATTTGCTTATTTTATAGAGTTTACCCAAAAAGTTTTTTTTTTAAATGAAAGAATTTTGATTTTGTTAATTTTTAAATTTAGAGCAAGTTATTGGGGTTTTAGTACATAAATTTTGTCGTTTTTTCAATTTTAACTAACAAATTAAACGGCAAAGTTATGTCATGGGAAGGAAAAGAATTGAAATAAAAACATGCCAACAGACTACCTAGATGTTCATGGCCTTCATGTTGGACTAAAGTTGTTCATGGCTTTCTTGTTAGACTCAAGTTGGCTTCCTAGACAGTAAAAGTTTATAAAATTTTCACACTATTAATTAAACTCCCCAAAATTCTTTGAATTTGAAACAATATTCCAACTACTTCTTATTTTAGATGAAATTGTTTATGGGTTTTTATTTTATATATAGTTTTCAATGTAACTAACATCAATTCAATACACAAACATGAAGGTGGAAATGAGAGTTCTAGATGCTCTTTTTTAAAGCTCTCTCTGATCTACTAATTTTTGTTGCTTATTGTTTCAATGTTAAGGATTCAGTAACAAACTTATTTTGTATTTGTACTATTGTTTTACTTGTGGGGAAAATTTGATGAGTTTTCTATGTTTGTGATTTGTAGTTCGTATTGATTTGCTGTATGTGAATGGTGATGTGGGGGAATTAGACGAAGATGATGAGCTACTTGTCTTCTATCTAAAGGTTTTTGTTTTTCCTTTATATTAAGCTATAAATGCGTAGTAGTTTCTTTGAAATCTTATCTAGATTCTATTTATAGTCATAGGTTCAACATAGTATATTCAAAGAAACTCATATTAATTATTTTTTTCTAAGTTATTGAATCAAACATGCATCCAAAATCTGTTTTAAATGGAAATAATTCAATTGATGATTATTTAATTGGAAAATAATTGTGCTTGCTGAGGAAGGAGTAAAGATTCATAAATTTACTTTTTTAGTCAGGAATAGAGTATTTTTAAAGGTTATGATTATGGATTCATCAAACTTGCAACATTTAACCATTTAAACTTGCTGTTTAAGTACATGAATATTAGGAATTAATCTTATAGCTTTCATCAATCTAGCGGAAGATGAATTAAAAAAAAAGAAGAATTTCTTGAATATTTTTCTGAATTTTCTCGTGCATCGCACGGGTTAGCGACTAGTTAAGATAATTTTGAAAGATTGTGTTGTGGTATCTGTTAGGAACCTATGAGATTCTATGGGTATAACTCACCCTTAAAAACCAGCTTGCAAAGGGAAGGTATCCAACAACCAATAAACACATGGTTTTTTTTTTTCTTTCTTTTTTTAAGAATTATTTTATTTTTATTTATTTGAATATTAGCAGTTTTATTTCTACCTATTCATGTAAAGTGTGCATAGAATTGTGTATCTTTTTGTAACATCTATTAGAATAGTTTTGCTAATTATACCATTAAGCCACGCATTGCACGGTAACAATACTAACGTAAAATAATGTTTTAGAGATTAGCTATGGGAAAGCAAATCAAGAAAGACGACAATGGAAATTAAGAAAATGATCCAAGAATTAGGCACCAAAGGCAATAGGTCTAGGCGTCCAACACACATCCAATTAGATAAGTTTTGGAAAGTTCAAAATATTTCTATAATACAGGCTAAACAATAGTTAGGCTCTTAAAATTTAATAGCTGGCTCCTCCAAAATATATTGGGTGCTTCCTCTAAAATTAATTGGTGTCTTGAACTAATGATAAAAAAAACAATTATTAGAAGTAGATGCCATAGGTTAAAACTTTAAAAAGAAAATAACCTAAATGACTCTTTTACAATTATACTATAAATCTTTTGGTTTTCTTACATTTTAACTTTTCTCTAACCTGTGTGTGTGCAAGTATGAAAAGAAACTCACTGAAATGAGGGGCGAAGAAAAGAAACTCACCGAAAACGTGTATCGGGCTTTAGTGAATATTTATTGTTGTTCTTCTTATCTAAATCTTCTCTTCATCATCATCATCATAATTTTTTTTTTAAAAAATTGATTTGTTTTCTTTTTGTTTACATCATCATTCATAGAAGAAAATTTGGGTTTGTCGCTGAGAGAAGATATATATTTTTCTAAAATTTCTCTTTTATAGTAGAAACCTTTTGAGTTGTATAATGATTTTAATAAATGCATATGCTATACATGGTATTAAAAAATAAATTTTATCTTCTTAAATTTTCAATCTTTTGTTATGATTGATTAACACTTAAGATAATTTTTCTTATTGTGCTTAAAGCAATAGTTAAATATGGGAAGTGAAAGCCATACATTCGAGGAATTATTAATTAATGTAAAATTTCATGATTTTTTATAGATGAATTGTCTAATCATTTCATTAAAGATTAAGGAGATGATAATGGATGATTTTATTCAATGATAGATCATTTTCAAGCATAACTTTGATGGAGATGCTAAATTCATTATTAATATATTTTGTACATATTTATAACAAAATAAATAATTTTTTTATATTCATTTGAATTTAGAAATATTATTTTTATATATTAAGAGGATTCATAAAGTTAGTTATGGCTTCAAAATGTGTAAAAAAAAAAAAAATACTTCTAATCTAATTAGATAATCTTTATTCCTTAAAAATAAAAATCGGGTTAAAATTGTAATTCAACAGAATTCAAAAACAAAAACCACTAGAGAAAGTTTATTCCTAAAAATTAACACACACACACACACACAC
This sequence comes from Lithocarpus polystachyus, assembly GCA_033629205.1. Lineage (NCBI taxonomy): Eukaryota > Viridiplantae > Streptophyta > Magnoliopsida > Fagales > Fagaceae > Lithocarpus > Lithocarpus polystachyus. Next base: position 41,370,618 of record CM066168.1, read on the forward strand.
ACACACACTCTCTTTTTAAATATGTCTCACGCAAGTTTGATATACTTTTTCCTAAAAACTAGCATACATTAAACTCAGCAGTATACTCATTTTTTAAAATCCTAAATTTTAGTTTCTTAAAAATTCCTTTATGTGTAACCTCATTAACAATAGAAAAATTCAAATTGAAAAATTACATTAAACTAAAAAAAAAAAAAAACCCTTATCACACTTGTGGAGCTTGTGTAATGAGGCTAGTAATTTGTTTAATTTGATAATTCTATATATAATATATTTATAAAATAATGACTAACATATGAATGCATAATCCGGGACCTCCATGTTGAAATTCCTGGCTGCGCTCATGGTTGTGGTATTGTAAACCAAGTGAACTCGAGAGAGACTCCTAAATCAAAATGTCATTGATCAAAAAAGCTGAACTAGTTCAATAAGAATTGTGACGACGTGGTGGGATTCAAGATAGGCAGCAATAGCTAAGGATTTCACACTAAATCTCACGTGCAAATTCCTCTTTCTTCAAATAAAATATTTTGGATCAGATAATTTTCCACCGTGTTAGACACTTCGTGATATATTTTCTGCCCTGCCCTGTGTTGCGTACCACGTTGCCTTGCCTTTTACACAATGGAAGAACTTTGAAGCAAGATAATTTTCACCGTGTGTATGTGTGTTTCGTCACTTTGCTTTTTGGCTTTTTCCATATTGAAAATGTACCTACCAAGATGATTTTTTACACCGTGATTGACAAGATATTGGAATTCCCGGGTGATGTTACAGGTTTACAGCTACCTCAATGTATAGCTTGTAGGGAAATTAAACCGAAATTCCCAACCTGTGAGAAACAAAAATAGAGAAAACACACGCCAAAAAAAAAAAAAAACAATCACACGCACAAGACAATATTTACGTGGTTCGGCAATTTGCCTACGTCCACGGAGTTGCAGGGATTTCACTATTATCAGGGAAAATTACAGAGTGCGGCTACAGTATTTTTTCTCTCTTAAAAATACAACAAGACTAAACCCTAATCACCAAAAAACGGTTTTTATATCCTGCGCACAGGAGCTACAAAAACGGGCCCAAAAATTTTTCCCGGGGGCGTTGCCCCCGGACCCCCAAGAGGCTTGTCCATGAGCGCTCCGGCTTGGGCCTATCGGCCCAAGCCTCCGCTCCGTGGACTAAGCCTCAGAAAATCTCCCATTAAAAACCACGCAACATTATTCGGGTCGGGTCGGGTCGTCAACCGGGTCAAATATAAACTAGTCTCCATAAAGCCCAATAAATCTCCCACTTGGAGACTAGTTCAATCACCAACATCAGCCCCTGTCTTCCAAATGCCAATCCCTCATCCCTACAACTCATCCTCCTATCCTCAAGCTAGAAGGCCAACTGAAGCTGCACACAGCTTCAGCTTCTCAATAGTAACACCCCTTAATCAACATGTCTGCCGGGTTCTTAGATCCACAGATCTTCTCAAGTATTACCAACTTATCTTCAACAAGGTAACGGATAAAGTGGTATTTCGTCTGTATGTGCTTCGACTTTGAATGAAAAGCCGAATTTTTAGCAAGAAAAATTGCACTCTGACTGTCACTGTGTAGAATGCCCATCTCCTGCTTCTTACCCAATTCATCTAAGAAACCATGTAACCAAATCATCTCCTTTCCAGCTTCTGTTGCTGCAACATACTCAGCTTCTGTAGTAGACAAAGTAACAATCTTTTGTAGATTTGAAGCCCATGATATAGCTGTACCACCCAAAGTAAATACAAACCCAGTAGTACTTTTTCTACTATCAATATCACCAGCAAAATCAGCATCTACATAACCCTGCAGTTTCAAACTTACACCTGTGTAGCAAAGACATGTATCTGATGAGCCCCTCAGATATCTCAGAATCCACTTAACTGCCTCCCAATGCTGCTTTCCAGGCCTACTCATGAATCTGCTCACAACTCCCACTGCATGTGCAATGTCTGGCCTTGTACACACCATAGCATACATCAAGCTGCCAATAGCTGAGGCATAAGGTACCTTGCTCATATGGTCCCTTTCTTCTTCTGTCTTCGGTGACTGTTCCTTACTTAGTTTGAAATGACTACCCAAGGGTGTGCTCACTGGTTTAGCTTCATTCATGTTGAACCTGTTGAGAACTTTCTTCACATACTCTGACTGTGAAAGCTTCAATGTACCATTAGCCCTGTCTCTAATGATTCTCATACCAAGGATTTGCTTTGCAGCTCCCAAATCCTTCATTGCAAACTGTTTTGATAATTGCTTCTTCAGATCATTAATCTCCTCAATGCTAGACCCTGCAATGAGCATATCATCCACATACAACAGTAAAATGATATAAGAATTGTCAAAGAACTTAACATAGCAACAATGATCAGCTTCACATCTCTTGAACCTAATTTTGTGCATAAAGCTGTCAAATTTCTTGTACCACTGTCTAGGAGCTTGTTTTAGGCCATACAAGCTCTTTCTCAGTTTGCAGACTAGATTCTCTTGTCCCTGAACAATGAACCCTTCAGGCTGAATCATGTAAATGTCTTCCTCCAAGTCACCATGAAGGAATGCCGTCTTCACATCTAACTGCTCAAGATGTAAATTTTCTGCAGCCACCATTCCCAGTACCAATCTGATTGTTGACATCTTCACAACTGGAGAAAATATCTCTGTGTAGTCAATGCCCTGCTTCTGCTGGAACCCTTTAACAACTAATCTGGCCTTGTAACGTTTGCTACCATCATGCTCATTCTTTATTCTGTATACCCACTTGTTGTGCAAAGCCTTCTTTCCTACTGGCAATTTAGTCAATTCCCATGTCTGATTCCCTAACAAGGAATCCATCTCATCCTTCATGGCTAACTCCCACTTGCTTGAATTTTCATCCTGCAAGGCTTCTTCATAACACTCTGGCTCACCACCATCAGTCAACAGGAGATAATTTAGAGTGGGTGAATAACGCTGTGGAGGTCTAATAGTCCTGGAAGATCTACGGACTTCAGCTACAGGTGTACTCTGATCTACCTGTGAATCTTCATTCTCCTTATCCTCTTCACCCCTTTTCTGGACAGTACTTTCAGTAAATTCATCTAAGTTGACAAACTCAAATTTCTTTTGATCTATCTCTGTAACATCTGACACTACAGTTGACCTGTCCTTGTACATAACCTGTTCATTAAATATCACATTTCTACTTCTGATGATTTTCCTGTTTTGTTCATCCCAAAACCTATAGCCAAATTTCTCATCACCATAGCCAATGAAAAAACATATTTTAGACTTTGCATCAAGTTTACTACGAGCATCAGAATCAATATGAACATAAGAAACACAACCAAAAACTTTTAAATGTGAAAACTTTACCTCTTTACCACTCCAAACCTCCTCAGGAAGTCTGAACTCCATGGGAACTGATGGCCCTCGATTTATTAAGTAAGCTGCAGTGCTAACAGCATCAGCCCAGAAAGTTTTTGGTAGTCCAGCATGCAATCTCATACTCCTAGCTCGCTCATTGAGAGTTCTGTTCATGCGCTCAGCCACACCATTCTGCTGTGGTGTCCCAGGAATGGTCTTCTCCATCCTAATTCCTTGTGCAGCACAATACTCACTGAACCCTCCATCTATGTACTCTCCTCCATTATCTGACCTCAAACATTTTACTTTCAAACCTGTTTTGTCTCAACCATGGCTTTCCACTTCTTAAAAGTTTCAAATACATCAGATTTATTTTTCAGAAAATAAACCCATACCTTTCTGCTTGAGTCATCAATGAACGTGATGTAGTACCTTGAACCTCCAAGGGATGCAACCGGTGAAGGCCCCCACAAATCAGTGTGCACTAACTCCAATTTTTAAGCCTTCGGTGTCCTGCCAGTTTTCAAGAAACTCACCCTTTTCTGCTTTCCCAAGATGCAGCTTTCACACATGTCAAAATCAACGGACTTCAATTCTGGTAGTTTCCCTTTTGACAACAGCATCTTCATCCCTTTCTCACTCATGTGACCAAGTCTGCAGTGCCATAGGCTTGTATCAGTACTTGCTTCAGCAACTGCAATTGTGTCTCTTGGACTTGAGGTCATATATAGAGTACCAGTCTTCTTTCCACGAGCCAATACTCTGGCTCCTTTTGTAACCTTCCAAGCACTACCAACAAATAGTATTGCATGCCCTTCATCATCAAGTTGTCCAACAGAAATCAAATTCCTCCTTAGGTCAGGAATGTGTCGAACCTTCTCCAGTAACCAAACAGACCCATTGGGCAACAATATACGGACGTTTCCCATACCCACAACATCCAAGGCTGCACCATCAGCCAAATACACCTTACCAAAATCACCAGCAACATAATTCTGTATGATTTCTCGATGTGGAGTGGTATGAAATGAAGCTCCTGAATCTAAAACCCAATCATCAAGCGGACTGTCTACTGCAAGAAGTAATGCATCCTGTACCTCTTCTGTTACAGCATTAGCAAAATCATCCTCATTTTTCTTCTTAGGACTTTTACATTGCCTCTTAAAGTGACCTGTTTTCCCACAGTTCCAGCATTGTACTTGTTGGCTTGATCTAGATTTACTTCTGTTCCGATTAGAATTTCTGGATTTTGATCTACCCCGATTTGAATTTCTGTCATTACCTCTACCTCTTGTTTCAAGGTTTAGGGCAGAACCAGATCCTGAGGTTTTACCAGCATCTCTTCTGCGAATCTCCTCAGCCAGAATTAAATCTCGTATGTCATTGTACTTCAGCTTTTCCTTCCCTGTAGAATTGCTTACTGCCATCCTCATTGCCTCCCAACTGTTTGGCAAAGAAGCCAAAACGATCAGTGCACGAATCTCATCATCAAAATCAATTTCTACAGACGACAATTGATTTGTGATAGTGTTAAATTCATTCAGATGTTGTGCTACTGATGCGTTCTCTGCCATCTTCAGATTGAACAGTTTCTTCATCAAATGCACTTTATTGTTTGCTGACGGCTTTTCATACATACCAGACAAAGCCTTCATCAGATCTGCTGTAGTCTTCTCCTTTACGACATTGTGCGCAACAGACCTAGACAGAGTTAACCTGATAACTCCCAGTACCTGTCTGTCAAGAAGAGCCCATTCCTCAGCCTTCATAGTCTCAGGTTTTGCCCCTAGAAGCGGCAGATGCAACTTCCTCCCATAAAGATAATCCTCGATTTGCATCCTCCAAAATCCAAAATCTGTGTCATCGAACTTTTCTATTCCAGACGCCTTTCCTGCTTCCTCTGCCATTGCTCCCACTCAAACCTAACCCTAGGCTCTGATACCAGTTGTAGGGAAATTAAACCGAAATTCCCAACCTGTGAGAAACAAAAATAGAGAAAACACACGCCAAAAAAAAAAAAAAAAAAAAATCACACGCACAAGACAATATTTACGTGGTTCGGCAATTTGCCTACGTCCACGGAGTTGCAGGGATTTCACTATTATCAGGGAAAATTACAGAGTGCGGCTACAGTATTTTTTCCCTCTTAAAAATACAACAAGACTAAACCCTAATCACCAAAAAACGGTTTTTATATCCCGCGCACAGGAGCTACAAAAACGGGCCCAAAAATTTTTCCCGGGGGCGTTGCCCCCGGACTCCCAGGAGGCTTGTCCATGAGCGCTCCGGCTTGGGCTTATCGGCCCAAGCCTCCGCTCCATGGACTAAGCCTCAGAAAATCTCCCATTAAAAATCACGCAACATTATTCGGGTCAGGTCGGGTCGTCAACCGGGTCAAATATAAACTAGTCTCCATAAAGCCCAACATAGCTTGTATTAACTGTTGCCGTTGTTGTAATGTTTGAAATCATTGAATGGAGGTTCTGATTTAAAAAGAAGAAGAAGCTATTTCTGGGACAAATTTACTAGTATGGTCATACCCAAATTGTTGTTGAGGTTTCATCTGAACTCAAGATCAGCTCAACTAGATCCATTGCCATGTCTAGGTATGGCTGAGAATAAAAAATATTCATAGATAATTGAATACATGCACTTCTTTGAGTTAGGATGAAGTTTTGATATCTTCTCAAATGAGAATATGAACATAAGCAGGGTATCTGAATATCCTCGTCAAACAGTTAAAAAAACAAAAAAGAACTTTTTCTCGTCTATACTTCAGCGACTTTCTTGTCAAGTGCAGCTTTTGGCAGTCAATTAAGAATGTAGCAAGCATTAATACACATTGCTTTAGTCTAGAAGACTTTAGAAATCCCAACATTCAGTCTTATACATTTAGCTATCTCACTAATTGTTCTATTAATTCTCTCAGCCATCGTACTCTATAGAGGTGTTCTTCGTGCTGTGAAGTACCTCTTGATACCATGCTTTTCATAAAACTTCAAAAACTCACCATCCTTGAGCTCAATGACATTCTCAGATTTTAGGCACTTGATCTTGATCTTCCAAACCGGCTTTCCACTTCAACTTTCTTCATTAAGTAAACTCAAAACTTTTTTAGAATTGTTATCAATTGAACTCATAAAATACATAACTTACATCCATTATATTTGTGGGTGAACTTTCATCTACAATAAAAACTCTCCATGGTAAACTAGTATTGTAATTAATTCATTACTCTTATCTTTTGGTAAGTCTAGAATTCATTACTTGAACTTGTCTGGACTATACTTTTTATTTATTTATTTATTTTTTTTGTTGATAATCTGATTGCTTGGTGAGAGACTTCGAACTTAGGATGTCTTTTTTGATAAATTCACAGGACATAACAAAGTGCAGTATATTTGTTGAGTGTTATGACTTTCACATTTATCTTAATATACTTGGGATGGAAAACTGATGCAATTTTTTTTTTTTTTACCATTTAAACTGGTACATCACTACATTGTGATTCTGAGAATTCCTAAAGGACGGACTTACAAATTTTTCATGAAGAATAGGGATAGGAATGTCACGTCAGAGAAGGGACAATGGACTATTTACAAATCCATTCCTTACATGTTTATCACACAATTATGTAGGAGCCCATTTCTTCTTTTTCTCATTTTTGAATTCATTTGAAAGTAAACCCAGGCCAGCCCAGCCCAAGAAGGACCCAACCGTGAATAACATTAAAAAAAAAAAGTAAAAACAAAAAGAAAAATTGTTTTCAGCCCAGTCCAATCGAACGGCCCAAATTGCCTCAGCTAAACACACAAATGCCATAAAAGCAAAAAAAAAAAAAAAAATCGGCCAGCCAGAACTAACCCACCGGCGTGGTAGGGTAGGGTAGGGTAGGGTAGGGTAGGGTAGGGTAGGGTCGGTCAAGGATTGATAAGTCTATATGAGACTACAGAGGGTGTGAGAGATTGAGGATTTAAACCAAAATATAGTTATTATTGGATTGCTCTTTAAAGTTTAAACACAGTAATATTTTAGTGATTAGTTAGCCATATTAAGTACAAAATTAAATTAAGAAAAGAAAATGGGACAGAATGGGTCCCGTAAAATTGCTAATACTTGCTCACAGAAATATCTAAGTTACGAAGATTTGGTGCTGGTAGTGGTGGTGGTAGGCTTTCATTTCTCAAGCAGCTAATATTGACTGACGAAGAAATAGTACTGTATGAAACATACATTGAAATGATGCTAATAACACCTTAGCACATATTTAGAAATTATAAACCATTTTTCTGGCTTAATCACTTTTAGTCTTAAACTAACACTTAGTTCAACGTACGTGATTAACCAAATTCCATATAGCATGCATAAGCAACTAAAGAACATAATTTGACAAGAAAGTTGACATGCATATTAAGAATATAGAAAAACGTACAATCTAATAATTAGATTTTTAAAATATGTAGTTATATTAATTTTTTTAGTGAGAGTTGTAGTCATAGATTACAATCAATTTTGTAGCTAAACTTTGTCCAAATAAGAAACACAATTAAGGAAAGAAAATGACAAGATAAGTTACAGTGAAGCTGCAAAATGTAAATACCTGCCCACAAACATATCTAAGTTAGGAGGTCTTGATTGACAGAGAAATAGTGTATCGAACTCATATTACAAATCAAGGAAGGGATCCTACACCCCATAATCAAAAGAACATAGGAATAGGTTTAAGAAAATGTCATTGACTAATAGCAGTGAGCCATTCTCGTCAAAAAAACAAAAAGCAAAATGAGCCATTTATCTAAATTACCTTTTATATGGAAAGCAATAACATAAATGGTTGTGGCAGCATATTTGTACACTGTAAAGATTACACACTAGAACAACAAACCTATAATTTATATATGGCCATCACGAACATGGGAAATTTATTCAATCAAGGGAGGTCATCCATTCAATCCAATCCGTTCATGCTACAAAACAAACAATCAAATGAATTAATTGATGACGCAAATTAGGGACGAATGAATTAAATGATTGTAATTACTTTCTTGCAACAACATGAAAAAAAAAAAGAAGAAAAGAAAAAAAAGAAAAGAAGCAATTGTATTCCTTTGATCCATTAGTGTTAAATAACAGTAATATGCAGACTCAAATCTTAATAGAGCCTTGATATCATTTTTTTATCTCAATTTTAAATTTATGTTTTTATGTTTTCATTTCATTCAAAGAAGTATGAGTTAGCGTACCTAGCTCATCCTTCTTCTGTTTCCTCTCTTAAATTTAAGAAATGTGTCTCTAATTGCATTCATTTCTTTGACAACAATATTTGTAGGCATCCGCTCATCTGGTGATGTTATAGAACACAACAACCCAATTTGGAACACTGATATCAACTGATCTTTTATTTCACTACTAACATTGACATGGTGATCTTCAATTATTACACTTTCTTCTAAGTCATCCTCATGTCTCTCATCACTAGCATCTTCACCGCCATTTTCAAAGAACATTGACGGGTCAACTATATCCATTACATGATCACGCAAAGCCGTTGCAGTGAACTTGTGAATGCTCAGACCATCTTTGAACATTTCATCAATTGGTCTTTTTCCTATGAACATCTCTAACAAGAGTATCCCATAGCTGTAAATGTCTCCTAGTATTGAAACTTGGCCACCCATCCCATACTCTACAACTCATTGATACATTAATTATTAATAACAAATGGTAATCCCAATTCTCGAGCAAAAAATTTAACTATTAATGCACTATGCATTGTTTCTGCATATAGCCCTTCATACAATATATATATATATATATATATATATATATATATTAATTTTTGGAAGATTCCCTACTTTAGTTTAATATCAAAAAAAAAAAAAAAAAAAAAAAATGTTACACAAGAAATGAGGCTTGCTTCAATTGGTTGAAAAATTACCTGGAGGAATATACCCAATGGAACCTTTTAGCCCAACTGACAGAGTTTGAGCTTGTGAGGGATTCTTTGATGCTTCAAACAAGATGTTCACCAATCCGAAATCACCAACATGAGCTACCATATCTTCATCAAGGAGTATATTGCTTGGTTTTAGATCACGATGAACAATTTGTGTTTGACAAAGGTGATGAAGATATTCTAATGCATAAGCAACATCAATGGCTATGTTCAGCCTTTGAATAAAGCTCAATCTCTTGCTTTGATGTTGAACATCATTTTTAGGATGCAACCATTCTTCCAGATTACCATTGCACATGAACTCAAAAATTAAACTTTTAAAGTCATTCCCTTCATGATCAATGCTTGAGCAAGCAGAAATAATCTTGAGGAGATTACGATGACGTATACTTCTTAGGGCATTGCATTCATTAATGAAACTGTTGGAAGCTCCTTGTTGTTGAAGGTTTAATACTTTTACTGCGACGATTGCCCCATTTCTAGAAAGAACTCCTTTGTATACAGAGCCAAAGCTACCTGAACCAATCAAATTGTTCTTAGAAAAACCATTTGTTGATTGTAGGAGTTCTGCATAAGAGATGTGTAATTGCCAATCTTCAAAGGAAGATGTACTTGATGATGTCTCGAATTTTTCCCAACAAAGCATGAATGGAAAAAATACAATAGAACAAGTACAAAAATGATAATTATAGTGACAGGAATTACTATTTTAATTAAGGGAAGCCTCCTAGACGAACATGGATCTTTCTTTGAGCATGTAGGTAAATTTAATTCTTGAACACCACCGCATAGCTTATCATTTCCAATGATTGAAATCTGACTTGCATTCGCAAAAATCCCTTCACTTGGCACTTCACCCTCAAAATCATTATAAGAAATGTTAAGATGCTTGAGTGATCTATAATTGCTGAGAAATTTAGGAATATGCCCAGAGAAGTTATTTCGTGAAAGATCTATTTCTTCTAAAGCTGTTAACATCCCTAAAGATTGAGATATTTCTCCTTGGAATGAATTGCCCTCCAAATACAAGCGCACTAAACTAAGACAAGTCGTAAGGGTGGTGGGAATTTTGCCTGATAATTTATTCTCTGATAGATCCAACTCAGAAAGCTGTTTCAATTTGCCCACTTCAGACGACAATGCACCTATCAAAAAATTATGAGACAAGACCAAAGAGATTGAAAGAGAAGAGAGGCCAATAACTTGTTTTGGTATAGTGCCAATGAGATTGTTATGAGAAAGGTCCAGTACAAGCAAATTTTGGCAGTTTCCCAGGCTTGGGGGTATTGTTCCCTCAAATCTATTCCACCCCATAAAGAGATCTATCAATGTAGTTAAGTTACCCAAGGAGGAAGGGATTGGCCCAGAAAATTTGTTACCATCCACATATAATACATTTAACTTCTGAAGCTTCCCAATAACATCAGGGAGAGTTCCTCCCAAAGAGTTATATTGTAGTGCTAGTTGGTTTAAGTTAACAAGGTTCCCGATCCCAACAGGGATGCCACCATAAATCCTATTCCCGCCCATAGTAAGATGTTGTATTTGGGTGGAAAGGTTGGCTATAGAGTTGGGCAATACTCCACCAAAATGATTATCATCAAGACCCAAGCCCTTCAAAAAAGTACAATTGGCCAAGTAACTAAGAAAATTTAAATCACCTTCTTTCCCCTTTCCAAGGCTATTGGATTCAAAATTAAGTCGTTCCAAGCTTTGCAAGCTTGCTAGATTTTGAGGCACTGTGCCAGTCAGACCATTTGCACCCAAATCAAGCGACCGAAGATAAGAAGAATTTGAGAAAGACAAGGGAATAGGTCCCGTGAAATGGTTAGCACCGCCCCAAAAGTTTTCAAGGTTGGGAAGAGTAAGGCCAACATCTGGTGGAAGGCTTCCATGTAGCCCATTTTTGGCAACAACAAAATGGTATATGGAAGATATATTATAGATCAAAGAAGGGATGGTACCAGTTAAATTATTCTGAGAAACCTGAAAAAAGCCCAATCTTGATAGACGGCCAAGTTCACTAGGTATGGTTCCCTGAAAATTGTTTGGACCAAGACTAAGAACATTCAAAGAAGAAAAGTTACCTATCCAAGCTGGGATAGTTCCTACTAGGTTGTTTGGACCGAGACTTAGAAACACCAACTTTGACAATGAACTGAGGTGGTCTGGAATTTGGCCAATGAATCTGTTTTCAGCAACATCAAGCACTTCAAGTTGTGTACAATAACTGAGATTCATTGGAATTTTACCACCAAAGTTATTCGAAGTCAAATTGAGATATTGTAGGCGCAGTAGACGTCCCACTTCTTGAGGAATTTCACCATAGAAGCTGTTGTGTTGTAGGTTGATTCCAGTAAGGTAGGTAAGATTTCCTATTGAAGGTGTTATGAAGCCAGCCAATTTCTTAGCTTTCAGGTCCAAAATGGTGACTCTTTTACTAGAGGGGCTACATGTAACACCTAACCAGTTGCAGAAATGTATAGTGTCATTCCATGAGCTCATGATTTGAAGTGGGTCTTCAGTAATCCGATTCTTGAAGTCAACTAAAGCTAGGCGATCTGTCTCATTTGCAAAAGCTAGAACTGTGGAGGATTTCAAATTTGAGCTTATAGACATTAGAAGTATCCCATGACAGAAAGTTTGCAATAACCACTTGGAACTCAAACAAGAGTGCGACATCCTGTTGGAAATGATTTTTTTTTTCAGTGAAGGATCACATTTGTTACAAGAATTTGCTTTGTGTGGAAAAACAATTCAGATAGAAATAATAGAAATAAATGTGTGTAGGACCCTAGCCATTCCATAAAAGTCAAATTTTTTTTTTTATTATTGTCAATAGAAATAAATGTAAGTCGGACATGTTGCGAAAGAGCATGGAGCAATGAGACTCAACAAATTTCATGAAATTTTCACAACCTAACAAGTCTTTACTACCATTAATATCACATTTTCACGTATCATAAATAATTTGCCACATCAGCTGGGTGTAAAATGTTTTGTCAAATTTTTGTGTGTTTGTAGATTGTCTCTATAATTAATGGCTTGGCTATCTTCTTTATCTGACTTTTTGTATGAATTTTAGTATTTTAATTGTTATGGTAAGGTAAATGCAATTAGAAATAAAAGTATGTTTGGTACATTGTAATAAATCTTATAATATAATGTTTATCCATGTGGTATAGCTATTCGATTATTTGAATAGATTTTTTACTATATAGAATAGTCATTCAATAGGAATAGCTATTTCTTAAATCCAATGTGTATTGGCACATTCAAAGGTATATTTGGATGATTTTGCATGGTTTATCATTCTCTAATGTGTTGATTTGAGTGGTTATTCACTCAAATTGATGCACGATCGAATTGGGTTCGATGAGGACAGAACTAGACAGACAACAAGCCTAGTAATGGCAGCGCTTGTTTCTGGCATAATGTCGGGGAGAGAAGGAAAATTATTCAGAGCCTAAGCTTTTGATATCATGTGAAAAAAAATTGTTTACAGGTGAAAATACACTTTTGATCCTTACATTTTGTGCCGATTCTCATTTTCGTCCCTATTTTGATCTTGCTACTATTCTAGTCCCTAAAAACAAAAAATCAATTTTATTTTGGTCCCTGCCGTCAACCCACTAACAAAAAAGTCCTATGTGGCAGAAGGAGTGCTTTGTTGGCAAGCTTTGCCATTAAAAATAAATAATTGATCCTATGTGTCATTAGCCACACATCCACGTCATATCCACATCAGCAAAAAATTCATTTGGCATTTAAATAATGCCATGTCAACATTTTACTTATTTTTTAATTAAATTTTTTTTAAAACCAAAAACAATAATTAGTTAAAAAAGATAAAATTAGTTTAAATTTCTTTTTCTTTAACCTTATCAGATTAAAACAAAACCCTATTCTCTCTCTAATCTCAAACTCTCTCTCTCTTCACCGTAGTTCCATGGCTGGAGCTCACAAGCTTGGCCGTCTTCTGCACCACACATCACCGCTATCGTGGTAGTGTGGAACCCAGTAGTTAGCCTCTCCATCATTGATGTGCAAGTGGAGGAGATTTCAAGTGATGAACAGTTCTTGATGGGCTTTGAGGAGCCGGTGGAGACAACCTTTAGGGAAGCGAAATGTGCTGAGGAGAAAGAAGTTGACATTTCTGGACATTTGGGGTTTGGGGTTTACAGGAGATTTGGGTTTGGCGTTTCTGGACATTTCACGTTGTGAAGCTTCTTTTTGTTTTTTAAGTTGTTAGCTTGTTGTGGTGAAAATGGCCAAATACCATTGTTGGCCAAAATTATTAGTATTTTACCACTGTTTGAGAAATATTTAGCAATGTACCATTTTTTTGAAACTCGAGTTTCAAAAACTCGAGTTCCATAAAAAATGCCGCTGACGTGGATTATTTTAATTAAAAAATGTCACGTGGAACTTGAGCTTAAGAGACTCGAGTTCCTTACAATACGGTACTCGACTTTAACAAACTCGAGTACCACGTAAGAATCTATTCTATATGCCATACATGAGAGAACCACCTAACATATATATATGGTTCGTGCTTCAGGTTTTGTAAAGAATATTTTAACAATTATCAAATAATATGTTGTGTGATATTTTTATTTATTTAATATTTATTTTTTGAGAAGATCCTCCTTGTATGAACTTAATGCAACATGGCTCACAATATTTAGTGTGCAATAATTGTGGCTAAAGGTCATGTGTAATGATTAATCTTATAAGGTTGCGTTGATGCTGCCTGTTGAAGAAATTGAAAAATCCTATGCAATAACGACAAAATGTAGATGTGTAAAAGGAAATAGAAGAAATAGTATTTAAGGTATAAAATAAAGTAACATGGTACTTGAGTTTTTCAAACTCGAGTACTACAAGGAACTCGAGTTTCTTAAACTCAAGTTCTGCGGGGCATTTTTTAAAATAAAATAATCCATGTCACCAGCAATTTTTATGAAACTCAAGTTTTTGAAACTCAAGTTTCATGTCGAACTCGAGTTTCACAAACTCGAGTTTTTAAAAAGTAGTACATTGTTAAATGTTTCTCAAACAATGATAAAACATTAATAATTTTGACCAATAGTGGTATTTGGCCATTTTCACCCACTTGTTGTGGTAATGGAAATTTCTTTGATTATGGTTTGGTTTCGGAGTGAATGAGTTGGGTGCTTTGCTGGGTTTCTAGTCTTTGGATGGCTTGGTTTGGGAGTGGTTTCGTTGATGTGATAGTGGATGATTTGATTTGGTGGTGCTTTGTTGGTTGCTCAGTTTTTATTCTATTGCTTGGGTTTGATGTTCATGTTCTTTGATTCGGTGGTGGTGATTTGGGTTTTTTTTTTTTTTTTTTTTTTTTTTTTTTTTTTTCCTGTGGGTTTTTGTGTGTGTGTGTGTGTGTGTGTGTTTGCCAAGAAAATTTATTGGTTTGAAGGCTAAGGTTTACTTTTCAAGAGATATGGGTTTGGGGTTTGGTTGAGATCTGGGTTTGGGGTTTGTTTTTTTGTTGGAGATTGATTATGGGGGAAGAACACAAATAACATGAACATGTTTTTCTAAAAAAATAATTAAAGGAATAAAAAAAAAAAAAGACAAGAAAGACATTTAATTAATTTATTTTGTTTTGATATGTTTGGTTATAAAGAAAGTACAAGAAAGACAAAGAAAATGATAAGAAAATAAGGTTTAATTTGCTAAGAATATGAATCATATATGGAGAAGAACATAAAGAACATGAACAAGTTCTTTCGAAAAAAAAGATTGGAATAAAAAAAAAATCATTTTAATCAAAAGAAAGTAAAACTTTTGTGTGAAAGAAAGTAATTTTTTGTTTTTTTATTTTTTTAATTAAATTAAAATTAAAATTGAGGAATTAAATTTTTTTAAATTTAAATGTTGACGAGGCATTTAAAAAATGCTGAATAACTTTTTTTAATAATATTTTAATGTCCACATTAGCGTCATGTTAGCAAATAGGACCTTTCTTCTACCACGTAGGACTTTTTTATTAATGGATTGACGGCAAGGACCAAAATAGAATTTATTTTTCGTTTTTAGGGACTAGACTAGTAGCAAAATCAAAATAGGAATCAAAATGAGAATCGGCCCAAAATGTAGAGATTAAAAGTGTATTTTCTCCTAAAAATAAATGTTTGTAGGACCTAGCTTACGGTGGAAGTGGTAATAATTCAGTTAGAATTGATAGAAATAAATGTTAGTAGGTGGTATTGCTAAAAACTATACCGTGGTCCATCAATTTTATCTGACTCTCTGTCCAGAGTATTTTGATTGTTGATTGTTATAGTAAGGTAGATGCAATTCAAATAAAACTTTACCCTCGCCTTTAAATAATGAAATGATAGCATGTACTTTCTTTCCTAGGATAGAAATTTTACTTCGACAGTTGGACTCATAAATCTGTGTCGCACATATTTGTTTGAAGAACATGGAGGACATACACAATGAACAATATGAAGCGTCCTACGTTTCTGGGTTCAAAAGATTAAATGTTGTAAATTATTCATACATACGATAGTAATTAATTAGTATGTGTAAAATTACTTCGTGAGTTCTTCTATCTAACTTTTGCTAACATATTGATAGTGGCTACTCCGACTCCACTTAAATCTTCCTATGACAAAATAGATCTTAATTAAGATTTTATTAATTTTAATTTAAAGAGCTTATCTCTTAATAATCTATGTATGGGAGACTAGTTGAAAAAGCTTAAAGCTTCTAATGACTAATAAACTAGATTCTATTCTTCTATGCTTTAACATTTATTTTATTCTTGTCATAGTGTAATTTTATATTATAAATAGCTTTATTTTATTTTATTTGTAAACATTTTAATTATAAATGTATATTAGAAAATATTAATCTAGATATGAATAATTTGAGAGAGAGAGAGATCATATCAAAAATAGTTAGAAGGTAAGGAAATAGTATAACAAAATGATAACAATGAAAATTATCAGAATAATGTTGCAATATATAATATAGTAATACTAATAATTATGATTATGATTATGGCATGCTCACAGTCCTTGTTTTGTGCGAAATAATTTAGAGTTTCAATTAAGTTAGATTTTTATTAGCACGGTATTTTGAGCCTTCTTTTGGTAGGGAAAAAGAATGAAAAACCAACAATTTTCCTCCCATTATTTTTCGAATTTTTTGTAACGGGAGGCCTCAAGCCCAGGTTTAGATTTAATAAAGATATCACAAACAAATGACCAGGAAAAAAAATGACACAACCACTCATTAAAAAAACGAATACTAAGATTTATGAGGTTCATCAATAAACTTTGTCCACAGGTATCAAATGATAAATCTACTACATGCTTCTTAAAAAATGCTTGCTCTCCCCTTCCCCGTGTGTATGTGTTAATTATCTAAGTATTTCTCAAAAAAAAAAAAAAAAAAAAAAACGATAAATCTACTACATTAAAAAGATAATACAAAAGATAAACTCAAAGAACTTTTAGAAATAACAATTCTCTCAAACTAATTCAAAATCATTCCCTGTGTGGAGGACAATTGGGACCAAATTCAACAAATTTTTATAGTATTTTCTATGTATCAGACTTTAAGTTTTATTTCTTCGTAGATAAGAAATACTTTATTTTCCTTAGTGGTCAAGAAATGCAAATCTAAACCAAGTCAAATTAAGAATGTAAAACAATTTCTAAAATATTCAGACTAACCTTGTTGTAAACAACGTTAAGCACTGGTAATATTTTAGAGATTAGCTCTAATAAGATAGAAAATAAATCAATAAAAGAAAAATGACACAGGAATTGGTCCTGTGAAACTCTTAGTGAGGCCAATATTTATCTGATTGTATACTTCCATGCAGTCGATTTCGACTGACGAATAAATAGAGGATGCAAGATGCAGTATAAATTAGAAATCTCATACATACCAGACAGACAGTAGTGTTTCCATGAAGTTGAAGAAATTAGAAGTCCGAAGACTAATAATAATGGCAATGCACGCTTGCTAACTAGGACTAGGAGAAACTAAAGAACATTAAATAGAAAAAGAAAAGTTCATTGGAATAGTACCTATAAGGTTGTCTTCTTCAAGACCCTGCAGGTACACCAACTGAGTTTTTTTGCTATTGAAAGTCAAATTATATTGGTTGGAACGTTGCCCTCAAAGGGATTGGAAGTCAGATTTAGATATTGTAATTGTAGCTGCGCGCGGTACCCATTAATTTCTTGAGGAGTAGCTTTCATCAAGAAAGCTGTTATTTTACAAGTTAATTACAGCGACATATTGCGTTAAGGCAACAAGGGTGATTACTCTGTTGTCTTATAACAAATGTTATTGGTAATGCAAAGAAGAAGGCGTTATCAATATAGGTTTTGTTTTCTACATAACTCGCTGTAGCATCTGCGACTTTGCTAAGAAAATATGGTTTTGTTTGGTAGCATCTGCGTTATCAATATTATTCTTTATTTTATTTTATGGGATAGCTATTTTTTCTTTTGATAATGTATGAATATTCAATTCCACATTTATCATAATTACAAGCCACCGTCGGTGGTGGCTTCTTCCTTTCTTTAGTATTATAATTATTTATTTATTTTTACCTCTCTATTTTCATCATTTTTATTCTCCTACCAAACCCCCCCCCCCCCCTTTTTTTTCCTAATCTTTCTTTTTGTTCTTTTCCTTTTCTCTTTGAACAATTTGTCCCCTACCCCATCTTCATTTCTTTGGTTCTCTTGTTTCATTTATTTATAATTTGCTTTGAGTGTCATTTGTGAAAACTATGACACTAAGCCAATATATATATATATATATATATGTGATTTTCCAAAAATTTTCTTCAAATTGGGATGAACGAAAAGTTTGGACATTATAAAAACTGGAAACTGAAAACTGAAAACAATAAAAAAAATAATTTCTGGATTACTGTTCACACCAAAAACATTATTCATTTGCCAATTTGCACTATTCATGTCCCATGAACAGTGCAATAGGCACTGGTTTAAAAAAAAAAAAAAAGGGCTGAAACGTCCAAACGCAAAACATGGACGTGATCCAAACGGTACCTAAGCAAAAAAAAAAAAGAAGTTATGTGTGATTTTCCAAAAAAATTTCTTCAAATTGGGATGAACGAAAAGTTTGGACATTATAAAAAGTCACTTTACCATACTTTTACCCAATCTTAAAATGGTCTAACCAATCTTAAAATGGTCTAAACTTTCCACAAGAACGGCTAAGTGACTAATTGTTACAGAAATGGGAGATTGGGAATTTGATTTTCTTCTTCTTCTTATTATTATTTTAATACTTGGTGTTAGGGACATCTCATCTTCCATGATAATGGATGATTTGTATTTTCTTGGATGAATATGATATAGATGATTTAGACTGATACAAAATTATAGAACTGCATGGACCATTTAGCCTATAAAGAAAGACAATACTTCACCACATTGACTTTAGTTTAGTAACATGAGGCACGCATGGGGGGCTAAACTAGTGTGTGACCAATAGGTTTTTTATTTTTATTTTTAATAAGCATGTTCTATGACCATTAAATTAGCTGTTTGAAAATGGTGAATAAGTTTAGTTCAATTTGTCATCTCTTATATATTTTTTATAAAATATTTCAAGGTTTGAATTAATTAATTCTCCTCTCCCATTTATTATTATATCAATGCCTTCCATTTCACTTTCTTGATGCAAGTGATAGAGACTCTATTTAATGTTTTTTTTTCTCCTTTTCCTTTCCCATTAAGGATGTACTTAAATCTTTTTTATTTTCTTTTTTTATTTTTATGTGTTTTGATAAATCAATTGTTATAAAGTGGCAAATCTTTTGAAGTATTTATTAGTTGTGCTTGCTAATAATAGGGGTCATTCTTTGGTACACGCTTTCTTTTTCTTATGAACCAATACTTACCTAATAGGCTAATACAACAATTAATTATCTAGATAAATCACCTTTCTTTGAGTAGAAAATAAGTCACTTAAATGACTGGATTACACTTTCTTTTTTTCCCTTGAAAATAAGACATGCTATAGACACAAGAATCTTTACTCAACACATGCCAAAAAAAAAAAAAGGAGGAAAAGGACCTTGGGAATACAACCAAAAAAACATCAAAATTTAAGGTCTACTTGCTTTGAGCACTCTTATATATTTATGAATAGAAGCAAATAAAAATCCACTGTCATCCTCATATGTCATGTATTAAGTGTTTTATTAATCTATAAGATGTCATGCATATTTTTTTTTTCATTTTAAATTTTGGTTATTTTATAAGAGAGAGACAAGTAGTAAATTGCAATTCATGATAAAGTATAAAGTGAAATATTCAGAGTAAAACAGATTCAAGCAAAAGCCATTGAATAATTGTATCTGATACAGTGTTCTTAGACATCGTAAAATAATCTGATGAAAACCAATTTGTGTCAAGTTCTCCCTAAGTAGTTGGTAACTTGGAAATGGAAGAAGAGTGGGAATTTGCTTATTCTCCATTGTTATTCTTTAATAGTTGGTGGTAGAGACGTATCATCCTCCATGAAATTGGTCATTAATTTAATGAGAAAATAGACAAAACCCAAGTCACTATGTGGCTTATTTTACCCAATATAGAAATATATATGAATGAAACTTTGCCACCTGACTTTACAGGGTTACATGCATCAGCCAGCCATGGCCCATGAGGACTAATCAGAGTGCCGTCCTGCAATGGGATATCCGGAAAGTAGGAGTTGAAGCGTAATTTTTTAAACCACTAGACAATTACACAGATAAATATAGTTTGAATTGTTTCTCATATGGTTTAAAAACAAAAATATATATTCACTCAAAAAAGAAAAGCTTTTGTTTTCAGAAATGGTAATAGGACGTACACCAATAATATTTTCTTACAAGTGGGCAAATTGTGACAAGATATATAAGATATCATCAACGCAATCAACAATATATAAATGAAGATCCTATCAAAAATAATAATAACAAATGAAGATATATATATATATATATATATATCTATATTTAATTATTTATTTTAAGGATTAAAGTTTCATGAAAAATGGACTATTATGACTTAAGTTCATATAATAATAATTTGGTTACTATAAAATTAGAAATCAACAATCTTACGTGGTCGAATTGAGTTGGAGTCTTCTGTTACTGTTTTATTATTTTGCTTAAATTGCATTTTGATAATTTACTGGCGAAAACATTATTTTGGTCCATATATTTTAAAATTACTGTTAATTTGGTCCCTACATTTTGATAGCAGTCAATTTAGTTTCTATTATTTTCAACTTACAATCAATTTGGTCCTTACCGTTAACTTACTAATGGAAAATATTTATGTGGTTAACGGATTTATAGTTGGCATACTTATTGCTTATGTGGCTACTAAATTAATAATAAAAAGTTTATTTGACATTAAAAAAAAAATGCCACATCGAATCTAAATGGAAAAAAAAAATTATTTTGCAATTTTTTTAAAAGAATATTAAAAAAAAAAAAAAAAAGAGAACGAAGATTAATCAATGGATGCAAGAAGCAAGTGAATGTGCCCTCTTCAATGCCCTAATTGCTTAACTTTTTTTTGTTTTTTTTTTTGTTTTTGATAAGTAAGATCAGGAATAAAACTTTTGTTTTCAGAAGAAATGGTAATAGTACTCCAATAATATTTTCTTACAAGTGGGCAAGTTGTGACAAGATGTCATCAACGCAATCAATAATAAATGAAGATCACGGGTTCCAGTTAGCTCAACTAGTAAATTTTCTGATGGTGAAATAAAAGATCTGGAATTCAATTCCTACCTACACCAAAAACTGATTGGTTTTTTGGTTTGATTATAAAAAGCTATCATCAGAGCAGACGCCATAGGTTGAAATTCTTTCTAAAAAAAAAATAATAATAATAAATGAAGATCACATCAAAATAAATAATAATAAATGAAGATATACATATATATATGTATATTTATTTATTTTAAGTATTAAAGTTTCATGACAATTGGACTATTATGAATTAAGTTCATATAATAACAATTTGATTACTAGAAAATTAGAAATCAACAATCTTACGTGGTCGAATTGAGGTGGACTCTTTTGTTACCGTCTTATTATTTTCCTTAAATTGTGTTTGGATAATTTATTTACATTGGTTTATTTTGTTAAAATTGTCAATCATCTCACGTAATACGACTATGCAAGAAGATTGGATATATATAATAATAATTTGATTACTAGAAAATTAGAAATCAACAATCGTATTTGGTCTAATTAAATGGAGTCTTCTGTTATCGTCTTATTATTTTGCTTAATTTGAATTTGGATAAATTTATTTTCATTTGTTTACTTTGTTAAAAATTGTTATCATCGTGTAATGCAAGATGATTGTATGACAATAATAAATAAAAAAAAGTTCGTAATTCAATTTTATGTAATATTTCTCACATGTGAGACCCACCCACAGAAGCAAGTTCATCATGCCCATGTGGAAGAAATAAAAAAAATTTGCATTCTCCAGATTCTGAAGAATAAACTAGATTTTATGGGATTAATTTAGGGTTATCGTGAAAAAAATGAAAATTAAAAAAAAAAAAAAGCTCCAACTCAGGGTTAATCAATTTCTGTTTACCATCTCTTTCACAGTGTCCACACGATTAAATCAATTGACTATGTACTGTGTGATAAACAGTGGATAATATAATTAAGCAACGAAACAAAGAATCTCGCGAATCGTGATGGCAAAAGCATGGGCATGGCCAAGCTGTTAGCATGTTTCAAATGCAAAATTGACTTTCTAACTTTTATTTTATTTTATTTTTTTTTTATTTCAGTCTTCTAATTTTCTGTTTTGTCATTTCAGTCTTCTAATTTTCAATTTTTGTCAATTTAAGGCTCCGTTAGGTGCTCAGTTAATTCTACCGTTACATTGAATAAAACAACGCCGTTTTATTCTATTTTTTTTCGAAATAAAAAGAAAATAAGAAAAATCTGAAAAAAGAAAAAAAAAAAAAAAACTTCACCAACAGAGCATTCATTAGTTACACGCATGAGCGCTCATCAGTTACACACATTTGTCAATAAAAACTTTGCAACGAATCACAACCCCAGTGCGAACATTAGTAGTATAAACAACAGTCTCCTTTCGACCGCTATAAGTAGCAATCGACCCTCGACATGGACAACAGCATCACCAACTTCATCGACAAGGTTTGCAATTGCACCTAAAGCCAAGGCAGAGCACACCCATCACCGATTCAGTCAAGGCAGAGCAGTGAGAGTGGTGGTGGTTTACACGGCGTGCAAGGGCGGCCTACATGTGACTCGGTGAACTCTCTCTCTCTCTCTCTCTCTCTCTCTCTCTCTCTCTCTCTCTCTCTCTCTCTCTCTCTCTCTCTCTCTCTCTCTCTCTCTCTCTCTCTCTCAATTTGGTTGTTTTGGTGGGTTAGGGATTTGGGTCTTTTGGTTCAGGAGAAGGGGAATTTGGGGTTTGTTTTCTTTTGGTTCAGGGGAAGGGGAATGATGAACCTTAATGTTTTTTTTTTTTTTTTTTTTTCCTTTTTTCAGTTTTTCTTTTTATTCAGTGTAACGGAAGAATTAACTGAGCACCTAACGGAGCCTTGAATTGACAAAAATTGAAAGTTAGAGGACTGAAATGACAAAACTGAAAGTTAAAAGACTGAAATGAAAAAAATGTGAAAGTTAGAGGGTCAGTTTTGCATTTTTGCCTATTTTTTATTTTCTCATTTTTACTTTTTTTTTTTTTTTTTTTGAGAAACAAACACACACACACACAAGAGAGAAGGAAAGAGGTTCTAACACAAAGGCACACTACAACTCCACTCAAAAGTTATGGTAACTTTTAAGAGAGGTTTGTGGATCTCATTTTTACTTAATTAATTAATTTATCTGATTCCCATCTAAATGGTGAAATTAATAGGTTTGTGGATCCCACACCATTTCCTAATACTTCAATTTTTTGGGGTAATCAACAATTTATCATAGTCATGGTATTTACAAGATTTTGAATTCAACTCTCTCTTGATTTGGAAGACCCTATATAATTACTCCATTCCCTTCAATATTCTATTTTTTCATTTCTCATTTACACTTTATTCATATTTTTATTCCATTTCTATGACGATAAAATAGGTAGTTTTCAAAATTTTCATTTTATACTCCACCAATTACAACTTATTATATACTCTTTTTTCTTTATAAAATAACCGTTTAAAAAAAAAATAGACACTTGAAATTCCATTTTCTTTCACCTCAATTAAAATTTCTACATGGAACTGGAAAATTTACCCATAAGATTATTGTTAGATTTTTTTTTTTGGTAACTCACAATTAGCTACAAAGTTCACTCCCCCAAGAACTCAACTTGCATTGACTAAACATGATAAATCCTTATATTGCTCAAACCAATTGATCGTCATCTTTTGATCGGGATATATATATATATATATATATATATATATATATATATATATATATTATTAATCGAGAATTAAGAATATTCTATCTAATTAAGAATATTTTTTTCAAATACTTCACTAAAGTACAGCCAAGTACATTTTTTAGAAAATAAATCATTTTTCAAAAAGCATTTTTTAAAAAGCTATCTCATTTTTCTATATCGAGTAGCAATTTTAAAATGAATTGGAAAACTATTTACTTTCTTTATTTAACTTGATATAAGATAGAATTGTTTTCCATCATGATAAATAAAGAAAGTTAAGAAATACTTTTCCTTTTCCTAAAAAAAAAGAGAGATATTTTTTCCTATTTGCCACTTAATTTAGATATTACCAAATACAAAAAAAATACAAAAAACTATTTTTACATACAGTTTTTCAATGAAATATATAAATCCCACTCTACAAATAAAAACTTATTTTAAATTAATGATTAATATACATTTTGTAAGCTCCGAATCCCATGCAATAGCTTAATGGACAATTAATCATTGTATTGCCTATAAATTAAAAAAACTTATTCTCCTCAATTGTTATCCACTCTTTCATTCCTATCTTTCTAGATAAAAACGAATGACCAACTAAAAACAAACCTTTAACTTGTATAAAAAAAAAAAAAAAAAAAAAAAAAAAAAAAGAGATTTTATGGCTAGCCCAAATCAAAATAAAAGTTTACTGATGCAAAAGGCCAAGCGATTTTTAAGCATTGCTCGAGCAAAATGAGATTTTAGAAATTCCTTTTCATTGCCGTACCAATATTTGATCGATGGTTGTTGCAATGAATGCGGCTAAATTAACACTAATTTTTTTCCTAAATTTTATTTCTTGATAAAAGCCATAAAATTCTTAAATTATTTCATTTCACACCCTTGATGAGTATACTAAAATAATTAGAATATTTGCTCTGTGTAAAGCTTTATTACCAAAGTTCTAAAAAAAAAAAAAATACTGCTATGATTAAAATTATACTACGTACCAAGAGTTTTAGTAATTTAAAAGAATTCTATAAATTATTTATATTATTTTAATAATCTATCATAAGTATTTATTTTTAATAATAAAAGATGAGACATACACATTACGCTTGCACTAAATGACTTTTAATAATGTAAATTTTATAAGTTGCGCAACATAATTTCATCGTATCATTCATTATAAATACATTAAAAATTACTTACATAGTTTAAGTTAAATGAAATTCTATTAACACTTTTTTGAAAATAAATTGAAATACTAATCAAATTAAAACTCAATTATCAAAAGTTCAAAAATTTTAAAAGAGGTTCTATTATATTTAGAATTTTTTTTATAATCTATATTTGGTTTTTGATAAAAACATTAGTCGTAGAATGTGTATTACTCATTAACTTAAAATATTTTTTTATTATTTGTTATTATTCAATTGATAATATTTGTAGAGAGGGAAAATTCCCGACCTATCACAAGCTGACACATCATGCTACCAAGTCCACAAAATACAGCTAATTACAAAGCATCACGCATGGCTGCTAGGTTTTGCTATCACTACTCATAAACCAATAGAAATTTGCCAAGTGTCATTGAAATAAACCAATCACACATCAGCACGTGTAAGCAATGACGCAAGCAGTCCAGCACGTGTAAGTGATGACACAAGCAGTCCAGCACATGTAAGCGATGACACAAGCAGACCAATCAGGCTGTGACATGTGTCACCAATCAGACTCCGCCATGTGTCACTCACCTATCTCTAAACTCCTATAAATAGAAGCCTTCCTAAGGCATTGGAGGAGCCCAAGACATCTGAGAAGGAGGAAGCCATCTAGAGCACAAGCAGAATCAAAGAAGATTTAGAAGTATTGAAGCTCTGCTGGAATCAAGCCCTGAAGCCTCCAGGAACTTCAAGAACTTCAAACTCAAATGCAAGGAAAATTCAAAGCAGAATCATCTAAACTACCTGCCTAGATCTCAAAGGTCACTAGAATCAAGCTCAAAAGCCTCCAGAAACCTCAACAAACCACAAATTAGCGAAGTTCTACGGATTCAAGCCTCTAAAGCCCCAAAGAACTTCCACCACAAACCTTCAAATACGAAGAACATTCGAAGAGGAATCATCCAAATCATATTCCTAGATCTTCAAATTCACTGGAATCAAGCTCAAAAGCCTCCAGAAACCTCACAAACCATAAATCAATGAAGCCCTACGGATTCATGCCTCTAAAGCACCGAAGAACTTCCACCACAAACCTTCGAAGACGAAGAACGCACCAAGAACACGAAGAACACGAAGAACGTGAAGAACAAAGGATTTCTAACAAGCTCATAGCCAGAGAATCATTGTAATTCTGTTTCGAAGATCTTCGATCCATTCTTCAGCCAAATTGAAGTATATTTGGTGTTCGAATCAAAACCACATCACCACAATTCCAATCAACAAAACTTTCAAGGAGATCGAATCAGAGGATCACTCCTTTGTAATCACAGAGAATTGTACCACACATTCATCAATACAAATTCGCATTTGTGAAACTATTTTACTTGTTTGACTTATTTCGAACCGAGAAATTTAGTCGTCCACATATTCTGGCACGCCCGGTGGGACCTCTCTACCTCTCATCTCATTCTCCTTCAAAGAAAGAAATCAACATCACCTTGCTACTAGCTCCAATGGCCTCTAGCAAGAACATTCAAGCTTCAACAATAACTACTTCAACTAAACTTGGTACGGCTACCACCAATAACTGCATTGGTGTAATCAATTGTAGACAAACCAAAGTAAACAATCAACTTCAATCTTAATCAACCAAGGAAGCCAAGGTCCAGACAATCATCTCCTTAGACCCTCTTACAAGAAACAAGGTCATCAACAAGGACATCTCCACCTTGGAACACCTCAAGTATAGGGGCAAATCCCCTTTTTCCTTCAGGAGAAGTTGGTCACATGATTTCTCTCCCATTAAAGGGAACCTAAAAGATGAGATTTCGCATACTCACATCAATTCATTTCCTTCTCCATCATCTTGGGAAGTTGTATCAGTCATGATGACTAACACCTCTACCATGGAAGAAAAAATGGCCGAAATGGAGCAAAGTGTCGTCCTTCTCACAAAAGCACTTGAAGATAAGGACTTCCAAATTGCAACTTTAATGAACAAGCTCGAAGTACAAGATCTTGGTGAATCAAGCCGTGGTCATAAATTCACATCTGCAAAGGATGACGAAGGGAGAGAAATTGAAAACACTTCTCGACGAGAACAATCTACTTCGGTTGCTTCGTTGTCAGTCCAACAATTACAAGACATGATAACAAATAGCATCCGAGCACAATATGGAGGTTCTTCTACAAGTTCTCTCACATATTCAAAACCCTACACCAAGCGCATTAACAGTATGAGAATGCCAAATGGGTATCAACCCCCCAAGTTCTTACAGTTTGATGGCAATGGAAATCCTAAGCAACACATTGCTCATTTTATGGAAACTTGTGAGAACGCAGGGACTCAAGGAGGTCTCCTTGTAAAGCAGTTTGTCCGTTCACTCAAAGGGAATGCCTTTGATTGGTACACAGACTTAATACTCGAGTCAATCGACAGTTGGGAGCAACTTGAAAGAGAATTTATTGACCGATTCTATAGCACGCGTCGCACGGTGAGCATGATGGAGCTAACCAATACCAAGCAATGGAAAGATGAGCCCGTCGTTGATTACATCAATCGGTGGCGTTCTTTGAGTCTAGATTGCAAGGATAGACTTTCTGAAATATCTGCTGTAGAAATGTGCATCCAAGGCATGCATTGGGGACTTCTTTACATCCTTCAAGGGATAAAGCCTCGAACATTTGAAGAGTTAGCAACTCGTGCGCACGACATGGAGCTGAGCATTGCTAGCCATGGAAGTACAAATCCTCCCATACTTGAGGAAAGCAAAAAGGAAGTAAGGAAGAATGATAGGAATGCAAAATTCAACCTCAAAGACTCAATGGTTGTTAACACTGCTGAAGTCAAGGTTCCAAGAAGAGGAGCAAATGCAAATGAAAAACGGCTTGAAGGATGGCAAAAGAACGAGGTGCGTCGTTTGACTTTCAAGGAACGTGAGCAAAAAGTATATCCGTTCCCCGATGAAGATGTGCCAAACATCTTAGAACAACTATTGTAATTGAAGCTGATTGAATTACCAGAATCCAAGCGACCAGAAGACATGGGGAAAGTTGATGACCCTAACTATTGCAAGTATCATCGCATCATTGGCCACCCAATCCAAAAATGCTTTGTCTTCAAAGAACAAATCATGAAGCTCTCCAAAGAAAACAAGATTGATCTAGGCTTTGATGAAGTTGTTGGGTCAAACCATGTGACCGTTGTTTGTGATGTACTTCCAACTCTCAGGCAAGGGGCAAACATCAATGAAGTTTACAAATTGATTGACAATGATGGCATAAGGATCGGCCCCATCAATGGGAAGTTCCTGAAATGCTTCTATGCTTGAAAATCCAGAAT
Organism: Lithocarpus polystachyus; assembly: GCA_033629205.1. NCBI lineage: Eukaryota > Viridiplantae > Streptophyta > Magnoliopsida > Fagales > Fagaceae > Lithocarpus > Lithocarpus polystachyus. Next base: position 41,398,889 of record CM066168.1, read on the forward strand.
TGCTCCTCGGTAAGAGCTTAAACTACCCACTGCAATGCTGCGAGGGTGCATGATGTCTTCCCATTGCCTTTGAAAGCGTACCAATAAGGAGAAATTAATCCCACTTTATGTCACCAATTGCTAGTGTGGCGTAGTGGTTGGATGCCCATGTCGCCCTTTAGGCCGAGGTCTCGGGTTCGATTAGTGGTGTACCCACTATTACACACTGAGCCCCCCTTTTTGCAAAAAAAAAAAAAAAAAAAAAAAAAAAAAAAAAAAAAACAAAACAAAGAAAAAAAATCATCAAAAAAATCATTCAAAAAAAAAAAAATCTTTTGAACTACGTAATGACTTGATCCCTCTCTAGGGTACGTAGGCAGCTTAGTACTTTTCCCTAAGTTCAGTCACATGAAAAAAAAAATGATGATTGCCAGTCTAGCTTGAGGAGTTTTCCCAGTGGTCATCAATATGCTTTTGAGATCCCTTTGATTGGTGGGCATTGCTTAAGATCAGTGAATTGCTCACTACAGGCAATAATACTATGTTTGAACTTTGTCACCTCTAAAAATTGGCGCTAATGCAACTTTAAAGGCCAATGATGGTGCGACTTCATAGCAAATGCAAGTGTTGACGTAGCTTCATGGCAAAGATGAAGTGTTGACGTAGCTTCTTGGCAAAAATGAATGTTGACATGGCTTCAGTGCAAATGATGGTGTGGCTTCATAGCAGATGAAGTGTTGACGCGATGTCATGTCAAAAACGAATATTAGCATGGCTTCAGTGCAAATAAAGTGTTGACGTGGCTCCATGACAAAGATAAGTGGTGACGTGACTTCGATGCAGAGGAAAATATGGATGCAGCTTTGATGCAAATGCAAACTTTGTGCAGCTTCATGATAAGAACAATTGGCGTGGTTGCACTGCAAAAATAAGTGCCAGTAAGGACTAGTGCTAGTATTGCTTCGTTGCCAATACCAGGGCCAATACTACTTCAAAGACAAGTACTGGCGATAGTATTGTTGCGCAGTTGAATATCCTTATGGAAATGTCATTGCAAAGACGAGTACCACTAAAAGATTGTTGTTGCAGAAAAAAAAAATGTAATAACATGAAGGTATACGTTATTGCAAAAACGTTGCTATCAATGAAATACAAAGCCAGCAAATGAAGGCAAACGCTTCCTTGAGAACGTCAGTGTAAAGTTTGATGTCAAAACCCAAAGATCAAGAAAACTGTGCTGCAAAACAAAAACAAGAAACAAAAAAATTGTCAGAGAAAAAGTTCTCATATCAAAAAAAAAAAAAAAAAATCAAGCAGGAGAAGAAAACTGAAGGTTGAGCATGTACCTGATGAAGAAAGGCAATAGCATGCCTTTATATAGAGAATTTCTGCAAAACTAGCAGACAAGAGAAATGAAGAAAGTCAGCAAACCATTAAATGGTTCCACCAACAGGCCAGTGAAAAAAACTATATTCACATATCAGAAATGTGAAAACAATTGGAGCTCAAAGTGAGATTTTGCACATTCACAGCACTCAAAGTCAAGGATGTCTGCACTGTATTTTGAAGATAAAAGATGGCATTCAATGAAGAGAAACAAAAAATGGTGGCTTACCTCCCACCTTCTGACTCTCACGTCTAAACACATAGGCACCACCTTGTCAATACGGCTACCGTCAAAGTAGATTAAAATGGCAAAAAAATCAACAATACTTGTCGTTTTCTCTTCCGGATTTCTAGCAACTTCTGACAAGATTTCACAAAACTGAATCCACCGAGATCTTCTAAGGACTTTAAGCTACAAGACCCAGAGGAGATCAAACTCAGTAGACAATCCATGTGCTCCCACGCCCGGCCACAAATTCCAGACGTCCCTTGGATTTATCATTCAAATTTGTGCAAATCTGAGAGATATTTTACAAAACCGATGCCACCACTAGACTCATCGGCCTTCGATCTACAAAACCTAGAAAGATCATCAACAACGGAGCTACCACGCGCCACCACGCGCCACCACGATCTCACAGCGACCCGCGGCTTAGTTCTTCAAATCTGTGCAAATCTACTCAAAATTTTAGAAATTTGACAATGCCATGGTCTTCTTCGACCTTCGATCTACCAGACGTAAAAATTTCAAGCCCAAACGATACTCCACGCGCTGCCACGCACCTCTAGAACTCCGACAAGGCTGTTCGACGAATCCACGCGCCTCCACCAATTTCACGCCTACCACGTGCCGGTGCATCTTTCACACGCGTCACACGCTCCAGGGCTATGACGTCATGGATGACGTCACTATCCACAACGGTCTGACCCGCTCATCCAGGTCGACCCGGTTTGACCCGCTCATCCTGACCCGGTCCGAATCACCTGAAAAAAAAAAAAAAAAAAAAAAAGAAGAAAAAAGCTTTGACCAAGTGGAACTTTGACTTTGACTCAAAAGTCAAAATTTTCAAAAGGGGCTTGTCTTAATCAATTTTTCGAGTACATTCCGTTTTTAGGATCCGTTTCTTCATTTGAAACTCGAAAATCTTGTAAACAATCGAATTTCCAAAAAATTGACTTTTGCACAAATCCGGACCAAAAGTCAGAATTTTCAAGCAGGGCCTGTCTTGTCCAATTTTTCGCGTAGATTCCGATTTTGGGGTCTATTTCTTCATTTGAGAATCCAAAATTGCTCAAATGGTGTGATTCTACAACTGTTGGCTTTAATGTGAACTATGACCAAGAATCATGACGTTCGAGCAAAGCTTATCCTATTCAGATTTTCGCAAAGATTCTGATTTTGAAATTCACTTATTTGTTTCGGACTTGGAAACCACCAAACTGACCCACTTCTCTGAAGTACTAGCAGTGTCCGAAACTTAAGCACCCAAAATCAAAATTGGAGATTCATCCATTTGGTCCGGATTCCTTCAGGGCTATCCTCCATACTTCATCAAGATTTCTCTTTCAAAGAGTAGATGAACTCTCATAAGTTTATCCTAAACTGGGAATTACTTCGGGTCACCAATTCAACCACTCCTGTTCGGTGCCTATCAGTCTCCAACCTACCATTCCCATTCGGTGCCTACCATTCTCATCTGTCGTTCTCACCGAAAATTCCTCATCCGCCATTCTCACCAAAAATTTCTCATCCGCCATTCTCAACTACCTATCTACCATTCTTCGTCTCTTTGCTATAAATAAAAGGTTCGGATTCATTAAAGCTCATCAAGAAAAACACACTGAATCATGAAATGAAGATTCGCTTCCTTCAAATTTTCAAACCTTCATTCTCACAGCCATTTCTCGTTATAGCCTCATCATTCTCAACACCGAGCAACCAACATTGCTTCATAATCAGTTTGAAATTAACCCTCTCATGGCTCAGTAGAAATCCTCTTCATAACATCATTGTAGTTTTAAGATCCAAACAAATTTTGTTTCTCCCTTTAACGACCACATTTGTTCATAAAATTATTCATAACAAGGCCTGCATCGACCTTCCATGCTTCCTCGGATTTGTTTGACCAGGGCATCTAAGTCCAGCAGAGACACCTGTTCCTAAACTCATGGCTCTTGTAGTCTCTTTCCAATTGCTTGGTCTTCCAGCAGAAGCAGCGGTTTGGAACAAACAGCAACTTGGCTGATTTCTAAGACCAGAATCACAAGTTAGCTCCATCTTTCATTTTTTTGTGCTTTTCAAACAAGCGACAATAGATGAAGATGGTAAAAAGTGTTGGGGTATCCTACAGATTATCCTCCATCCAACACTTACGATGGCCAACAAGGTACCAGCTCATCAAAGATCAGCCTTTGGAACTGGTAAATGGTCACCAAAGCCTTATTCCATGTCCTCACCAGTGTGGGACCCAAAGGTCATCGTTGCTAGTATCGCAGAACCCGTTTTTCTGGAATTACTCCAACTTAAATTCCGCTTGAATTATTTTAGAAAGTACTTTTCTGAAATTACTTCAACTTAACGTCTGTCGGCATGGTCCCATCACACATGCACATTCGATGACTTGCCGCCGGACCTCACCCAGCATGCAGTCGGTCTCATATCCCAAGGTGTACTGCCTAGAAACATCTGCACTAGAGAGTCCCTAACATAGCAGTCTAGCACCATGGTGTCATGTGTTTCACTCATTCACTTTGCTTCATCCCCGTCTTCTTCACCACCTAGTATGCAGTTGGTCTCATATCCCAAGGTGTATTCCCCAAACACCTACACCAGAAATTCCTTGACGTACAAGGCCAGCTCCATGGTTTTGTATGTTTCACACAGTCACCATCTCCTTTCCATCTTCAACGTCTTCTTCTTTTCACAATCTCCCTCAACCCAGAATCATATGCTTGTGAAATTACTTCAACTTAACCTGAGTGATACAATAACACATGCACATTCAACCACTTTCCCACATGTCCTCGCCGTAATCCAAAGAAGATTCCTCCAAGATAACTTCACCAGGAGTCCTTAAAAACGCGAGGCTAGCCCCATAGCTCTGCATACTGTACCCAGCCAACATCCTCGCCTCTTCCCCATCTTCTACACCCTATGATCGCCGCCAACGATCCAAAATACTATTCTGAAATTACCTCAACCTAACCTCTGCTGAAATGATTCAATCTTGCAAGCACATCCAACTTCTTGCAAATAATTTTCAGCCTCACCAACCCACTCCAAGTAGCATGGAACACTCTTGTGAAATTACTTCTACTTAACCTCTGCTGAGAAGGCTAGGTCACGCAAGTACATTCAAACACAACCAGACCCCTTTTCGGTCTCATCAAAGCCTTTCATATGGGTGGGTTTACTCCTCAGAAATTACCTCATTCTGCAGAAAGCTTCACCACCTTCAAGTACTTCACTTAAAGAGTCAAGTGTAAAAATTCATTTTTGAAACTCATTCCCGCACAACACTCCGAAATTGTGTGCATGAACGAGTCTCGAAGGGGCATTTGTAGAGAGGGAAAATTCTCGACCTATCACAAGCTGACACATCATACTACCAAGTCCACAAAATACAGCTAATTACAAAGCATCACGCATGGCTGCTAGGTTTTGCTATCACTACTCAGAAATCAATAGAAATTTGCCAAGTGTCATTGAAATAAACCAATCACACATCAGCACGTGTAAGCAATGACGCAAGCAGTCCAGCACGTGTAAGCGATGACACAAGCAGTCTAGCACATGTAAGCGATGACAAAAGCAGACCAATCAGGCTGTGACATGTGTCACCAATTAGACTCCGCCACGTGTCGCTCACCTACCTCTAAACTCCTATAAATAGAAGCCTTCCTAAGGCATTGGAGGAGCCCAAGACATCTGAGAAGGAGGAAGCCATCTAGAGCACAAGCATCATCAAAGAAGATTCAGAAGTATTGAAGCTCTGCTGGAATCAAGCCCTGAAGCCTCCAGGAACTTCAAGAACTTCAAACTCAAATGCAAGGAAAATTTAAAGCAGAATCATCTAAACTACCTGCCTAGATCTCAAAGGTCACTAGAATCAAGCTCAAAAGCCTCCAGAAACCTCAACAAACCACAAATTAGCGAAGCTCTACGGATTCAAGCCTCTAAAGCCCCGAAGAACTTCCACCACTAACCTTCAAATACGAAGAACACTCGAAGAGGAATCATCCAAATCATATTCCTAGATCTTCAAATTCACTGGAATCAAGCTCAAAAGCCTCCAGAAACCTCACAAACCATAAATCAGTGAAGCTCTACGGATTCAAGCCTCTAAAGCACCGAAGAACTTCCACCACAAACCTTCGAAGACGAAGAACGCACCAAGAACACGAAGAACGTGAAGAACAAAGGATTTCTAACAAGCTCATAGCCAGAGAATCATTGTAATTCTGTTTCGAAGATCTTCGATCCATTCTTCAGCCAAATTGAAGTATATCTGGTGTTCGAACCAAAACCACATCACCACAATTCCAATCAACAAAACTTTCAAGGAGATCGAATCAGAGGATCACTCTTTTGTAATCACAGAGAATTGTACCACACATTCATCAATACAAATTTGCATTTGTAAAACTATTTTACTTGTTTGACTTATTTCGAACCGAGAAATTTAGTCGTCCACAATATTATTGAAATATTTGTTTAATTTGTGCATATAATTTTTTGTTAAGCCATGTGATAGTTGAAAAAGGGAGGAAAAGAAAGTAAATCTAGGACACTAAATGCATTTGCACATATTATATGGTAAGAAAAGATACCAAAAACTGTGCCAAAGTTGGTGTCTCGAGCATTACTCTTTCAAATCATGTCTGCATGAGTGTGTTATTGACAATGATGAGATATTTACAAGCAGTGATCTTTCTATTGACAAAACTCGCTGTTAAAATCGCTACTACCTTTGTTTTGACTTTTAATTATTTCTAAGAATCTTACTATTTTAATATATTTGTATTGAATATTCTTAGCTACTAAGTTGGAAAAGAACTAATTTTTATTTTCTGGCTGCATTGTCCAGCCTCTTAAATGATTTTTTATTTTAATACAAACTTACATGATCGATTGAATGATGTTTCTAGTTTTTTTTTTTTTTTTTATAAATAAATTTAAAAGAATTTTTAACAGTTTTTGGAAGAAAGGATTCACAGAGACGTCATGAACTAAAATGACAAAAATGAAATGCAATGACAAAAATGTCAGCTGAATATTTTATTATTTTTTGATAATCAAATGTCACTGAAACTTAAACAGCGTAATTTGTATTTTTAACTAAATATATAAATATATATATATATATATATATATATATATATACATATTCCCTTCTTTATCCTCTAGCCGGGTTATTGATATAAGGGGGTTTGCAACTATTTTTAGCTAGTCTACTATTAATTGCGTGGAATGGATTGATTAATTGATTATTAAGTTCTCATTGAGATTTGTCGATTGCCTTAACATTTTCAGCATATTAATGGGCTTCATGCTTAACATTTGAAATCTCAGTCATTTCAAAATAATTAGTTCTTGCCTTCCTGGTTGAGAAAAAAGATTGTAACAGCAACAAAGAAGAAGTCGAATTCATAGAAAACAAATGTAAAATTCACACTCCAAAAGAACAACAATGAAGAAAATACTTACCTCGAATGCTTTTCAGTCATCAACGCAGATGTTGCAGTACTCGGCAGCTGTTCTTTAGTTCTCTCTCTCAATTATTGCTTTCTGCTTAGTTTGAAGTGAAGGATCAAATCTGATACCAGAGTTTTCTTTCTGTGGAAATACTTGGACTAACTTTTGGTCTGTGGAAATCTGCGAAAGAGCATTGAATTGGGATGGCTCAATTTATCCAACTTTTGGTCCAGAGTTCTATTTTGATTGTAATAGTCAGGCAGATGCAATTAAAAGTAAAACCTATGTCAATCAAGTATTTTACATTTTGCAGGTGTGTAGTTTGGGCTCCACATGGAGAGGAAAGTCATTATTAGTGATTTTTTTGAAAGGAAGTGATTATATGTATTGTCTTTGGCAGACCTAGTATCATAATTATTTCATTACTATTTTGTGATAAGTTCAAAGTTCATTACTCCCACCTTGGTCTGGACTAGTCTCATTATTGGGGTAAGTCTTAGTGGTATGCTTAGACACTTACTGATAATTTTTGGTTTATGTTTGTTATGCAAAAATTGTTTTACTCAATTTACATTTGCCCAAAAAACAACAGAAACTATAAAATTATGTAAAATAGTTTACCCTATATTTTTTTGTCACCCCCAATATTTTTTTTATCTTTCCACTTTGTGTTGTCACTTTGCTTTTTGCCTTTTTCCACCAACCAAGATGATTTTTTACAGTGTGGTTGATAAGATATTAAAATTCCCAGGTGACGTTACAGGCTTAGAACACTGTCTGCGTAATGATTTACTGTCTTAATTCCATTGAATAAAGTTACTGAATTCCTGTAAAAAAAAAACAAAAAACAAAATACTGCTTGTATTAATTTAACTGTTGCTGTTTTTGCTATGATTGAATAAAGGTTCTGATTTGAAAAAAAAGCTATTAATGGGGACTAATTCTCTAAAATGGTCATACCCAAATTGTTGTTGAGGTTTCATCTGGATTTAACCGCACTCGTTTAGTTCAATTGGATGTTACAACGGTAAGTTTCACGCTAACACTGATGATAAGCCATGCTTGCAAGCTAGGACTAGGAGAGCTTCCATGTGAATTGTCCAGGAGAAGCGAAGGAACATTACAATTTAGACAGAAGAAAAGTGTGGTATCAAAGATTTTGTCTAGTTGAGGACCCAGTTGCACCAATTGAGTTTGATTGGAATTAAAAGTCAAATTAGGATTGTTGGAACGTTGCTGTCAAAGGTATTGGAAGTCCAATTTAGATGCTGTAGTGTAATTTATTGAGGTAGACAATGATCCATTTCTTGGGGAATAATTTCCATAGCGAAAGATGTTATTTCACAGGTTAATTCCAGCAACTTATTGTGTTAAAAGCGACAAGGATAGTTACACTGTTGGTCCCAAGCATAGAAAAGGGGGAGCTGTTGTTATAAATGGATGATTGATATAAAATTTAGTCTTTAATACTTGAAATACTCTTCTATATTGTAATTGGTGTATATTTCTTTATATATATAGGAATTGATGTATACAGTTATTTTGTATATATAAATACAAAGAAAGAATAACAAATACAATATAGAAACACAAATTGGGTTTTATTTTTTTAAATTTAAAAACAAAAGAGCCTCGTTCAGAGGCTAATCATTATTGAATCATTTGTAAGAAACCCCAGCCCTGTCCAAGAAAAGCCCAACCAGGCATATTTAAAAAATGATAAAAAGTTAGCTATATTAAGTAAAAAAGCAAATTAAGAAAACAATCAAGAAAAGAAAATGGCACAGGAATAGACCCCATAAAATTGCTAATACTTTCCCACAGACATATCTAAGTTACGAAGATCTGGTGGTGATGGTTGTTTTCGTTTTGGTGGTGATGGTTGGTTTCGTTTTTCAAGCAGCCGATATATTGACTGAAAAAGTGTATGGAACATGTTGGTGCAAGCACAATAATAATGGAAATAACACAAAGAAAAACTAAATAATACTTCTAAATATTATTTATAAAGAGAGAAATTACACGTACAACACTATTTGGACTGAGACACGGCACTCGCTCTCTTTAAGGAGATTCAAACCCTTGGTTGGCTAAACTTTGTAACCGGTGCAAACCTTCTCTGACTTGTCTCTCCCAGGATACAACAGCCCAACAAATAATACTTCTAAATATTATTTATAAAGAGAGAAATTACACGTACAACACTATTTGGACTGAGACACGGCACTCGCTCTCTTTAAGGAGATTCAAACCCTTGGTTGGCTAAACTTTGTAACCGGTGCAAACCTTCTCTGACTTGTCTCCCCCAGGATACAACAGCCCAACAAATATTGTATGGTTAGAACAGCTTCTGCATAAAGTGTTCAAGCCCAAAGCTCCACCAGAAGGAACACCCTTCCTTGCCAAGAACCTCTCTATATTTTTTTTTAGTGTATATTGCAGTTACATGGATTGGGTTTGAATGAGTCTATTTATAAGCTCAACGGGCCTCACAAAATTATTACCCAAATTAATCTGATTAATTAGGTCCATTATTCTGATGTAGCAGGTGTTACAAGATAAATTGTTGAATATAAATCTGATGGGCTGGAGTTCCACAATTAATGGTGAAATAAGGAGTTTCTGAAGAATGAAAAGGCTCAAATGGATAGTCCATTAAGTAGGTTAATGGCTCTTTATTTTCCATAGTAAAAATAGAGTATTAATTCGGGCCATTTACTCACCAACGGATATGGTAATTATTCTGAATGGGCTACCAAGTAGGAGGATCCAAGAAGTTGATTCATTTCCATTTTTGATACCTCTACCCTTCACCTCCTCTTTGCGCACGTATTTAGCCCAATATGTGAGACAATTTATGTTAGCCCATTAATCACCACAATTAAAAAGAATAAATTAGTCTATCTCCTTTTCAATGTGGAATTAAACATTTTCACTAACTCCTCATCGTCCATATTCTCTTCCACGTCTTTACATTTATGTTGTAAATTTATTCATTTTAATTATTTAATATTAAAATGCTCCAACAATCCCTCACTCATTTTAATATTAAATTTTTTAGTTAAAGAGAGATTACCAGGCAAAGAAGGGTCACTATGCATCATGAAGGTGTGCTTTGCATTGAACCTTCACTTAGTAAAACAACGATCTCAACTCCAGAGTCGTAGTGGTCTCCGACTTGAACTAGGACTGCTTTAGGGAAATTAAGCGTCACTGCTTACACATAACAACCTAGGTGTTGACATGAGATTTTATAGTTAGCACTTTACGGCCGTGTACTGATCCTAGTTTCATGAGTGTATTTGAGATTAAGTCCAAATCTCATGGGGAGCGGCCCCACCCCCACACTCACATAGGTGAAATTTTGTCAAGGGTGCTTCTGTAATTTTGACACCCTACTCATACGAGCTACAAATTTCATCAAGAGTTTTTACTCAACCTCTCCATATTACATGATAATTGCACTTACATCATAGGGATGAACAATATAAAAAATTATTTACAAAATAAATATTAAAAATAATAAATAGTGCATTTCTTATGACTATCGTATGATTCGTTTTTTCCATTGAACCAAATTCTCATGATCTCTGGTCCTTGGGTTGGGTATCCTCATACACGGCTCATGATTCTATGGACTTTAGTCCCATCCCCCTCGATGTATTCCAAACCCTATCTATTGCCAAGGCCTTGGTAAATGGATCTGCAAGATTATCATTAGATTTAATATAATCCACATTTATGATGCCACTACTCAAATAAGATCGTACGGTATTGTGCTTTTTTCTTATAGGTCTGGATTTACCGTTGTAGTAACAGTTGTTAATTCTACCAATTGCAGCATTGCTATCACAATGAATTAATATAGGTGGAATTGGCTTTTCCCAAAGTGGAATTTCATATAACAAATCTTTAAGCCAATTTGTCTCTTCACTAGCTGAAACTAATGCTATTAATTCAGCTTCTATTGTTGAATTAACAATTATTGTTTGCTTTGTAGATTTCCAACAAATAGCACCACTACCTAAGGTAAAAATATAACTAGTGATAGAGAGAGAATCACCTGACAAAGTATTCCAATCGGCATCACTAAAAACTTCAATCACAGCAGGGTACTTTTTATAAAATAAGCCATAGATTTTGTTACCAATTAAATATCTCATGACTCGCTCAATAGCTAACCAATGATCTTTACTAGGCTTGCTAGTAAATCTGTCAAGCACTCCTACTGCATATGCAATGTCAGGTCTAGTACAATCAGTAACATAACGCAAACTACCAATGATGCTAGCATAATCCTTTTGATTAAAAATATCATCATCATTATTCACTGTAAAATAAATGAACACTAAAATCAAAAGGAGTAGCAACACTTTTGTGATCATGAAAATTATATTTTCTCAATATTTTCTCAACATAATGTGATTGGTCAAGAAATATTCCATCACATGTTTTTGTAATTTTCATGTCCAAAATAAAATTAGCTTCACTAAGATCTTTCATATCAAAATGGCTTTTAAGCATTTTTTTTTTGTCTCATTTATAACATGAATATTAGAGCCAAAAATCAACATATCATCCACATAGAGGCTAATAATAACATGTAAATTATTCCATGATTTAGGATAAATACATTTATCTCATTCATTTGATTTATAGCCATTCTCAATCATGCAGGAATCAAATTTTTCATGTCACTGCTTAGGTGCTTGTTTTAAGCCATATAGGGATTTAGTTAGCTTACATACCTTGCTTTCTTGTCCAGGCTCTACAAAGCCTTCGGGTTGATCCATATAAACCTCTTCCTCTAAGTCCCCATTTAGAAAAGTAGTTTTTACATCCATTTGATGAATTTTCAAATCAAAAATTGCAGCAATAGCAATTAACAATCTAATAGATGTAATTATTGTTACCAGAGAAAAAGTATCAGAGAAATCAAGATCAACTTTTTGTTTAAAGCCTTTTGCAACAAGTCTAGCTTTAAACTTATCTATTGATCCATTCGGTTTTAACTTTTTTCTAAGGACCTATTTATAACCTATGGTCTTACAACCCGGTGGAAGATCTACTAATTTCCAAGTTCTATTAGAAATTAGAGATTCCATCTCATCATTTACAGCCTCTTTCCAAAATATAGCATCAAGTGATGTTAAAGCCTGTTTTAAATTTTGGGGATTTTCCTCAATGTTAAAAACATAATAATCAGGACCAAAATCCTTTTCAACTCTAGCTCTTTTACTCCTTCTAGGTTCCATTTCAAAATTTTCTTGATTTTGTAAATGAGAAGTAGAAGAACTAGGTTGTGTTAAAATATTTTCTTCACCCCCACTATTTTTCAATTTAAAAGGATATTTTTCTTCATGAAAAATTGCATCACCATATTCAAAAATTATTTTGTTTTCAAGATCAAAAACTCTATAGGCTGCACTATTAATTGGATAACCAAGAAAAGCACAAGTAGTAGCTCTTATACCTAATTTAGGTATTTTAGGGTCAGTAAGCCTTATATAAGCAAGACAACCCCATACTCTTAAATATCCCAAATTTGGCTTATTTCATTTTCACATCTCAAAAGGTGTGGTGTGTGACTTTTTATGTGGCACCCTATTCAAAACATGACATGCAGTTAAAATAGCTTCACTCAAAAAGTTTAAAGGTGCACCAGATTCAATTAACATGACATTTGTTAACTCAATTAAAGTTCTGTTTTTTCTTTCAGCCATACCATTAGAAGCAGGTGAATATGGTGCAGTTGAATATGGTGCAGTAGTTTTGTGGATAATTTTCAAAGACTGAACAAATGAGTTAAATGTACTTGATTCATACTCATGGCCTCCATCACTTCTTATTCTTTTTATTTTTCTACCGAATTGATTTTCAACTTCTTTTAAAAAATTTTAAAAATTTTCAAAAGCATCACTTTTATTTTTCAGCAAATAAACAGTTGTGTATTTTGAGAAATCATTAATAAAAGTGATAATATATCTATTTCCTCCACGAGTTAAAATTCCATCAAATTCACATAAATCAGAGTGAATTAACTCAAGAAATTCGGTATTTCTTACAACACTTTTATGAGGCTTTTTTGTAATCTTAGCTTAACTACAAGTTTCACATTTTTCAAAATCTTTTGACAGTCTTGGAATTAATCCTAAACTACTCATGATTCCCACATATCTACTATTTATATGACACAAATGAGCATGCCAAAAATTAATAGAAGAAAGCATATAAATTGAACTGGTAGATGCTGTATTATTCTCAACATTCAATTTTAACATTCCAACACAAGCATAACCCTTGCCCACAAATAATCCCTTTTTAGTGATTACATAATTATCATATTCCATAGTTTGCTTGAAGCCAGCCTTGTTAAGCAAAAAACTTGACATCAAATTCTTCCTCATAGACGGAGGGTAAAGTACATCTTTCAATATTAGCACACGTCTAGAAGTGAATTTCAATTCAACCTCACCACTCCCAAGAACCTTGGTTTTGCTAGAGTCACCAAGCATAACAGTTTTTTCTTCTTCAAAAGGAGTGTACAACTTGAACCAATTTTTATTATAGCAGATATGCCTATTAGCACAAGAATCTGCTCACCAACCTTCAACGTATTATACCATATTGATGTTTGTAATCATAGCCACTAAAGGCTCTTCGGTTACGTTAGCTTGCTGGACAGATTCATGTTTTTGAAATTTGCAAAATCGAGCAATATGCCCACTCTTTCCACAGACAAAACAAGATCTATTAAATTGATCTTGTGAAGGGGGTCCTTAGTTCTTATTGTAATTTTTATTCAAGTTTCCTCTTCCTTGAGGTCTATTATTATTTTTAAAGGCTCTCTTTTTAGGCTTCAATTGACCATTTCTAGGAAAATGATTTTTGGGCATGTTATTATTGGATGAAATAAGGTTTACCTTTGTGGTGGAATTACCATTGCCCTCTTATGTCATGAGTGCATCTTGTCCTCTAGCCTCCTCCTCCACATGGATGCATGTGATCAAAGTCTCCAAGGATGTCTCCTTTTGTTTGTGTCGCAAAGTCTTTTGGAACTCCCTCCAAGATTGTGGTAGTTTATCAATTATGTCAACTATCACCAAATTGTTTCCAATCTTTATGCCTTCAGATCTTAATTCCGCCACAATCATTTGGAAATCTTGTGCTTGATCCACCACAGATTTTCCATCCACCATTTGGTAATGGAAAAATCTACTAGCAGCATACTTCTTTGCACCAGCCTTCTCGGTATCATACGTGCTTTGTAAAACTTTCCAAATTTTCTTAGCAAAATTATAAGATGTATCATAATAATCGTAGAAATGATCGACAAGACAATTCAAAAGATAAGAGCGACAATTATATTCATCTTTTGTATACTTATCAATTTTTTCTTGGTAGAGAGTAAATTCCTCCTCAATTATCTCTTTGGTAGAAACTTTTGATGGATTCTTGTCAGTGAGGATGTAGGCGACTTTGAGAAGACTCAAGTAGAAGAGGACCTTTCCTTTCCACCTCTTGTAGTGGACACCCTTAAAGCGAAAGGGTTTGTTGAGATCTCCAACTGGTTCATTTGGTTTCACTTGTGTAGGCTCTATGTGTTGAATCTCCTTAAAATTGTTGGTACAAACACAATAATGATGGAAAAAAAAAAAAAAAGAAATTGAATAATAATTCTGAATATTATTTAGAAAGAGAGAAATTACACAACACTATTTGGACTGAGGCGCGACACTCGCTCTCTATAAGGAGATTCAAGTCCTTGGTTGGCTAAACTTTGTAATCAGTGCAGAACTTCTCTGATTTGTCTCCCCCAGGATACAACAGTCCAACAAATGTTGTATGGCTAGAATAGCTTCTGCACAAGCCCAAAACTCCACCAGAAAGAACACCCTTCCTTGCCAAGAACCTCTCTATTTTTTTTTAGTGTATATTGCAGTTACATGGATTGGGTCTGAATGAGTCTATTTATAGGCTCAATGGGCCTCACGAAATTATTACCCAAATTAATCTGATTAATTAGGTCTATTATTCTGATATAATGGGTGTTACAAGATTAATTGTTGAATATTAATCTGATGGGTTGGAGTTATACAATTAATGGTGAGATAAAGAGTTTCTGAAGAATGAAAAGGCCCAAACGAATAGTCCATTAAGTGGGTTAATGACTCTTTATTTTTCATAGTAAAAATGGAGTATTAATTCGGGTCATTTACTCACCAACGAATATGGTAATTATTCTGAATAGGCTGTCAAGTAGGAGGATCCAAGAGGCTGATTCATTTCCATTTTTGATACCTCCACCCTTCACCTCCCCCTTGCGCACGTATCTAGCCCAATATGTGAGACAATTCATGTTAGCCCATTAATCACCACAATTAAAAAGAATAAAATAGTCTCTCTCCTTTTCAATGTAGGATTAAACATTTCCACTAACTCCTCATCGTCCATATTCACTTCCACATCTTTACATTTATGCTATAACATTTATTCATTTTAATTATTTAATATTAAAATGTTCCAACAAAACATTTATTACAAACCAGAGGGATCGTATATCCCATAATCAAAACAACATAGAAATATGGTTTAAGCAAAAGTCATAGGCCAATAACACTAAGCTATTCATCTAAATTACCTTCAATATGGAAAATAAATACGAACATAAATGATTAAGGCAGCATATGCGTGGCAACTGTAAAGAAGGCAGGCAAAGTTGAACGTCACCAGCCTATAACTTATGGCCAACATAAGCCTCGAAAATATTACTCCATCAAGGGTCATTACTACAAAATAGGCAATCACATGAATTAATTAATAGCGCAACAAGTGTATGACTGAAAGAATTAGGGAAGAATGAAACAACTCTAATTACTTTCTTGCAAAACACCATATGTATTCCATTAATTCCATTATTTTATAAGTGAATCTGTCTGTCCATTAATAAAAAAAAAAGAAAAGAGAGAGAGAGAGAGAGAGAGAGAGAGAGAGAGAGAGAGATTAGACATACTTACCTTATTCTTCTTCTGTTTTGCTTAAGTTTAAGAAATTTGTCTCTAATTGCATTCATTTCATTGACGACAACATTTGAAGGAATCCGCTCATCCGGTGATGTTTTAGAACACAACAATCCAATTTGGAACACTAATATCAAGCAATCTTTTATTCTGCTACTGACATTGACATAAGATTCTTCTTCAATTATTTGTCTTTCTTCTATGTCATTACCAACATCATCTTCATCCTCAAAAAACATTGATGAATCAACTATATCCATGACATGTTCTGGCAAAGCCATTGTAGTAAATTGGTGAATGCTCATACCATCCTTGAACATTTCATCAATAGGACTTTTTCCAATGAACATCTCTAGCAAGACTATCCCATAGCTATAAATGTCTCCTAGTGTTGAAATTTGGCCACTCATTCCATACTCTACAATTCATCAACGAATAATCAATAACAAATAGTAGTCTTATGCGCTTAGAATATAACCACTAATGCGTTATGCACTGTTTTCACGGACAAAATTGGCCTATACCCTTTTCACACAAACTAAGTACCATTTTGCCCCCTTTTCCAAACTAAATAGGGAAATGCCCCTCTTTTAAAAATCGATTTTCTAAAAATCGAGTTAGGCCCTATAGCGGCGTTTTTTAAGGAGCCTATAGTGACGTTTTCAGGACCTATAGCGGCGTTTTATAACTCAATCTTTACAAAGTCGAGTTATAGGCAAAAAAAAAAAAAAAGAAAAAAATTGCATATAACTCGATTTCATGAAGGTCGAGTTATAAAACGCCGCTATAGGTCTTGAAAACATCACTATAGACTCCTTAAAACGCCATTATAGGGCTCCAAAAATTTTTTTTTTTTAAACTTGATTTTGAGAAAATTGAGTTTCAAAAGAGGGGCATTTTCCTAATTAGTTTGGGAAAGAAGGTAAAATGCTGCTTAGTTTGTGTGAAAAGAGCATTTGCCTATTTTTTTCCCTGTTTTCACATATAGTCCTTCATACAATTTTGTGACTGTGGTTTTTAAGACAACAAAAAGCGCCCCCCCCCCCCTAACCAACAAACCAACCAACCAACAGACAATGGTGTCAAACTTGAGCATATAGTTATTTTTTGAAAGAATCCATACTTTAGTTTAAGAACAAAATGTTATACAAGAAATGAAGTGCTTCATCTAGTCAAAAAATTACCTGGAGGAATATATCCAATGGAACCTTTTAGCCCCATTGACAATGTTTTGGATTTGGAATGATTGTTTGATGCATCAAAGAGAAAATTCACCAATCCGAAATCAACAACATGGGTTACCATATCTTCATCAAGGAGTATATTGCTTGGCTTTAGGTCACAGTGAATAATTGGTGTTTCGCAATGGTGATGAAGATATTCTAATGCATAAGCAACATCAATAGCTAGGTCTAGTCTTTGAATAAAGGTTAATCTGTTTCTTTGATGTTGCTCATCAATCTTAGAATGCAACCATTTTTCTAGACTTCCATTGCACATGAACTCAAAAATTAGACTTTTAAAGTCTTTCCCTTCATGATCAATGCTTGAGCAAGCAGAGATAATCTTAAGAAGATTGCGATGACGTATACTTCTCAAAACATTGCATTCATTAATGAAACTCTTTGAAGCTCCTTCTTGTTGAAGGTTCAATACCTTAACCGCAACAATTGCTCCATTTTCAGAAAGAACTCCTTTGTATACTGAGCCAAAGGTACCTGAACCAATCAAATTATTCTCGGAAAACCCGTTTGTTGATTTTAGTAGTTCTGCATAAGAGACATGTAATTTCCAATCCCCAATGGAAGATGTAGTTAATGCTCCCTCTCTTGATTTTTTCCCAACAAGGCATGTTGGATAAAAATAAAATAGAAGTACAAATATAATTATACTCGTGATGGGAATTATTATTTTGAGTAAAAGAAGCCTCCTAGACGAACTTGAATTTTTCTTTGAGCACGTAGGTAAATGTAATTCTTGGACACCACCACATAGCTTATCATTTCCAAAGATTGAAATCTCACTTGCATTTGCAAAAATCCCTTCATTTGGCACTTCACCCTCAAAATTATTAAAAGAAATATTGAGATACTTAAGTGACCTAAACTTGCTGAGAAATTTAGGAATATGCCCAGAGAAGTTATTCCGTGAAATATTTATTTCTTCTAAAGCTACTAATGTCTCCAAAGATTGAGGTATTGGTCCATCGAATGAATTACCCTGTAAATACAAGCACTCCAGACTTTGACAAGTCTCAAAGGTGGTGGGAATTTTGCCTGATAAGTTATTCTCCGAGAGATCTAACATAGCAAGATGTTTTAAGTTGCCCACTTCAAATGGTAGTGAACCTATCAAAAAGTTATTAGACATGTCCAAAGCAATTGAAAGGGAAGGAATACCAATAACATGTTTAGGTATGGTGCCAGTGAGATGGTTATTAGAAATGCTTAGAACAAGTAAATTTTTGCAGTTTTCTAGGCTTGGGGGTATACTTCCTTCGAGTCTATTATTTTCCATATAAAGTCTTGTCAATGCAGTTAAGTTACCCAAGGAAGAAGGGATTGGCCCAAAAAATTTGTTAAGATTCAAAGTTAATACATTTAAGTTCTGTAGCTTCCCAAGAACATCAGGTAGAGTACCTCCCAAATAGTTGTCTTCTAATCCCAGGCTGAGTAAGTTAACAAGGTTCCTAATCCCAATAGGGATGCCACCTCGGATCATATTTCGACCCATAATAAGAAATTTTAGGTTGGTGGAAAGGTTGGCTATGGAGTTGGGCAATACTCCCCCAAAATAATTATCATTAAGGCCTAAGGCACCCAAACTAGTACAATTAGCCAAGAAACTGAGAAAATTCAGGTCTCCATCTTTCCCCATTTCCAAGATTGTTAACAGCAAAATTAAGTTTTAGCAATCTTTGCAAATTTGCTAGATTTTGAGGCACTATCCCAGTTAGACCATTTCGGGAAAGGTCAATTAGTACAAGTTGAGAAGCATTTGACAATGAGACAGGAATAGGTCCTGTGAAACTGTTCATACCACCAGCAAAATATTGAAGTCTAGGAAGAGTAAGACCAACATCTATTGGAAGGCTTCCATTTAGCAAGTTTTTAGCAACGAAGAAATGGTTTATGGAAGACATATTAAAGATCAGAGGAGGGATGGTACCAGATAGATTATTCTCAGAAAGCCCAAAATATCCCAAGCTTGATAGACTTCCAAGTTCACTAGGTATGCTTCCTCGCAAATTGTTCTGGTGAAGATCAAGGAAAGTCAAAGAAGAAAAGTTTCCTATCCAAGCTAGGATAGTTCCTATTAGGTTGTTTGCACAAAGACGTAGATTCACCAAATTTGGCAATGAGTTTAGGTGCTCTGGAATTTGCCCAACAAGATCGTTGTAAGCGACATCAAGCACTTTAAGTTGTGCACAATAGCTCAAATTAGATGGAAGTTTACCACCAAAGGAATTCAAACTCAAATTGAGATGCTGCAGGCAATGTAGACGTCCCACTTCTTGAGGAATTTCACCATAGAACCTGTTGTTTTGTAGGTTGATTCCTGTGAGGTAAGTAAGATTTCCAATAGAACGTGGTATGGGACCAGCCAATCGCTTGGCTTCCAGGTCCAAAACCATGACTCGTTTACTGGAGGGGCTAAACGTAACACCTATCCATTTACAAAAATGTATGGAGTCATTCCATGAGCTCATGAATTGAAGTGGGTCTTGAGTTATCTGATTCTTGAAGTCAAGTAAAGCCAGGCGATCAGTCTCATTTGCAAAAGCCGAAACTGTTGCAGATGTCAAACATGAGCTCGTACACATTAGAAGAACCCCATGAAAGAATATTAAGAAAACCCAGTCGTTACTCAGACAAGAGTGCGTCATTTTGTTGGATTGCAGCTTGCAAGTTTGAAGTGAAGGATAGAATCTAATAATAGCATTTGCTTCCTGTAGAATACAAAAAATTCAATTAGAGCTAACATAGTGATATGTTGGTACTTAGTAGGACACAGCTACAGCTTGTTAAGAGGAAGGTTTGAAACGGTATCATTTTAATAAGGAGTCATTAAGCAAAACACACGAGAGACATGCGCATCAATACGAAGCAGTTTTATTCAAAGATTCGGACTCACCGTTCTAGCGACCAACCAAGATGCAATTTGCTTAAAACATGAGTTAATTAGCGATTAGTGCCAATTGTAGTTAGTTGTAAGGAACTTGTAATTCTGTTATTATTGTGCAATGGTTAGATTAATTTTTTAGTTAGTTTCTTTACCTCTTTATTCTTACTTTGTTTTGCATATATAACAATAGAGCCTCTTGATGTATTTATACAGATTCTTATCTCAAATTTCACTAAGAATCTCAGATTCTATTTAAAAACTTCGACTTGTAATCCTCTATTTTAATGTTGTCTTTAATTCCAACTACTACATTATTATCTAATATTATAGTTCTATATCTTATAAAGTATACAATCAAAGGTATAATAATGACATTTTTTATTGGATATATTGCTTATCTCGATATATTCGTAAATATCTACCAAATCGAAATACACACACCTACAGTAGGGGGAAAAGACCCAATACCAGATAATGGGCCATGGGCCTGTTCGAGGAGGCCACTCGTCCGAGGACACCCAGTTATGAAAGAAGTACCTGGCCTAACTCCCCTCTGACGTACAAGCTACGCGAAAGAGAAAAGGACTTGTCCGAGGAGAACTTACTGCTCGGATCATCAAAGGAACGGCCGAGATGAATGTGCCAGCACCGGTCCTGATATTTTCGAGGAATCCCCTGACTTATATGGGCCAAAGGGAACAAGTGGCAACCAGGAGATATTTCACAAAAGGCTGTTGACACCGCATTTATGTGGACAGGACCCCTAAACAGTGCTACCTCGGTTTCTGCAACTCACAGAGTACTAAAGAGGGTGGCTGATGGGACAGGCACTCAAGTATACGCCTGGATGATCAACAAATGGAAGGTCCCGATTGTCTGAAAGGGACTATATAATAGGAGAAATCCACCATGGGAGAGGGGGGCAGAACAATTTCAAGAACTCCTGTAACAATTCTCATTGAACACATTTACTAGAACAAAGCTCCTCTGATTGTGCCGAGGACGCTCTTTCACTCGATTCATCTCTGTTTGACCCACTAAAGCCTAGCTCTTCAACCCACTCTCTTACAAATTCTATTGTGAGGATACCTTTTACTCATTGGGCCAGAGTCAATCTCTCCTGTAAGCCCAATCTGTAATTTGTGCCCCTACAATTGGCGCCGTCTGTGGGAAGAGCTTGTGTGATAGTGAGTGCAACGGTTAGGCCCCCATCAGCAAGAATCCTTGGGTAAAGCCACTATGGTGGCCAATTACTATGTAAACAAGTCACTACATGAGGCCAAGGTCTATACTTCGAGGGGCTGATTACATGGGGCAAAGCTCTAGGGGCTTTTGACATCGAATACATGCCTCGAGAACCTTTATTCTAGAAGATATATGTCGATGGTGCCGCAAATCAAAGGGGCTCCGAGCAAATCAAAGGGGCTCCACGGCGGGATCAGTTCTATAAACAGAGCCTTAGCTACGCCGGGTCCCTGAGACCTCCTGCTAAGCAATTCCCTAGCTACGTCGAGTCCACGGACTCTCTGCTAGGAAGAGCCTTAGCTACGTCGGGTCCCTGAGACCTCCTGCTAAGCAATTCCCTAGCTACGTCGGGTCCACGGACTCTCTGCTAGGAAGAGCCTTAGCTATGTCGGGTCCCTGAGACCTCCTGCTAAGCATTTCCCTAGCTACGTCGGGTCCTCGGACTCTCTGCTAGGATGAGCCTTAGCTACGTCGGGTCCTTGAGACCTCCTGCTAAGAAATTCCCTAGCTACGTCGGGTCCATGGACTCTCTGCTAGGAAGAGCCTTAGCTACGTCGAGTCCCTGAGACCTCCTGCTAAGCATTTCCCTAGCTACGTCGGGTCCTCGGACTCTCTGCTAGGATGAGCCTTAGCTACGTCGGATCCCTGAGACCTCCTGCTAAGCAATTCCCTAGCTATGTCGGGTCTACGGATTCTCTGCTAGGAAGAGCCTTAGCTACGTCGGGTCCCTGAGACCTCCTGCTAAGCATTTCCCTAGCTACGTCGGGTCCTCGGACTCTCTGCTAGGATGAGCCTTAGCTACGTCGGGTCCCTGAGACCTCCTGCTAAGCAATTCCCTAGCTACGTCGGGTCCACGGATTCTCTGCTAGGAAGAGCCTTAGCTACGTCGGGTCCCTGAGACCTCCTGCTAAGCATTTCCCTAGCTACGTCGGGTCCCCGGACTCTCTGCTAGGAAGAGCCTTAGCTACGCCGGGTCCTCGGACCAACTGCTAAGCAACTCATTAGCTACGCTGGGTCCTCAGGCCCTCTGCTAAACAAAGCCTTAGCTACACCGGGTCCTCGAACTCTCTGCTAAGCAACTCATTAGCTACGCCGGGTCCTCAAGCCCTCTGCTAAACAAAGCCTTAGCTACGCCGGGTCCTCGGACTCTCTGCTAAGCAACTTATTAGCTACGTCGAGTCCTCAGGCCCTCTGCTAAACAAAGCCTTAGCTACGCTGGGTCCTCGGACTCTCTGCTAAGCAACTCATTAGCTACGTCGGGTCCTCAGGCCCTCTGCTAAACAAAGTCTTAGTTACGTCGGGTCCTCGGATTCTCTGCTAAGCAACTCATTAGCTACGCCGGGTCCACAGGCCCTCTGCTAAACAAAGCCTTAGCTACGCCGGGTCCTCCGGCCCCCTGCTAAGCAACTCATTAGCTACGCCGGGTCCTCAGGTCCTCTGCTAAACAAAGCCTTAGCTACGCCGGGTCTTCGAACTCTCTGTTCAGCAACTCTTTAGCTACGTCGAGTCCCTCAGACCTCCTGCTAAACAGAACCTTGGTCGTGCCTGGTTCCCCGGACCACACACCTTGGGTAAATTAATACTGCTAAGTGCAGAAGAGAACCTTGGTCATGCCTGGTCCCTCGAACCACATACCTTGAGTAAATCAGCACTCCTCAAACGTACCCAACGCCTCGGATCGCTGCCGACGGTCTAAGCCGAGCACGTTCACAAAACTGAGCTTGGGGGCGTCTCCGCGTGGATAAGTAGAGAAGCTTAAATGGGTCCTACCCCTAGAGAAATCAAAATCCCACCTCTCTCCTCAGATAAGAGGGAAAGCTGGAATTTTGAGGGGCTATTGTAGGGGGGAAAAAGCCCAATACCAGATAATGGGCCATGGGCCTGTCCGAGGAGGCCACTCGTCCGAGGACACCCAGTTTTGAAAGAAGTACCTGGCCTAACTCCCCTCTGACGTACAAGCTACGCGAAAGAGAAAAGGACTTGTCCGAGGAGAACTTACTGCTCGGATCATCAAAGGAACGACCGAGATGAATGTGCCAGCACCGGTCCTGATATTTCCGAGGAATCCCCTGACTTATATGGGCCAAAGGGGACAGGTGACAACCAGGAGATATTTCACAAAAGGCTGCTGACACCGCATTTATGTGGACAGGACCCCTAAACAGTGCTACCTCGGTTTCTGCAACTCACAGAGTACTAAAGAGGGTGGCTGATGGGACAGGCACTCAAGTATACGCCTGGATGATCAACAAATGGAAGGTCCCGATTATCTGAAAGGGACTATATAATAGGAGAAATCCACCATGGGAGAGGGGGGGAGAACAATCTCAAGAACTCCTGTAACAATTCTCGTTGAACACATTTACTAGAACAAAGCTCCTCTGATTGTGCCAAGGACGCTCTTTCACTCGATTCATCTCTGTTTGACCCACTAAAGCCTAGCTCTTCAACCCACTCTCTTACAAATTCTATTATAAGGATACCTTTTACTCGTTGGGCCAGAGTCAATCTCTCCTGTAAGCCCAATCTGTAATTTGTGCCCCAACACATACATATATATAAAAAGATGCTTTGCAAACAAAACCCAAAATATCATATTAGGAAAAATTTTCCCCACAATGATTAACTGCACCAATTTTTTTTTATAGGAATTAACTGCATCAATTAAGAAAACAACTTGCTTTTTATAACCTATTAAGATTACTTTCTCTAGAGTAATTGCAAAATTTTTCACTTAAATAGATTATCAACTAAAAAATATCAGCAAAATCTCATAATTAAGGTTGCAAGTTTGAAGTAAAAGATAGAATCTGATAACCTTTCTGTGGAATACAAATAATTCAATTAGAGATAACATAATTATATTTTACTTCAAACTTGCAAAATCTCATAATTAATTAAATTAAAATTAAAATTGAGGAATTAAATTTTTTTAATTTAAATGCTGACGTGGCATTTAAAAAATGACAAATAACTTTTTTATTAATATTTTAGTACCCATGTTAGCGTAATGTCAACAAGCAAGGCCCTCTATTTGCCATGTAAGACTTTCTGTTAGTGGGTTGATGGTAGGAACCAAAATAGAATTGATTTTCTGTTTTTAGGAATTAGAATAGTAGCAAAATCAAAATAGGGAACAAAATGGGAATCGACCCAAAATATAGAGACCAAAAGTGTATTTTCGCCTTATTTATATATTGAATTGTACATAAAACTGTACAAAGAGTTGCCTTTATGTAAGCATGAATAATATGAAGTACAAGTAATGGTATAGTCATGATTTTAAAAACCAAAATGATCAAAGAATTGGAAAAATGTATGACTTTTTATTTTTACCGGTTGAACTAGTGGTTTTTACAGCTAAACAACAGAAATTTACAGTTTTTATAGGGCCGGTTAAGGGTCCAGTTCCTGGTTGAATTGGTTAGTTTGATCCGGTTTTTAAAACCATCGGTATAGTATGGATATAAAGTATGCATGCAATAAGGGCTTGGGTTCATTGGGTTTGTATTCCTAACCTTTAGCTTAGAGCATTCACATCAACTCATACACAAATTTCAGTTTATTTTGATATAATAACCTCTTTTTTCTATTTTACATTACTTTCTAGATTTTACAAACACCTGTAGGAACAAATTAACTATTTTGCACTATATTTTATTAAAATATTATTTCTTTATCAATTTTTTTATTACTCTTCCAAATCATCTCTCTCTCTCTCTCTCTCTCTCTCTCTTAGAGTAAAGAAGTAAGAACCTTACTTAATATCTTTTTATTAGAGGTGAATTTTAACAAATCCATCATTAGATTACATATTTTTCTTATATCTTCTATATTTGTAAAATTTCTAGAAAATTAAAGATTAATAGTCATGTGATCAATAAATTGTTTAAATTGCAAGTTTTTGTAATTTAAAATTATGCATAAAATATAAGCTTATAGATTATATAGTAAATAATATCCGATTAACACAAAATTTAACACATGTATTAAGAGCGTAAAGAACATACAATTAAACAATTAGATTTTCAAAATATATAGTAATGTTTATTTTTATTAAGTAAATTTATAGTTTTAAGCTACAATCAATTTTGTAGCTAAATTTTATTCAAAGAAGTATTAGAAAATAGATTTCCACGCGAATAGTAAGCGTGTAAATAAGTTACTAAATCAACAATCTAATTTACATGGACTGATGTGGGTGATTTTTGAAGTTCACTGTGCAAAATTTTCGTTATACTATTATAAATAGAACGATGTGAGTACTCTAAGATGGCCATTTAAACAAAGAATAGACAATTATTTTGTTAAAATAAGTCCTGTTGAAGCTTTTAACAGTTAACACCACCAGCAAATATGGGTAGTTCCTCTAAGGTCCCACCACCCCGATAAATTAATTTAGATTATAAACTGAGTTTGTCTAGAACCTGCCCAATAAGCTCGTTGTTGCAAACAACATTAACCAGTACTGTTACTTAATAGATAAGTTGGAAAACTCCTGTCAAAAGGAAATGAAAGTAAAATTTAGACGTTGCAGTCCTAGTTTTGACTCTAATAGAAGTTATTTTCTAAAAAAATTTTCCCTTTGACTTCAGCAATTAATAATTGGGCTTAATTCATCGTCTCCATCTTTGAATAGAAAAACATTAAATTAAATAAATATATAAGAGACTGTGTGAAGTATAAATTAAAACCAACTATCATAGCCTTAATATTCTAGATATTAGCTCTACTAAGTGAGGAAAGAAAATCAATAAAGATAATCAAGGGATAGGTTCTGTGAAATTTTTAAGGAACATTTATTATAAATCGACGGAGGGATCATACGTACCAGACAGACAGTATTGCCATAGATCGACTAGTTGAAGAAGTTAGAAATCCCAAGACTGATGATGGCCATGCTTACTAACTAGGACTAGGAGAGCTTCCTTTGTGAATTTTCTAGGAGAAGTTAAAGAACATTACGATTTATAAAGACGAAAAAGTGAGGTAACAAAGCTGGGACAGCTAGTTCTGTAAGGTTGTCTAGTTCAAGAGAATCAAGACCCAGGTGCACTTAACTGAGTTTTTTTTTTTTTTTGGTTGAGAAAAAGGTGCACCAACTGAGTTGGATTGGAATTGAAAGTCAAATTAGGATTGCTGGAACGTTGCCCTCGAAGGTATTGGAAGTCAAATTTAGATGCTGTAGTGTAATTAATTGCGGTAGACAATGATCCATTAATTTCTTGAAAAAATTTTCATAGCGAAAGATGTTATTTCATAGGTTAATTCCAGCAATTTATTGTGTTAAGAGACAAGGATAGTTACACTGTTGGTCCCAAGCGGAGAAAAAGGAGAGATGTTGTAATAAAGGGTCGATTGTTATAAAATTTAGTCTTTTTATTTTATTTTAGTAGTATTATTTTTAAAAATTGGGTCTTTTACAATTACAACATAGGGCATTGTAGACACCTCATAAGACAATTGAGACATTGATTTTTTTTTCACATAATTGCTTGAAGTCTAAACATTCAATTCACTTTTGGAAGGCAACAGATGAATTGGTTGAATTAATAATTATAAGCCTATTTATTGTTTCTCTTAAAAACAATATATTATATAAGTTTATAAACAAAACCATTTTTTCAAGTAAAATTATGCATCTAAATGAAATGGTTTTTTAGTAAGATTTGCTCATGTTGTTCCCTTTTTCCTTTTTTAATTATTTATATTAATTATTTGATTTTTTTTTTTTTGAATACCAGTAGTTTTATTTTTACCTATTCATGTAAAGCGTGCATAGAATTGCGTATCTGTTTATAACATTAATTAATATATTTTTGCTAATTATATTAGTATAGTTTTTAATTCACATCCAATTTTTCATAGCCACACGTTGCACGGGAATAATACTGGTACAATAATATTTTAAAGATTAGCTATGGGAAAGCAAATCAAGAAAGACGACAATGGAAAGAAAATGATCGGAATTAGGCACCAATAGGTCTAGGCGTCCAGCCCACATCCAATTAGACAAGTTTGGAAGGTTGCGGTATTTGTAAACCACGTGAACTTGAGAAAGACTCCTAAATCAACATGTCATATTGTCATTGATCAAAAAGTTGTCCTAGCTAGTTCATTAGTAATTGCAAGCACCAAGAAATAGGCATCAATATCTAAGGATTTCTCGCAAAATGCTGGATTCTCACATGCAAATGCCTCTTTCTTCAAATCAAAGATTTTGGATCTGATACTTTTCCACCGTGTTTGACACTCTCCAATAATTTTTATTTTTTCTCTTTGTTGTCAAGATTTCTGGTTATGTTACAGGTTTACTGTTTTTTTTTTTTTTTTTTTTGGGAGAAGAAGGTTAACAGCTACCTCAACGTGTCACCAATGTATAGCTTGCTTGATTTTAACTGTTGCTGTTTTTGCTATGATTGAATGAAGGTTCTGATTTCAAAAACAAAGCTATATACGATCGTACCCAAATTGTTGTTGAGATTTCATCTGGATTTAACCTCACTCGTTTGGTTCAATTGGATGTTACAAGTGTTAACATCACATGCGCATAAATAAGAGAAGACTTGCGTATTAAAGAAACGGTCATTTTTAACAATGGCCTGATTGTCAATTCTGCTAAAACATGTTTTTTTTTTTTTTGAATGAAGCAGTTAACACACCGAGCGTTCAGCCCACATTTTTTAATTTTAATTAAGATAATTTTGAAAGGTTGTGTTGTGGTATCTGTTAGGAACCATGGGATTACATGGATATAACTCATCCTTAAAAACCAGCATGTAAAAGGAAGGTGCCCAAAAGTTTATAAACACATAGTTTTTTTTTTCTTCTTTTTTTTAATAAATATTTTATTTTTATTTATTTGAATATTAGCAGTTTTATTTCTACCTATTCATGTAAAGTGTGCATAGAATTGTGTATCTTTTTGTAACATCTATTAGAATAGTTTTGCTAATTATACCATTAGGCCACGCATCGCACAGTAATAATACTAACATACAATAATATTTTAGAGATTAGCTATGGGAAAGCAAATCAAGAAAGACGACAATAGAAAGAAAATGATCCAAGAATTAGGCACCAATGGCAATAAGTCTAGGCATGCATCCAGCACACATCAAATTAGATAAGTTTTGGAAAGTTTAAAATATTTCTATAATATGGGCTAAAACAATAGTTAGTGTGCATTTGAGAAGCACGTTTTGCACTTCCCACGTCTGCGTTTATGTTTCTTTCCTTTTTTTTTTTTTTTTTTAAAGACCAGTGCTTGGTGCACTGTTCGTGGGACATGAACAGTGCACCAAGGCATATGAATAGTAAAAAAAGAGTGAACAGTAAATTTTTTATAATTTTTTTTTTCAGTTTTCAGTAAAATAAGCTGTATCCAAGTGTGAATTGGGTGCCCTCCTACCCCCAAAAATAATCTTTTGACAAGTATGGATTGGGATTCATGAAATTAATTGGCAAGTTGGTCTAAATATCTCTCTGGGTACCTATATTCGAACTACTAAGAGTTTATTTGGAAACAACTTATTTAGCTTAAGCAAAACTTTTTGTTGAAAGTATTGTAAATAAAGCTAAAAGGTAATTAAAATAGTACAATAGGACTCATGAATAGTACCAAAAAGTATAATGGGTCTCATGAATAATAGCTAAAAAATTTAAATAGTAAAAAAAAAAGGATTTTTAAGTCAATACCAAACGCAATCTAAGTTTGAGAACTATGTGATAGTGGATCCTCCAAAATAAATTTTGATAATCAAGACCAACAGGATTGGTAACTCTATGGGAGTCTAGAGGCTGTGAAACATCAAGCAATTATAGCATGTTTGGGAGTTAAAAAAATGAGGGGAAGTAGCGTAGAGGGAGGGAGAGTAATTCAATTACTTTGTTTGGAAGTTTTTTAAGGAAGGAGGGGGAGGGATTTGGAGGGGTTTGGAGGGATTTCAACTTCCTCTAACCCCTCATTTTTAATTCTTCCAAATTGGAGAGATTTGGAGGGAGAGTAGAATAGATAAGTTATTGGCCAAATGAATTCCCTAATTTACCCTTTCTAAATTAACAAAATTACCCTTTCTAAAGGGCTAATTACCCCCTTCCCCATCCCTAATTTTAAAAACATCCAAACAATGTAGATGAGAATCATTCTCCTCTGCTCTCCTCTCCATTATTCTCCTTCCCTCTACTCCCCTCTGCTCTCCTCCCTCTCTAAACTTCCAAACAAACCATTAAATCGGAGGATAGCTAGTATCGAATGAAATGGATCAGTAATGTTGTAGAGAGTAGCTCCATTAAGTCTGAAACTTTTAATACAACATAGAAGCATTTCAAGCATAGGAAGATATGTATTATAAAGCAATGGAGGGATCATACATACCGGGCATACTGTATTGCCTTAGACTAGTTGAAGAAGTTACAAGTCCCAACACTGTTGATTGCCATGCTTGCTTTCTAACACGGACTAGGAAAGCTTCCTTGTGAAGTAATTGTCTTGGAGAAGTCATAAATAATTATATTAGTTGCCTTGTGGACAGTAGATTTAATTGCAATTGAGCATTGTGTAAACAGCAAAGTTATCACCATAGAATAACTATGATGTTGTGAGCTACACCGGTATGTGTTATGTGGACCAATGGTATGAAAGAAAAAGAATTTTCTAAACCTTTATTTTGAACAAAATTACTTATTTTCATTCTTTTTTAATCATTTTCAAGTCATACTTTTTTTTAAGCCAATCATAGACCTTTAAGCAAAATAAATATTTTTAATTTTTGCTCAAAAAAAAATATTTTTAATTTTTAATTAATTATTATATGTATTACACGGGTTATCAACTAGTTAGATAAGTTTGGAAGGATGTGATATTGTAACCACGTGAACTTGAGAAAGACTCCTAAATCAACATGTCGTTAATAAAAAAAAACTGTCCATTAAGAATTGTGAGCACGTTGGGTTCAAGAAATAGGTAGCAATAGCTAAGGATTTCTCACTAAAAGCTGAAGTCTCACATGTAAATGCCTCTTTCTTCAAATCAAATATTTTGGATCAGATTATTTTCCACCGTGTTGAATACTTCGCGATTTATTTTCTAACCCGTTTACCACGTTGCCTTGCCTTTCCACATTGGAAGAAGTATGAAGCATGATAATTTTCCAGCGTGTTTGACACTCTCCAATATATAAACATATACGTATTGTCACTTTGCTTTTTGGTTTTTCCACTTTGAAAATTAAATGTACCGACCAAGATGATTTTTTACACCGTGGTTTGACAAGATATTAAGAGGCCGTTTGGATTTCTAGTTTCCATAACTCATAACTCTGTTTTCATAACTCATAACTCAAAAATGGTGGGACCCATAACTGAGTATTCGTTTGGGAGCACCATAACTCTGTTTCCATAACTCTGTTTCCATCACTCAATTCTCTGATTTTTGAGTTATGAGTTATGGAAACTGAAAACACATTTTAGCTGTTTTCAGTTTCCAAAACTCATAACTCAATAGCATTTTTGTAATTAAACACACATAGGGGACCCACTCAGCCACAACTTTTGACCAGTCAACCTTCCTTTTTTTTTTTTTTTTCACTGAGTTCGGTCTGGTTTTTTTTTTTTTTTTTTTTTCTGGGTTCGTCTTCACGCACTTTTTTTTTTCTTTTTCTTCACTGGGTTCGGTCTTCCCCTTTCCTTTTCTTTTCTTTTTTTTTTTTTTTTTTTTTCTCTGGGTTTGTCTTCACATCTTCATACCATTTTTTTTTCTTTTTCTTCACTGGGTTCGGTCTTCCTCTTTTTTTTTTTTTTTTTTTTTTTTTTTTTTTTTTTTTTTTTTTTTTTTTTTCTGGGTTCGGGCTTCACGTCTTCATCTTCTTTTTTTTTTTTTTTTTTCCTTCACTGGGTTGGGTTCGGTCTGCAGTCATCCTGGAAAAAAAAAAAAAAAAAAAAAAAAAAAAAAAAAAAAAAAAAAAAAAGAGCAAAAAGAAGGAAGAACAAATGCAGACCGAACTAGTGAAGAAAAAGAAAAAAAAAAAAAAAAAGCAAAAAGCTGCACAGTGACAGATATGGGGTCCACAAATAGTGTGAAAAATATTGAGTGATGGTAACTGAGTGATAATGTTGTTTGGATGTGATATTTTAGAGTGATGAGTGATAAGTGATGGGTGAGGAGTGATGAGTGATGAGTGATGAAAATTGAGTGAGGAGTGATGAGTGATCAAAAATAAAAATCCAAACAGGCCCTAAAATTCTCGGGTTATGTTACCGGTTTAAAGCTACCTCATTGTGTCACGACTCACGACACCAATGTATAGCTTGTAATAACTGTTGCTGTTTTTGCAATGATTGAATGAAGGTTCTGATTTAAAAAACAAAGCTATTACTGGGGACAAATTCACTAATATGGTCATACCCAAATTCCCCAACAAAGCTATTCCAAACATGCTATTATAACACGTCATCTCTTCTTATAACTAAAAGGTTCATAAAGAGATTTTATTAAAAATAGCATTTACTATTAAATCCTCTCTCTCTCTCTCTCTCTCTCTCTCTCTCTCTCTCTCTCTCTCTCTCTCTCTATATATATATATATATATATGTCAAAATTTATCCCATTTAATTATAATTCTCTGTTCACATATAATACATATACAATTTAATCAAAATTTTGTGTATAATATTTATGTAAATAATTTTAACATTTGTGGAAGTCTGAAGAAAGTACACACAATGCTCTTTTTAATGAAACAGAAATTAAGCTGTTAGTTTTTAATAGTAAACTTCGAATCCACAAGAGGTTTCTTAAATCCACAAGGTGATAGGTCTGGAATCTACTAGAAAAAACGTTTGACAAAAAGTCTGTATTTCATTGATAATAATTTGATTTGTCTTTGGAGGCTACAAAACATATAAATACTGACGAAATAAAACCCTAAAACGATTAGGAAACTGTTTGAAACCCTAATTCGCACTATTTACGAAATTAGGTGGCAAAATACCAAATTTTACAAAATTGGTAAAATTGAGTTAAATGCAATATCATAATCATAAACTACTGATTTTAAGGATCGTTCCAAAACAAGCGGGATTTTATTCTGACTTTTGAGTAAAAAATTATTAAAAAAATAAAAATAACTAAAAATGGAAAAATCACTGTTCTCGGGGGCTAAACAAAGGAATTTGCCAAAATCATTTATTGGTTGTTAGACTATATTTCTAGAACTCAAAAGTAGAAAAAAGTTTTGTACATTGCTTACTAGTGGAAAATGATATTTGGGTATTATTCCAAGTAGTAAAATTGAACTAATTTTCTCAATAGATTTTTTTTTTTTTTTTTTTGTCATTTGAGGATTTAGAATTTGGTAGAGTTGGGATATAATCCAACCTTATAAATGTATAATAGTCATTGTTGTGGTTTATATATTTTTTTTTTACAATTTTCGAGTATAAATATTTCTCACTTTTTTTTAATACCCATTTGTGGTGTCATGGTACATCGACAAGATATGTTAACCTCTATAACTTTTCATCTAATAATCTAACTTTTTTTAATTATCTTAAATTTCTTGATATTGCAATTGACAATGCAAAAATTTACCAAATCTTTATTTTCAAAATGATAAAAGATTAAAATTTGTTTATGTTTTAAAACTTGCATTTCTTAATTTGAGGTGGAATGTTTAAGGATTGCATTATTTGACAAGATATGGAAGTAAGGTAGGCTTATTAAACTAAATATAAAAATTAATAAGTAAAACTGTGCAGAAGCACGAGTCAACAACTAGTATAGTATAAATTAGGAGACTCAGTTTATGTGAATAGCTTTTGGTATACGTTGGTGTGTATGGTCAATAAATTTGAGAATATATGGTCCGAAAAGAAGAGATTCCCCGAATTTGATCACCATGATGCTTTACAATTTAAGTGCT
Organism: Lithocarpus polystachyus; assembly: GCA_033629205.1. Classification (NCBI taxonomy): domain Eukaryota; kingdom Viridiplantae; phylum Streptophyta; class Magnoliopsida; order Fagales; family Fagaceae; genus Lithocarpus; species Lithocarpus polystachyus. Next base: position 41,432,260 of record CM066168.1, read on the forward strand.
ATGAAGTTTGATTTTGAACTATTATTCAATATCTTTGAACCGAATAATGAAGATTCTTGATTTAATGTCGTGGGCTGGTGGTTTGATCTTAATATAAATCAAACGGAAGTTAAAGGGGCAATTCCTACTTCAATTTGACGGAGTAGGAATGACTTTAATTTGAATGAGAAAGAGTTTTTTGGGGATTTAGAGACAACACTCTGTTTTGACAGAGTTAATATGTTGTTTATAAGTGTTTGTGATTTTCCCATATGATGAGCTTCTGTTTATTGGTGACCAAGGGTACTTGATTTGGAATATTAAACATTGTAGTTCAATTGGCACCCTCTAGTGTTTCTAACAACTGGCACTTTTTAGTGCTTCTAACAAAGATATTCAATGTTCAAATCCCTTCTCTCCCAACCGAATTATTAAAAAAAAAAAAAAGCAATTTCCATTAAAAATTTAATGAGATTTAATTATGAGTTGTGAATTTTAATTTGATATTGCTTTTGATTAAAACTAGTCAATGTGCCATGCAATGCGCATGTATGCTATTAGTATATTTTGAAAATTTTTTTTTTTTGTTGATGAATATTTTGAAAATTGAGAACCATTGATAATAGAGATATGGCACATGTGTTTAGAAACATGTTTTTAGTTTTTAAACAACAATACACGTACTTCTATCCACTTTTTCACTCACACGTACTTCCAAAAAACTGAAAACTGTTGTTTAAACACACATATCAAACGAGTTAGATTCAAAACTTTGCACTTAGTTTCTTAGTAGCTAGAGTCATTTTTTTTCTTTGTTTACCGTTGTTATTTGCATATTCTATAAAAATTCCTCTTAAGTGAGGATTTTCCAACCCCTGCCCTAATCCATGAAATTAGATTTTATTCCAAGCCATAATTTCATCTCTTGCCATTACTTTGATTTACTTGCACTCAACACTTATTAAAGAGGCCAAACATACTAAATTTGATTTCTGCTCAAACATCATGTTTTTGGATTTCTAGGGTTTTGCGAGGAATATTATGTTATATTAAAGGGAAAACCATTGCTGATAAATACATGAAATAAATTGGCGAGTTGGTCCAAACATCTCTCTAGGGAGCAAGACTTAGGTACAGTATTTAGGTGTTGTTCCTTAGGTTCTCCTTTTAAGATTCTGCCATATAGATTTTTTCTTATGAGAACCTAGTGTATTTTTAAGTTAAGTAGCCACATGGTTGAATCTTAAGAGAGGAACCTAAGGAACAATCCCTAAGATATTGTACCTAAGTTTTGTCACTTTCTAGGTATCTATATTCGAACTATTAAGTTCGAATAGTATGAGATAGCGTTGATCCTCCAAAATCAAGTTTGATAATCAAGAACCAAAGGATTGGTAACTTTATGGGAGTCTAGAGGCTGTGAAACATCACGCAATTAAATCGGAAGATAGCTAGTATGGAATGAAATGCAGTTATATTTTAGAGAGTAGCTCTATTAAGTGTGAAACTTTTAGAACTGCCTACAAACATTTCTAGTATAGGAAGATATATGTATTATAAAGCAAAGGAGGGATCATACGTACCGGACAGACAGTATTGGCTTAGACTAGTTGACGAAGTTACAAGTCCCAACACTGATGATATCGGCCATGTTTGCTAACTTGTAAATTGTCCAGGAAAAGCTAAGGGACATTACAATATATAAAGAAGAAAAACAAGCTTCCTGTGAATTGTCCAGGAAAAGCTAAGGAACATTACAATATATAAAGAAGAAAAGTGTACTATTGTGTTGGTGCGGAATTGAAAGTCAAATTAGAATTGATAGAAAGGAATTGGAAGTAAAATTTCTAGATGCAGTAAGTGCGCACGGTAGGTGACGATCCACTTCTTGAGGAATAATTTCCAAGAAAGATGTTTTATTTATTTTTCAAAATTATGAAAGAGGTGTTAGTTCACAGGTTTATTTACTGAAGAGGGTAAAATTTGGTGAATTATGGATCCTAGTTAAGATGACCGGAGAAAATGTATATACCTAATGTGGACGGATCCAGGATGAACGGATATAATGTAGATGGGTTCGAGGTACACGTGTCAACTCCTTATAAATGGAAACAATTTGCGTCTCACGCATAGCTAGGGTATGTAAAATCCCAATGGAAATAGAATCTAAATATAAAAGGAATTCCATAATATTCGCCCAATTAAAAGAAAGTCTAATAAGGAAAAGACTTCTTATACAAGAAAAGAAGGTCGGTTCTAAACCACTATAAAAACCCCAAAGGCTCTCGCAAGTAAAGGTACGCATACTATTCCCCAACTCTGGCACTCTAGGGTTGTTAGCATCTTCTAACTTAACCTTCGGAGAGTCTTTGGCTGGTATCACACCAGTACCCTTTTGAGGGTGTTTCTTACTTTGTGTTTTGCAGGTTGCATCGAGTGCGGAAGAGAAAACCCTGTAGTTTACTGACGATATTTTGAGCATCATCATTTACAATGAACTATTTGTGTCAGGGCAACAAAGGTTGGTATACTATTGGTCCCAAAAAAGAGAAGGATTGCAATAAATTAATGGATGATATAAAATTTAGTATTTTATTATAAATGAATTATTTAGAACTACAAGTTGGGGCGTTGTAGACACTATTTCTGATTTCACAACCATGAAATTAAAACTATCATTCTTGCACAAAATTGTACTTGAGGACAAAATTATCATTTTATAAGTCCCAACACAGATGATGACCATGCTTGCTAACTAGGACTAGGAGAGCTTCCTTATGAATTTGTCCAGGGGAAGCTAAATTAAGAACATTACAAATTTTTGAGAAAAAAAGAACAATACAATTCAGAGAAAAAAAAAGTGTACTATCAAAGCTGGGATAGTTCCTGTAATTTTGTCTACTTCAAGACCCAAGTACATTGTACACCAACTTATTTTGATTGGAATTGAAAATCAAATTAGAAAATTAGAACTGTTAATTTGTGAGAAAGGAATCGGAAGTCAAATTCAGATGCTGAAAGAGTGTGGTAGGCGACAACCCATTTTTTGAGGAATAATTTCTTCTTTGAAATCAAATTCAGTTTGGGTGTTGTAGACACTCCATTTCCATGTTCATAAAAAATCGCATTTATGAGCAAAGTTGTACTCAAGGACGAAATTTTCATTTACATGTTTTGAAAATTCCATAGCTAACATAAGATTAAGATTCATATCATAATAGTTCATCATGAAATTTGAAGGCATGATGGTCTTTCTTGGTGAAATTCATGGTTTTGATAGAGAAAATTCAAACGAACAATTTTTATTGACTATAGGATGGTCTTAAGAGATGCATGCATGGGATTGTAGAGAAAATTGGTCTTTGCCCCTTTCACACAAAATATCTAGCATTTTGCCTCATTTCCCAAACTAATTAGAAAAATGTCCTTCTTTTAAAACTCGATTTTCTTAATGGCGTTTTAAGTAGCTTATAGTAGCGTTTTGGAATTCGAGCTCCATGAACTTGAGTTATAGGTAAAAAAAAGAAAAACTCGAGCACCTTAAAACGTCACTATAGGCTTCTTAAAACGCCACTATAAGGCTCTAGAATTTTTTTTTAACTCGATTTTGGGAAAATCAAGTTTTAAAAGAGAGGCATTTTCTTAATTAGTTTGAGAAATGGGGCAAAATGTTGGATTTTTTGCGCGAAAGGGACAAAGGCCAATGTAGGGACCAGAGGCCCAAATACAAATGTTGGGTCTGGGGCCCGTCCGAGGAGATTCAATTGTTCGAGGATGGGTCAATGATAAAGAAGATGCATATGGTAGACTTCATTACCAGGCTTGGACTATGTAGAGTGAGGAAAGTGATCCGAGGAGGAATAGATCCTTGGCTAAGCCAAGCAAAGGTCAATGTATGTATTTTTCTATCTACGATGATGCACCAAACGGTTCTAACTATTAAGGGCATACCCTACGAGCATGCAGTACAAGTAAGAACTGGAAAATATCTAAAGGAAAAGCTGCTACCACCACATTGAATGCTTTGTAGCTAACACTCTGGCTGTATTAATGAAGAAGTGATATTTGAACAATAGTTTTCAATCTTACAGCTGTTATCTAAGGACTTCAGGAAGGTGTTGATAGGACAAGTATTAAGACCAACCATCTGGCCTGCACGTGGAAGAGGAAAGATGAGGCGGGTATAAAAAGAAGGGGAAGCAATGAGAGAAGGGGATCGAAAAACCCGAAGAGAAACACTGTAATAACGGAGAGTGAAAGTTGTAATCACTGGAGAGAATTATATAAGAACAAACCTCCTCGGATTGTGCCGAGGATGGCTTTACATAGTTTAAACTAATCTACCTCCTCCTTCTTATCATCCGGATATGCTCTGATTATTGTTTAACTTACTAAAAACCCAGTTTTTCAATCCACACTCTACAAATTCATTGTTTGGGCTCTTTGGGCCAAAGTCCATACAACTTATGGGTCTGGTTACCAAATTGTGTCCATACAGCCAATTTTCTCCACGGGATTAGATTTAGTATGCGTTTGGATACCGCTTATGTTGCTGAAAACTGAAAAAAAAAATTATTTTTTTTACTGTTTGCTACAGTGTTTGTCACTGTTCATTGGCCTAAAATCACTGTTCATGGCCAATGAACAGTGACATACACGGAGCTGGAAAAAAAAAAAAAAAAAAAAAAAAAAACGCAACAAACGTGGAAACGTGGCAAACAGGTCGCGAATCCAAACAGAGCTTTAAAGGTCAACTAACGACATAATTCTCATTGGTTTAAATGGCAAGTATTGAAGCATTTGATAATCTTAGAAGATATTGTGGAAATTTTGAATTGTTAAAAATAATTATTTCTCTCTCTCGAAGAATAGACAATTATTTTGATTATTTAAGTAAATTATTTATAATCAAGTTTAAAGATACCAAAAAATTGGATCAAATAGTTTGGATCAGATAATTTTCCTTAGTGTTTGACACTCTCCAATAATTTTAATTATTTTGTTAGATGTGATTAGGCTCAAAAGAATATGCTTTAATATTTTTTTTGGATCATTTATATAAACCACCATAAGTCTTGGTTGAATTAATAATTAGAAGCCTAATTATAGTTTCTCAAATAAACTATATATTATATAAGTTTATAAACAAAACCGTTTTTCAACTAAAATTATTCATCTTTTTTAGTAGGATTTATTCATGTTGTTCCATTTTTCCCTTTTTTTAATTATTTTTTTAAAAATATTAGCAGTTTTATTTATACTTATTCATGTAATGTGTGAATAGAATTGTGTATTTGTTTGTAACATTAATTAATATATTTTTGCTAATTACTGGTATAATTTTTATTCACATTGATTTATTCATTAAATCATGCATCACACTGGAATAATACCAGTACAATAATATTTTAGAGATTAGTAATGAAAAAGCAAATCAAGAAAGACGACAATAGAAAGAAAATGATCCAAGAATTAGGCACCAATAGGTCAAGCCCACATCCAATTAGATAAGATTGGAAAGTTGTGGTATTGTAAACCGCGTGAACTTGAGAAAAACACCTAAATCAATATGTCAATTGATCAAAAAAGCTGTCCTAGTTCATTAGGAATGGCGTGGACGTTGGGTTCAAGAAATAGGCAGCAATATCTAAGGATTTCTCGCTAAATGCTGGAGTCTCACATTAAAATGTCCCTTTCTTCACTTCAAATCAAATATTTTGGATCAGATAATTTTCAAACCGTGTTAGACACTTCGCGATATATTTTCTGCCCTTTTTACCCAAGGAAGTCAATATCGTACCGGAAATTGTACCGGTTTGGCCAACGGTACTATATATTTTGGTACCGATCAATACCGGTGTAGCGTTTCGGGTTTACCGCAATTTCACAATTATATATATATTTTTTGTTTTTACTCAAAAAAACTTATATTGTACAAATTTATATATTTAATTATAGTTAAAAATTTTACTCTTTTTTATGCATGTTCAAATTATTTTAAGCTAATGTCTAGCCCATTTCACTATCTAATAAAAAATTAAAACTAAATAGGAGTGGTAAAAAAAATTAAAAATTTAAATGAAAAGAACACTAATCGGTTTTCTATGAAATTAAAAAAAATAAAAAAGTAAAGAAGTGGCAGACAAACTACTTCGGTTTCCCCGCCCATTAATAACTTTGGTAAAATCGAAAGTAGGTTGGAGTGAAATAGTGAAGAAGTCATTTTGAGTTTCTATGTTAACATTCTTTTTAGAAACCCAGACTAGAAGAAATGCTGAAAGAAAAAGAGAGATGGTGAGGGAGAGAAGAAAATTGAAGAAGCTATGACGCAATGACGACGAGCTCAAGCCTCAATATCTGGCAATATCTCACCGATGACTGAAGGTTTAACAGTGGCAAAGAGGCGCTATAAGTAGCAAAAGATTTCTAGAAACTCATTTCAATTTGCACTGGTTCGAAATGAAGTTACCGCCGAAAAGCACCGGAATCTGCCGAAATAGCCGATACAAGCCGAAACACCCCGATATTTATGACGGTACAAATCAGCCCAGTTTCTGTACCACTCCAACCACCGGCGCGAAAAATTCCGGCCATACCGGCCGGTACGGTATGGAATTAACTCCCTTGTTTTTACCACGTTGCCTTGCCTTTTCCACATTGGAAGGACTTTGAAGCATGATCATTTTCCACCATGTTTGACACTGGTCACACTGCAATATATATATATATATATATATATGTGTGTGTGTGTGTGTGTGTGTGTGTTGTTACTTTGCTTTTTGGTTTTTTCCACACTGACAAAGTCTCGACCAAGATGACTTTTTACACCATGGTTGACAAGATATTGAAATTTCCGGGTGATGTTACAGGTTTACAGCTACCTCAATGTGACACCAATGTATAGCTTGTATGGACTGTTGCTGTTTTTGCTATGATTGAATGAAGGTTCTGATTTCCAAAACAAAGTCATTATTGGGGACAAATATTCACTAATATGGTCATACCCAAATTGTTGTCGAGATTTCATCTGTACTCAAGATCAGCTCAACTCGAACCATTGCCAAGTCTAGGTATGGCTGAGAATAAAAAATATTCATATATAATTAAATATATGCACTTCTTTGATTTAGGATAAAGTTTTGATATCATTTCAAATGAGAATATGAACATAAGCAGGGTATCTGAATATCCTCATCAAAGAGTTAAAAAAAAAAAAGAAGAAGGAACTTTTTTCCTTCAAAGGTTAAGAGGACCAAGAAATGACAAGAGAACTTGGGCTGTTGAGCAACAAAGAGATCGAGATGGTGATTCCGGAATGATGGATGTGATGAAGATGATTGGTGCATTCACCACTTGCTTGGAAAGCTTCACCAAAAGGTTTGAAAGTCCTAACACTCGTACCCAATCCTATAGGGATATCACCCAAAACATGTCTATGCATAAGCATTACAACATGTCCATGCATTAATACTTCCTATGTTTTGTGATTATGCTTGGTTATGTGCTTTGTGCTTGTTTGAGCTGAAAATGTGTTTGTTTATTTGGTTTTGCCTTAAATTTTTTTTTGTTTTTGTTGTTTTTGATCAACCTTTTCTCTTTCTATGTCAAAAATCCAAAAACACATAAAGAGTAGAAAATCTAAAAAATTTGATCAACTTTGTTGAGTCTTGTCTTAAACATGTTTTGCCTTGTACCTTTGTACTAATGACTTTGTGCATTCACGAGCGTAGTTTGTTCTTAATGCACTCATATCATTGTGGGAAAAATCTTGAAATCTATGTGATTGTTGTAAATCGATCTTCAAACTTGTCATGAATGATTAGCCAATGGTTTTGTTGATCTTGAGACATGCATAGACTTGTGTCTATATATCTTCCCACTCTTTATTTTTTAAAAGAGCTCAATAAATGTAAATCTTCAAATGAAAAGAGATAATGAGCTACAAAAGCCTGTCGCGCATACTAGTATTTGTCTAGGAAAAAGGGAAAACGACTCAAAATATATTATATGATATCGAAAAAGCCAAAGGCTTATTCATCAAATTGAAATATCAAAACTTTCAGGCATCGATCTCCAAAAGAGATGTTGTGATTCAAAAGATCAAAAGAAATGATGTATTTGAAGCCAAATGAAAAGCTTCAATGTTATGATATCATGTTATCAAGTTTTGTGGGAGGTCATATATACATATTTCTATAATTGAGATGGGTTATATTATCTAGTGCTAATTGTGTATGCCTTGGTTGAATTGATCATTGAAGCTTCACATTAGACTAAGGACTATCTCATTGTTAATATCCACACACATCACGCATGCCTATGTTCAATGAATGCTTTATTCATTTGTGTGATTGTACTTGATTAAATGTGTTTCACATGCTCAGTTTTTGTTGATTAAGCACAAAAAGATTTTTGAGTGTTTTTAGTTGTTTTTGGAAAGTATTTTTTTTTTTTTACAACAATTATCAATTTTTTCAAAAACTGTGTTGCCCTGTTTTGGCGACTTGGTTGTGGGTTAGTCTAGTCGCATGCCCTAGTCACAAGCACAATACAGTAGATTTTCACGCTTCATTGGCGAGTCAATGCCCCAGTCGCAAAAAATACTTAGAAAATTTTTCAAATTTTGGGTTTTGAGGTTTCTCGCGACTTACTGTGGCGACTTGTTCGTGAGTGGAGATTCAGTTGCGAGAATCATACAGAAAGTTTTGCGGCTAAACTCGCGACTCTCTCGCGATTGGAACTTCCAGTCACGAAAAACACTTTGAAAATTTTTCAAAATTTTTGTTTCAAGTGTTCTGGCGACTGGCCCTAGCGACTTGCACACGACTTGATTCAGTCGCAAAAAACGCGTGTTTTGTGCTTTCAAGTCAGTTTTTCCCTCTAATATTTGTGACTGTTCATTGCCTTGCCTGTGTATACCTCTCTCAAACTCACCGTGTTCTTCACAAAACCATCATTGTTCTTCATCATTTCATCTTCAATCTTAAAGAAAAAGGTATGGGTTTTCTAATTATCTACACATTATTCATGGGTATAGCCTTTATTTCTTGGATTATTGTGTTGATGTTTGATTTGTGTGTTCTATGGTGTTTCGGCCATGGTTTGTGTATTCTAGTTGAGTTTGATTGATTGGGCCTTATCTATCTTATCTACTTGCTGCAATATATTCATGTTTATCATGATAGATTAATGTCCCTTCTTGAATATGTTGACTGATCTGATCTGTGTTGTGTGGTTCATACCTTTTGAGATATGTCTTTTCGACCTATGCTTATATTTTAGGGGTTTTGTTAATTTCACTGTCTGAGAGTGCTTTTGGTTTACTCTGTTCTTATTACATATTTACATTTTTGTTTGAATGGGCACCCTAAGTTGTTCATGTTTGTTCTTGTGCTCTTTGTCACATTGTGTCATTCTTCAGTGTTGGTGTTGAGACTTTTCTATGCTCCTCAAGTGTTGGGGCATCTTTTGTCACTTTGATTATGTTATATGTATAAACTAAATGGTAAAAGTCTTTACTCCTTTCAATGTCATCAATCTGTGACTTATTATTGAACTTTCATCTATTGTACTCTGTTTTTGTGGGTGTTATTGTCATGATCTTGCAGATGACTCCAACAAAGAAGAAATCTACTACCAAAAGGGGTGACAAAAGAATGAAAATGGATAATACAAAGTTCAGGTCTTCTCAACATTTTGAGAGATACACCCAATACTACATGAAAGCACCGATTATCCAAGAGAAGTTTGTAGACTTGGTGGATTTGAAGGACACTTTCATTTCGAGTTGTTTTGAGGGAAGAGGTTGGGAGAAGCTATTGAGTGACCTGCCTAGGGTATGTGAACCTTTAATCAGAGAATTCTATGCTAATTCTGTACTGAGAGAGCATGAGATCAACTGTTGGATAAGGGGATAGGAATTCACCATAGATGTGGATGACATTGATGAAGTGTTAGGCTTTGACACGTGGATGACCATGATTTCACGCATTATAAGGATAGGATGTTGTTACATATTGGTGGAGTTCGAGAAGGAAGATGTCTCAACACCAATGTCTTTCCAACAGATATGAGATGCCTTACTGTGATAATGATGTTTAACCTATATCCAGTGAAGAAGCTGACCACAATCAACAATGCCAGAGCCATCTTTCTCATGGAGCTTAAGCAGAAGACCTACATAGGCATCAGTGCACACATATTCTACACCATTGTTGATGAAACCAGAACAACATCCAGAGCCAAGTTGATTTTCCCTAGTCTTCTTATGAGGATTTTTAGACTGAAAGGAATATCCTTCAAGATATCAGCCTCATGAATACTCCCTCAGCCATCAACAAGCTAACCATCACAAGGATAAGAGTTTGTCTTCCAAGTGATGAAGAGGAAGGTGAAGCTGTGGAGACTAAGACAGAGACTGCAGGTCAACCCTCAAGCTCACGAGGTCGAGGCAAGAGAAGCAGAATATCATCCTCATCAGATGTACCTCCAGATGCATTCCAGATCATCCTTGAAAGGATTGATAGGCTCAAAGATGTACAGAATGAACAATCTAACAGGCTGGTAGCACTCTAAGACCAGATGAACATTCTTTCAGCAAAGCTTGACAGCTTCACTACACAGCATTAACCCTTTGGCCATTCCGGTCAAAAAGGGGGAGATATTTTTTTTGGATGTTAGCTCTAAAGGGGGAGCACATGTTGAGGGGGAGCATACATAAACTTTATCTTAGCAGTTTACTTTATGTGTTTATATTCATGTGTTTTGGTATTACTGTGGGTATGCTATATGTATTTGGTTTAATCTCTTGAATATGGTTCTTCGTGGTTTGTTCAAAGCTGTTTGTACTCTGGTTTATATATATTAGATGATATTCTAGTTTATTTATTTTGTACCTTTGCTTATGTGACGTTTGGTTAGTTTTGTACCTATGCTTTTGTAGCTATTATTTTGTATCCTTGCTTTGTGGCTTAAGTACTTGTTGCTAAATGTTATACATTTTCTTTAAGTACATCACTCTTGTGCCTTTTGTTGAATTTTATATCCTTAATGCATTTACCTTTTGTTGGTGCATTGGTTAAGTGTTAGACATGCAATTGATACTTTGCATTGAGCTTATTATTTTGCATGTCCGGATGTTCATTCCATGTGTGAATGAGCATTGTGATCACTATTTATAGTGATTGTTTGTTTTTTTGTCAAACCATGCTTTATTGCTTTAATCCATTTTGCTTGATTGCATTGCGCTTGCTTCATATGCAATACAAGTTTTTCTGCATACAATGATTTTATTGTGTGGTTGCTTTTCAGGAGATATTTGTACTTGTGATTCAAGAGCTTCACAGATTCTAGAGTTAGGTGTGAGTGAGTTTTGTTCAATTGTTCCCAACTCACGCATTAAGTCTGGAGTTTGTTGTGAAGTTTTGTCACGGAATAGCCAAAGGAGGAGTTTGTAAGGTTGAAATTTATCAACCATTTTGTTGGCTTTATCCCGTGGCAATTTGCTTGTAATTTAGCACTTAGATACCCTGTATTTAGGTGGGAATCATGTAATGGTAGTGTGTGAGAGAGTGTGAAGAAATGCTCAAGATTGTGCAGTGAAGCAAGGACTCGCGACTGGATCTGGCAGGTAGCTCACGACTAGCAAGCCACCAGAAGATGGACACGAGTGAGGCGTGCGGAGAAGCTAAACTGTTTGCCAGCTGTTGCACTACACGACAAAATAGCTAGCCTGACCATTCAGTTAGCTCGTGGCTTGAACTCGCGACTCAGTCAAGTCACGAGGTCAAGTCACCAACCAGCTCTGTTTTGAAAAACTGACTCTTCGCATTCCTTTCTCATCCCAGTATAAATACCCCTTATACCCAAGAAATGTAGAGGGTTTCCAGAGAGAATTTTAAGAGAGAAACCCTAGAGAAAAACAAGATTGACTCATCCACAATCTTCACATAGAGACTCTTCAAATTCCTCTACTTTCACCCTCTCCATTGTTAGATCCTTGAGAGGTTCATTACCCAAATATTTTTCTCACTATACTCATATCTGTGAGAAGGCTCTTTGGTACTTTAGGAAGTAGTTAGGAAGGGACCAATTGATATTGGTTGATGCTATGGGCTATAGTGGAATCTGGGAAGCTAAAGAAGAAATAGGTTCGGCGTAACCTCGTTGGAGTAGGAGCTTGGAAGGCTTAGGTACACTGGGTAGATTAGGCGTGGATGGTCTACTGCTGTCCTTGTATCCCAACTTGATTCTTTAGTGGATTATTTACTGTTGTCCTTGTGTTTGCATCTCTCTTCCCTTAATCTTTATCATTTAATTTCTGCTGTGGATATGATTTTATTTGGTTTAGCTTATTTATCAATTCTGTTATAAGCTTATGTCATTGTTCCGCACATAATTTGTTTGATATTAAGCTTGAATTGGTAATTTGTAAATTGGAGGTCTAAACGCTCATAGTATTTTATACGCTGTCAGTTCGTTTAGACCCCTTAAACCCAATAGATTAACCTAGAGAATTAGCCAAGTGATTAACTTAGGTAATTTAATTAAATCTAGGTTAACACAAATAAACAAAAACAGTAAAGCCGCGAAAAGTAAATAACACAAAGATCTGATGACCCAGGAAACCACACCAATAAAAACCTGGGGAGGATTTAACCTAGCTATCCTCAAGGTAAACTGAATCCACTATGAAAGAATCGAAGTTTACACAATAAGACTTAGACCACTAACATCCTATTGCTACCCAAGTGTAGGAAACTTACTACCATGACCCCATGATAGCTCCGAGATCCACGGACTCCTTCTTTTCTTGAATTCTTCAGCAAATCACAAGCGTACCTGCTTGTATATCTTTAAGATCTTTGATTCTGCAACTATATTGATTTACACAACTCTTGACATGAATCTCAAGTTTGTAAACCCTAAGTGTATGTGAAGGTAAACACCTCTAGATCTCACAATGAGATTCACAAACACAGCAAAACAGAACTCTAAAACCGTGGCTAGGGTTTTCCCTTATATACTTAGGGCAAAACATAAAATCCTATACATTAAATGGACTAGGGCTGAGTTGGAATTTTCTGCAGAAAAACGATCTGCCCGATTTTCGATTGATCGAGCATAATTTTCGATCGATCGAGTCTGGCAGAAAGTTAACAGTGAATTCTGCATAAAACTCGATTTCAACTTTACATTTAGACCCATACTTTGAGCAAGTCTAACACAAGACTAAACATAATTTTGATCATGGTTTGCCAACATTACAAATTGAAGTTCTAATACATTAGTTCCTAATTCTTAGAACCTAACAAACTCCCCCTTTGGCAATCCGATACAAAACACAGACTTAACAAAAAGTTCAAAGTTTACAAATTGAAATAGCCCATTACAAAATAAAAGCCACTTAAACAATTCAACCTAAACTACTATCTAACAGTTGCAAAGTAGACAGCAGCACGACTGAATCAACTTGTATATTTCTATAACACTTAACAAACACATAAACACATGTGTGAAAAAAAACAGGAAATATATAAAAATAACTTCTTGATTTCACATGACACAAAATAAAGACATATATCATGAATAACATCATAAATATAAATCAATAAGCAGAGTAGCATAGTGAAACAAGAAAAGAATACATCAAAATGTATCAAAAATATCTCCTAATCAAGAGCTAAAAGAGTAAATACACAGTGAAGCGCCTAGATACAATCTAATAACTCCACAAGCTCCGCAGTATCACTACTAAGTACAAAAACTCCCCCTAAAATGAAAATCTCCACAAAAATCTCCTAGATACAAAAGAACTACACAATAGAATGCACTCCCCCTTTTTGTGACGAATTGCCAAAGGGCACTCACTAATCATCAAAAGGAGGTGGAGGAGATCGACGAGAGCTCGCCAAATCCACTCGCAACGCACGTAGCTCATCAAGGATGTCCACCAAAAGCTGACCATGAGCCGCCTGAACGGTCACGACAGTATCAAGAGTCCGACGAAGGTCAGAAACCTCATCAAACGGTGGAGGAACATCAGCAGCAGCAACAACAGCAGGATCAGAAAATGTCCCAGCTGCAGGAGTATCTATAGAAGAGGAGGGGGGTGGAGTGACACCGGAAGGCTCTACCCTAGGACGCTTAAAGCTAGCTCGAAGTTGAGCAGCCTTTTGCCTCAAAAAGGTAGCACCAATAGGAGCAACAATATGAACAGGCTCAGACGCAGGAAAATCACCTAAACCAAGAAAAAGGAGAATCCTATGAATAAAAACGGGAAAGAATAATGCATGAGCCGTAGAATTGGACCGATGAACCTCGTTCAAAGAACGAAGAAACAAATGAGGAAAACTGATAGGAGCATCAGTAACAAGCGCGTACAAAAACACACATCGCTCAAGAGGGATGGTGTGGACATGAGAAATAGGCCACAAAGAATGACACACTATCCTAAAGAAAAGATAGTGAAGCTCGGAAAGCTCAGCAGAAGTGATCCGAGGATCAAAACCCCACTGGATAGAAGACTCAGTGATGTATGACAGCACGTCATCAAGAGGTGGAGACTCCTCATAAGGAAAAACGGGATGGTCAACAATGGGCACCCCAAGAGCATCAGACACAACCGTAGGGGTAATGCGATACTCTACACCTCGTAACCAAACCTTAACTAAGGTGTTAGTATCATAGATGTGGATAGAGAGGTTCGAATAGAACTCTCTAATCAGGGTGGCAGGAGGAGGAGAAAGCTCATACTCGAGCAAAGATAACCAACCTCGACGCTCAAAATTTCGTCTCACCTCAGGATCTACCTCATTTAGTATGACTCTACGCTCAGCCCAAATATGACGCCTAAGGTTCAGGGTCTCATAGGTCTCTTGGTTTTTCTCACTAGGGAACCGCTCAGTATCAAAAGAAGGTGAAGGATCAGAAGTCCTATGGGTTTTAGTTTTCCTAGGCATGATGCTAAGGAATAAAGAGAGACACAGAAAGAGATGAGTAAAAAAAACAAAAACCAAGGGCAGACTGCAAGTTAGCACAGCACAAAATATAGAAATATGAATTCTATATGATGCATGAGCATGAACACCAAATGATGCATGTACTAATGCAGTAACAAGTTCAATTATGATCAAAATTAACAAAATTGGCCTGAGCATGTAATATGTATCAAAAATACCCAATTTGAAAAACCCAATTTTTCAAAAACACAACAAATTGATAAATTGATCAACACAACAGTCAATTAACTCAATATAATGATCAGATTTATCAATCTAACAAGCCAATTTCATCAATTTAACTCAAATTGAACAAAACCCCCAATTTTATCAATTTCAAGCCCTAGAATTTCAAATCTTCAACAAAATATCAAATTGATCAAATTAAACCATATGGAGTGCTTGAATACACTGTCCCCACAAAAACCCATGAAAGATTTAAAAGAAAAAGACCAAAAAACAAACCCAAATATGCCAAAAATCAAAATGCCGAAAATAACCATAAAATGCATGAAAAAATGCATGAAACTTGAAAATAAATGCAAAGGGAGGGGCAAAAAGGTCTTACCGGCCATGAAGGAGAGATTCGGTGCAAAAAGAACGGAGCAAAACGACAAAATCTAGCAAAAAGTGATTGACCGGTTGGTAGGGAGGAAAAAGTTTGAAAAGATTTTGAAAAAGTGAAAAGACACGTGAAAAACTTCCCCTTTTAAAAACATCTAGCACGATTTTCGATCGATCGAAAATTACATTCGATCGGTCGAAAATTACATTCGATCGGTCGAAAACAGCTTCGATTGATCCAAATTCAGCTTGGGTCGATCGAGTCAACCAGAAACTTTTCCATTGATTATGAAACATTTTCGATCGGTCGGAAATCAGTTTCGATCGATCGAAATTCTGGAAAAATTAATTATTCGAAAAACACACCAATTTCAGTGCAGTCACTTCTCAAAGCATCAGATTTTATGAGAAAGATGCATGAGTATGAGATGAGATGTTTTCCAAAAACACATGAATTCAACCCAGATTTCTCAAAGCAAAATTTTCTTTTAATACCCCCAAAAAAACTCAAACAAGCAAACATGTTTTGCAACAATTTTTCAGAAAATCTCAAACTTGGTTGGTCAAACCAAAGAACACACGATAACATGTACACAGTTTAGCAAAGAATAACTTGTGTAGAGTGTGCAACTAGCAGAAACTTGAGAAACATGTGAGGTGATATGCACATATTGATTAATCACAATTTCTACAAAATCCATCACATGAAATTGAAAGAGACTATTACTTAAAGAGTTACATCATATAACTCTCACATCTCCTAGAATAAAAGCTTGCAATCATGTAAGTTTCTTGATTTGCCTCATAATTAATATTCAAATTAAATGATTAGAAACTTAATAATAAAGCCGGGATAATGTACACACCAATTTTATTTGAATTTGTGAGATTATTATAGCCTAATAATGTACACACCAATTTTAATAGAGGCTACACCTTATGTTCTTTTTGTGCATGTGCTACACTTTCTCGAGCACAAAATCTTACGATATGCACTAAGGTGTTCATGATTGGCTAATAAACAGTGGTGAGATGGTTATTTATGCCTTTCTCAAAAAGTTCAAGTCCAACAATCAAAGACATACGACTTGAAAATCAAGATCATGTGATCAACAAACATAACATCTTCCCACACAACATGCACCACAAAACTTTAGCTAGTAAAGTGCAAAAAGAATAGTGCATCAAAGCTAAACAAGGTACATACATATGATATGTAAAATTTGATTGACCAACCTTGTCTTCAATATTCAAGAAAAAAAATAGCAAAAACACAATTTGCAAAATTTTTTTTTTTATATATATGAAAGAAACAAACATCCTAGAATGAAATGCATGAATGTAATGCAATGCAAATCCTAGAAACAAAGGTCACACAAGATAGAGCAATGAAGCACAAGGACCATGTCAGACAGACTCAATTAGATTGAGCCTTTTGCATCCAAAACTTTTTAGATGCAACTCTTGCATTGGAGTTATGATTCATCTTAGAATTTTGAGCAACTCCAGGATTGGAATAAAGGTTTAACGCCTTTACCAATTCACCAATAAGTACCATAGGATCATGAGCTTGAGGCTCAGGTACTTTAGTTTTATTTGCTCGCTTCGTAGCTTGCAACTTAAAACAATTTGGACGAATGTGTCCAGGTTTTCCACAAAGATGACAAACCCATGCAGGCTTATCATGCAACTTGCCCTTAGTAGAAGTAGAGGCTCTAGAATGAGAAGCTTGAAAATCAACCCTAATCTTCCTAGGTGGAGTGACATCTATAGGTTTGACAGGTTCAGTCACCAAGGGTTTGACAGTCTCACTCTTAGAAGGTTCAGAAGACGGGACAAATTTAGTGGAAGAAGGTTCAGGCACAGAGATGCTATCCACAAAACCTAAACAAGTTTTATCAGAAGGAGACTTTTGAACACTCAGCATGTGATCAAGTTTGGAGCTTGCAGACCTATTAGTTTGTTCTCTAGCAACAGATAAATCAAGTTCCAAACATTTAACTTTATCTAGTAAAAGCATGTTCTCAGTCTTCACATTATTCAAAAGCTCATTTGCATCAAACAATTTTACAAGTAAATTCTTCTTTTCAAGTTCCAAAGATGCAATTTTCTTCAAGCCTAAATCAACATTCATGGCATTCTTTGCAGCAACTTTGCAAAGTTTATTATAGGCTTCCTGTAAATCTGCATCCTCAGAGAGTTCCCCATCAGAAGGGTTCTCTTCAACAGACATGCTTTCATTAACTACAGTAGTAACAGTGAAAGCAATGAAGTTTCCATCCTCATCACTAGCGGATTCATTGTCAGAAACTTCATCATCACTAAGGGTTACAACCATAGCCTTACCCTTAGACCTCAAGTATGTAGGACATTCAGATTTCAAGTGACCATACCCTTGACAACCATAACATTGTTGTCCTAAAGAATTATTATAAGGCTGACCTACTTTCTCCTTAGGTTTTTCAGTGTTATTAACCTTAGTGGGATCATTCCTCCTAAAATTTCTAGGTTCAACAGTATTCTTGCCTCTTGCCCTTCTGTTATTGTTCCTAAGAAAGTTTCTAAAGTTCTTGGCAATATAAGCAATCTCTGTAGCAGAGAGTTCATCATCAAATCCATCATCCTCAACATCATCAACAGACTTAAGAGCCATTGATTTGGATTTGTTAGTCTTAGGGAGGTCTAACTCATAGGACTGAAGAGATCCTATAAGTTCATCAACAGGGATGGAGTCCACATCCTTGCTCTCAGTTATGGCAGTCACTTTGGGTCTAAAATCCTCAGTCAAAGATCTAAGAATCTTCCTAACAATTTTAGGTTGATCATAGATTTCACCCAAATTATAAGCAGAATTAACAATATCATTCAATTTAGCATAGAATTCATCAAAAGATTCATCATCATTCATTCTAATGCTTTTAAATCTAGAGGTTAATCGCTGCAACTTATTAATCTTAACTGCCTTCGTGCCTTCATGCACAGTCTGGAGGATTTTCCAAGCAGTATGAGCAACCTTAACATTAGAGATTCTCTTAAATTCCTCTATTGAGACAGCATTAAAAATAGCATTCATAGCTTTGTTATTGAAAGCGGCTGCCTCCTTTTGAGAAGTTTGCCACTCACTCACAGGAGTAGTGGGCTTCTCCCATCCGTACTCAACGGAATTTCAAACTCTCTCATCAATGAATTTCAGGAATGCTTTCATCCTTACTTTCCAATAAGCATAGTTGTTTCCATCAAAGTGAGGTGGAACAACAAGAGAGTGTCCGTGTTCCATGACAACAGGGGTCAAGGATCAGCTCAAAAGATCAAAGGATCTAACACAAAAGCTACCCGCTCTGATACCACTTGTCAATTCGTTTAGACCCCTTAAACCCAACAGATTAACCTAGAGAATTAGCCAAGTGATTAACTTAGGTAATTTAATTAAATCTAGGTTAACGCAAATAAACAAAAACAGTAAAGCCGCGGAAAGTAAATAACACAAAGATCTGATGACCCAAGAAACCACACTGGTAAAAACCTGGGGAGGATTTAACCTAGTTATCCTCAAGGTAAACTGAATCCACTATGAAAGAATCGAAGTTTACACAATAAGACTTAGACCACTAACATCCTATTGCTACCCAAGTGTAGGAAACTTACTACCATGACCCCATGATAGCTCCGAGATCCACGGACTCCTTCTTTCCTTGAATTCTTCAGCAAATCACAAGCGCACCTGCTTGTACATCTTTAAGATCTTTGATTCTGCAACTGTATTGATTTACACAACTCTTGACATGAATCTCAAGTTTGTAAACCCTAAGTGTATGTGAAGGTAAACACCTCTAGATCTCACAATGAGATTCACAAACACAGCAAAACAGAACTCTAAAAACGTGGCTAGGGTTTTCCCTTATATACTTAGGGCAAAACATAAAACCCTATACATTAAATGGACTAGGGCTGAGTTGGAATTTTCTGCAGAAAAACGATCTGCACGATTTTTGATCGATCGAGCCTAATTTTCGATTGATCGAGTCTGGCAGAAAGTTAACAGTGAATTCTGCATAAAACTCGATTCAAACTTTATATTAAGACCCATACTTTGAGCAAGTCTATCACAAGACTAAACATAATTTTGATCATGGTTTGCCAACATTACAAATTAAAGTTCTAATACATTAGTTCCTAATTCTTAGAACCTAACATACGCTATTTGAATTTTCAATTTACTTAATTTTAAATCGTGAAGGATGCTAGTTCAGAGGTTAATTACAACAGCCTATTGATAGCTTACATAAATCTAGTCGCTTCACTATAAATGAATCTTTTTTTAATACAAGTTGGGGTGTTATAGTCTTGTAGACACTCCATTTCGCGATCATGAATTTCCCATTTATGAATAAAATTGTATTTAATGACAAATTTGTCATTTTACATGTATAGAAAATTCCATTGTTAACATAGGAATAAAATTCATAACATAATAGTTCATCATGCAATTTGAAGGTACGATGGTCTTTT
Source organism: Lithocarpus polystachyus (assembly GCA_033629205.1). NCBI lineage: Eukaryota > Viridiplantae > Streptophyta > Magnoliopsida > Fagales > Fagaceae > Lithocarpus > Lithocarpus polystachyus. Next base: position 41,452,311 of record CM066168.1, read on the forward strand.
CTGAGTGAAAATCAAGGTTTTTTATTATTTTTTTTTATGGAGAAACTCAAGGTTTTGGTAGAGAATTCAAGCAAATATCTTTTATTGACTATAAGATGGTCTTAAGATATGTGTGAATTAGATTTAGGGTCTATTTGAAAACTGCTTATTTTATTTAAAAAAAAAAAAAAAAGTTGATAGGGTAAAAAGATTAAAAAGTTAAAAAGTGAGAAATTTTTTTTACTCAACCAATATCTTTTACATCTCATATGGGATGGTAATTGCAAGTATCGGATCTAAATCCTAGTTTGTTATATCTGCAAGTACCGGATCTGAATCCGAGCGGCCCAAATTGCCCCAACTGACCATACCAACGTCACAAAAGCGGAACAAAATTGGCCTGCCGAAACCAAAAGATAATTATTATATTCTTTATAAACACAGTTTGTATTTTAGTGATTAATTAGTTATATTACGTGGAAAAGCAAATTGAGAAAAAAAAAATCAAGAATGGAAAATGACATAGGAATAGCCAAATAGGTTCCTTGAAATACAAACCAAAGGAGGGATTGTACATCCCATAATAAAATCGACATAGAAATATGGTTTAAGCAAAAGTCATTGACCAATAATAGAAAGCCATTGTTCTAAATTACCTTTGATCATATGGAAAATAAATAGTAACATAAATGGTGTTAAATGTAAAGATCGCACAGTTGAATGTCACCACCCTATAATTTATGGCCAACACGAGCCTCGGAAATATTACTCCATCAATGGGTCATTGCTACAAAATAGAAACTCACATGAATTAATTAAGGGTCATGCTAACGAGTGCCCTTAGGAGGGAGCAAGGGCCAGGGTACAAGTCTCTAGGAGAGAGCTTCACACACATATATACTTAGATTAGACTAGAGTAGAATTCTATCTTGTATAAAAAAAGAAAAAAAAAAAAAAAAGGACATTAGTTAACAATCTATTTTAAAAAAGTTTTAACATCACTTTTATGGGAAATGAAAAAAACTGTCAAAACATTAATTGATTTTCTTTCTTTCTCCATAAAAACTTTCTTTAAATAGATTATTAAACAATGCCCTAAAGGCATTCATTAGCATTTTTCATTAATCAATAACGCAACAAGTGTATGACTAATAGGAGAAAGTATACTATGTTTTGGTAATACTAATTCAGCATCTGTCTTGGAATTTCTTACCCAATAAATGAGTGACACCTGTTTCAAAAAACCAATCAGAATACTCTAATAAATAATTAGTTTATGATTTGTGGAAGAAATTTTTGAGATTATTCAGGTTTAGTTGCTAACCTGAATTTTGCTTTAACGTGATATTACGTGTACACAATAATTATATAATATAATATTTTTCCATGATCCAAAAGATTATAAATCCAAATAAATGTTATGAATTAGTGAATACAAAAGAGATCAATTAAAATCCATTTACAATACCGAATGGACCAAATTAGAACGAGATGGACTGAATAGACAAAAGTGGATCGAATGGATGAAATTGGATTGAATTGGATCGAAGTGAACTGAATTGGGCAGAGATGGACCGAAATGGGTAGAATGGACTGGATAAGACCGATGTGGACCGAAATGGACCGAATTGACCGAATTAGACTGAATAGAAATGAAGTTGACCGAATGGACCGAACTATTCAAAATGGACTAAATTAGACCGAAGTTAACCAAGGTGGACCGAAATGGGCAGAATGGACCGAATTGGACTAAATGGGACCGAAGTGGACCAAATTGGATAGAGGTGGACTGAATAGGTAGAATGGACCGAATGAGTCCGAACTGAACCGCGATGGACAGAATTAGACTGAATGGAAATGAAGTGGACTGAATGGAGTGAACTGGGCAAATGGACCGAAATGGATAGGATAAACCAAATTGGACCGAAATGGGTAGAATGGACTGAAGTAGAATGAATTGTACTAAATTGGACCAAAGTGGACAAAATTGGACCAAGGTGGACCGAAATGGATAGAATAGATTGAATTGGACTGAAATTGGCAGAACGGGCCGAAGTGGAATGAATTGGACGAAATGGGACTAAAGTCAACATAATTGGATGAAGATGGACCGAAATGGATAAAATAGATCGAATTGGACCGAAATGGGCAAAATGGACCGAATGCGACCGAACTAGAGTAAGGTGGACCAAAATGGACCAAATGGGACTGTAATGGATCGAATGGAACCGAAGTGAACTGAAGTGCTATGCTAATGACTGAGGTGGCTCAGCAAGAGAGTAATAATAATAGATGCTACACTTTAGCTTTTAAATATTACTAGTTAAAGACCTACAAGTATTAGTGGAATGCTTCTATAGATTATGTCACTTAATTGCTAAGTTTAGTCCAACCAATTGTAGAGAGAGCTCTAATTTATGGACATAAATCTTCTTTGAAAAAATTTTCAGCTTTTTTCTAGAAACAAAAAACTTAAAATTTGTATACAACCTTTTACTTCATGCAAATTTTCACTGAACATAACAATAGAATTTGTTGGGTTTTATGATTATCACATTTATCTTAAAATGCTTGGGGACAATATACTAATGCAAGTTTTTCCTTTTTAATTCCATTTTGCATGAGTTTATCTATATATATATAAAACCGAAACCTTTGAAGTTCCCATAAATTTTCACATCATCATTTTAATTTATAATTTTTTTTAATTTTTAAAACTAAATAGTGAGAGAGTCTTAACAGGAGTCTCTCTCTCTCTCTTTTTCTCATCATTTTAATTTATAAAAAATTTTAATTTTTTAAACTAAATAGTGAGAGAGTCCTAATAGGACTCTCTCTCTCTTTTTTCCTTAATCCAATTTTTTTTTTTTTTACGTGAGTCCTTTTTTTTTTTTTTTTTGAAAACTAAAGTGAGTCCTTAAAAAAAAATTTCTAATGTGAGGTCTAATAAAAAAATAATAATTTTTTTTATCCTAATTTTAACGTAAGTCTTTTAAAAAGTTAAAATTTTCAGTTTTACATTATTTATAGATAATAATAATGATGTGGCAAGCTCTAAAAATATGAGAATGCAATTTGTAGATCTACTATCAAGATAACATAGATTAGATTAGTAGTGGATAGTAGATTTAATTGCAGTTGAGTATTATGTGAAGTTATCACCATAGAATAGCTCACATTAGAATATGTTATGTGAAACCAATGACATGAAAGAAAATTTTTTTTTCTAAATCATTATATTGAAAAAATTAGTTATTTTCATTCATTTTCAAATTATACATTTTTAAAATTTAAGTCATATACCTTTAAGTAAAATAAGTACTTTTAATTTTTATTTAACTATCTCATGCATCGCACGGATTAGCGACTAGTTTAGTTTATATTTCAACTAGTAGAATCTGATTATGAGAATTCCTTACGTAAAGGATTTAATAGCTTGTTTGGGAGTTAAAAAAAGGAGGGAGAGTAGAGTAGAGTAGAGGGAGGGGGAGTAATTTAATTACCTTGTTTGGAAGTTTTTTAAGGAAGGAGGGGGAGAAATTTGGAGGGGTTTGGAGGGGTTTCAACTACCTCTAACCCCTCATTTTTAATTTCTCCAAATTGGAGAGATTTGGAAAGAGAGTAGAGTAGATAAGTTATTGATCAAATGAATTTCTTAATTTATCCTTTCTAAATTAACAAAATTACTCTTTCTAAAGGGCTAATTACTCCCTTCTCTCTCCCTAATTTTAAAAACATCCAAACAATGTAGAAGGGAATTATTCCCCTCTACTCTCCTCTCCACTACTCCTCTCTACTCTCCTCCTTCTCTAAACTTCCAAACAAGCCATAAAATTTTTAGCGAAGAATAGGAGCCCATTATGTCAGCCCAGTCCTTGTTCATTACACGATTAAGCAGCAGCCCATTACTTCTAGTCTTCTACTCTTCGTTATTGAATTCTTTTTTCTTTATTTTTTTTGATGAAATTCGTTATTGAATTCATGTGTTGGAAAACCAGCCCTATACGAGAAAAACCCAACCGTACACAACTTAAAAAAAAAAAATTCAAATCTAATCAAATTTTAGCTGACCAAGTACCTGGGCCGACCTCAAAAAGGCAATAAAAGCCCACCAGTGGTGCCATTGGTGTATTGACCAAACCAATCTATATGCAGTTCGTTGAAAAAGGGTGGGTTTCACTCTACCCTCTATGCTCTACTTTCTGCCTCAGCCCATGCTAATGATATAGCATCCATTTGACTTTCTGGCAAATAATTGAGCTTGTTGCAAGAAGTTTACACCTCTTTCAATCACATTTTATTTGAAACTTAAGAGTAAGTATAAAACCAACTATTACATACATTTTTGGTTCAAGTAACTACAGGTTTTGAGTAATACTAATACTAGATAAGTCAATCCAGTAAATTTTAGTAGTCTAGACCCAAAGGATTGAGAAGTCTATACGAGTACGAAGTGCAAAGGGTGTGAGGGATTGAGGAATTAAACCAAAAGATAGTTAATAATTTGTTATGGACTGCTCTATGAAATCGGTAATATTTTAGTGATTAATTATAATTATTAGAGGGAAACCAAATTTAAACCCAAAAAAAAAAAAAAAAAAAAAAAAAAAAACAAGAAGAAGAAAAGAAAATGACAGGAATAGGTGCAATAAAATTATTCATACCTGCCCACAAACGTTTCTAAGTTAAGAAGATTAAGGCCCAGGTCAAGTGTATGGAACACAAATTACAAATCAAAGGAGGGATCATACAATCCATGATAAAATTAAGAATATAGTAATATGGTTTAAAAAATGCCATTGACAAATAACAGGGAGCCATTGATCTAAATTACCTTTGACATGGAAAGCAATGACAATGGCTGAGGCAGTATATGTATACACTCTAAAGAACACAATAAAATGTCACAAGCATATAATTTATAGCCATCACGAGCTTAAGAAATACTCAATCAAGGGCGTTCATTACTTAGATTCCATCCAATCCGGTCATCCTACAAAACTAACAATCACAATTCACATGGATTAATTAATAACGCAACAGCTGCGTCACTGATAGAAATAGTGAATAATGAAAGATACATGGATTCTATGGAACATATATTACAAACCAAAGGAGGGATCGTATATCCTAATCCCATAATCAAAACAACATAGAAATATGGTTCAACCAAAAGTCATTGACCAATAACACTAAGCCATTCATCTAAATTACCATTGATAATTAGGAAAACGAAGGCATATATGTTCAAGGCAGCATATGCGTGTCAACTATTTATGTCCAGCACGAACCTCATAAATATCAGGTGATGCTACAAAACAGATAATCACATGAATTAATTAATAACGCAACAACCATATGACTAATAGAATTTGGGAGGAATGAGACAACTCTGATTAATTACTTTCTCACAACAACATGAACATAAAACAAATTACTATAAAAAATTTACTAAAATAGTTTATTAACAAATGTCCTAAGAGCATCCGTTAACCATATCCATTGTAAATTTATATTCTTTTCTTTTTGCTTCTACATTTTTTTCCTCAATTTTAAATTTATGTTATTATTATTACTATTTTCTTATAAGGAAGTAACCAATATGTATGTCTATTAATTAAAAAAAAAAAGAACTTAACATACTTGGCTCATTCGTCTTCCTCTTCTTCTTCTGTTTTCTTTCTCAAGTTTAAGAAATTTGTCTCTAATTGCATTCATTTCATTGACAACAACATTAGTAGGAATCCGCTCATTTGGTGATGTTTTAGAACACAACAATCCAATTTGGAACACTAATATCAAGCATTCTTTTATTCTGCTACTGACATTGACATAGGGATCTTCTTTGATTATTTGTCCTCCTTCTTTGTCATCACTGGCATTTTCTTCATCCTCCTCAAAGAACATTGATGGGTCAACTATATCCATGACATGTTTAGGCGAAGCCATTGCAGCGAATTTGTGAATGCTCAAACCATCTTTGAACATTTCATCAATCGGTCTTTTTCCTATAAACATCTCCAGCAAGAGTATCCCATAGCTGTATATGTCTCCTAGTGTTGAAACTTGGCCACCCATCCCATACTCTACAATTCATCAATACATACAAAGTAACAAATAGTAGTCCTACGTACTTGAAATTTAACCACTAATGCATTATGCATTGTCGGCACATATAGCCCTTCACAAAATTTTGTGAATGTGTAGGTTTCTTTCTTCTTCTTCTTCTTTCTTTTTTATTTTTTATTTATTTATTTTTTGTGTATGTGTGTTTTTTAGATAAAACAGAAAGTTTTTTTTCTACTTAACTGGCCAAAGCTGTCAAACACTTTTTTTTTTTTCACTCAAAAAGTGGTGTCAAACTTGAGCATATAGTTAATTTTTGAAAGAATACCTACTTTAGTTCACTATCAATGCAAAAATGTAATACAAGAAATGAAGTGTGCTTCATCTACTCAAAACATTACCTAGAGGAATGTATCCAATGGAACCTTTGAGCCCAGTTGATAAGGACTGAGATTTGGAAGGATTGTTTGAGGCTCCAAAGAGGAAATTCACCAATCCAAAATCGCCAACATGGGCCACCATATCTTCATCAAGGAGTATATTGCTTGGCTTTAGATCACAATGAACAATTTGTGTTTGGCAATGGTGATGAAGATATTCTAATGCATTGGCAACATCAACAGCTATGTTCAGCATTTGAATAAAGCTCAATCTCTTGCTTTGATGTTGAACATCATTTTTAGGATGCAACTATTGTTCTAGACTTCCATTGCACATGAACTCAAAAATTAGACTTTTAAATTCATTCCCTTCATGATCAGTGCTTAAGCAAGCAGAGATAATCTTGAGGAGATTACGATGACACATACTTCTCAAAGCATTGCATTCGTTAATGAAACACTTGGAAGCTCCTTTTTGTTGAAGGTTCAACACTTTAACTGCGACAATTGCTCCATTTTTAGAAATAACTCCTTTGTAAACAGAGCCAAAGCTACCCGAACCAATCAAATTGTTTTCTGAAAACCCATTAGTTAATTTCAGTAGTTTTGCATAAGAGATACGTAATTGCCAATCTTCAAAGGAAGATGTAGTTAATTCTTTCTCTCTTGAATTTTTCCCAACAAAGCATGAATGGAAAAAATACAATAGAACAATTACAAATATGACAAATATGGTGACAAGAATTACTATTTTGATTAAAAGAAGCCTCCTAGACAAATGTAAATCTTTCTTTGAGCATGTAGGTAAATGTAATTCTTGAACACCACCACATAGCTTATCATTTCCAATGATTGAAATATGACTTGCATTTGCAAAAATCCCTTCACTTGGCACTTCACCCTCAAAATCATTATAAGAAATGTTAAGATGCTTGAGTGATCTGTTAAGACATATTTGATTCACTTGTTAGGAACATATGTCACTGCTTTATGTAATTGGCTAATCCTTTGACAAAACGCACTCTACTTGTATTTGGGTAGATCTAGGATGTGTTTAATATTTTAAGAAACTCTGTTTCAAGATCAAGTGTTCAAGTCATGCAAGTCTTTCCAAGATTCAAGTCTGAAAAGTGCCTGTCATTAAAGCTCGACAGTTAGCCATCTATGGAGCTTGAAGAGCTGCTGAAGCCAGTGGCTCGACAACAACTCGACAAATAGGGTATTTGTCGAGGTTTATAAATTTCAGTTTTTCAGGACTATTTTTCATTCAATCCGTGATTATGTGTTTGAGCTTTCTTTTTTATAGCCCTAGACATATATAAGCATTGTTTTAAGGGCCATCAAAGGTTGCTTGTGCGTGTGGCAAAGTTCGTTCATGCAAATTGTGACCGGATACTGAATTTGCCCTAGTTCTTGAAGAAGCTGCTGTGTTGTACACCATAGGGTTTTATGACCAAGCATCTTCTCAATCTTCATCGTCTAGGTGAACTGAAGAACTTTGCAGCCAACAACTTTCTCTAGTTGGTGAATCAAGTCGCGTACTGGGATCTGCGCAATTGGTTAGTCATGTACTAGGAGCCATGCATTGAAGGTAGAGATTGTCACTACAGAACAAATCCAATTGGGTATTGGGGTAAGGGTTCAACTATAGGTTGGTATAAGGTACTAGGATTTTTTTTTACTTGTAACCGATTGTTGTGATAATAGTGGATTCTCGGGAATGGTGACCTTAAAATCACCTAGTGGAATTTTTGTCATTAGGTTTTCCCCATTCATAAACAAATTACCATGTCAATTTATTTTCCGCTACATACTTAGTTTGAATTGGTGATTTGCTTGTGCTATCACGCTTTTTGCATGTTAATTTGATTAATTAATTAACTTGGCTAATTAATCAATTAATCTATCACAAGGGGTCAACACATCTTTGGCCTATCAAGCTAGGTGGATCGATCGAGAACCCTCCTGTCTCCTCAATAACTTCTCGACAGCTTGGTGGATCGATCGAGCTTCTTCATGCTCCTTTCTTATTTGATCCTGACTGATCTTTGCTCGCTGGCTTGATAGATTGGACACGCTTTTTAAACCTCGACAGCTCCTCAACATATCTCTATCAATCGAGCTTTATGAGGTTTCTATAAATACGCTGTTCGTGATCTGGTTCTCATTTTCTTGATCTCTCTCTATCTATCCGTCTCTCTCTCACTCCCAAAACCTCTCTCACTCACATTCAACCTCTTCCTCAAGGTTTCTTCAAGCTTATTGAAGTTTTTCTTCACTTGGTAAGTTTCTAATCCCTCATTTTCATGCATTGCATGCCTTGTAACCTAAATTTTTGGGATTTTTGCAAAATTTGGGGTTTTTCAAAATCAAAGAGGTTTTAGGGAAATTCTTGGGATGGGTTTTGAAGAATTGATCTTAAAAACTTCATGCATTGCATCACATTTGCATTATAACAGTATTATCATGCATTTATATGTGTGCAATTTAATTGTGTGCTGGTAGGATTAGATTGGGCTAAGCCCATGATGCCTTTTATATTGCATGTCACATGTTCATGCATTTCCCATGCATACGTACTTTTTTTTCAATATACGTGTTATATTTGAAATGTGTTAGGACTCTTCTGAGTGTTTCCTTCTCTTCCCTCCTCACTCTCTAGTTTACGTTAGTTGCTTCTATGGCACCCAAACGTAAATCTGCTCCGTCTCAGAACCCTTTTCATTCCGGGACATCCACTTCTTCTGATCCTACTCTCTCTCACGTTCGGTTTCACGATGAGAAGGCCAAGAAGGACTTCTTTGATAACTTTTCTCGACGAGGTGTTCATTTGGAACGTTGAGTCATTTTTTCAGACTTCTCCGACAATGACCTTCCTACTGTCATTCATAGTAGGGGATAAGAGTCACTGTGTAATGTCCCAGTCACATGTCCATCCGTGCTGATCCAGGAGTTTTACTCCAACATGCATGGATTTGATTATTCAGTACCTTTCTTTGCTACTCGTGTTCGAGGTACGCGCATTGTTGTCACTCTAGATATTGTATTCGAGGTGCTCCATGTCCTTAGGGTAGATCATCCTGACTACCCTAGTTGTGAGTGTCTGAGGATTGTGTCTAAAGACGAGTTGATGTCCGCTTTTTGTAAGCGTCCCTCCGATTGGGGTGAGGGTCAGTTCACACCATGTTTGGCCTTTGCTAAAGGCCCTAGGATCATGAACATAGTTATGACTTTTGTTTTGCATCCACTTTCTACTATAACTCTATCATAGAGCCCCGTGCTCGATTTTTTCTTTCCCTCATTGAGCATCTTACTATAGATTTTCCCTCTCGTTTCATTCTTTCTATCATAGATTTCTATAGGGATACGGCAACCCGTGATAAGCTCATCTTCCCTTCGGTTATCACGAGGATTTTATGCCATTTTTTTGTTCCCTTTCCCACATCCGACCACTTCTCTGTCATGGGTGCTATAGATGCCGTTATCGTTAAACGGAGCGAGACACAGTTTCGATTAAGGCGATCTGGGTCAACAGCTTCTCCCACTCCTTTAGCTCCATCCATCTCCGCTCCCTCTACTTCAGCGGGAGGTGTAACTCTAGATGCGATTATGGCGCAGCTTCAGCATATGGATGCTCGCCTTGACACTCTCATAGATGAGTTGTGTCAAGTGAACGCTCGTGTCAGCCATTTTGCTAGACGGCAGGCTCGCCTTAATGGCTTTGTGGAGTCTCCTTCTCCTCCTCCTGAGGCAGCCGTGACATCCGAGGACGATGACTACAACGACAATGCAGATGATGGAGATGGAGATGCTAGCTCTTCTAGCTTTGATGAGATGTCTACTTGACACTCTTACCTTTTGTCACTCGTGATAAAAAGGGGGAGTAGTTTTGGCTATGAGAGTAGCCATACTTAAGGGGAGGGTTAGTATAGGAGATTTTTGTTAGGGGGAGTGTGCACATTGAGGGATGTAGTGAGGGTTACTTGTATCTATTTTTTTTTCTTTCTTTTGGAGATACATTTATTCTTGTACATGAGTTTTATGACTGTTATTGATATACATTGTACTTATTCTCTTTATATGTTGATGTATGTTTCTTCTTCACCTACCTTTACATGTATTGTTTCTTTTCTTTCTTTATACACATGTTTCTTTATTTGTATGCATTTCAAATAAATATGCCTTGGTGAGTTTTGTTTAAAGTGTTTCAGAAATACAAGTTGTCAAAGTCTACATCCATAACTCTCTCCTTGCAAAGTTTTTCAAGAGTTTGTGTTATGATAGATTTTATTGTATTCAACAAGTGAGTATGAGTTGAGTGATTTATGACTTCTCTCATATGTTCATTTGCTTGTTGTGGTTTTGTCACGGATTGCCGAAGAGGGAGATTGTTAGGACATATGTGATTCACTTGTTAGGAACATATGTCACTACTTTATGTAATTGGCTAATCCTTTGACAAAACGCACTCTACTTGTATTTGGGTAGATTTATGATATGTTTAATACTTTAAGAAACTTTGTTTCAAGATCATGTGTTGAAACCATGCAAGTCTATCTAAGATTCAAATTTGAAAAGTGCCTGCCATTAAAGCTCAACAACTAGCCATCTATCGAGCTTGAAGAGCTATTGAAGCCTGTGGCTTGACAACAACTCGACAGATTGGGTATCTATCGAGGTTTATGAATTTCAGTTTTTCAGGACTGTTTTTCATTCAATCCGTGATTATGTGTTTGGATTTTTTTTTTCACAACCCTAGACATATATATGGATTGTTTTAAGGGCCGTCAAAGGTTGCTCATGTGTGTGGCAAAGTTTGTTCATGCAAATTGTGACCGGAGGCTGAATTTGCCCTAGTTCTTGAAGAAGCTGCTGTGTTTGTACATCATAAGGTTTTGTGACCAAGCATTTTCTTAATCTTCATCATCTAGATGAACTGAAGAACTTTGCAACCAACAACTTTCTCTAGTTGGTGAATCAAGTTGCGTACTGGTATCCGCATAATTGGTTAGTCACGTACTGAGAGCCATGCATTGAAGGTAGAGATTGTCACTACAGAACAAGTTTAATTGGGTATTAAGGTAAGGATTCAACTGTAGGTTGATATAAGGTACTGGGATTCCTTTACTTGTAACCGCTTGTTGTGATAATAGTGGATTTTGGGGAGTGGTGACCTTAAAATCACCCGATGGAGTTTTTGTCATTAGGTTTTCCCCATTCGTAAACAAATCATCGTGTCAATTTATTTTCCGCTGCATACTTAGTTTGAATTGGTGATTTGTTTGTGTTACCACGCGTTTTTCATGTTAATTTGATTAATTAATTAACTTGGCTAATTAATTAATTTATTTATCACAAGGGATCAATACATCTTTGGCTTATCATGATCTATAATTGCTGAGAAATTTAGGAATATGCCCAAAGAAGTTATTTCGCAAAAGATCTATTTCTTCTAAACCTGTTAACATCCCTAAAGATTGAGATATTTCTCCTTGGAATGAATTGCCCTCCAAATACAAGCGCACTAAACTAAGACAAGTCTTAAGGGTAGTGGGAATTTTGCCTGATAACCTATTCTCTGATAGATCCGACTCAGAAAGTTGTTTCAATTTGCCCACTTTGAATGGCAATGCACTTATCAAAAAATTATGAGACTAGACCAAAGAGATTGAAAGAGAAGAGAGGCCAATAACTTGTTTTGGTATAGTGCCAGTGAGATTGTTATAAGAAAGGTTTAGAATAAGTAATTTTTGGCAGTTTCCTAGGCTTGGAGGTATCCTTCCATCAAATCTGTTAGCATCCATGTAGAGCTTTATCAATTCGGTTAAGTTGCCCAAGGAGGAAGGGATTGGCCCTGAAAATTTGTTATAACTCACAAACAACATCTGTAACTTTTGAAGCTTTCCAATAGCATCAGGGAGAGTACCTCCCAAATAGTTAGATTCTAGTCCTAGTTCATATAAGTTAACAAGGTTACCAATCCCAACAGGGATGCCACCCCAGATCATGTTCCCACCTATAATAAGATAGTTTAGTTGGCTACAGAGGTTGGCTATGGAGTTAGGCAATACTCCTCCAAGACGATTACCATCAAGACCCAAGTCCTCCAGATCAGTACAATTAGCTAAGAAATTGAGAAATTTTAGGTCACCCTCTTTCCCATTTCCAAGTCTATTGAATTGAGAATTAAGTCCAACCAAGCCTTGCAATCTTGCTAGATTTTGAGGCACTGAACCAGTCAAATCATTTATATCAAAGTCGAGCTCTTGAAGTTTAGAAGCATTTGGCAATGACACGAGGATAGTTCCTGTGAAACTGTTCATAGCGCAATAAAATATTTGAAGGTTCGGAAGAGTAAGACCAAGATCTGGGGGAAGGCTTCCATGTAGTTGGTTTTGAGTAACGGAGAAAAAGTATAAGGAAGATATATTATATATTGGACGGGGGATGGTACCAGACAGATTATTATCAGAAAGCTGAAAAAATTTCAAGCTTGGTAGACGGCCAAGTTCACTAGGTATGCTTCCTTGAAAATTGTTCTTGGAAAGACCAAGACCTTGCGAAGATGTAAAGTTTCCAATCCAAGCTGGGATATTTCCTGTAAGGTTGTTCGCGCCAAGATATAGATACACCAACTTTGACAATGAGCTGAGGTAGTGTGGAATCTGCCCAATAAGATTGTTGGAAATAACATCAAGCACCCTAAGTTGTGTACAGTAGCTTAGATTGGTTGGAACTTTACCACCAAAGGAATTCCCACTCAAATTGAGATGCTGCAGGTGTTGTACACGTCTCACTTCTTGAGGAATTTCACCATAGATGCTGTTGTTTTTTAGGTTGATTCCTATGAGGTAAGTAAGATTTCCTATAGAGGGTGGTATGGAGCCAGACAATTTCTAAGCTTCCAGGTCCAAAATCATGACTCGTTTACTTGAGGGGCTACATGTAACACCTAGCCAGTTGCAGAAATGTGTGGAGTAGGAGCTCATGATTTGAAGTGGGTCTCTAGTGATCCGATTCTTAAAATCAAGTAATGCCATGCTATCAGTCTCATTTGCAAAAGCGGGAATTGTAGCAGATTTCAAACTTGTGCTCATGCACTTTAGAAGAATCCCCTGAAAGAATATTAGCAAAACCCAATCGTAACACAGCCAAGAGTACATCATTCTGTTGGAGTTGCAAGTTTGAAGGGAAGGATAAAATCTGATACCAGAGTTTGCTTTCTGTGGAATACAAAAATGCAATTAGAGTTAATAGAAATATATGTTAGTAGGACACAGCTTTGTGTGTAAATGCAAAACTTTAGCTCCACCTATAGATAATGACATAATATAATTTTAAAAATGACATAATATAATAGCATGGATTTTCTTTTACTCACAACACTGATCATCATTTTTATTTCTAAGAATCTTACTATTTTAATATATTTTTATTGAATATTCTTAGCTACTAAGTTGAAAAGAAATAATTTTTATTTTCTGGCTGCATTGTCCAGCCTCTTAAATGATTTTTTTTTTTTTTTTTTGATACGAACTTACATGATTGAATGATGTTTCTAGGTTTTTATAAAAATAAATAAATTAAAAAGAATTTTTAGCAGCTTTTGAATTTTTTATTATTTTTTGAGAATCAAACGTCAACTGAACTTAAACGTGTAATTTGTATTTTTAACTATATATATATATATATATATATATATATATATATATATATATATTCTTCTTTATCCTCTCGGCGGGTTATTGATACAGAGGGGTTTGCAACTATGTTTAGCTAGTCTACTATTAATTGTGTGGAATGGATTGATTAATTGATTATTAAGTTCTCAACGGGATTTGTCGATTGCCTTCAGATTTTCAGCATATTAATGGCCTTCATGCTTAACACTTGAAATCTCAGTCATTTCAAAATAATCAATTCTTGATTGAGAAAAAAGATTGTAACAGCAACAAAAGAACAATTCGAAATCATAGAAAACAAATGTAAAATTCACACAACAAAAGAACAACAATGAAGAAAATACTTACCTTGAATGCTTTTCGGACAGCAGGGCAGATGTGTCGGTGTTGCGATGTTGCAGCCCTCAGCAGCTGTTCTTTAGTTTTCTCTCTCAATTAGGGCTCAATTTCTGCTTAATTTGAACTGAAGGATCCAATCTGAAACCGGAGTTTTCTTCCTTTGGAAATACAAAAATTCAATTAGAGTTTATAAAAATAAATGCTAGTAGGACCGATTGCCAAAGAGCATTGAATAGGAATGGCTCCATTTATCTAACTTTTGGTCCAGAGTTTTATTTTGATTGTGGTCCAGAGTTTTAATTTTAATAGTAGACTCTTGATTGCGATAGTCAAGTAGATGCAATTAAAACTAAAACCTTACCCCCACCAATAGATAATGAAATAAGGACTCGGCTTGTGTCCAGTGAAAATTTTCACTGGACACGGCAAGATTTGGACACATGTCCACCATCTAACGTGTCCAGTGAAAACTTTCACTGGACACAAGCCAATTCCATGAAATAATATCGTGGATCTTTTTTTTGGATAGAAATTTTAATTACTTGGACAAATAAATCATTAATTTAGGTTTCTTAGGATCTATATCGCACATATTTGTTTGAAGAACATGGAGGACATAGACAATTAATGTACTAGGCTCTTTACAAGAGGAACCATCCCAAATTTTTGCGAGTTCAGAATCCAAAATTAAGAAGTGTAAGGCTATTTTCTAATGAAATTATAGTTAGTTTAAATGAAACAAGTCCTGTTGAAACTTTTTAATAGTTAAATAGGAAGATAGTGAATGCAAAATTTTTATTGAGTTCTATGATTGTCACATTTGTCTTAAAATTCTTGGGATAAAATACTGATGCAAGATTTTTTTTTATTTTTTTATTTATATTCCATTAGTTTATTTAGTTTATATTTGGTAAGGGATTTAAAGTTTTTCACAAAGAATAGAGACCATTAAGCCAGTCCACCCCTTTTTTTTTACACAATTAAGTTGGAGCCCATTTCTCATCCTCATTATTTAATTCATTTTTAAGGAAACCCAGCCCAACATAAGAAAAGCCTAACAATGGATAATTTAACAAATAAAAAATAAAAGCTATGTTTATCCCAATCCAATTGAGAGACCAAGCTTCCTGGGCCGATCGCACAATTGCCATTAAAGCCAACCAGAACCAGCCCACAGGTGCAGTGAGATTGGGGTAATGACCAAACCGATCTATGTGATAGGTTGCAAAAATGGTCCATTCCACCTACAACGGTAAACCTTGTACACATTCTGCCTTAGGAAAGGAAGCTTTATGGGAGAAAGGAAGAAAAGTATGTACACATTCTACCTTCTTCTACGGCCCATGCCAATTATATAGCATCCATCTGACTCTCTGGTAAATAATTCGAGCTTGTCACAAGATGCATCTACACCTCTTTCAAAACATTTCATTTGATTTTTTTTTTTTTTAATTTATATTCAATACTTACAACGGGCATAAAAAATTTATTTGAACTCAGGATATTTCTTTGAGAAATATTAAGAGATGTTAGTTAAGTTATTGATATCTTGGCAATATTTTATATGAAACTTTAGTATAAAACCAACAATTACAAGCATTTTTGGGTAAAGGAACTACAAGTTTAAGTAATTTCAAATAGTCGATCAACTAAATTTAATAGTCTAAACCCAAAGAACTTTTTTTTTTTTGGGGGGGGGGGGGGGGTGTGTTGAGAATCCTCGACCCAAAGGATTGATATGTCTATCCTAGCACAAAGGGTGTGAGGAATTGAGGAGTTAAACTGAAAGATAGTTATTATGGATTGCTCTAATACGGTAATATTTTAGTGATTAATTAACTATATTAGAGGGAAATTAAATTTAACAAAAAAACCAAGAAAAGAATGACAGAGGATTAAGTCCCAGAGAAACAGGTGTAGGATTCTAAGTTAAGAAGAGTATGGCCAAAGCTAATTAACCAACTTCTGGTGTAGGTTTCTAAGCAATGACATAGAGGTACAAATAATGTATGGAATGCATATAGAAATCAAAGGAGGGACCGTATATCCCATTTAAAAAAAAAAAAAAAATGGTTTAAAAAATGTACAAATAGTGTATGGAATACATATAGAAATCAAAGGAGGGATCATATATCCCATTTAAAAAAGAAAGGAAATATGGTTTAAGAAAATGTCATTGACAAATAACAGTGAACCATTAATCTAAAATCAAAATCTATTGGCATGTGGAGGACAGTTGGGACCAAAGTCAACAAACCTTTATAGTGTTTTCTATGTATCAGACTTGAAGTCTTATTTCTTGACAGTGGAATTGGCCAAAGCTATCAAAAAAATTTCTTCACTTGAAAAGAGGTTTCAAACTTGTGCGTATAGTTACTTTTTGAAAGAATCCAAACTTTTGTTTTTAATATCAATGCAAAATGTTATAAAGAATTGAAGTGTGCTTCACCTAGTTGAAACCTTACTTAGAGCAATGTATCCAATGGAACCTTTGAGCCCAACTAACAAGGTCTGAGATTTGGAGGGATTGTTTGATTCTTCAAGGAGGAAATTCACCAATCCATCACCAACATGAGCTACCATATCTTCTCAAGAAGTATATTGCTTGGCTTCAAATCACAATGAACAGTTGGGGTTTGGCAATGGTGATGAGGATATTCTAATGCATAAGCTACATCAACAGCTATGTTCAACCTCTGGATAAATCTCAAACTCTTCCTTTGATGTTGCTCATCATTTTTAGAATGCAACCATTGATCTAGACTTCCACTGGACATAAACTCAAAAATTAGACTTTTAAAGTCATTTCCTTTATGATAATGCTTGAGCAAGCAAAGATAATCTTGAGGAGATTGTGATGACGAATACTTCTCAAAGCATTGCATTCGTTAATGAAACTCTTGGAAGCTCCTTTTTGTTGAAGGTTCAATACTTTAATGAAACTCTTGGAAGCTCCTCTGTATACCAAGCCAAAGCTACCTAAACCGATCAAATTGTCTTTTGAAAACCCATTTGTTGATTTTAGCAGGTCTGCATATGAGACATGCAACTTCCTATCTTCAAAGTAAGATGTAGTTAATGTTCTCTCCCTTGAGTTTCTCACAATAAAACATGTAGGGAAAACATAAAACAAAACTAGTATAAATATGACCATACTAGTAATAGGAACTATTATTTTGAGGTCAAGAAGCTTTCTAGATGAACGGAGATTTTTCCTAGTGCATAATGGTAAATGTAATTCTTGGACACCACCGCATAGCTTATTATTTCCAAAGATGGAAATCTTGCTTGCATTTGTAAAAATCCCTTCACTTGACACTTCGCCCTCCAAATCATTATAAGAAATATTGAGATGCTTAAGTGACACAAGCTTACCAAGAAATTTAGGAACATTCCTGGAGAAGTTATTCCATGTAAGATCTATTTGTTCTAAACCTCTGAATGTCTCCAAAGATTGAGGTATTGCTCCTTGAAATGAATTACCCTCCAAATACAAGTTCTACAAACTAAGACAAGTCTCAAGGGCAGTGGGAATTTTGCTTGATAATCTATTATTTGAGAGATCTAACAAAGCAAGATGTATTAAGTTGCCCACTTCAAACGGCAATGCACCTATCAATAAATTGTGAGACATGTCCAAAAAAATTGAAAGGGAAGAAAGACCAATAACTTGTTTTGGAATGGTGCCAGTGAGATTTTTACTAGAAAGATTCAGTAAAATCATTTTTTCACACTTTCCTAGGCTTGGGGGTATATTTCCCTCAAATTTGTTCTTCTACATAAAGAGCATTGTCAAGGGATTGGCCCAGAAAATTTGTTATCATTCAAATATAATACCTGTAACTTTTGAAGCTTCCCAAGAACATTGGGGAGAGTACCTCCTAAATAGTTAGAAAATAGTGCTAGTAATTCTAAGTTAACAAGGATCCCGATTCCAAGAGGGATGCCACCACGGATCATATTCTCATGGATAGTAAGATATCATAGCTGGGTGGAAAGGTTGGCTATTGAGTTGGGCAATACTCCCCCAAAATAATTATTATTAAGATACAAGACCTCCAAATTAGTACAATTAGCCAAGAAACTAAGAAAATTCAGGTCACCATCTTTTACATATCCAAGTTTATTGGAATTAATATAAAGTCTAACCAAGCCTTGCAATCTTCCTAGATTTTGAGGGACTGTTCCAATTAGACCATTTCCGCTAAAGGCAAGACCCTGAAGTTGAGAAGCATATGAAAATGACGAGGGAATAGCTCCAGTGAAATTGTTAATAGAGTAGTAAAATAATTGAAGGTTAGGAAGAGTAAGACCAATATCTATTGGAAGGCTTCCATGTAGCCGGTTTTGAGCAACAGAGAAAAAGTATATGGAAGATATATTGTAAATCGGAGGAGGGATGGTACCAGAAAGTTTATTCACAGAAAGCTAAAAAAAAAATCCCAAGCCTGGTAGGCGGCCAAGTTCACTAGGTATGCTTCCTTGAAAATTGTTTTTAGAAAGATCAAGAGCATGCAATGAACAAAAGTTCCCTATCCAAGCTGGGATATTTCCTATAAGGTTGTTCACATCAAGTCTTAGATACACCAACTTTGACAATGAGCTGAGGTGGCCTGGAATCTGCCCAACAAGCTTGTTATGACCAACAATAAGCACTCTAAGTTGTGAACAGTAGCTCAAATTAGTTGGAAGTTTACCGCCAAAGGAATTATAGGTCAAATTGAAATGCTGCAGGCGCTGTAGACGCCCCACTTCTTGAGGAATTTCGCTGTAGAAGCTGTTGTTTTCTAGGTTAATTCTTGTGAGGTAAATAAGATTTGCTATAGAGGGTGGTATGGAGCCAGACAATTTCTTAGCTGTCAAATTCAAAACCATGACTCGTTTACTGGAGGGGCCACATGTAACACCCAACCAGTTGCAGAAATGAATGGAGTAATTCCATGAGCTCATGATTTGAAGTGGGTCTTAAGTGATCCTATTCCTGAAATCAAGTAAAGCTAGGTGATCAGGCTCATTTGCAAAAGCCGAAACTGTTGCAGAGTTCAAAGATGAACTCATACGCAATAGAAGAATCCCATGAAAGGTTATTAAGAAAAGCCACTCGTAATTGAGACAAGAGTGCGTCATTTTGTTGGAGTTGCAAGTTTGATGTGAGGGATAGAATCTGAAATAAAAAATTCAATTAGAGTTAACAGAATTATGTGTTTTTAGTAGGACACAACTACAACTTGTCAAAGGGAAAACAGATAAAAACTCTCCAACGGTGTAGCTTAAATAACGATTCATTAAGCAAAACACGCGAGAGACACGTACATCAATACAAAACAGTTATATATTCAAAGATCTAGACTCACAGTTCCAGCGACTAACCAAGACATAATTTGCTTAAAACACATATTAATTAGTGATTAGTGCCGGCTGTAGTTAGTTGTAACGATCTTGTAATTCTATTATTACCGTTCAACCGTTAGATAAGCCTGTTAGTTAGTTTCTTTATCTCTCTTCTCTGTTTTGTATATATAGCAATAGGGCCCCTTGATTTATTTATCAAGGTTCATTTTCTCTTCTTTTAATAAAAATCTCAGTTTCTATTCAAAAAATTTCAACTTGTAACCCTTTTAATATTGTTTTAGTTTTTAAACCACTACATTATTATCTACAATTTTAATTCTATATTTTATGAAGTATATCAAAATATGATAATGACATTTTTATTGAATATATTGTTTATCTTGATATATTTGTAAGTATCTACCAAATCAAAATATACATATATTCTTTCTCAAAAAAAAAAAAAAAAACATATAAAAAGATGCTTTGCAAACTCTTCATTAATAATATCCTGATTTATCAAAAAATAAAAAAGATGCTTTGCAAACAAAACACATAATATCATATTAAGAGTTTTTGTCCAACAATGATTAACTACACTATTTAAGAAAATAACTTGCTTTTGATAACCCATTAAGATTACTTTCTCCGTAGAAATTGCAAAGTTTCCACTCAAATAATTTATCAACTAAACAAATAAAAGAAAACTCTCATAATCAAGCTTATATATTCATCATTAAAAAACAACAATAATGAAAATCCAATTGCAAAAGCCAAAATATGTCACTAATCTAATTATTCCGTTTGACTATTTTTTTTTTTTTTTAATAGTAAGTGTCAATATAGAGTTTATAGTACTTTGAAAAAAATAACCATTGAGAGTACTTACTCTAATAAAGCTACAAATTTCTCCACCCAAAAGGGGAAAAAAGAAAGCAAAACTTAGCAAAGCCTCATAGTTCAACATCTAAACAGATAACTAAAAAAATTCAAGCTCTCACTTTTAAAAAAACTAATTATTAACCCAAACTCAAATCAAATTAAAGTGATGTAAGCCAAAACAGATTTACTTAAAAGAAAAAAAATTGATTTGATAATTTAATCAACAATAAGAAAAATAGCCATTAGTGGAAAAAAAGTGGTACATAGCAACAATAAAAAAAATTCCACCACAAAAGAGAGAGAGAGAGAGAAAAGAAAAAAGAAAAAAAAATAGTGAGTATTGACTTTTTTGTTGTGAATCAAACTTGGAAGGATTAAGTGAGAGAGGTGAAAAGGTAGTTATACAAAATTTATATGAAAAACAAGATAGAAGAGGAAGGGTTGAAGGAGATGAAAGGCTAGACAAAGTAAAATTGTAGAATTTAAGAGGATATAAAAGAGAAAATTTAAGAATGCACGAAGGGAATGAAATAGAAAATTATTTAAGTTGATAATGATTGGAGAAGATGAAGAGTTGAACTAAGAAGGAAAATGTTGAAGGAGATAAACGGTTTAGTAAAGTAAAAATTGCAAAAAAAAAAAAAAAAAAAAAAAATTGTTGATGACGTGGTACAACAAAAGCTTTGTAAAATTTATTGCAAGGCTTCCTTTCGGTATACATTGGTGTGTATGGTCAATATATTTGAGAGCATCCAGTAGAAAGAGATGAAACTCCCCTAATTTGATTACCACGATGCTGCACAATTTAAGTTCTAGTGTTATAAAGCAAAGGAGGGAACATACGTATCGGACAGATAGTATTGGCTTAGACTAGTTGAAGAAGTTACAAATCCCAACACGGATCATGCTTGAAATCTCATTCTTGAACAAAATTGTACCTGAGGATGTAAATAAATGGAGTGTCTACATCGTCCCAGAAATGGAGTGACAAAATATTTAGTTACTTTATTATAAATGAATCATTTAGAAATACAAGTTGGAACGATGTAGACACTTCATTTCTGATTTCACAGCCGTGAAATTAAAATCTCATTCTTGAACAAAATTGTACCTGAGGACTAAATTAAGAACATTACTGTTTTTATGAGAGAGAAAAAAAATAACATTAAAAATTTAGAGAAAAGAAAAGTGTGGTATCAAAGGTAGGATAGTTCCTGTAACTTTAAGACCCAAGTACACGGTACACTGAGTAAGTTGGATTGGAAGTCAAATTCAGGTGGTTGGGCGACAACCCATTTCTTGAGGAATGATTTCTTTAGGGAAAGAGGAGTTTGGCTGAACTTTAGTATTTTTTTAATTGAAATTTCATTTTATTTTAATGAGAGACTGTCACATCATCCATTAACTAAGGGTCCGTTCAGTTGGAGGAGTGCAAAAGTGGGAGGATGGAAAAGTGAGAGGATGAAAAATATTTAGTTTTCTCTCTTGTGTGTTCGGTTGGAGGAGTGGAAAAGTGGGAGAGTGGAAAACTCTTGTGTTCGGTTAGAGAGAAAAAGGGAATGATGAAAAATGTAATTTATATAAATTGACTATTATACCCTTGTTACATAATATGTAAGAAATAGATTTATTTGTAATCATTAAATAATTTAAAATTTATCACATCATATATATATAAATTTATATTGTTATTATTATTATTATAATGTAAAAATTAGATCTAGTCACGTTGAAAAAAAAAAAAGACAACGATCAGGTAAGGATGGAAAAAAAAAAAAGAAAAAGAAAACATCCAGTTAACGTTGAAAAAAAAAAAAAAAAAAGAAAGGAGAAAGAAGATAACGTTCAGTACCTGTTGAAATAAAAGAAAAAATAAACACCAAAACACACACACACACACACACACACACACACACACACACAACGTTCAGGGGTACGACTGAACGTTGAAAAAAAAAAAAAAAAGACGTTTAGCTAACTGAACGTTGAAAAAAAAAAGAAAAAAATAAAAAGAAGACAATGTTCATAAAAAATAAAAATAAAAATAAAAATAAAAAGTTGAAAAAAAATAAGTAGGAAGAGGGTATTTTTGTAAATGTACTATTATAACACTTTTCTCTCCAGATTTTCCTTCCGATTTGGAAGGAAAAAAATGTGGGCCCGGAGAGAAAACTTTCTCTCGAGTTTTCCATCCTCCCTATTTTCCTTCCCCAAACGAACAGTGGAAAACAGCATTTTCCTCCCTGTTTTCCATCCTCTATTTTCCATCCTTCCTGTTTTCCTTCCAAACAAACGCACCCTAAATAAAATGTGAGAATTAAAATCCACTACTACTTGCCATTGTATATTTAAAACAAAAAGACATGTCCAGTTAAAAAAGTACTAAAACAAAGCCAAATCCTTTTTTATTTATTATTTATTTATTTATTTTTAAATCATGAAAGAGGCTACTTCACAGGTTAATTACAATAGCCTATTGATTGCTGACATAAATCTAGTTACTTCACACTATAAATGAATCCTTTTTTTTTTTTTAATACAAGACAGAAATTCTACTCTAACCTAATCTAAGTGTATATGGGTGCGAAAACTCTTTTTTGAAAATTTGAACCCCGGTCTTTACCCCCCATAACCTACAAGCACTTATATTGTAGCACATTGGCAATTCTAAAATGAATATTTTTTTTAATACAAGTTGGGGTGTTATAGTCTTGTAGACACTACATTTCGCAACTATGAAATTTCCCATTTATGAACAAAATTGTATTCAATGACAAAATTGTCATTTTACATGTTTTGAAAATTCCATAGTTAACATAGGACTAAAATTCATAACATAATAGTTCATCATGAAATTTGAAGGTAAGATGGTCTTTTCTGAGTGAAAATCAAGGTATTTTATTTTTTATTTTTTTTATGGAGAAAATCAAGGTTTTGGTAGAGAATTCAAACGAAAATTTTTTATTGACTATAGGATGATCTCAAGATATGCGTGCATGGGATTAGATTTAGTTATTTTTTATTGGGACTTAAAAGATTGATTAAAGGTCAACTAAATACTTAATTCTCATTGATTAAAATGGCACACAATAATAAGTATGTAAACGTAGGATAATCCTAGGATATATTGTGGAAATTCTGAATTATTAAAAATAATTATTTCTCTTTTGAAGAATAGATTATTATGTCCATTATTTAAGTAAATTATTCATAATTGGGTTCAAAGATACCCAAAAAATTGGATAAAATGGAGAAAACACAACACCAATTGGTTTTTGGTGTAAGCAGAAATTAAATTCGAGATCTCCTATTCAACCATTAGAAACTTTATCAGTTAACAACTTTACTAGTTGAGCTAACTGAAACTCACAAATCATAAAAAAATAAATAAAAATTAGTCAACATGTTGGTTTACACTTTGATAAGGTGGCAGTGTGTCAATTTGGGCATTTTGAGTATCAATTGATTCTCACTATCAACATTTACATGTGTGTTAAGAATATAAAGAATATGTAATTCAATAGTTATATTTTAAAATTCACATCTAATATGTAATTCAACAGTTTTAAGAGTTTTTCTCTGAAAAGCTTGTTATTTCCAAATTTATGTATTCTTCCCATTTTCCAATGTGATATTTTCTATAAGGCCTTTATAAGAGTGTATCAATGTTTTGGATTCCATCTCAAAGACTATTTTGATATGGTCACTTGAACTGAATATTTTGGCATTGATGTCTCGTTTTGGAATTACCCCATATATATATTTATGTTACACCTGGTATAATTTTAAGCAATGTTACACCACTCAATAACTTGTTATTGAATTAATATTTTGAAAATCCAACCGTTGAATTACGTATTTTATATGTTTTTAATATGCATGCCAATTTTCATATCAATTGGATACTATTTACCGTTTGTTCTATCAATTCATCTTTTATGCATTATTTTAAACTACAAAATTTTGAATTTTAACAATTGATTGATGACGTGGCTATTAATCTTTGATCATTTCGAAATTTTGCAAGCATGAAAAATATACGAAGATAATATAATCTAATGGTAGATTTGTCAATATCAGCATCCAATTAAAAAATATTGAGTGATCTAACATTGCTTAGAGTTACACCAAGTGTAACTTGAACTCAACCCATATATATATATATATATATATATATATATAAGCATTCATATCTTATGACCAAAAAAAAAAAAACCCATAAAACTTATGATATTAATAGGCCTCCTATACGAGAAATTATTAGGTCCACTAGGAGGATTGTTGGAGTAGTCCTCTTAGTCCTTCTAACCAATAAAACATTGTTATTTATGCAAATGTGACATCACATAGTGATTTTTTTTATTTTTAATTCTTGTGTTGATTAGGAATTTGACTCACATTTGCATAAGTGACATTATTTTATTGGTTGAGAAAACCACTTCAACAACATTCCTAATGAACCTAATAACTTCTCCCCCTATACTTACAAATTTGTGTTACTTACCTCCGGCGACCCTATACCCACATTCATTGAGCGGCGGTTTGAAGCGCCAGGAAAAAAAACGTCGAGATAGGAATTTTGACCCTATCCCAGCGCTTTCTGGGGCTATCCCAGCGGTTTTGAAAACGCTGAGATAGCCCCGTTTTTTTGTAGTGTGACAAATCGTTGTCTCATCCACCATTTTTATGTTTTTCACTTTCCCGTAATTTCTTACTCACCAAATCGAGAATGTCCTCCTCACTTCTAGAAAGCCACCAAAAACAAATTATTATTATTATTACTACTATCATCTATCTATATATATATATATAACTGAAACTTCTGAAACTCTCACAATTTTTCACGTCAGCACAATATTTAAATAAAATTATTTTTGTTTAATCCAAAGTTAATAAGGAGTGAAACTCTATCTCTCTAACAAGTTCAACTTAAACTCAAACTCAAACTCATCATTATCATTTTTTTAAAACAAAATTATTTTTGTTTAATCCAAACTTAACAAGGAGTGAAAGTCTATTTCTCTAACAAGTTCAACTTAAACGCAAACTCAAACATTAAAAATTTATCTCCTAATTTGCGAGGTTAATCATGAACACTATAAAAGCAAAGCAAACCTCAATATTTTTTTCTTAAGTCAAGTAGAGGTATGAGCTCTTCTTATATTATTTTATTTTCCTCTACTTGGTTATAAAAATTATATATATATTTTATGGTTTTTCATGTATTTTTTAAAAAGTAATTTTCATATATGAATCACCAAACTCTTTTTAACCGTTTTTTACAAGATAAAAAAGCTTGCAATAATTGAAATTATTCTTTCGAATGTAACCCATCTTTCTCTTATATTTTTCTATTGTTTAGTCATATATATTTTGTTTTGTTTCAATAATTTTTAAGCAGTGAATTGTCTGATTCTTTAATATTTTTTGGTCTTTCAGAAGTTTTAATATCTAAATTTTTGAGTTATTTTTTTTGCAGTACCTGAAATTGTCTAACAAATTTTTTGTAAGTCATTGTACATTCAAGCAACGACTTCTTCATCAAATTGTAACACAAATTGAAGTCATACAAGAGCAAATCATGCAATGGTGTAGTTTTTAAAATTTTTTTATAATATTATTTTAGTTTACCTCACAAATAGGTAGGTTCCTGTATATAGTATGAGTTAGTGACTAGTTGTTATTATTATTATTATTATTATTATTATTTCACCCTTGCAAACTTTCTCAATTCTCACCATCAAACAAATATAGACCATAAAAAAAATCTCGATGAATATTATTGATGATAGAATCAATGTATAAAGCAAAGAGTCAATAAAGTCTCAAGACACAGAAGAGAGAAATGCATAACTACAAAACACATGAACCCAATCTTTTTTTCTTTTTTCTTTTTTTAATCTTAATTATTATCCATTTTATGTTATGTTTTCAAATTAAAATATGTTTTTCTAATAGCAAATGTAGAGGTGATTATGGAAACCTAATAGACTAGAATTCAGACGAGCAAAGTGTTAAATTTCAAACTACAAGTAAACAACTTAAATTTGAGTCAAACTACAAACAGATAAATTATAATCAGACATTTCTTCTTTCTTCCCCGTTCAACACCCCCTACCTTTTTCTCTCTTCTTCAATTCCATTTGAATTGCACAAAAGAAACTAACAGAGACAAATACCTCAAACACCTCAACGAGTTTCTCCAACAAATTGTCCAAGCTCATCATTAAAAACACCCATTTCATTCCCACAATCAAAGTCAACATCTTAATTAAAAAATAAATTAAAAAATTTGATAGGGTAAAAAGAGTAAAAGGATTAAAAAGTTAAAAAGTGAGAAATGTTTTTTTACTCAACCAACGTCTTTTACATCTCGCATGGGATGGTAATTGCATGTACTAGATTCAGATCCTTGTTTGTTATATCTGCTAAACTATAACAATATTAAAATTGATTTATAAGAAAATCCAGCCCAGCCCAAGAAGAGCCCAACCACTCATAACATAAAAAAAAATAAAAAAGTTGTTTTGAGCCGAATCCAATCGAGCGGCCCAAATTGCCTCAACTGACCATACCAAAGTCACAAAAGCGGAGCAAAAAACAAAAAAAAAAAAACAAAATCGGCCAGTGGAAACCAAAAGATAATTATTATATTCTTTATGAACACAGTTTGTATTTTAGTGATTAATTAGCTAATATTACGTGGAAAAGCAAATTGAGAAAAACGAAATCAAGAATAGCCAAATAGGTTCCATGAAATAGTGTATTACAATACAAACCAAAGGAGGGATCGTACATCCCATAATCAAAACGACATAGAAATATGGTTTAAGCAGAAGTCATTGACCAATAATAGCAAGCCATTGATCTAAATTAACTTTGACATGGAAAATAAATACTAACATAAATGGTTGAATGTCACCACCCTATAATTTATGGCCAACACGAGCCTCGGAAATATTATTCCATCAAGGGCCATTGCTACAAAACAGAAAATAACATGAATTAATTAATAACGCAACAATTGTATGGCTAATAGAATTAGGGAAGAATGAAACAACTCTAATTATTTTCTTGCAACAACATGAACAAACACCAATTATATTCCATTAGTGTTAATGAACAGTAACCTGCGGACTTGACATTCCTAATACCGATTGATATTCTTTTCTTTTTGCTTCTACATTTTTTTTCTCCTCAATTTTATATTGATGTTATTATTATTACTTTTTACTTACAAGGAAGTGAACAATTTGTATGTCCATTAATAAAATTTTAAAAAAAGAGACTTAACATACCTAGTTCATTCTTCTTCCGTTTTGCTTCTTAAGTTTAAGAAATTTGTCTCTAACTGCATTCATTTCATTGACGACAACATTTGTAGGAATCCGCTCATTTGGTGATGTTTTAGAACACAATAATCCAATTTGGAACGCTGATATCAAGCAATCTTTTATTCTGCTACTGACATTGACATTGAGATCTTTAATTATTTGTTTTTCTTCTATGTCATCATCAACATCTTCTTCATCCTCCTCAAAGAACATTGATGAATCAACATAATCCATGATATGTTCGGGCAGAGCCATTGCAGTGAATTGGTGAATGCTCATACCATCTTTGAACTTTATAGTGGCGTTTGCCAAATGCCACTATAGGCCCTACCCAATGCCCCCCCCCCCCCCCAAAAAAAAGCCTATAATGGCGTTTGTCAAATGCTACTATAGGTCCTGGACTTACGAGGCCCTATAGTGGCATTTGACAAACGCCACTATAGGCCATTGAAAACGCCGCTATAGACCTTTTTTTTAAAACGCCATTATAGGACTCTCCAAACGCCACTATAGAACCAGTTTTTTGTAGTGATAGGAAATCTTACTTACCTCACAGGAATCAACCTAGAAAACAACAGCATCTACGGTGAAATTCCTCAAGAAGTGGGATGTTTACAACACCTGCTACATCTCAATTTGAGTGGGAATTCCTTTGGTGGTAAAATTCCGACTAATCTAAGCTACTATACATAACTTGGAGTGCTTGATGCCACTTACAACAATCTTATTGGGCAGATTCCAGACCACCCCAGCTCATTGTCAAAGTTGGTGTATCTATTACTTGGTATGAACAACCTTGCAGAAGTATCCCAGCTTGGACAGGAAACATTTCTTCTTTGCGTGCTCTTAGTCTTATTCAAAACAATTTTCAAGGAAGCATACCTAGTGAACTTAGTCGTCTAACAGGCTTGACATTTTTTCAGCTTGCTTTGAATAATTTGATCGATACCATCCCTCCTTTGATCTTTAATATTTCATCCATACAATTTTTCTCCTTACAAAGAATCAACTACATGGAAGCCTTCCACCAAATGTTGGTCTTACTCTTCCAAAATTGAAAATCTTTCTTGGCTATGGCAACAATTTCACGGGACCTATTCCCGTGTCATTGTCAAATACTTCTCAACTTCAATTTCTTGACTTAGGTCAAAATGGTCTGACGGGGACAGTGCCTCAAAATCTAGGAAGGTTGCAAGGCTTGGTCAGACTTAATCTTAATAGGAATAGACTTGGAAATGGGAAAGATGGTGACTTGAATTTTCTCAGTTTCTTTATTAATTGTACTCATTTGGAGGACTTGGCTCTCAGTTTTAATTATTTTGGTGGAGTATTGCCCAGCTCCATAACCAATCTTTCCACCCAACTAACACATCTTATTATGGCTGGGAATATGATCCGTGGTGGCATCCCTATGGGAATTAGGAACCTTGTTAACTTAGAAATACTAGCACTGTGTTATAACAATTTGGGAGGTACTCTCCCAAATGTTCTTGGGAAGCTACAAAAGTTACAAGCATTATATTTGAATGATAACAAATTTTTTGGGTCAATCCCTTCCTCCTTGGGTAACTTAACTGCATTGATAATGCTCGATATGGAGAACAACAGATTTGAGGGAAGAATACCCCTAAGCCTAGGAAACTGCCAACATTTGCTTTCACTAAACATTTCTAATAACAATTTCACTGGCACCATTCCAAAACAAGTTATTGGTCTATCTTCCCTCTCAATTTATTTGGACATATCTAAAAATTTTTTGGTAGGTGCACTGTTAACTTAGAAGTGGGCAACTTAATACATCTCTCTGAATTATATCTCTCAAATAATAGATTATCAGGCAAAATTCCCACCACCCTTGATACTTGTCATAGTTTGGAGCGCTTGTATTTAGAGGGTAATTCATTCCAAGGAACAATACCTCAATCTTTGAAGAAGTTAAGAGGTTTAGAAGAAATAGATCTTTCGCGGAATAACTTCTTCGAGAATATTCCTAAATTTCTCGGAAAGCTTATGTCACTTAAGCATCTTAATATTTCTTATAACGATTTGGAGGGCGAAGTTCCAAGTGAGGGGATTTATGAAAATGCAAGCCAGATTTCAATCTTTGGAAATAATAGGCTATGTGGTGGTGTCCAAGAATTACATTTACCTACATGCGCTAGGAAAAATCTTCGTTCATCTAGAAAGCTTCTTGCACTCAAAATAGTATTTCCTGTTACTAGTATGGTCATATTTGTACTTGTTCTATTATATTTTTACCTTAAATGTTTTAATGTGAAAAATTCAAGAGAGAAAGCATTAACTACATCTTCCTTTGAAGATAGGAAGTTGCGTGTCTCATATGCAGAACTACTAAAATCAACGAATGGATTTTCAAAAAAAAAAAATTGACTGGTTCAGGTAGCTTTGGCTCAGTATACAAAGGAATTCTTTCTGGAAATGGAGCAATTGTTGTTGTTAAAGTGTTGAATCTTCAACAAAAAGGGGCATCCAAAAGTTTTATTAACGAATGCAATGTTTTGAGAAGTATACGTCATCGTAATCTCCTTAAGATTATCTCTGCTTGCTCAAGCACTGATCATGAAGGGAATGACTTTAAAAGTCTAATTTTTGAGTTTATGTGCAATGGAAGTCTAGAACAATGGCTGCATTCTAAAAATGATGAGCAACATCAGAGCAAGAGATTGAGATTTATTCAGAAACTGAACATTGCTGTTGATGTTGCCTATGCATTAGAATATCTTCATCACTATTGCCAAACCCCAATTGTTCATTGCGATCTAAAACCAAGTAATATACTCCTTGATGAAGATATGGTAGCCCATGTTGGTGATTTTGGATTGGTGAATTTCCTCTTTGAAGCCTCAAACAATCCCTCCAAATCTCAAACCTTGTCACTTGGGCTCAAAGGTTCCATTGAATACATTCCTCCAGGTAATTTTTCAAGTACATGAAGCACACTTCATTTTTTGTATATCATTTTGCATCGATATTAAACTAAAGTAGAGATTCTTTAAAAAAGTAATTCTACACTCAAGTTTGACACCAATTTTAGTGAAGAAAAATGTTTGGTAGCTTTGGCTAGTTGAAAGGACCAAAAAAAACTTTTTGATTTTTCTAAAAAACACACATACAAAAAAAAAAAAAAAAAAAAAAAACCACATATCCACAAAATTTTACGAAGGGCTATACGTGCCAACAATGCATAATGCATTATGGTTAAATTTCAAGCACATAGGACTATTATTTGTTATTACTTATGTATTGATGAATTGTAGAGTATGGGATGGGTGGTCAAGTTTCAATGCTAGGAGATATTTACAGCTATGGGATACTCTTGCTGGACCCAATCGAAAAAAAAAAAAAAAAAAAAAAACTGAACGGTTCTAGCGTAAACAAAATTATGGAATATGCCAAGAATATTCTTTGGCATATTCCATAATATTTGAATATAATATATATATATATATATATTTAAATGTATTTATTATTATATATTTATATTTAAATGAGAGATGTTACGTTCACAACATTTTTACAAAAACTCATAAGTGTTTAGTTATTATTGGTTTAAATTTGAACTTAACACTAAGATTACTTTTTTACCCCAACAATAACAACTGGTAATAACCTACCATTTAAGATTTGTTGTAAAAACATTTTAAAAATATTGTGGACATATCATTTGTCTTTATATATATATTTTATATATGAGAGATGTTACGTTCTCAACATTTTCACAACAAATCATAGGTGATTAGTTGTTATTAGTTCAAATTTGAACCTAACACTAAGATTACTTTTTTGCCCTAACAATAACAACCAATAACAACCTGCCACTTAAAATTTATTGTAAAAATGTTATTAATATATCATTTTTCTTTTTATATATATATATATATATATATATATAAATTAAAAAAAAAACATTAAAATCCCCCACCTACCCCCACTCTCCCATATTTCTCTCTTATCTCCACGCCAAGCCACAGCTTCCATTATCTTTTGTTTTTGCTTTTTTTTTTTTTTTTTTTTTTTTTTTTTTTTTTTTTTTCCTTGTCTCTCCAGGCCAAGCCTCAGCTTCCTTTCTCTTTTGTTTTTTTTTCCTTTCTTTCTTTCTTTCTTTTTCTCCCTTGTCTCTCCGTCTCTGCTTCCTTTCTCTTTTGTTTTTTTTTTTCTTTCTTTCTTTTTCTCCCTTGTCTCTCCACACCAAGTCTCAGATTTCATTTCTCTTTTTTCTTTTTTCTTTCTTTCTTTCTTTTTTTCTCTTGTCTCCACTCCTCCATCTTTCTTCTTTTCTTTTTCTTTCACTCTTCTTTCACTTTAATGTTTGTGGGTTTTGGATTTGCAGATAGTGTTGTAGCTTACTGATTTTGTTCAAATTTGTAAATGGTGTTTGATGCTATTGGTTGTATAGTTGCAGGTAAGCAATTTTTTTTTTAAATTTATGATTGTTTTGGTCTATTTATTTTTTGATAATAGTCTTGTTCTATTTATTGATAGGTCTATCTCAAGTGTGATAATATCTTTGTTAATAGAACCAAAAAAGTAGAGTGCTAGAAATTCAAAATCAATTTGATGAATTTTTTTTTTTTTTTTTGCAGGTTGGTCTATGGTGGCTGAGTGTGTTGGGGTGGAGTTTCTATTTATTTATTTTTTTTTAATTTTTCGATGTGAATGTTGTGTTTGATTTTGAAATTTTTAGGTGGGTTTGTGTTTCATTTTGAATTCGTTGGGGCAGCTAGCTATAATATTTGAATATCGCTTTATTTATGTTTTTTGTTTTGTATCTTTTAATTTAATTAAAATTGTAATTTTAATTTAATTACAATCTTAATTCAATTAAAAAAAATTCACATAAAAAAAAACTTTTGATTACCAAAAATTAATTTTTGGTAATCAAATTTTTTTTTGGTGGTTTTTTTTGCTATAGTGGCATTTGTAAGTCTATAGTGGCGTTTGTGAAACGCCAATATAGGTCTTCCCTATAGCGGCGTTTACAAACACCAAACGCCACTATAGCCTTTTTTTCAAAAATAAAAAAATTGGTCTATAGTGGCGTTTACAAACGCCACTATAGGGTATACCTATAGTGACATTTTTGAGAAACGCCACTATAGGTCTATAGTGGGGGTACAATAGTGGCATTTGTAAACGCCGCTATAGCAAATGCCACTATAGGTCAAATGGGCCTATAGTGGCGTTTTTAGTATCTATAGTGGCGTTTCCAAAACTATGACCCGTTTACTGGAAGGGCTACATGTAACACCTAACCAGTTGCAGAAATGTTTGGTGTCATTCCAAGAGCTCATGATTTGAAGTGGGTCTTTATTGATCCGATTCTTGAAATCAAGTAATGCCATGCAATCAGTCTCGTTTGCAAAAGCGGGAATTGTAGCAGATTTCAAACATGTGCTCATGCACATTAGAAGAATCCCCTGAAAGAATATTAGCAAAACCCAATTGTAACACAGCCAAGAGTACGTCATTTTCTTGGAGTTGCAAGTTTGAAAGGAAGGACAAAATCTGATACCAGAGTTTGCTTTCTGTGGAATACAAAAATTCAATTAGAGTTGATAGAAATATATTTTAGTAGGACACAGCTCTATGTGGAAATTCATTTTCTCACATGAGCATAAATAAGAATGATCCAGAAGAGAAGGCTTTTGGCCTATAAGAAATGGCCATATTTGTTAGTTCTGTTAAATAAAACTAGTCCCAAGTAGAATTCAAGTGTTGTTGTCCCGCTAGTAATTATGATTCTGTCAAAAGTTTTTGTTTGTTGGTTTGTTTGTTTTTTTTTTTTTTTTTTTTGTAAAACTAGTGATAGGCCAGTGCGTTGCATTTTTTTTTTTTTTTAAATATTTGTTTTATAAATTAGTATTATTATTATTATTGTAATGCATGGAAACTCAAAAGTCTTGCTATATAAAATATTAGTTAAAAGTAACAATTTAACAAAAACATAATCATAATCCTGGGAAAAAAATTGTAAGTTTTGCTTCCAATCGTTGCTAATCAATAAACATTATTAGTGAAACAATGAATAAAATTTATTTTCTATTATTTGAGTTAATAATATTACATAAAAATTCCACTGAAATCTCTTAATTTATTAACATTATTTATCTAACACTTAGAAAGATTATTATATAAAATTTGAGACTATACTATATTATATATATATATATATAATATTTATATCATTCTTAATGTAAAGGAAAGAAAAATACGGGAGATTAAAATTTATTTGAAAATGAGATAATAATTAGGAGGTAAATAAAACATCTAAAACAATTTTTTCCTTTAAATGTAGAGTGTTAATTTTTACCATATATGTTTTTAATGAGTTTCAATGAGAATAAAAAAAATATATGTACCCATTTTTTAGGAGATTGCATTTGCATAAAAATGGAGATAAAGCTTTTTATTTAAAACATGAAAGGAAAAATTGTATAATTTAAGGATAAATATAAAAAATTCTTACCCAAATATTGGATACAAAAATGTTGACATAACTATTAGATACTTTCATATATATAATGAATTCCACAATCATAAAAATACTAATAAATATTTAAAATACAATTGGACAAAAGTTATACAAAATAACAAAATTGAATATCACCTACTAATTAACATCAAAATAATAGCAACAATTTCTAAACAATAAAAATACATACATCAATCTTTTGTCTTAAATATTGTTCAGTTTTTAATTCCATATACAAGAAAAAAAAAAAAAAAACAATATGTAAAATGAAAAGTATTAAAGCAAATCAGAGAATAAGGTTGGAAATTAATATATTATAGATGTGCGTGTGTGTGTGTGGGAGAGAGAGAGAGAGAGAGAGAGAGAGAGAGAGAGAGAGAGAGAGAGAGAGAGAGAGAGAGAGAGAGAGGGACCTCCGATAGTGGAGAACAAAAACAAAATACAATTGTAAAACAAAAATTTCATCAAAATTTCTAAGCTTGATGGTTATTATAAGAGGAATAAAAAGAGAATGTATTTTTTTTTTTTTTTTAAGTATGGGCTGTGAGGGGGATGAGGAAGATGAAAGGTTGGGGAAGAGGATGAAATACATGTAGATGATAGAAGTAAATATAATTATAATTGCTAAAATAATGATGTTAT
Source organism: Lithocarpus polystachyus (assembly GCA_033629205.1). Taxonomy (NCBI): domain Eukaryota; kingdom Viridiplantae; phylum Streptophyta; class Magnoliopsida; order Fagales; family Fagaceae; genus Lithocarpus; species Lithocarpus polystachyus. The sequence continues at coordinate 41,487,439 of CM066168.1, forward strand.
ATAAAAGTAAAAACACTTCATGTTAATATATAAATATATAAATATATATATATATATATAAAGAAACATCAAAAGCTAAAATTTAGGAGAATGTTGTAGACATTTTATTGTTTTATTTATTTATTTATAGAAAATAGATAGATAGACATTTTGTTGTTACATGAGAACAATTTTAATTTCACGTTTAAAAAAAAATGACTTCTAGGCTTCTTTTCTAATTGTGATGTATTTAATTATGGTTCCAAAATTCCTATCAATTCCTATAAAAAAAATTATAGTTCCAAAATAAGTTTCTTAAGATAATCACAAAATTGTTTCCAACAAAAAAAAAAAAAAAAATCTTTTAATTGTGCAATGACTATGCAAGAAAATATTTTTTTTTTTTCATTTTGCAATGACTTATATATTCATGTTATGGAAATATATCTATGCATCACTTGAATATAAGTTTTATATCATTTATTTGTATGAAATTGTTACCAATATTTGTTTCTCAATGTATAAAACCCAATATCTAATTATATTACACATATATTACTCAATTAAAGAATTTTTTCAACAAATTATATTTTAAAAAAAATAATTGAATAGTCTTTGAATGGGAATGGTTAGGAAAATATATAGACAAATGACAAATTAAGAATTAGTGGTCATAAATAATAATATGAATGTGAACTTAAATATCATACTAAGGAAATGTATTTAATTAATTTAATATTTTAATTATATGCCATGTGTCTAGTATTATGGCTATTACACTGACATGTACAAATAATATTTTAACATGTGGCATTGTTTGTCCAATTATACCAATTAAATATAAAAGTTGCTGCATGTCATTGTCGTATGCTTTGAAAATGAATAAATATGATATCGTAACATGTATCCACCAGTTTTAGAATCCAACTTTTATAATGTTTTATAGATAGATAGATAAATAGTTTGATATCCTAATTCAATAGAGATTGTGAGGACGCGAGGTTAAAAAAATAAGCAACTTCAAGTCAGGTTTTTCTTATTATAATTGAGCTAGTCAAGGATCTACGATTCTAAGAATATATACTTATTTTATAATAGGATATTATATATTATAATTTATTTATTAATTAAAATATTTGTAAGATTATATATTAAAATTCATTAATAACAAAGTATTTTTCTTATAAAACATTTCATTTTAGGTGTACTAAACTATTAATATTTTTTTAAAGTTTATTTTGCCCTTTACAAAACCAAGGGCAAGGATCATTTTTGGTTTCACTAAAATAAATAATGTCATATTACCTTCTATTTTGTTTAAGATTTTATCTACTCATGAGCTAATTTGTTAGTTATTGAATATTGTAGGGATTAAGTTTTTCCAATCATGAAAGTTGGAAAGGAAAGAGAAAAGTAGAATTTTTCATGATTCAAAAACTTCAACTTGTAACCCTCTATTTTAAAATTTTCTTTAATTACAAACCGCTACATTATGATTTAATATTATAGCTATGTATCTTATGAAGTAAACAAAAGTATGATCATGATCTTTCCTATTGAATACATTACTTATCTCGATACATTCATAAATAACAACCAAATCAATATATACCCATATAAAAGATGCCTTGTAAACAAAAGACAAAATGACATATTAGGAAATTTTGCTCAACAATTATTAGCTGTACCAATTAAGAAAAAAACTTGCTTTTGATAACCTATTAATATTACTTTCTTCATAGAAATTGCAAAATTTTCCACACTAAAAGTCTATCAAATAAAGCAATAAGAAAAATCTCATAATTAAGCTTCTATATGCATCATTATGTGTGTGTGTGTGTGTGTATAAATGAAAGTTTAATTGTAAAAGCCAAAATATGCCACTTATCTGATTATTTTTGTTTGACTAACTATTGTGTTTTTCTGAATAACAACCACTAAAAAGTACTATAAAAAAACAACTATTGAGAGTATTTTCTCTACAGAAGTTACAAATTTCTCCATCCAAAAGGATAAAATAAAATAGAACTTAGCAAAGCCTCAAAGTTCAAGTTCTAAATGGATCACTAAAAAAAGAAACTAAAATTCTCACTTTCAAAATAACTAATTATTAACCTAAACTCAAATCACATCAAAGTGACATAGAAAAAGAACTCGTGGTTGGGAATTGAAGCACTAAAACACATAAATGCATAAGCCAAAATAGATTTACTAAAAAAATGTGATTTGACAATTAAATCAACAATAACAAAAAAGAATCATTTGAGGAAAAAATGTGGTAAAAAAAGGATTAGGTGAGAGAGGTGTGAAGAAAGTTATTCAAAATTTATATGAAAAATAAGAGAGAAGAGAGGATTGAAGGAGATGAGAGTTTGGGCAAAGTAAAAATCTAGAAGTTAAAAAGATATAAAAGATATAAAAGAGAAAAAATAAGAATGCATAATTGATATGAAATAAAAAATTTAAGGATGCATGAAGGAAATGAAATGGAAAATTTAAAAAGACAATGGTTAGAGAAGTTGAAAGATTGAACTATAAAGACAATGGTTGTGAGTTCCAATTTGCTCAATTGTTAAAGTCTCTTGTTCTTAAAAAAGAAATTTGGGATTTGCTCCTCAACTACATAAAAAACCAATTGTTGTCTTGATCTAAAGATAAATAGCAATGATCAAGAGTTGATGTTATAAGTTAAAATTTTGTAATAAAAAAGAAAAAAGGAAAAAGAAGGCAATGGTTGAAAGAGATAAAAGGTTGCGTAAAAGTGAAAATTTCAAAGAGAGAGAGAGAGAGAGAGAGAGAGAGAGAGAGAGAGAGAGATGTTGATGAGGTGGCGCAACAAAAGCTTAGCAAAATTTATTGCAAGGCTTCCGTTATTAGATATTATATAGTATAGATTAGAAGACTCAAAATATAATGTGCTTTTAGTATATATGGGTGTGTAAAGTCAATAAATTTGATCACTCACCTTTTTTTATTTTTATTTTATTTTATACAAGATAGAAATTCTACTCTAAACTAATCTAAGTGTATATGCGTGTGAAAATTTTATTTTGAAGACTTGAACCCCGGCCCTTACCCCCATACTCCACAAACACTTATACTGATAGTGATCACTGCAATTTAAGTCCTATGAAGTTTGACCTTGAAATGTTACTCGATATCTTTGAACTGAATAATGAAGGGTCTTAATTTAAAGTAGTAGGCTGGTGTTTTTATCTCAATCTAAATTAAACAAAAGCCATAGGAACAATTCCTACCTTAATTTTAGGGAGTAGGAGTGGCTTTAATTTTGAGTGAGCAAGAGTGTTTTTGGGGATTTACTCTGTTTTGACTGAGTCAACAACTCAACATGATCTTTATAAGTGTATGTGTTTTTCCCATATGATGAGCTTTTATTTATTGGCAACTAATAGTACTTGATTTGGAATCTTTGATAAAAGCTTTATAGTTCAATTGACATTTCCTAGTATTTTTAACAAAGATGTCCAAACTTCAAATCCCTCATCTTCAACTTCATTATAAAATAAAAAATTGGAATTTTTGTTTAAAATGTAATACGATTTAATTATGAATTATGAAATTGAATTTCATCTTTCTTTTAAATAAAACTAGTCAATATGCAATGCGAAATGTGTGTATGCTATTAGTACACTTTGAATATTTTTAATAAGAGATTATTTTTATAGGTCAAGTATAATTATCATTATGTATTATAATTTTTATGAAATTAATTGATTTTATTACATGTCTTCGATTATATTTGGAAAATTTGACCAAACTAGTTATGTTTGATATGAATAATGTCTACTTTGAGTCCGTTTAGCATTAAAATGATAATTTAGGCTCAATCAACTTTAGATTATTTTTAATTAGATTGTTTAAGTTCAGTTCATTTCAAATTATCTTGCTTAGATTTAGTTCACTTTAAACCATTTTACTACGAATAATTGACAATGGAGTAGAACTTAGCACTAATTAGTTTCTTAGCAGCTACAGTAATTTTTTTATTTCCATGTTTCATTGTTATTTGCATATTCGACAAAGATTCCTCTTGATCTAGGTGTATTCAAACCCCTACCCTAATCCACAAAATCATATTTTACCTCAAACCATAATTTTATCTCAAACCATAATTTTGAATTAGTTGCATTCAACATAAAAGGCCAAACTGAATAAAATTGATTTCTAATCAAACATTTTGTTTATCGACTTCTAGGGCTTTGGCAAGGAATGTTATATGTTAGACCAAACACTTACCTCTTGCACCAAAAGCTATAGTTAATAGTAATGGAATAATTTCATTCTATTAAAGGGTGATAATCTAATGCTAACAAGTTGATTGAGACTAAGGGCTCAATCTGGCCTAAGCCTCTGTAGGATGTTGGACTTGGCCCACCAAGCCTCTGCCTAACATTATATTAATGGGAATATATATCATGATAAATACATGAAATAAATTGGTGAGTGATCTAACTATTTCTTTGGGAGTTTATATTCCCTAAAATTGTTTGTTTAAGGAACTATCAAGTTCAAATAGTATGAGATAGTGCCGATCCTCCAAAATCAAGTTTGATAATCAAGGCCAAAAAGATTGGTAATTCTATCGGAGTCTAGAGGCAGTGAAACAGTAATACTTTGGAGAGTTTTGTTTTGTTTTGTTTTGCTAAACAGTAAATATTTTGGAGAGTTTTTTTGTTTTTGTTGTTGTTGTTGTAGCTAAACAGTAATATTTTGGAGAGTAGCTCTATTAATAAATGTGATACTTTGATATATGTATTATAAAGCAAAGGAGGGATAATATACGTACCGGTCAGACCGTAATGGCTTAGACTAGTTAAGAAGTTTCTAAGTCCCAACAGTACTGATGATGACCAAGCTATATCAAAGCCAAAAAGATAAGGAAGTTGCAGTGAAGCAACTTGGAGATTCAACTAAGGCAGCTAAGAAATTAATTGCAGAACAATTAGAGTTGAAGTCATCCAAGCAATTTGAACAAGAACAGCCTTCAGGGACTCAAGCTTCAAGTTGCCAAGTGAAGAACATAAAGTTACTACATAAACGACAGTGTAGCATTTGTTCTGTAAATGAAACTTGTACTTAACGACCTGTAGTCTAGAGTTAGTTTTCATTTCACACGTATAACAGTTAGTGATTATTGTGACAGCTAGGATTAGTTGTTAAGTCAGTTACAGAGTATGTATTTTAGCTTTGTATATATAGTTTTCATCAATCAATCAATGAAATCAAGAAATCAGTTTTACCAAATTCTTATTTTTCACATGGTATCAGAGAAAAATTCTCTCTAGAAGATTTTGAAATTCTAGGGTTCCATCAATTTGGGTTTTCTCTACTGGTTTCTTTTTCTTCTTCTTCTTCAATTCTTCTCCTTCTGACGCCATTGTTGATCTCTGCAAAGCTTTCTTAAGCTCTTTCAATGGCTACTGCAACAGCTAACACTTCATCCGAAACTTCATCTCCACCACATGATTCATACAATCCTAATGACCCTCTGTTTTTACATCACGGAGAAAATCTTGGTGCTGTGCTCACTTTTCAACCATTAATTGGGAGTGAGATCTATCCTGCTTGGGCGAGATCTGTGAGAAAATCACTCATTGCCAAAAACAAGTTAGGATTCATAGATGGTTCTTTAACAATCTCATCACCATTGGTGGATTCACCTTCAGCTGTCCAAGCTTGGATCCGTGCTGACAATATGGTAGGCACTTGGATCATCAATTCTGTTTCTCCCAAACTTCAAGCAAGTATCATATACAGAGACACGCCCTCGAGATTTGGACTGATCTCAAAGACACGTTTTGCCAAGGCAATGGACCTAAGGTGTTTAATTTACAGAAGCAAATCGCTGAGCTTCACCAAGGAGGGCAGTCAATCACTGACTATTTCACACAGTTGAAGGTACTATGGGATCAGTTGCAGAATTTCAGTCCTTTTCCTTTGTGCACATGTGGAAAGTGTGTCTGTGGCATCAATCAAAGGCTTGCTAATCTTCAGGAAAAAGAAGTTGTAATGAAGTTCCTTATGGGACTTAATGAATCTTTCTCTTAAGTAAAGACTCAGATACTTCTCATGGATCCACTCCCTTCAGTTAACAAAGCCTATTCCTTGTTCATTCAAGAAGAGATGCAAAGGTCTGTTGGTAGCACACTCAAGGTGGACTCAACTGCCTTAGCCACTAAATCACAGAATCTTACTACTTTTGGTCATAATGGTAAAGGAAAGGAGAGACCTTTGTGCACTCACTATGGGAAATTGGGGCATACAGTTGATAAATGTTACAAATTGCGTGATTTTCCTCCTGGTTTTAAGTTCAAGAACAATAAGAATGCCTTAGCTCATCAGGTTTCATCAAATCTTGCGCTAGTTCAAGGCAGTGTTCCTTTTACCTCTGTAAATTGCAATTCGGCAGTTGGCACCTCTCATGCTCCATCCTTCACTCATGATCAGTATCAACAACTTCTTACCTTGATTGGTTCATGTTTTACTCAGCAAGTTCCAAAAGGTCCAGATTCTCATGTGGCCAATGCAGTGACTTTCCCATTAAATACAGTTGCAGGTAACTTAATCAATCTCAAACACTCAGTGTTTTCTGCTAAAATTGTCAATAGAAGGGCTTATGGAGTTAATACTTGGGTGATTGATACTGGTGCTAGTGATCACATTGTAAGTTCCATGCATTTGCTAACTTCTTATACTGCAATTTCACACACTATGGTTGAATTGCCTAATGGGGAAGCTGCTGTTGTCACGCATATTGGAACTATCCAACTGTCATCCTATATTACTCTTACAAATGTACTTTGTGTACCCTCTTTCACCTTCAATCTTTTATCCATTAGTGCTTTAACTAAATCACAACCTTTGTGTGTTGTTTTTCTATCAAAATTTTGCTTTATACAGGACCTTATCTACTGGAGAACGATTGGAATGGGACAAATGCATGATGGTTTATATCTGTTACAGGACTCTAGCTTATCTCAGGCCATTACATCCCTCACTGACTTTCTCTCTACGCAGAACTTCAAGTCATTTACTGGTTCTTGTTCATCCACTCTTCAAAATAATCTGTTTTCTCTTTGGCATTCAAGATTAGGACACCCTTCTGATGTAAAAGTTCATTCTCTCAGTCATGTTTTACCTTTTCTTCACAATTGTTGTAATAAATCTTGTACTGTTTGCCCATTGGCCAAACAAAAGAGACTTCCTTTTCCTTTTGATAATAAAAGATCTTCTCATTCTTTTGATCTTGTGCATATGGATGTTTGGGGACCCTTTTCTGTTTTAACTTCTGAAGGTTATAGATTCTTTCTCACCATTGTTGATGATGCAACTAGGGTTACTGGGGTTTTTCTTTTAAAGACTAAATCTGATGTTAGACCTATTATTGTTTCTTTCTATAACATGGTTCTTACTCAATTTAGCACTAAAATAAAATCCATCAGATCTGATAATGCCCTTGAGTTTCATATGCCTGACTTTTATAGTTCAAATGGCATAATTCACCAGCAAAGTTGTGTTTACACTCCACAACAAAACTCTATTGTGGAGAGGAAACACCAACATATTCTTGCTACTGCTAGGGCCTTACAAATCCAATCTAATGTGCCCTTGTCTTTTTGGGGTGACTGTGTACTCACAGCAGTCTATTTGATCAATCGACTCCCTTCTCCACTTCTAAACAACAAAACCCCTTTTGAACTTCTTTTTAATACAGCCCCATCATACTCTTCCCTTAGAGTCTTTGGTTGTCTTTGCTATGCTACAAATACCAATCCTAATAAGCATAAGTTTTCTCCTAGAGCTAGAAAGTCTGTTTTCCTAGGCTACCCTTTCAATATCAAAGGCTATAAGCTTTTTGATATTGAATCTCATTCTATTTTTATCTCTAGGGATGTGGTCTTTCATGAAAATGTTTTTCCCTTTTCAAAAGGTACAACTATTAATTCCAGTGACTTGATCCCTTTACCTGTCATTCCTTCCATTCCTTCACCTAGTTTTTCTTATTTTTTGTCAGTTCGTTTAGACCCCTTAAACCCAACAGATTAACCTAGAGAATTAGCCAAGTTATTAACTTAGGTAATTTAATTAAAACTAGGTTAACACAATTAAGCAAAAATAACAAAGCAGCGGAAAATAAACAACACAAAGATCTGATGACCCAGGAAACCACACCAGTAAAAACCTGGGGAGGATTTGACCTAGCTATCCTCAAGGTAAACTGAATCCACTATGAAAGAATCGAAGTTTACACAATAGACTTAGACCACTAACATCTTATTGCTACCCAAGTGTAGGAAACTTACTACCATGACCCCATGATAGCTCCGAGATCCACGGACTCTTTCTTTCCGGAATTCTTCAACAAATCCACAAGCGCACCTGCTTGTATATCTTTGTGTTCTCTTAATTCTGCAACTGTAACGATCTACACAACTCTTGACATTAATCTCAAGTTTGTAAACCCTAAGTGTATGTGAAGGTAAACACCTCTAGATCTCACAGAAAGATTCACAAACACAGCAAAACAGAACTCTAAAAACGTGGCTAGGGTTTTCCCTTATATACTTAGGGCAAAACATAAAACCCTATACATTAAAACGGGCTTGGGCTGAGTTGGAATTTTCTGCAGAAAAACGTTCTGCACGATTTTCGATCGATCGAGTCTAATTTTCGATCGATCGAGTCATACAGAAAGTGAACAGTACTTCTGCATAAAAACTCGATTCCAACTTTACAATAAGACCCATACTTTGAGCAAGTCTAACACACGACTAAACATTGTTTTGATCATGGTTTGCCAACATACAAATTGAAGTTCTAAATACATTAGTTCCTAATCTTTAGAACCTAACAAACTCCCCCTTTGGCAATCCGTGACAAAACACAGACTTAACAAAAAGCTCAAAGTTACAAATTGAAATAGCCCATTACAATAAAAATAGCCACTTAACAATTCAACCTAAACTACTATCTAACAGTTGCAAGGTAGACAGCAGCTCGACTGAAAGCAACCTGTATATTCCTGTAACACTTAACAAACACATAAACGCATGTGTGGAAAAAAACAGGAAATACATAAATAAAAATTTCTTAATTTCACATGACACAAAATAAAGACATATATCATGAATAACATCATCAATATAAATCAATAAGCAGAGTAGTAGCATAGTGAAATAAGAAACAAATACATACAAATGTATCTCAACAAAATAAATCTCCTAAACAAGAGCTAAAAATGAGAATACACAGTGAAGCATCTAGATACAATCTAATAACTCCACAAGCTCCGCAGTATCACTACCAAGTAAACAAAAAACTCCCCCTAACATGTAAATCTCCACAAAAAATCTCCTAGATACAATGAACAATCTCCTAGATACAATGAACTATGTACTCCCCCTTTTTGTGACGAATTGCCAAAGGGCACTCAACCATCATCAAAAGGTGGAGGAGGAGATCGACGAGAGCTCGCCAAATCCGCTCGTAACGCACGTAGCTCATCAAGGATGTCCTCCAAAAGCTGACCATGAGCCGCCTGAACGGTCACGACAGTATCAAGAGTCCGACGAAGGTCAGAAACCTCATCAAACGGTGGAGGAACATCAGCAGCAGCAGCAACAGCAGGATCAGAAGAAGTCCCAGCTGCATGAGTATCTGTAGAAGAAGAAGGGGGTGGAGTGACATCGGAAGGCTCTACCCTAGAACGCTTAGAGCTAGCTCGACGTTGAGCAGCCCTTTGCCTCAAAAAGGTAGCACCAATAGGAGCGACAACATGTACAGGCTCAGAAGCAGGATACTCACCAAAACCAAGAAAAAGGAGAATCCTATGAATGAAAACAGGAAAAAACAAAGCATGAGCCGCAGAACTAGATCGATGAACCTCGTTCAAAGAACGAAGGAACAGATGCGGAAAACTGATAGGAGCATCAGTGACCAAAGCATACAAAAAGACACACCTCTCAAGAGGAATGGTGTGGACATGCGAAATAGGCCACAAAGAATGACACGCTATCCTAAAGAAAAGATAGTGCAGCTCAGACAGCTCAGCAGAAGTGATCCGAGGATCAGAACCCCACTGGATAGAAGACCCAGTGATGTATGACAAGACGTCATCAAGGGGAGGCGACTCCTCGTAAGGAAAAACAGGATGGTCCACAATGGGCACCCCAAGAGCATCAGACATTACCGAAGGGGTAATGCGATACTCCACACCACGTAACCACACCTTGACCAAGGTGTCGTTATCATAGACATGAATAGAGAGATTCAAATAGAATTCTCTAATCAAGGTGGCAGGAGGAGGAGAATGCTCATACTCGAGCAAAGGTAACCAACCCCGACGCTCAAAGTTACATCGCACCTCAGGATCCAGCTCATCTAAGATAACCCTACGCTCAGCCCAAATCTGATGCCTAAGGTTCAAAGTCTCATAAGTGACTTGGTTTGACTCACTAGGAAACCTCTCAGTGTCAAAAGAAGGAGAAGGATCAGAAGTCCTATGGGCTCTAGTTTTCCTAGGCAAAGTGCTAAGGAAAAGATAGACACAGAAAGAAAGGAGCAAAAAACAATACCAAGGGCAGACTGCAAGTTAGCACATCAAAAAAAATAGAATATAACAATTCTATATAATGCATGAACATAAACATTAAATGATGCATGTACTAAAGCAGTGACATGTTCAATTGTGATCCGAATTAATAAAATTGGCTTGAGCAAGCAATATTTATCAAAAATACCCAATTTGAAAAACCTAATTTTTCAAAACACAACAAATTGATAAATTGATCAGCACAATATTCAATTAACTCAATATAATGATCAAATTAATCAATCCAACAACCCAATTTCATCAATTTCAATCCAATTGAACAAAACCCCAAATTTGCTCAATTTCAAGCCCTAGAATTTCAAATTTCCTTCAAAACACCACAATACTCAAATTAAACCACATGATGTGCTTAGGTAAGGTGTCCCCACAAAAACCCATAAAGAATTTGAGAAAGAACCACTCAAAAACAATCCCAAAAATAGTAAACTCCTAAATGCCGAAAATACCCAAAAAAATGCATGAAAAATGCATGAATTTAGAAAATAAATGCAAAAGGAAGGGTATAAGGGACTTACCAGCTGTGGGAGAGAGAGATTTTGCAAAAGATTCGGAGGAAAACGACAAAAATCCCAAGGAAATCGTTGACTGGTTGGTAGGAAACCAAAAGAAGATTTGAAAAGTTTTGAAAAAGTGAAAAGACACTTGAAAAACTTCTTTAAAAACAGCCGGACCGATTTTCGATCGATCGAATATTACATTCGATCGGTCGAAAACTTATTCGATTGATCCAAAAACAGCTTGGATCGATCGAACCAACCAGAGAGTTTTCTGAGCAATTTAAAACATTTTCGATCGGTCGAAAATTAGTTTCGATCGATCGAAATTCTGGAAAAATCATATTTTTGAAAAACCAAACATTTTAGATCAAAAACTCCTCAAAGCAATAGATTTTAAAAATCAAATGCATGAGTATGAGATGAGATGTTTTCCAAAAACACATGAATTCAACCCAGATTTCCCAAAGCATAATTTTCTCTCAATATATCCAAAAACAAACAACAAACAAGCAAACATGTTTTGCATCAAATTCCCAAAATTCTCAAACATGGTTGGTCAGGCCAAAAACACACACATTATCATGTACACAATTCTAGCAAAGAATAGCTTGTGTAGTGTGTGCAACTAGCATAAGTTTGAGAAACATGTGAGGTGATATACACATAGAGATCAATCACAATTTCTACAAAATCCATCATATGAATTTGAAAGAGACTATCCCTCAAAGAGTTACATCCTATAACTCCCACATCTCCTAGAATAAGAGCTTGCAATCATGTAAGTTTCTTGATTTGCCTCAGTATTCAAATTTATTGATTAGAAACTTAATAAAAGCTGGGATAATGTACACACCAATTTTATTTAGAATTTGTGAGATTATTATAGTCCAATAATGTACACACCAATTTTAATTAGAGGCTACACCTTATGTTCTTTTTGTGCATGTGCTACACTTTCTCGAGCACAAAATCTTACGATATGCACTAAGGTGTTCATGATTGGCTAATAAACAGTGGTGAGATGGTTATTTATGCCTTTCTCAATAAGTTCAAGTCCAACAATCAAAGACATAAGACTTCAAGATCAAGATCATGTGATCAACAAATATAGCATCTTCCCACACAACATGCACAACAAGACTTTAGCTAGTAAAGTGCAATAGAAATAAGTGCATTAAAGCTAAACAAGGTACATACATATGATATGTAATTTTGATTGACCAACATTGTCTACAAATTCAAGGAAAAATAGCAAAACACAATTTGCAAAATTTTTTTTTTATTAAACAAAGAAACAAACATCCTAGAATGAAATGCATGAATGTAATGCAGTGCAAATCCTAGAAACAAAGGTCACAAAAGATTGAGCAATGAAGCACAAGGACCATGAAGTCAAGAATGACTAGGGACAAAGAATCACACCAATGACTTGACGAAGAGTTTCAAACTTTCCTCTATCAAGCGGTTTGGTGAAAATATCAGCATTCTGACGTTCAGTTGGAATATATTCAAGAGCAACAATTTTCCTTTCAACAAGATCCCTAATGAAGTGATATCTAATCTCAATGTGTTTGGTCTTAGAGTGTTGAACAGGATTCTTAGATATATCTATGGCACTAGAGTTATCACAATAAACAACCATGATGTCTTGAGATATACCATAATCACTCAAAAGTTTCTTCATCCATAGAAGCTGAGAACAACAACTCCCAGCAGCAATATATTCTGCCTCAACAGTAGATAGAGAAACAGAATTTTGCTTCTTACTCATCCAAGCAACCAAATTAGCACCAACATAAAAACAACCACCAGTTGTACTTTTTCTATCATCAGCATTACCAGCCCAATCAGAATCAGAAAAACCAGCAAGAGAAAGATTTGACTCTTTACTGTAAAATAGACCATAGTCACAAGTTCCAGCAACATATTTTATGATCCTCTTAACAGCATTTAAGTGAGAGACCTTAGGATTAGACTGAAATCTAGAGCAAACACCCACACTAAACGCAATATCAGGTCTGCTAGCAGTTAAGTACAAAAGACAGCCAATCATGCTTCTATATAGAGTAACATCAACAGACTCACCTGAGGGATCATTTGTTAATTTCACATTAGCAGCCATTGGTGTCCTAGCATGTGCAGCCTTGTCAAGACCAAATCGCTTGACCAAATTTCGTGCGTACTTTGCTTGGTTGATGTAGATTCCATCATCCGTTTGCTTTACCTGCAATCCCAAGAAATAAGTTAGTTCGCCAACCATACTCATCTCAAACATGGCCTTCATTTCATCTGCAAAAGATTGAGCAAGAGAATCATTAGTAGCACCAAAAACAATATCATCAACATAAATTTGAGCAACAACAAAATGTTTCTTATCCTTTCGTATAAACAGAGTGGTGTCAGCAAAACCTCTCTTGAAGCCATGATCCGTGAGATATGCAGTTAATCTATCATACCAAGCCCGTGGAGCTTGTTTCAATCCATAGAGAGCTCTCTTCAACTTGTAGACATCATTAGGCCTGTGAGGATCAATGAAACCTTTTGGTTGTTCAACATATACCTCTTCTTGTATCATGCCATTTAAGAATGCACTCTTGACATCCATTTGATACAGCCTAAAGTTCATGTGACATGCAATAGCCAAAAGAATGCGAATGGATTCCAATCTTGCTACGGGTGCAAAAGTCTCATCAAAATCAATTCCTTCTACTTGTGTGTATCCTTGAGCAACAAGCCTAGATTTATTTCTGATAACAGTTCCATGTTCATCTGACTTGTTCTTGAAGATCCACTTAGTTCCAATAACATTGACTCCCTCAGGTCTAGGAACTAATTCCCACACATCATTTCGAACGAACTGATGAAGTTCTTCATGCATAGAATTGACCCAATCAGCATCTTGGAGAGCTTCATCCACCTTCTTCGGTTCGAATTGGGATAGGTAGCATGAGTGAGTAATCACATTTAAAGCTTTGGATCTCAATCTCATGTTATCATTCAAACTTCCCAAAATATTAGTAGCAGGATGATTCAACCTGACTCTTGATGATGGACCTTTGACCAATGAAGTAGTGGTACCTTTCTGATCTGATGGACTTTGAACTTCTCTCTGTTCTTGTGGAACTCCATGAACTGGTGTTGATGGTTCTGAACTTGATGGCACAGATGCTGTATCATTCAAAACCATTAACTCTTCCTCTGTAGGCTTTCCCACATAGTCTTCAGGTAGAGAATCATCAACTTCCATCATCTTTTCTTGAACTGGAGGTGCATGTGCTGAATGGCCTTCTGAGCTTAATTCATCATTGATCACCACATTTGAGGATTCCATGACTGTTTTAGTTCTCAGATTGTACACTCTGTATGCTCTACTGGTGGAAGAGTATCCCAGAAAATAACCTTTATCACTCTTAGCATCAAACTTCTCCAGGTTCTCTCTATCACGCAGAATGTAACAGTCACTGCCAAATATTCTGAAGTATTTCACTACAGGCTTCTTTCCTCTCCAGAGTTCATAGGGAGTTTGCTTGGAATTTGGTCTGAAATACACCCGATTGAGAGTGTGACATGCAGTATTAACAGCTTCTCCGCAAAAAGATTTAGGCATCTTCTTATTATGAAGCATGACACGAGCCATTTCTTGTACAACTCTATTTTTCCTTTCCACAATTCCATTTTGTTGTGGTGTTTTGGGTGAAGAGAATTCCTGACGGGTGCCTTGATTATCACAAAATGTAGCCAGTTTGGTGTTCTCAAACTCTTTTCCATGATCACTTCTAATTCTGGCTATCACAGTTCCTTTTTCTACTTGCAATTTCTTGCACAGATGAATCATTTTTTCAGGAGCCTCAGCTTTATCTTTCAAAAGTACAACCCATGTGAATCTTGTAAAGTCATCCACAACAACTAGAATGTACTTCTTTCCACCTAAACTCTGAACTCTGGCAGGACCCATGAGATCAATATGCAGCAACTCCAAAGGTCTCGTAGTTTGAACATCAGCTACAGACGGATGTTTGGACTTCACTTGTTTACCCATCTGACATGGTCCACAGATGCATTTTTCAACTTTCTCAAACTTGGGCAACCTAATTACCGCATCACATTTTGAAATCTTCTCTAATTGCTTAAGACTGGCATGTCCCAACCTTTGATGCCATAAGTCAACTTGATTGATTTTAGCACTGAAGCATTTGTTGCTTATACTTGGGGTGATACCATAACAGTTGTCAGCTATTCTCACATCAACACACATACAATCACCCCCTTCATCAAGTATTTCACATTCTTGCTTGGTGAAGAATACATTAAGTCCATTGTCACAAATCTGGCTAATGCTGAGTAAGTTTGCCTTCAACCCATCAACATACCACACATCTTCAAAAACTGGTAGTCTTGGAATGTCCACAGTACCAATGCCTCTAATCACAGATTTACTTCCGTCTCCAAAGGTAACTGTACCAATCTTTCCTTCGAAGAGTGTCTTGAACAAAGCTTTATTTCCTGTCATGTGCCTGGAACAACCACTATCCAAATACCAAAGACAAGAATCACGTGCCTTTAAGGCGGTTAAAGCAGTATAGCACATGTGATTATTTTCATATGTGATTATAGTAAGACACTCAAGAAAAACTTTAACAAAGATTGTAAAGGACAAACACACCAAGTAGATAATATGACAAACTGAAGAGAAGATTTTAGAGAAATCCATAACAATAGGGGTCAAGGATCAGCTTAAAGATCAAAGGATCAAACAAAAAAGCTACCCGCTCTGATACCACTTGTCAGTTCGTTTAGACCCCTTAAACCCAACAGATTAACCTAGAGAATTAGCTAAGTTATTAACTTAGGTAATTTAATTAAAACTAGGTTAACACAATTAAGCAAAAATAACAAAGCAGCGGAAAATAAACAACACAAAGATCTGATGACCCAGGAAACCACACCGGTAAAAACCTGGGGAGGATTTGACCTAGCTATCCTCAAGGTAAACTGAATCCACTATGAAAGAATCGAAGTTTACACAATAGACTTAGACCACTAACATCTTATTGCTACCCAAGTGTAGGAAACTTACTACCATGACCCCATGATAGCTCCGAGATCCACGGACTCCTTCTTTCCGGAATTCTTCAACAAATCCACAAGCGCACCTGCTTGTATATCTTTGTGTTCTCTTGATTCTGCAACTGTAACGATCTACACAACTCTTGACATAAATCTCAAGTTTGTAAACCCTAAGTGTATGTGAAGGTAAACACCTCTAGATCTCACAGAAAGATTCACAAACACAGCAAAACAGAACTCTAAAAACGTGGCTAGGGTTTTCCCTTATATACTTAGGGCAAAACATAAAACCCTATACATTAAAACGGGCTTGGGCTGAGTTGGAATTTTCTGCAGAAAAACGTTCTGCACGATTTTCGATCGATCGAGTCTAATTTTCGATCGATCGAGTCATACAGAAAGTGAACAGTACTTCTGCATAAAAACTCGATTCCAACTTTACAATAAGACCCATACTTTGAGCAAGTCTAACACACGACTAAACATTGTTTTGATCATGGTTTGCCAACATACAAATTGAAGTTCTAAATACATTAGTTCCTAATCTTTAGAACCTAACATTTTTCTTTATCCACTCCTTCCTCAGTTTCTGATGACACTATTATTCAAGTCCATCATGCCTCTGATGAGGACATTCTAGAATTTCTTGATGCACTTGATGCATCTGATACCCTTCCTGTATCTGCTACACCTGAAACTTCTAGTCACTCCCTTGATGCATCTCATACTGATTCTGCACCTGCTGTTCTAAGAAGATCAACTAGAGCTTTTAAACCACCTTCATACCTCCAATCTTATCATTGTAACCAAGTGGCATCTATTCCCATTCCTTCTCACTCCAGCTCAGGTACTTCTTATCCTATCCATAACTATCTCTCTTATGCTAACCTTTCTCTTACATACAAGTCCTTTCGTTGTTCAATTTCCACCATCTCTGAACCCACTTATTATCACCAAGCAATTGGCAATCCCAAGTGGCAGGTAGCCATGGATGCTGAAATTGCAGCATTGGAGGCAAACAATACTTGGACACTAACTTCACTTCCACCAGGCAAGAAGCCTATTGGGTGTAAGTGGTTGTATAGGGTGAAATACAACTCAGATGGGTCTGTTGAGAGGTACAAAGCCAGATTTGTTGCCAAGGGCTTCACACAAAAAGAAGGATTGGATTATCTTGAAACCTTCTCCCCTGTGGCCAAAATGGTTTCTGTGAAATGTGTGCTTGTTGTGGCTGCTGTGAAAGGCTGGTTTCTCAGCCAATTAGATGTAAATAATGCCTTTCTCCATGGAGATTTGCATGAGGAGGTTTACATGTCTCTTCCACCAGGCTTTCACAGCAAGGGGGAGCCATCAAAGTCCCAACTGGTATGCAAGCTCAAAAAGTCTCTCTATGGTCTTAAACAGGTATCTAGAATGTGGTTTTCCAAGTTTTCCACTGCATTGATTGGATTTGGTTTTGTTCAGTCCAAGGCAGACTACTCTTTATTCACTAAACAACAAGGTGACTCCTTTATTGTGTTGTTGGTATATGTTGATGATGTTTTAGTTGCAAGCAATGACAAAGAGAAGGTTGAAGAGTTTAAAGTCTTGTTAGATCAAAAATTCAAGTTGAAGGATTTAGGGGATTTGAAGTATTTTCTGGGCTTGGAGGTGGCTAGAACAGCAAAGGGCATTTCCTTATGTTAAAGGAAATATGCATTGGAGATATTAGAAGATGTTGGTTTACTTGGATGCAAGCCTGCCAAGGTTCCTATGGAGCAAACTTTGAAGTTCAGCAAGTATGAGGGTGAGCTACTTAATGATCCAAGTCAGTTTAGGAGGCTTGTAGGTAGGCGTCTTTTACTTGACTATCACTAGACCAGACATCACCTTTGCAGTCCACAAGTTGAGCCAATTCATGGCTAAGCCAAGGAAACCTCACCTCGCTGCTGCTTTGAAAGTTCTACATTACTTGAAAGGTGAACCAAGAAAGGGTGTTTTCTTTTCTGCAGATTCACAGCTTCATGTTAAAGGCTTTACTGATTCGGATTGGGCATCTTGTCCAGATACAAGGAGGTCAGTTATAGGCTATTGCATCATCATTGGGGATTCATTGGTTTCTTGGAAGTCAAAGAAGCAATCAACTGTCTCAAGGTCTTCAGATGAGGCTGAGAATAGATCCATGGCTGTGTCAGCATGTGAAATTGTGTGGATTCTCTATTTGTTAAGAGATTTAAAGGTTAATCATGATAAATAAGCTTTATTGTTTTGTGACAGCCAATCAGCTTTGCATATAGGGTCTAACCCAGTGTTTCATGAGAGGACCAAGCATATTGAGATAGATTGTCATGTTGTGAGGGACAAAGTTCTAGCCAAAATTATCAAATTGATTCATGTAAGGATTCAGTGTCAGCTTGTAGATTTGTTAACCAAAGCTTTAACCTATAAACAATTTTCTGAGCTAGTGTGCAAGATGGGACTGATCAATATTTACTCTCCCTCAGTCCATCTTGAGGGGGAGTATCAAAGCCAAAAAGATAAGGAAGTTGCAGTGAAGCAACTTGGAGATTCAACTAAGGCAGCTAAGAAATTAATTGCAGAACAATTAGAGTTGAAGTCATCCAAGCAATTTGAACAAGAACAGCCTTCAGGGACTCAAGCTTCAAGTTGCCAAGTGAAGAACATAAAGTTACTGCATAAACGGTAGTGTAGCATTTTTTCTGTAAATGAAACTTGTACTTAACGACTTGTAGTCTAGAGTTTGTTTTCATTTCACATGTGTAGCAGTTAATGATTATTGTGACAGCTAGGATTAGTTGTTAAGTCAGTTACAGAGTATGTATTTTAGCTTTGTATATATAGTTTTCATCAATCAATCAATGAAATCAAGAAATCAGTTTTACCAAATTCTTATTTTTCACAAGCTAGCTAACTAGGATTGGGATAGCTTCCTTGTGAATTGTACAGGAGAAGCTATAGAACGTTACTATTTATAAAGAAAGAAAAAGTGTAGTATCAAGAGTGTTTGGGACATGACCAAACTTGAAGTTTATTTGAATTTTTAGCTTATTTTTGTTATTATTTATGGGTTCTTTTATACTATTCAGCCAATTTTTAGTCTTTTTTTGTTAGTACTTTTAACTAAAAATTTTTAATTTCAACTAAATAAATTGTTCCCAAACGAACCTCAAATCTAGGAAACTATCAAAAAGGTTGTCTCCATCAAGACCCGACCAACTGAGTTTGTGCGGAATTTAAAATGAAAATTAGAATTGTTGGAAAGGATTTGGAAGTAATATGTAGATGTTATTACTCTGTTAGTGCGGTTGAAGATGACCCATTTCTCACTAAAGAGAAATTAAGGCCTTGTTTGGTTTAAAAATATGGTCACTCATCACTCATCACTCAATTTTCATCACTCATCATCCATCACTTATCACTCATTACTCATCACTCATTACTCATCACTCTAAAATATCACACCTAAACAACATCATCACTCAGTTACCATTACTCAATATTTTCACACTATTTGTGGGTCCCATATCTGTCATTGGTACAAATTTTTTTTTTTTTACCCAGTACCCAGATCACCCGAACCAGTGAAAAAAAGAAAAAAAAAAAAAACTAAACTGACGAACTAGATCAGAAGAAAAGGAAAAAAAAAAAAAAAGAAAGAAGGAATTACGAAGAAGACTAGATCAGAAGAAAGGAAAAAAAGAAAAAAAAAAAAAGGAAGAAGACGAACTGGATGAAAAAAAAAAAGAAAAGAAAAGAGGAAGAAGACGAACTGGATCAGAAGAAGAAGAAAAGAAAAAGAAAAAAAAGAAAAAAAAAAAAAGAAACCAGATCACACGAAGAAGAAGAAAAGAAAAAGAAAAAAAAGAAAAAAAAAAAGATACCAGATCGCCGAACAAAGAAGGAGAAAAAGAAAAAAAAAGCCCCAAAAGTCAAAAATGACGGCTGCACAGTATAAAGTTTTATGTTTAATTACAAAAACGCCATTGAGTTATGAGTTATGAAAACTGAAAACAGATAAAATGTGTTTTCAGTTTTCATAACTCATCACTCAAAAATCAGAGAACTGAGTGATGAAAACCATAACTCAAAACTCATCCAAACAAAACATCTTGCAATTGAGTGATGAAAACTGAGTATTGAGTAATGAAAACTGAGTATTGAGTGATGAAAACACCCAAACCAAACATCACCTAATGGATTGATTACGGTGACCTATATATTGTGTTAGGCGCACTAGCATGTGTTGCATCCAAATTTTATTTTAACACATAAAAATTTACTTTTAAAAAAAAAAATTATAATATAAAGTTTGACATTACACTCCACATCAATTATTTTATATTTATATGCCATTCTTTCTTCTTCTTCTTTTTTTTTTAAAATCATTTTTTCTCTTTCTCCTCTCTTCCTCTCGGTGTTTCTCTTTCTCTCTTCCCTTCATCTAATACATCTCTATCTCATAAAGAACCCATCAATAGTCAGCCACCTTTCCACTAGCAAACCTACCACTACTCCCACAACCCACCGCTACCTCAAAGGCTTAAACCCACCACCATTCTCACAACTCACCACTATCTCAAACTCACAACTCATAACCACCACCATCATCAAAGCCATCAACGAAGACACCAAATCCGACAAACTCACACCAATCTCCTCTAACAAACCAACAAACATGAGAGATATGAGTGAGGGAAGGAGGCGGAGGCGCCTGCTGAGGTTAAAAAAAAGAAAAAAAAGAAAAAGAAGAAGAAGCAGGATTTCCAGCTAAATGCTGGAGTCTCACTCTCACCTGCAAATACCTATCTCTTCAAATCTAAAAGATTTCCACCATGTTTGACACTTTCTGTCTACCTACCACGTTGCCTTTTTCGCATTGGAAGAACTTTGGAGCAAAATAATTCTCCACTGTGTCGTAACTTTGCTCTTTTTTTTCTTTTATATATATATATATATATATATACACACACACACACACACACACATACCTTTTCTACATGTATTTCTCTGCCACATAGAAATGATTGAATGTATCGAGTCTACCGACCACGATTACCACATTGTACCGAGTCTACTGATCAAGATTCTTTTTTACATCGTGGTTGACAAAATATTTAAATACCCTTGTGATATTAGAGCATTACCATCAGGCGTTGTAAAATAATGCTATTTTGACATATTAAATAGTTACTTTTTCTATTTTAACACACAATTTTACAATTCTCCATTTATTACATCTTCTATTTTGTGATTCTAAACATTAAAATAATATATTCACACATTAAAATAATATATCTGTAACCCAAAACTCTGCCAATATACCAAACACAAACAGTGGCAATTGCCATCACCCAACGACCAACAACCACCGCCACAGCCAGAAGCCACCAACCAACAACCACCACATCCTCCATAACCCAAAACACAACTCAAAAACAAACCAAATAAATTCCAACCAAATACCCACAACAAATCCACAACCACAACGACCACAAATCAGATTAAAAACAAAAACAAACAGGTAAGAAAGGTAGAGAAATCTGGCAGTGGTGGCTTTCTTTGTCGGCAGTGGTGGCTTTAGATCGGCGGTAGTGGCTTTAGATCGACAGTAGTGGCTAAGATCGGCTTTCACGCCGTGGCTGAGATGTGCATCAGACGAGGCGACGCTGGCCTAGAAATGGCAGCTTCAGACCGGCGATGATGGTTTCTTCAAACCGATGACGATGGCGTCTTCAGATCGGCGACGATGGAGTCTTCAAACGAGAAGTGATGGCAGTGGCTTGATCAGTGAAGGCAGCAGCTTGATCGGTGAGGCCGCCATATCGTTGATTTGAAGGTGAGGGAGGGTGATCTGAAGAAGAAGAAAGAGAGCTCTGTGGGTTTGGAGAGAGACAATCAGTGAGAAGAGAGAGAAACCGTTGAATTAAATATTGAGAGGAGGGAGAAAAAGTTGAATAAAATATTTTTTTTTTGTTTTAGCACATCTATCCATACCGTCTCATATTTGAGACGGTACTGTACCATGTCGCAAATTTTTTTGAGATTTAGAACACCTCATGAAGGTTGAATAGTGGTATTTGGTGTGTCAAATGCCAAATATTTGGCACTTGGCACACTTGATGGTAGTGCTCTTACAAGGTACATATGCTAAAGCATTTACATAATAAAAAAATGTGTAAAATTTATATAATTTTGCTTTAAAATTTCTTGTATAATTGTGTAAATTTACAAATTTGTTACGCTAGTCGCTGATACTATTTATTTTGCATTTAGTTGTTTATTATTATTTTTTATGGAAAAAAAAAGTGAATGACAGTTGTTATATGTAAATAAAGAGAAACAATTAAAAAATAATAATTGATATTTTAATGATTTGTAGTGTAAGATAGATAATCTAATGATGGGTATTTTGAAAAGTGAGTATGTAAAATAAAAAAAGTAAGTTCTTATGCTAATATAGACATGAGTTTTTACATGAACTGATGCGAATATTCTAGTTAGCTTCACATGGGTTTAGACCCAGTGTGCAATTATGAATTAACCCTTTCTCTTTTGCAAAAAGTTGTTGCCACTTCACTTTTTAAAAAAAAATTTATTTTAACGGTTGAAATTGAATATTTTTTTTTTTTTTTCAACTCTCAGTTTAAGCGATTGATAATAATATTCTTGAACTCTATTTGTGTGTACAGTACATTGTTTTTAAACATTGGAGTCATGATTTAAATTAGATAAATATGAGTATATGACCCAAACCCAATTGGGTTGAACTCAAGAGCAGCTCAACTCGAACCATTGCCATGTCTAGTTATGGCTTAGATTAAAAAAGTATTCATGTATAATTGAATATATGCACTTCTTTGATTTAGGATAAAATTTTGATATCTTTTCAGATGGGTATATGAACATAAGAAAGAGTACCCGAATATCCTCATCAAAGAGTAGTTTTTTAAAAAAAAACCTTATTCCTTGTCCATAACTCTTCGGCGACTTTCCCATCAAGTGTAGCTTTAGGTGATCGGTTAAGAGTGTAACAAGCTATACACATTGCTTTAGTTTAGAAGACTTTAGAAAGCTCAACATTCAGTTTTATGCATTTGGCTATCTCACCAATTGTTTTGTTAATTCTATTAGCCATCGTACTCCATGCATGGAGGTGTTCCTCTGCTGTAAAGTACCTCTTGGTACCATGCTTTTCACAAGATTTCAAAAATTCACCATCCTTGTACTCAATGCCATTCTCAAATTTAAGGCACTTGACATTCCTTCTAGTTTGGCTTTCCACTTCATCTTTTTTTATGAAATAAATCCAAATATTTTTAGAATAGTTATCAATTGAACTCATAAAATACATAACTTACATCCATTATATTTGTAAGTGAACTACATCCACAATAAAAATTCTCCCTGGTGAATCAAAAAAATTCATTATTCTTATCTTTTGGTAAGTTTAGAATTCTTTACTCCAACTTGTCTGGACTAATCTCTTTTTTATTTTTTTTTTTTCTTTGATAATTTAATAGTCAGGGGTGAGAGAATTAGAACCTTGGATATCTTTGTTGAAAATACCAGAATGTGTCAACCAATTGAACTATAAGACTCTTGACAATGTCTGAATTAGTCTAACTATTGACGCATCTTAGCAATATACTTCTATTAATTAGGTCATTTAACTGCTAAGTTTATTGATTGTAGTCCCAACCAATGAGAGAGAGAGAGAGAGAGAGAGAGAGAGAGAGAGACAGATCTAAATTATAAACCTGAATCTTCTTTGAGGATTTTTCAATTCAGTTTAGACGTGTGCAAATTTTCACAGAACATTATAAATTTGTTAAGTGTTATGGTTTTCACATTTATCTCAAGATATTTGATATGAAAAACTGATGATTTTTTTTTTCCCATTCATTTGAACGGGTACATTGTGATAATGAGAATTCCTGACTGAAGGATTTATAGTTTTTCATGAAGAATAGGCATAGGAATGCCATGTCAAAAGAAGGAACACTGGGCTATTTACAAATCCACCCCTTACATGTTTTTCACACAATTATGTAGGAGCCCATTGCTTCTTTTCTCTCATTGTTGAATTCATTTGTAAGTAAACCTAGCCCAGCCCAACAGACCCAACCGTTCATAACATAAAAATAAAAAAAGCTGTTTTCGACCTAGTGCAATTGAGCTGCCCATATTGCCTCAGCCGGATTGACAAGCCTATATGAGACTACAGAGGGTGTGAAAGATCGAGGTGGTATCCAAAATATAGTTATTATGGATTGCTCATTAAACACGGTAATATTTTAGTGATTAGTTAGCTATGTAAAGTACAAAATCAAATTAAGAAAAGAAAATGGCACAGGAATAGTGTATGGAATATATATTACAATTCAAAGGAGGGTTCTTACATGAAATAATCAAAAGAACATAGGAACATGGTTCAAATAAATGGCATTGAGAAATAACAATAGCCTTAGAAATAGTACTCCAACAAGGGTCATTACTTCCTTCCAATTCAGTCATGCTACAAAACAGACAATCACATGAATTAATTAGTGCAACAAGCGTATGATTAATGTGAACACACAGCAATTGTATTCCATGAATCAAATAAAATGACTTAACATACCTAGTTCATTCTCCTTATGTTTTTCTTCAGAGATTTAAGAAATGTGTCTCTAATTGCATTAATTTCATTGACGACAACATTAGAAGGCATCCGCTCATCAGGTAATGTTTTAGAACACGACAATCCAAATATCAAGCATTCTTTTATTCTGCTACTGACATTGACATGGGGATCTTCTTCAATTATCATTCTTTCTTTTACGTCATCATAGACATCTTCTTCATCCTCCACAAAGAACATTGATGGGTCAACTATATCCATTACACGTTCTGGCAAAGCCATTGCAGTGACTTTGTGAATGCTCAGACCTTCTTTGAACATTTCATCAATAGGTCTTCTTCCAATGAACATTTCTAGTAAGAGTATCCCATAACTGTAAATGTCTCCTAGTGGTGAAACTTGGCCACCCATCCCATGCTCTACAATTCATCAATACATATGCTGTAACAAGTAGTAGTCTATGTCTCCATGAGCTTAAAATTTAACCACTAATACGTTATGCTTTGTTGGCAGATACAGCCCCTTATACAATTTTGTGAATGTGTGTTTGTACGTTTCTTTTTTTTTTTTTCCTTTTTTTTTTATGTGGTGGGTGTAGTGTTTAGAAAATTTTTCTACAACAGGCCAAAGGTGTCAAACAGTGTCAAAGTTGAGAATATAGTTACTTTTTGAAAAAAATTCCTACTTTAGTTGAATATCAATGCAAAATGTTATACAAAAAATGAAGTGTGATTCATCTAGTCTAAATTGTACCTAGAGGAATGAATCCAATGGAACCTTTGAGCCCCACTGACAAGGTTTGAGATTTAGAAGGATTTTTTGATGCTTCAAAGAGGAAATTCACCAATCCAAAATCACCAACATGGGCTACCATATCTTCATCAAGGAGTATATTGTTTGGCTTTATATCACAAAGAACAATTAGTGTTTGACAATGGTGATGAAGATATTCTAATGCACAAGCAACATCAACAACGATGCTCAATCTTTGAATAAAGCCCAATCTCTTGGTATGATGTTGGTCATCATTTTTAGAATGCAACCATTGTTCTAGACTTCCATTGCACATGAACTCAAAAACTAGACTTTTAAAGTCATTTCCTTCATGATTAGTGCTTGAGCAAGCGGAGATTATCTTAAGTAGATTACGATGATGTATACTTCTCAAAGCATTGCATTCATTGATGAAACTCTTGGAAGCTCCTTTTTGTTAAAGGTTTAATACTTTAATTGCAACAATTGCTCAATTTCCAGAAAGAACTCCTCTATATACTGAGCCAAAACTACCCAAACCAATCAAATTGTTTTCTAAAAACCTATTTGTTGATTTTAGAGCTCTATATTAGAGATACGCAACTTCCTATCACCAAAGGAAGATGCAGCTAATGCTCTCTCTCTCTCTTTTTTTGCTCACATGAAAGCATGAAGGGAAAAAATACAATAGAATGAGTACAAATATGATCATGCTAGAGGTAGGAATTACTATTTTGAGTGCAAGAAGTTTTCTAAATGAATGAGGATTTTTTCTCAAGCATATAAGTAAATGTAATTCTTGGACATCACCGCATAGCTTATCATTTCCAAATGTTGAAATCTTGCTTGCATTTGCAAAAACTCCTTCACTTGGCACTTGGCACTTCGCCTTCAAAATCATTATAAGAAATATTGAGATACTCAAGTGACAAAGACTTGCTAAGTAATTCAGGAATTTGTCTAGAGAAATTATTCTGCAAAATATCTATTTCTTCTAAACCTCCTAACGTCTTCAAAGATTCGGGAATTGTTTCTTCAAATGAATTACCCTCTAAATACAAGCACTCCAAACTAAGACAAGTTTCAAGGGTGGTGGGAATTTTTCCTGATAATCTATCATATGAGAGATCTAACTTGGCAAGATGTATTAAGTTGTCCACTTCAAACTGCAATGCACCTATCAAAAGATTGTGAGACATGACCAAAGAAATTGAAAGGGAAGAATGACCAATATTAACTGGTTTTGAAATTGTGCCAATGAGATTGTTACTAGAAATGTTCAGTAAAAGAAAATTTTGGCAATTTCCTGGGCTTGGGGGTATATTCCCCTCAAGTCTATTTCCCTCCATAAAGAGCGTTGTCAGTCCAGTCAAGTTACCCAAGGAAGGAAGGGATCGACCCAGAAAACTAATTACCACCTAAATATATTACCTTTAACTTCTTAAGCTTCCTAATAACATTAGAGAGAGTACCTCCCAAATAGTTATATTCTAGTCCCAGATCGTTTAAGTTGACAAGGTTCCTGATCCCAATAGGGATGTCACTGCGGATCATATTCCCACCCATAGTAAGAGATTGTAGCTGGGTGGAAAGGTTGGCTATGGAGCTGGGAAATAATCCTCCAAAATTATTATCTTGTAAACCCAAGATCTCTAGACTAGTACAGTTAGCTAAGAACTTGAGAAAATTCAAGTCTCCATCTTCCCCATTTCCTAGCCTATTAACATCACATTTAAGTCCAACCAAAGCCTTGCAAGTTTGCGAAATTTTGAGGCACTGTCCCAACCAGAACATTTATAGAAAAGTCAAGTTTTTGAAGTTGAGAAGCATTTGACAATGACACTGGAATAGGTCCAGTGAAGTTGTTAGCACCGCCAAAAAATATTTGAAGGTTAGGAAGAGTAAGACCAACATCTGGAGGAAGGCTTCCATGTAGCTGGTTTTCAGAAACAGAGAAAAAATATTAGGAAGAAATATTATAGATTTTAGGAGGGATGGTACCAGACAGATTATTCACAGGAAACCGAAAAAATCCCAAGCTTGATAGACAGCCAAGTTCACTTGGAATGCTTCCTTGAAAATTGTTTTGGAGAAAACTAAGGACAGACAAAGAAGAAAAGTTTCTTATAAGCTGAGATACTTCCTGTTAGGTTGTTCGCACCAAGACTTGGATTCACCAACTTTGAAAATGAGCTTAGGTGCTCTAGAATCTGCCCAACAAGATCGTTGTAAGCAACATCAAGCACTCTAAGTTGTGCACAGTAGGTCAGATTAGTTGGAAGTTAACCACCAAAGGAATTCCAAGCCAAATTGAGATGCTGCAGGCGCTGTAGACGTCCCAATTCTTGTGGAATTTCACCATGGAAACGGTTGTTCCGTAAGTTGATTCCTGTGAGGTGAGTAAGATTTCCCATGGAGGGTGGTATGGGGCCAGCCAGTTTATTAGCTTCTAGGTCCAAAAGCATGACTCGTTTACTGGAGGGGCTACATGTAACACCTAACCAGTTGCAAAAATGTATGGATTCGTTCCATGAGCTCATGAGTTGAAGTGGGTCTTGACTTATCCGACTCTTGAAGTCAAGTAAAGCCAGTTGATCAGTCTCATTTGCAAAAGTTGCAATTGTTGCAGATTTTAGACATGAGCTCATACACATTAGAAGAATCCCATGAAAGAATATTAATAAAATCCACTCGTAACTCAGACAAGAAAGCATCATTCTGTTGGAGTAGCAAGTTTGAAGGGAAGGATAATATCTGAATCCTGATACTAGAGTTTGCTTTCTGTGGAATACAAGAGTTAATAGAAACTATGTTAGTAGGACAACTTCTGTGGATATGCAAAACTTTAGCCCCCACCTATAGATACTGAAATAATCGCATGGATTTTCTTTTGCTAAAAGTTAAAATTTAGAAGTCAAAACAGTCTTGTATTGTGACTTTGAGTAGTTAATTGGAAATTTTTATAGGAATTGAAAGTAGGATTCAGATGCTGCTGTCCAGCAAGTTATGATGCTGCTGTACTGACTCTTGGTAGAGAATTCAAACGAACATTTTTTATTGACTATAGGATGGTCTCAAGATATACGTGCATGGGATTAGATTTAGTTATTTTTTATTGGTACTTAAAAGATTGATTAAAGGTCAACAAAAGACTTAATTCTCATTGATTAAAATGGCACACAATAACAAGTATGTAAGCGTAGGATAATCCTAGGATATATTGTGGAAATTCTAAATTATTAAAAATAATTATCTCTCTTGAAGAATAGATAATTATTTCCATTATTTTGTAAATTATTCATAATTAGGTTTAAAGATACCCAAAAAATTGGATCAAAATCGAGAAAACATAAAAATCATAAAAAAAAAATCTTTATTTTTTATTATTTTTTATGATGTGTCATTCTATGGTGTCCACTTCTGATGATAAGAGACTTTATCATCAGATCAAGACATCAATCGATTTTTGGTGTAGGCAGAAATTGAACCAAGATCTCTTATTCAACCATAAGAGACTTTATAAGTGTTTGTGATTTTCCCATATGTTGAGCTTCTATTTGTTGGTGACCAAGGGTACTTGATTTGTAATCTTAGACACTGTAATTCAACTGGCACCGTGTAGTGTTTCCAACAACTAACACTTCTAGTGTTTCTAATAAAAATGTTCAATGTTCAAATCCCTCATCTTCTAACCGAATTATAAAAAAAAAAAATATTGGAATTTCCGTTAAAAATTTGATGAGATTTAATTATGAGTTACAAATTTTAATTTGATATTGTGTTTGATTAAAGCTAGTCAATATGCCACACAATGTGCATGTATGCTATTAGTACATTTTGAAAATTTTGAATCACTGACAATGGAGATTACTTAGATTCAGAACTTAGAACTTAGTTTCTCAGCAGCTAGAGTCATTTTTTTTTCTTCGTTTTTTATTGTTATTTGCATATTCTATTTTAAAAAAATCCTCTTAAGTGAGAATTTTTCAAACAGGTTTAGCTTACCTCCAGTATTTTTTTAACAAGACATTTCCTATTATTTTAAATATACAATGACAAGTGGTAATGGGTTTAAATCTTCACCTTTCATTTAATTAATAGGTGATGTGGCAATTTTTCATTCAAACAAAAGGAGATTCTAGTTAAGAAAGTATTGGAGGTAAGTCAAACCATTTTCAAATCCACACCCTAATTCACCAAGTTAGATTTTACATCGAACCATAATTTCATCTCTTGTCATCACTTCGATTTACGCAATTCACACTTGAAGAGGCCAAAGTTAATAAAATTGATTTCTACTCAAACATCTTGTTTTGGGACTTCTAGCGCTTTGCGAGGAGTTGTTATATTTATGGGAAAATCATTGCTGATATATATATGAAATAAATTGGCGAGCTGGTCTAAATATCTCTCTGAGTATCTATATTCGGACTATTAAGTTCGAATACTATGTGATAGTGGATCCTCCAAAATGAAGTTTGATAATCAAGACCCAAAGGATTGGTAACTCTAGGGGAGTCTAGAGGCTGTGAAACATTGAGCAATTAAATCGGAAGATATCTAGTATCAAATGAAATGCAGTAATATATTAGAGAGTAGCACTATTAAGTGTGAAACTTTTAATACTGCCTACAAACATTTCAAGTATAGGAAGATGTTAGGTTCTAAGAATTAGGAACTAATGTATTAGAACTTCAATTTGTAATGTTGGCAAACCATGATCAAAAAATTCTTTAAGTCTTGTGTTAGACTTGCTCAAAGTATGGCTTTTTATGTAAAGTTGGAATCGAGTTGACTGCAGAAATTACTGTGCACTTTCTACCTAACTCGATCGATCGAGAATTAGACTCGAC
Source organism: Lithocarpus polystachyus (assembly GCA_033629205.1). Lineage (NCBI taxonomy): Eukaryota > Viridiplantae > Streptophyta > Magnoliopsida > Fagales > Fagaceae > Lithocarpus > Lithocarpus polystachyus. Next base: position 41,517,841 of record CM066168.1, read on the forward strand.
CGATCGAAAATCGTGCAGAATGTTTTTCTGCAGAATTTTTCCAACTCAGCCCAAGCCCATTTAATGTATAGGGTTTTATATTTTGCCCTAGGTATATAAGAGTAAACTCTAGCCACGTTTTTAGAGTTCTGAATGCTGTGTTTATGAATCTATTTGTTAGATCTAGAGGTGTTTACCTTCACATACACTTAGGGTTTCTAAACTCAAGATTCATGTCAAGAGGTTGGTAAATCATACAGTTGCAGAATCAAAAGAGCTTCAAGATATACAAGCAGGTGCGCTTGTGAATTGCTAAAGAATTCAAGGAAAGAAGGAGTCCGTGGATCTCAGAGCTATCACGTGGTTGTGGTAGTAAGTTTCCTACACTGGGTAGCAATAGAATGTTAGTGGTCTAAGTCTTATTGTGTAAACTTCGATTCTTTCATAGTGAATTCGGTTTTATCTTGAGGATAGCTAGGTTAAATCCTCCCCAGGTTTTTTACCGGTTTGGTTTTCCTAGGTCATTATATCATGTGTTCTTTATTTTTCTGCACTTATACATGATTTGATATATTTGTGCTAACCTAGATTTGTTTAAATTACCTAAGTTAATCACTTGGCTAATTCTCTAGGTTAATTTGTTGGGTTTAAGGGGTCTAAACGAACTTACAAGTGGTATCAGAGCGGGTAGCTTTTGTTTTTTATCCTTTAATCTTTGAGCTGATCCTTGACCCCTGTTGTCATGGAACACAGACACTCTCTTATTATTTCACCTCATTTTGATGGTAACAATTATGCTTATTAGAAAGTAAGGATGAAAGCATTCATGAAATCTATTGATGAGAGAGTCTGGAACTCCGTTGAGTACGGATGGGAGAAGCCCACTACTCCTGTGAGTGAGTGGCAAACTTCTCAAAAGGAGGCAGATGGTTTCAATAGCAAAGCTATGAATGCTATTTTCAATGCTGTCTCCATGGAGGAATTTAAGAGAATCTCTAATGTTGAGGTTGCTCATACTGCTTGGAAAATCCTCCAGACTATGCATGAAGGCACAAAGGCAGTTAAAATAAATAAATTGCAGCAGTTAACTACTAGATTTGAAAGCATTAGAATGAATGATGATGAATCTTTTGATGAGTTTTATGCTAAATTGAATGATATTGTTAATTCTGCATATAATCTGGGTGAAATCTATGATCAACCTAAAATTGTTAGGAAGATTCTTAGATCTTTGACTGAGGACTTTAGACCTAAAGTGACTGCCATCACTGAAAGCAAGGATGTGAATTCCATCCCTGTTGATGAACTTGTAGAATCTCTTCAGTCCTATAAGTTGGACGTACCCAAGACAAACAAATCCAAATCAATGACTCTTAAGTCTGTTGATGATGTTGAGGATGATGGATTTGATGATGAACTCTCTGCTACAGAGATTGCCTATCTTGCCAAGAACTTTAGAAACTTTCTTAGGAACAACAACAGAAGGGCAAGAGGCAAGAATACTGCTGAACCTAGAAATTTTAGGAGGAATGATCCCACTAAGGTTAATAACACTGAAAAACCTAAAGAGAAAGTAGGTCAACCTTCTAATAATTCTTTGGGACAACAATATTATGGATGTCAAGGGTATGGTCATATGAAATCTGAATGTCCTACATATTTGAAGTCTAAGGGTAAGGCTATGGCTGTAACCCTTAGTGATGATGAAGTTTCTGACAATGAATCCGCTAGTGATGAGGAAGGAAACTTCATTGCTTTCACTGCTACTACTGTAGTTAATGAAAGCGTGTTTGTTGAAGAGAACCCTTCTGATGGGGAACTCTCTGAAGATGCAGATTTACAGGAAGCCTATAATAAACTTTGCAAAGTTGCTGCAAAGGATGCCATGAATGTTGATTTAGGCTTAAAGAAAATTGCATCTCCTAAACTTGATAAGAAGAATTTAATTGTGAAATTGTTTGATGCAAATGAGCTTTTGAATAATGTGAAAACTGAGAACATGCTTTTACTTGATAAAGTTAAATGCTTGGAACTTGAATTATCTGTTGCTAGAGAACAAACTAATAGGTCTGCAAGCTCCAAACTTGATCACATGTTGAGTGTTCAAAAGTCTCCCTCTGACAACATTGGCTTAGGTTTTGTGGATAGCATCTCTGTGCTTGAACTTTCTTCCACAAAATTTGTTCCCTCTTCTGAGCCTCCTAAGAGTGAGATTGTCAAACCATTGGTGAGTGAACCTGTCAAATCTGTAGATGTTACTCCACCTAGGAAGATTAGGGTTGATCTTTAAACTTCTCATTCTAGAGCTTCTACTTCTTCTAAGGGCAAGTTGCATGATAAGCCTGCATGGGTTTGTTATTTTTGTGGAAAGTCTGGACACATCCGTCCAAATTGTTTTAAGTTGCAAGCTGCAAAGCGGGCAAATAAACTTAAAGTACCAATGCCTCAAGCACAAGATCCTATGGTACTTATTGGTGAATTGGTAAAGGCGTTAAACCTTTATTTCAATCTTGGAGTTGCTCAGAATTCTAATGTGAATCATAACTCCAATGCAAGAGCTGCATCTAAAAAGTTTTGGATGCAAAAGGCTCGACCTAATTGAGTCTGTTTAACATGGTCCTTGTGCTTCATTGCTCTATCTTTTGTGACCTTTGTTTCTAGGATTTGCATTGCATAACATTCATGCATTTCATTCTAGGATGTTTATTTCTTTTCTATAAAATAAAATAAAAAAAAAATTTCTTGCAAATTGTGTTTTTGCTATTTTTTTCCTTGAACTTGAAGACAAGGTTGGTCAATCAAATTTTGCATAACATGTTTATGTACCTTGTTTAGCTTTGATGCACTTATTTCTATTGCACTTTACTAGCTGAAGTTTTGTTGTGCATGTTGTGTGGGAAGATGCTATATTTGTTGATCACATGATCTTGATCTTGAAGTCTTATGTCTTTGATTGTCGGACTTGGTCTTATTGAGAAAGGCATAAATAACCATCTCACCACTGTTTACTAGCCAATCATGAACACCTTAGTGCATATCGTAAGATTTTGTGCTCGAGAAAGTGTAGCACATGCACAAAAAGAACATAAGGTGTAGCCTCTAAATAAAATTGGTGTGTACATTATTGGGCTATAATAATTTCACAATTCATAAAATTGGTGTGTACATTATCCCGGCTATATTATTAAGTTTCAAATCAATTAAATTGAATATTAATTTTGAGGCAAATCAAGAAACTTACATGATTGCAAGCTTTTATTCTAGGAGATGTGAGAGTTATATGATGTAACTCTTTAAGTAATAGTCTCTTTCAAATTCATGTGATGGATTTTGTAGAAATTGTGATTGATTACTATGTGCATATCACCTCACATGTTTCTCAAGCTTATGCTAGTTGCACACACTACACAAGTTATTCTTTGCTAAACTGTGTACATGTCTTTGTGTGTTTTTGGTCTGACTAACCAAGTTTGAATATTTCTGGAAATTGATGCAGAACATGTTTGCCTGTTTAATTGGTTGGGGGATATTAAGAGAAAGTCTTGCTTTGAGAGATCTGGGTTAAAAACATGGGTTTTTGAAAAACATTTCATCTCATACTCATGCATTCTTTTCATAAAATCTAATGTTTTGAGGAGTTTTTAAGCAAATCTGTTTCATATTTCAAAAATTCAATTTTTTAGATTTTCGATCGATCGAGTCTGTGTTTCAATCGATCGAAAATGTTTTTAAAATCTCAGTAAAGTCTTTGTGTGTTTCGATCGGTTCTCGATTAGTATTGGATCAATCGAAGGATTTTCGACCGATCGAATCTGTTTTTCGATCGATCGAAAATCAGGCTGAGTGTTTTTAAAAAGGAACTTTTCTCACGTGTTCTTCACTTTTCAAAATCTTTTCAAACTCTTTTTGTCTCCCTACCAATCGGTCAAAGAGTTTCTTGCTGTTTTTGTCGTTTTCGTCCGTTCTTTTTGCATCAATCCTCTCTCCCAAGGCCGGTAAGACATTTTTGCCCCTCCTTTTGTTTTTATTTTCAAGTTTCATGCATTTTTTCATGCATTTTTGGGTTATTTTCGGCATTATTTGTTTTGGTCTTTTTGGGTTTGATTTTGGATTTTTTCTTTTTTTCAAATGAATCATGAGTTTTTGTGGGGACACTTTATCTAAGCACTACATGTGGTTTAATTTGATTAATTTGGTGTTTTGTGGGAAATTTGAAAATCTAGGGCTTGAAATTGATGAAATTGGAGATTTTGTTCAAATTGATGTAAATTGATGAAATTGACTTGTTAGATTGATTAATTTGATCATTATATTGTGTTATTTAACTGTTGTGATGATCAATTTCTCAATTTGTTGTGTTTTGACAATTGGGTTTTTCTGAAATTGGGTATTTTTAATTTAAACTCATGCTCAAGTCAATCTTTGTTAATTTGGATTATATTTGAACGTGTCACTGCATTAGTTCATGCATCATATGCATATTTTGTTCATGCATCATATAGAGTGTTTTTTTTCTATATTTTTATGTTCTGCTAACTTGCAGTCTGCCCTTAGTTTTTGTTTTTGCTCTTTCCTTTCTGTGTCTCTCTTTTCTGTTCTTAGCACTATGCCTAGGAAAACTAGAGCCTATAGGACTTCTGACCCTTCACCTTCATTCGATAGTGATCGGTTCCCTAGTGAGAAGAACCAAGAAGCCTATGAGACCCTTAATCTTTGGCGTCATATTTGGGCTGAGCGTAGGGTCATTCTAGATGAGGTGGATTCTGAGGTGAGACGTAACTTTAAGCGTCGGGGTTGGTTATCTTTGCTTGATTTTGAGCATTCTCCTCCTGCCACCTTGATTAGAGAGTTCTACTCAAACCTCTCTATCCACGTCTATGATACCAACACCTTAGTTAAGGTTTGGTTAAAAGGTGTAGAGTATCGCATTACCCCTTTAGTAGTGTCTGATACTCTTGGGGTGCCTATTGTTGATCATCCCGTTTTTCCTTATGAGGAATCTCCACCTCTTGATGATGTTATGTCATACATCACTGGGTCTTCTATCCAGTGGGGTTCTGATCCTCGGATCACATCTGCTGAGCTTTCCGAGCTTCATTATCTCTCCTTTAGGATAGCGTGTCATTTCTTGTGGCCCATTTCTCATCTCCACACATCCCTCTTGAGCGATGTGTGTTTTTGTATGCGCTTGTTACTGATGCCCCTATCAGTTTTCCTCATTTGTTCCTTCGTTCTTTGAACGAGGTACATCGGTCTAGTTCTACGGCTCATGCTTTGTTCTTTCCTATCTTTATTCATAGGATTCTCCTTTATCTCGGTTTAGGTGTTTTTCATGCTTCTGAGTCCGTACATGTTATTGCTCCTATAGGTGCTACCTTTTTGAGGCAAAGGGCTGCTCAACTTCGAGCTAGCTTTAAGCGTCCTAGGGTAGAGCCTTCCGGTGTCACTCCACCCCCTTCTTCTTTTACAGATGCTCCTGCAGCTGAGACGTCTGCTGTTCCTGCTACTGCTGCTGATGATGCTCCTCCACCTTCTCCTTCGGATGTTGCTGATATTCGTCGGACTCTAGACACTGTCGTGACCGTTCAGGCGGCTCATGGTCAGCTTCTGGTGGATGTTCTTGATGAGCTTCGAGCTTTGAGAGCAGATTTGGCGAGTATTCGTCGTTCTCCTCCGCCGCCTTCTTTTGATGATGAGTGAGTGCCCTTTGGCAATTCGTCACAAAAAGGGGGAGTGCATTCTATTGAGGAGTTCTTGTTTTGTAGAGGAAATTTTTGTCTTAGGGGGAGTTTTGAGTTTTGTACCTGACTGTGACACTGTTGAGCTTGTGGAGTTATTAGATTGTATCTAGATGGTTCACTTTGTATTTACATTTTTTGGCTCTTGTTAGGAGATATTTTTTTTGAGATACATTTTGTTGTATATGTTTCTTGTTTCACTATGCTACTTTGCTTATTGATTTATATTTATGATGTTATTCATGATATATGTCTTTATTTTGTGTCATGTGAAATCAAGAAGTTAATTTTTTTTTTTTATATATTCCTAGTATTTTCCACACATGCGTTTATGTGTTTGTTGAGTGTTACAGGAATATACAGGTTGATTTAGTCGTCCTGCTGTCTACTTTGCAACTGTTATATAGTAGTTAGGTTGAATTGTTTAGTGGCTTTTTAATTTTGTAATGAGCTGTTTCAATTTGTAAACTTTGAACTTTTTGTTAAGTTTGTGTTTTGTCACGGATTGCCAAAGGGGGAGTTTGTTAGGTTCTAAGAATTAGGAACTAATGTATTAGAACTTCAATTTGTAATGTTGGCAAACCATGATCAAAACATTCTTTAAGTCTTGTGTTAGACTTGCTCAAAGTATGACTTTTTATGTAAAGTTGGAATCGAGTTGACTGCAGAAATTACTGTGCACTTTCTGCCTGACTCGATCGATCGAGAATTAGACTCGACTGATCGAAAATCGTGCAGAACGTTTTTCTGCAGAATTTTTCCAACTCAGCCCAAGCCCATTTAATGTATAGGGTTTTATGTTTTGCCCTAAGTATATAAGGGTAAACCTTAGCCACGTTTTTAGAGTTCTGAATGCTGTGTTTGTGAATCTATTTGTTAGATCTAGAGGTGTTTACCTTCATATACACTTAGGGTTTCCAAACTCAAGATTCATGTCAAGAGGTTGGTAAATCATACAGTTGCAGAATCAAAAGAGCTTCAAGATATACAAGCAGGTGCGCTTGTGAATTGCTGAAGAATTCAAGGAAAGAAGGAGTCCGTGGATCTCGGAGCTGTCACGTGGTCGTGGTAGTAAGTTTCCTACACTGGGTAGCAATATGATGTTAGTGGTCTAAGTCTTATTGTGTAAGCTTTGATTCTTTCATAGTGAATTCGGTTTTACCTTGAGGATAGCTAGGTTAAATCCTCCCCAGGTTTTTTACCGGTTTGGTTTTCCTGGGTCATCATATCATGTGTTCTTTATTTTTCTGCACTTATACATGATTTGATATATTTGTGTTAACCTAGATTTGTTTAAATTACCTAAGTTAATCACTTGGCTAATTCTCTAGGTTAATCTGTTGGGTTTAAGGGGTCTAAACGAACTTACAGAAGATATGTATTATAAAGCGAAGGAGGGGTCGTATGTACCGTATAGACAGTATTGGCATAGACTAGTTGAAGAAGTTACAGGTCCCAACACTGATGATGGCCATGTTTGCTATGTATGACTAGGAGAGCTTCCTTGTGAATTGTCGAGGAGAAGCTAAACAACATTACAATTTATAAAGAAGAAAGCGGATAGTATCAAAGCTGGTACAGTTCCCGTAAGGTTGTCTCCACCAGCTGAGTTGGTGCGGAATTTAAGGTCAAATTAGAATTGATAGAAAGTAATTATTTGAAGTAAAATTTCTAGATGCTATTGAGTGCGGTAAGTTGTAGTTGTGTAAGTGAAGTAGGCGACGACCCATTTCTTGAGGAATAACTCTCATTAGGAAAAATGTTTTATTTATTTATTTATTTTTGAAAATTATAAAAGAGATTAGTTCACAGATAGGGGTGGCAATTTTTATCCATATCCATGAACTTGCCCATTACCCACCTTATTTGGATAAGTCTTAACCCAACCCATATAAGTATTTGGGTTAAATGGATAAAGACCCATTTGGTTATTTAATTAGATGGGTCTAAATGGATAAATCCACTAATACCCATCTAAAATTTAAAATTAAATAAACCCACTAAACTCTTCTAAAATCTAAAAACTAAAAACTTAAATAAACATTACTAAGTCCAAAGCCCTGAATCTCACTCTCTCTCAAATTTTCTCATTAGCCAAACACTTTCCCAAATAATTTAACTTCTAGATTTCTAAGCCCAGACACTTTCCCTAAAATTTACTCACTAACCAAACAAAAGGAAATTATAGAGAGAGAACGATGATGGAAATTCTAGATTTTCTCACTAACCAAACAAAACTTCTCGGACTGGAAGCAACTTCTCGGATTGGAAGCTCTGGATCTAATATGGCGACCCACATGAGAACTGGCCCAAATCCAGCCCCAGCCCTATACCCCGACCCCGATCCAAGCCTAGCCGTAAACTCAACCCCAGCCCTCCACCGCCTCGCAGCGCCTACTGCCGCCGTGCTGGTCCCACGACGAGACCATCGCGCTGATCGAATCCTATCACTAGAAATGGTACTCGCTCCAGCGCGGGAATATGAAGGCAACCCGTGCCGGAGCGAGTACCATTTCTTGTCGCTGATTCGATCGCTCATCGCTGCTCCGCCGCTTCTCCTCTCAGGACCGCCGTGCAATGCCGTCACAAGATGGAGAAGCTGAGGAAACGGTACCGCACGGAGCTGCAGAAAGCTTTGTTTTTCCATGAAATTTTTTCCCTCCTTTTAACTTCTCTGCGTTTCATGATTTTATTGTGCTTTCCTTAGCTATATGATGTTGCTAGGGCTTTATTTTTCTTTTTCTTTTTCTTTAGGTAATATTTTCTCAGACTCTGTTTTGTACTTCTCTGTTTTTTTTTTTTTTTTTCTGTGACTTTATTTGGTTGCTGAGAAATGTATTTTGTGAGGGGAAAATGAAAGGAAAGAACATAAAAAGTGATTTTTGAATTTTTGTTTTTAAATTTTTTAACAAGTTATTTATTTATTTGGATCATATTGGGTTAAATGGGCGGGTCACTAATTAAATGGGTTGGGCGGATAATGGATAATTAATTTATATATAAATGGGTCATAAATGGATAAATGGGTAATTGTACACCCAACCCATTTATGACCCAACCCGCCCATTTGCCACCCCTATTCACAGATTTATTTACAGCGACCTGTTGCAGATTTTAGACATGAGCTCATGCACATTAGAAGAATCCCACGAAAGAATATTAATAAAATCCACTCGTAACTAAGACAAGAAAGCATCGTTCTGTTGGAGTAGCAAGTTTGAAGGGAAGGATAATATCTGAATCCTGATACCAGAGTTTGCTTTCTGTGGAATACAAGAGTTAATAGAAACTATGTTAGTAGGACACAGCTTTCTGTGGAAATGCAAAACTTTAGCCCCCACCTATAGATGGTGAAATAATAGCATGTATTTTCTTTTGCTAAAAGTTAAAATTTAGAAGTCAAAACAGTCTTGTATTGTGACTTTGAGTAGTTAATTGGAAATTTTTATGGTAGGAATTGAAAGTAGGATTCAGATGCTGCTGTGCTGCTTGTTATGATGCTGCTTTACTGAGTCTCCACACGATCTCCACTCCACATCTAATTATATAAGTTTGAAAGGTTGTGGTATTGTAAACCACATGGACTTGAGAAAGTCTCCTAAATTAACATTACATTGACCAAAAAGCTTTCTTAATTCATTAGGAATTGTGAGATGTGACGCTGAAGAAATATGTAGCATCACTTCATGTTTTTATGATTATTCGGCTTGCTTTCTGTATATATAGGTGTGTGGTCAATACATTTTCAAAGTATCATAGAGAAGAACGTTTATAATTTAAGTGTTATGAAGTTTGAACTGGAATTGTTACTTGATATCTTTGAGCCTAATGATGAAGTTTCTTGATTTAATGCTGTAGGCTGGTGGTTTGATTTCGAACCAATCAAACGGAGGTTAAAAGGGACAATTCCTACTTCAATTTGAGAGAGTAGGAACGACTGTAATATTGAAAGAGCAAGAGTGTCTTTGGGGATTCAACATGACACTCGCAGCTTTGGTAGAGTAAATATGATGTTCTTATAAGTTTGTGTTTTTCCCATATAATGAGCTTCTATTTATCGGCAACCAAAGGATACTTGATTCGGAATCTCTATCAAAATTTTCGTAGTTCAATTGATACTTTTTGGTGTTTTCAATAGAGATGTTTAAGTTTCAAATTCCCTCTCACCCAACAATCAAATTTAAAAAAAATTCCATTTAAAATTTAATGGGATTTAATTAAAAAATATGAATTTGAATTTGTTCTTGCATTTGATTAAAACTAGTCGATGTTCTATGCAATGCACGTGTAATTAGTTTGAATGAATAAAGTTAAATCATGTAATTCGATTTCTTCAAATTAATTGAAAAAATTAAAGCAATACGAAAGTGTTAAGGATAAAACAATATGCCTACAAAGTTGTATATGTGTCTCATTGTCTTAAATGCTTTTAAAAAATCTTGCAGATTTCAACTTTTCTTCCTCTGTTCTTCCAAGTTGTTAAAATTTGGGATTATAACAGAAATTTAAAGTTCAAAACTATGAAAATGTGAAGACATGGAAGAGAAAGATTAGTAGATGCTTTAAGGTTTCTTTTAGCAATATATCTAGAGTCATCGTTTTTTTTTTCCTTAATTGTTGAGATGGCGAGTCATAAATAACAACCTGAAGAAGTTAGAAGTCCCAAGACTGATGATGACCATGGTTACAACCTAGGTTCACTAACTGAGTCTAAATTGGTGCGGAATTTAAAGTCAGATTATAATTGATAGAAAGGGATTGAAAGTAATATTTAGATTCTTTTTAATATCGTTACACTGTTGATCCCAAGCCGAGAAAAAGAGGAAATGTTGTAATAAATTAATTATTGGCCGATTGATATAAATTTTAGTCACTTTTTCTTTTCCTTGTTTCAAATCGTAACTTAACCAATCTGTAGTTCATTGTCTAAACGTTCAGGTGAACCAATTGACTTTTGGGAGGTAATGGATTGAAGTGGGAAGCTATAAACTTGAATCAATTAATGTAAAAATATAATTTGTTTTTTTTAGTATTTGTTATTTATTTTATAAAATTATTTACATCCATTATATTTTTTCTTTTAGAACTTGCATAGATGACTACAGAGTCTGTTGTCTTGGAACGATGTGGTGTTTATGCCTTAATGTTAATTAGTCAATTAGTTTGCATTTTAGTACAATTATTTTGGGCGAAACTACAATGTTAGCTCCTCAAGTTTACCCTCTGTGCGCAACTGGTTCCTCAACTTTCAAGCAACCACAATTAGTCCTTTAAGTTTTAAAACTAAGTTGTATTAGTCCTTTTACTAACTGATGTTAGTGGTGTTACTTACCTGACTAATAGAACAATGACTTAGCATTTTTTATTAATAAAAATTACAAATAAAATGCTGATTTAGCAAGCTAAGAAAGTGACAACATTGAAAAATAAATAAAAATTATTGATTTAGTAGTAATTAAGTTGTATTAGTCTTGCCGTCAGTCCTTTTGCTAAGCCAGCATTAGGGCTGTCCACGGGTCGGTTCGGGTTGGGTTTGTGCCCAACCCGGAACCGACCCGGCGGAATTGGGTGAGAAAAAAATGCACCCGCCGCTGACCTGCTGGAGTAATCGGGTCGGGCGGTTCAGACCATCAAAGGGTGGCGACGGGTCGGTCGGAGTCCTAGATCCTAGAAGACGGCGAGAAAATGGTAAAAAAAAAAGATAGACTCGGCGAAGAAACCCAATTTCCGGCGCAGTTTTCCAGATTCCGACCTTAGATCCGGTGAAATTTCACCAGATCCGGCGAAAATCTCACTGGATTTGATAAGATTTCGCCAGATCCGGTCAAAATCTCACCAGATCTAAGGGAAATATCGCTGGAATCTGGGTTTCTTCGCCAGATTCTGGAAAATTATCGCCGGATTTTGGAATTTTTGGCCGGGATCTGAAATTTTTGGCCGGAATCTGGAAATAGTTCGATCGATTCAGATTTTTCGAGTTTTTAGGGGAGGAAAACCGAAACCGACCCGCCGGAATCAGTTTCTGGTGGTGAAGACTCGCCACCGACTTGCCGGAGAAGTCGGGTCGGTCGAATTCGGGTCCAGTCCGGTCGGTTCTTCGGGTGGGTCGGGTAACCAGATGAATCTGGACAGCCCTAATGGAATCTTTGTCCTTTTCTCTCTAATGGCGGAAACCTCTTCTCTGTGCATCTTGCCCTTGGCTTTGATCTCATCGATTTCTCATTCCTCTTCTCTCTCTGCATTCACTTCCTCTCACAAATCCTCAATTTCTCATTCTCCTCGTCCCTCTCGTCCTCTATGTTTCTCTGTCAAAGTTTCTTTAGATTTAGGCAACTTTTTCACCGACGATTCGATTCATTCGGCTTCTTCTCTATCATCTCCGTCAGATGCTTCTCTCTCCTCTGCGTCCCTTTGAATTTCGGCTCCACTGCCATCGCTTTCACCGGCAAACCCTTAGCCTCACCCATCCGTACCACTGATACCTTCGGAAAAAACAAAGCCTCCGATCTTAAAGACAACAAGCCTCCTCCTCGTATTGTGTGAGAACAACCAACAACCCCTGTCTTTGCCGCTAAACACGCCATCTTGGTCTTTGATCTCTACAATGGAAGTGTGAACAATAGTTTTAAAAGTGTCTCTGTGATCTTAACTAGGTTTGATTGTGTTTGACCAAACCTTACAACATTTTGAGGTGATGACCCTTTCTGGGGAAAAAGAAATTATAGAGTTTTTTAATTTTGGTTTTGTTCTTGGGCTGTTGCCGGCAACAGTCAGTCTCTCCTTCTCTTGCGGGTTGGTTTGTGAATCAGTTGCAAATACTGTTTTTTTTTTTAATGTGTAAATTTATTTTGTAATTTTTATTAATATAAAAATGCCACGTCATTAAAAATAATGTCAAGTCACTGTTCTGTTAGCCACGTAAGTAGCACTACTAATGACAGTTAGTAAAACTAGCCTCATCACACACGCTTCGCACGTGCGGTGAGTCCCTTTTTTTTTTTTTTTTTTTTGGTTAGTGGTCCTATTTTGTAGAAAAAAAAATTGTGTTCTTTTATTTTATATATATATATATATATTATTTTTATATTGAAAATCTAATGTATAAGTGAATAAATTAATTTGAAAATTAATTGGAGAGTGATCCTATTTTATAGACAATGTTTTAGTGGGAGTTAGAGTTGTATTTTTTCCAGGATTGTCCTTTAATTTTGTCTCTACTTAAATATAGAGATGTATGAGCATTTTTGAACTAAAAAATAAGGAATCCAAACAGAGAAGTCCCTTAAATAATAGTATAGATGATTAATACAACTTAGTTTTAAAATTTGAGAGACTAATTGTGCTCGCTTGAAACTTGAGGGACCAATTACGCACACAAGATGAATTTGAGAGACCAATATCGTAATTTCGCCTAAAAGAAATTGTATGATATCTGCCGGTATGACTGGTATTGAATATAATTAATACCTTGAATCATCTGGTACAAACGGGTATTCTTGTCGATACGAAACTTAGGTCTCCGCTGTACAAATATAAGCAATGATATGAAAAATTATGACAGGCAGGACACGAATTCCATAACATTAGATTCGATATAACATCTTATTATTTGAAAATCAAAGCCCCCAGCATCCTAGAACTTAAATAAAATATTTTTTTTTATCTATTATAATAATAATAATAATAATAATAATAATAATAATAATAATAATAATAATAATAATATTATTATTATTATTATTATTATTATTAAATACAAAAAGTGATCGATATATATATATATATATATATCAACCAAATAAAATGAGTTAGCATACCATTGACATGAGATGATGAGATGTACCAATATGATATGAAATTTGACAATTTACTTATTTGAGTTTTACTCTTTTTTTGATGAACTTTTTTTTTTTTTTGTTGATGAACATTTGAGTTTTACTCTGTTAGCTTCCGTCATCCACATCTTCATTTTCCATTAAAAATATACTATAATACAAAAACATAACACAAAACTGATCAAAAGGTTACAGTTTGAAGATGATTTTCATACTATATCAACTTGCGCGTAAAGTACTACCCATTTATCATATTTACTATGGGGTACAGAAATTTAATAAGGTAATCATGATCATGCTACGTGTCATACCCAAGGCCGAGGAGGATAGTACAGTTTTGAGGAGCCCATACGCTTAGACAGTAAAGTCGGAGAAGCGAGCCATTGCCACGTCAAGGATGCGTTACCAGAGGGGGGCCACACTGTAAAGAAAGAGCTTCAGAGCCCTGACGTGATTGGAAGGATGGTAGCTGCCACCACATTTATTGCACCTCACCAAACCCTCTGGCCACATTTATGTGGAGAAGACCCTTGAACAGTGTTGTCTTGATAGACGTAACTCACAGAAGACTGAAGAGGGCGTTTGATGGGACAGTCACTCAAGTAGTGGCTTGCATTATCAACTAATGGAGGGCCAGGATCAGAAAAGTGGGCATATATAATGTGAGAGATCCTCCAGGGATGGGGGATCGGGAAATTTGTAGAGAAAATACTGTAGCAACAAGAATTGTAATGATATCCAAGTCTAAAAGAAATATATTCTAGAATCACTCTCCTTGGATTTCATCGAGGAATGATCTCTTTGCATAGAGCTTGTCTTTCTTGGCTTTCTTATTATCTTTAATCCACTGTGCGCATGCTTGATCCATTGAAGCCTAGTTTTTAAGCCCACTCTCTACAAATTCATTGTGTTGGGCTCATTGGGCCTGAATTCTTCTATCTTTTAGGCTTAGGAATCAAAACGCCGCCTTTACAATTGGCTCCGTCTGTGGGAAAGCTTGAGCTTTAGTAAGATCAACGTCTAGCTATGGTAGGTTCGGGGTCCAATCAGGAGGATTCTATTGGTTCTCAACGACAGGAACAATTCCTCAATCTTGAACGAAGGAGGGACCGCGAGGTTAGTGTGCACACCATGCATACTAGTAGGAGCCAGTCTCGTGGCGGGAGTTATATCTCTCATGAGGAGAATACCAAAAGCATGCAGTCGGAGATTGACTGTCTTCGCAAGAGGCTATACCGCGAGCGACAGAGGACTCCCTCAGATTTTGACCCTTCTTCTGATGACGACAGAGATGGTAGCTACAAGCCTAGGTCCAAGACTTCGCCCAGTGAGTCTTTTTCATTTGATAAGGACCATTATTATAAGCAGAGGAGCAAGAGTCCATCTCGCAAAGGTCTGGGCAATGATGCTATAAGCAGGGCTATTAACCAGATCTCTAAATCATTGTTTACACGTAGAATTAAAGGGGGAAAACTTTCTCGGAGGTTTACCCAGCCAACATTCACCATGTATATTGGCAGAACAGACCTTGTGGAGCATGTCAGCCACTTCAGCCAAAGAATGGCTATTCGCTCCAAGAATGAGGCCTTGATGTACAAAGTGTTCCCATCCAGCTTGGAGCCTATGGTGATGAGATGGTTTGACGGCCTCAAAGAGGGTTCTATCAGCTCCTTTAAGGGGCTTACCAGGGCATTTAAGGCTCGTTTTGTGACTTGCAGTAGGGTGCCCCGACCTTTGGACTCCCTGTTGTCTATGACCATGCGAGAGGGGGAGACCTTGAAAATGTATTCTGACAGGTACTGGGAGATGTTCAACGATATAGATGGAAACTTTGATGATGTGGCTTTAAGGACTTTCAAGGTCAGCTCGCCTGCCGAGTACGATCTGAGAAAGTCTTTGACCAGGAAACTAGTTAGGAGTGTGCGTTAGCTCATGGACCATTTTGATAAGTATAAGCGGGTCGAGGAGGACCAATAGCAGGCAAAGGGGAAAGCTAAGGTGGTCCCTTAGGATAGAAGGGATCTCAGGTTGGATAGGTGCAATAACAACCGATCTCGGAGAGATTTTACGGGGCATTCTGGATCTACTACTACTCAGGTTGTCAATACTGTGTTCTGAGAGCTAGTACACCAAATCTTGGAAAAAATTAAGAATGAGCCATACTTTCAACGGCCAAACAGGATAGGGGGTGACCCCACGAAACGCAACCAAAGTCTTCATTGACAGTACCGCTAGGAACGAGGGCACATTACCGAGGATTGTAGGACTTTGTGAAGCCACCTGGAGCAATTAGTTAAGGCGGGAAAGTTAAAGCAATTCCTGTATCAGCCCAATGTACAGGGTGGTCAGGCAGGATCAGGGGCTCAGAGAGATGCTTCTACAAGACCACTTCTGGGTATGATCAGCGTCATTCTTGCTGCTCCAGGAAGGACTGGTTCTCGGCCATCTAGGGTGATGTCTATAGCTCTGTCATCTGTAGAGGGCTCATCCCCTGATCTGAAATGGAGTAGGATGGCAGTCTGGTTGGCTTTGAGCTTTTTGGATGAGGATAAGGCTAGAACCTTGCAGCCACATGATGATGCCCTGGTGGTCACCCTCAAGATAGATGGGTATGATGTGAAGAGAGTATTGGTAGATCAAGGCAGCGGCGTGGTGATCATGTACCCTGACCTATTTAAGGGGCTGAAGCTGAGGTCCGAGGACCTAACCTACTATGATTCCTCTCTAATAGGGTTTGACAGGAAGATTGTCTTTCTGAAAGGCCAAATTTGACTACACGTTCAGACAGGGACAGAGGTTGTAGAGGTGAACTTCATCATGGTAGATGTCTATTCCCCTTACACTGCTATTATGGCAAGGCCTTGGCTTCACGCTATGGAAGCCGTACTTTCCACCCTGCACCTGAAGGTAAAGTATCTATATGGGGATCGGGTTGAGGAGCTAGTGGGGAGCCAATCTATGGCTAGGCAATGCATGGTGGCTGCGGTTAGAAATCAGACTGGGGGTGAGTCCTCAGCCTCTGCTGTGCAAGATTTATAACAATCAAAGGTGCTAGTGTTGTCCGCAGAGGTAGAGGTAGAAGGGGCAAAGTGCAAGCAACTAGAAAGAGTTATTTTTGGCGATGATGAGGAGAAGGTCTTTTAGGTTGCGGCTCAACTGCCTTCTTGGGAGAGGCAAGAGCTTATAGATTTTCTTAGAAAAAATATTGACGTGTTTGCGTGGAGCGCCTACGACACCCCTAGGGTGGACCCAAATTTCATTTTCCATCGTTTAAATGTTAATCCATCTGTCATGCCCAAGAAGCAACCACCTTGATACTTATCTAGGGAACATTCTGACGCTGTCAAGGGAGAAGTGCTCAAGCTCAAGCTCAAGCAAGCTGGGGCCATAAAGGAGGTATTTTATCCTGAGTGGCTGGCCAACACAGCGGTATTGAAAAAGAAAACTGGGAAGTGGCGAGTGTGTGTAGGCTTTACAGATTTAAAATAAAGCTTGTCCAAAGGACCCTTTCCCTTTGCCTCGGATAAATCAATTGGTGGACGCGACTGTAGGCCATCCTCAGATTAACTTTTTGGATGCCTTTCAGGGCTATCATTAGATACCATTATCTTTGGACGATCAGGAAAAGACTACCTTTCTTACACCCACTAGGAATTACCACTACAAAGTAATGCCCTTTGGATTGAAAAATGTAGCGTCTACCTACTAAAGGATGATGACCAAAATGTTTGAGCCTTAGTTGGGCAAAAACATTGAAGTGTATATAGATGATATGGTGGTAAAGAGTAAAGCAAAGCCCGAGCATATAGGTGACCTCGGGAGTATTTTCAAGATACTAAGGAAACACAAATTGCGCCTTAATGCCGCTAAGTGTTCTTTTGGTGTGGGTTCTGGTAAGTTTCTGGGTTATATGGTTACCCATCGTAGAATTGAAGTTGACCCTAGTCAGATTAGAGCAATTAACAACCTGCAACCTCTTTGGAATCCTAAAGAGGTCCAAAAATTAACAGGGATGACTGCCGTTTTGAACCGGTTTATTTCTCGGTCAGTAGGCAGGGCCCTTCTTTCAGTTATTGCATAAATGGAAGGGGTTTGAATGGACAGAGGAATGTTCCTCGGCCTTCTAGCGATTGAAGGAATATCTTTCTCGGCCACCAATTATGTCCAAGGCCGAGGAGGAGGAGGTTTTATTTGCTTACATTGTTGTGGCCTCACACACAGTGAGTCTGGTATTGATATGGGTTGATGATGGGGTGCAGAGACTAGTTTATTACGTGAGCAAATCACTACATGAGGCAGATGTTCGCTAATTATCATTGGAGAAGGCTATCTTGGCAATAGAACATGCTGCGCGGAAGCTCCAACATTACTTCCAAGTTCACACTATTATGGTTCTAACCCAACTCCCTCTTCGATCGTTGCTTCGAAAGCTGATTACACAGGGAGGATTGTAAAATGGGGGATGATCCTAGGAGCTTTTGATATCAAGTATATGCCCTGCACTTCTATAACGGGTTAAGTCCTTGCAGATTTGGTGGCTGAGTTTGTTGAGCCTTCCTTAGAAGAAAATGGTGAAAGGTTAAACATGGATGGAAAATCAGTTAGGATAATCTCCTTGCAGGAACCTCTATCTTAGAAGGTGTATGTCGATGGCATAGCAAATTAAAGGGGATCAGGGTGGGGCTAGTTGTAATATCTCCTAAAAGGATCATTATTAAGAAATCCTTAAGACTGGACTTCTCGGACACGAACAATGAAGCTGGGTACGAGGCTTTGTTGGTAGGAATGACTATGGTTTAGAAAATAGGAGGAAGAGTAGTGGAGATATTTTCGGATTCGAGGTTGGTTGTAGGCCAAGTAAAGGGAGAACTGGAAGCTAGGGACATGAGAATGCAGGACTATTTGAGTCAAGTTAGACATTTGCAATTAGGGTTTAAAATTTTCTCCTTACAACAAATCCCAAGGAGCAGAAACATGCATGTTGACTCTTTTATCACCCTTGCAACCTCTTTGGCGTAGAGTTTAGCTCGGGTTATCCTGGTTGAAGATTTATGCAAGCCTACCGAGACGAGAAAGCAAAGGGCCCTTATTCACCAAATCAGGGCGGGGCCTAGTTTGATGGATCCTATCGTGATATTTCTTAAGGATGACATTTTGCCTGAGGAGAAGGGGAAGGCTGATATAGTGGGAAGAAACTCCTCGGTTTTGGTTGTCTAAGGATCAAATGTTATACAAACGCTTTTTTTTTCTCCGTATTTGCTATGCATCCATCCTGACGTAGTGGACCCATTCTTAAAGGAGCTACACGAAGCTCGACAGCTAGCTCGGTAGATACCCTATCTGTCGAGGTTTATGAAATTCAATTTTTCAGAGCTGATTTCACTCCAATCCATGAGTATGTGTTTAGGCTTTCTTTTCTCACAATTCTAAACATATATAAGGATTATTTTAAAGGCCGTCAAAGGTTGCGTGAGTATAGAGCAAAGTCTTGTTCATGTAAATTGTGACCGGAGACAGAGTTTGCCCTAGTTCATCTTTCTCTTAAAGAAGCTGCTGTGTTTGTACACCATAGGGTTTTGTGACCAAGGAGCTTCTTGATCTTCATCGTGTGATGAACTGAAGAACTTTGCAGCCAACATCTTTCTTAAGTTGGTGATTAAGTTGCGTACTGGGATCCGCGCATTTACTGGTTAGTCATGTACTGTGAGCTGTGCATTATAAGGAGAGATTGTCACTACAGAATATGTCCAATTGGGTATTGGGACAAGAGTTCAACTATAGGTTGGTATAAGGTACTAGGATTCTTTTACTTGTAACTGCTTGTTTTGATAATAGTGGATTCTCGGGAGTGGTGACCTTAAAATCACCTGGTGGGATTTTGCCTCGGTGGTTTTCCCCATTTGTAAACAAATTACCCGTGCCATTTAATTTCCGCTGCATATTTAGTTATTCGGTGATTTGTTTGTGCTGCCACGCAAATTGTATGTTAATCTAATTAATTAATCAACTTGGCTAATTAACTGGTGAATTTATTACAATGGGTCAATACATTCTTGGCCTATTAAGTGGTATTATAGCAGGCACACTCTGATTAGGTTTTAATCTTTGATGTGTGATCCATTGACCCCTATTTATCATGGATAGAGGACAGTCTCTTATTATACCTCCTTTTATTTGATGGCACTAACTATGCATACTGGAAAATACGTATGAGAACTTTCTTGCAGTCATTTGGTGAAAAGGTGTGGCAAGCTGTGGAGATAGGCTGAACCATGCCTGCAGAAGTGCCAGCTGACTGGGATGATGCTAAGATTAAGGTGGCAAACTTCAACAGCTTGGCATTGAATGCTTTATTCAATGTAATCACAAATGAGGAATTCAAGAAGATTTCCTCTACTGAAACTACTAAGGAAGCATGAACCATGCTTCAGACAACCTATAAAGGAACCAAGGCTGTCAAGGATTCAAAACTTCAAAGGCTCACTATAAGCTTTAAAAAGATCAAGATGGAGGAGGATGAGTCATTTGATGAGTTCTATACCAAGCTCAAGGACATAGTAAACTCAACATTTAATCTTGGGGAAACCATTCTTGAACCCAAGATTGTGAGAAAGGTGCTCAGATCTCTACCTGAGAGATTTCATGCCAAGATCACCGCGATTGAGGAATCAAAGGATATTGACAAAATTTCTTTGACAAAATTGGTTGGATATCTGCAGACCTATGAGTTGGGTTTGACAAGGATCGGGAAATCAAGCAAGAGCAAGAGCAAGAGCATGGCATTGAAAGCTAAGAGTAGTGACACCGATGAGTTTTCAGACAATGAAGATTCTAAGATGAAATCCTATATCATGAGGTAGTTCAAGAAGCTTATGAAGAATGCCAACTCGAAAGGATTCAACAAGGACTGAAAGCAATCTAGTTCTTTGCAGCTCAAGAGCCAAGACAAAGGGAAGAAGGATGCTAGGGATGATGGTCAGTACACTGTTCCCTCAGGACCAAAGTGCTTTGGGTGTTAGGGCTTTGGTCACATGAACAAGAATGCCCTATGTATCTTATGACCATTGGGAAGAGCAAGGCACTTGCTGCTGCGTTGAGTGACATTGAGCCTGAGGATGATTCTGATAATAAAGATGATGAAATCCAAAATACCTTCACGCCACTGTAAATCCTACTGAAGGGATTGTTGAAGATGTGGATGAAGAAGAGAAATTGGTGGAGTCTAAGTTTGAAAAGATGGATGAACAAGATGACATCCACACAGCCTATGCAAAGTTATACAAGGTCTCGGAAAAGCATGAGATGTTGTATAGGTTGGCCACCAAGAAACTTAGAGAAGTGCAGCTTGAAAGAGAAGAAATCGCCACAAAGTTTGATGAAGCAAATCAGACCATTGGAGCACTGAGATTTAAGAATAATTTCCTAGCTGAGAAGACCAAAAAGCTTGAGGCAGAACTATTCCAAGTCAGAGCCCAGTTGGAAAGAACTTCAAGTGCAAAGCTTGATAAGATGCTGAGTCTTCAGAAATCTGCTTCCGATCTAATCGGTTTAGGGTATGATTTCTCTTCTCCTAGTATTGCTACTTCTAGTTCTACTGTTTTTTTTCCTCCTGCCAATAATGTTGAAACTAAGAACAATAATGTTAAAAATGAATTAGCTAATGAGAACATAGACAAGGGTAAATCTATCTTGGGAGCACCCCCTAAGCTTGATAAGAACGAGAATAAGAATCCTAGGGCTAAGAAGGGAAATACTCAAAAGTCCAAACAGAAAAAGTAGCATTTCTGTCATCACTATGGCGCAACTGGACATACTCAACCTAATTGCTATAAGTGGTTAGCCACTCAACAGAGCAACAACATGATTGCGTTGGGAAACCAGAATCAGTTTCCATCCTCCTTTGCTCCTCTTGGAGATCTTTTCAAAGCCCTCATGTTCCTTTCGAACTTAAACAATTTTAATTCTTCCCCTTTACTGCCGGATCAAGGGTTTGCTAAACTGAAAGGTTCTTCCAAGGTGTGGAAAGAAAAAGGCTCCAAGTGATTCTGTCACTTTTTCTCTCTCTCCCCTTCTTGTTTTTGTTTTTGCATTACTTGTGTATTTTGCTTTATTATTTTGAGTCAGTCTAGTTTATGCATTGCTTTATTTTGTTTAACATGTTTTTGTTTGCTTATTTTCAGTTTTGCTTTATTTTGTTTTCATAAAATAAAAAAAATTAAAAAATTGAAAAAATACAAAAACAATGTGTGTTTGTGCACATTGGTACTTGTGTACCTTAGATGGCCATCAAAACAAAGTTTTCTAAATTTTGAATCTTTTGTAGCTTAGATGAGCATCTCTATGCACAACTAAGCAAATGAGCTTTGTAGCTCGTGTTTGTGATGAGTAAGATTAAGTAATCTTTTGTACTTAACACTCGTATCACTTTTTTTTACGGGAATGACTAAAAATCCTAAGAGAAAGACATAAATAACCATCTCACCACTGTTGTTTGCCAATCATAAAATGACATCTGTATGCTTCAGCATAGCAAAAGTGCAATGTCAAAAACTTAACATCATTAGTGTTTCTTTTCTATCTCTTATATGCCCATGCGTGGTTTGCTTAAAAGAAAAATATGCAAAGAACAACAAAAAACAAAATGCTTTATATATGATTGCAAGCGTATATTCTAGGAAATATGGAAGTTATAGGATGTATCTTGAAGGTGATTATCCTCATCAAACAGTTATAATTGTGTGTGAGTTAAAGTGATTTTCTCATATCTCAAATTGTCATAACATTTAGACATTTATGCATTCTTGCGATGTTTTTCATACATAACATGCAATATTCTTTGCTACTTTTGATATATGTGCAGGTACAATGTGATTTGACCATCACAAAGAATACATGTATTAATGTATACTCACTAAACTGTCTTAACCTTTTTTTAAAATATAAAATTGGTTAGACTCGTTTAGTGTGTGTGTGTGTGTGTTTGGGATCTAAAAGATGAATATTTTTCTTGCCAAGAGATGATTTTGAGAGCTCAAAATATTGATTGGATCCTTGGTTGAGTAGCATGGTTGATTGCATTCATGTATGTGTTTTTCTCTTTTTTGAAAAACTGTTTTTAAGCAATCTCGATAGGTTCTCGATACCTCTCGATAGCTAGGCTATTTTTCGAGACCCTTCAGCTGCTTTTTATCACATCCTCGATAGCTGCTTGATCCATTGAGTAACTTTTTGGATGCTCGATAGGTGCTTGATAGCTATCTCGGTCCATCGAGATCCCTCAGCTGTGGACACCTCTTAATAGATTCTAGATAGCTTTTTGATAGATAAAACACGCGTTTTAATCCTTGATACCTCTCGACACCTCTTGATTTGTCGAGAATTATGAAGGTTCTATATAATGGATCTGCGCGACGTTTCTTCATTTCAACTCGATCTCTTTCGATACTTTCAATCTCTTCACCTCCCAAAACCTCTCTTTCTCACTCCAAACCTTCAGCCCAAGTGTTCTTTGATCTTTGTGTGATTTTTCTTCTCCCGGTATGTCTCTTTTTCACTCTTTCATCATGCATTTCACATTTTTTTGACCTAACTATTGGGTTTGTGTTGAAAATTTAGAGTTTTTCAAAATTGTTGGGTTTTTTCACAAAATTCTTGGGTTGGTTTTTGTGAAAATATTTTTTAAATCATCATGCATTGCATCTCATTTGCATTATAACAATGTTTCATGCATTTTAGATGTGTTTTTATTTTGCTACAATGATTGTATGTTGTTAGGTTTGAATTGGGTTGAGCCCATGATATTTTTAAGTTTGCATGTCACATGTTCATGCATTTTCATGCATACATATCTTCAAGTTTTATATTCCTATATATTTTATCTTGTTGGTGCTTTTTTGATTGTCTCTCTCTCTCTCTCCGTCTCTCTCTTTTTTTTTGCGTTAGTCTGCACTATGGCACCCAAACGCAAATACACTCCGTCCTAAAACCCTCTTCATTTTAGGGCATCTACTTCTTCTTCTGACCCTACACCTTCTCATGTACGGTTCCTTGATGATAAAGCCCGAAAGGACTTTTCGGAGAACTTCTCTAGACGAGGCATTCATTCGGAACGCCAAGTCATTTTATTATATTTTTTCGATAATGACCTACCCACTGCCTCTCTCTCTCTCCGTCTTTCTCTTTTTCTTGCGTTAGTCTGTACTATAGCACCCAAACGCAAATCCATTTCGTCCTAGAACCCTCTTCATTCTAGGGCATCTATTTCATCTTCTAACCCTATACCTTCTCATGTACAGTTCTGTGATGATAGAACCTGAAAGGACTTTTCGGTGAACTTCTCTAGACAAGGCATTCATTCGGAACGCCAAGTCATCTTATTAGATTTTTTTGATACTGACCTACCCACAGTCTCTCTCTCTCTGTCTCTGTCTCTGTCTTTCTCTTTTTCTTGCGTTAGTCTGCACTATGGCACCCAAACGCAAATCCATTTCGTCTTCGAACCCTCTTCATTCTAGGGCATCTACTTCTTCTTCTGACCCTATACCTTCTCATGTACAGTTCCGTGATGATAAAACTCGAAAGGACTTTTCGGTGAACTTCTCTAGACAAGGCATTCATTCAGAATGCCAAGTCATCTTATCGGATTTTTTCGATACTGACCTACCCACTGTCATTTACAGTAGGAGTTGGGAGTCACTGTGTGGCGCCCTGGTCACTTGTCCCTCCATGATCATACATGAGTTTTACTCTAGTATGTCTGGATTTGATACTTCTGTACCTCATTTTTTCTCTCGCGTCCGAGGTACGCACATCGTAGTTACTCCGGAGATTGTCTCCGAGGTACTACACGTTCCTATGGTAGTGCATCCTGACTACCCTGGTTGCGATCTTCTGAGGACTGTGTCCAAAGATGAACTCTCGTCTCTCTTTTGTGAGACACCTTCATCTTGGGGTGACCGTTAAAACACCCCTTGCTCGGCCTTTGCAAAAGGTTTGAGATTCCTTAACATGGTGATGACATTTATTCTTCATCCTTTGTCTCACTATAACACTATCACAGAGCCTTGTGCTTGCTTTTTGCTATCCCTCTTAGAGCATATCTCTATCAATTTCCCTTCTCACTTCATCCTATCCCTTATAGATGTCTATAGGGATATGATGACCCATAATAGGCTCATTTTTCCTTTAGCTATCACACGACTTCTTTGCCATTTTTTTGTCTTCTTTCCTGAGTCTTCTCATTTTCTGGTTATGAGTGCCATAGATGTTGCTACTGTCAGACGGAGCAAGGCACAGCTTAGACCAAGGTGGCCCTAGACAGAGATGGCAACTCCTCCAGCGTCTACTGCTCCATCCACCTTTGCTCTTCATCTTCTAAGGGTGGAGTGACACTTGAGGCCATCATAGCACAACTTGTGCGCATCAATGCTCGCCTTGACACTCTTAGTGATGAGTTGTGTCAAGTGAACACCCGTGTTGGTCGTATTGTACGATGACAAGTTGTCATGGGTGGTTTCACTGTTGCTTCTTCTCCATCTCCACTAGCGTCCAGGGATGAGAGTGATGATGGCTCCGGCAATGATGCTGTTGATGAGGATGATAGTGCTAGCTCACCTAGTGATAATGAGATGTCTAGTTGATGTACTTATCCTCTGTCACTTATGACAAAAATGGGGAATAGTTTTGATATGAGAGAAGTCATACACATAGGGAGAGGGTTAGTATAGGAGATTTTTCTGATAAGGGGAGTGTATATAAGGGATGTAGTGAGGATCTCTGTATCTTTTCTTTTCTTTCTAGTTTAGATACATTATCTCTTGTACATTGGTCTTGTGATCACTTAGTGATAGCAAACATTGTACTTATCATTGATATATATTTGATGATGTTGTTATCACATTTCACCTATTTCTTCATGTGTTGTTTCTTTTTTATCTTTATACACATGTTTCTTATTTAATGTATGCAATCTATTATTTCTGTTTCATACTAAAATGCCGTGATGAGTTTTGTTTAAAGTGTTTTAGAAATACAGGTTGTCAAAGTCTTCTTGCCATAAACTCTCTTCTTGCAAAGTTTTTCAAGAGTTTGTGTTAGGATAGATTTATTGTATTCAATAAGTGAGTATGAGTTGAGTGATTTATGACTTCTCTCATATGTTCATTTGTTTGTTGTGGTTTTGTCACGGATTGCCAAAGGGGGAGATTGTTTGGGCACATGTGAATCATGTTAGAAACATATGTCAATATTTTATGTAATTGGTTAATCCTTTGACAAAATACACTTTACATGTAATTGGGTAGATCTAGGATGTGTTTAATACTTCAAGGAACAAAGTTTCAAGTTCAAGTGTTAAAGCCATGCAAATTTGTCCAAGAAATGAGTGAAGAAGTGCTGAATTTTAAAGCTTGACAACTAGCTCCACAGTTAGTATCTATCAAGGTTTAAAAAGCTGCTGAAGCCTAAAGCTCGACAGCTAGCTCAATAGATACCCTATCTGTCGAGGTTTATGAAATTCAGTTTTTCAAAGCTAATTTCACTCCAATCTGTGAGTATGTGTTTAGGCTTTCTTTTCTCACAACCCTAAACATATATAAAGATTATTTTAAGGGTTGTCAAAGGTTGCGCGAGTATAGAGCAAAGTCTTGTTCATGTAAATTGTGACTGGAGATAGAGTTTGCCCTAGTTCATCTTTCTCTTAAAGAAACTGTTGTGTTTGTACACCATAGGGTTTTGTGACAAAGGAGCTTTTTGATCTTCATCGTGTGATGAACTGAAAAACTTTGCAGCCAACATCTTTCTCAAGTTGGTGATTAAGTCGTGTATTGGGATCCGCACATTTATTGGTTAATCACGTACTGGGAGCCGTGCATTACAAGGAGAGATTGTCACTACAGAACAAGTCCAATTGGGTATTGGGATAAGGGTTTGACTGTAGGTTGGTATAAGGTACTAGGATTCCTTAACTTGTAACCACTTGTTTTGATAATAGTGGATTCTCAGGAGTGGTGACCTTAAAATCACCCGGTGGGGTTTTGCCTCGGTGGTTTTCCCCATTCGTAAACAAATCACCCGTGTCATTTAATTTCCGCTACATATTTAGTTATTTGGTGATTTGTTTGTATTGCCACACAAATTGTATGTTAATCAAATTAATTAATTAACTTGACTAATTAATTGGTTAATTTATCACAAGAGGTTATTACATTCTTAGCCTATCTCTGAAAGATTTTGGTGAAAGGGTCAAATGCCCATTTTCTCCCCACCTTAAGTCTTGGTTGAATTAATAATTATAAGCCTAATTATTGTTTCTCAAATAATCTATATATTATGTAAGTTTATAAACAAAATCATTTTTCAACTAAAATTATGCATCTTTTTTAGTAGGATTTATTCATGTTGTTCCTTTTTCCCCTTTTTTTTAATAATTATTTTTTATTTTTAAAATATTAGCAATTTTATTTATACAGATTCATGTAATGCATGAATAGAATTGTGTATTTGTTTATAACATTAATTAATATATTTTTGCTTATTACTAGTATAACTTTTATTCACATCAATATTTTAATTAAGCTACGCATCACACTAGAATAATATGGTACAATAATATTTTAGAGATTAGTAATGGAAAAGCAAATCAACAAAGATGACAACGGAAAGAAAATGATCCCAGAATTAGGCACCAATAGGTCAAGCCCACATCCAATTAGATAAGTTTGGAAAGTTGTGGTATTGTAAACCACGTGAACTTGAGAAAGACTCCTAAACCAATATGTCATTGATCAAAAAAGTTGTCCTAGTACAATCACACAAATGAAATTTGAATTCATTGAACATTAGACATGTGTGTTGTGTGTGTGAATTAAGTATGAACTAGTCCATAGTCTAGTATGAAGCTTCAATGATCAATTCAATCAAGTCATACACAACTAACATGAAGTCAAGTGACATATCTCACTTGTAGAAATGAACATATATGACTCCCCATCAAAGTGTTTACATTTGATTGAAAACTTTTCATTTAGCTTTCATTTTTCATACTTTTGATCAAGACAACTTAATTTTTGAGCAATGATGCCAAGCAATTTTTTATATTTCTTTGATGAATAAGACTTTGGCTTTTTATTTGGCTTTCATTTTTCATGCTTTTGATCAATACAACTCAATTTTTGAGCAACGATGCCATGAAATTTTTTATAATTCTTTGATGAATAAGCCTTTGTCTTTGGCACCATACATTTTGAATACATTTTTGCTCCACTATTTCCGAGTCAATCTAGTTTTTGAAGCAAGACTTTTTCAGCTCTTTCTCTTTTTAGAAATTGACAATTGTAGAGTTCTTTGAAAAAGAAAAAAAAAATTGTGAGGAGATATATAAGCACAAATCTATGCATGTATTAAGATCAAACAAGATTATTGACAAATCATTTATGATAAGCTTGAAGATCTATTTACAACAATCAAACGTAGATTTGTAGACGTCGCTCACACTTAAAAAATGCGCATACATTACAAGCTAAGCTCGTAAATGCATTACGCCATTAGTACGGAGGTACTAGACCAAACTCACATGTGATATGTTTGAGACATATGATATGTGCTCAAACATATACGATCAAACTTTTTGAATTTTTCACTTTTTATGTGTTTTTGGATTATTTTACACACACAAAACAAAAGCATGAAAGTAAGATCAAATGCGAAAAAAATGCATATAAAGAAATGTCAGATGCATAAATGCATGATAATGAAGCATCTAATGCATGAAGATTCCTACAAAGATCGAAAGAATTGGATTAAGGACCAAAAGAGCATAAGCTTAACCATAGAAACATTTCCTCGTCCAAAAGAAATGATTGTTCGGAATGAGTGTCCCATGAGAAATGAAACAAGGGTTGGAAGAATGAGAATCGGAGATGCACATAGATGAGGAGGTAAGAGCATTAACTACATGCTTCAACAACTTACCACTTTCAATCAAATCCGGTTTAGCTTGCAAAGCATAACTTCCAAGAAGCTCAAGTTTCTTTTTTATTTTTTTATTTTTTTTTATTCTTTTAAGAGCTTGAAACTTAGAGCAATGAAGTCTTAGATGACCAAAGGCACCATAATGGTGACAAATAATGTGTTTAGGTCCACTAGGTTTTTTAGGGAGGGATCTAGCAACATTGTTTTGTTCTCTCTTCAACATGGAACATTGAGGTCTTGTGTGACCGATCACACCACAATAGTGGTAAGTAGGAACAAACTAAGATCCACTCAAATCTCTAGGATGAGACCTAAACGAAGGTTTAGGCTTAAAAGCCTTTCTCTCCACTTTTTGGTTTCTTTTATGTGGAGGAATGTACATCGATTTGACTTTAGAGGTAGAACTCACAATGGGCACAAAATCGGGCAACACAACATGATTGCAACAAAGACTTTCTTCCTTTTTAGCAATAGGTTCAGCAATCAAACACTTGACATGCATCTTAAGAGATTCAGTTTCACATTTAAGATCATCAACAAGTTTGTTAGAAAAAACAAGTTTAGCATCCAAGCCCATATTCAAACATTCAAACTCTTTTATCTTTTCAAAAGATTTTTCAGCAAGTTTCTTATACTTTCAACTAATTTGTTGGATTCATTAAGCATAGCAATCAAATCATCCTTTTCACTAGTGAACTTGCTCCAATTCTCATGAAACTTCTTAAACTTTTTCTTCAAGAGTTTCACATTTGGAATATTAACAACACCTATAGATTCATGTAACATGTCATCACAAGCTTCTGCTACCAGCAGACTTCTTGGAATCTTGTTTTCACTAGCTTTTTGGATCCCGCAATACGCTCGATTGCATCTTCCAAACCTCACCGGCTTCTTTTGGCAAATCCCTAAAGCTTCCTAAGCTCCAAAACACTTTCTACACTCTGAATAGGTGTGGGTTATGTTCGGGTACAAATCTCCTCTCAAAGTATGACAATGGGAAAGGGAAGGAGAAGAGGCTACAATGATTTCTCACTTAGAATGAGTAGCTCTCTCTTTCAAAGATGGGTGTGTTATGTTATAGAAATCTGTCTAGGGTTTTCTCTCTATGAATAACCTCCTTTACTTTTGTGGGTAATGAGTGTATATATAGTATGGGTGAAGGGTAAGAAAGTCACACTTAAAAATCCTCTAGGCAAAGAGTTTTGCGGGTACCTTGCGAAATGTAGCCTGGCACTTGACTCTTTAGCTTCCAACATGTGCTTCTCATGTGCCCTTTTCGAGGGAACTTTTCTCGCGAACTTCTTGCGAGCTAGTCTTGAAACTACGTTGATCTTCAGTTCATACTCGATTCTTCACCTCGAAATACTCATGAAATACAGCTTGGCACTTGACTCTTTAGCTTCCAGCATGTGCTTCTCACGTGCCCTTTTCACGGGAACCTTTCTCGCAAACTTCTTACAAGCTAGTCGTGAAACTGCACTGATCTTCATTTGATGCTCGATTCCTCATCAACTTAATACTAAACCCAATACAATAAAAATCCCACAAAATACAAGGAATAAAATTAATGCAATTACAACTCTTTTTGTCATGGAATAAAGCCAACATAAAATATAGTTGTAAATAACAACTTTACATACTCTGTAGAAGTGTTCTTCGTGTTGTAAAGTACCTCTCGATACCATGCTTTTCATAAAGCTTTAAAACTCACCATCCTTGAACTCAATGACATTCTCAAATTTAAGGCACTTTATCTTCCAAACTGGCTTTCCACTTCAGCTTTCTTCATGAAGTAAACTCAAACGTTTTTAGAATTGTTATCAATTGAACTCATAAAATACATCACTTAATTACATCCATTATATTTGTGGGTGAACTTTCATCCACAATAAAAACACTTCATGGTAAACTAGTATTGTAATTAATTCATTACTCTTATCTTTTGGTAAGTCTAGAATTCATTACTCGAACTTGTCTGGACTAGTCTTTTTTTTTTGGGTGATAATTTGATAGCTTGGGGTGAGAGACTTTGAACTAAGGATGTCCTTTTTGATTAATTCACAGGACATAACAAAGTGCAGTATATTTGCTGAGTGTTATGACTTTCACATTTATCTTAATATACTTGAGATTGAAAACTGGTACATTGTGATTCTGAGAATTCCCTTAAAAGTTTTTGATGAAGAATAGGAAGGAAATGTCATGACGAAAGAAGGGACAGTGGATAATTACAAATCCACTCCTTACATGTTTATCACACAATTACGTTGGAGCCCATTACTTCTTTTTCTCATTGTTGAATACATTTGAAAGTAAACCTAGCCCAGCCCAAGAGGAACCTAACCATTTATAACCTAATAATAAAAAATAAAAAATTAAGTTGTTTTCAGCCCAGTCCAACCGAACGACCCAAATTGCCTCAGCTAACCACACCAACGCCATAAAAGCGAAACAAAATCGGCCAGCCAGAACTAACCACCGGCGTGATAGGGTAGGGTCAAGGATTGATAAGTCTATATGAGACTACAGAGGGTGTGAGAGATTGAGGATTTAAACCAAAATATGATTATTATTGGATTGCTCTATAAACACGATAATATTTTAGTAATTAGTTAGCTCTATTAAGTACAAAATCAAATTAAGAAAAGAAAATGGGACAGGAATAGGTCCCGTAAAATTGCTAATACTTGCCACAGAAATATCTAAGTTACAAAGATTTGGTGGTGGGGGTGGGGGTGGTAGGCTTTCAGTTTTCAAGCAGCCGACATTGACTTACGAAGAAATAGTGTATGGAACTTATATTGAAATGATGCTAATAACACCCAGCACATATTAGGAAACTATAAACCATTATTCTGGCTTAATCACTTTTAGTCTTAAACTAACACTTAGTTCAATGTGTGTGATTAACCAAATTCCATATAGCATGCAGAAGCAAATAAAGAACATAATTTGACAAGAAATTTTATATGTATATTAAGAATATGTACAATCTAATAGTTAGGTATTCAAAATATGTAATTATGTCAATTTTTTTGAAGAGAGTCATAGCCAAACTTTGTCCAAATAAGAAACACATTTAAGGAAAGATGTTAGGTTCTAAGAATTAGGAACTAATGTATTAGAACTTCAATTTGTAATGTTGGCAAACCATGATCAAAACAATGTTTAGTCTTGTGTTAGACTTTGCTCAAAGTATGGGATTTTATGTAAAGTTGGAATCGAGTTTACTGCAGAAGTAACTGTTCACTTTCTGCCAGACTCGATCGATCGAAAATTAGGCTCGATCGATCCAAAATCGGGCAGATCGTTTTTCTGCAGAAAATTCCAACTCAGCCCAAGCCCATTTAATGTATAGGGTTTTATGTTTTGTCCTAAGTATATAAGGGAAAACCCTAGCCACGTTTTTAGTGTTCTGAATGCTGTGTTTGTGAATCTCATTGTGAGATCTAGAGGTGTTTACCTTCACATACACTTAGGGTTTACAAACTCGAGACTTATGTCTAGAGCTTGATAAATCAATACAGTTGCAGAATCAAAAGAGCATAAAGATATACAAGCAGGTGCGCTTGTGATTTGTTGAAGAATTCAAGGAAAGAAGGAATCTGTGGATCTCGGAGCTATCATGGGGTCATGGTAGTAAGTTTCCTACACTTGGGTAGCAATAGGATGTTAGTGGTTTAAGTCTTATTGTGTAAACTTCGATTCTTTCATAGTGGATTCAGTTTACCTTGAGGATAGCTAAGTTAAATCCTCCCCAGGTTTTTTACCGGTTTGGTTTTCCTGGGTCATCATATCGTTGTGTTATTTATTTTTCCGCTGTTTTACATGATATGATTGTTATTGTTTTAACCTAGATCTGAATAATAAACCTAAGTATTCACTTGGTTAATTAATTAGGTTAAACAATTTAGTTTACAGGGGTCTAAACGAACTTACAAGTGGTATCAGAGCGGGTAGCTCTTCTGTTGTAGATCCTTTGATCTAAGAGTTGATCCTTGATCCCTGTTATCATGGATAATTTTAAGTGTTTTACTATTTTTGATTGTGATGATTTGAATAAGAAGGACACTGTTGTTTCTGTTGATCTTTTTGATGCCTGTGAAACTCTTCGTAAAGAATTATTTAAAACTATGAGAATTGCTAAGAAATTCAAGGAAGAGTTAAAATTGGCTAATCTTGAAAAAGAGGAATTGATTGTTAGATTAGATGAATCTCATAAAAAGAATGAATTTTTGAGAAATCAAATTTCCTCTCAAGATGAGAAGATGAAAAGCTTGGAACAAGAGTTAGTTGAATCTAAAGCTAAAATTGAAAATTTGACAAATACCAAGCCTGCTGTTGTTAACAGAAGTGTTTCTGTTTCTCTTAAGCCTAAAGCTGAAAAAGTTTATGTTCCTCCTTTCAAGAGGAATAATAAAGAAAAGGCTTATTTTGCTAGGTTAGACAAAGGTAAAAGTTCTGATGTTAACACTGAAGTTTCTAAACCTAAGTCTAAACCTACTGTTAGAGAGCATAATAAATCTGTTTTTGTGCCTACTTGTCACCTTTGTGGTGTTGTTGGTCATATTAGACCAAATTGTTCTTTGTTGAGGCGAAAACCAAAATCTGAGATTAGATTTGCTGTTAGGAATACTGATGTTCCTAAATTTGTTCCTGTTTGTCACTTTTGTGGTGTCTCTGGTCACATTCGTCCTAATTGTTATAAATTGAAATTTAAAAATTCTGTATTTCAATCTAGGACATGTGATGATATTTCTCCTGTCATAAGTCCAAATAAATTATTTCATATGTTTTTGAAAAATTTAAGCTTGTTGGCTTGTGAAAGGAAATTGCAGGATTTTAGTCTTTCTCAGAAGATTGGTGTAATCCCTCAAATACACTCTGCTTCACATAGATTTTCACCTACAAAGCCGAAGACTCGTGCTATATGGGTGAGAAAAGATTCTTTAAGGTGAGTGTTCTGACTTGTCCCTGTTTTAATTCTTTCAATTATTTGTGGACATGTTTTGTTTTTGTTTTTGGTTGTTTTGTTTTTTTTAGGTTGTTTTTTATTAAAAAAAAAAAATCCAAAAACATTGAAAATTTTCAAAAAGACAAAAATATTTTATTTTGTGTCTAGTTTTAATTTGTTCTTGAGGATTACATGAGTTATGATATCTCTCTTGATTTAGAACATGCTTGACATTATGGAGAAACTTGAATAGTATGTGTTCTATAAGTGATAAGCTATTTTTTATTTTGTATGAGTATGTACTAGTTTGTACATGTACTCATGGGTTAATTAAGAAATTGATATTTCTTGTTTGTGTACCCTCTATAGCTTAGTTAAGCACTATCATGCATAGTTTTGCATTGTTCATTTAGCATAATGTGTGCTTTTTGTTTTTGGTCATAAAATTTCTTTTAAACCAAAAATACTTTTGTGTTTTGTATTATATATCTTGGATTTATAATTAAGGTTGGCCATATTATCTTTACATAACATGTTTATGTACTTTGTTTAGCTTGGATAAGCTTATTTATTGCACTTTACTAGCTGAAGTCTTTGTAGTGCATGTTGTGTGGGAAGATGTTTATAGTTTTTGATCACTTTGTCTTGATGTTGAAGTCACATGCCTTTGTTTGTCGGACTTGGACTTATTGAGAAAGGCATAAATAATCATCTCACCACTGTTTACTAGCCAATCATGAACACCTTAGTGCATATCGTAAGATTTTGTGCCCGAGAAAGTGTAACACATGCACAAAAAGAACATAAAGTGTAGCCTCGGATTAAATTGTTAAAATTGGCCTCGGATTAAATTGTTAAAATTGGTGTGTACATTATTGGGCTATAATAAGTTTCTAATCAATTAAAATTGGTGTGTATATTATGAGGCAAATCAAGAAACTTACATGATTGCAAGCTTTTATTCTAGGAGATGTGAGAGTTATATGATGTAACTCTTTAGGTGATAGTCTCTTTTAAATTCATGTGATGAATTTTGTAGACTTTGTGATTGATTACTATTCACATATCACCTCACATGTTTCTCAAGCTTTTGCTAGTTGCACGCACTACACAAGTTACTCTTTGCTAAACTTTGTACATGTTATTGTGTGTAATTTTGTTGTGTCCATCCAAGATTATATGTTCCTTGATTTTGATGCAAAATTTGATTTTTAAGGTCATATTGATTGAAAAACTTGTTTTTGAAAGATCTGGGTTGAATTCAAGTGTTTTTGAAAAATTTTTAGTCTCATACTCATGCATTTCATTCATGAAATATTGTGCTTTGAGGAGTTACTGCATTAAATTGTTCTGTTTTTCAAAAATTTGAGTTTTCCAGAATTTCGACCGATCGAAGCTGTTTCTTGATCGATCGAAATTGCGATTAAAATTTTTGGTTTGATTCTGTCTGACTCGATTGGTATTCGATCGATGCTCGATCGATCGAAACTGAAAAATTTTCAGTTTTTAGAGTTTTGACCAAATTTTTTCATGCATCATTTATGGTTAGGATTCACATGAGTTGCATTGTTTTTTCTGTGTCCATCTTGCAGTTTTGCAGTCATATCTATTATTGTTTTCACACATAATATGCATACACTTTGCTAAATTGGGTACTCAACTTGATTTAAAAATTGATTGATTAATTTTTGAGTTATGTACTTTTCTAGTATATGCTATTTTTATGTGTGAACTACAGAAAATATTTTTCTTAAGAGATGTGATGGATAATACTGTGCAAATATTTTCTCTACTCATGCAACTGTTTATGAGTCACATAGTGTCAAGTTTGCATTTATTGAAAGAGAGAATATTTTTCTTTATGTGTATCCTCAACTAATTTTTTTTAGGTTTGTGTGTTTTTATTTATCCCCACCTCCTAAATTTTTCCCAAAACTGTTTTTCCCAAAACTTGTTTTGTTTTTCCTATTTTTATAGGGGGAGAAAAGTTTTTTTTAACCTTTGTTGTTTTTAGGGAGAATTGTTGCTCTTCACAGGGGAAGTTCTCTCTATTTTCTATCTCTTTTTTCTATCATGTTTACTCTTTGTTTGAGTTGTATTTGTCAATACGTGACAAAAATGGAGAGAAATAGATGTAATGTGAGAATCCTGTTTGTCTTGTTTAGGGGGAGATGCAATTGTTTTTAAAATGGGGAGAATATAAAAACTTTTTGATGTATCTAACTTAGGGAGAGAGTTAGAATTTATTTTTGTTTTTATATTGTGCTTCATATTATTGTTTATATGTTTCTTGTTTCACTATACTTCATTGCTTATTGATTTATATTTATGATGTTATTCATGATATATGTCTTTATTTTGTGTTATGTGAAATCAAGAAATTTTTTATATATTCCTATTTTTTCTTCCACACATGCGTTTATGTGTTTGTTAAGTGTTACAGGAATATACAGGTTGTTTTCAGTCGAGCTGCTGTCTACTTTACAACTGTTAGATAGTAGTTTAGGTTGAATTGTTTAAGTGGCTATTTATTTTGTAATGGGCTATTTCAATTTATAAACTTTGAGCTTTTTGTTAAGTCTGTGTTTTGTCACGGATTGCCAAAGGGGGAGTTTGTTAGGTTCTAAGAATTAGGAACTAATGTATTAGAACTTCAATTTGTAATGTTGGCAAACCATGATCAAAACAATGTTTAGTCTTGTGTTAGACTTTGCTCAAAGTATGGGATTTTATGTAAAGTTGGAATCGACTTTACTGCAGAAGTAACTGTTCACTTTCTGCCAGACTCGATCGATCGAAAATTAGGCTCGATCGATCCAAAATCGGGCAGATCGTTTTTCTGCAGAAAATTCCAACTCAGCCCAAGCCCATCTAATGTATAGGGTTTTATGTTTTGCCCTAAGTATATAAGGGAAAACCCTAGCCACGTTTTTAGTGTTCTGAATGCTGTGTTTGTGAATCTCATTGTGAGATCTAGAGGTGTTTACCTTCACATACACTTAGGGTTTACAAACTCGAGACTTATGTCTAGAGCTTGATAAATCAATACAGTTGCAGAATCAAAAGAGCATAAAGATATACAAGCAGGTGCGCTTGTGATTTGCTGAAGAATTCAAGGAAAGAAGGAGTCCGTGGATCTCGGAGCTATCATGGGGTCATGGTAGTAAGTTTCCTACACTTGGGTAGCAATAGGATGTTAGTGGTCTAAGTTTTATTGTGTAAACTTCGATTCTTTCATAGTGGATTCAGTTTACCTTGAGGATAGCTAGGTTAAATCCTCCCCAGTTTTTTTTACCGGTTTGGCTTTCCTGGGTCATCATATCGTTGTGTTATTTATTTTTCTGCTGCTTTACATGATATGATTGTTATTGTTTTAACCTAGATCTGAATAATAAACCTAAGTATTCACTTGGTTAATTAATTAGGTTAAACAATCTAGTTTACAAGAGTCTAAACGAACTTACAAAAGAAAATGAAAAAATTAGTTACCGTGAAACTGTAAAATGGCCCAAAATGGGCAAATGCCTTTTTTGTGCAAAAAAACCAGTATTTTGCCCCATTTCCCAAATTAATTAGAGAAATGCCCTTCTTTTGAAACTCAATTTGTGGACAATCGAGTTATAACAAACTAAAAATTAAAAAAAAAAAAAAAAAAATTTCTGGAACTCGAGCTCCATGAACTCGAGTTCCATGGAAGTTTTTTTTTTTTTTTTTTTTTTTTTTTTTTTTTTTTTTTTAAGTTTGATCGCCCCATACTAGGTTCATGGAGTCCTATAGTGGCGTTTTAAAGCCCTATAGTAGCATTTTAAAGGCCTATAGTGGTGTTATCACGCAAATTTTTTTTTTATAAGTTTGGTCGCCCTATATCAAGTTTAAAGAGTCCTATAGGGGTGTTTTAATGACCTATAGTAGCGTTTTCATGCAAGTTTGTTTGTTTGTTTTATTTTTTATTTATTTTTAAGTTTGATTGCTCATACAAGGTTCAGGGAGCCCTATAATGGCGTTTTAAATGGAACTCGAGCTCCATGAACTCGAGTTCCATGCAATTTTTTATTATTATTATTATTTTTTTAAGTTTGATCGCTCAATACTCGATTGTCCACAAATCGAGTTTCAAAGAGAGTCACTTCCTTAATTAGTTTGGAAAAAAGGGCAAAACGTTGGTTTTTTTGCACGAAAAGTGCATTTGTCCATTTTGGCCCTGTAAAATTTAAATACCTGCCCACAAACATTTCTAAGTTAGGAGGTTTTGATTGACAAAGAAATAGTGTATCGAACAGATATTACAAATCAAGGAAGGGGTCCTACACCCCATAATCAAAAGAACATAGGAATATGTTTAAGCAAATGTCAGTGAGTCATTCTCTTCAAAAAAAGATAAGTGAGTCATTGATCTAAATTACCTTTGATATGGAAAGCAATAACATAAATGTTTGTGGCAGCATCCAGCACATGTGTACACTGTAAAGATTACGCAGTAGAACAACAAACCTATAATTTATGGCCATCACGAGCATGGGAAATTTATTCAATCAAAGGAGGTCATTACTGAGATTCATCCAATCCGTTCATGCTACAAAAAAAAAAAAAAAAAAAAAAAAAAAGAATTAATTGATGACGCAAATTAGGGACGAATGAAAAGATTGTAATTACTTTCTTGCAACAACATGAAAAAAAGAAAAAGAAAAATTGTATTCCTTCTATTCCATTAGTGTTTAATAACAGTAATATGCAGACTTGAAAACCTAAATAGAGCCTTGATATTTCTTTCCTTTTCTTCTCTTTTCACATAATCATTTTTTTTTTAATCTCAATTTTAAATTTATGTTTTTAGTTCTTTCAAAGATGTATGAGTTAGCATACCTAGCTCATTCTTCTTTTGTTTCCTCTATTAAATTTAAGAAATGTGTCTCTAATTGCATTCATTTCTTTGACAACAATATTTGCAGGCATCCGCTCATCTGGTGATGTTGTAGAACACGACAATCCAATTTGGAACACTGATACCAAGTGATCTTTTATTTCACAACTAATATTGACATGTCGATCTTCAATTATTGCGATTTCTTCTACATCATCCTCATGTCTCTCATCATTAGTATCTTCACCGCCCATTTCAAAGAACATTGATGGGTCAACTATATCCATTACATGTTCAGGCATGGCCATTGCAGTAAACTTGTGAATGCTCAGACCATCTTTGAACATTTCATCAACTGGCCTTTTCCCAGTGAACATTTCTAATAAGAGTATTCCATAGCTATAAATGTCTCCTAGCATTGAAACTTGGCCACCCATCCCATACTCTACAAACTCATTGATAAATTAATTATCAGTAACAAATGGTAATCTCAAGAGCATAAAATTTAACTATTAATGAACCATGCATTGTTTCAGCATATAGCCCCTCATATATATATATATATATATATATATATATATATATGACTTTTTGGACAAAAGAAATAGGCACTTTAAACCCGAACATATGGTTACTTTTTGGAAGATTCCCTGCTTTTGTTTTATATAAAAAAATGTTACACTTTTCTCAAAAACCAAAAAAAAAAAAAAATGTTACACAAGAAATGAGGTGTGCTTCAATTGATTGGAAAATTACCTGGAGGAATATACCCAATGGAACCTTTTAGCCCAACTGACAGAGTTTGAGCTTGTGTGGGATTCTTTGATGCTTCAACCAAGAAGTTCACCAATCCGAAATCACCAACATGAGCTACCATATCTTCATCAAGGAGTATATTGCTTGGTTTTAGATCACAGTGTACAATTTGTGTTTGACAAAGGTGATGAAGATATTCTAATGCATATGCAACATCAATGGCTATGTTCAGCCTTTGAATAAAGTTCAATCTCTTGCTTTGATGTTGAACATCATTTTTAGGATGCAACCATTGTTCCAAATTACCATTGCACATGAACTCAAAAATTAAACTCTTAAAGTCATTCCCTTCATGATCAATGCTTGAGCAAGCAGACATAATCTTAAGGAGATTACGATGACGTATACTTCTCAAAGCATTGCATTCATTAATGAAACTATTGGAAGCTCCTCGTTGTTGAAGGTTTAATACTTTAATCGCGACAATTGCTCCATTTCTAGAAAGAACTCCTTTGTATACAGAGCCAAAGCTACCTGAACCAATCAAATTGTTCTCAGAAAAACCATTTGTTGATTGTAGGAGTTCGGCATAAGAGATACGTAATTGCCAATCTTCAAAGGAAGATGTAGTTAATGATTTCTCTCTTGAATTTTTTCCAACAAAGCATGAATGGAAAAGATACAATAGAACAAGTACAAATATGACCATACTTGAAATAGGAATTACTATTTTGAGTGCAAGAAGCTTCCTAGATGAACTGATAATTTTCCTAGTGCATATAGGTAAATGTAATTCTTGGACACCACCGCATAGCTTATTATTTCCAAAGATTGAAATCTTGCTTGCATTTGCAAAAATCCCTTCACTTGGTACTTCGCCCTCCAAATTATTATAAGAAATATTGAGACGCTTAAGTGACACAAGTTTAGAAAGAAATTTAGGAACATTCCCTGAGAAGTTGTTCAACGAAAGATCTATTTCTTCTAAACCTCTTAACTTCTCCAAAGATTGAGGTATTGCTCCTTCAAATGAATTACCCTCTAAATATAAGTGCACCAAACTAAGACAATTTTCAAGACTTGAGGGAATTTCACCTGATAATCTATTATTTGAGAGATCTAACTCGGAAAGTTGTATTAAGTTGCTCACTTCAAATGGCAATGAACCTATCAAGAAATTGTTAGACATGTCCAAAGAAATTGAAAGGGAAGAAAGACCAATAACTTGTTTTGGAATGGTGCCAGTGAAATTGTTACTAGAAAGATTCAGTAAAATCAATTTTCGGCACTTTCCTAGGCTTGGGGGTATATTTCCCTTAAATCTGTTCCCTTCCATAAAGAGCATTGTCAATATAGTTAAGTTACCTAAAGAGGAAGGGATCGATTCCGAAAATTTGTTATCATTCAAAGTTAATTTCTGTAACTTTTGAAGCTTCCCAAGAACATTGGGGAGAGTACCTCCCAAATAGTTATCTTCTAGTCCTAGATTATACAAGTTAACAAGGTTTCCAATCCCAACAGGAATGCCACCACGGATCATGTTTTCACCCATTAAAAGAAATTTTAGATGGGTGGAAAGGTTGGCTATAGAGTTGGGCAATACTCCTCCAAGATGATTAGAACTAATACTAAATATCTTCAAACTAGTACAATTAGCCAAGAAACTGAGAAAATTCAGGTCTCCATCTTTCCCAGTTCCAAGACTATTTTCTTCCAAAACAAGTCGACGCAAGCCTTGCAAGCTTGCGAGATTTTGAGGTATTGTCCCAGTTAGACCATTTTGGGCAAAGTCAATTTTTAGAAGTTGAGAAGCATTTGACAATGACGTGGGAATAGGTCCTGTGAAATTGTTAATACCGCCAAGAAGCACTAGGAGATTAGGAAGAGTAAGACCAATATCGAGTGGAAGGCTTCCATGTAAATGGTTTTGAGTAACAGAGATATAGTATATGGAGGAAATATTATAGATCAGAGGAGGGATGATACCAGACAGATTATTTATAGAAAGCTGAAAAAATCCTAAGCCTGGTAGACAACCAAGTTCACTAGGTATGCTTCCTTGAAAATTGTTCCTGAAAAGACTAAGAACATACAATGAAGAAAAGTTTCCTATCCAAGCTGGGATATTTCCTTCAAGGTTGTTCATACCAAGTGCTAAATACACCAACTTTGACAATGAGCTGAGGTGGTCTGGAATCTGCCCAATAAGATCGTTGTAAGAAACATCAAGCACTCTAAGTTGTGAACAGTAGCTCAGATTAGTTGGAAGTTTACCACCAAAGGAATTCGAAGTCAAATTTAGATGCTGCAGGCGCTGTAGACGTCCCACTTCTTGAGGAATTTCACCATAGAAGTTGTTGTTTCTTAGGTTGATTCCTGTGAGACAAGTAAGATTTCCTATAGAGTGTGGTATGGAGCCAAACAATTCCTTTGCTTCCAGGTCCAAAACAGTGACTCGTTTACTGGAGGGTCTACATTTAACACCTAACCAGTTGCAGAAATGTGTGGAGTCATTCCAGGAGCTCATGATTTGAAGTGGGTCTTTAGTAATCCAATTCTTGAAATCAAGTAATGCCAGGTGATCAGTCTCATTTGCAAAAGCTGGAACTGTAGCAGCTTTCAAACATGAGCTCATGCACATTAGAAGAATCCCATGAAAGACTATTAGCAAAACCCACCCGTCACTCAGACAAGAGTGCGTCATTCTGTTGGAATTGCAAGTTTGAATGGGAGGATAAAATCTGATACAAGAGTTTGCTTTCTGTGGAATATAAAAATTCAATTAGAGTTAATAGAAATATATGTTAGTAGGACACAGCTTTCTGTGCAAATGCAAAACTTTAGCCGCACCTATAGATATTGACATTATATAATTTGCATTAAAAAAATGACATGATATAAGAATGTAAATAAGAATGACACAAAAGAGATACGGCCATTTTAACAATGATAAATGACATGACTGTCAATTCTTTTAAAACGTGTCCTATATTGCGACTTAGATAAGTTAATTACACACACTTTCACACGCATCCAATTATCCATAAGTGAAAAACAACTGAAATAATTGTTGTAGACACAATTTCAAATCAAGTAATGCTAAAGACACCAACTTTGGCACAACTCGTCACATAGCGAGTTGTGATTGGTAAGGGTGTGTCCCTACATGGTCCATTGACTCACTTTTACCAATCACAACTCGTCGTATAGGAGTTGTGGCACAAAATTGTGCCAAAGGTGGTGTCCCAGCATTACTGTTTCAAATCGTGTCTGTGTGAGTGTGTTATTGACAATGATGAGATATTTACAAGCAGTGATCTTTCTATTGACAAAACTCGCTGTTAAAATCAGTACTACCTTTGTTTTGACTTTTAATTATTTCTAAGAATCTTACTATTTTAATATATTTGTATCGAATATTCTTAGCTACTAAGTTGGAAGGAAGGATTCACAGACTGACAAAAATGAAATACAATGACAAAAATGTCAGCTGAATATTTTATTATTTTTTGAGAATCAAATGTCACTGAAACTTAAACAACGTAATTTGTATTTTTAACTAAATATAAATAAATATATATATATATATATATATCTATATTTTTTTTTTCTTCTTTAATCTCTAGCCGGGTTTTTGATATAAGGGGGTTTGCAACTATTTTTAGCTAGTCTACTATTAATTGTGTGGAATGGATTGATTAACTGATTATTAAGTTCTCAATGAGATTTGTTGTTGCCTAAACATTTTCAGCATATTAATGGGCTTCATGCTTAACATTTGAAATCTCAGTCATTTCAAAATAATTAGTTCTTGCCTTCTTGGTTGAGAAAAAAATTGTAAAAGCAACAAAAGAAGAAGTCGAATTCATAGAAAACAAATGTAAAATTCACACTCCAAAAGAACAACAATGAAGAAAATACTTACCTCGAATGCTTTTCAGTCAGCAACGCAGACGTGTAGTTGTTGCGGTGTTGCAGCACTCAGCAGCTGCTTTTTAGTTCTCTCTCTCTCAATTATTGCTTTTTGCTTAGTTTGAAGTGAAGGATCAAATCTGATACCAGAGTTTTCTCTCTGTGGAAATACTTGGACTAACTTGTGGTCCGTGGAAATCTGCGAAAAAGCATTGAATTGGGATGGCTCAATTTCTCTAACTTTTGGTCCAGAATTATATTTTGATTGTGATAGTCAGGCAGATGCAATTAAAAGTAAAACCTTAGCCCCACCATCTTCCATGTGGAATAATATCATGGATTAAGTATTTTACAATTAATAGCCAGGTAGATGCAATCTATATCTATATTCTATATCTATATATTACTAAAAGCTGAAGCGTAGCATTTAATATTGCTACGCTCAGGTTGAGCCACGTCAGCTGTCATGTCATTACCATTCTTTTTCCTGAATTTGTCCTACAATTTAAAATAAGTTTTCTTAAATTTAAAAATACTAATAAAAAGAAAATAATTCCCAACCTTTTGTCTTCCACGGTTACAATTTTAGATGGCAACCCTTTGTGTTCCACGGTTACGATTTTAAATAGCAACTCTTTGTGTTCCGCGGTTACAATCTCAAACAACAACCCTTCAACTTTCTATGCTAGACTTTGGCTTTCTAACTCCTTCATCTCTTCCTCTCCTCACACTATATTAATACTAAAAAGTTGGATGATTCAGTTTAGGTATCTCTAAATCCCAGTTGGTCTTGACCTCTATTCTTGTAGCTGCCTGTATAATAGTTTAATGTAAGAATTAGATTACTAGTGTTGTTCTTTTTTTATTGATTTTTTTTCTTTTTTAATTTTGTTACTACCTCTTTTGTGTTGTGGGTCATATATGAGTTTATATGTATTTAGGTTGGGTATTTGTATTGATAGATGATTGTTTGTTTCTACGTTTAAAATTGATTTTTTTTTTCTAATTTTTGAGACGGTAACATTATTGGTTTATATTGTGTAATTCGTGTGATAAAGTTTTTTTAGTATCCGTGTGATAGAGTTTTAGTAGTTAGAAAATTGAATGGTAGAGTTTTAGAAGTATCATGCCTGCAGAAATTCAATTTGCTAACTACTAAAATACCTTAGCAAATTGAATTATAGAGTTTAAAATTCAATACTATACACAGAACATGATACTTCTACTTTTTTTCTTGGTCTTGATTTAAAATTCCTTCTATTAGCATTGATTGTCCTCTTGGCTATATCATAAAAGACTGTTTTTTTATATAATCTTTTTATGGTAATTATCGTCATTTTTGTTGTAGTTGAATCAAAAAAAGATTAAGCTAGATCTGCATAATTAGTAGCTATTGCATCTTCATCATTATCACAAGTTTAAGATAGAGATTACCCTCATCAATAGTTGTTGCATCTTCTTCATTGCCAAACTTGATCATCTTGACAAACCTTTTTATTTATCTTATTGTACCACATGTATTTATTTACTTATGGATTCTATTTGATTGTAAGATTTTTATGTCTTTTGATATAAATTAACTAGCTGGTATGCTAGCCAAAGCACTTGCTTCTTCAGTTTTTTTTTTTTTTTTTTTTTTTTTTTTTTTTTGAAATCTTTTACTTTGCCTCCAACACTTTTGTAATTGGTTGTCTCTTTAATGGCATATTCTGTCTCCATCGCTATATATATATATATATATATATATATAGTTTTGTAGGATCCAAGCAAGAAAGAGTTTAAGATGCTTGCTGTGTTATTCTTTCAAATTTTTT
The DNA here is from genome assembly GCA_033629205.1 of Lithocarpus polystachyus. Taxonomy (NCBI): domain Eukaryota; kingdom Viridiplantae; phylum Streptophyta; class Magnoliopsida; order Fagales; family Fagaceae; genus Lithocarpus; species Lithocarpus polystachyus. The sequence continues at coordinate 41,562,660 of CM066168.1, forward strand.
ATAGCAAGAACAACTTGCGGTATTGAAGTAATTACATAATATTTTATATCAATAGTTATTTGTTAATAGGTGTTTGACAATTTTAGAATATGAAAAGTTTTAGGTTAAGTGGGTAACAACTTTAATTTTGTTAATTTTTGCTTTCTAAATTACTAATAGTAATTTGTCATGTTAAATTGGTAGTTTATTTGTATATTAATCAGCTACAATGTTGTAATATTGTTTAATTTTTTTTTCTTCTAATTTGTGAGGTTTAATTCAAATAATTTTGAATAAGTCCTTTGAAATCAAATTCAATACAAAAGCAATTTTGTTAGGGACTCTGTAAGGCTAAAGAGAGCTAGCTTGAAGATAATATAAGTTTTGGCCTCATATAATATACTTATATTGTGAGCTTTAGTTGCTACAAGTAGTATTGCAGTAACTTAGATATGAAACTCTTGATACAACATATATAGCTAAGGATAACGACATTCACTAATATTTGTCTTTTAATTTAAATGATATTTTGCATAACTGCTTTGCATTCATTAGATTTCATTTTCAGTAATTTTCTCGTGTATCACACGGGTTAGCGACTAGTATTACTAAAAACTGAAGCGTAACATTTAATGTTACTACGCTCAGGTTGAGCCACATCAGCTACCATATCATTACTATTTTTTTTCCTGAATTTTTCCTACAATTTAAAATTAGTTTTCTTAAATTTAAAAATACTAATAAAAGGAAAATAATTTCCAACCTTTTGTGTTCTACAATTACAATTTTAGATGACCACCCTTTGTGTTCCACGGTTACAATCTCAAACGGCAACCCTTCAACTTCCTAACGCTAGACTTTGGCTTTTTAATTTCTTCATCTATTCCTCTCCTCACACTATATTAATACTGAAAAATTGGATAATTCAGTTTAGGTATCTCTAAATCCTAGTTGCTCTTAACCTCTATTCTTGTGCTTGCCTGCATAATAGTTCAATGTAAGAATTAGATTAATAGTGTTGTTCTTTTTTATTGCTGTTTTTTTTTTTCTTTTTTAATTTTGTTACTACCTCTTTTGTGTTGTGGCTCATATATGAGTTTTTATGTATTTAGGTTAGGTATTTGTATTGATATATGATTGTTAGTTTCTATGTTTAAAATTGATTTGGTTTTTTTTTTTTTTTAATATTTGAGATGGCAACATAATTGGTTTATATTGTGTAATCCGTGTGATAGAGTTTTAGTAGTATTCGTGTGATAGAGTTTTAGTAGTTAGAAAATTGAATAAAAGAGTTTTAGTAGTTAGAAAATTGAATAAAAGAGTTTTAGTAGTATCCATGCCTGCAGAAATTCAATTTGCTAAGATATTTTAGTAGTTAGCAAATTGAATTATAGAGTTTAAAATTCAATACTATACTCTGAACATGATACTTCATGTTTGTTTTTGGTCTCCTCATTTAAGTGATTCCCTCCTTCATCATGGAAATCAATTTAAAATTCCTTCTATTAGCTTTGATTGTACTCTAGGCTATATCATAAAAGACTTTTTTTTGATATAATCTTTTTATGGTAATTATCGTCATTTTTGTTGTAGTTGAATCAAAATAAGATTATGCTAGATCTGCATAATTAGTAGTTTTTGTATCTTAATTATTATCACAAGTTTAAGATAGAGATTACCCTCATCAATAGCTACTGCGTCTTCTTCATTGCCAAACTTGATCATCTTAACAAACATTTTATTTATCTGATTGTACCACATGTATTTATTTACTTATGGATTCTATTTGATTGTATGATTTTTATGTCTTTTGATATAAATTAACTAGTTGGTATGCTAGCCAAACCGCTTACTTCTTCAGTTTTTTTTTTTAACTTTTACTTTGCCTCCAACACTATCGTAATTGGTTGTCTCTTTAATGCCATGTTCTGTCTCGATTGCTATACGTGTGTGTGTGTGTGTGTGTGTGTGTGTGTGTGTGTGTGTGTGTGTGTGTGTGTATTGTTTTATAGGATCCAAGCAAGAAAGAGTTTAAGATACTTGCTGTGTTATTCACTCAAATTTTTTACAACATGAACAACTTGTGGTATTGAAGTAATTACTAAATATTTTATATCAATAGTTATTTGTTAATAGGTGTTTGGCGACTTTAGAATATGAAAAGTTTTAAGTTAAATGGGTAATAGTTTTAATTTTGTTAATTTTTTCTTTCTAAATTACTAATAGTGATTTATCATGTTAAATTGGTAGTTTATTTGTATTTTAATAGGCTACAATGTTAAATAGAAGATCCCATGTGTTTAATCGCATACTCGCGCGTTGCGCGTAATAATTTTTTTAGGATGGTCTCATTAAATATTTTAATAATACTATAATTTTACTTATTAACCATTGGTTTTTCATTAGTTTTTAAGTTAATAAAAACCTTAAATATACATTTTTTTTTTACCTTTACACACACACACACACACACACACACACACACACACATATATATTGTGAATCTTTATACATACCTTTAAGAAAACTCTATATATTCCACTTTTTTGAATGCGTAAAATTATGACTACTACTCCATAATGATAGTGGCTAATTAATTATATATATTTTTTATTGATCTCATTTGTAACGCTTCTTACCATTATCATATATTTACTAACTGATGATTTGCATAACAAATACGATAAATGAGAGGTAGCATTGTTCATTAGATTTTCGAAAGTAATAGTGTATGAAAATTATATATATATATATATATATATTATAAATAAGGTTAAATGAAATGTCAAAAAATGGATTTTTAAATTTTCTAACTTTATTTCTTATGTAATTTCTACTACTATCAAAGAACATTTCTTTTTTAGTTATGATTAATATGGTTTCCATAGTTAAAGTTTGATTAGTTTTAAATTTAAATTTAGTGCTATGATTGTATTTAGTTGTTAATTGTTGAATTAATTTTTTAAGTGAATTTAACGGTTTATGTTACTAAACTATAAAGTTTTTAATTTTCCCCACACAATAATCTCTATTTTATTTTTTACTTCTCCTTACAACCTCTTTGTTTTTCAATCAACAACTACTAATTGACGTTTGATTTTTTTTTCTTTATCTATTTTTTATTACTTTGTATTGATCTTTTTCTGTACCATCTCTCTCTCTCTCTCTCTTCATTGGCAACCTATCGTTTTCCAAAATTTGATGATGATTTTATGACATTAAATATGCATTATTAGTTTTTTTTTTTAATTTAGTGTTGAGCCTCCTTTTTCTAATTCAATCACTAAGCCTCCTTTTTCTGCTTACAACACAACATCAAAACTCCCAACATGTGCTACTCTTCACAATCTGAAACTAGAGGGGAAAAAGGGGTGAGCTAATAACTCAATAAGTAACCAAAGTCCTAATAAGTTCTATCAAGCAATAGATCTATAAAGTAATAAGATGTAATATGAGTCTTCAAAAGTTGTAATATATTATGGATTTTCAAAGAATAACTAAAGAATTTCATAATCTTAAAATAATAAGTTGCAAATAGACCACATACTTTAATCTGACAAATATATCATAGATGGTTTACAAAGTACTCAGTTTTTTTTTTTTTTTTTTCCATATATCAAAGCTATAACTTACAATATGTTCCAAATAAATACATAAGCAGTTTAATGACTCAAAATAGCTCAAATGCTCAAATATTTCCAAAATCACATATGTAGTTTTAAGGACTCAAAATGGTTCAAATATCCAATCGTAATTCATATTCTTAACAATTTTATGACTATGGCCACGCTATATCCTCGTGACTGGGCATCAAAGTACCAATGAATAACCTCCATTGGGTGGGTATCAGTGTACCAATGAATAATCCCCATTGGTTTGGGTATCAGTGTACCAATGAATAACCCCCATTGGCTGGGTATCAAAGTACCAATGAATAACCCCCATTGGTTTGGGTATCAGAGCACCAATAAATAACCCCCATTGGCTGGGTATCAGAGTACCAATAAATAACCCCCATTGGTTTGGGTATCAGAATCAATTCATAGTCAGATTGTCCAAAATCATATGTATGAATCATAGTTTCTAACAAAAATATCATATTCAATACATATATATAATCAAATATTCAATATTCAAATCTATTTGTGATATTTCCAGGATTCTTTACTTAAAACCAATATAACTAAGAAACAATTAAATAAAGTTAACCATATATTCAATGCTCATGTATATTTGTGAAAATTCTTTACCCTTTACCTTGAATCAGTGTAGCTAAAAGCAATTACATAAATTACATTATATATTCAGTAATCAGATATATTTGTAATAATTTTTTTTTTTTACTTGAAATCAGTAATACAATAGAAATAAAATTGTAATAACTATAAACAATTTCAGTAATTAAAATACACAAAATAAAACCAATTAGAATAAGGTTACTTACGTCCAAAAGCCATACCAAAAGGAACTTTTCCCTAACACTTCCTCTAAAATCCTTAGATACCACCTAGAACAATTTTCAAATATCAATTGCACAATAATCTAATATTTTTAAATAAAACTTATAGGAACACCCGGCCAAAAGAGAGACAACTAAAAAAATCCATGTATTCATAATATTTATATATTTCCTCCACTCTCTGTTGCTAATATGTTAGGTTCTAAGAATTAGGAACTAATATATTAGAACTTCAATTTGTATGTTGGCAAACCATGATCAAAACAATGTTTAGTCTTGTGTTAGACTTTGCTCAAAGTATGGGTCTTAATGTAAAGTTGGAATCGAGTTGTTTTGCAGAATTACTGTTAACTTTCTGCCAGACTCGATCGATCGAAAATTAGGCTCGATCGATCGAAAATTGGGCAGATCGTTTTTCTGCAAAATTTTCCAACTCAGCCCTAGTCCATTTAATGTATAGGGTTTTATGTTTTGCCCTAAGTATGAAAGGAAAAACCCTAGCCACGTTTTTAGAGTTCTGAATGTTGTGTTTGTGAATCTCATTGTGAGATCTAGAGGTGTTTACCTTCACATACACTTAGGGTTTACAAACTTGAGATTCATGTCAAGAGTTGTGTAAATCAATACAGTTGCAGAATCAAAAGAGCATAAAGATATACAAGCAGGTGCGCTTGTGATTTGCTGAAGAATTCAAGGAAAGAAGGAGTCCGTGGATCTCGGAGCTATCATGGGGTCATGGTAGTAAGTTTCCTACAGTTGGGTAGCAATAGGATGTTAGTGGTCTAAGTCTTATTGTGTAAATTTCGATTCTTTCATAGTGGATTCAGTTTACCTTGAGGATAGCTAGGTTAAATCCTCCCCAGGTTTTTTACCGATTTGGTTTTCCTGAGTCATCATATCTTTGTGTTATTTATTTTTCCGCTGCTTTACTTGATATGATTGTTATTGTTTTAACCTAGATCTGAATAATAAACCTAAGTATTCACTTGGTTAATTAATTAGGTTAAACAATCTAGTTTACAGGGGTCTAAACGAACTGACAAGTGGTATCAGAGCGGGTAGCTTTTGTTTTGATCCTTTGATCTTTTAGCTGATCCTTGACCCCTGTTGTCATAGAACACGGACACTCTCTTGTTGTTCCACCTCACTTTGATGGAAACAACTATGCTTATTGGAAAGTAAGGATGAAAGCATTCCTGAAATCCATTGATGAGAGAGTTTGGAATTCCGTTGAGTACGGATGGGAGAAGCCCACTACTCCTGTGAGTGAGTGGCAAACTTCTCAAAAGGAGGCAGCCGCTTTCAATAGCAAAGCTATGAATGCTATCTTTAATGCTGTTTCCATGAAGGAATTTAAGAGAATCTCTAATGTTGAGGTTGCTCATACTGCTTGGAATATCCTCCAGACTGTGCATGAAGGCACAAAGGCAGTTAAGATAAATAAATTACAGCAATTAACTACTAGATTTGAAAGTATTAGAATGAATGATGATGAATCTTTTGATGAATTCTATGCTAAATTGAATGATATTGTTAATTCTGCTTATAATTTGGGTGAAACCTATGATCAACCTAAAATTGTTAGAAAGATTCTTAGATCTTTGACTGAGGATTTTAGACCCAAAGTGACTGCCATCACTGAGAGCAAGGATGTGGACTCCATCCCTGTTGAAGAACTTGTAGGATCTCTTCAGTCTTATGAGTTAGACCTCCCTAAGACTAACAAATCCAAATCAATGGCTCTTAAGTCTGTTGATGATGTTGAGGATGGTGGATTTGATGATGAACTCTCTGCTACAGAGATTGCCTATCTTGCCAAGAACTTTAGAAACTTTCTTAGGAACAATAACAGAAGGGCAAGAGGCAAGAACACTGTTGAACCTAGAAATTTTAGGAAGAATGATCCCACTAAGGTCAATAACACTGAAAAACCTAAGGAGAAAGTAGGTCAGTCTTCTAATAATTCTTTGGGACAACAATGTTATGGTTGTCAAGGGTATGGTTATTTAAAATCTGAATGTCCCACATACTTGAGGTCTAAGGGTAAAGCTATGGCTGTAACCCTTAGTGATGATGAAGTTTCTGACAATGAATCCGCTAGTGATGAGGATGGAAACTTCATTGCTTTCACTGCTACTACGGTAGTTAATGAAAGCATGTCTGTTGAAGAGAACCCTTCTGATGGGGAACTCTCTGAGGATGCAGATTTACAGGAAGCCTACAATAAATTTTACAAAGTTGCTGCAAAGGATGCCATGAATGTTGAGTTAGGCTTGAAGAAAATTGCATCTCTTGAACTTGAAAAGAAAAATTTACTTGTGAAATTGTTTGATGCAAATGAGCTTTTGAATAATGTGAAAACTGAGAACATGCTTTTACTTGATAAAGTTAAATGTTTGGAACTTGATTTATCTGTTGCTAGAGAACAAACTAATAGGTCTGCAAGCTCCAAACTTGATCACATGCTGAGCATTCAAAAGTCTCCTTCTGATAAAACTGGTTTAGGTTTTGAGGAACGTATTTCTGTGCCTGAATCTTCTTCCACTAAATTTGTTCCCTCTTCTGAACCTCCTAAGAGTGAGATTGTCAAACCCTTGGTGAGTGAACCTGTCAAGCCTATAGATGTTACTCCACCTAGAAAGATTAGGGTTGATCTTCAAGCTTCTCATTCTAGAGCTTCTACTTCTACTAAGGGCAAATTGCATGATAAGCCTGCATGGGTTTGTCATTTTTGTGGAAAACCTGGACACATTCGTCCAAATTGTTTTAAATTGCAAGCTGCGAAGCGAGTAAATAAAACTAAAGTACCTGTGCCACAAGCACATGATCCTATGGTACTTATTGGTGAATTGGTAAAGGTGTTAAACATTTATTCCAATCCTGGAGTTGTTCAGAATTCTAATGTGAATCATAACTCCAATGCAAGAGTTGCATCTAAAAAGTTTTGGATGCAAAAGGCTCAATCTAATTGATTCTGTCTGACATGGGCCTTGTGCTTCATTGCTCTATCTTTGGTGACCTCTGTTTCTAGGATTTGCATTGCATTACATTCATGCATTTCATTCTAGGATGTTTGTTTCTTTGATATAAAAAAAAAAAAAAAAAATTTGCAAATTGTGTTTTTGCTATTTTTTCTTAAATTTGAAGACAATGTTGGTCAATCAAATTTTACATATCATATGTATGTACCTTGTTTAGCTTTGATGCACTTATTACTATTGCACTTTACTAGCTAAAGTTTTGTTGTGCATGTTGTGTGGGAAGATGCTATATTTGTTGATCACATGATCTTGATCTTGAAGTCTTATGTCTTTGATTGTTGGACTTGGTCTTATTGAGAAAGGCATAAATAACCATCTCACCACTGTTTATTAGCCAATCATGAACACCTTAGTGCATATCGTAAGATTTTGTGCTCCAAAAAGTGTAGCACATGCACAAAAAGAACATAAGGTGTAGCCTCTAATTAAAATTGGTATGTACATTATTGGGCTATAACAATATCACAATTCAAATAAAATTGGTGTGTACATTATCCCGGCTTTTATTAAAGTTTCTAATCAATTAAATTGAATAATGAGGCAAATCAAGAAACTTACATGATTGCAAGCTTTTATTCTAGGAGATGTGGGAGTTATAGGATGTAACTCTTTAAGTAATAGTCTCTTTCAAATTCATGTGATGGATTTTGTAGAGATTGTGATTGATCTCCATGTGTATATCACCTCACATGTTTCTCAAGATTATGCTAGTTGCACACACTACACAAGTTATTCTTTGCTAAACTGTGTACATGTTTGTGTGTGTTCTTTGGCCTGACCAACCAAGTTTGAGAATTTCTAGAAATTGATGCAGAACATGTTTTCTTGTTTGAGTTTTTTTTGGGGTATTGAAAGAAAATCTTTGCTTTGAGAAATCTGGGTTGAATTCATATGTTTTTGGAAAACATCTCATCTCATACTCATGCATTTTTCTCATAAAATCTGATGCTTTGAGAAGAGACTGCACTGAAATTGGTGTGTTTTTCAAAAAATTAATTTTTCCAGAATTTCGATCGATCGAAACTGATTTTCGACCAATTGAAAATGTTTCAAAATCAGTATAAAAGTTTCTGGTTGACTCGATCGATCCAAGTTGAATTTGGATCAATCGAAGGTATTTTCGATCGATCGAATGTAATTTTCGATCGATCAAAAATCGGGATGACTGTTTTTAAAAAGGTCCTTTTTCACGTGATTCCCTCACTTTTTCAAAAAACTTTTTCAAACTTTTTGTCTCCCTACCAACCGGTCAAGCTATTTTTGGGTGGATTTGTTGTTTTCTTCCGATCTTTTTGCTAAATCTCTCTCTCCCAAGGCTGGTAAGTCCTTTTTGCCCCTCCTTTTGCATTTATTTTCATGTTTCATGCATTAATTCATGCATTTTTGGGGTATTTTCGCCATTTTGGTTTTTGGTATTTTTGGAGTAATTTTTGGCTCTTTCTTTTTCAAAAGAATCATGGGTTTTTGTGGGGACGGTGTATTCAAGCACATCATATGGTTTAAATTGATTATTTTTGTGCTTTGTGGAAAATTTGAAATTCTAGGGCTTGAAATTGAGCAAATTGGGGATTTTGTTCAATTTGATTGAAATTGATGAAATTGGCTTGTTGGATTGATAAATTTGATCATTATCTTGTGCCAATTAACTGTTGTATTGATCAATTTATCAATTTGTTGTGTTTTGAAAATTTAGGTTTTTTTCAAATTGGGTATTTTTGATACATATTACACGCTCAAGCCAATTTTGTAAATTTGAATCATAATTGAACTTGTTACTGCATTAGTACATGCATCATTTGGTGTTCATGCTCATGCATCATATAGATTTGCTATTTTTCTATATTTTATGCTGTGCTAACTTGCAGTCTGCCCTTGGTTTTTGGTTTTTGCTCTTCTTTTTCTGTGTCTCTCCTTATTCCTTAGCACCATGCCTAGGAAAACTAGAGCCCGTAGGACTTCTGACCCTTCACCTTCTTTCGATAGTGATCGGTTTCCTAGTGCCCAGAACCAAGAGACCTATGAGACCCTTAATCTTAGGCGTCAAATTTGGGGTGAGCGTAGAGTCATCTTAGATGAGGTTGATCCTGATGTGAGACGGAACTTTGAGTGTCGGGGTTGGTTACCTCTACTTTATTTTGAGCGTCCTCCTCCTGCTTCTTTGATTAGAGAGTTCTATTCGAATCTCTCTATCCATGTCTACGATAACGACACCTTGGTAAATGTGTGGTTACGTGGTGTGGAGTATCGCATTACCCCTCGGGTAGTGTCTGATGCTCTTGGGGTGCCCATTGTTGACCATCCCGTTTTTCCTTATGAGGAGTCTCCACCTCTAGATGATGTCTTGTCATACATCACTGGGTCTTCTATCCAGTGGGGTTCTGATCCTCGAATCACTTCTGCTGAGCTTTCCGAGCTTCACTATCTCTTCTTTAGGATAGCGTGTCATTCTTTGTGGCCTATTTCTCATGTCCACACCATCCCTCTTGAGCGATGTATCTTTTTGTATGCGCTAGTCACTGATGCTCCTATCAGTTTTCCTCATTTGTTCCTTCGTTCTTTGAACGAGGTTTATCGATCTAGCTCTACGACTCATGCGCTATTCTTTCCTATTTTCATTCATAGGATTCTCCTTCATCTTGGTCTAGATGATTTTCCTATTTCTGAGCCTGTTCATATTATTGCTCCTATTGGTGCTACCTTTTTGAGGCAAAGGGCTGCTCAATTTCGAGCTAGCTCTAAGCGTCCTAGGGTAGAGCCTTCCGGTGTCACTCCACCCCCTTCTTCTTCTACAGATGTTCCTGCAGCTGAGCCATCTGCTGATCCTGTTGCTGCTGCTGCTACTGTTGTTCCTCCACCGTTTGATGAGGTTTCTAACCTTCGTCGGACTCTGGATACTGTCGTGACCGTTCAGGCGGCTCATGGTCAGTTATTGGTGGACATCCTTGATGAGCTACGTGCCTTGCGAGCTGATTTGGCGAGCTCTCATCGTTCTCCTCCACCTCCTTTTGATGATGAGTGAGTGCCCTTTGGCAATTCGTCACAAAAAGGGGGAGTGCATATTGTATATCTTGGAGATTTTTGTAGAGGAGATTTTTGTTTTAGGGGGAGTTTTGAGCTTTTGTAGTTTTTGTGATACCTTGGAGCTTGTGGCGTTATTAGATTGTATCTAGGCGCTTCACCTTGTATTTACATTTTTTTTTGCTCTTGATTAGGAGATATATTTTGTGATACATTGGTTACTGATATGTTTCTTGTTTCACTATACTTCATTGCTTATTGATTTATATTTATGATGTTATTCATGATATATGTCTTTATTTTGTGTTATGTGAAATCAAGAAGTTTTTTTTATATTCCTTGTTTTTTCTTCCACACATGCGTTTATGTGTTTGTTAAGTGTTACAGGAATATACAGGTTGTATTGTTTAAGTGGCTATTTATTTTGTAATGGGCTATTTCAATTTGTAAACTTTGAGCTTTTTGTTAAATCTGTGTTTTGTCACGGATTGCCAAAGGGGGAGTTTGTTAGGTTCTAAGAATTAGGAACTAATGTATTAGAACTTCAATTTGTATGTTGGCAAACCATGATCAAAAAAATGTTTAGTCTTGTGTTAGACTTTGCTCAAAGTATGGGTCTTAATGTAAAGTTGGAATCGAGTTGTTTTGCAGAATTACTGTTAACTTTCTGCCAGACTCGATCGATCGAAAATTAGGCTCGATCGATCGAAAATCGGGCAGATCGTTTTTCTGCAGAATTTTCCAACTCAGCCCTAGTCCATTTAATGTATAGGGCTTTATGTTTTGCCCTAAGTATAAAAGGGAAAACCCTAGCCACGATTTTAGAGTTCTGAATGTTGTGTTTGTGAATCTCATTTTGAGATCTAGAGGTGTTTACCTTCACATACACTTAGGGTTTACAAACTTGAGATTCATGTCAAGAGTTGTGTAAATCAATACAGTTGCAGAATCAAAAGAGCATAAAGATATACAAGCAGGTGCGCTTGTGATTTGCTGAAGAATTCAAGGAAAGAAGGAGTCCGTGGATCTCGGAGCTATCATGGGGTCATGGTAGTAAGTTTCCTATACTTGGGTAGCAATAGGATGTTAGTGGTCTAAGTCTTATTGTGTAAACTTCGATTCTTTCATAGTGGATTCAGTTTACCTTGAGGATAGCTAGGTTAAATCCTCCCCAGGTTTTTTACCGGTTTGGTTTTCCTGGGTCATCATATCTTTGTGTTATTTATTTTTCCGCTGCTTTACTTGATATGATTGTTATTGTTTTAACCTAGATCTGAATAATAAACCTAAGTATTCACTTGGTTAATTAATTAGGTTAAACAATCTAGTTTACAGGGGTCTAAACGAACTGACATAATAGAACCTAGGGAAAAAGCCTATAGATACACCATACTTGTAGCCATATTGGGTCAAAAGTACACCACCTAATCTTCTATACGTGCTCCAATTTTTTTTTTTTTTTTAAATCTCCATTCACTCCAAGTTCTCATTGAGACAAGGACAAAACTAGGAAAAAGGTACTATATTCTGTATCAAACAAAATCAAGCCTGCACAGACACATGACCTTTTGCTATTCGCCAAAACACCAATTTGGTAAACTTGTGCAGAACCGGACCCAAGAGCCTTCTTTTAAACTTAACGCAACACAGGGCAGTAAGAAAAATAAATAAATCAAATTCCTTCTTCATTTACATCGATAATCTCATATATAAACAGTTTCACTATTGGCCAAAATATTCACATCAAAGAATATTTTAATACCACATAAAGTCTAACTTTAACAAAAGAATAGGATTTATTAAGCTCTTACCTCAAGAATATAGTCAATTCTTCTCTGCTTCAATCCTTTGAGTAGTCTCCTCTCTCAAAATATCTCGCCATACATATTGACTTAATATGCTTATATAGCTAGGGTTTCAACCCTATTTTCTAAAAAGTCCTTATAATTATAAATCATAAAATTGACCCCACAAGAGATTTACTTAAATACCCTTCCTTTTAATCCCTCTTTTTTTTTTTTTCGGGGTATTACAATGACAATATGGATCGATACTAAATAATGCTAGTGCAAATAATAAATGATATACAGTAAGCATATTTCAAATGAATGTGAAAGAAAAGAGTAACTTATCAATTGAACCAAATTGCAGAGAGTTTGCATCCCAACACTATGAATCATAATAAGAGTCAGATTCAAGATATGATTAACAGCACCATGTCTTGGTCACCATAGGCAAGAGCAATATTCCATGTCCTGTGGGATGTAAAACTTCCATAACAACCACCACCACCACCACCACCACTGCATCCTTTACTACGCCGCATATACATCACTAGCAAGATTAAATGTACTTAAAACAAGCCACAACATAATTATAATCATTCTTTTTATTGATCCAATGTTAATAGACTTTACTAGACAAGCTAATTGAAACTTGCAAAATATTTATAATCACTAGTCGCGGACTCGCGCGTTGCGCGTGATTATATTTTAAAGATGATCTCATTTAATTTATTTTTTGTAGTTTAGACTAATTTAATAAATAGTAATGTATTTCATAATCATATTTTCATTTATTATAGGAACAATCACAAATATAATATATATAATTTTTTCGTACCAAAATGAAAATAATACAATTTTTCTCAAGAATTCAAAAGGTAGCAAAAATATTAATTTTTTTAATAAAAATTATTTATAGCATTTTGTGTATCATTAAAAATTATATAAAATTTGAAAATTATTTTTTTTAGTTTTACAAAAACTTTTTCAAATCCAATTGTATCTATGGTACAATCAAAAACACCAAAAAACTTATTAAAAAAAATCAACAAAAATTACAATTTAAAAAAAGAAAGGGAAAAAAAAAATCACATCAAAGTCAAACTTCTTCTTCCGAATATGTAAAACATTTCAAACATGATGTGATCAAGCCAAATATCCAATGCATAATCAAATTTAAAATTTTTAATATAATTTTGAGGTGACGCAATAGAAATATGAAGTTTGTGAGTTTTTTTCTGCATAATTAACATATATGAACATAGCTAGCTATGTACCTATTTCTCTGTTCATATGATTAAATTCCTGTTTCGGGTGATTCAATTAATTTTATATTTTTGGGAAAATCTAATGGTGGGACCTAGCTTCATGCTAACTCAGTTTCATTTTATTTATTTGTCTTAGTGTCTTTAAAGTTATACAGAAGTAGAACTATATATGCTTAAGCTCTTTTAGGCTGTAGCTTAATAATTTTTCTCTTTTCTTTAACATATAAGAACGGAATATTTAAGAAGAAAAGAGAGAAATAAGTTGTACCCTTTATATAACTGGCAGAGATCCTCTTTTAGCTATTTCAATTTGGATTTGCCTAAACACCTCCCACCACTAACTATGATAACTTGAAGTTCAAGGCCATACTCTTATATTTGTATATATCAGTTTAGTGATTGGAATTTCTTTTTCTCTCTTTTTTTTTTTTGGTGTATCCCTTCTAAGGTCATGTGTTTCGGAATGTCTAGGTTTAGGACAACTACCTTAGTGTTTTGTAGTTGTCCTTTATAAAAAACCCCATAGTTAATATCCTAATTCAAGAGTTTTTGGCTAATTCAAGGTAGCCTGACCTCCAAGAGAATTGAAAGAATAAAAGAGGGAAATTAGAGAAAATAATTGATAAAGGAATAGAGATAGATGCAGACTATAATTTTTCATAACTTGAGAAGAATTACAGCACACACACCACTTTTATGTTTTTCATATTCTTTTTTATTTTAATTCACATAGACTCCAGGTACTTTCATTTTTTAAACACATACCATACATTCTTGCTTTATTTATTTAAATGTTAAATTTTGTATAATGAATTTTATTTATTTTGATCATTATGATATTTGTAGGTGAACATCTTTGCAGTTTTTCCCTCTACATCTCTGCATGAAGTTTGTGAGTTTTTTCATGTATAATTAACATATATGAACATAGCTAGCTATGTATCTATTTCTCTGTTTATATGATTGAATTCCTGTTTCTGGTGATTCAATTAATTTTGTATTTTTTTCAGACATGTTTTGAGAAAAGATGCGGGTTTTATCTTTTCATTGTGTCATATAGTCCATATACCTAGGTTTAGGAACATATTGTGTGTATCATTAAAATTCTACAGACATGTTTGGGCAAAGGTGGGGGGTTTTCTATTTCCCACCATTTCTCACAGTTATTGTATGTGGATTTTTAAGGCTGTCACTCGATTGTCCCATGGACCTTTTGGCTTTTGCAATCTTCTCTCCTAATTAGGTGGGTGTAAAAGTTTCCCACTTTCAAGAATGTACTTCTTCGGGTTCAGAATTTGTTGCTAGAAAAAAAAAAAAAAAACACAAAAAATCAACAAGCCCCTCGATGCAAATAATTTGATTTATGCAATTTCTTGGTACAAAACTGTTAATAACTTGCACTTGTGGAATGTGTCTTTATTGATTTATACAGTTCCTTGGCACAAATTTAAATTCACAACTAATGCTTATTACTTATAATTCAATGTAAGGATTAGATTAATAGTATTGTTTCTTTTGATTGCTGGTTTTTTTCCCCTCTTATTACTACCTCTTTTGTGTTGTAGGTCTTATATGGGTCTGTTCACTTTTAAGTATTTGGCTTGGAATAGACAATACTTGAAGTAATTTCTACTTTTTATATATTACACATCATTACGTAATATTTATATTCCCACACATCGCGTGGGTATGCGGGTAGTATATATAATCATAACTACCTCTGTAAAGTGTGGAATTGATTAACAAGCTCTAATTCAATCACTCTACCTCATCAGCGTCCA
The DNA here is from genome assembly GCA_033629205.1 of Lithocarpus polystachyus. Taxonomy (NCBI): domain Eukaryota; kingdom Viridiplantae; phylum Streptophyta; class Magnoliopsida; order Fagales; family Fagaceae; genus Lithocarpus; species Lithocarpus polystachyus. Next base: position 41,577,990 of record CM066168.1, read on the forward strand.
CCTCATTATCATTTTCTTTCCAATTTTCCTATAATTTTTTTTTTTTGCATTTACTTTTTATTTTATTTTAATATTTACACTTTTTCTAACCTTTCTCCATCCTTACCTTTTCATCTCCCCACTACCCTCTACATAAATACTATTCTTTTTCTTTGCATCTCCCCACTACCCTTTACATAAATATTATTCTTCTTCTTTCTCTTCATCTTCCTTTAGTTTGTCTCTTCTTATTCACTCTCTTACTATAAATTGGTAACTTTCTATTCCATTCTACGCATAGTTTCCTCTCACAAAAAAAGGTTCTCTCTCTCTCTCTCTCTCTCTCAATTTTTCGATGAATTTTTTATACATTCTTCTATTCATGCCAAGTTACTAATCTTTGGGAATCCTTTCTTTTCTTTTTTCTTCTTTGTTTTTCTACACTAGAATCGTTATGCTCATTTCTCACTTAATTTAATCGAGTAATTTACCGGAATTCAAAAAAAGGTTCTCTCTTGCTTTCTCTCTCAATTTTTTGATGAATTTTTTTTATACATTCTTCTATTTATGCTAAATTACTGATCTTTAGGATATTTTTTTTCTACACTAGAATCATTATGCTCATTTTCTCACTTAATTTAATCGGGTAGTTTGCAGGAATTCAAGTAAAACCAGACAATAAGAAATTTTATGGCATTGGAGAACGCCTGAATATATATCAACCAAAAATTGAAAGTCAGCAAATTAATGGAGCTATGATTAATCTTCAAACGGGATTGATGGTATTGCCAATGTTCTTTAATTAGCATCCTTATTTCTATTTCTCTATATATGTTTCCTAGAATTAGTATTAGTTTCATATTTATTTTCTCTATTATATTCTAGGTAAACCAAGAATATAGGTAATGCCATATATTAGTTTCATTATATTCTAGGTAATGCCATCTAGATTTGTTTTTAAAATAGTTTTTTGTTTCTCTTTAATTGTTAAATGTTACCCTTTTTTTGCTTTTTCTTATAACTCTAATTAATGTTGATGATTTTTTTTTTTTTTTTTTTTTTTGGGTTAGTTAAGGTTGATGGTTCTTTCTTACATAGAAAAGAAAAAATTGAAAACAATTAAATTCTATATAAACCTGTACCTAAAGGGGACAGGAGCCTTTGTTTATTTGATTAGAGACAATATATTAAAGGGGCATATCATTTGGCCATTGCATTGCATTTCTTAGAGGTTAAAAGATAAAGCTTGTCATTATAGGAAAACATTTTGGGTGGGGATAAGGGCATCATTTTGTATCAATAGTTATTTTATATCAATAGTTATTTGTTAATAGGTGTTTGACAATTTTAGAATATGAAAAGTTTTAGGTTAAGTGGGTAACAACTTTAATTTTGTTAATTTTTGCTTTCTAAATTACTAATAGTAATTTGTCATGTTAAATTGGTAGTTTATTTGTATATTAGTCAGCTACAATGTTGTAATGTTGTTTAATTTTTTTTTCTTCTAATTTGTGAGGTTTAATTCAAATAATTTTGAATAAGTCCTTTGAAATCAAATTCAATACAAAAGCAATTTTGTTAGGGACTCTGTAAGGCTAAAGGGAGCTAGCTTGAAGATAATATAAGTTTTGGCCTCATATAATATACTTATATTGTGAGCTTTAGTTGCTACAAGTAGTATTGTAGTAACTTAGATATGAAACTCTTGATACAACACATATAGCTAAGGATAACGACATTCACTAATATTTGTCTTTTAATTTAAATGGTATTTTGCATAATTGCTTTGCATTCATTAGATTTCATTTTCAGTAATTTTCTCGTGCATCGCACGGGTTAGCGACTAGTATTACTAAAAACTGAAGCGTAACATTTAATGTTACTATGCTCAGGTTGAGCCACATCAGCTACCATATCATTACTATTCTTTTTCCTGAATTTGTCCTACAATTTAAAATTAGTTTTCTTAAATTTAAAAATACTAATAAAAGGAAAATAATTTCCAACCTTTTGTGTTCTACAATTACAATTTTAGATGACCACCCTTTGTGTTCCACGGTTACAATCTCAAACGGCAACCCTTCAACTTCCTAACGCTAGACTTTGGCTTTCTAATTTCTTCATCTCTTCCTCTCCTCACACTATATTAATACTGAAAAATTGGATAATTCAGTTTAGGTATCTCTAAATCCTAGTTGCTCTTAACCTCTATTCTTGTGCTTGCCTGCATAATAGTTCAATGTAAGAATTAGATTAATAGTGTTGTTCTTTTTTATTGCTGTTTTTTTTTTTTCTTTTTTAATTTTGTTACTACCTCTTTTGTGTTGTGGCTTATATATGAGTTTTTATGTATTTAGGTTAGGTATTTGTATTGATATATGATTGTTAGTTTCTATGTTTAAAATTGATTTGGTTTTTTTTTTTTTTTAATATTTGAGATGGCAACATAATTGGTTTATATTGTGTAATCCGTGTGATAGAGTTTTAGTAGTATTCGTGTGATAGAGTTTTAGTAGTTAGAAAATTGAATAAAAGAGTTTTAGTAGTATCCATGCCTGCAGAAATTCAATTTGCTAAGATATTTTAGTAGTTAGCAAATTGAATTATAGAGTTTAAAATTCAATACTATACTCTGAACATGATACTTCACATTTTTTTTTTTTTGTCTCCTCATTTAAGTGATTCCCTCCTTCATCATGGAAATCAATTTAAAATTCCTTCTATTAGCTTTGATTGTACTCTAGGCTATATCATAAAAGACTGTTTTTTGATATAATCTTTTTATGGTAATTATCGTCATTTTTGTTGTAGTTGAATCAAAATAAGATTATGCTAGATCTGCATAATTAGTAGTAGTTGTATCTTAATTATTATCAAAAGTTTAAGATAGAGATTACCGTCATCAATAGCTACTGCGTCTTCTTCATTGCCAAACTTGATCATCTTAACAAACATTTTATTTATCTGATTGTACCACATGTATTTATTTACTTATGGACTCTATTTGATTGTATGATTTTTATGTCTTTTGATATAAATTAACTAGTTGGTATGCTAGCCAAACCGCTTACTTCTTCAGTTTTTTTTAAAACTTTTACTTTGCCTCCAACACTATCGTAATTGGTTGTCTCTTTAATGCCATGTTCTGTCTCCATTGCTATATGTGTGTGTGTGTGTGTGTGTGTGTGTGTGTGTGTGTGTGTGTGTGTGTGTGTATTGTTTTATAGGATCCAAGCAAGAAAGAGTTTAAGATACTTGCTGTGTTATTCTCTCAAATTTTTTACAACATGAACAACTTGTGGTATTGAAGTAATTACTAAATATTTTATATCAATAGTTATTTGTTAATAGGTGTTTGACGACTTTAGAATATGAAAAGTTTTAAGTTAAATGGGTAATAATTTTAATTTTGTTAATTTTTGCTTTCTAAATTACTAATAGTGATTTATCATGTTAAATTGGTAGTTTATTTGTATTTTAATAAGCTACAATGTTAAACAGAAGATCCCATGTGTTTAATTGCATACTCGCGCGTTGCGCGTAATAATTTCTTTAGGATGGTCTCATTAAATATTTTAATAATAGTATAATTTTACTTATTAACCATTTGTTTTTCATTAGTTTTTAAGTTAATAAAAACCTTAAATATACATTTTTTTTTTACCTTTACACACACACACACACACACACATATATTGTGAATCTTTATACATACCTTTAAGAAAACTCTATATATTCCACTTTTTTGAATGCATAAAATTATGACTACTAAGGACCAATATTGGCGCAAGTCTTAGGGGTATGCTTCTACACATAAGGTCACTTAACTACTAAGTTTAGTTTTCATCCCCAAAAAAAAAAACTACTAAGTTTAGTCCCAACCAATTAGAGCTCTAATTTATGAACATATATCTTCATTGAAGATTTTTCAGCTTTATTTGAAAATTGAAACAGAAAAGTTAAATTTTGTATAACGTTTTACTTAAGACGCATGCAAATTTTCACAGGACATAACAACGTGCACCAACGTTGAGCTTTATGATTATCACATTTGTCAGTTCGTTTAGACCCCTTAAACCCAACAGATTAACCTAGAGAATTAGCCAAGTTATTAACTTAGGTAATTTAATTAAAACTAGGTTAACACAATTAAGCAAAAATAACAAAGCAGCGGAAAATAAACAACACAAAGATCTGATGACCCAGGAAACCACACCGGTAAAAACCTGGGGAGGATTTGACCTAGCTATCCTCAAGGTAAACTGAATCCACTATGAAAGAATCGAAGTTTACACAATAGACTTAGACCACTAACATCTTATTGCTACCCGAGTGTAGGAAACTTACTACCATGACCCCATGATAGCTCCGAGATCCACGGACTCCTTCTTTCCGGAATTCTTCAGCAAATCCACAAGCGCACCTGCTTGTATATCTTTGTGTTCTCTTGATTCTGCAACTGTAACGATCTACACAACTCTTGACATAAATCTCAAGTTTGTAAACCCTAAGTGTATGTGAAGGTAAACACCTCTAGATCTCACAATGAGATTCATAAACACAGCAAAACAGAACTCTAAAAACGTGGCTAGGTTTTTCCCTTTTATACTTAGGGCAAAACATAAAACCCTATACATTAAAACGGGCTTGGGCTGAGTTGGAATTTTCTGCAGAAAAACGTTCTGCACGATTTTCGATCGATCGAGTCTAATTTTCGATCGATCGAGTCATACAGAAAGTGAACAGTACTTCTGCATAAAAACTCGATTCCAACTTTACAATAAGACCCATACTTTGAGCAAGTCTAACACTCGACTAAACATTGTTTTGATCATGGTTTGCCAACATACAAATTGAAGTTCTAAATACATTAGTTCCTAATCTTTAGAATCTAACAAACTCCCCCTTTGGCAATCCGTGACAAAACACAGACTTAACAAAAAGCTCAAAGTTACAAATTGAAATAGCCCATTACAATAAAATTAGCCACTTAACAATTCAACCTAAACTACTATCTAACAGTTGCAAGGTAGACAGCAGCTCGACTGAAAGCAACCTGTATATTCCTGTAATACTTAACAAACACATAAACGCATGTGTGGAAAAAAAACAGGAAATACATAAATAAAAATTTCTTGATTTCACATGACACAAAATAAAGACATATATCATGAATAACATCATCAATATAAATCAATAAGCAGAGTAGTAGCATAGTGAAATAAGAAACATATACAACAAATGTATCTCAACAAAATAAATCTCCTAAACAAGAGCTAAAAATGAGAATACACAGTGAAGCATCTAGATACAATCTAATAACTCCACAAGCTCCGCAGTATCACTACCAAGTAAACAAAAAAAAACTCCCCCTAAAATGTAAATCTCCACAAAAAAATCTCCTAGATACAATGAACTATGTACTCCCCCTTTTTGTGACGAATTGCCAAAGGGCACTCACTCATCATCAAAAGGTGGTGGAGGAGATCGACGAGAGCTCACCAAATCCGCTCGTAACGCACGTAGCTCATCAAGGATGTCCACCAAAAGTTGACCATGAGCCGCCTGAACGGTCACGACAGTATCAAGAGTCCGACGAAGGTCAGAAACCTCATCAAACGGTGGAGGAACATCAGCAGCAGCAGCAACAGCAGGATCAGAAGAAGTCCCAGCTGCAGGAGTATCTGTAAAAGAAGAAGGGGGTGGAGTGACATCGGAAGGCTCTACCCTAGAACGCTTAGAGCTAACTCGACGTTGAGCAGCCCTTTGCCTCAAAAAGGTAGCACCAATAGGAGCGACAACATGTACAGGCTCAGAAGCAGGAAACTCACCAAAACCAAGAAAAAGGAGAATTCGATGAATAAAAATAGGGAAAAAACAAAGCATGAGCCGCAGAACTAGATCGATGAACCTCGTTCAAAGAACGAAGGAATAGATGCGGAAAACTGATAGGAGCATCAGTGACCAAAGCATACAAAAAGACACACCTCTCAAGAGGAATGGTGTGGACATGCGAAATAGGCCACAAAGAATGACACGCTATCCTAAAGAAAAGATAGTGCAGCTCAGACAGCTCAGCAGAAGTGATCCGTGGATCAGAACCCCACTGGATAGAAGACCCAGTGATGTATGACAAGACGTCGTCAAGGGGAAGAGACTCCTCGTAAGGAAAAACGGGATGGTCCACAATGGGCACCCCAAGAGCATCAGACACTACCGAAGGGGTAATGCGATACTCAACACCACGTAACCACACCTTTACTAAGGTGTCGTTATCGTAGACATGAATAGAGAGGTTCGAATAGAACTCTCTAATCAAGGTGGCAGGAGGAGGAGAATGCTCATACTCGAGCAAAGGTAACCAACCCCGACGCTCAAAGTTACGTCGCACCTCAAGATCCAGCTCATCTAAGATAACCCTACGCTCAGCCCAAATCTGACGCCTAAGGTTCAGAGTCTCATAGGTGACTTGGTTTGACTCACTAGGGAACCTCTCAGTGTCAAAGGAAGGAGAAGGATCAGAAGTCCTATGGGCTCTAGTTTTCCTAGGCATAGTGCTAAGGAAAAGATAGACACAGAAAGAAAAGAGCAAAAACAATACCAAGGGCAGACTGCAAGTTAGCACAGCAAAAAAAATAGAATAAAACAATTCTATATGATGCATGAGCATGAACATAACATGATGCATGTACTAATGCAGTGATATGTTCAATTATGATCCAAATTAACAAAATTGGCTTGAGCAAGCAATATTTATCAAAAATACCCAATTTGAAAAACCCTAGTTTTCAAAACACAACAAATTGATAAATTGATCAATACAATAGTTAATTAACACAATATAATGATCAAATTAATCAATCTAACAAGCCAATTTCATCAATTTCAATCAAAGTGAACAAAACCCCCAATTTGCTCAATTTCAAGCCCTAGAATTTCGAATTTCCTTCAAACCACCAAATAAACTAAATTAAACCACATGATGTGCTTAGGAAAGGTGTCCCCACAAAAACCCATGAAAAATTTGAGAAAGAACCACTCAAAAACAATCCCAAAAATAAAAAATTCCTAAATGCCGAAAATACCCAAATATGCATGAAAATAATGCATGAAATTTGAAAATAAATGCAAAGGAAAGGGTATAAAGGACTTACCACACTTGGGAGAGAGAGATTGTGCAAAAGAATCGGAGGAAAACGACAAAAACTCCAAGAGAATCGTTGACCGGTTGGTAGGAAACCAAAAGAATTTTTGAAAAGTTTGGAAAAAGTGAAAAGACACTTGAGAAACTCCTTTTTAAAAATAGCCGGCCCGATTTTCGATCGATCGAATATTACATTCGATCGGTCGAAAACTTATTCGATTGATCCAAAAACAGCTTGGATCGATCAATTCAACCAGAGAGTTTTCTGAATATTTTAAAACATTTTCGATCGGTCGAAAATTAGTTTCGATCGATCGAAATTCTGGAAAAATCATATTTTTGAAAAACCAAACATTTTAGATCAAAAACTCCTCAGATTTTAAAAACAAATGCATGAGTATGAGATGAGATGTTTTCCAAAAACACATGTATTCAACCCAGATTTCCCAAAGCATAATTTTCTCTCAATATACCCAAAAACAACAAACAAGCAAACATGTTTTGCATCAAATTCCCAAAATTCTCAAACTTGGTTAATCAGGCCAAAAACACACACAATATCATGTACACAATTCTAGCAAAGAATAGCTTGTGTAGTGTGTGCAACTAGCAAAAGCTTGAGAAACATGTGAGGTGATATACACATAGAGATCAATCACAATTTCTACAAAATCTATCACATGAATTTGAAAGAGACTATCCCTTAAAGAGTTACATCATATAACTCCCACATCTCCTAGAATAAGAGCTTGCAATCATGTAAGTTTCTTGATTTGCTTCATTATTCAAATTTATTGATTAGAAATTTAATAAAAGCCGGGATAATGTACACACCAATTTTATTTAGAATTTGTGAGATTATTATAGCCCAATAATGTACACACCAATTTTAATTAGAGGCTACACCTTATGTTCTTTTTGTGCATGTGCTACACTTTCTCGAGTACAAAATCTTACGATATGCACTAAGGTGTTCATGATTGGCTAATAAACAGTGGTGAGATGGTTATTTATGCCTTTCTCAATAAGTTCAAGTCCAACAATCAAAGACATAAGACTTCAAGATCAAGATCATGTGATCAACAAATATAGCATCTTCCCACACAACATGCACAACAAGACTTTAGCTAGTAAAGTGCAATAGAAATAAGTGCATCAAAGCTAAACAAGGTACATACATATGACATGTAAATTTTGATTGACCAACCTTGTTTTCAAATTCAAAGAAAAATAGCAAAAACACAATTTGCAAAAAATTTTTTTTTTTTTTTTAACAAAGAAACAAACATCCTAGAATGAAATGCATGAATGTAATGCAATGCAAATCCTAGAAACAAAGGTCACAAAAGATTGAGCAATGAAGCACAAGGACCATGAAGTCAAGAATGACTAGGGACAAAGAATCACACCAATGACTTGACGAAGAGTTTCAAACTTTCCTCTATCAAGCGGTTTGGTGAAAATATCAGCATTCTGACGTTCAGTTGGAATATATTCAAGAGCAACAATTTTCCTTTCAACAAGATCCCTAATGAAGTGATATCTAATCTCAATGTGTTTGGTCTTAGAGTGTTGAACAGGATTCTTAGATATATCTATGGCACTAGAGTTATCACAATAAATAACCATGGTGTCCTAAGATATTCCATAATCACTCAAAAGTTTCTTCATCCATAGAAGCTAAGAACAACAACTTCCAGCAGCAATATATTCTGCCTCAGCAGTAGATAAAGAAACAGAATTTTGCTTCTTACTCATCCAAGCAACCAAATTAGCATCAACATAAAAACAACCACCAGTTGTACTTTTTCTATCATCAGCATTACCAGCCCAATCAGAATCAGAAAAACCAGCAAGAGAAAGATTGGACTCTTTACTGTAAAATAGACCATAATCACAAGTTCCAGCAACATATTTTATGATCCTCTTAACAGCATTTAAGTGAGAGACCTTAGGATTAAACTGAAATCTAGAGCAAACACCCATACTAAACGCAATATCAGGTCTGCTAGCAGTTAAGTACAAAAGACAACCAATCATGCTTCTATATAGAGTAACATCAACAGACTCACCTGATGGATCATTTGTTAATTTCACATTAGCAGTCATTGGTGTCCTAGCATGTGCAGCCTTGTCAAGACCAAATCGCTTGACCAAATTTCGCGCATACTTAGCTTGGTTGATGTAGATTCCATCATCCGTTTGCTTTACCTGCAATCCCAAGAAATAAGTTAGTTCCCCAACCATACTCATCTCAAACATGGCTTTCATTTCATCTGCAAAAGATTGAGCAAGAGAATCGTTAGTAGCACCAAAAACAATATCATCAACATAAATTTGAGCAACTACAAAATGATTCTTATCCTTTCGTATAAACAGAGTGGTGTCAGCAAAACCTCTCTTGAAGCCATGATCCGTGAGATATGCAGTTAATCTATCATACTAAGCCCGTGGAGCTTGTTTCAATCCATAGAGAGCTCTCTTCAACTTGTAGACATCGTTTGGCCTGTGAGGATCAATGAAACCTTTCGGTTGTTCAACATACACTTCTTCTTGTATCATGCCATTTAAGAATGCACTCTTGACATCCATTTGATACAACCTGAAGTTCATGTGACATGCAATAGCCAAAAGAATGCGAATGGATTCCAATCTTGCTACGGGTGCAAAAGTCTCATCAAAGTCAATTCCTTCTACTTGTGTGTATCCTTGAGCAACAAGCCTAGATTTATTTCTGATAACAGTTCCATGTTCATCTGACTTGTTCTTGAAGATCCACTTAGTTCCAATAACATTGACTCCCTCAGGTCTAGGAACTAATTCCCACACATCATTTCGAACGAACTGATGAAGTTCTTCATGCATAGAATTGACCCAATCAGCATCTTGTAGAGCTTCATCCACCTTCTTCGGTTCGAATTGGGATAGGTAGCATGAGTGAGTAATTACATTTAAAGCTTTGGATCTCAATCTCATGTTATCATTCAAACTTCCCAAAATATTTGTAGCAGGATGATTCAACCTGACTCTTGATGATGGACCTTTAACCAATGAAGTAGTGGTACCTTTCTGATCTGATGGACTTTGAACTTCTCTCTGTTCTTGTGGAACTCCATGAACTGGTGTTGAAGGTTCTGAACTTGATGGCACAGATGCTGTATCATTCAAAACCATTAACTCTTCCTCTGTAGGCTTTCCCACATAATCTTCAGGTAGAGAATCATCAACTTCCATCATCTTTTCTTGAACTTGAGGTGCATGTTCTGAATGGCCTTCTGAGTTTAATTCATCATTGATCACCACATTTAAGGATTCCATGACTGTTTTAGTTCTCAGATTGTATACTCTGTATGCTCTACTGGTGGAAGAGTATCCCAGAAAATAACCTTTATCACTCTTAGCATCAAACTTCTCCAGGTTCTCTCTATCACGCAAAATGTAACAGTCACTGCCAAATATTCTGAAGTATTTCACTACAGGCTTCTTTCCTCTCCAGAGTTCATAGGGAGTTTGCTTGGAATTTGGTCTGAAATACACCTGATTGAGAGTGTGACATGCAGTATTAACAGCTTCTCCCCAAAAAGATTTAGGCATCTTCTTATTATGGAGTATGACACGAGCCATTTCTTGTACAACTCTATTTTTCCTTTCCACAATTCCATTTTGTTGTGGTGTTTTGGGTGAAGAGAATTCCTGACGGATGCCTTGATTATCACAAAATGTAGCCAGTTTGGTGTTCTCAAACTCTTTTCCATGGTCACTTCTAATTCTGGCTATCACAGTTCCTTTTTCTACTTGCAATTTCTTGCACAGATGAATCATTTTTTCAGGAGCCTCAGCTTTATCTTTCAAAAGTACAACCCATGTGAATCTTGTAAAGTCATCCACAACAACTAGAATGTACTTCTTTCCACCTAAACTCTGAACTCTGGCAGGACCCATGAGATCAATATGCAGCAAATCCAAAGGTCTCGTAGTTTGAACATCAGCTACAGACGGATGTTTGGACTTCACTTGTTTACCCATCTGACATGGTCCACAGATGCATTTTTCAACCTTCTCAAACTTGGGCAACCCAATTACCACATCACATTTTGAAATTTTCTCTAATTGCTTAAGGCTGGCATGTCCCAACCTTTGATGCCATAAGTCAACTTGATTGATTTTAGCACTGAAGCATTTGTTGCTTATACTTGGGGTGATACCATAACAGTTGTCAGCTGTTCTCACACCAACACACATACAATCACCCCCTTCATCAAGTATTTCACATTCTTGCTTGGTGAAGAATACATTAAGTCCGTTGTCACAAATCTGGCTTATGCTGAGTAAGTTTGCCTTCAACCCATCAACATACCACACATCTTCAAAAACTGGTAGTCCTGGAATGTCCACAGTACCAATGCCTCTAATCACAGATTTACTTCCGTCTCCAAAGGTAACTGTACCAATCTTTCCTTCGAAGAGTGTCTTGAACAAAGCTTTATTTCCTGTCATGTGCCTGGAACAACCACTATCCAAATACCAAAGACAAGAATCACGTGCCTTTAAGGCGGTTAAAGCAGTATAGCACATGTGATTATTTTCATATGTGATTATAGTAAGACACTCAAGAAAAACTTTAACAAAGATTGTAAAGGACAAGCACACCAAGTAGATAATGTGACAAACTAAAGAGAAAATTTTAGAGAAATCCATAACAACAGGGGTCAAGGATCAGCTAGAAGATCAAAAGATCAAAAACAAAAAGCTACCCGCTCTGATACCACTTGTCAGTTCGTTTAGACCCCTTAAACCCAACAGATTAACCTAGAGAATTAGCCAGGTTATTAACTTAGGTAATTTAATTAAAACTAGGTTAACACAATTAAGCAAAAATAACAAAGCAGCGGAAAATAAACAACACAAAGATCTGATGACCCAGGAAACCACACCGGTAAAAACCTGGGGAGGATTTGACCTAGCTATCCTCAAGGTAAACTGAATCCACTATGAAAGAATCGAAGTTTACACAATAGACTTAAACCACTAACATCTTATTGCTACCCGAGTGTAGGAAACTTACTACCATGACCCCATGATAGCTCCGAGATCCACGGACTCCTTCTTTCCGGAATTCTTCAGCAAATCCACAAGCGCACCTGCTTGTATATCTTTGTGTTCTCTTGATTCTGCAACTGTAACGATCTACACAACTCTTGACATAAATCTCAAGTTTGTAAACCCTAAGTGTATGTGAAGGTAAACACCTCTAGATCTCACAATGAGATTCACAAACACAGCAAAACAGAACTCTAAAAACGTGGCTAGGGTTTTCCCTTTTATACTTAGGGCAAAACATAAAACCCTATACATTAAAACGGGCTTGGGCTGAGTTGGAATTTTCTGCAGAAAAACGTTCTGCACGATTTTTGATCGATCGAGTCTAATTTTCGATCGATCGAGTCATACAGAAAGTGAACAGTACTTCTGCATAAAAACTCGATTCCAACTTTACAATAAGACCCATACTTTGAGCAAGTCTAACACTCGACTAAACATTGTTTTGATCATGGTTTGCCAACATACAAATTGAAGTTCTAAATACATTAGTTCCTAATCTTTAGAACCTAACAACATTTGTCTTAATATATTTGGGATTAAAAACTGATGCAAAATTATTTTTTATTCCATTTTGAATTAGTTTATATATATATATATATATATATATTTTTTTTTTTTTTTTGGTTAATAGGCATAATATTAAACAGCAACAGAAATTACAAGCTGACCACAGAGGCCAAAGTAGAGGCTACCTGCCTATAACAGTACAAACCATTCCTATCAAATACAAGAAGATTATATAATTCATTAGAGGGGGAAACATCAAAAATAACAAAATCCTCCCTCATGCAGCACCCATTCTTGGCCAAATAGTCAGCACACCTATTGGCCTCTCTAAACACATGAACTACCCGAACCTGTGTGAACCTTGCCATGAGAGATCTGCAATCAAGAAGCAATGGAGAAAATTTTTTATTAGAGTTATCAGCATTATTTAACATCTCCACAATTACCTTGGCATCAAGTTCCACAACCAGATTTCTAATTCCCAGCTGGATGGCAAGGGATAACCCATCCCTCAAGGCCCACAATTCAGCCATAACACTTGTAGTGTACCCAATTGATCTTGAGTACCCTCTAATCCACACCCCATCACTATTTCTAATTAATCCTCCACCACCAGCTTTACCTGGATTTCCAAGCAAAGCTCCATCTGTGTTGAGCTTATGCCAACCCAGGTTAGGCTTATGCCAACCCAGGTTAGGCTTATGCCATTTAATAGGAATAACAGCCTTGGAAGTAACTTGCTTAGCTTTGAACTAGTGAAATTAATTACGAGAATTCCAAATGGTTAAGGGAGTTAAAAATTTTTCATGAAGAAAAGGACAATCACATTAAAAGAAGGGACAATGGACTATTTACAAATCCATTATTTATATGTTTATAAAAAATTAAACGGAACCAATTACTTCTTCTTCATCATCATTATGGAATTCAACTGTAAGAAACTCCAGCGCTGCCCAAGAAAAGCCCAAACAGACATAACCAAAAAAAGATTAAAAAAAAATATAAAAATTTAGTGTAGGGACACAATACTCAGACCAATCCCAAAATGTATGGAATCTTGGCCCAGTAAGCCCAATTCAATAAATTTGTAGAGAGTGGGACAAAGAGCTAGGCTTTAATGCATGGATAACAGTTAATATGGATTTCATGACAATCAAACAGAGAGGAACTGAGTTTACCAAAGAAAGTTTGTCCTCGGCACAATCCGAGGAGCTTTGTTCTAGTAAACGTTGAATGAGAACGGTTACAGGAGTTCTTGAGATTGCTCCCCTCCTCTCTATCCATGGTGGGTTTTTCCTATTATATAGTCCCTTTCAAACAATCTGGGCCTTCTCCTTGTTGATCATCCAAGCCTATACTTGAGTGCCTGTCCCATCAAACACCCTCTCTGGTGTTCTGTGAGTTACGGTAACCGAGGTAGCACTGTTCAGGGGTCCTGTCCATATAAATGCGGTGTCAGCAGCTTTCCCCTAGATATTTTTGAATTCCTATCCTTCTTGTACGTTTGTAGCACACGTTCCTATCACTAGAGCTTCCTAAAAGGTCACTTTGATCACTAGGATCCATAGCTGATCTGTGTTTAGCTTATCCGAGGAGATATTCTTCCTCGAACTTGGACTACTCACGATCTCGGCTAAAGCCCAAGACCCAATTGCATGATTTGGGCCCATGACCCCACAGTTTGCTATATTAAGCACAAAAGCAAATTAAGAAAAACATTCAAGAAAAGAAAATGGCACAATAATAGGTCCCATAATATTGCCAATACTTGCCCACAGACATATATTCTTCAGCAGTTAACAATTATGTTTGATTCATCTTGTATAAAACGAGTACTGGTTCAAATCAAATATTTTGGATAAGACAATTTTCCGCCGTGTTTGACACTCTCCAATAATTATTATTACTATTTTGCTAGATTTGAATCAGTTAAATACACCGCGTTAAGTCTTGGTTGAATTAATAATTATAAACCTAATTATTGTTTCTCAAATAAACTATATATTATATAAGTTTATAAACAAAACCATTTTTCAACTAAAATTATTGTAGTGTGCTTTTGTATTAGAACTCATTTCCCACTCCCCTATGTGTGTGTTTGTTTCTTAAAAAAAAAAAAAACTAAAATTATGCATCTAAATGAAATGTTTTTTCTAGGAAGATTTACTTATTTTAATTAATATATTTTTGCTAATTATATTAGTATAATTTTTTATTTATATCAAAATTTTCATTCAGTCACGCATTGCACAGAAATAATACTAGTATATTTTAAAGATTATCTATGGGAAAGCAAATCAAGAAAGACAACAATGGAAAGAAAATGATCCAAGAATTAGGCACCAATAGGTCTAGGCGTCTAGCCAACATCCATTTGACATGTTTGGAAGGTTGTGGTATTTGTAAACCACGTGAACTTGAGAAAGACTCCTAAATCAACATGTCATTGATCAAAGAGCTGTCCTAGCTAGTCTATTAGTAATTGCGAGGACCAAGAAATAGGCATCAATATCTAAGGATTTTTCGCTAAATGCTGCATTCTCACATGCAAATGCCTCTTTCTTCAATCAAAGATTTTGGATCAGATACTTTTCCACCGTGTTTGACACTTCGCGATATATTTTTAAATGCCCTGTTTGCTACGTTGCCTTTTCCACCGTGTTTGACACTCCAATAATTTTTATTTTTTCTCTTTGTTGTCTAGATTTCGGGTGATGTTACAGGTTTACTGTTTTTTTTTTTTTTTTTTTTTTTTGGAGAAGAATTTTTACAGCTACCTCAACGTGTCACCAATGTATAGCTTGTTTTTAACTGTTGCTGTTTTTGCTATGATTGAATGAAGGTTCTGATTTCAAAAACAAAGCTATTAGTATTAGCCCATGACTCGGGACAAATTCACCATATATGATCATACCCAAATTGTTGTTGAGATTTCATCTCGATTTAATCGCACTTGTTTGGTTCAATTGGATGTTACAATGGTAAGTTTTACTAATTTATGACCAAACCCATTAAGCTCTGGCAACGCAGAAAATGGAAGAGATGTTGTTACATATCTGTTGGTCAATGGATAGAATAAAAGAACACTAATGCCAGATTTGTTTATTAATGGTGGCCAAAAAACTCTCTGTGAGTGCTAACTCGGTTGATGGATCCTTGGAAGTTAGGAAAAGAACATGAAGGGAAGCTTCATTTGGCTAAGAGCAGAGAAAATGAAGTGTTGAGAAAAGTGAAAATTACATGTGTGTATATTGAATGATTTGAGGATATTCATGTATTGTGCTGTATATGTGTGTACAGTACATTGTTTTTAAACATTGGAGTCATGATTTAAATCTAGGTAAATATGACCTAAACCCAATTGGGTTGAACTCAAGATCAGCTTAACTTGAACCATTGCCATGTCTAGGTATGGCTGAGATTAACAAATATTCATATATAATTGAATGTATGCGCTTCTTTGATTTAGGTTAAAGTTTTGATATCTTTTCAAATGATTCAAAAGATTATAAATAAATAATAAAAATGTTATGAATTAGTGAATACAAAAGAGATTTATTAAAATCCATTTATAATACTGAATGGACCAAATTAGACCGAGGTGGACCAAGTAAACGGAAGTGGATCAAATGGACAGAATAGGACCGAATAGGACTAAAGTGAGCCGAATTGGGCAGAGATGGACCGAAATTGGTAGAATGGACTGAATGAGACTGAATTGGACCACAGTGAACCAAATTGACCGAATTAGACTAAATGGAAACGAAGTGGATCGAATGGATCGAACTAGGCAGAATGGACCTAATTGGACCAAAGTTGGCCAAGGTGGACTGAAATGGGAAGAAAGGACCGATTGAGACTGAATTGGATAGAATAAAACCAAATGGACTGAATTGGACTGAATGGGACTGAAGTGGACCGAGTTGACAGAGGTAAACTAAATGGACCGAATGAGACCGAATTGCACCTAATTGGACTAAAGTGGACTGAATTAAACCTAGGTGGACCTAAACGTGCGGAATGGACTGAATGAAACCAAATTAGAACAAGGTGGACTAAATGGACCGAATTAGAACGAATTGGACTGGATGGGACCAAAGTGGACAGAATTAGACCAAAGTGGACAGAAATGGATAGAATAGACCGAATTGGACCGAAATGGGTAGAATGGACCGAAGTGAAATGAATTGGACTGAATGGGACCAAAGTGGATAGAATTGGACCAAGGGGGACCAAAATGGACCGAAGTAGAATGACTTGTACTAAATGGGACCAAAGTGGACAAAATTGGACTAAGATGGACTGAAATGGATAGAATAGACTGAATTGGACTGAAATTGGCAGAATGGACTGAAGTGGAATGAATTGGACTGAATGAGACTAAAGTTGATAGAATTGGACCAAGGTAAACCGAAATGGATAGAATAGACCGAATTGGACCAAAATAGGCAGAATGGACCAAATGCGACCGAACTAGATTGAGGTGGACCAAAATGGACCTAATGAGACTATAATGGATCGAATGGGACCGAAATGGACTGAAGTGTTACACTAAGACTGAGGTGGCTCAACAAAAATGTAGCAATAATAAATGCTATACTTTACCATGGATGATAAAGTAACGGATCCGATTACACGTGGCTTGTTGACACATAACCATGAATCTGATTTTTTTTTTTTTTTTAACTTGTGGTGAGATGTGAGAATCTCAACCAAGTGACCGACTGTGAAAATAAAATAGAATTAAATGTGGAACAAGTAAGAATCACATTCGGTGGTCACTGCGATCAATCTGCACCGTTCGTTTTATAGTTAGACAGTGTCACATCTACTCATGGTTTTAAAAACAGGACCGGATCGGCCGGTCCGACCGGTTCAACTGGGAACCGGCCTTCAATCTGGTCCGGTTATTGTAAAAAACCAAAAATAGCTTAAAAACTGGTAAATAGTACAAACCGGCCGGTTCAACCGAAGAACAAAAAACCGGCATGGTCGAACCGGTTACTGACTGGTTGGTCATTTTTTGTCCTTTCCTAGCCTAAAACTACGTCGTTTTGGCCTAAATTCTAACCCTAAGGACTAAAGTCCTAAGTCCTAACACTCCTACACTCTCATCTCAGTTCTCACGCCTCTCACGCCGGCCTCATCTGACATCTCAAGCTCTCTCCTCTCTGCCTTGCCCTCTCCGCCTCACTCTCACTCAACTCAAGCAGTCAAGCTCACTCTCTCTGCCTCTCTGAATATCACGCACGCCACGCCCACGGCTCTCCAACATTTTTTTTCCTTCTCATCCTCACGGGTCTGATCTAAACTTTGAAGTGCTGGGTTTTTTGTTTCTTTTTTTCCTTCTCACGCACGCCTCTCACGGTCTCACCTCTCAAGCTCATGCCTCTCACGAGTCTAACTCTCACCTCTCAAGCTCACGGCTCACTCTCACACTCTCACCTCTCAAGCAAAAGCTGCAAAACCCATGTGAAAACTCAACATTTGAGAAGAAATTACATTTGGGTTTCTTAGAATTTCTTCTGGGAGCTGCAGAATCAGCCGATCCAGCGACTCCTGCGCTAGACGATGCCGTATTGGAACTCATAATAAACGAAAAGAACTATTTTTTTTTCCCTACTTTGTTTCTCTCAAATCAAAAAAACAAAAAAAACCTACCAACCCTCAGAGTGAATTTGATTCAAAATAAAAACCTTGGAATTTGAGAGAGAGAGAGAGAGAGCAAAAGGGTATTGGCCAATTTGGTTGTTGTTACTTGTTGTTTGTTGTTGTTGTTATTGTTTTGAACTGGTATTTGTTGCTTTGTTTTGTAAATGCTTTGACTTTTCAGGGGATAAAAAAAAAAAGACTCCAGAAATTTCTCTCTTGTAGAGGCTGGACACACACACACTTGTTAATATATATAATTAAAAAATTATTAATTATTTATATAATTTAAATAAATAATAATTAAATTATTTATGACGTCACCAGTTCGACCATCAGTCGGACCTCGGTCTGACCAGAAAACCAGTAATTAGCTCCTCGACCGGTTCTTTCACCGTACCGGTTTTTAAAACCATGCATGTACTACATGAGTGTACTCTTTATTAAAGTCTTCGTCGGCCATGTCTTAATCGGGCTGGGTGTTCAAGACAGAGCTTGCATACATAAGTGTGGGGCCCATGATCTAGTAGTATCAGTATCATGGCTGGATTTATTGGGCTTTTGCTTTTTGGGTATAACAGTTTTTGTTTGGGCCCAATTGGGATAGGCTAGTCTGAATTGGCCCCACGCTCTGCCCTCCCACATTTGAAATTTGGATCAACCCACGTATAAGCATAGTTAGTACCATACAGAATGTAGGCTTTTTTTTGCCGAATGTTATGTTTTTGCAAAAAATTTTACCATGAAGCCTCTGCCTAAACTTCTAAGCTTTTATGTAGTAATTTTGGAACTCAAGTTCACTAACCTCAAGTTTTAAGTGAAACTCACGTTTATTAAACTCGAGTTACAAGCATTATGACTAAAAAATACTACATAATTAAAAAAGTTTCAAGATAAGTCAAACTTGAGTTTCATAAACTCGAGTTTTACTTATAACTTGAGTTTAGTAAACTTGTGTTCTAAAAATGTGGTACATAATTAAATAAGTTTGGGTAAAGGCTTTCAATATTTTTTATTTTTATTTTTATTTTTTGTAAAAACGGGATGTTTGACAAAAAAAGCCTTGGAATGAAATATATATGCTATGAAATACGTATATATTTTAATTGGTTCAAGATTTAAAAGTAATATGTAAATATTTGCATAAAAACCAAAATCAAATTTGAGAATAAAAGTACGATTATATATATTTATTTATTGCTTTTATCATATTATAATTTAACAGCATACTTATGTTTTCGTAATATAATTTTGTAAGATATTATAAAATAACCTAGCTAAGCATTTAATAATTTCAGTATTTTTTTTCTTTTTTTTTAATTTTTTTTTTCAGGAAAAATATATAACAAGTTAATGAAGGAGATAGTGTTTCATCATGTATTCCTTCATTCACTTCTCATAACATTATAATTTAAAAAAAAATTAAAAAAATTTATTTAAAAACTACCAAGAGAAAAAAAAAAAAAAAAAAAAACAAGAATAGCCGAATAAGATATCGGGCCTGTTTGGATAAGCTGTTTCAAAAGGTGCATTTTTAAAATGTGCGTTTTAAAGACTCCATTTTAAAAGCCACAGATAAGTGTTTGGTAAAAATGTGAAAATATGCATTTTCTATTTTTAAAGCCATATTAAACGTTTGGATAAGCTGTTTTAAAAATAGCTGTTTTGAGTGTAAATTTCAAAAAAGGATTTAACTATTTTTTGAAGGTTATATTTTCATTTGCCTTGTGATCGGTGTGTTTTTATTATTGAAAATATGTAATTAAACTTAACAATTACATTAATAATAACAACAATAATGATGTTTTTGTTGTTGAAATTCATGGAGAGAAGTTTATAAAATTTAAAATATTAAAAATAACTCATCAAGAAAAAGATATTAAAATGATTAGGAAAATAATTATATTAAAATGTTAATTGCCAACATTATCAATACTAGACAATCCATTATAATAATAAAAAAGTTCTTATCCAAAAAATTAAAAACCAAAACACCAAAACAAAAATAATATAAATATTGTTTACAACCCACAAATGGATCGAGCTATCTTGTCACGAACAAATTTCATCTCCTCATCTTGTATATTTTCAACATTTGCTTGTCTACTACTACCTTCTCCACTACTATTACTTCTTGGTTTGTCCAAGTCATGTTCATCCCAATTGAATCCCTCATCTTCTCTATCATGTTTTCTAATAAAATTATGCAAAACACAAGTAGCAACTATAATGTTTCTTTGGTGCTTAATGTCATAAGGTGGCATTTGCTTCAAAATTTTCCATTTATTCTTCCACACTCCAAAAGTTCTCTCAATTGCACTTCTAAGTGATAAGTGAACATAATTAAATCTCTCTTCTATGTGATTCTCTCGACCAGCTCGTCGAAAATTTGAAAGATGATTCCTCTGTCCCTTATAAGGTGGCAAATATCCTTTCCTTAAGGGGTATCCAGCATCAACTAAATAATATTTTCCTAGTAAAAGAAAAAAAAAATGTAAGATGTACATAAATAATATCCTTCATACATATTTAATATATAAAAATTTTATATACCTGGTGGTGGTTTTGGAAAGTTGACAAATTGTCGACATATAGCATATAAGAAAATACGTGTATTATGTGCTGCACCCTCCCATCCAACCATAACAAATGTGAAAAGTAAATCAAAATCGCATGCTGCCATGACATTAAAAGATGTCACACCCTTTCTATTATAGTGTGGAGCTTTCTTGTCGTCTCCAACAACAACTTGGATATGTGTACTATCAATGGCACCAATGCAGTCCTAAAATAGAATATAAATTCTAGTTACTTAGGAAATAATCCTAACAAATATTAGAAATAAATTAGAATGTATGAAATGAATACCTGAAAGTGTGGCATGTACAATGGATTCTTCTGTATATGTCTTGGAACTACACTAAATGTAGGGTCAGAAGGCTTGAAGATATCCATTGACATTAAGCCATTTCAAAACTCTATGAAAATGTCTGTGTATAGTCACCAGAATGTTGGAATCTTTCTTAAACCATCCTATAACAAGCTCCTTGTCCAAGTATCATTAAAGATATACCTACTGACTCTTCAAGCCTAATATGCCTTGTTTGCTGAAGTCCATATGTACGTTGTAAAACATTACACAATTGAAGGAAAACATATGGCTTCATTCTAAACATTTCATTTCATTACCCGTCAAACAATCCATCAACCACATATAGCTAGTTTGTTCAGAATCTCTATAAGGTTGTTTATCAATATATTTCATATAATATGTCACTGCAACATGACATCCAGCAACAACAAGATCATATAATTCCTCATCATCATATTCATCATTTTCCACATCATTAGAATGATCTTCATCACTATTATCAATATGATCATTGTAATCCATAGGAATATCACCTAAAATATTATAGCAATAAATTAGATAAATCACAATAAAAAAAATGAGTAAACATTTAAAATTATGTAACTATATAAATCAAAATAAGTATCTATCATACAACAAAAGCCCACAAAAGTATCTACCTAATAGTCATGACTGCCCATAGTTAGTCTATGACAAAAACCCCCTAGGTAGACTCAAAGACAACTTATCTTAAGAGCACCTTTAAGTGGATGTGTTCTTAAGTAAAAAGTACTTTAGGAGCACCTGTTAGGTTCTAAAAGTTTAGAACAATTGGCAAATCATGAGCACACAAAAACATGTAAGCTGCAGAAAGAAGATTTCAGAATCTGCCTGGTTCGATCGATCGAAAAACAGGCTCGACCGATCGAAAGTCGTATCTGCAGAATTTTAAGTTGGCCCAAACAGCAGTTCTAGCCCATTAAGGATTAGGGTTTCAAATCTACTTCTCCCACTATATAAAGGAAACCTTAAGCACGTTTTCTAGAAGGCTTTTTAGAGAGAAAAGAGTGTGCCTCTTTTGTATTTAGGGTTTTGCTCCTAAAACATCTCTTATTACTTCTACCAGTGTTGTTCCTTGAAGAATCTCAAGATCCGGTATTGCTGAAGTTGCTGCCTTCTCTAGTCATCAAAGGAGCTGATGATTTAAACCTTCAAGGGTGGTCTTGGAGTCACAAACAGGAGAGTTTGTGTTGCTAAACCTTTGAGTGGGATCTCAAAGTCACAAGCGTGGGTGTTTGTGCTTTGCAAAGATTAAAGAAAGAAGGAGTCCGTGGTCTCGGAGCTGTCACGTGATCATGGTAGTAAGTTTCCTACACTTAGGTAGCAATAGGATGTTAGTGGTCTAAGTCGCTATTGTGTAAACTTCAATTCTTTCTAGTGGATTTGCTATTTTACCTTGAGGATAGCTAGGTTAAATCCTCCCCAGGTTTTTTACCGGTTTGGTTTTCCTGGGTCATCAGATCTTTGTGTTCTTTATTTTCCACTGCTTTATTGTTTATGACTATTTGTGTTTAACCTAGATCTGAATAATAAACCTAAGTATTCACTTGGTTAATTAATTAGGTTAAACAATCTAGTTTACAGGGGTCTAAACGAACTAACAGCACCTTATACAAAATGGCAATAATACTTAGCAATAATACTACTGTCAGAGCCTCCCAATAATACTACCTTATACAAAAGTACTATAAGCTCAGTTTCTTATAGGCCAAATTCCTTAGGACTACATATTGGCAATAATGGTACTGTCAGAACCTCTAAAATTGAACCAACGCTTCAAAGAAATGTGTCTAAAAAAAGCTCAGTTCCTCCATATAGAGCAAAATCATCAGGAGTACATTATAGCAATAACAATCATGTCAGTACCTCCCATGTTACTACTAACCAGCTACAGCAACCATGTCCAACAATTTAGAGATATCATAAATTAGACAAAGAGGGCCATGAGCTCTAGCCTAAATGGCAGCTCCTGCTCCTATAAGAATATGATGGAGAATATAGTTGTGTGTAACTTACTAATGAAAATACTATGAGAAAAAAATTTGCAAAATTGACTTGGTATGACATCTTTGATTATTCCTTTTTTCCCTTTGAATTTTGTACTTTTTTAATAATGATTTTTTGTACTCATGGATGTGACTATAGTTCTTGTTTAAAATCAACATGCATATGTGAATCAAGGAAAAAATTGTAAAAAAAAAAAAAAAAAGAGCCCTTACAGATATATCCGCATATAGTTTGCTCTGTGATGTGAAGCTCCTAGTACAAGAAACCATTAAGATTGTTAAACTCAATTATTGAAATTCCTATGTTCCTGAGACCAGCTTTTTCCTTCTTTCTTTCTTATCATAGTTATTTATTTTAAATTTCCTATATGGTCTATACTTTAAAGTGACGCTACTTGTATAATTGACCAAAAGTGAATCTTTCATTTGCCTTGATAAAAAAAAAAAAAAAATCCCCAAAGAAACTGTTAAAAGCATAATTGAATGCTGTAAGAAATTTAGACCCCTGTAAACTAAATTGTTTAACCTAATTAATTAACCAAGTGATTACTTAGGTTTATTATTCAGATCTAGGTTAAAACAATAACAAT
Source organism: Lithocarpus polystachyus (assembly GCA_033629205.1). Lineage (NCBI taxonomy): Eukaryota > Viridiplantae > Streptophyta > Magnoliopsida > Fagales > Fagaceae > Lithocarpus > Lithocarpus polystachyus. The sequence continues at coordinate 41,601,879 of CM066168.1, forward strand.
CATTTCATGCAAAAGTGCGGAAAATAAAGAACACACGATATGATAACCCAGGAAACCAAATCGGTAAAAACCTAGGGAGGATTTAACTTAGCTATCCTCAAGGTAAAACCGAATTCACTATGAAAGAATTGAAGTTTACACAATAGCGACTTAGACCACTAACATCCTATTGCTACCTCAAGTAGGAAACTTACTACCACGACCATGTGACAGCTCCGAGTCCACGAACTACTTCTTTCCTTGAATTCTCAACAAAGCACAAGCATACTTTCTTGTATATCTTGAAGCTCTTGATTCTGCAACTGAATGATCACCAAGCTCTTGACATCAATCTTGAGTTTGGAAAACCTAAGTGTATGTGAATGTAAATACCTCTAGATCTCACAGATAAACAAACACAATATTCAGAACACTAAAAACGTGGCTAGGGTTTTCCCTTTTATACTTAGGGCAAAACATAAAACCCTACACGTCAAACGGGCTTGGGTTGAGTTGGAAATTCTGCAGAAAAAACAATCTGCACGACTTTCGATCGATCGAGTCTAATTCTCGATCGATCGAGCCAGGCAGAATTGCACAATAATATCTACAGTAACTCGATTCCAACTTTACATAAAAACCTCATACTTTGAGCAATTCTAAACAAGACTAAAACCGTTTTGATCATGGTTTGCCAATATTACAAAATGAAGTTCTAATACATTAGTTCCTAATTCCTTAGAACCTAACAAATGCTTTTCCATAGCCAAGGAATGAAACCAAACAAAACTATTGCATTCAAACAAAAATTGTTTCTAAATGAGTAGAGTTCAAAACGATGCTTGGTAACTCAGAAGCCAGGACAGGTGACCGGACTATTTCATTGATATCTAGAATATCACACTTACATTACCACTGCTGACTGAGACAGTTATTTGCCCTTGGAAACTTTAGTTTGCAACTATCAACCTGAATGTTATATGGACTTTCCACAGTACAAATGTGACTGATTCATGCATTAAACAATCAAACATATTAGATAAACCGAGGACCTCTATTCAAATTCAGAAATTTCCATAAGATTCACTACAAAAGCACCATATAAAAAAATACCCTCCATGTAATACTCTATCTTCGTAATTCAAACACCCTAACAGCCCAACAAGTTAAAACACCCTAACAACCACATTATTCAAAGGATAAAACAACAATAGAATGAAAAACATCTCTCTCTTCCATAAAACATTATTCAAAGGATAAAACATAAAACACCATACGTGCCAAAGTAGTGCCCTCCTAACAATCTTGCCTCCTCTTGTAGAAGTTGGAGTTGTAAATATGGTTCTTCCATCACAACAAACATCTCTCTTTTCTCTCGTTTTTGAAAAATACATGCTGCCATGAGGTAAGAGTTTGGAACCCTTCTCAATGCCATCTAAGGTGCACACGCATTCCATGACATTACGAATAGTACTACTTGGCTCCACTGAAAAAGCTGAGTTCCTTAACTCCACAACATCACAGATACAACTAAGCTGTTGTGCCAACTGTAATGTCGCTCCTCCTTTCTTCCCTTTGCTCTGTGTGGATGATGGTAAAACTCGATTCTTTCCTTTGTTTTGTGTTGGGTTAGGTGGTTGTGTGAGGTTAGGAGTCTCATCTTCATACGTCATCATCATCATTTGGAAAATATGAGTCAGCAGAAGTATCACCTAACCCCTCCTTAGGTGTCTCAAGATCATCTGGTAACACACCTGAAGTGGGGGTCCATGCTAAATCTCCTATGGTCGCAATGTCCTTAAACATAATGTCTAATAAGTCAACATTCTCCAAACATTTCTCTCGAAATTTTGTAGCTTCAAGAATCTCCTACAATTTTGAATATTTTTATTAATAACTCAAATAGCATGGTTTATCTACTAATACAAAATATGTACAAAACATTTGCCCAACATACCATTAGTTTCCTCTCCCATCACTCATCAGTTGCAGCTATTGTTCCTTCGGATGCATCCCATCCCAATCCAATTTCATTGTCCTTCAACTTATTCCAAAGTACCCAATCTTTCTTCAAACTATCCCATTTATGCTTATACTTCGCCCTAGGATATTCCTTTTCAATTTTCTTTTCAAAAGTTGCTATAATATTTGCCCAACCCTTTTTACTAAAGTAGGTATTAGGTCGATTATCCTTAAATACCTCATCCACACAAGCTTCACAAAAGATAGTCGTTACTCTTGATGGCCATTGAACTCTAACATTTGAGCTATTTTAGGGATTGTTTGGTGTTGGGATTTGAAGTCTCCTTGTTCTTAACCATCTAAACAAAATATAGGTTTATTAATAACAATGCTCAACCAAATATCTAAAATTTCCAATGCTCTTACAAACAATACTTTGTTATAGGTAAAACAATTTCACACATAATAAACTAGCAATACATTTTGGTTAAAAATTAGTAAACAGCAGAACTAGCAATAGAATAAGTCGGTGGTTGTAGCCTTCTATTAAGTAAGAATATATAAATAAATTTTTTGGTTTAGAAATAAGATGATCTGAAGCATCATGACTCATGACTGACTGATGCTGCATGTGTTTGAGAACCATCTTGTTGTTTCTCGTTATTTTTATAGATGGGCATGCGTGAACCAATCTTTGTTTTTTATTCTTTTTTTGGTTGAATCATAAAATTGAAAAGAAACAACAACACAATAAACTAGCTGCCCAAAGCAAAGGGCAAAAACAAAAGACATAAGAACAAACAAAATTACTTAAGGCCTCTTTAAGCGCACTAAGCTAGAAACACAATGAGGAGGATTCCATAAAAATTAAAAAAAAAAAAAAAAAAAATAATAATAATAATAATAATAATAATAATAATAATAAACTGAGAATTTATCCCACTTAGCAAGCGTGTGAGCAGCCACATTCCCCTGCCTATTCATCATAGAAAGCTAAATTTTCATCTCGTTTCATCCTAAGTTCAGCTTAAGTGTAGGTTCAATTTAAAAGGCAGCAAGAACAAATTGGATGAAACAAATGCCTAAATTTTTTAATGAATCATAAATTTAATTGATGATAATAAAAAAATAAAAAAAAAACACATGCAAAAAGGACATATTATAATAGACAGCACTTCAGAACAACATTATTATAGAAAAGCAAACAACATCAATCATCTTCAAATGTTTTGAGTAATACACTCTTGACTGCAAAAACACTCTTAACTGCAAAAGTAAAAGCACTGCAAAACACTCTTAAATTGCAAAAGCACATCAGAACAACAACCTGAAATTTTCCTTCAACCCCATCTATCTGAATTTTTTTTTTTTAAACTTCACAACCAGTAAATAAACAGCATCATCAACAACAACCTTAAATATTCTTCAAACCCATATACTTTTCAACAAGAAAAAATGAATCCCATCCAATCCAAATGGTTTTGATCAACCTCATCTATCTGAAATTGTTTTAAAAACTTCAAAACCAGTAAAGAAACAACAGCAGCAACAACAAATCCCTTAGTCATGTAAGTTATAATATTTTGAGTTTATTCAGTCATCTAAACTAACATGCAAAATCCCAAATCAATATAAGTATTTCAGAGAAGGGTAATGGAGAATGTTTACCTGGTAATCATGATGCTGAACAATGACGGCAATCGGAGAAAGTGACTTGGCAATAACAGAGAAGAAAGAAGTGAATATTGTGAAATTGATGAGGAAAGAACCAAGACTGATGAGATGTGAGAATGTTTACCTGGAAATCGTGATGCAGAACAATGACAACAATCGGAGAGAGCGACTGAGCAATAATAGAGAAGAAAGAAGTGAAATCGTGAAATTGATGAGGAGAGAACCAAGACTGATGAGATGTATATATATATATATATATATATATATATATATATATATATATGGAGAAGGGATTTGCTGGGATTTCGGAAAATAATTTCTTGAATCGCGCAAAACAATTAGTGGCGACCCAATCGTCCCAACCGCACGATGCTAAAAAAGCAGTAGAAAATTTCATTTTTGGAATCGCGAAAATCTGTGGAATTGAAAATGCAATCCTGCAGATATCGCCTAGCCAAACGCAATCCCGGAATCGTGATTCGCAAAACTGCCGTTCAGTGCAATGTAAACGCCTAAACAAACGGGCCCTTAGTTTTGTTTTTTAAGTTGTTATCTTTTATATTCTCTTTGATTAAATATTATCCTACTGCATTCTATATACATGTAGTATATAATAATATAATTTTCTTATATTACATAGAATGACTTGGATAATTTGAAATTTATTGCTATATATTTTATTTTTTACTCTCTTTTCCTCTCTTTTATTTTATTCAACATTTAAATCCAATCTCATCCTACATACTTGTTAGGTTCTAAAAGCTTAGAACAATTGGCAAATCGTGAGAACACAAGAACATGTAAGCTGCAGAAAGAAGATTTCAGAATCTGCCTGGTTCGATCGATCGAAAAACAGGCTCGATCGATCGAGAATCGTATCTGCAGAATTTTAAGTTGGCCCAAACAGCAGTTCTAGCCCATTAAGGATTAGGGTTTCAAATCTACTTCTCCCACTATATAAAGGAAACCCTAAACACGTTTTTTATAAGGCTTTTTAGAGAGAGAAGAGTGTGCCTCTTTTGTATTTAGGGTTTTGTTCCTAAAACCTCTCTTATTACTTCTACCGGTGTTGTTCCTTGAAGAATCTCAAGATCCGGTATTGCTGAAGTTGCTGCCTTCTCTAGTCATCAAAGGAGCTGATGATCTAAACCTTCAAGGGTGGTCTTGGAGTCACAAACAGGAGAGTTTGTGTTGCTAAACCTTTGAGTGGAGTCTCAAAGTCACAAACGGTGGTGTTTGTGTTTTGCAAAGATTAAAGAAAGAAGGAGTCCGTGGATCTCGGAGCTATCATGGGGTCGTGGTAGTAAGTTTCCTACACTTGGGTAGCAATAGGATGTTAGTGGTCTAAGTCGCTATTGTGTAAACTTCAATTCTTTCTAGTGGATTTGCTATTTTACCTTGAGGATAGCTAGGTTAAATCCTCCCCAGGTTTTTTACCGGTTTGGTTTTCCTGGGTCATCATATCGTTGTGTTCTTTATTTTCCGCTGCTTTACTTGATATGATTGTTATTGTTTTAGCCTAAATCTGAATAATAAACTTAAGTATTCACTTGGTTAATTAATTAGGTTAAACAATTTAAGTTTACAGGGGTCTAAACGAACTGACAATACTATTAAATTATGCATCACAAATCAAGAAAAAGGCTAGACACAAACTTGTCTTCCTTACCATACATTGGGGGAATTAAAATATTTGTGTGATAAAGGGTCATATAGTTTATAATTTAGATAGCACCCTTTGAATGTGTCTAAGCCCATAAATTGAGCAATTTGTAGTCTTAAAAAGCTATTGAGAATGAACTTTTTGAATCAAGTCTAAAAAAATATGAACTACTATATATTATTTAGATAAAAACTTTTATCATAGATACATTAATATTTTATTTGCCACAAATTTAAATCACGCAAACGTAATAATTTTATATTGTGTGTTAGCATCGTCTTTGCTTCTTCTTCTTCTCAAAAATATTATGCATCATCTTTAAAGGATGCCAAGTTGCCAATAATATTGATCTTATGGAAATAGTTACATAAAATATTGAGAAAAAATGTTTTATATTACAATCTACTAAAAATGTTTTTTTAAAATATTTAAATATTTCTATATTTCATATCACTGACGTGTTTTACAACTACCACATGTGTTAACTTAAGTCTTAACATTCTTAAGTTGTTTCGGCAAAAAGAAAAAAAAATTGTCACAAAAGAGTTCATGTAAAGTTTTTTGCAAAATGAAATATTTGTTTTGTAAGGCTACCAAACTTAATAATTTTCAAATGATGGAACCATTCGCAACAATATTTGCATAGTTATATAGTTCTAGGCTTCTAGCTAAAGCAATTGTGTATACTTTTAGTCTTCAAAAAACACACATCTACCAGTGATTAAACGTTCATCTTGGGTAGTTTTAACTCTTCATAGAATTTTACTTTTACATATTCATCTATTTTCATTTAGATTTTTTTTTTCAAAAAAACACTTTAATTTTGACATTTATAAGTAAACAATGAAATAATGATTCTTGAATAAATAAATAAATAATTATCTATGTATATTTATCTTGTGCGGTTGTAAGTTTACATATAATTTTGCATTTATATATTCATCTACTTTAATATAGATGTTTATAATTTAATAATGAAATCTATAAACAAGGTAATTAAAACAATCATATTTCTACAATTGAAAAAGTTACAATTTTTTTTTTTTTTTAAATGCCTTTTACATTTCCTTGGAATATATATATTTTTTTAATAAAACCTTTGACATACCACTAACCTAACCACTTCATACATTAAAAAAATTTTAAGTTTCATTATTACTTTTCTTAATATATTATGGATATCTTAATTGATTGAGACCAAACTAGAGAAATGCATTTCAATTTCCTTGAAAATTTAGAAGGACAAAAAAAAAAAAAAAAAAAAAAAACCTTTGACATACCACTAACATAACTACATCTATAACTATTTAAGCTATCCATGATATCTATTTCTTATTGATAACCATAAAATTTACAACTAGCAAGGGAAAATACAAAGAAATAAAGAATAAATGAAGGAAGAAAAAAAGAGATGAAATCAAACATCAATTAATAACCGTTATTTGGAAAATAAAAATGTGGTCAGGAGGAGTAAGAAATAAAATAGAGATGGTTATACAAAGTACATTGAAAATTTTATAGTGCAATAAAATCAACCATTACTTTCACTTAATTAAATCAATAATCAACAATTAAATATAATACTACAAAATTTAAGATTAAAACTAATCAAACTCTAACTAGGGAAATTATATATATATATATATATATAACCATAATCTTCATACGCCATAACTTAAAAAATTTAATGAATATTTTTACGTCTTTGTTAATGTCTATGTTATACAAATCATCAACTAATAAATATATGATAATGGTAAAAAACGTTATAGACAAGATTATGAAAAATATATTACTCAATCAAGGGTCATTACTTCCATCCTATCCTGTCATGCAATAAAATTTATAGACAATCACATGAATTAATTAATAAGCAAAAGTGTATGACTAATATAATTAGGGAAGAATTAAACAACTGCAAATTATTTTCTTGCAACAACATAAACAAACAACAATTGCATTCCATTCCATTCCATTCCATTCCATTTGTTGAACAACAGTAACATTTAGACTTGACAATCATAATTGTTTAGATTGATATTCTTTCCTTATCTTCTCTTTTCACATTTACTTCTTTTTTTTTTTTCTTCTTCTTCAATTAAAATTTTTTTTTTTATTATTTTACAAAGAAGTGACCAATTTGTATGTTCAAATAAAATGAGTTAACCTACCTAGCTCTTTCTTCTTTTGTTTCCTCATCTTATATTTAAGAAACGTGTCTCTAATTGCATTCATTTCGTTGACGACAACATTCATAGGCACCCTCTCATCCGGTGATGTTGTAGAACATGACAATCCAATTCAAAAAACAAATATCATGCAAACTTTTATTCTGCTACTAACATTGACATGTTGATCTTCAATTATTGCTCTTTCTTCTATGTCATCCTTATGTTTGTCATCATTAACATCTTCATCTTCCTCTCCAAAGAACTTTAGCAAGTCTAATATATCCATGACATGTTTAGGCAAAGCCATTATAGTGAACTTGTGAATGCTCAAGTCATCTTTGGAAATTTCATCAATAGGTCTTTTTCCAGTGAACAACTCTAACAAGAGTATCCCATAGCTGTAAACATCTCCTAGTATTGAAACTTGACCACCCATCCTATACTCTACAATTTATGGATACATTATTAGTAACTAATGGTAATCTTATGAGCTTAGAATTTAACCTCTAACGTATTATGCATTGTTTGCTTTTATAACCTTTTACACAATTTTGTGAATATGTTTTTTGTTTCTAATTTTCTTTTGGATCTTGTTAGGTAAAAAAGAAAAAGAAAGACACTTTAAACCTGAGCATTAGTTACTTTTTGAAGGAGTCTCTACTTTAGTTTTACACCAAAACAAAAAAATGTTACAAAAGAAATTAGTTGTGCTTCATTTGGTTGAAGAATTACTAGGAGGAATATACCTAATGGAACCCTTTAACCCAACTAACAAGATTTGAGTTTTGGAGAGATTTTTTGATTCTTTGAAAAGAAACTTCACCAATCCAAAATCACCAACATGGGCTACCATATCTTCATCAAGGAGTATATTGCTTGGCTTTAGATCACAATGAACAATTGGTGTTTCATAATGGTGATGAAGATATTCTAATGCATAAGCAACATCAACAGCTATGTTCAGTCTCTAAATAAATCTCAATCTCTTGCACTGATGTTGCACATCACTTTTAGGATGCAACCATTGGTCTAGACTACCATTGCACATGAACTCAAAAATAAGACTTTTAAAGTCATTCCCTTCATGATTAGTGCTTGAGCAAGTAGAGATAATCTTGAGGAGATTGCGATGACGTATACTTCTCAAAGCATTGCATTCGTTAATGAAACTCTCAGAAGCTCCTTTTTGTTGAAGGTTTAATACTTTAACAGCAACAATTGCTCCATTTTCGGAAAGAACTCCTTTGTATACTTAGCCAAAGCTACCTGAACCAATCAAATGGTTCTTCGAAAACCCATTTGTTGATTTTAGGAGTTCTGCAAAAGAGACAAGTAATTTCCTATCTTTAAAGGAAGATGTAGTTAATGCTCTCTCTCTTGATTTTTTCACAATAAAACATGTAGGGAAAAAAAATACAACAGAATAAGTACAAATATGACCATGCTAATGATAGGAATTACTATTTTGAGTGCAAGAAGCTTCCTAGATGAATGAGGATTTTTCCTGGTGCATGTAGGTAAATGTAATTCTTGGAAACCACCACACAACTTATTATTTCCAAAGATTGAAATCTCGCTTGCATTTGGAAAAATCCCTTCACTTGGCACTTTGCCCTCCAAATCATTATATGAAATATTGAGATGCCTAAGTGATACAAGCTTACCAAGAAATTTAGGAATATTCCCAAAGAAGTTATTTCGTGAAAGATCTATTTGTTCTAAACCTCTTAACGTCTTCAAAGATTGAGGTAATGCACCTTGAAATGAATTACCCTCCAAATACAAGTGCTCCAAACTAAGACAAGTCTCAAGGGTGGTGGGAATTTTTCCTGATAATCTATTATTTTAGAGATCTAACATAGCAAAATGTATTAAGTTGCCAACTTCAAATAGCAGTGCATCTATCAAGAAATTGTGAGACATGTCCAAAGAAATTGAAAGGGAAGAAAGGCCAGTAACTTGTTTTGGAATGGTGCCAGTGAGATTGTTACTAGAAATGTTTAGGTAAAGCAAATTTTGGTAGTTTCCTAGGCTTAGGTGTATATTTCCCTCAAAGAGCATTATCAGTGTAGTAAAGTTACCCAAAGAGAAAGGGATTGGCCCAGAAAATTTATTATCATTCAAATATAATACCTTTAGCTTTTGAAGCTTCCCAAGAACATCGAGAAGAGTACCTCCCAAATAGTTAGAACTTAGTGCTAGTAATTCTAAGTTAACAAGGTCTCCGATTCCAATAGGGATGTCACCCCGAATCATATTCCCATCAAAATAAAGAGATTGTAGCAGGCTAGAAAGGTTGGCTATTGAGTTGGGCAATACTCCAAAATAATTAATACCGAGATCCAGGACCTTCAAACTAGTACAATTAGCCAAGAAACTAAGAAAATTTAGGTCACCATCTTTCACAAATCCAAGTTTATTGGAATTAAGATAAAGTCCAACCAAGCCTAGCAAGCTTGCTAGATTTCAAGGGACTGGCCCAATTAGACCATTTTTTTCAAGGGCAAGACATTGAAGTTGAGAAGCATTTGATAATGACGCGGGAATAGGTCTCATGAAATTGTTAATACTGCAATAAAAATACTTGAAGGTTAGGAGAGTAAGACCAATATCTGGTGGAAGGTTTCCATGTTGCTGGTTTTGAGTAAGAGAGAAAAAGTATATGGAAGAAATATTGAAGATCTGAGGAGGGATGGTATTAGACAGGTTATTCCCATTAAGGTGAAAAAATTTCAAGCCTTGTAGACAACCAACTTCACTAGGTATGCTTCCTTGAAAATTGTTTTTGGAAAGACCAAGAACATATAAAGAAGAAAAGTTTCCTATTCAAGTTGAGATATTTCCTATAAGATTGTTCACACCAAGACATAGTTACCCCAACTTTGACAATGAACTAAGGTAGTCTGGAATTTTCCCAACAAGCTTGTTGTAAGCAACAGTAAGCACTATAAGTTGTGAACAGTAGCTTAGATTAGTCAGAACTTTACCACCAATGGAATTCAAATACAAATTGAGATACTACAAATGCTATAGACGTCCCACTTCTTGAGGAATTTCACCGTAGAAGTTGATGTTTTCTAGGATAATTCTTGTGAGGTAAGTAAGATTTCCTATAGAGGCTGGTATGGAGCCAAAAAATTTCTTAGCTGTTGATGAGAATGTAAAATGTCACATTTTTCTCCCTTAATGTTTAGTCTTCTACAATCATTTGGTGCCTAAATGTACTCATTATTCTTATATTTTGATTTAGGATGCAAATGAAGGTGTTAAGTGCAAAACGAAGCTAATTGGGCGATTCTAGACAGTTTCAGCATCGCTTTGTAATCTGGGCATAACTCTCTCATCTGAGCTCTGATTGAGATAATTCAAGATGCTATGGAACGCCAAGAAAAAGCTCTTCAATTTCAATGTTTTGAGTTTTGAGAGATACTGGATGAATCAAGGTCAAAATCGGGCTTGAAGTTGCTGCACCTGCACTGCTGACGTTCTGGAACATTCCTTAGCCTGCAATTCTAATACACAGATCTGATGCAATTGATTCTCAGAAGTTTCCAAATCTGGTGCTCAAAATTTCTAGCTGAAAACACCACTTTCCTAGTTATATTAGGACTCTATTTTATTTTTTTACATTTTCTTTAATTTGTCAAATTTGGATGTTGTTATTTTAGGATAATATTTAGAATATTTTTAGGAGATCTTGTAGGCTTGGAAAAGGGGGAATTAACGTGTAAAAGGGTGAGGAGAAATCAGAGACTACACATGCCTCTCTCTCCCCTCTTCTCTAACTTCTCCTTCGAGTTTTCATCTTGGCCTTGTGTGGCTAGACTTTTATACTTGGTCGAAGGAAAAGGAAGCCTCGGAATCAATAAAACTGTGAGATCTAATTTGTTTTTACAGTTCAATTTTATGCTTTGAGTATTGGATGTTCTTTTGTACCTATTTTCATGATTGTCTCGTTTAATTACTAGGAGGCCTGCTAGTTTATTATTCGTTGCAATTTACTACTAGGTTAGATATCAAATCCGTAATTGTTTGATCTCTCTAATTTGTGAAGCAACCAAGATTTAATAATTTGTTGCATAAGAAATTATTAGATCTTAGGAAGAACGCTCGACTAAATTAAATACAACCGCTTGTGCTTGTGTTGTTTAGTTTCATCGATCTCTCTAATTCTTAAGGCTACTACTAGGTTAAACATTTAGCACTTGTCTTGGGTTGTTTATTAGTTAGGATTTATTAGAGCACTTGTTTTCAAATTAACCGCGACTAAGGAGAAATAGGAAAATAGTTCCAACAGTGAATATTCAAAGTGTGAATTGATATATACTTGCATCGATGACCAGTTGTAAAATTCTGATGGTGGATGTTGACTTAGACCAAGGTTTGTTCTTTTGATTGATTTCGATATTTTAATTTGAATTGTTCCTTAGTTGCTTTTCTTAAAGTTGTTTTCGTTATACTTAAACCCCGCCCCTCCCAATCCTTGTTCATGTAGCATAAAACTAGGCTAGATACTCTCCGTGGGAATGATCCTTACTCACACCGCTACATATATTTTTCGGAGTACAGGTTTTATTTTTGGTTGCCTGCGATAGCACACTGGCAGTCAAATTCAAAACCATGACTCATTTATTGGAGGTGCCACATGTAACACCTAACTAGTTGCAAAAATGTATGGAGTCATTCCATGAGCTCATGATCCGAAGTGGGTCTTGAGTTATCCGATTCTTGAAGTCAAGTAATGCCATGTGATTTATCTCATTTGCAAGAGCAAGAACTATTGCAGATTTCAAACATGAGCTCATGCACATTAGAAGAATCCCATGAAAGAATATTAACAAAACCCACTCGTAACTTAGACTATAGTGCGTCATTTTGTTGGGGTTGCAAGTTTGAAGTGAAGGATAGAATCTGATAATAGGGTTTGCTTTCTATGGAATGCAAAAAATTAATTAAAGTTAATAAAAATAAATATTACTAGGACACAGCTATAACTTCTTTTCTTTTCTTTTTTTCTTTTTTTGTTGATAAGAGACGCAGCTATAGCTTGTTAAGAGAAAAACAAATATTTCTTATAATTTCTCAAAAAAGAGAAAAACAAATAAACACTCTCCAATGGTGCCATTTAATCAAGCAAATTCAAAGGAAGGCTTGGAACGGTGTCATTTCAATAATGAGTTATTAAGCAATACAAAGTCACTGTTCTAGCGACCAACCAAGATGCAATCTGCTCAAAACATGAGTTAATTAGTGATTAGTGCCAGTTGTAGTAAGTTGTAACGAACTAATTCTGTTATTACCTTGGTTAGATTAGTGACATTAGTTTTTTAGTTATCGTTTCTTTACCTCTGTATACTTGCTCTGGTTTTAATATAAGAAGTACGTCTTTAACATTTTTATGACACTTTCACAACAAATTATAAGTGGTGATTTTTTATTTGTTCTAATTTGAACCTACAATTAAAATTTATTTTTTTACTCCACTAATAACAACCTGACACTTATGATTTGTTGTGAAAGTGTTGTGGACATAACATTTCTCTGTGTATATATATAGCCATAGAACCTCTTTGATGTTTTTATCCTAATTCTTTTCTCTTCTTTGAATAAGAATCTCAATTTCTATTAAAAAATTTCAACTTGTAACCCAATATTTTAAAGACTTGGGTTAGGTCTAGTGTATTCAGTATACGAGACCCATTGAGATGATAACATATGGTCAAAAGTGGACCATCTCAACTGGTCCAGTACAACTGGACACTGGATCCAAGCTTTACCCCTACTTTAATTTTATCTTTAATTCCAAACTACTACATTATAGTTCTATATCTTATGAAGTATAAAAAAGTATGACAATGACATTTCTTACTGAATATATTGCTTATCTTGATAAGTTTGTAAATATCTACCAAATCAAAATATACATATATAAAATTGTTTTGCAAACAAAACACAAAATATCATATCATGAATTTTCGCCCAACAATGAATAACTGCACCAATTAAGAAAACAACTTACTTTTAATAACCTATAAGGACCAAAAAAACTGGCAGCCTAAGCCCACTTAGAATAGTGGATTTGTACAGGTCAACTTTGGCCCAAATCAATAAATTTGTGAGAGAGGGAAACAAACAACAAGTGAGGGCCTAGCCCGAGGATGAAAATAAGGAAGAGAGACTTTATATTATTGAATATGTGGGAAAAAGTCTTAATACAAGCATGCCTGAGAAGGCCAATGATACACAGTAAAAGACATTGTTTACTCTCTTCTCTCAATGTTCTTCTTGTTCCTTTTTCTACTTTTTATACTTGTGCCTCACTACAACAAAATGTATTTTCACTGACGAAAAAATTCGTCACTAAAAGTCCAGTTTTTCGTCACTAAGGACCTTTAGTGACGAAATTGGACTTTTAGTGACGAAACTCATTTCGTCACTGAAACCCCGTCACTAAAAGTCCTGGTGATGAAAAATTTCGTCACTAAAAGTCCGATTTGATTTAAAAAAAAAAAAAAAAAAACTTTAGCGACGAAAACGTTTCAACACTAAATGTTTTCCTCACTAAAAACACTATTCAGTGACGAAATTATTTCGTCACTAAAAATATTTTAGTTTATTAAATCATATTTAGTGATGAATAATTTCATCACTAAAACTATGTTTGGGTACATATAGTGACGAAAAAGTTCGTCGCTAAAACTATTTTTAAGAAAATTCAAGCACATATAGTGACGAAAATTTTCATCACTAAAACCATTTCTTACAAAATTTTGCTACATTTAGCGACGAAATATTTCGTCACTAAAACAATTTTTTGTTGCTATATTTGTGATGACAAAATTCGTCACTAAATGTTATTTTCTGTTTTTATTTTTTTCATAACTTTGATATTAACCTGTAACCTGTCATTACATTATTAAAACCTCACATTTGAATAACACATTTATTTCAACAACACATTTATAAAAATCAATCCATACATTCCACAAGTAAAAAATAAAACAAATATCCAATTCCAACTCGTTCTATACAATAATTGTTTGTAATACATACAATAACTCAAGATGTTTTATAACAATACAAAAGGAGTAGCATAATATAAGTGTACAAAATCCCAAGCTACAAAGTTCTTTTAACAAAAGTTTCATATTAGTTGCAATACCATTAATCAACCATGGAACATCAAAGAGATTGCCAGTAATTACATTTAATATTGAAATTGAATAACCATCAAAGATCATAAAATCAAATTTTATTTGGAACCTAACTGCAAGTAAAGCTGCTGTTGCTTCACCACACAAAGGAATCCTCATATGAATTTTCCTCCTTGTGTTGATTTTCCCCCATGTTGACTTTCCTCCTCAAGTTAACTTGCTAAGTTAGCACTCTTTAAGCTTAGCTAGCTCACTTAGTGCACCTTTGAGGGGTTCACTAAGCTTGCTTCTCTTAGCCTGTGAGAAAATATGTAGTGTAGCATGTTCAAATGATTCAAATAAAAAATAGTTACAGCAAGTTGTCACCCCAAATAGTAGCTTTAAAACCATAATACAAAAGAACATAACCATAAATATTTCTTCCAGTAGACTGGCACTCAGTGAGCTGAACAAAGTCTCTTAAATTGTTGAATGTAGCACTAAAACTTGGGTCTCCTTCAACATTGACCTATTAAACTACAACTCTCTCTCTCTCTCTCTCTCTCTCTCTCTCTCTCTCTCTCTCTCTCTCTCTCTCTCTCTATATATATATATATATATATATAGAGAGAGAGAGAGAGAGAGAGAGAGAGAGAGAGAATCCACGGTAGAGTTGTAGAAACTAATAAGTGTTTTAATTGCAATACCAAATACTTTCCTAGGGATTTGCTGAATGATAGAACACGTTTAGATTATGACAACATTATCAACAACTGAAAATTTTTCACTCATTTAGTCAGGAAATATTAACATTTTGTCTTGCACCTTCACATTTAAAATAATTGGTGGCACAACAAATGTTAGTTCTGCAACTATAGGCATTAATACACTAAGCACCAATTTGGCTTGTTTTTACTAATTTACCAAAAATATCCAGTTGCCAAACGTTTCTACTTAAGCATTTGACATTTTTTGGTAGCTTTGCATATGCCACCATAAACATGTAACAACATGGTGTTAACCTATCAAAGTACATCCCCAGCTTAAGAAGTTGATCTAGAACTAAGTTTTTCAAAACCAAGAAAAAATTCACAGTATACAACCATAAAATCTACAATATTAACAAGTGAAACATTCAAACACATAAAGAGGCCAAATTTTCATTATCTCAACAAAATAATGAATATAATGACTATAAACCAAAAACATACTCCCAAGTACCCACCTAGCTCAATGTTAAGCTCCAGTGGTTGTGGTTCTTTAGCTGGGGTTTTTCCACCATTAGCAATTTTGTCTCCTTTTCCCCCTTTGCTTGAATAGCCTTATAATATTTAAAAATAAAAAAGAGAAGCTCATTCAAGGGAAATCAACACAAGAGGTAATCGATCATTGATTGTACATGGAAAGGTAAAATTAACATAAACAGGCAACAACCAAACAAAACAATCAACAAAATTGGACCTTTTGGAAATGGAGTGTCATCCTTCCCTACAGATTTTGGTGAAGAAAGAGTTTTTGGTTCAGGAGAACCTATAAAAGCAAGACCACCAATTAGAGAAAATTAATGAATATGATTAAGTTTTCTTAAAATGATTGTTCAAGATTAAGAGGATAAGCATATTTATGACTAGCATATTCTAGTAACAAACTTAATATACACTAAGGCAAAAGAAAAAAACATTAACCTTCAAAATTGATATGAACTTTCCTTCCATACTTAAACTTCATTGAGCTGTCATCCTTCCCTTTAAAACTATCTTCCTTTCCCTTTGATTTGAAGGTTGCTACACCCAAGAATTTACACAAAGAAACAAGCTCAGCTGAACTAAACTTAGATAAACCAAATTTATTACCATTCAACTTCTTCAACTATAATTTTTTTGCCCAAGCCTACTACTTTCCATTGACCTTACAAATAAAGTCTCGTAATCAACATGACTATAACATGTCCCTCTCCAGTTTTTTCTCAAAGTTACAAGTTATGCAATTTACACAGACAAGATTACAACTAAAAGAATTAAGAAAAAAAGACCAATTTCAAAATAAATGAGAAATAGCTAGATTACTTTACTTGTACCAAAAAAAATCTATAGCTTAAAGGTGAAACGAAACCCTATGCACTGAATCAAAAGAAATGGACAATAATTATAGACAGATTTTTCAAAACTAGCATCAAAATCTCAGATCAAATACTTTCACAGAAGCTCAAAACTTCATCATCCAATCCTTGTGCTCCACACAAAACAAAAATAAAAGCCAGTACTCATTTCCATAGTGTGGGCGCAAGCAATGTCTACACAGGGAAACAAAAATCAACAAAACAGCATCACAAAAAAAAAAAAAAACCCTCATAGGCACACATGCTTAAATTGATACTATTGAAATACTACACCATCAACACTTAACAACTCTATAATGTACCCATAATCATCCTCAACATTCAAACTCTGTAATGCACCCCCAATCCAACAACAAAAATGCTAGAATCCTTAGGATAATACCTCCCCTGTAGCTAAGTCCAACCCAGATTTCAAACAAACCCACCTCCCCAATTTCACAAATTGTACAGCAAAGCTCCTAAATATATAAATAAATATATATATATATATATATATATATTACAAACTAAATTCACTTTTCAAATTCCTTTTATCACAGAACAATGAAGAAAAAATAGAAACAAACCAAAATAAAAATGAGAAAAATAAACAAACCCAAAAATATTAATAAATCAAAACAAAAAATGACAAAGATAAAAGTGGGAATGCAAAAAAAGAAGACAGAGGAGTGGGAACGCAAAGGGTCGCTGGTAAGGAATGCGAATGGTCGCTGCCAGTAGGGAATGCGAAGGGTCGCCGCCGATAGGGAATGCAAACTAAACAAAAATGCATATACCCATTATTGTATCAAACAAAAAAATACCAAAAGGAACTAGAATCATTAAACAAAAAAATTAACATCAAGCATTTAGAATCATTAAACAAAAAAACCCAAAGGAACTAGATTCATTAAACAAAAATTAACTAAAAAGGAAAAAAAATACCCATTACACGTTGGGTGGAAGGCGAAGGGTCGCCGGCTGGGTAAGAGGCGAGGAGTCGCCGGCTAGGTAGGAGGCGAGGAGTTGCCGGCTGGGTGGAAAGCGAAGGGTTGCCGGAAGCTTCACGAACGGCCGGCGTGCTGAAGCATCGCGAACCATCGCGAGCTGAAGCGACGCAAACCGTCGCGATCTGAAGCCTCGCGAACGGCCGGCGCGCTGAACCGTCGTGAGCTGAAGCAACGCAAACCGTCGCGATCTGAAGCTTCGCGAACGGCCGGCGAGCTGAACCGTCGCGATCTGAAGCATCGCCGGTAAATCGCGACGGTAATGGCGAGGATAAACGGCGACGGTAAATGGAAAATGGCGACGGTAAATGGAAAACGGCGACAGCAAATGGCTAGGGAAAACGTCGACGGTAACGGCAACGGCTCAGATTATTGGCGACGGTAAGGGTATGAGTTTAGGAGAAAATGGGATTGGGGATGAGTTTAGGAGAAAATGGGTTCAGAATAGAAAATGGGTTCAGAATAGAAAATATGAAGAAAATGAACAGTTGGTAAGGATATTTATAGTGGTCTTTAGCGACGATTTAATCCGTCGCTATTTCCACCTCTTCGTCGCAAAAGGTAATAGGATTTTAAGCTTTTAGTGACGAATTTCAGTTTCGTCACTAAAAACCCAAGCTTTGTTGAGATTTTTAGAGACGAAATTCATATTTCGTCACTAAAGCTTACTTTTAGTGACGAATTGTGATTTCGTCACTAAAAACATGGAAGTACAAAACTATATTATTTTTTGTGACGAAAATATTCCGTCACTAAAGCTTACTTTTAGTGACGAATTGTGATTTCGTCACTAAAAACATGGAAGTACAAAACTATATTATTTTTAGTGACGAAAATATTTCGTCACTAATTCTTCCTTGTAGTGACGAAATTATTTTCGTCACTAATACTATTCACAACAATACCTACAGTGACGAAATATTTCGTCACTAAAAATTTCAACTTTTAGTGACGAAATATTTCGTCACTATAGATTAATTCAACTTGCGCCAAAGTTTCCCTCCGCTGGCGCCCATTTTTCAAATCACAATAGTGACGAAATTTATTTTTCGTCACTAAATATTATAATTTTTTTCATTATTAGTGACGAAATTCATATTTCGTCACTAAAACTGTATTTTTAGTGACGAAAAATATTTCCTCACTAATTTTCGTCACTAAAAATACATTTTGTTGTAGTGCCTGGATTTGAAAATCATCTTTTTCTCATATACTCCCCCCTCCTTTGCATCTTGACCTCCTATCTTTACCTACCCAATATCTCCTAATGACACTTGTCCCTTTAAACATCGGAAGAAGGTGGTAGAAGGAGTTTGCTTAGCTATGAATTACACTGTTTAGGTCACTTCCTCATCAATATAGCTGATAAAGTTATTGCCCACCATTTAATGCAAAGGCAATAACCTACTTCCTTCTGGAAACTTCCCCTCGCCTTTATAACTCTCTCTCTCTCTCTCCAACCAATCCTCCATTCCTAAAGCTCCTAAGAATCTTTCGTATCTCCACCTCCCCTCCTCGGGTGAACTCCATCATCGGGCGTATGATGCCCCAAAATCAACACTACAACCCAACAATCCCTTCTTCGGTACTCGGGCCCCCATAATAGCCCCCTAAAACTTTGCTTGTTAACTCTAAGATAAAAGAAAGGTTTTAGTTACATGATCTGGTTTGATATGTGCCATACGCGTTCCCACATGGTAATTGTTGGGAAATTTAAACCCTGGTTGATAGAATTAGCAAGTTTTAAACCTAAGTTATTAATTAGATTTATTATAAATAAAACTTGTTAAAAAAAATCAATAACACGTCAAAAACAAATGCAGCTAGAAAACTAAATAAGACAAGATATAATGACCCAGGAAAACCAATGAAAAAACTAGTTTCACAATTAAAAACCTAGGGGGAAACTTTCCCAAAAGGCAATCCACTATAGTAAAGAAAAGTTTCAGGTCTAGTACAAAACCTTTGTCCTTAGGCTCTACAATCCCCGTAGATGAACTTACAGCAGAAACCTTCTACCACTTTAGAACCTCTAAACTCTTCAATATATGAACGTCACCCTTTGATGCACGAATCCTAGTACGTGACTAACCAACTTGAGGAAGAAAAATGTTGGCTGCAAAGTTCTTCACTTCATCAATAATGAAGATCAAGAATCACTTGATTACAAAACCCTAAGGCGCAAAAACGTAGTAACTTCTTTAAGAGAGAATAAGGCTTCGGTCACCTTTTGTATATGTTCTCCTTGTATTCTCTTATGTGACGGCCTCTAAAATAAGCCTTATATATGTTTAGAGTTGTGAGAAAAGAAACCCTACACAAATACATAAGCTTGGGCCGAAAATCAGATCTGGAAATTTGAATTCCCATAACCTCAATAGATACCTCAATCGATTAAGGATCTGTCGAGCTTCATTCATTAAATCTTGATAGATAGCTATTTGTCAAGCAGCTGTCGAGCTATCTGTCCGCAGGTGTCGAGCTATCTGTCCACGGGTATCGAGCTATCTGTCCAGCTTTAATGAATAGCCCTTCTTCACTTGTTTCTTGGTCCAATCTTCATGGCTTTAATACTAGACTTGAATAACATTTTTCTTGAAGTATTAAACACATCCTAGATCTACCTAATTACAAGTAAAGTGCGTTTTGTCAAAGGATTAGCCAATTACATAAATATTGACATATGTTCCTAACATGAATCACATATGTCCTAACAGTAACGTCCTTCACTTGTCACCAGCGTGCTCCTGACGCTTTGAAATCCACGATGCCACATTTATGGCGTCAGGCGGCTGCTTGTCCCCCCTCGTTTTATGGTGCGATAAGGATCCTATGTGTTGGGTAATATACATGTTTGCATCGCATACAAAACATACGCAGTGGAAAATAAACGGATCTACTTCATTCGCAATTGATAACATGCATTATGTAGGTTTCAGAATATAAGAACAAGAGAGTGTACCTTGATGCGGTGAAATTCAAAACCGAATGAAGAAGTACTCGGGAACACTTTCAATCTTCACTCCAATTCCACTTGATGCCCAAGATGTATGGTCTCTCAATCAGTTCTATGTATCTAGAGAGAAATATGAAAGAGTGTCTCTCTTCCTTATTTTTATCATCTTACACATACAAACCATTTCATTCAATATAAAATTCTGTATATTTCTCTCCACATAACTGATTATCTAATTGGGCTAGCCTTTTAGTCCTTGCCAATTGGGCTTTAGTGTGTGGCTTGGAGTGGGACCAAAAGGGAACAAATAAGACACTAGCTCCAATGGGCCTTGGGCTTTTCTGTCAACTCTTGACAAGTCCAAAGTTACCATTAATTATATTTAATACCACTATATAAATATAATTGCACTCTAGGCCTCATTAATAAATTATATCCCAAGACTTTATTATACATGCAACCCCTTCATAAAATATTCGTAGTAATACAAAGTCATGAATATAGACTGCCACTTTGTAAATTACTACATCTTAATCCTTGAGTACCCGGTTTAATCCTTTTGAGTTATTCACCATATATTTATAAAATCCAATTTCATAAATATATACTTTAGTCTTACTAAAGTGGTTAGACCTAACTCTCTGAATAACTGTACCCATTAAACTTATCTCAAGGGAACATTTTATATATCTCCGTTAAGAGACTATGAATTCCATCTTGAGAATATATGTTCCATCAACACTAAATGTGGCTGCCCAACATACTGAGGTTTTGACCGTTACTTTAGATCTCACTCCTGATATATCAAAGCAACCTACATTTCATGATCAGGTCCATTATTCTCTCAGGATTAAGAGTTCATGTGAATACAAGTCGTGAGATTTATTATTCAATTGACAGTCGTTAGGAGAATAATAAATCTCACAGCGGTCTAGTTCAATATGTCTTAACTCTTAAAACATATCAACATATTAACTAGAAGTCACCACTTCCATGATCAAGACAAATCATCGTAGTTAATATGTTATAGTCTTCGCAGATGAAATGCCCAATTTCATCACCGACTACGAACCAAAATTATGAGTTTACAAAGAACTTGTGATTTATATCTTCTGTGACTTTTCACATAAATCACATACTATGCATCTCATGGACTATTTGATAATGTCCGAATATTCATGTTACCATTACTTTAGATAAGAATAAAACAACTTTATTAAAGACAATATTAAGTCATACATCATTTCTCACATAATGTCATACATAATATCATACATAGCATCATACAATAGGATTTAAGGGCACATATCCTAACACTATGGTCCTTATTTTCCCTCATTTGTGGGATGGAAAATTACCACTCATTTTCTACCTCTATATAAGGAGAGCTTGGGGCTGACTAAAGTTCATTTACGCATTTTGGCAATTCGTGTTAAAGCAGCTTCCCAAGGAGAACTCTTTCCCTTGCTCGTAGGTGTGTTCATCCTCACATTTTTCTTTTGCACCAGTTTACATTAATCATACCATAAAATTCCATGAGTAGATTTGCTAAGCTAGTAGATACTCCCCAAACGTCTTTAGGGTCCTCGGGTGTGTAAACATGTTAAACTGAAAAATGTGGACTAACCTCACATGGCACGATGTAAATTGGGCATACAACTGCCAAAAAGGGGAAAGACTAAATACTACATTAAATGTAGAGTCCTTTCCGTTAGGTTAATCTCTTGCCTACCTGATTCAAGCAAAGGTACCTCATGGTCCCAAGAGATTGGCATGATGGATGGCACTATCCCATTCGGGAATGGGAACTGTTGACACCTCATTTTGCAACCTGCATTTAACCTCACTTGGAGGGTAAAAAGGTAATTTTTCCTTGGAAATATGCATCTTGATTCTAGTCATTAGATCTTTAACCTCATTTCACCAAAAAGATCTTGATGTTGTAACGATCAAATCGACCAGTCATAAGCCCTAATCGGACCATCAGATTGAAAGTTATCATCAAATCAAGTTTTAATGGCTGAGATGCATTATTACAAATTGAGTCCGACTATATGTGATTATGAACAATTGATTTCGATTGGTTATAAGTATAACCAATTTGAGATCAATGATGTGTCATAATTTAATTGGTTAGGACTACATTTTATGGTAGGGTTGCACACACCTAATTAACTAGATAGTTAAACATTAATTATTCAATGAGTAATTTGTGCAATTATCTTTTAATTAGAGTAAATTTGGAACCAATTAAGTCTAAAATGAGAGTGATTGGAGCCATTTAATGTTAATTGGGAGCTAATTTGGAACCTATTAATGTTAATTGTGCTGAAACCATTTTCTAACAAATGACCTCTGCTCACCATTTCATCGATATCTCTCATAATATTTTGAATCTATGAATGAGGTTAATTTTCCCAGAAACTAGACATCCAGGACTTCAAATTGACCTAAGAAAGAGATAATTCTAATCATAATTGAGTTAGATATGGTTTTTTGAAGTTAGCTCTACAGGCTGTTACAACAACTACGGGAAAACCGAATTTTGGCTTGCTCCTCACTCCCACCAATCTTTCCATTTAATGCACCAGATTTCCCTAAATGCTAAAATGAGGTCTAGGTTCATGATTCTTTGTCAACGCTCATTAAATGGCCTTCTATTCATATTTCCTCAACCACTACTATATAAACTCCTCCTTTCATTCATTCCAAGACACAAAAAACAAAAACCTCCTTTCTTCTCCTCTCTTGAGTTCTAGGAAGTTGAGTAGTCTTATCATATCTTGGTCTTCTTGAGACTTAAGGTATTGAGTGAGACTCACTCTTCCTCTACTAACTCTTCTTTTCCTCTACCCTTAGGACCTCCCTCAAGAGTTTCCTTATCCACCATATGGATCTTGCATGAAGGTATAATCATTTTCCCTAATTGTTTTTGTATGTTGCTATGATGAAAGTTTAGGATTAAAGCACGATAGTAACTATTTAAATTCTCTTGAATATATTTGAATGTTCTTATATGTTCTTCACATGTTTTTGGTTGTTCATCACATGTTCATGCATAACACTAGTTTCAATCTTAAATCCACATCAAAAACATGAAAAAAATGTTTGTTTAATAATTCATTCAAATCCTTGAAACTAGGGTATCACCATCCACACACATTCACTAGAATTTATTTTTCAATCTAAATGAAAGGCTTAATAAATTGAAATAGGGTTTATCACATGCACACACTTTAAATTCAAATTGATTGATTGACATATTAGATGATATGATATGAATGTTGGCCACCATAGCCTAGAAGACTAGTTTCATCGGGTAAGGTGGGTGCCTAACACCTTCCCACCTTGTAACATAGCTTCTGAGCTTAGATCAAGGGTTAATAAATCAAATTCTTATCCATGTAATTTTTTATTTTAGATTGTGAATAGGAAACAAAGCCATGTACTTTATCTTAGATTGTATCTAGGACCAAAACCATGTAATTTCCTATGATCAATGTAAATTCAATTTCAAATTAATAAAATGAGGACGAGGAATTTTTTTAATTTTGGTTTTCTTATTTTTTTCAATAATTAAATAAATGGCGACTCCATTGTAAAACTGTCAGTTCGTTTAGACCCCTTAAACACAACAGATTAACCTAGAGAATTAGCCAAGTGATTAACTTAGGTAATTTAATCAAATCTAGGTTAACACAAATAAACAAAAACAGTAAAGCAGGGGAAATAAAATAACACAAAGATCTGATGACCCAGGAAAACCAAACCGGTAAAAAACCTGGGGAGGATTTAACCTAGCTATCCTCAAGGTAAACTGAATCCACTATGAAAGAATCGAAGTTTACACAATAAGACTTAGACCACTAACATCCTATTGCTACCCAAGTGTAGGAAACTTACTACCATGACCCCATGATAGCTCTGAGATCCACGGACTCCTTCTTTCTTGAATTCTTCAGCAATCCACAAGCGCACCTGCTTGTATTTCTTTAAGCTCTTTTGATTCTGCAACTGTATTGATTTACACAACTCTTGACATGAATCTCAAGTTTGTAAACCATAAGTGTATGTGAAGGTAAACACCTCTAGATCTCACAATGAGATTCACAAACACAGCAAAACAGAACTCTGATAAACAGAACTCTGAGAAACAGAACTCTAAAAACGTGGCTAGGGTTTTCCCTTATATACTTAGGGCAAAACATAAAACCCTATACATTAAATGGACTAGGGCTAAGTTGGAATTTTCTGCAGAAAAACGATCTGCCCGATTTTCGATCGATCGAGTCTAATTCTTGATCGATCGAGTCAGGCAGAAAGTTAACAGTTACTTTTGCAGTAAACTCGATTCCAACTTTACATAAACGCCATACTTTGAGCAAGTCTAACACAAGACTAAACATTGTTTTGATCATGGTTTGCCAACATACAAATTGAAGTTCTAATACATTAGTTCCTAATTCTAAGAACCTAACAAACTCCTCCTTTGGCAATCCGTGACAAAACACAGACTTAACAAAAACTCAAAGTTTACAAAATAAAACAGCCCATTACAAAATAAAAGCCACTTACACAATTCAACCTAACTACTATCTAACAGTTGCAAAATAGACAGCAGCACGACTGAATCAACCTGTATATTCCTGTAGCACTTAACAAACACATAAACGCATGTGTGGAAGAGAAAAAAAAAAAACAAGGAATATAAAAAAAACTTCTTGATTTCACATAACACAAAATAAAGACATATATCATGAATAACATCATAAATATAAATCAATAAGCAATGAAGTATAGTGAAACAAGAAACATATCAGTAACCAATGTATCACAAAATATATCTCCTAATCAAGAGCTAAAAATGAAATACACAGTGAACCGACTAGATACAATCTAATAACTCCACAAGCTCCGCAGTATCACTACTAAGTACAAAACTCCCCCTAAAATGAAAATCTCCATAAAAATCTCCTAGATACAAAAGAACTACACACTAAAGAACTACACACTAGAATGCACTCCCCCTTTTTGTGATGAATTGCCAAAGGGCACTCACTCATCATCAAAAGGAGGTGGAGGAGATCGACGAGAGCTCGCCAAATCCGCTCGCAATGCACGTAGCTCATCAAGGATGTCCACCAAAAGCTGACCATGAGCTGCCTGAACGGTCACGACAGTATCAAGAGTCCGACGAAGGTCAGAAACCTCATCAAATGGTGGAGGAACATCATCAGCAGCACTAACAGCAGGATCAGAAGACGTCCCAGCTGCAGGAGTATCTGTAGAAGAAGAAGAGGGTAGAGTGACACCGGAAGGCTCTACCCTAGGACGCTTAGAGCTAGCTCGAAGTTGAGCAGCCCTTTGCCTCAAAAAGGTAGCACCTATAGGAGCAATAACATGAACAGGTTCAGATGCAGGAAAATCACCTAAACCAAGAAATAGGAGAATTCTATGAATAAAAATGGAAAAGAATAACGCATGAGCCGTAGAGCTAGACCGATGAACCTCGTTCAAAAAACGAAGTAACAAATGCGAAAAACTGATAGGAGCATCAGTAACAAGGGCATATAAAAACACACATCGCTCAAGAGGGATGGTGTGGACATGAGAAATAGGCCACAAAGAATGACACGCTATCCTAAAGAAAAGATAGTGAAGCTCGGAAAGCTTAGCAGAAGTGATCCGAGGATCAGAACCCCACTAGATAGAAGACCCAGTGATGTATGACAGCACGTCATCAAGAGGTGGAGACTCCTCATAAGGAAAAATGGGATGGTCAACAATAGGCACCCCAAGAGCATCAGACACAACCGTAGGGGTAATGCGATACTCTACACCTCGTAACCAAACCTTAACCAAGGTGTTGGTATCATAGATGTGGATAGAGAGGTTCGAATAGAACTCTCTAATCAAGGTGGCAGGAGGAGGAGAATGCTCATACTCGAGCAAGGATAACCAACCCCGATGCTCAAAGTTACGTCGCACCTCAAGATCTACCTCATCTAGTATGACCCTACGCTCAGCCCAAATATGACGCCTAAGGTTCAGGGTTTCATAGGTCTCTTGGTTTTTCTCACTAGGGAACCACTCGGTATCAAAAGAAGGTGAAGGGTCAGAAGTCTTATGGGCTCTAGTTTTCCTAGGCATAGTGCTAAGGAATAAAGAGAGACACAGAAAGAGAGGAGCAAAACAAAAAAAAAAAAAAACAAAAAACCAAGGGCAGACTGCAAGTTAGCACAACACAAAATATAGAAATAACAATTCTATATGATGCATGAACAAATTATGCAAATGATGCATGAACTAATGCAGTGACAAGTTCAAATATGATCCAAATTAACTAAATTGGCTTGAGCATAGAATTTTATATCAAAAATACCCAATTTTGGAAAAACCCAATTTTCAAAACACAAATAAATTGAGAAATTGATCATCACAACAGTTAATTAACACAATATAATGATCAAATTAATCAATCTAACAAGCCAATTTTACCAATTTAAATCAAATTGAACAAAAAGCCCAAAATCCCCAATTTCAAGCCCTATAAATTCAAAATTTTCAAAAAAACCAAAATAATCAAATTAAACCACTTGTAGTGCTTGTGTATAGTGTCCCCACAAAAACCCATGAAAAATTTGAGAAAGAAACATTCAAAATAAATTCCAAATTTGCCAAAATAAAAATTCTGAAAATAACCCAAAAAATGCATGAAAAAATGCATGAACTTGAAAATAAATGCAAAGGGAGGGGCAAAAAGGTCATACCGGTCTTGGGAGAGAGAGATTATGCAAAAAGATCGGAAGAAAACGACAAATCCAGCAAAAATCTCTTTGACCGGTTGGTGAGGAGACAAAAAGTTTTGAAAAGTTTTTGAAAAAGTAAAGAAATCACGTGGAAAACTCCTTTTTTAAAAACAATCATCCCGATTTTCGATTGATCGAAAATTACATTCGATCGATCGAAAACAGCTTCGATTGATCCAAATTTAGCTTGGATCGATCGAGTCAACCAGAAACTTTTCCATTGATTTTGAAACATTTTCGATCGGTCGAAAATCAGTTTCGATTGATCGAAATTCTGGAAAAATTAATTTTTGAAAAACACACCAATTTTAGTGCAGTCACTTTTCAAAGCATCAGATTTTATGAGAAAGATGCATGAGTATGAGATGAGATGTTTTCCAAAAACATATGAATTCAACCCAGATTTCTCAAAGCAAAATTTTCTTTCAATACCCCCAAAAAAAACTCAAACAAGCAAACATGTTCTGCATCAATTTCCAGAAATTCTCAAACTTGGTTGGTCAGACCAAAGAACACACAATAACATGTACACAGTTTAGCAAAGAATAACTTGTGTAGTGTGTGCAACTAGCATAAGCTTGAGAAACATGTGAGGGGATATGCACATAGAGATCAATCACAATTTCTACAAAATCCATCACATGAATTTGAAAGAGACTATTCCTTAAAGAGTTACATCATATAACTCTCACATCTCCTAGAATAAAAGCTTGCAATCATGTAAGTTTCTTAATTTGCCTCATTATTCAATTTAATTGATTAGAAACTTAATAAAAGCCGGGATAATGTACACACCAATTTTATTTGAATTTGTGAGATTATTATAGCCCAATAATGTACACACCAATTTTAATAGAGGCTACACCTTATGTTCTTTTTGTGCATGTGCTACACTTTCTCGAGCACAAAATCTTACGATATGCACTAAGGTGTTCTTGATTGGCTAATAAACAGTGGTGAGATGGTTATTTATGCCTTTTTCAATAAGACCAAGTCCAACAATCAAAGACATAAGACTTCAAGATCAAGATCATGTGATCAACAAATAAAGCATCTTCCCACACAACATGCACAACAAAACTTTAGCTAGTAAAGTGCAAAAAGAATAGTGCATCAAAGCTAAACAAGGTACATACATATGATATGTAAAATTTGATTGACCAATCTTGTCTTCAAATTTAAGAAAAAATAGCAAAAACACAATTTGCAAAAAGAAACCTTTTTTTTTTTTTACTTTATATAAAAAAAACAAACATCCTAGAATGAAATGCATGAATGTAATGCAATACAACTCCTAGAAACAGAGGTCACCAAAGATAGAGCAATGAAGCACAAGGACCATGAAAGACAGACTCAATTAGATTGAGCCTTTTGCATCCAAAACTTTTTAGATGCAACTCTTGCATTGGAGTTATGATTCATCTTAGAATTTTGACCAACTCCAGGATTGGAATAAAGGTTTAACGCCTTTACCAATTCACCAATAAGTACCATAGGATCACGAGTTTGAGGCTCAGGTACTTTAGGTTTATTTGCTCATTTCGCAGCTTGCAATTTAAAACAATTTGGACGAATGTGTCCAGATTTTCCACAAAAATGACAAACCCATGCAGGCTTATCATGCAACTTGCCCTTAGTAGAAGTAGAAGCTCTAGAATGAAAAGCTTGAAGATCAACCCTAATCTTTCTAGGTGGAGTAACATCTATAGGTTTGATAGGTTCACTCACCAAGGGTTTGACAATCTCACTCTTAAGAGGTTCAGAAGAAGGGACAAATTTAGTGGAAGAAGGTTCAGGCACAGAGATGCTATCCACAAAACCTAAACCAGTTTTATCAGAAGGAGACTTTTGAACACTCAGCATGTGATCAAGTTTGGAGCTTGCAGACCTATTAGTTTGTTCTTTAGCAACAAATAAATCAAGTTCCAAACATTTAAATTTATCAAGTAAAAGCATGTTCTCAGTTTTCACATTATTCAAAAGCTAATTTGCTTCAAACAATTTCACAAGTAAATTTTTCTTTTCAAGTTCCAAAGATGCAATTTTCTTCAAGCCTAAATCAATATTCATGGCATCCTTTGCAGCAACTTTGCAAAGTTTGTTATAGGCTTCCTGTAAATCTGCATCCTCAGAGAGTTCCCCATCAGAAGGGTTCTTTCCAACAGACATGCTTTCATTTACTAAAGTGGTAGCAGTGAAAGCAATGAAGTTTCCATCCTCATCATTAGCGGATTCATTGTCAGAAACTTCATCATCACTAAGGGTTACAGCCATAGCCTTACCCTTAGACCTCAAGTATGTAGGACATTCAGATTTCAAATGACCATACTCTTGACAACCATAACATTGTTGTCCCAAAGAATTATTAGAAGGCTGACCTACTTTCTCCTTAGGTTTTTCAGTGTTACTAACCTTAGTAGGATCATTCCTCCTAAAATTTCTAGGTTCAACAGTGTTCTTGCCTCTTGCCCTTCTATTATTGTTCCTAAGAAAGTTTCTAAAGTTCTTAGCAAGATAGGCAATCTCTGTAGCAGAGAGTCCATCATCAAATCCACCATCCTCAACATCATCAACAGACTTAAGAGCCATTGATTTGGATTTATTAGTCTTAGGGAGGTCTAACTCATAGGACTGAAGAGATCTGTTAGGTTCTAAGAATTAGGAACTAATGTATTAGAACTTCAATTTGTAATGTTGGCAAACCATGATCAAAACAATGTTTAGTCTTGTGTTAGACTTTGCTCAAAGTATGGGATTTTATGTAAAGTTGGAATCGAGTTTACTGCAGAAGTAACTGTTCACTTTCTGCCTGACTCGATCGATCGAGAATTAGACTCGATCGATCGAAAATCGGGCAGATCATTTTTCTGCAAAAAATTCCAACTCAGCCCTAGTCCATTTAATGTATAGGGTTTTATGTTTTGCCCTAAGTATGTAAGGGAAAACCCTAGCCACGTTTTTAGAGTTCTGAATGCTGTGTTTGTGAATCTCATTGTGAGATCTAGAGGTGTTTACCTTCACATACACTTAGGGTTTACAAACTTGAGATTCATGTTAAGAGTTGTGTAAATCAATATAGTTGCAGAATCAAAAGAGCATAAAGATATACAAGCAGGTGCGCTTGTGATTTGCTGAAGAATTCAAGGAAAGAAGGAGTCCATGGATCTCGGAGTTATCATGGGGTCGTGGTAGTAAGTTTCCTACACTTGGGTAGCAATAGGATGTTAGTGGTCTAAGTCTTATTGTGTAAACTTCAATTCTTTCATAGTGGATTCAGTTTACCTTGAGGATAGCTAGGTTAAATCCTCCCCAGGTTTTTACCGGTGTGGTTTCCTGGGTCATCAGATCTTTGTGTTCTTTAATTTCCGCTGCTTTGTTGTTTTTGTTTATTTTGTGTTAACCTAGATTTAATTAAATTACCTAAGTTAGTCACTTGGCTAATTCTCTAGGTTAATCTATTGTGTTTAAGGGGTCTAAACGAACTAACAAGTGGTATCAGAGCAGGTAGCTTTTGTGTTTGATCCTTTGATCTTTTGAGTTGATCCTTGACCCCTGTTGTCATGGAACACGGACACTCTCTTGTTGTTCCACCTCACTTTGATGGAAACAACTATGCTTATTGGAAAGTAAGGATGAAAGCATTCCTGAAATCCATTGATGAGAGAGTTTCGAATTCTGTTGAGTACGGATGGGAGAATCCCACTACTCCTGTGAGTGAATGGCAAACTTCTCAAAAGGAGGCAGCCGCTTTCAATAGCAAAGCTATGAATGCTATTTTTAATGCTGTCTCAATGGAGGAATTTAAGAGAATCTCTAATGTTGAGGTTGCTCATACTGCTTGGAAAATTCTCCAGACTGTGCATGAAGGCACGAAGGCAATTAAGCTTAATAAGTTGCAGTAATTAACCTCTAGATTTGAAAGCATTAGAATGAATGATGATGAATCTTTTGATGAATTCTAAGCTAAATTGAATGATATTGTTAATTCTGCTTATAATTTGGGTGAAATCTATGATCAACCTAAAATTGTTAGGAAGATTCTTAGATCTTTGAATGAGGATTTTAGACCCAAAGTGACTGCCATCACTGAGAGCAAGGATGTGGACTCCATCCCTGTTGATGAACTTGTAGGATCTCTTCAGTCCTATGAGTTAGGCCTCCCTAAGACTAACAAATCCAAATCAATGGCTCTTAAGTCTGTTGATGATGTTGAGGATGATGGATTTGATGATGAACTCTCTGCTACAGAGATTGCCTATCTTGCCAAGAACTTTAGAAACTTTCTTAGGAACAATAACAGAAGGGCAAGAGGCAAGAACACTGTTGAACCTAGAAATTTTAGGAGGAATGATCCCACTAAGGTCAATAACACTGAAAAACCTAAGGAGAAAGTAGGTCAGCCTTCTAATAATTCTTTGGGAACAATGTTATGGTTGTCAAGGATATGGTCATTTAAAATCTAAATGTCCTACATACTTGAGGTCTAAGGGTAAGGCTATGGCTGTAACCCTTAGTGATGATGAAGTTTCTGACAATGAATCCACTAGTGATGAGGATGGAAACTTCATTGCTTTCACTGCTACAACTGTAGTTAATGAAAGCATGTCTGTTGAAGAGAACCCTTCTGATGGGGAACTCTCTGAGGATGCAGATTTACAGAAAGCTTATAATAAACTTTGCAAAGTTGCTGCAAAGGATGCCATGAATGTTGAATTAGGCTTGAAGAAAATTGCATCTTTGGAACTTGAAAAGAAAAATTTACTTGTGAAATTGTTTGATGCAAATGAGCTTTTGAATAATGTGAAAACTGAGAACATGCTTTTACTTGATAAAGTTAAATGTTTGGAACTTGATTTATCTTTTGCAAGAGAACAAACTAATAGGTCTGCAAGCTCCAAACTTGATCACATGCTGAGTGTTCAAAAGTCTCCTTATGATAAAACTGGTTTAGGTTTTGTGGATAGCATCTCTGTGCCTGAACCGTCTTGCACTAAATTTGTTCCCTCTTCTGAACCTCCTAAGAGTGAGATTGTCAAACCCTTGGTGAGTGAACCTGTCAAACTTATAGATGTTACTCCACCTAGAAAGATTAGGGTTAATCTTCAAGCTTCTCATTCTAGAGCTTCTACTTCTACTAAGGGCAAATTGCATGATAAGCCTGCATGGATTTGTCATTTTTGTGGAAAACCTAGACACATTCATCCAAATTGTTTTAAATTGCAAGCTGCGAAGCGAGCAAATAAAACTAAAGTACCTGTGCCCCAAGCACATGATCCTATGGTACTTATTGGTGAATTGGTAAAGGCGTTAAACCTTTATTCAAATCCTGGAGTTGCTCAGAATTCTAATGTGAATCATAACTCCAATGCAAGAGTTGCATCTAAAAAGCTTTAGATGCAAAAGGCTCAATCTAATTGAGTCTGTCTGACATGGTCCTTGTGCTTCATCGCTCTATCTTTTGTGACCCTTGTTTCTAGGATTTGCATTGCATTACATTCATGTCAGTTCGTTTAGACCCCTTAAACCCAACAGATTAACCTAAAGAATTAGCCAAGTGATTAACTTAGGTAATTTAATTAAATCTAGGTTAACACAAAATAAACAAAAACAATAAAGCAGCGGAAATTAAATAACACAAAGATCTGATGACCCAGGAAACCACACCGGTAAAAACCTGGGGAGGATTTAACCTAGCTATCCTCAAGGTAAACTGAATCCACTATGAAAGAATCGAAGTTTACACAACAAGACTTAGACCACAAACATCTTATTGCTACCCTAGTGTAGGAAACTTACTACCATGACCCTATGATAGCTCCGAGATCCACGGACTCCTTCTTTCTTGAATTCTTCAGCAAATCCACAAGCGCACCTGCTTGTATATCTTTGTGCTCTTTTGATTCTGCAACTGTATTGATTTATCAAGCTCTAGACATAAGTCTCGAGTTTGTAAACCCTAAGTGTATGTGAAGGTAAACACCTCTAGATCTCACAAAGAGATTCACAAACACAGCATTCAGAACTCTAAAAACGTGGCTAGGGTTTTCCCTTATATACTTAGGGCAAAACATAAAACCCTATACATTAAATGGACTAGGGTTGAGTTGGAATTTTCTGCAGAAAAACGATCTGCCCGATTTTCGATCGATCGAGTCTAATTTTCGATCGATCGAGTCTGGCAGAAAGTTTACAGTAATTCTGCAAAACAACTCGATTCCAATTTTACATTAAGACCCATACTTTGAGCAAGTCTAACACAAGACTAAACAATCTTTTGATCATGGTTTACCAACATACAAATTGAAGTTCTAATACATTAGTTCCTAATTCTTAGAACCTAACAAACTCCCCCTTTGGCAATCCGTGACAAAACACAGACTTAACAAAAAGCTCAAAGTTTACACATTGAAATAGCCCATTACAAAATAAATAGCCACTTAGACAATTCAACCTAAACTACTATCTAACAGTTGCAAGGTAGACAGCAGCTCGACTGAAAACAACCTGTATATTCCTGTAACACTTAACAAACACATAAACGCATGTGTGGAAGAAAATAACAAGGAATATAAAATAAACTTCTTGATTTTACAAAACACAAAATAAAGACATATATCATGAATAACATCATAAATATAAATCAATAAGCAATGAAGTATAGTGAAACAAGAAACATATCAGTAACCAATGTATCACAAAACATATATCTCCTAATCAAGAGCCAAAAAAAAAGTAAATACAAAGTGAAGCGCCTAGATACAATCTAATAACTCCACAAGCTCCAAGGTATCACAAAAAGCTACAAAAGCTCACAACTCCCCTTAAAACAAAAAGCTACAAAAGCTCACAACTCCCCCTAAAACAAAAATCTCTACTACAAAAATCTCCAAGATATACAATATGCACTCCCCCTTTTTGTGACAAATTGCCAAAGGGCACTCACTCATCATCAAAAGGAGGTGGAGGAGAATGATGAGAGCTCGCCAGATCAGCTCGCAAGGCACGGGGCTCATCAAGGATGTCCACCAATAACTGACCATGAGCCGCCTGAACGGTCACGACAGTATCCAGAGTCCGACGAAGGTCAGAAACCTCATCAAACAGTGGAGGAACATCAACAGCAGCAGCAGCAACAGGATCAGCAGATGGCTCAGCTGCAGAAACATCTGTAGAAGAAGAAGGGGGTGGAGTGACACCGGAAGGCTCTACCCTAGGACGCTTAGAGCTAGCTCAAAGTTGAGCAGCCCTTTGCCTCAAGAAGGTAGCACCAATAGGAGCAATAATATGAATAAGCTCAGAAACAGGAAAATCATCTAGACCAAGATGAAGGAGAATCCTATGAATGAAAATAGGAAAGAATAGCGCATGAGCCGTAGAGCTAGACCGATGAACCTCGTTCAAAGAACGAAGGAACAAATGAGGAAAACTGATAGGAGCATCAGTAACTAGCACATACAAAAACACACATCGCTCAAGAGGGATGGTGTGGACATGAGAAATAGGCCACAAAGAATGACACGCTATCCTAAAGAAAAGATAGTGCAGCTCAGAAAGCTCAGCCGAAGTGATCCGAGGATCAGAACCCCACTGGATAGAAGACCCAATGATGTATGACAAGACATCATCTAGAGGAGGAGACTCCTCATAGGGAAAAACAGGATGATCAACAATGGGCACACCAAGAGCATCAGACACTACCCGAGGGTTAATGCGATACTCCACACCACGTAACCACACCTTTACCAAGGTGTCGTTATCGTAGACATGGATAGAGAGGTTCGAATAGAACTCTCTAATCAAAGAAGCAGGAGGAGGACGCTCAAAATCAAGTAGAGGTAACCAACCCCGACGCCCAAAGTTCCGTCGCACCTCAGGATCAACCTCATCTAAGATAACCCTACGCTCACCCCAAATTTAACGCCTAAGATTAAGGGTCTCATAGGTCTCTTGGTTCTGGGCAGTAGGAAACCGATCACTATCGAAAGAAGGTGAAGGGTCAGAAGTCCTACGGGCTCTAGTTTTCCTAGATATGGTGCTAAGGAAAGAAAGGAGAGACACAAAGAAGAAGAGCAAAAACCAAAAACCAAGGGCAGACTGCAAGTTAGCACAGCATAAAATATAGAAAAAATAGCAAATCTATATGATGCATGAGCATGAACAGCAAATAATGCATGTACTAATGCAGTAACAAGTTCAAGCATGATTCAAATTAACAAAATTGGCTTGAGCAATTAATTTTTATCAAAAATACCCAATTTGAAAACTCTAAATTTTCAAAACACAACAAAGTGATAAATTGATCAACACAATAGTTAATTGACACAATATAATGATCAAATTTATCAATCCAACAAGCCAATTTCATCAATCTCAATCAAATTGAACAAAACCCCCAATTTTCTAAATTTCAAGCCCTAGAATTTCAAATTTTCCTCAAGACACCAAATTAACCAAATTAAACCATATGGAGTGTTTGAATACATTGTCCCCACAAAAACCCATGAAAAATTTGAAAGAAAAAGAGCCAAAATCAAGCCCAAAAAGACAAAAATCCTAAATGTCGAAAATACCCATAAAATGCATGAAAAATGCATGAATCTTGAAAATAAATGCAAAAGAAGGGGCAAAAAGGTCTTACCGGCCTTGAAGGAGTGATTTGGTGCAGAAAGAACGGAGCAAGACGACAACATCCAGCAAAAAGTGATTGACCGGTTGTTAGGGAGGAAAAAGTCTTTGAAAAGATTTTGAAAAAGTGAAAAGTCACGTGAAAACTTCCCTTTTTAAAAACAACCAAACACGATTTTCGATTGATCGAAAATTACATTCGATCGATCGAAAATACCTTCGATTGATCCAAATTCAACTTGGATCGATCGAGTCAACCAGAAACTTTTATACTGATTTTGAAACATTTTCGATCGGTCGAAAAACAATTTCGATCGATCGAAATTCTGGAAAAATTAATTTTTTTGAAAAACACACCAATTTCAGTGTAGTCACTTCTCAAAGCATCAGATTTTATGAGAAAAATGCATGAGTATGAGATGAGATGTTTTCCAAAAACATATGAATTCAACCCAGATTTCTCAAATCAAAATTTTCTTTCAATACCCAAAAAAAAATAAACAAGCAAACATGTTCTGCATCAAGTTCCAGAAATTCTCAAACTCGGTTGGTCAGGCCAAAGAACACACAATAACATGTACACAGTTTAGCAAATAATAACTTGTGTAGTGTGTGCAACTAGCATAAGCTTGAGAAACATGTGAGGTGATATGCACATATTGATCAATCACAATTTCTACAAAATCCATCACATGAATTTGAAAGAGACTATTACTTAAAGAGTTACATCCTATAACTCCCACATCTCCTAGAATAAAAGCTTGCAATCATGTAAGTTTCTTGATTTGCCTCATTATTCAATGTAATTGATTAGAAACTTAATAATATAGCCGGGATAATGTACACACCAATTTTATTTGAATTTGTGAGATTATTATAGCCCAATAATTTACACACCAATTTTAATTAGAGGCTACACCTTATGTTCTTTTTGTGCATGTGCTACACT
Organism: Lithocarpus polystachyus; assembly: GCA_033629205.1. Taxonomy (NCBI): domain Eukaryota; kingdom Viridiplantae; phylum Streptophyta; class Magnoliopsida; order Fagales; family Fagaceae; genus Lithocarpus; species Lithocarpus polystachyus. The sequence continues at coordinate 41,638,905 of CM066168.1, forward strand.
TTCTCGAGCACTAAATCTTACGATATGCACTAAGGTGTTCATGATTGGCTAATAAACAATGGTGAGATGGTTATTTATGCCTTTCTCAATAAGTTCAAGTCCAACAATCAAAGGCATGTGATTTCAAGATCAAGATCATGTGATCAAAAACTACAAACATCTTCCCACACAACATGCACTACAAAGACTTCAGCCAGTAAAGTGCAATAAATAAGCTCATCCAAGCTAAACAAGGTACATAAACATGTTATGTAAAGATAATATGGCCAACCTTAATTATAAATCCAAGATACAAAACACAAAAATCTTTTTGGTTTTAAAAAATTTATGACCTAAAACAAAAAGCACACATTATGCTAAATGAACAAAGATGCAAATGCAATGCATGACAGTGCTTAACTAAGCTATAGAGGGTACAAAAACAAGAAATATCAATTTCTTAATTAACCCATGAGTACATGTACAAGCTAGTACATACTCAAACAGAATCAAAAAATAGCTTAGCACTTATAGAACACATGCTATTCAAGTTTCTCCACAATATCAAACATGTTCAAAATCAAGAGAGATATTATAATTCATGTAATCCTCAAGAAAAATAAAACAAGACACAAAATAAAATATTTTTGTCTTTTTGAAATTTTTCAATGTTTTTGGATTTTTAAATAAAAAAAAAAACCTAAAAAGAAAAAACAACCAAAAACAAAAACAAAACATGTCCACAAATAATTGAAAGAATTAAAACAGGGACAAGTCAGCAACACTCACCTTAGAGAATCTTTTCTCACCCATATAGCACGAGTCTTCGGCTTTGTAGGTGAAAATCCATGTGAAGCAGAGTGTATTTGAGGGATTACACCAATCTTCTGAGAAAGACTAAAATCCTGCAAATTCCTTTCACAAGCCAACAAGCTTAAATTTTTCAAAAGCATATGAAACAATTTATTTTGACTTATGGCAGGAGAAATATTATCACATATCCTAGAATGAAATTCAGAATGTTTAAATTTCAATTTATGACAATTAGGACGAATGTGACCGAAAACACCACAAAAGTGACAAACAGGAACAAATTTAGGAACATCAGTATTCCTAACAGCAAATCTAGTCTCAGATTTTGGTTTTTGCCTCAACAAAGAACAATTTGGTCTAATATGACCAACAACACCACAAAGGTGACAGGTAGGCACAAAAACAGATTTCTTTTGCACACTAGCAGTAGGTTTAGACATAGGTTTAGAAACTTCAGCGTCTACATCAGAACTTTTACCTTTGTCTAACCTAGCAAAATAAGCCTTTTCTTTATTATTCCTCTTGAAAGGAGGGATATAGACATTTTCAGCTTTAGGCTTAAGAGAAACAGAAACACTTCAGTTATCATCAACAGGCTTGGTACTAGTCAAATTTTCAATTTTAGCTTTAGACTCAACTAACTCTTGTTCCAAGCTTTTCATCTTCTCATCTTTAGAGGAAATTTGATTTCTCAAAAATTCATTCTTTTTATTAGATTCATCCAATCTCACAATCAATTCCTCTTTTTCAAGATTAGCCAATTTTAACTCTTCCTTGAATTTCTTAGCAATTCTCATAGTTTTTAATAATTCCTTACGAAGAGTTTCACAGGCATCAAAAAGATCAACAGAAACAACAGTGTCCTTTTTATTCAAATCATCACAATCAAAAACAGTAAGACACTTAAAATTATCCATGATAACAGGGATCAAGGATCAACTCTTAGATCAAAGGATCTACAACAGAAGAGCTACCCGCTCTGATACCACTTGTCAGTTCGTTTAGACCCCTTAAACCCAACAGATTAACTTAGAGAATTAGCCAAGTGATTAACTTAGGTAATTTAATTAAATCTAGGTTAACACAAAATAAAGAAAAACAATAAAGCAGCGGAAATTAAATAACACAAAGATCTGATAACCCAGGAAACCACACCGGTAAAAACCTGGGGAGGATTTAGCCTAGCTATCCTCAAGGTAAATTGAATCCACTATGAAAGAATCGAAGTTTACATAACAAGACTTAGACCACTAACATCTTATTGCTACCCTAGTGTAGGAAACTTACTACCATGACCCCATGATAGCTCCGAGATCCACGGACTCCTTCTTTCTTGAATTCTTCAGCAAATCCACAAGCGCACCTGCTTGTATATCTTTGTGCTCTTTTGATTCTGCAACTGTATTGATTTATCAAGCTCTAGACATAAGTCTCGAGTTTTTAAACCCTAAGTGTATGTGAAGGTAAACACCTCTAGATCTCACAAAGAGATTCACAAACACAGCATTCAGAACTCTAAAAATGTGGCTAGGGTTTTCCCTTATATACTTAAGGCAAAACATAAAACCCTATACATTAAATGGACTAGGGCTGAGTTGGAATTTTCTGCAGAAAAACGATCTGCCCGATTTTCGATCGATCGAGTCTAATTTTCGATCGATCGAGTCTGGCAGAAAGTTTACAGTAATTCTGCAAAACAACTCGATTCCAATTTTACATTAAGACCCATACTTTGAGCAAGTCTAACACAAGACTAAACAATCTTTTGATCATGGTTTGCCAACATACAAATTGAAGTTCTAATACATTAGTTCCTAATTCTTAGAACCTAACAAACTCCCCCTTTGGCAATCCGTGACAAAACACAGACTTAACAAAAAGCTCAAAGTTTACACATTGAAATAGCCCATTACAAAATAAATAGCCACTTAGACAATTCAACCTAAACTACTATCTAACAGTTGCAAGGTAGACAGCAGCTCGACTGAAAACAACCTGTATATTCCTGTAACACTTAACAAACACATAAACGCATGTGTGGAAGAAAATAACAAGGAATATAAAATAAACTTCTTGATTTTACAAAACACAAAATAAAGACATATATCATGAAGACACATGTACCTTGTTTAGCTTTGATGCACTATTCTTTTTGCACTTTACTAGCTAAAGTTTTGTTGTGCATGTTGTGTGGGAAGATGCTATATTTGTTGATCACATGATCTTGATCTTGAAGTCTTATGTCTTTGATTGTTGGACTTGGTCTTATTGAGAAAGGCATAAATAACCATCTCACCACTGTTTATTAGCCAATCATGAATACCTTAGTGCATATCGTAAGATTTTGTGCTCGAGAAAGGGTAGCACATGCACAAAAAGAACATAAGGTGTAGCCTCTATTAAAATTGGTGTGTACATTATTGGGCTATAATAATTTCACAATTCATAAAATTGGTGTGTACATTATCCTGGCTTTTATTAAGTTTCTAATCAATTAAATTGAATAATGAGGCAAATCAAGAAACTTACATGATTGCAAGCTTTTATCCTAGGAGATGTGAGAGTTATAGGATGTAACTCTTTAAGTAAAAGTCTCTTTCAAATTCATGTGATGGATTTTGTAGAAATTGTGATTGATCTTTATGTGTATATCACCTCACATGTTTCTCAAGCTTATGCTAGTTGCACACACTACACAAGTTATTCTTTGCTAAACTGTGTACATGTTATTGTGTGTTCTTTGGTCTGACCAACCAAGTTTGAGAATTTCTGGAAATTGATGCAGAACATGTTTGCTTGTTTGAGTTTTTTTTTTGGGGTATTGAAAGAAAATTTTGCTTTGAGAAATATGGGTTGAATTCATGTGTTTTTGGAAAACATCTCATCTCATACTCATGCATTTTTCTCATAAAATCTGATGCTTTGAGAAGTGACTGCACTGAAATTGGTGTGTTTTTCAAAAAATTAATTTTTCCAGAATTTCGATCGATCGAAATTGATTTTTGACCGATCGAAAATGTTTTAAAATCAATGGAAAAGTTTCTGGTTGACTCGATCGATCCAAGCTGAATTTGGATCAATCGAAGTTGTTTTCGACCGATCGAATGTAATTTTCGATCGATCGAAACTCGGGATGATTGTTTTTAAAATGGAGTTTTCCACGTGATTTCTTTACTTTTTCAAAAACTTTTCAAACTCTTTTTGTCTCCTACCAACCGGTCAAAGCCATTTTTGCTGGATTTGTCGTTTTCTTCCGATCTTTTTGCTTAATCTCTCTCTCCCAAGGCCGGTAAGACCTTTTTGCCCCTCCCTTTGCATTTATTTTCAAGTTTCATGCATTTTTTGGGTTATTTTCGGAATTTTTATTTTGGGAAATTTGGAATTGATTTTGAGTGTTTCTTTCTCAAATTTTTCATGGGTTTTTGCGGGGACACTACACACAAGCACTACAAGTGGTTTAATTTGATTATTTTTGTGATTTGTGGAAAATTGGAAATTCTAGGGCTTGAAATTGAGAAAATTGGGGTTTTTGATCAATTTGATTGAAATTGATAAAATTGGCGTGTTGGATTGATAAATTTGATCATTATATTGTGTCAATTAACTGTTGTGTTGATCAATTTATCAATTTGTTGTGTTTTGAAAATTTAGGGTTTTTCAAATTGGGTATTTTTTGATACATATTACATGCTCAAGCCAATTTTGTAAATTTGGATCATAATTGAACTTGTTACTACATTAGTACATGCATCATTTTGTGTTCATGCTCATGCATCATATAGATTTGCTATTTTCTATATTTTATGCTGTGCTAACTTGCAGTCTGCCCTTGGTTTTTGGTTTTTGCTCTTCTCTTGCTATGTTTTTTTTCTTTCCTTAGCACCATGCCTAGGAAAACTAGAACCCGTAGAACTTCTGACCCTTCACCTTCTTTCGATAGTGATCGGTTTCCTAGTGCCCAGAACCAAGAGACCTATGAGACCCTTAATCTTAGGCGTCAAATTTGGGGTGAGCGTAGGGTCATCTTAGATGAGGTTGATCCTGAGGTGAGACGGAACTTTGAGCGTCGGGGTTGGTTACCTCTACTTGATTTTGAGCATCCTCCTCCTGCTTCTTCGATTAGAGAGTTCTATTCGAACCTCTCTATCCATGTCTACGATAACGACACCTTGGTAAAGGTGTGGTTACGTGGTGTGGAGTATCGCATTACCCCTCGGGTTGTGTCTGATGCTCTTGGGGTGCCCATTGTTGACCATCCCGTTTTTCCTTATGAGGAGTCTCCACCTCTTGATGACATGCTGTCATACATCACTGGGTCTTCTATCCAGTGGGGTTCTAATCCTCGGATCACTTCTGCTGAGCTTTCCGAGCTTCACTATCTTTTCTTTAGGATAGCGTGTCATTCTTTGTGGCCTATTTCTCATGTCCACACCATCCCTCTTGAGCGATGTGTGTTTTTGTACGCGCTTGTTACTAATGCTCCTATCAGTTTTCCTCATTTGTTCCTTCGTTCTTTGAACGAGGTTCATCGGTCTAGCTCTACAGCTCATGCTTTATTCTTTCCGATTTTCATTCATAGGATTCTCCTTCATCTTGGTCTAGATGATTTTCCTATTTCTGAGCCTGTACATATTATTGCTCCTATAGGTGCTACCTTTTTGAGGCAAAGGGCTGCTCAACTTCGGGCTAGCTCTAAGCGTCCTAGGGTAGAGCCTTCCAGTGTCACTCCACCCCCTTCATCTTCTACAGATACTCCTGCAGCTGGGACGTCTTCTGATCCTGCTGTTGCTGCTGCTGCTGATGTTCCTCCACCGTTTGATGAGGTTTCTGACCTTCGTCGGACTCTTGATACTGTCGTGACCATTCAGGCGGCTCATGGTCAGCTTTTGGTGGACATCCTTGATGAGCTACGTGCATTGCGAGCGGATTTGGCGAGCTCTCGTCGATCTCCTCCACCTCCTTTTGATGATGAGTGAGTGCCCTTTGACAATTTGTCACAAAAAGGGGGAGTGCATTCTAGTGTGTAGTTCTTTTGTATCTAGGAGATTTTTGTGGAGATTTTTGTTTTAGGGGGAGTTTTGAGCTTTTGTAGTTTTTGTGATACCTTGGAGCTTGTGGAGTTATTAGATTGTATCTAGGCGCTTCACCTTGTATTTACATTTTTTTTTTTTTTTGGCTCTTGATTAAGTGATATATTATGTGATACATTGGTTACTGATATGTTTCTTGTTTCACTATACTTCATTGCTTATTGATTTATATTTATGATGTTATTCATGATATATGTCTTTATTTTGTGTTATGTGAAATCAAGAAATTTTTTTTTATATTCCTTTTTTTTCTTCCACACATGCGTTTATGTGTTTGTTAAGTGTTACAGGAATATACAGGTTGTTTTCAGTCGAGCTGCTGTCTACTTTGCAACTGTTAGATAGTAGTTTAGGTTGAATTGTTTAAGTGGCTATTTATTTTGTAATGGGCTATTTCAATTTGTAAACTTTGAGCTTTTTGTTAAGTCTATGTTTTGTCACGGATTGCCAAAGGGGGAGTTTGTTAAGTTCTAAGAATTAGGAACTAATGTATTAGAACTTCAATTTGTAATGTTGGCAAACCATGATCAAAACAATGTTTAGTCTTGTGTTAGACTTTGCTCAAAGTATGGGATTTTATGTAAAGTTGGAATCGAGTTTACTGCAGAAGTAACTGTTCACTTTCTACCTGACTCGATCGATCGAGAATTAGACTCGATCGATCGAAAATCGGGTAGATCGTTTTTTTGCAGAAAATTCCAACTCAGCCCTAGTCCATTTAATGTATAGGGTTTTATGTTTTGCCCTAAGTATATAAGGGAAAACCCTAGCCACGTTTTTAGAGTTCTGAATGCTGTGTTTGTGAATCTCATTGTGAGATCTAGAGGTGTTTAACTTCACATACACTTAGGGTTTACAAACTTGAGATTCATGTCAAGAGTTGTGTAAATCAATACAGTTGCAGAATCAAAAGAGCATAAAGATATACAAGCAGGTGCGCTTGTGATTTGCTGAAGAATTCAAGGAAAGAAGGAGTCCGTGGATCTCGGAGCTATCATGGGGTCGTGGTAGTAAGTTTCCTACACTTGGGTAGCAATAGGATGTTAGTGGTCTAAGTCTTATTGTGTAAACTTCAATTCTTTCATAGTGGATTCAGTTTACCTTGAGGATAGCTAGGTTAAATCCTCCCCAGGTTTTTACCGGTGTGGTTTCCTAGGTCATCAGATCTTTGTGTTCTTTAATTTCCGCTGCTTTGTTGTTTTTGTTTATTTTGTGTTAACCTAGATTTAATTAAATTACCTAAGTTAATCACTTGGCTAATTCTCTAGGTTAATCTGTTGTGTTTAAGGGGTCTAAACGAACTTACAAGATCCTACAAGTTCATCAACAGGGATGGAGTCCACATCCTTGCTCTTAGTGATGGCAGTCACTTTGGGTCTAAAATCCTCAGTCAAAGATCTAAGAATCTTCCTAACAATTTTAGGTTGATCATAGATTTCACCCAAATTATAAGCAAAATTAACAATATCACTCAATTTAGCATAGAATTCATCAAAAGATTCATCATCATTCATTCTAATGCTTTCAAATCTAGAGGTTAATTGCTGCAACTTATTAATCTTAACTGCCTTCGTGCCTTCATGCACAGTCTGGAGGATTTTCAAAGCAGTATGAGCAACCTCAACATTAGAGATTCTCTTAAATTCCTCCATGGAAACAGCATTAAAAATAGCATTCATAGCTTTGCTATTGAAAGCGGCTGCCTCCTTTTGAGAAGTTTGCCACTCACTCACAGGAGTAGTGGGCTTCTCCCATCCGTACTCAACGGAATTCCAAACTCTCTCATCAATGGATTTCAGGAATGCTTTCATCCTTACTTTCTAGTAAGCATAGTTGTTTCCATCAAAGTGAGGTGGAACAACAAGAGAGTGTTCGTGTTCCATGACAACAGGGGTCAAGGATCAGCTCAAAAGATCAAAGGATCAAACACAAAAGCTACCCGCTCTGATACCACTTGTCAGTTCGTTTAGACCCCTTAAACACAACAGATTAACCTAGAGAATTAGCCAAGTGATTAACTTAGGTAATTTAATCAAATCTAGGTTAACAAAAATAAACAAAAACGGTAAAGCAGGGGAAATAAAATAACACAAAGATCTGATGACCCAGGAAAACCAAACCGGTAAAAAACCTGGGGAGGATTTAACCTAGTTATCCTCAAGGTAAACTGAATCCACTATGAAAGAATCGAAGTTTACACAATAAGACTTAGACCACTAACATCCTATTGCTACCCAAGTGTAGGAAACTTACTACCACGACCCCATGATAGCTCCGAGATCCACGGACTCCTTCTTTCTTGAATTCTTCAGCAATCCACAAGCGCACCTGCTTGTATTTCTTTAAGCTCTTTTGATTCTGCAACTGTATTGATTTACACAACTCTTGACATGAATCTCAAGTTTGTAAACCCTAAGTGTATGTGAAGGTAAACACCTCTAGATCTCACAATGAGATTCACAAACACAGCAAAACAGAACTCTGATAAACAGAACACTGAGAAACAGAACTCTAAAAACGTGGCTAGGGTTTTCCCTTATATACTTAGGGCAAAACATAAAACCCTATACATTAAATGGACTAGGGTTGAGTTAGAATTTTCTGCAGAAAAACGATCTGCCCGATTTTCGATCGATCGAGTCTAATTCTCGATCGATCGAGTCAGGCAGAAAGTTAACAGTTACTTCTGCAGTAAACTCGATTCCAACTTTACATAAACGCCATACTTTGAGCAAGTCTAACATAAGACTAAACATTGTTTTGATCATGGTTTGCCAACATACAAATTGAAGTTCTAATACATTAGTTCCTAATTCTTAGAACCTAACAAAAACCCTTAATCTAAAGGGGAAAATATAATCAATCGAACCTCCATTTTGAGAGACAATAACACGACTACACCCATTCACGTGAGTTTGGCCCAACACCTATAAAACGGGCTGGGGGCGCGGTCTCTCACAAGAACTAGGTAGGGTTCCCAAGGACCATAGATGTCTATAGGATCTTGCTTAGTTTTATAAGTTTAAGTTTTTATTTTTTCTCTTTAAAAAAAAAAAAAACTAATTTACAACTCCTGTTATTTCCATTGGCAGACGAATACCACACTACCCCGTCCAAGCATTTGGTAAACTTTACAGACCTAAACCGGATCCTCAAGTCAGAGATTTTTCTGTACAAGAACGGTCAACTCCAAGTTACACACATCATCCTCGAGAATAAGCCCTCTACCAAACGCTTCTAAAGCACAAAGAACGTTATTAAAGCCTAAGACTCTCGGTTGGCTTTAATAAACGTAGCTACCCCAAGCTTCCTACTAGCTGAACCTCCTTTAGCTGGAATTTAGGACGCTCAACTCCCAGCCCCACTCATAGCCAAACTCTTCTACTCTCAAGAACCTCATATTCCCTCAGACGACGAAGCTAAGGAGCCCATACCAGAACCTATCCAGCAGGAAGTGGCAGATAAGGACTTCGAGGTCTTTTAATAGCAAGAGGACCCCGAGGACGACCTAGTACCTCTCACCATACTCTGCGCCTCGCCCAAGTCAGCATCAACCAAGAGGGGACCAATATTCCAGAAGGAGTGGGATTCGAGGAAAAGACCTCGGATCTCCTTGCCTTGCTCACGGCCCATGCTGGATCTTCTCCAACTGAGGCGGTGGTACCCCAACCACCCACTCTTGCTCCAACGCGCGCATCTTCTGTTGATGCCGCTGATAAGAAGAGAAAAAAGGTCTAGGGAGGCCAAGGCACTGAAGGTGCCTAGGAAGGAGAAGTCACCCATTCCTCGCACCAGCCCCCAACCAAGGAGGCCCGAACAACTAGGGGCCAACAGAAGAAAAATACTTCTTCAGGGACCACAGAAGAAACTGGGGGAGACCAGCCAACCAAGCCTTCTGTCTATAGACCCCTGTTCACGCTAAGCTCTGGAAATCCTGTGTTGGACGATGCCAACCTAAGGGACCACCAGAATGGCAGTTCAGGCCTGGTGGTAGAATGCCTAGAAAAGGCTCTTTGCTTGCCTGAGGATATGCAAAAGCTCAGGTCCTTCAGAAAGCGTGAAGTCATCCTTGCCCTGAAACAAGACTTAGCAAAGTTATAAGATTATCCTTCGTAGCTTATAAGTTAAACCATACATGCACTAACTGATTCCAATCTTACAGTTTCTCTAAGTTGCCTTCATGGCTGAGGAGCGCGTGGACCATTCGTTGGACTAGGCTAGACAAGCTGACAGCAGCTAAGAAAGCCCACGAGGAGGTGGCAAAAAGCTCAAGGAGTCTCTGGCCCAACTGACCGAGGCTGAGAAGGCCTGGTAAAATGCTGAAGTTGCCCTATCCAGTTATGAAAAACAAGCTGCAGAGTGCCTAAAGGCCCAAAAGATGGCTGAGAATAAATTGGCACTAAACATGGTAGATCTAAAGCAATTGCATAAGCAGTTAGAAGCCAAGGATGCCAAGAAGGCTAAGGCCGAGCAATCGGCCTATGATGCGGGTATGACTAAGACGGCTGAAAGTCTTACTGCCCAACACAGGGATGTTGCCCGGGCCTTCTGCTTGGTAGTGTAGGGTCAAGCTTTAACTACAGCTGGGGTCAGCGCTAAGTCAGAGCTTAGGGCTCCTAATAGGGTATAGCCCTTCACAGCCTTCCTTGGACCCTAGCTCCGCCCCTACCTCCTCTTCAGCCCAACTTGCCTCTACTCTGTCTGCTACTCCAACTAAAGACAAAGAGAAAGAATAGCCCACTCCAACCGAAGTGGTGGATGTGGAGACGGAGGAAGCAACAGAAATGGCCCAACTGAAGAGGAAAAAGAAAAAGAAGGAGCAGGAAAAAAAGGGACGAAAAGAAAAAGAAACCTCTGCATCGCTCAACCCTAGATTAAGAAACAGATAGTCAATTTTGTAATTAGGCTCAAATATAGTTGGTGCCTTCTTTTTCTTTCCATTGTATTCAATTCTTAGACTTTAATGAAAAAAGTTAAACTTCATTTTATGCTTTTTCAACTGTTTAAGTTGTGCTAGTTAGTTTACATTTTACGTTATTTTCTTTTCCTTATAACAATTTCAACATATTAACTAGTAATTTACTTATGAAACACTTCTTATCCCTCTATTCACTCTGAAACGACTTATAAGACAATTACTAGACTAACTCATAGAACTGAATAAAAATACCAATCAACACTTACCTTAAGTTGGACTTGGAGTCCCAAAGCAAACCAATTGGCACTGATCTAGCAATCCGAGGAGGCGCTCAAGCCCCTCAACCTTACCTTATACTTAGGCAACTTCATGCGTGACCTGAGGAGCCATATCAAACCTAGGTGTTGGCCAACACATAGAAGCTTTTTCTATAACAGTTAATTTATCCAAGGCTTGCGACCCGAGGAGTCGAACAAGGCCAAGGTTCTGTTTAACACTTAGAATTTTTTTCATACAATGTTAATTTACCCAAGGCTTGTGACCCGAGGAGTCGAACAAGGCTGAGGTTCTGTTTAACACTTAGAACTTTTCTATGCAAGGTTAATTTATCCAAGGCTTGTGACCCAAGGAGTCAAACAAGGCTGAGGTTTTGTTTAACACTTAGAACTTTTCCATACATAATGATTACCTCAACAAATGCATCCATAATGAAGTGCCAATAAACCAAACATGAATAACAAAAAAGTTCATAACATTAATAATAATAACGCTGTAAATTATTTACATTCCATGGACGTGGAACTACATTTTCATTTTAGTCTTCTAAGTAATAAGCCCCAATGCTAGCATGAAGGTTATCCTATATAGCCCTTCCCAGTTGGGGCCCAGCTTTTCCCAAGCAAGGTTCTTTGTTGTCCCCACCACTTTTCTCAAAACCAAATCTCCTAGAGCTAATGGCCTCTACTTCACCTTCTTATCATACCCTTGCTTAAGTCTTTGCTGGTAATGTGCCATTTTTACTACAGCCACCTCTCTCCTTTCCTCGGCCATATCTAGGCAGTCCAAGAGTAAGCTATTATTTTCCTCAACACTGAACCGATCAGTTCTTAAGGTTGGGAACCCTGACCAAGAGGAATTACTGCTTTTGCTCCATAAGTCATTGAAAAAGGAGTTCCCCTATTGATCTTCGGGTAATACGATAAGTGCACAATACATGGGGCAATTCATCCACCCATTTCCCTTTAGCATCGTCAAATCTTTTCTTCAGCCCAGACACTATAACCTTGTTAGTGGCCTCGTCTTGACCATTCCCTTAAGGATAAACAGGTGTAGAATACTTGTTCCTAATCCCCAACTCCCCACAATATCTTCGAAAGGCTTTACTATCAAACTGAAGACCATTATCCGAGATCAGTGTGTATAGGACTCCAAATCTTGTGACAATATTCTTCTAGATAAACCTCTTAGCATCCACATCCCTGATATTAACAAGTGGCTCAACTTTTACAAACTTGGTAAAATAGATCATCCCAACAAGGAGCCACCTTTGGTTCTCTATAGCTTGGGGAAATGGTTCTACTATATCCAAGCCCTACTGAGCAAATGGCCAAGAGCTGGAAAGTAGATTTAGGACTCCCCTGGTTGATGAATATTTGGGGCATATCTTTGACATTGGTCACACTTCTTCACATAATCCTAGGAGATTTTCTGCATGCTCGGCCACCAATATCTCTATGTGAGGGCTCTATGAGCCAAAGACCTCCCACCTGTGTGACTCCCACATATGCCCTTATGTAATTCTTCCAACAAGGGCTTTACCGCTTTAGGATGCACACACAATAAATATGGTCCTGAATAAGAGCGTTTGTACAACTTTTGTTTTTTAGATAGCCAATAATAAGGAGTACTCCTATGCACCTTCTCTGCCTCCCCCTTGTCCTCTGGCAATAATCCCTACTTCAAAAAAGTTACTATGGGATCCATCTAGCTTGGCCCCTATGTACCCCGACCAAGGGTGCCCTTGTAAGACTAAAGCTATCCATATCTTCAACAATAACAACCCGAGGAAGATTTGACCTTAGAGAAGTGGCCAGCATTGCCAAAGAATCTGCATGGGAGTTTTGTCCTCTAGGGATTTGCTATAAAACAAAGCTCCTAAATTAGGCCCGAGCCTATTTTACTTTAGCAAGATACACTTGCATCCTCTCACCTCAAGCTTCAAACTCTCCATTGACCTGGTTCACCACCAATCGAGAATCTGAATACAACTCCACCACTTCTCCTCCTAGCTGATTGACCATAGCTACTCCAGCTAACAAGGCTTCATATTCAGCCTCGTTGTTGGTAGCTAGGAAATCCAACTACAATGATTTCTCCATTACCAACTTTTCGGGAGTGATCAACACAATCCCTATCCCTGCTTCTTTTCGGTTAGCTGCTCCGTCAGTGTAAACTTCCCAAGGGAGAATAACCATGGCTGAGGTGGTCATAATACCTAATGCTTTCTCTTCCTTACTCATTGTGCCTTCGGTGAATTCTGCCACAAAGTCTGCTAGGACCTACCCTTTTATAGTAGTCTGAGGCATATACTTGACATCATAGGCACCCAGCATGGTTCCCCACTTAGCAATTCTGCTCATATAGTTTGATTTTCTCAAAAGAGCTTGCAAAGAAAGCTAGGTGAGCACCACCACAGTGTGAGCTTGAAAATAATGAGGAAGTTTCCTAATGGCATGCACAATGGCCAATATTGCCTTCTCTAGGGGTAAATAACGTGTCTCAGCCTCCTGCAAGGACTTATTGACAGTAGACAGGCCTTTGGACCCTATCCTCAAATTTGACCAAGACCAAACTAACAGCATAATTTGTAATTGCCAAGTACGCATATAGCACTTCCTCCTTCTCGAGCCTGGAGAGGATTGGAGGGCTTGATAAATACTACTTAAGCTCCTCGAAAGCTGCTACACACTCCTCGGTCTAACGAAAGTCTTTCCACTTGTGAAGAAGCTGAAAAAAAGGACAACACATGTTTGTAGACCAAGAAATGAACTGATTCAAAGCCGCTACCATCCTAGTCAATTTCTGCACCTTTTTGGGGTTCCAAGGAAGGTGCAAACTGTTAATAGCCTTAATCTGATTGGGGTTGACATAAATCCCTTGGTGCATTATCATGTAGCCTAGAAACTTTCCCGAGCTAACCCCAAAAGAACACTTGGATGCGTTTAGGCGTAGTTTATGTTCTCTCCATACTGAGAATACTTCCCCCAAATCTGCCAAATGCTCTTCTACCTATCTGCTCTTTATCACCATGTCATCAATGTAGGCCTCTATATTTCTCCCAATCTCTGACTCAAACATCCAGACTCCCAACCTGCATTCTTAAGGCCAAAAGGCATCACCCGATAGTGGTAATTCCCATTAGGAGCACAAAAAAACTGTCTTTTCTTGATCAGACAATGATAAGGGTATTTGATGGTACCCTTGGAAGGCATCCAAAAAACTCATCCGAGGATGCCCCACTATTGCATCCACCAACTGATCAATCCTAGGGATGGGAAAGGAGTCCTTCGGGCAAACCTTATTTAATTCAGTGAAATCCACACACATACACGCCACTTCCCATTTTTCTTCTTTACTACCACAGTGTTAGCCAACCACTCGGGGTAGAAGATCTCCTTAATTGCTCCAACTTGTTTACTTCTACCCTTACTTCCTCGGCATGCTCCTTGGATGAGCGCCAAGGAGGTTGCTTACGTGGTGTAGCATTGGGATTATATTCAATTGATGACATATAAACCCAGGATCAATCCCTGGTACATCATAAGTGTTCCAAGCAAACACATCAATGTTAACTTCTAAAAACTTCACCAATTCTGCTTTTTCCAATGGTGGCAACTGTGATCCCACTTGAAAATATCATTCCTTATCCTGCCTTATTACCAACTTCTCCAGCTCCTTGGAAAACTCTCCACATGCCTTGGCTTGCTACCCCCTACAGGGCCCTTTAGTTGCTATAGGACTTGATCCTTTTGCTACTACAATAGGATACATAGGATGCTGTGTAACTGCTGACACCAAACATTACCTAGCCATAGCTTGGCTACCAACTAGCTCTTTTACTCTTCCTTGAGTGGGATACTTGACTTTCAGATGTAAGGTTGAAGACACCGCACCCATAGCATGAAGCCAGGGTCTGGCCAAGATAGCTGTATTGGGGGAATAGGCTTTTACAATGAAGAAGTTGACATACAGCTCCTCATCCCTAGCTTGTATGGGTAATATTATCATTTCCTAGGGGATCACCATCCTCCCGTCAAAACCCTCTACGGGTGAATCATACCTCTCTAAGTCTTCGGGTTTTAAATTTAACCCCTTATACAAATCAAGGTACATGATCTCTGCTCCGCTTCCCTGATCAACTAGTACCCTCTTTACGTCATATCCATCAATCCTAATGGTAACCACTAAAGCATCATCATGTGGCTGAAATGTTCCCTCCTTATCCTTTTCAGAAAAACCCATGGTAGGGGTGACCATCACCCTAGCTCTTTTAGGAGCTTAATCTCTCGCCTCTAAGTCAAGGCCTCTACCCACGGTAATGACCCTGGAACTCGCCTCAACATCACTCCCTGGCTTGGCAAAGATCACGTTAATAGTGCCCAATGCTGGCCGAGGAACACCATCCCTATGAAACTCAGCTCCCAAGTGCCAAAACTGCCCCCTAGGCTGATGTAAGAACTGATTGAGCTTCCCTGCCTTCACCAATTGGTTCAAGTGATCACACGGGGTCCTGCAATCCTCTTTAGTATGTCTTTTGTCCTGATGGCAATGGCAATAGAAGTTTTGGTTTCTTCTAGATGAGTCCCCACCCATCTTATTGGGCCACTTGAAATAGGGCTCGTTCTTTATTTTCTCTAGTATTTGATACACTGGCTCTTTAAACAAGGAATTGACCAATTAAGCCTCCGTGGATGATGTTTGATTAAAGAAATCCTTTCTGGAGCGATTACCTTGATATCCTCCTCCCCGAGGATCCCTCTTCTCTAGGAACATTTTAGCCTTGCCTTTTCCCTAGATTTGGTCCTCCTCAACCCGCTTATACTTATCTATGCGATCTATAAGCTGGCGCATTTTCAAAGCAGACTTCATCGTTAATGACTTCCACAGTTCGTGCTGGGCAGGGAGCCCAACCTTAAAGGTTCTCACTGCCACATCCTCAAAGTTCCCATCTATCTCATTATACATTTCTCAAAACCTATCCAAGTAAGTCTTGAGGGTCTCTCCTTCCCTCATCACCATAGACCACAAAGAATCTACTAGCTTGGGGACTCTACTACACATTATGAATCTAGCCCCGAAATGCCCTTATCATCTCCTCAAAGGACCTTATTGACCTCTTCTCCAAGATATCAAACCAACGCATAGCTACCGGCTCAAGGCTGGAGGGGAAAACTTTGCACATAAGAGCTTCATTACCAGAATGAACTGTCATCTTCTGATTAAAATGGCTGACGTGCTCCACGAGATCAGTCCTCCCATTGTAAATGGTGAACGTTGGCTGAGAAAATCGATGAGGGAGCTTGGCCTTGTTAATTCTCCTGACAAAAGGCGACTTAGAAATTTGCTATAGGGCCTTACTCATTGCATCATTTCCCATGCCATGGTGGGAAGACCCTTTCTCACGCTTGTTACTGCTTTTCTCCAACTTGTCTTGGCGTGAAGAAGCTGAATAGGACTCACTAGATGGAGTTCTACACCTATGACGATATGAGCGATCCCTGCTTTCCCCTAAACCATCACTTAATGAGGGAGATGGACTCCTTCTATCACGCTCCCTGTGCCTTAACTTCCTATGCAAGTGATTTATTTCCAACTGCAACTTACGCGTCTCCTGATCGTGTGAAACATGACTCTTAGTCCTTGAGTGACTCTGCTCGATACGATCGGTGTGGTAAGACTCCACCACAACGCTTGGGGTACTTTGCCTATCTATCCTTCGCTCCAAGTTAACAAACTAGTTCTCCCTTTGTGAGCCAACTGATTTTTCCCTATCCTAGACTACGTTAGCCATAGCTACTCAGGACAAATCCATAGCACCTTGATGTTTCCCACAGACGACGCCAATTGTAAGGATTAAAAAAACTGGTAGCCCAAGCCCACTTAGAATAGTGAATTTGTACAGGTTAACTTAGGCCCAAATCAATAAATTTGTAAGAGAGGGAATTAAACAACAAGTAAGGGCCTTGCCCGAGGATGAAAATAAGGAAGAGAGACTTTATATTATTGAATATGTGCAAAAACGTCTTAATACAAGCTTGCCTAAGGAGGCTAATGATACACAGTAAAAGACATTGTTCACTCTCTTATCTCAATGTTCTTCTTGCTCCTTTTTCTACTTTTTATACTTATGTCTGGATCCATCTCCCTGAAAACCATCTTTTTCTGATATATTCCCCCTTCCTTCACATCTTGACCTCCCATCTTTACCTACCTAATTTCTCCTAGTGACACTTGTCCCTTTAAACATCTGAAGAAGGTGGTAGAAGAGGTTTGCTTAGCTGTGAATTACACTGTTCAAGTCACTTCATCATCAATGCAGCTGATAAAGCTGTTGCCCACCATTTAATGTGGAGGCAACAACCTACTTGCTACTAGAAACTTCCCCTCACCTTTATGACTCTCTCTCTCTCTCTCTCTCTCCAGCCAATCCTCCCTTCCTGAAGCTCCTAAGAATCTTTAGTATCTCTACCTCCCCTCCTCGGGCGTATGATTCCCCAAAATCAACACTACAACCCAACAATCCCTTTTTTGGTCCTCAGGCCCCCACATAACCTATTAAAATTACTTTCTCCATAGAAATTTCAAAGTTTTCCACTCAAATGAATTATTAGCAAAACTATTTTAAAAAAAAAGGGAATTTCTATTAAAAATTTAATGAGATTTAATTATGAATTTGAATTTGACATTGTTTTTGATTAAAACTAATTAATGTGTCATATGATACCTGTTTATGCTATTGTTACATTTTGAAATTTCAAAATCGTTGACAATGGAGACAACTTAGGTTCAAAACTTTGCATTTAGTTTCTTAAAAGGAAAAGTCATTTTTATTTTTCTTTTTCTTTTTTCATTGTTATTCATAAATATCTCTATGGGTATCTATATTTGAACAATCTGTTGTATATATAGGTATATACAAAGATAGGTTATAATAATGTTGTTTGAGTTTGGAGAATATTGTTTCATAAAGTTGTTAAAGTGAAAAATCAAGTTCTGAAATTTTCTAAGTGAAAATTCGAAATTAAGCATTTTCGATCGGTCCAAGCTTTGGCTTGATCGATCAAAATGGTAAAGAAAAAAAATCCTGGAGTCTTTAGATGTCTCAATCGTTGCTCAATTCTTGTTCAATCGATCGAAAAGAGCCCTTAATCGATCGAAAGTAATTTTCAACCGATCAAAAATCGTGAAACTAGATTTTTTGCAAAATTTTTTGGTGACTGTTCAGAAAAGTTGAAGAGGTTTCAAGCCTTGTTAACGGTTTTTTGAAACATTTTAACTCTCCACACCTGGCTTTTGATGAAACATAACCCTATAGGTATAAATAGAGGCTTATGTTCACTTGAAAATAGTACGTTAGAGAGAAACACAAGAAATCCTATGGTCATTCTCCAGAATTACTATCTGTAGAACCCAACATCTTGGTTGTATCCTGGGGACAAATTAGCAATAACTCTTTTGCAACAATAGTGTGGGGGCAAATATTATTTAAGGAAAACGATATAGTACCTCCAAGTTATCTATTTTCTGTTTGTCTTTTGTGTTAACCTTATTCTTCCATTATTACTTTGTGTAATATCCCCAACACTATCAAGTTAGAATAGTAGGAGATAGTGTCGATCCTCCAAAATGAAGTTTGATAATCAAGACCAAGAGGATTGGTAACTCTATGGGAGTCTAGAGGTTGTGAAACATCGAGAAATTAAATCAGAAGATAGCTGGTATCGAATGAAATGGATTAGTAATATTTTAGAGTGCAGCTCTATTAAGTGTGAAACTTTTAATACTGCCGACAAACATATTCAAATAGATGTGTATTATAAAGCAAAAGGAGAGGATCATACGTACCGGACAGACAGTATTGGCTTAGACTAGTTGAAGAAGTTACAACTCCCACTCGTAACTCATTCTGTTGGAGTTGCAAGTTTGAAGGTAAGGATAAAATCTAATGCCAGAGTTTGATTTTTGTGGAATACAAAAAATTTGGCTAGAGTGGATAAAAATATATGTTAGAAGGACACAGATTTATGCGGAAATGCAAAACTTTAGCCCCACCTATAGATAATGAAAATGTAGAATAGATTTTCTTTTGCACACAAGAGTGAAAACCACATCACATGAGCGTAAATAAGAATGACCAGAGAGAAGAGTTTTGGCTTATAAGAAAGCCATTTTCACAATGAACAGATTGCTAATTCTGCTATTTGCTAAAACGAGTTCTGTACAGTGACTTTTTGTCAATTTGATAAATCAATTGAAAATTTATGTGGAAGGAATTGAAATTAGAATTGCTAAAACGAGTTCTGTACAGTCCTAATTTTTTTTTTAACTTTAACTTAGCAGTTAACAATTATGTTTGATTCATCGTTTGTAAAACTAGTATTGGTTCAAATCAAATATTTTGGATCAGATAATTTCCACCATGTTGGAACTCTCCAATAATTTTTATATTTTTTCTAGATGTGATTAGGCTCAAAAGAATATGCTTTATTATTTTTTTGGATCATTTAAATACACCATGTTAAGTCTTGGTTGAATTAATAATTATAAGCCTAATTATTGTTTCTCAAATAAACTATATATTATATAAGTTTTTAAAAAACCGTTTTTCAACAAAAATTATGCATCTAAATGAATATATTTTTAGTAGGATTTTGTAAGTTCGTTTAGACCCCTGTAAAACTAGATTGTTTAAACTAATTAGGCTCAAAAGAATATGCTTTATTATTTTTTTGGATCATTTAAATACACCATGTTAAGTCTTGGTTGAATTAATAATTATAAGCCTAATTATTGTTTCTCAAATAAACTATATATTATATAAGTTTTTAAAAAACCGTTTTTCAACAAAAATTATGCATCTAAATGAATATATTTTTAATAGGATTTTGTAAGTTTGTTTAGACCCCTGTAAAACTAGATTGTTTAAACTAATTAATTAACCAAGCGAATACTTAGGTAATTTAAACAAATCTAGGTTAACACAAATATATCAAATCATGTAAAAGTGCGGAATAATAAAGAACACATGATATGATGACCCAGGAAAACCAAACCGGTAAAAAACCTGGGGAGGATTTAACCTAGCTATCCTCAAGGTAAAACGAATTCACTATGAAAGAATCGAAGTTTACACAATAAGACTTAGACCACTAACATCCTATTGCTACCAGCCTGTAGGAAACTTACTACCACGACCACGCGACAGCTCCGAGATCCACGGACTCCTTCTTTCTTTGAATTCTTCAGCAATTCACAAGCGCACCTGCTTGTATATCTTGAAGCTCTTTTGATTCTGTAACTGTATGATTTACCAACCTCTTGACATGAATCTTGAGTTTGGAAACCCTAAGTGTATGTGAAGGTAAACACCTCTAGATCTAACAAATAGATTCACAAACACAGCATTCAGAACTCTAAAAAAGTGGCTAGGGTTTTCCCTTATATACCTAGGGCAAAACATAAAACCCTATACATTAAATGGGCTAGGGCTGAGTTGGAAAAATTTTGCAGAAAAACGTTCTGCACGATTTTCGATTGGTCGAGTCTAATTCTCGATCGATCGAGTCAGGCAGAAAGTGCACAGTAATTCTGCAGTCAACTCGATTCCAACTTTACATAAAAAGTCATACTTTGAGCAAGTCTAACACACAACTTAAAGAATGTTTTGATCATGGTTTGCCAACATTACAAATTGAAGTTCTAATACATTAGTTCCTAATTCTTAGAACCTAACAAACTCCCCCTTTGGCAATCCGTGACAAAACACAGACTTAACAAAAAGCTCAAAGTTTTCAAATTGAAACAGCCCATTACAAAATTAAAAAGCCACTGAACAATTCAACCTAACTACTATCTAACAGTTGCAAAGTAGATAACAGCACGACTGAATCAACCTGTATATTCCTGTAACACTTAACAAACACATAAACGCATGTGTGGAAAATACAAGGAATATAAAAAAGAACTTCTTGATTTAACATGTCACAAAATAAAGACATATATCATGAATAACATCATAAATATAAATCAATAAGCAAAGTAGCATAGTGAAACAAGAAACAAATACATAAAAATGTATCTAAAAAAAAATATCTTCCTAACAAGAGCCAAAAAAATGTAAATACAAAGTGAAGCACCTAGATACAATCTAATAACTCCACAAGCTCAAAGTGTCACAGTAAGGTACAAAACTCAAAACTCCCCCTAAGACAAAAATCTCCTCTACAAGACATGATAGAATGTACTCCCCCTTTTTGTGACGAATTGCCAAAGGGCACTCACTCATCATCAAAAGGAGGTGGCGGAGGAGAACGACGAAAACTCGCCAAATCCGCTCTCAAAGCCCGAAGCTCATCAAGGACATCCACCAGAAGTTGACCATAAGCCGCCTGAACGGTCATGACAGTGCCTAGAGTCCGACGAATATTAGAAACATCTGAAGGAGAAGGTGGAGGAGCATTAACAGCAGCAGCAGCAGGATCAGCAGACGTCTCAGCTGCAGGAGCATCTGTAGAAGAAGAAGGGGGTGGAGTGACACCGGAAGGCTCTACCTTAGGATGCTTAGAGCTGGCTCAAAGTTGAGCAGCCCTTTGCCTCAAAAAGGTAGCACCTATAGGAGCAATAACGTGTACAGGCTTAGAAGCAGGAAAATCACCTAAACCTAAATGAAGGAGAATCCTATGAATAAAAACAGGAAAGAATAAAGCATGAGTCGTAGAACTAGACCGATGTACCTCGTTCAAAGAACGAAGGAACAAATGAGGAAAACTGATAGGGGCATCAGTAACAAGTGCATACAAAAACACATATTGCTCAAGAGGGATGGTGTGGAGATGAGAAATGGGCCACAAGGAATGACACGCTATCCTAAAGAAAAGGTAATGAAGCTTAGAGAGCTCAGCAGACGTGATCCGAGGATCAGAACCCCACTGGATAGCAGAGCCAGTGATGTATGACATAACATCTTCTAGAGGTGGAGACTCCTCATAAGGAAAGACGGGAAGATCAACAATAGGCACCCCAAGAGCATTAGACACTACCGAAGGGGTAATGCGATACTCTACACCTTGTAACCAAACCTTAACCAAGGTGTCGGTATCATAGATGTGGATAGAAAGGTTCGAATAGAACTCTCTAATCAAGGTAGTAGGAGGAGGATGCTCAAAATCTAGCAAAGATAACCAATCCCGACGCTCAAAGTTACGTCTCACCTCAGGATCTACCTCATCTAGAATGACCCTAC
This sequence comes from Lithocarpus polystachyus, assembly GCA_033629205.1. NCBI lineage: Eukaryota > Viridiplantae > Streptophyta > Magnoliopsida > Fagales > Fagaceae > Lithocarpus > Lithocarpus polystachyus. The sequence continues at coordinate 41,661,226 of CM066168.1, forward strand.
GCTCAGCCCAAATATGACGCCTAAGATTAAGGGTCTTATAGGTCTCTTGGTTCTTTTCACTAGGAAACCGATCACTATCAAATGAAGGTGAAGGGTCAGAAGTCCTATGGGCTCTAGTTTTCCTAGGCGTGGTGCTAAGAAAAGAAGAAAAAACATAGAAAGAGAAGAGCAAAATAAAAACCAAGGGCAGACTGCAAGTTAGCACAACATAAAATATAGAAAAGACAATCTATATGTTGCATGAACAAAATATGCAAATGATGCATGAACTAATGCAATGACAAGTTCAAATATAATCCAAATTAACAAAATTGACTTGAGCATGAGTTTTAAATTAAAAATACCCAATTTTGAAAAACCCAATATTTCAAAACACAATTAATTGATAAATTGATCAACACATCAGTTATATAACTCAATATAATGATCAAATTAATCAATCTAACAAGTCAATTACATCAATTTATATCAATTTGAACAAAATCCCCAAATTCATAAATACCAAGCCCTAGATTTTCAAAATGTCCACAAAACTCCAAAATAATCAAATTAAACCACATGGCATACTTGTAAATGGTGTCCCCAAAAAAACCCATGATTAATTTGAAAGGAAAGCACCCAAAATCATTGCCAAAAATACCAAAACACTAAAATGCCGAAAATAACCCAAAATGCATGAAAATTATGCATGAAACATGAAAATAAAAACAAATGGAGGGGCAAAAGTGTCTTACTATCCTTGGGAGAGAGGATTGATGCAAAAAGAACAGACGAAAACGACAAAAACACCAAAAATTGCTTTGATCGGTTGGTAGGGAGAAAAAGGTGTTTGAAAAGATTTTGAAAAGTGAAGAATCACGTGAAGAAAAACCTTTTTAAAAAACACTCAGCCCGATTTTTGATCGATCGAAAATTACATTCGATCGGTCGAAAATCCTTCGATTGATCCAATACCAATCGAGGACCAATCGAAACACACAGAGACTTTACTGAGATTTTAAAAACACTTTTGACCGATTGAAAAACAGACTCGATCGATCGAAATTCTAGAAAAATTGAATTTTTGAAAAGCGAAACATATTGGTTCAAAAACTCCTCAAAGCATTAGATTTTATGAATAGAATGCATGAGTATGAGATGAAATGTTTTCCAAAAACCCATGTTTTTAACCCAGATCTCTCAAAGCAAGATTTTTTCTTAATATCCCTCAACCATTTAAACAGGCAAACATGTTCTGCATCAATTTCTAGAAATATTCAAACTTGGTTGGTCAGACCAAAAACACACAAAAACATGTACACAGTTTAGCAAAGAATAACTCTTGTAGTGTGTGCAACTAGCATAAGCTTGAGAAACATGTGAGGTGATATGCACATAGTAATCAATCACAATTTCTACAAAATCCATCACATGAATTTGAAAGAGACTATTACTTAAAGAGTTACATCATATAACTCTCACATCTCCTAGAATAAAAGCTTGCAATCATGTAAGTTTCTTGATTTGCCTCAAAATTAATATTCAATTTAATTGATTAGAAACTTAATAATAGCCGGGATAATGTACACACCAATTTTATAAATTGTGAAATTATTATAGCCCAATAATGTACACACCAATTTTATTTAGAGGCTACACCTTATGTTCTTTTTGTGCATGTGCTACACTTTCTCAAGCACAAAATCTTACGATATGCACTAAGGTGTTCATGATTGGCTAGTAAACAGTGGTGAGATGGTTATTTATGCCTTTCTCAATAAGACCAAGTCCGACAATCAAAGACATAAGACTTCAAGATCAAGATCATGTGATCAACAAATATAGCATCTTCCCACACAACATGCACAACAAAACTTCAGCTAGTAAAGTGCAATAGAAATAAGTGCATCAAAGCTAAATAAGGTACATAAACATGTTATGCAAAATTTGATTGACCAACCTTGTCTTCAAGTTCAAGGAAAAAAATAGCAAAAACACAATTTGCAAAAAAAAATTATATATATATATATATATATATAAAAGAAATAAACATCCTAGAATGAAATGCATGAATGTTATGCAATGCAAATCCTAGAAACAAAGGTCACAAAAGATAGAACAATAAAGCACAAGGACCATGTCAGACAGACTCAATTAGGTCGAGCTTTTTGCATCCAAAACTTTTTAGATGCAACTCTTGCATTGGAGTGATGATTTACATTAAAATTCTGAGCAACTCCAGGGTTGGAATAAAGGTTTAGCGCCTTTACCAATTCACCAATAAGTACCATAGGATCTTGTGCTTGGGGCACAGGTATTTTAGGTTTATTTGCTCGCTTTGCAACTTGCAACTTAAAACAATTTGGACGAATGTGTCCAGACTTTCCACAAAAATGACAAACCCATGCAGGCTTATCATGCAACTTGCCCTTAGAAGAAGTAGAAGCTCTAAAATGAAAAGCTTGAAGATCAACCTTAATCTTCCTAGGTGGAGTAACATCTACAGATTTAGCAGGTTCACTCACCAAGGGTTTGACAATCTCACTCTTAGGAGGTTCAGAAGAGGGAACAAATTTTGTGGAAGAAGGTTCAAGCACGGAGATGCTATCCACAAAACCTAAGCCAGTTTTGTCAGAGGGAGACTTTTGAACACTCAACATGTGATCAAGTTTGGAGCTTGCAGACCTATTAGTTTGTTCTCTAGCAACAGATAATTCAAGTTCCAAACATTTAACTTTATTAAGTAAAAACATGTTCTCAGTTTTCACATTATTCAAAAGCTCATTTGCATCAAACAATTTCACAAGTAAATTCTTCTTATCAAGTTCAAGGGATGCAATTTTCTTTAAACCTAAATCAACATTCATGGCATCCTTTGCAACAACTTTGCAAAGTTTATTATAAGCTTCCTGTAAATCTGCATCTTCAGAGAGTTCCCCATTAGAAGGGTTCTCTTCAACAGACACGCTTTCATTAACTACAGTAGTAGCAGTGAAAGCAATGAAGTTTCCATCCTCATCACTAGCGGATTCATTGTTAGAAACTTCATCATCACTAAGGGTTACAGCCACAGCCTTACCCTTAGACTTCAAGTATGTAGGACATTCAGATTTCATATGACCATACCTTTGACATCCATAACATTGTTGTCCCAAAGAATTATTAGAAGGTTGACCTACTTTCTCTTTAAGTTTTTTAGTGTTATTAACCTTAGTGGGATCATTCCTCCTAAAATTTTTAGGTTCAACTATGTTCTTGCCTCTTGCCCTTTTGTTATTATTCCTAAGAAAGTTTCTAAAATTCTTGGCAAGATAGGCAATCTCTGTAGCAGAGAGTTCATCATCAAATCCACTATCCTCAACATCATCAATAGACTTAAGAGCCATTGATTTGGATTTGTTTGTCTTGGGTAGGTCCAACTCATAGGACTGAAGAGATCCTACAAGTTCATCAACAGGGATGGAGTCCACATCCTTGCTTTCAGTGATGGCAGTCACTTTGGGTCTAAAATCCTCAGTTAAAGATCTAAGAATCTTCCTAACAATTTTAGGTTGATCATAGATTTCACCCAAATTATATGCAGAATTAACAATATCATTCAGTTTAGCATAGAACTCATCAAAAGATTCATCATCATTCATTCTAATGCTTTCAAATCTAGTAGTTAACTGCTGCAATTTATTTATTTTAACTGCCTTTGTGCCTTCATACACAGTCTGGAGGATATTCCAAGCAGTATGAGCAACCTCAACATTAGAGATTCTCTTAAATTCCTCCATAGAGACAGCATTGAAAATAGCATTCATAGCTTTGCTATTGAAAATAGCTGCCTCCTTTTGAGAAGTTTGCCACTCACTCACAGGAGTAGTGAGCTTCTCCCATCCGTACTCAATGGAGTTCTAGACACTCTCATCAATGGATTTCAGGAATGCTTTCATCCTTACTTTCCAATAAGCATAATTGTTCCCATCAAAATGAGGTGGAACAACAAGAGAGTGTCCGTGTTCCATGACAACAGGGGTCAAGGATCAGCTCAAAGATCAAAGGATCAAAAACAAAAGCTACCCGCTCTGATACCACTTGTAAGTTCGTTTAGACCCCTGTAAAACTAGATTGTTTAACCTAATTAATTAACCAAGTGAATACTTAGGTAATTTAAACAAATCTAGGTTAACACAAATATATCAAATCATGTAAAAGTGCGGAATAATAAAGAACACATGATATGATGACCTAGGAAAACCAAACCGGTAAAAAACCTTGGGAGGATTTAACCTAGCTATCCTTAAGGTAAAATGAATTCACTATGAAAGAATCGAAGTTTACACAATAAGACTTAGACCACTAACATCCTATTGCTACCTGCCTGTAGGAAACTTACTACCACGACCACGCGACAGCTCCGAGATCCACGGACTCCTTCTTTCTTTGAATTCTTCAGCAATTCACAAACGCACCTGCTTGTATATCTTGAAGCTCTTTTGATTCTGCAACTGTATGATTTACCAACCTCTTGACATGAATCTTGAGTTTGGAAATCCTAAGTGTATGTGAAGGTAAACACCTCTAGATTTAACAAATAGATTCACAAACACAGCATTCAGAACTCTAAAAACGTGGCTAGGGTTTTCTCTTATATACTTAGGGAAAAATATAAAACCCCATACATTAAATGGGTTAGGGCTGAGTTGGAAAAATTCTGCAGAAAAATGTTCTTCACGATTTTCGATCGGTCGAGTCTAATTCTCGATCGATCGAGTCAGGCAGAAAGTGCACAGTAATTTTGCAGTCAACTCGATTCCAACTTTACATAAAAAGCCATACTTTGAGCAAGTCTCACACACAACTTAAAGAATGTTTTGATCATGGTTTGCCAACATTACAAATTGAAGTTTTAATACATTAGTTCCTAATTCTTAGAACCTAACAAATGATATGTGTTTTTATATGAAGAACGACCACACTACGGTGGAGTCACTTAATGACTCACATAGAATTCAGTCAATGGTGTACATTAGGCTAAGTTTATTGTTAACTTCCCATCGGAGTTATGTCATTATTACTTAGAGGCTAAAGGAAATACGGCATATTATTAGTGTTTGATAAGAGTTATCATGATAACACTAATAATGAGAATAGTTCTCAATCAGTCATAGTGTTTATAATTTACTTGCTACCAAGGAATTTTAAACATGGGATTGGATTGTCATTGCATATTTTATTTTATGATTTTATTAACATAAAAACACGCGTATCTTAAGAACATCTTATAGTCAATTAAAAAAAAAAATGTTCCTTTAAATTCTCTTCCAAAACCTTGATTTTCTCCATAAAAAAAATAAAAAATAATAAACCCTTAGAAAAGACCATCTTACCTTCAAATTTCATGATGAACTATTATGTTATGAATTTTAGTCCTATGTTAACTATGGAATTTTCAAAACATGTAAAATGACAATTTTGTCATTGAATACAATTTTGTTCATAAATGGGAAATTTCATAGTCGCAAAATGGAGTGTCTACAAGACTATAACACCCCAACTTGTATTAAAAAAAAAAGATTCATTTATAGTTTGAAGTGACTAGATTTATGTTAGCTATCAATAGGCTATTGTAATTAACCGGGTGCAATTCACCCAAATCCTTCACAAATTTTTTTCACTGTTCACTTTCTTAACTTTTACTTTTTACTTTTCTTCATTTTTTTCTTAACTTTTTTGAATTAATGGTTGAGATTGAAAGTTATTTTCACTATTAATCTCAACCATTTATTAAGAATTGCATCTTATCTCAATCCAAAAGAAATCATTCCTCAAGAAATGGGTTGTCGCCTAACGCACTTTTGAAGCACCTAAATTTGACTTGCAATCTAACTTACTTAGTGTATCGTGTACTTGGGTCTTAAAGTTACAGGAACTATCCCAGCTTTGATACCACACTTTTCTTTTCTCTAAATTGTAAATGTTCTTTTTTTTTTTTTTTCCTTTTTCTCCTCAAAAAAACAATAATGTTCTTAATTTAGTCCTCGGGTACAATTTTGTTCAAGAATGAGATTTTAATTTCATGGTTGTGAAATCAGAAATGGAGTGTCAACATCACCCCAACTTGCATTTCTAAATGATTCATTCATAATAAAGTAACTAAATTTTATGTCATCTGTTAGGTTCTAAGAATTAGGAACTAATGTATTAGAACTTCAATTTGTATGTTGGCAAACCATAATCAAAACAATATTTAGTCTTGTGTTAGACTTTGCTTAAAGTATGGGATTTTATGTAAAGTTGGAATCGAGTTTACTGCAGAAGTAACTGTTCACTTTCTGCCTAACTCGATCGATCGAGAATTAGACTCGAACGATCGAAAATCGGGCAGATCATTTTTCTGCAGAAAATTCCAACTCAGCCCAAGCCCATTTAATGTATAGGGTTTTATGTTTTTCCCTAAGTATAAAAGGGAAAACCCTAGCCATGTTTTTAGAGTTCTGTTTCCGAGTGTTCTGTTTCTCAGAGTTCTGAATGCTGTGTTTGTGAATCTCATTGTGAGATCTAGAGGTGTTTACCTTCACATACACTTAGGGTTTACAAACTTGAGATTCATGTCAAGAGTTATGTAAATCAATACAATTGCAGAATCAAAAGAGCATAAAGATATACAAGCAGGTGCGCTTGTGATTTGCTGAAGAATTCAAGGAAAGAAGGAGTCCGTGAATTCGGAGCTATCATGGGGTCGTGGTAGTAAGTTTCCTACACTTGGGTAGCAATAGGATGTTAGTGGTCTAAGTCTTATTGTGTAAACTTCGATTCTTTCATAGTGGATTCAGTTTACCTTGAGGATAGCTAGGTTAAATCCTCCCCAGGTTTTTTACCGGTTTGGTTTTCCTGGGTCATCAGATCTTTGTGTTCTTTAATTTCCGCTACTTTTCTGTTTTTGCTTATTTGTGTTAACCTAGATTTAATTAAATTACCTAAGTTAATCACTTGGCTAATTCTCTAGGTTAATCTGTTGGGTTTAAGGGGTCTAAACGAACTTACAAGTGGTATCAGAGCGGGTAGCTTTTGTGTTTGATCTTTTGATCTTTGAGCTGATCCTTGACCCCTGTTGTTATGGATTTCTCAAAAATCTTCTCTTTAGTTTGTCACATTATCTACTTGGTGTGCTTGTCCTTTACCATCTTTGTTAAAATTTTTCTTGAGTGTCTTGTTACAATCACATATGATAATAATTACATGTGCTATACTGCTTTAACCGCCTTAAAGGCACGTGATTCTTGTCTTTGGTATTTGGATAGTGGTTGTTCCAGGCACATGACAGGAAATAAAGTCTTGTTCAAGACACTCTTCGAAGGAAAGATTGGAACAATTACCTTTGGAGATGGAAGTAAATCTGTGATCAGAGGCATTGGTACTGTAGATATTCCAGGACTACCAGTTTTTGAAGATGTGTGGTATGTTGATGGATTGAAGGCAAACTTACTCAGCATAAGCTAGATTTGTGACAATGGACTGAATGTGTTCTTCACTAAACAAGAATGTGAAATACTTGATGAAGGAGGTGACTGTATGTGTGTTGGTGTGAGGACAGCTGATAACTGTGATGGTATCACCCCAAGTATAAGCAACAAATGCTTCAGTGCTAAGATCAATCAAGTTGACTTATGGAATCAAAGGTTGGGGCATGCTAGCCTCAAGCAGTTAGAGAAGATTTCAAAATGTGATGCAGTAATTGGGTTGCCCAAGTTTGAGAAGATTGAAAAATGCATCTGTGGACCATGTCAGATGGGTAAACAAGTGAAGTCCAAACATCCGTCTGTAGCTGATGTTCAAACTACGAGACCTTTGGAGTTGCTGCACATTGATCTCATGGGTCCTGCCAGAGTTCAGAGTTTAGGTGGAAAGAAGTACATTCTAGTGGTTGTGGATGACTTTACCAGATTCACATGGGTTGTATTGTTGAAAGATAAAGCTGAGGCTCCTGAAAAAATGATTCATCTGTGCAAGAAATTGCAAGTAGAAAAAGGAACTGTGATAGCCAGAATAAGAAGTGACCATGGAAAGGAGTTTGAGAACACTAAACTGGCTACGTTTTGCAATAATCAAGGCACCCATCAGGAATTCTCTTCACCCAAAACACCACAACAAAATGGAATCGTGGAAAGAAAAAATAGAGTTGTACAAGAAATGGCCCGTGTCATGCTTCATAATAAGAAGATGCCTAAATCTTTTTGGGGAGAAGCTGTTAATACTGCATGTCACACTCTCAATCGAGTATATTTCAGACCAAATTCCAAGCAAACTCCCTATGAACTCTGGAGAGGAAAGAAGCCTGTAGTCAAATACTTCAGGATGTTTGGCAGTGACTGTTACATTCTGCGTGATAGATAGAACCTGGAAAAGTTTGATGCTAAGAGTGATAAAGGTTATTTTCAGGGATACTCTTCCACCAGCAGAGCATACAAAGTATACAATCTGAGAACTAAAACAGTCATGGAATCTTCAAATGTAGTGATCAATGATGAATTAAACTCAGAAGGCCATTCAGAACCTGCACCTCAAGTTCAAGAAAAGATTATGGAAGTTGATGATTCTCTACCTGAAAACTATGTGGGAAAGCATACAGAGGAAGAGTTAATGGTATTGAATGATACAGCTTCTGTGCCATCAAGTTCAGAACCTTCTACACCAGTTCATGGAACTCAACAAGAACAGAGAGAGGTTCAGAGTCCATCAAATTAGAAAGGTACCACTACTTCATTGGTCAAAGGTCCATCATCGAGAGTTAGATTGAATCATCCTGCTACTAATATTTTGGGAAGTTTGAATCATCCTGCAGAAAGAAGATTTCAGAATCTGCTTGGTTCGATCGATCGAAAAACAGGCTCGATCGATCGAAAGTCGTATCTGTAGAATTTTAATTAAGCCCAAACAGCAGTTCTAGCCCATTAAGGATTAGGGTTTCAGATCTACTTCTCCCACTATATAAAGGAAACCCTAAGCACGTTTTTTACAAGGCTTTTTAGAGAGAGAAGAGTGTGCCTCTTTTGTATTTAGGGTTTTGTTCCTAAAACCTCTCTTATAACTTCTACCGGTGTTGTTCCTTGAAGAATTTCAAGATCCGGTATTCCTGAAGTTGCTGCCTTCTTTAGTCATCAAAGGTGCTGATGATCTAAACCTTCAAAGGTGGTCTTGGAGTCACAAACAGGAGAGTTTGTGTTGCTAAACCTTTGAGTGGGATCTCAAAGTCACAAACGGTGGTGTTTGTGTTTTGCAAAGGTCAAGGAAAGAAGGAGTCCGTGGATCTCGGAGCTGTCACGTGGTCGTGGTAGTAAGTTTCCTACACTTGGGTAGCAATAGGATGTTAGTGGTCTAAGTCTTATTGTGTAAACTTCAATTCTTTCTAGTGGATTTGTTATTTTACCTTGAGGATAGCTAGGTTAAATCCTCCCCAGGTTTTTTACCGGTTTGGTTTTCCTGGGTCATCATATCGTTGTGTTCTTTATTTTCCGCTGCTTTACTTGATATGATTGTTTTGTTTTAACCTAGATCTGAATAATAAACCTAAGTATTCACTTGGTTAATTAATTAGGTTAAACAATCTAAGTTTACAGGGGTCTAAACGAACTGACATATTCCAACTGAACGTCAAAATGCTGATATTTTCACCAAACTGCTTGATAGAGGAAAGTTTGAGACTCTTCGTCAAGTCATTGGTGTGATTCTTTGTCCCTAGTCATTCTTGACTTCATGGTCCTTGTGCTTCATTGCTCTATCTTTGGTGACCTCTGTTTATAGGAGTTGCATTGCATTACATTCATGCATTTCATTCTAGGATGTTTGTTTCTTTTATAGAAACTAAAAAAAAAAAAAAAAAGTTTCTTTTTGCAAATTGTGTTTTTGCTATTTTTTCTTGAATTTGAAGACAAGGTTGGTCAATCAAATTTTACATATCATATGTCTGTACCTTGTTTAGCTTTGATGCACTATTCTTTTTGCACTTTACTAGCTAAAGTTTTGTTGTGCATGTTATGTGGGAAGATGCTATGTTTGTTGATCACATGATCTTGATTTTGAAGTCGTATGTCTTTGATTGTCGGACTTGAACTTTTTGAGAAAGGCATAAATAACCATCTCACCACTGTTTACTAGCCAATCATGAACACCTTAGTGCATATCGTAAGATTTTGTACTCGAGAAAGTGTAGCACATGCACAAAAAGAACATAAGGTGTAGCCTCTAACTAAAATTGGTGTGTACATTATTGGGCTATAATAATTTCACATAATTCATAAAAATGGTGTGTACATTATCCCGGCTTTTATTACGTTTCTAATCAATTAAATTGAATAATGAGGCAAATCAAGAAACTTACATGATTGCAAGCTTTTATTCTAGGAGATGTGAGAGTTATATGATGTAACTCTTAAAGGAATAGTTTCTTTCAAATTCATGTGATGGATTTTGTAGAAATTGTGATTGATCTCTATGTGCGTATCCCCTCACATGTTTCTCAAGCTTATGCTAGTTGCACACACTATACAAGTTATTCTTTGCTAAACTGTGTACATGTTATTGTGTGTTCTTTGGTCTGACCAACCAAGTTTGAGAATTGCTGGAAATTGATGCAGAACATGTTTGCTTGTTTGAGTTTTTTTTTTTTTGGGTATTGAAAGAAAATTTTGCTTTGAGAAATCTGGGTTGAATGCATGTGTTTTTGGAAAACATCTCATCTCATACTCATGCATCTTTCTCATAAAATCTGATGCTTTGAAAAGTGACTGCACTGAAATTGGTGTGTTTTTCACAAAATTAATTTTTCCAGAATTTCGATCGATCGAAACTGATTTTCGACCGATCGAAAATGTTTCAAAATCAATGGAAAAGTTTCTGGTTGACTCGATCGATCCAAGCTGAATTTGGATCAATCGAAGCTGTTTTCGACCGATCGAATGTAATTTTCGATCGATCGAAAATCGGGATGATTGTTTTTAAAAAGGAGTTTTCCACGTGATTTCTTTACTTTTTCAAAAACTTTTCAAACTCCTTTTGTCTCCTACCAACCGGTCAAAGCCATTTTTGCTGGATTTGTCGTTTTCTTCCGATCTTTTTGCTTAATCTCTCTCTCCCAAGGCCGGTAAGACCTTTTTGCCCCTCCCTTTGCATTTATTTTCAAGTTTCATGCATTTTTTCATGCATTTTGTGGGTTATTTTCGGAATTTTTATTTTGGCAAATTTGGAATTGATTTTGAGTGTTTCTTTCTCAAATTTTTCATGGGTTTTTGTGGGGACACTATACACAAGCACTACAAGTGGTTTAATTCGATTATTTTGGTGTTTTGTGAAAATTTTGAATTTCTAGGGCTTGAAATTGGGGATTTTGGGGTTTTTGTTCAATTTGATTGAAATTGATGAAATTGGCTTGTTAGATTGATTAATTTGATCATTATATTGTGTCAATTAACTATTGTGTTGATCAATTTATCAATTTGTTGTGTTTTGAAAACTTAGGTTTTTCAAATTGGGTATTTTTGATAAAAATTACTTGCTCAAGCCAATTTTGTTAATTTGAATCATAATTGATCTATGTTACTGCATTAGTTCATGCATCATTTGCATAATTTGTTCATGCATCATATAGAATTGTTATTTCTATATTTTGTGCTGTGCTAACTTGCAGTCTGCCCTTGGTTTTTTGGTTTTGGCTCCTCTCTTTCTGTGTCTCTCTTTATTCCTTAGCACTATGCCTAGGAAAACTAGAGCCTAAAGGACTTCTGACCCTTCACCTTCTTTTGATACTGAGCAGTTCCCTAGTGAGAAAAACCAAGAGACCTATGAGACCCTGAACCTTCGGCGTCATATTTGGGCTGAGCGTAGGGTCGTACTAGATGAGGTAGATCCTGAGGTGAGACGTAACTTTGAGCGTCGGGGTTGGTTATCTTTGCTCGAGTATGAGCATTCTCCTCCTCCTACCACCTTGATTAGAGAGTTCTATTTGAATCTCTCTATCCACATCTATGATACCAACATCTTAGTTAAGGTTTGGTTACGAGGTGTAGAGTATCGCATTACCCCTACGATGGTGTCTGATGCTCTTGAGGTGCCTATTGTTGACCATCCCGTTTTTCCTTATGAGGAGTCTCCACCTCTTGATGACGTGCTGTCATACATCACTGGGTCTTCTATCCAGTGGGGTTCTGATCCTCGGATCACTTCTACTGAGCTTTCCGAGCTTCACTATCTTTTCTTTAGGATAGCGTGTCATTCTTTGTGGCCTATTTCTCATGTCCACATCATCCCTCTTGAGCGATGTGTGTTTTTGTATGCCCTTGTTACTGATGCTCCTATCAGTTTTCCTCATTTGTTCCTTCGTTCTTTGAATGAGGTTCATCGGTCTAGCTCTACGGCTCATGCGTTATTCTTTCCTGTCTTTATTCATAGGATTCTCCTTTTTCTTGGTTTAGGTGATTTTCCTGCGTCTGAGCCTGTTCATGTTATTGCTCCTATAGGTGCTACCTTTTTGAGGCAAAGGGCTGCTCAACTTCGAGCTAGCTCTAAGCGTCCTAGGGTAGAGCCTTCCGGTGTCACTCCACCCCCTTCTTCTTCTACAGATACTCCTGCAGCTGGGACGTCTTCTGATCCTGCTGTTGCTGCTGCTGCTGATGTTCCTCCACCGTTTGATGAGGTTTCTGACCTTCGTCGAACTTTTGATACTGTCGTGACCGTTCAGGCGACTCATAGTCAGCTTTTGGTGGACATCCTTGATGAGCTACGTGCATTGCGAGCGGATTTGGCGAGCTCTCGTCGATCTCCTCCACCTCCTTTTGATGATGAGTGAGTGCCCTTTGGCAATTCGTCACAAAAAGGGGGAGTGCATTCTAGTGTGTAGTTCTTTTGTATCTAGGAGATTTTTGTGGAGATTTTCATTTTAGGGGGAGTTTTGTACTTAGTAGTGATACTGCGGAGCTTATGGAGTTATTAGATTGTATCTAGGCACTTCACCTTGTATTTACATTTTTTTTTTTTTGGCTCTTGATTAGGAGATATATTTTGTGATACATTTTGTTGTATATGTTTCTTGTTTCACTATGCTACTCTGCTTATTGATTTATATTTATGATGTTATTCATGATATATGTCTTTATTTTGTGTCATGTGAAATCAAGAAGTTATTTTTATATATTCCTTGTTTTTTTCTTCCACACATGCGTTTATGTGTTTGTTAAGTGTTACAGGAATATACAGGTTGTTTTCAGTCGAGCTGCTGTCTACTTTGCAACTGTTAGATAGTAGTTTAGGTTGAATTGTTTAAGTGGCTATTTATTTTGTAATGGGCTGTTTCATTTTGTAAACTTTGAGCTTTTTGTTAAGTCTGTGTTTTGTCACGGATTGCCAAAGGGGGAGTTTGTTAAGTTCTAAGAATTAGGAACTAATGTATTAGAACTTCAATTTGTATGTTGGCAAACCATGATCAAAACAATATTTAGTCTTGTGTTAGACTTTGCTCAAAGTATGGGATTTTATGTAAAGTTGGAATCGAGTTTACTGCAGAAGTAACTGTTCACTTTCTGCCTAACTCGATCGATCGAGAATTAGACTCGATCGATCGAAAATCGGGCAGATCGTTTTTCTGCAAAAAATTCCAACTCAGCCCAAGCCCATTTAATGTATAGGGTTTTATGTTTTGCCCTAAGTATAAAAGGGAAAACCCTAGCCACGTTTTTAGAGTTCTGTTTCTGAGTGTTCTGTTTCTCAGAGTTCTGAATACTGTGTTTGTGAATCTCATTGTGAGATCTAGAGGTGTTTACCTTCACATACACTTAGGGTTTACAAACTTGAGATTCATGTCAAGAGTTGTGTAAATCAATACAGTTGCAGAATCAAAAGAGCATAAAGATATACAAGCAGGTGCGCTTGTGATTTGCTGAAGAATTCAAGGAAAGAAGGAGTCTGTGGATCTCGGAGCTATCATGGGTCGTGGTAGTAAGTTTCCTACACTTGGGTAGCAATAGGATGTTAGTGGTCTAAGTCTTATTGTGTAAACTTCGATTCTTTCATAGTGGATTCAGTTTACCTTGAGGATAGCTAAGTTAAATCCTCCCCAGGTTTTTTACCGGTTTGGTTTTCCTGGGTCATCAGATCTTTGTGTTCTTTAATTTTCGCTGCTTTTCTGTTTTTGCTTATTTGTGTTAACCTAGATTTAATTAAATTACCTAAGTTAATCACTTGGCTAATTCTCTAAGTTAATCTGTTGGGTTTAAGGGGTCTAAACGAACTTACATCATCAATTAATTTATAGCAATCCTTCTCTTTTTTTCTAGACTTAGGACCAACAGTATACCAACCTTTGTCGCCTTAACGCAATAGGTCACTGTAAATAAATCTGTGAACCAATTTCTTTTATAATTTTAAAAAATAAGTAAAGCATTTTTCCTAATGGAAATAATTCCTCAAGAAATTGGTCGTCGCTATAGCTTACTGCACTTACAACATCTAATTTGACTTTTAAATTCCGCAGCAACTTAGTTGGTGGACCTGGGTCTTGATAAAGACAACCTGTTTTACAGTATCACAGATTTGATAGTAGTCTTTTTCTTCTTTATAAATTGTAATGCTGTTTTGTAGTTAGTAGGCATGATTAGTGTTGGGATTTGTAACTTCTTCAGCTAGTCTAAGCCAGTACTTTCTGTTCGGTACGTATGTTCCCTCTTTTGCTTTATAATACTAGCACTTAAATTGTGCTGCATCATGGTAATCAAATTAGGGGAGTTTCATCTTTTTCTATTGGATGCTCTCAAATTTATTGACCCATACACACCAATGTATACCAAAGGAAGCCTTGTAATAAATTTTACAAAGCTTTTGTCGTACCACGTCATCAACATTTTTTTTTCTTTTGCAATTTTTACTTTATTAAACCGTTTGTCTCCGTCAACATTTTCCTTCCTAGTTCAACTCTTCATCTTCTCCAATCATTATCTATTTACATTTTCCATTTCATTCCCTTTATACCCTCTTAAATTCCACAATTTTACTTTGTCTAGCCTTTCATCTCCTTCAACCCTTCCTTTTCTATCTTGTTTTTTATATAAATTTTGTATAACTGCCTTTCCACCTCTCTCACTTAACCCTTCCAAGTTCTATCCACAACAAAAAAGTCAATACTTTCTATTTCTTTTCTTCTTCTTTTTTCTCTCATGTGGTGGAATTTATTATTATTATTATTATTATTGTTGCTATGTACCACTCTTTTCCACTAATGGCTATTTTTCTTATTGTTGATTAAATTATCAAATCAATTTTTTTTTTCTTTTAAGTAAATCTGTTTTGGCTTATGCATTTTAGGTGTTTTTATTCCCTGTTGTTGGTTCTTTTTCTACATCATTTTAATTTGATTTGAGTTTGGGTTAATAATTAGTAGTTTTTTTAAAAGCGAGAACTTGAATTTTTTTAGTTATCTGTTTAGATGTTGAATTATGAGGCTTTGCTAAGTTTTGCTTTTCTTTTCTTTTTTTCTTTTTTTTTTCATTTTTCCCCTTTTGGATGGAGAAATTTGTAGCTTTATTAGAGAAAATACTCTCAATGGTCATTTTTTCAAAGTACTATAAACTCTATATTGACACTTATTATTAAAAAAAAATAGTTAGTTAAATGGAATAATCAGATTAGTGACATATTTTGGCTTTTGCAATTGGATTTTCATTATTATTTTTTTTAATGATGAATATAGAAGCTTAATTATGATATTTTTCTTATATTTGTTTAGTTGATAAACTTTGAAATTTCTATGGAGAAAGTAATCTTAATAGGTTATCAAAAGCATGTTATTTTCTTAATTAGTGCAGTTAATCATTTTTAGATGAAAACTCCTAATATGATATTATGTGTTTTGTTTGCAAAGCATTTTTTTTTTTTTTGGATGAATTAGGATTTTATTAATGAAGAGTTTGCAAAGCATCTTTATATATGTATATTTTGATTTGGTAGATACTTACAAATATATTGAGATAAACAATATATTCAATAAAATTGTCATTTTCATATTTTGATATACTTAATAAAATATGGAATTAAAATTGTAGATAATAATGTAGTGGTTTAAAAACTAAAATAACATTAAAATAAAGGGTTACAAGTTGAAGTTTTTGAATAGAAACTGAGATTTTTATTAAAGAAGAGAAAAATGAATCTTGATAAATAAATCAAGAGGCGATAATCTAACCGTTGAACGGTAATAATAGAATTACAAGTTCGATACAACTAACTACAGTAGGCACTTATCACTAATTAACACGTGTTTTAAGCAGACTACGCCTTAGTTTGTCATTGGAACTGTGAGTCTGGATCTTTGAATATATAACTGTTTTGTATCGATGCACGTGTCTCTCGCGCATTTTGCTTAATGACTCGTTATTGAAACGACACCATTGGAGAGTATTTATTTGTTTCCCTTTTGACAAGTTGTAGTTGTCAGTTCGTTTAGACCCTTTAAACCCAACAGATTAACCTAGAGAATTAGCCAAGTGATTAACTTAGGTAATTTAATTAAATCTAGGTTAACACAAATAAGCAAAAACAGTAAAGCAACGGAAATTAAAGAACACAAAGATCTGATGACCCAGGAAAACCAAACCAGTAAAAAACTTGGGGAGGATTTAACCTAGCTATCCTCAAGGTAAACTGAATCCACTATGAAAGAATCGAAGTTTACACAATAAGACTTAGACCACTAACATCCTATTGCTACCCAAGTGTAGGAAACTTACTACCACGACCCCATGATAGCTCCGAGACCACGGACTCCTTCTTTCTTTGAATTCTTCAGCAAATCCACAAGCGCACCTGCTTGTATATCTTTATGCTCTTTTGATTCTGCAACTGTATTGATTTACACAACTCTTGACATGAATCTCAAGTTTGTAAACCCTAAGTGTATGTGAAGGTAAACACCTTTAGATCTCACAATGAGATTCACAAACACCGCATTCAAAATACTAAAAACGTGGCTAGGGTTTTCCCTTATATACTTAAGGCAAAACATAAAACCCTATACATTAAATGGACTAGGGCTGAGTTGGAAAATTCTGCAGAAAAACGATCTGCCCGATTTTCGATCGATCGAGCCTAATTTTCGATCGATCGAGTCTGGCAGAAAGTTGACAGTAATTCTGCAAAACAACTCGATTCCAACTTTACATTAAGACCCATACTTTGAGCAAGTCTAACACAAGACTAAACATTGTTTTGATCATGGTTTGCCAACATACAAATTGAAGTTCTAATACATCAGTTCCTAATTCTTAGAACCTAACAAACTCCCCCTTTGGCAATCCGTGACAAAACACAGACTTAACAAAAGCTCAAAGTTTACACATTGAAATAGCCCATTACAAAATAAATAGCCACTTAGACAATTCAACCTAAACTACTATCTAACAGTTGCAAAGTAGACAGCAGCTCGACTAAAAATAACATGTATATTCCTGTAACACTTAACAAACACATAAACGCATGTGTGGAAGAAAAAAAACAAGGAATATAAAAAAGAACTTCTTGATTTCACATAACACAAAATAAAGACATATATCATGAATAACATCATAAATATAAATCAATAAGCAATGAAGTACAGTGAAACAAGAAACATATCAGTAACCAATGTATCACAAAACATATATCTCCTAATCAAGAGCCAAAAATGTGAATACAAAGTGAAGCGCCTAGATACAATCTAATAACTCCACAAGCTCCAAGGTATCACACAAAGCTACAAAAAAAAAAAAAAAAAAAAAAAAAAAAAAAAAAAAAAAACTCCAAAAGCTCAAAAAAAACTCCCCCTAAAACAAAAATCTCCTCTACAAAAATCTCCAAGATATACAATATGCACTCCCCCTTTTTGTGACGAATTGCCAAAGGGCACTCACTCATCATCAAAAGGAGGTGGAGGAGAACGATGAGAGCTCGCCAGATCAGCTCGCAAGGCACGTAGCTCATCAAGGATGTCCACCAATAACTGACCATGAGCCGCCTGAACGGTCACGACAGTATCCAGAGTCCGACAAAGGTCAGAAACCTCATCAAACGGTGGAGGAACATCAGCAGCAGCAGGGTCAGCAGATGGCTCAGCTGCAGGAACATCTATAGAAGAAGAAGGGGGTGGAGTGACACCGGAAGGCTCTACCTTAGGACGCTTAGAGCTAGCTCGAAGTTGAGCAGCCCTTTGCCTCAAAAAGGTAGCACCAATAGGAGCAATAATATGAACAGGCTCAGAAACAGGAAAATCATCTAGACCAAGATGAAGGAGAATCCTATGAATGAAAATAGGAAAGAATAGCGCATGAGCCGTAGAGCTAGACCGATGAACCTCGTTCAAAGAACGAAGGAACAAATGAGGAAAACTGATAGGAGCATCAGTGACTAGTGCATACAAAAAGACACATCGCTCAAGAGAGATGGTGTGGACATGAGAAATAGGCCACAAAGAATGACACGCTATCCTAAAGAAGAGATAGTGAAGCTCGGAAAGCTCAGCAGAAGTGATCCGAGGATCAGAACTCCACTGGATAGAAGACCCAGTGATGTATGACAAGACATCGTCTAGAGGAGGAGACTACTCATAGGGAAAAACAGGATGATCAACAACGGGCACCCCAAGAGCATCAGACACTACCCAAGGGGTAATGCGATACTCCACACCACGTAACCACATCTTTACTAAGGTGTTGTTATCGTAGACATGGATAGAGAGGTTCGAATAGAACTCTCTAATCAAAGAAGCAGGAGGAGGACGCTCAAAATCAAGTAGAGGTAACCAACCCCGACGCTCAAAGTTCCGTCTTACCTCAGGATCAACCTCATCTAAGATGACCCTACGCTTACCCCAAATTTGACGCCTAAGATTAAGGGTCTCATAGGTCTCTTGGTTCTGGGCACTAGGAAACCGATCACTATCGAAAGAAGGTGAAGGGTCAGAAGTCCTACGGGCTCTAGTTTTCCTAGGCATGGTGCTAAGGAATAAGGAGAAACACAGAAAAAGAAGAGCAAAAACCAAAAACCAAGGGCAGACTGCAAGTTAGCACAGCATAAAATATAGAAAAAAATAGCAAATCTATATGATGCATGAGCATAAACACCAAATGATGCATATACTAATGCAGTAACAAGTTCAAGTATGATTCAAATTAATAAAATTGGCTTGAGCATACAATTTAATAAAAAAATACCCAATTTGAAAAACCCAAGTTTTCAAAACACAACAAAGTGATAAATTGATCAACACAATAGTCAATTAACTCAATATAATGATCAATTAAATCTATCTAACAAGCCAATTTCATCAATTGAATTCAAATTGAATAAAAACCCCAAATTTTATCAATTCCAAGCCCTAGAATTTCAAATTTTCCACAAACCACAAAAATAATCAAATTAAACCATATGGAGTGCTTGAATACACTGTCCCCACAAAAACCCATGAAAGATTTAAAAGAAAAAGACCAAAAAAGAAACCCAAATATGCCAAAAATCAAAATGCCGAAAATAACCATAAAAGGCATGAAAAATGCATGAATATCGAAAATAAATGCAAAGGGAGGGGCAAAAAGGACTTACCGGCCTTGGAAGAGAGAGATTTAGCAAAAAGATCGGAAGAAAATGACAAATTCAGCAAAAATCTCTTTGACCGGTTGGTGAGGAGACAAAAAGGTTGAAAAAGTTTTTGAAAAGGTAAAGAGATCACGTGGAAAACTCCTTTTTAAAAACATTCAGCACGATTTTCGATTGATCGAAAATTACATTCGATCGATTGAAAACAAACTTCGATTGATCCAAATTCAGCTTGGATCGATCGAGTCAACCAGAAACTTTTCCATTGATTTTAAAACATTTTCGATCGGTCGAAAATCAGTTTCGATCGATCGAAATCTGGAAAAATTAATTTTTCAATTTTTATGAAAAAAAAAAACACCAATTTCAGGACAGTCACTTCTCAAAGCATCAGATTTTATGAGAAAAATGCATGAGTATGAGATGAGATGTTTTCCAAAAACATATGAATTCAACCTAGATTTCTCAAAGCAAAAATTTTCTTTCAATACCCCAAAAAAAACTCAAACAAGCAAACATGTTCTGCATCAATTTCCAGAAATTCTCAAACTCGATTGGTCAGGCCAAAGAACACATAATAACATGTACACAGTTTAGCAAAGAATAACTTGTGTAGTGTGTGCAACTAGCATAAGCTTGAGAAACATGTGAGGTGATATGCACATATTGATCAATCACAATTTCTACAAAATCCATCACATGAATTTGAAAGAGACTATTACTTAAAGAGTTACATCCTATAACTCCCACATCTCCTAGAATAAAAGCTTGCAATCATGTAAGTTTCTTGATTTGCCTCATTATTCAATTTAATTGATTAGAAACTTAATAAAAGCCGGGATAATGTACACACCAATTTTATTTGAATTGTGAGATTATTATAGCCCAAATAATATACACACCAATTTTATTTAGAGGCAACACCTTATGTTCTTTTTGTGCATGTGCTACACTTTCTCAAGCACTAAATCTTACGATATGCACTAAGGTGTTCATGATTGGCTAATAAACAGTGGTGAGATGGTTATTTATGCCTTTCTCAATAAGTTCAAGTCCAACAATCAAAGACATAAGACTTCAAGATCAAGATCATGTGATCAACAAATATAGCATCTTCCCACACAACATGCACAACAAGACTTTAGCTAGTAAAGTGCAATAGAAATAAGTGCATCAAAGCTAAACAAGGTACATTCACATGATATGCAAATTTTGATTGACCAACCTTGTCTTCAAATTTAAGAAAAAATAGCAAAAACACAATTTGCAAAAAAAAATTTTATTTTTTTTTAAATCAAAGAAACAAACATCCTAGAATGAAATGCATGAATGTAATGCAATGCAAATCCTAGAAACAGAGGTCACCAAAGATAGAGCAATGAAGCACAAGGACCATGTCAGACAGACTCAATTAGATTGAGCTTTTTGCATCCAAAACTTTTTAGATGCAACTCTTGCATTGGAGTTATGATTCACTTTAGAATTCTGAGCAACTCCAGGATTGGAATAAAGGTTTAACGCCTTTACCAATTCACCAATAAGTACCATAGGATCATGTGCTTGGGGCACAGGTACTTTAGTTTTATTTGCTTGCTTCACAGCTTGCAATTTAAAACAATTTGGACGAATGTGTCCAGGTTTTCCACAAAAATGACAAACCCATACAGGCTTATCATGCAATTTGCCCTTAGTAGAAGTAGAAGCTCTAGAATGAGAAGCTTGAAGATCAACCCTAATCTTTCTAGGTGGAGTAACATCTATAGGCTTGACAGGTTCACTCACCAAGGGTTTGACAATCTCACTCTTAGGAGGTTCAGAAGAGGGAACAAATTTAGTGGAAGAAGATTCAGGCACAGAAATACTTTCCTCAAAACCTAAACCAGTTTTATCAGAAGGAGACTTTTGAATGCTTAGCATGTGATCAAGTTTGGAGCTTGCAGACCTATTAGTTTGTTCTCTAGCAACAGATAAATCAAGTTCCAAACATTTAACTTTATCAAGTAAAAGCATGTTCTCAGTTTTCACATTATTCAAAAGCTCATTTGCATCAAACAATTTCACAAGTAAATTTTTCTTTTCAAGTTCAAGAGATGCAATTTTCTTCAAGCCTAACTCAACATTCATGGCATTCTTTGCAGCAACTCTGCAAAGTTTATTGTAGGCTTCCTGTAAATCTGCATCCTCAGAGAGTTCCCCATCAGAAGGGTTCTCTTCAACAGACATGCTTTCATTAACTACCATAGTAGCAGTGAAAGCAATGAAGTTTCCATCCTCATCATTAGCGGATTCATTGTCGGAAACTTCATCATCACTAAGGGTTACAGCCATAGCTTTACCCTTAGACCTCAAGTATGTGGGACATTCAGATTTTAAATGACCATACCCTTGACAACCATAACATTGTTGTCCCAAAGAATTATCAGAAAGCTGACCTATTTTCTCCTTAGGTTTTTCAGTGTTATTGACCTTAGTGGGATCATTCTTCCTAAAATTTCTAGGTTCAACAGCGTTCTTGCCTCTTGCCCTTCTGTTATTGTTCCTAAGAAAGTTTCTAAAGTTCTTGGCAAGATAGGCAATCTCTGTAGCAGAGAGTTCATCAGCAAATCCACCATCCTCAACATCATCAACAAACTTAAGAGCCATTGATTTGGATTTGTTAGTCTTAGGGAGGTCTAACTCATAGGACTGAAGAGATCCTACAAGTTCTTCAACAGGGATGGAGTCCACAACCTTGCTCTCAGTGATGGCAGTCACTTTGGGTCTAAAATCCTCAGTCAAAGATCTAAGAATCTTCCTAACAATTTTAGGTTGATCATAGATTTCACCCAAATTATAAGCAGAATTAACAATATCATTCAATTTAGCATAGAATTCATCTAAAGATTCATCATCATTCATTCTAATGCTTTCAAATCTAGTAGTTAATTGCTGCAATTTATTTATCTTAACTGCCTTTGTGCCTTCATGCACAGTCTGGAGGATATTCCAAGCAGTATGAGCAACCTCAACATTAGAGATTCTCTTAAATTCCTCCATGGAAACAGCATTAAAAATAGCATTCAAAGCTTTGCTATTAAAAGCGGCTGCCTCCTTTTGAGAAGTTTGCCA
This sequence comes from Lithocarpus polystachyus, assembly GCA_033629205.1. Taxonomy (NCBI): domain Eukaryota; kingdom Viridiplantae; phylum Streptophyta; class Magnoliopsida; order Fagales; family Fagaceae; genus Lithocarpus; species Lithocarpus polystachyus. The sequence goes on from CM066168.1 coordinate 41,683,909, forward strand.
CTCACTCACAAGAGTAGTGGGCTTCTCCCATCCATACTCAACGGAATTCCAAACTCTCTCATCAATGGATTTCAGGAATGTTTTCATCCTTACTTTCCAATAAGCATAGTTGTTTCCATCAAAGTGAGGTGGAACAACAAGAGAGTGTCCGTGTTCCATGACAACAGGGGTCAAGGATCAGCTCAAAAGATCAAAGGATCAAACACAAAAGCTACCCGCTCTGATACCACTTGTCAGTTCGTTTAGACCCCTTAAACCCAACAGATTAACCTAGAGAATTAGCCAAGTGATTAACTTAGGTAATTTAATTAAATCTAGGTTAACACAAATAAGCAAAAACAGTAAAGCAGCGGAAATTAAAGAACACAAAGATCTAATGACCCAGGAAAACCAAACCGGTAAAAAACCTAGGGAGGATTTAACTTAGCTATCCTCAAGGTAAACTGAATCCACTATGAAAGAATCGAAGTTTACACAATAAGACTTAGACCACTAACATCCTATTGCTACCCAAGTGTAGGAAACTTACTACCACGACCCCATGATAGCTCCGAGACCACGGACTCCTTCTTTCTTTGAATTCTTCAGCAAATCCACAAGCGCACCTGCTTGTATATCTTTATGCTCTTTTGATTCTGCAACTGTATTAATTTACACAACTCTTGACATGAATTTCAAGTTTGTAAACCCTAAGTGTATGTGAAGAATCCACAAGCGCACCTGCTTGTATATCTTTATGCTCTTTTGATTCTGCAACTGTATTGATTTACACAACTCTTGACATGAATCTCAAGTTTGTAAACCCTAAGTGTATGTGAAGGTAAACTCCTCTAGATCTCATAATGAGATTCACAAACACCGCATTCAGAATACTAAAAACGTGGCTAGGGTTTTCCCTTATATACTTAGGGCAAAACATAAAACCCTATACATTAAATGGACTAGGGCTGAGTTGGAAAATTCTGCAGAAAAATGATCTGCCCGATTTTCGATCGATCGAGCCTAATTTTCGATTGATCGAGTCTGGCAGAAAGTTGACAGTAATTCTGCAAAACAACTCGATTCCAACTTTACATTAAGACCCATACTTTGAGCAAGTCTAACACAAGACTAAACATTGTTTTGATCATGGTTTGCCAACATACAAATTGAAGTTCTAATACATCAGTTCCTAATTCTTATAACCTAACTATAGTTGTGTCCTACTAAAGGTTATGACCCTTTGAAGTATAAGCTTGGATTCTTTGAGAAAGAACCTGAGAATGTTGTGGAAAACTAATAAATGGGTTAGCATTTCTGAACTAGAAGCGGAGTTGTTTCTGGTAGAGTTTGGAGATGGGAAGGATAAAAAGAAAGTTCTCGATATGAGTCCTTGGAGTTTTGAGAAACAACTGGTGATCATACAAGAGTTTGAAGGTGAGCTAACTCCAAAGGAGATGGAGTTAAAATGGTCACCTTTCTGGATCCAGATTTTAAATTTACCTCTTATGAGCAGGACAAAGGAAACGGGTTGGGCGATTGGGTCTTCTTTGGGGGATGTTATGGAGGTTGATGTCCCTGACTCAGGAGTGCACTAGGGTAAGTGCCTTAGGGTGCGTGTTCGGGTTGATGCTACAAAAAAACTCATCCGTGGAAAAAGAATCACCATTGAAGGAAGTGAGTCCAGATGGGTCTAGTTCAGGTATGAGTGACTTCCAAATTTTTGCTACCGTTGTGGCCTACTAAATCATGCAATCAAAGACTGTCCTGACTCATCTGAAAATGGACGTATGGTGGAGGAAGGCCTTCAATACGGGGCTTGGATGCATGGCGACCCTTACGGGAGGACTAAAAAAGAACCAGTGAAGTTCGGTGGAGGAGAAAATCAGGGAAGTAGGGGCGGGGTCGCCGGAGTAAGGCTGGAACGGACACGTGATCAGTCCGATGTGCCTAGAGAGAAGATAGTGGAGAATGGGAATCACGCATCTATGTCTATTCCTTCTGTCAGCTGTAGCCCGTCTCGGGATGACGCAATCCTAGAGGCGCCAAGAAATCTGATAGCGACATCACATGGGGAAGGCAAGGGAGTAGGTATAGGAGTGAAGTCAGAAATTAAAACTTCCTCTAAGCTTGATATCTCTTCTGTCACATACTGCACTCGGTCCGAAGTCGTTGAGGAGATGCAGTGGGAGAAAGCGCATCATCAGGCTTTGAGGAAGGCGCCTTTTGAGGTAAACCCCATTTCCACGCCAACTTGTTCTTTTTCTTCGTCTGTGTCTGATGTTTTGGGTTCTGGGAAAGATTTTCCTCCGGGTTTAGAGGGTCAACATGTGAGGGAAGTGGTTGTGACTAAGGTTATTGAGAAGTCTGAGGGGCATATGGGGAATTGTGAACTTGCGGACAAAAATAAAAGTGTTTTAATTCCCTCTCCTTCAAAGAAGCCACATGGGCCCTCTTCTGATGAGATACGAGCCAACCCCTTAGTGGGCTCTCCCGAACTAGGCCAACAACAAGAACATCTCCTGAGGCCAAATTCCCACGTGACTCTTGGCCCTCATTTAATTGATATCTCTAACCCTCAAGATATAAAACACACCTCTAATGCTTTGGGCCCAAAGTGGTCTCGTGTTCTTCGTTCTTCACCAGGAAATAAGGAAGATCTGCTTTCACATGTAGGACAAAAAAGAGGCTCTGTTGTTGACTCTGTTCAGCTTGATTTACCTAAGAAGAAAGTTCGAGTTTCTCAAGATGACAAGGAATTTTCAGCTTATGTGGCGGAGGCTGGTTCCCAGCCCTGCCAAGGATTATGAGTATTATGTGTTGGAAATGTCGCGGGCTTGGGAACCGGCAAACAGTTCATGAGCTCGGGATTTTAGTCCGTGCATAAGATCCTACAGTAGTGTTTGTAGCCGAAACATGGCTGGATGAAGCAAGGCTATCAGTTATTCGAGATACTTTGAAGTTTGGTCATCATCATGGAGTGTCAAAAATTACTCAGGGTGGTGGTCTGGCTTTATTTTGGAAGAGGGATTTTGACTTAACTGTTGAATCTTCTTCCTTAAATCATATCGATGCTATAATAAATGGTAGTAAAGAAAATGCGTGGAGGTTTCCAGGTTTTTACGGAGCTCCTGAAACTCAGCTTCGGTCTGAATCTTGGAATTTATTAAGGAATTTAAATAGGCAGTCTTCACTACCTTGGGTTTGTGCAGGCGATTTTAATGAGCTCCTCAAGTCCCATGAGAAGTTGGGTGGGCGTCTTCGACCCTATGGGCAAATGCAGCTGTTCCGTGAAGCCCTGGATGAATGTGGGCTGTTTGACCTCAGCTTTATTGGGAAAAAATTCACATGGTTCAAACATTATCCGAATGGGGGGTCTGTTTGGGAAAGATTGGACAGGGCGGTGTGCACAGCGAAGTGGTTTTCTCTTTTTCCAGCAACAAAGGTCCGAACTCTTTCTTATGTCTCTTCGGACCATAATCCTATTATTATTCTCCCTGATGGAATTGCACCTAAGAAACTAAAGCCATGGAGATTTGAGCAATTATGGCTTGAGAATGAGGGATGTCATGATACTATTACATCAGTGTGGAGCGAGGTCTCTTGCGGTCCACCCATGGTAGATGTGATGAAAAAAATTGAGAATTACCAAAACCAATTACGTAGCTAGAGTAAAAAGTCCATCTGTAATATTTCAAAAACTCTGCTGGGGAAGAAAAGTCCCTAGAATTGGTTGAAGCAGCAGCAATGAGGGGGGGAAGTATGGATTTTTTCCTACAATTAAAATTTGAAGTGAATGATCTCCTTAGAATGGAGGAGAAATTATGGCAACAAAGAGCTCATGACCATTGGATGGTTTTGGGGGATAAAAATACAGGTTATTTTCACAACAGGGCTTCCCAAAAATTTAGGCGTAATACCATCACTGAGCTTAGAGGTCCTACTGGTGAGATGGTCTCGAGTGATGATGAGATTGCTGTGTTAGCCGTGGGGTATTACAAAAACCTGTTTTCCTCTTCAACTCCTGGCAATATTGAAGAGGTAGTGCAGCACACTCAGCAGGTAGTCAGTGAAGAGATGAACTCAGACTTGATTGCTAAATTTTCCAAGACCGAGGTGGAGTTCGCTTTGCAACAGATGGCTCCTTTAAAGGCTCCTGGTCCGGATGGGATGCCTCCAATCTTTTTCCAACACTATTGGTCCAGTATCGGTGATGACGTGGTTAAGGCAGTCCTCTCTTGCCTCAACTCTAACCATATCTCTTCGGGTCTGAATCATACATTCATCGCTCTTATTCCAAAGGTAAAGAGTCCTGAATCCATTACTGAATTTCGGCCTATTGCTTTGTGTAATATTTTATATAAGCTTGTTTCTAAAGTTTTGGCAAATAGATTAAAAAGAATTTTGCCTCAGATCATTTCTGAATCACAAAGTGCTTTTCAATTTGACAAAGCAATTTCGGATAATATCTTGGTTGCTTTTGAGACTCTCCACCACATGAAGACAAAGAAATATGGAAAAGTGGGCCACATGGCACTGAATTTAGATATGAGCAAGGCCTATGACAGACTGGAGTGGATTTTTTTGCAAAAGATTATGGAAAAAATGGGGTTTCATAGTATATGGATTGGATGGATTTTGGAATGTATAAAGTCTGTGACATATTCTGTCTTGGTGAATGGGGAAGCAAAAGGTCATATTGTTCCAACAAGGGGTCTCTGCCAAGGAGATCCCCTCTCCCCCTACCTTTTTCTCCTTTACTCAGAAGGCCTAAATGGTCTAATCCAACATGTAGTGGATGCAGGGGGGGTTGAGGGTGTCTCTCTTTGTCATAATGGCCCAAAAATATCTCACTTGTTTTTTGCAGATGACAGCCTTCTTTTTTGTCATGCTCAGATTGAGGATATCAATACCATCCAAGAAATTTTGGGAATGTATGAAAGGGCTTCGGGTCAAAAGATAAATTTGGAGAAGACAAATCTTTTTTTCAGCAAGGGCATACCCGAATCCTCAAATGACCTGTTAAAAAACTTGTTGGGAGTTCCGGAGATCAAAGAATATGAAAAATACCTCAGGTTACCTGCAGTGGTTGGTAGAAGAAAAAAGGCAAGTCTAAACTATATAAAAGATAGGGTGTGGAGCAAATTGCAGGGTTGGAAGGAAAAATTATTGTCTCAGGTTGGAAAGGAAATTATTTTGAAAGCGGTGGTACAAGCCATCCCTAGTTTTGCTATGAGTTGCTTCAGATTGCCTATTGGCCTTTGTCAAGATATTGAGATGCTCATTCAGAAATTTTGGTGAGGTCAAAGGGGTGATAGACGTAAGATTCATTGGAAGAAATGGGATGTTTTGTGTCAACCAAAGGCCGAGGGGGGTCTAGGCTTTAAGGACCTTTGTAAATTCAATGAAGCAATGTTGGCCAAACAAGTGTGGAGATTAATTCATGATATAGATTCCCTCTTCTATAAAGTTTTCAAAGCTAAATATTTCCCCCATAGTTCGATCTTTGAAGCAAAGTTTGCATTGGGCTCCTTTGCTTGGAAAAGTATTTTGTTTGCTAGAAAACTTGTTGAGAGGGAAGCTCGGTGGAGGGTTGGTGATGGCAAATCTATAAGGATTTTTCATGATTCTTGGCTGAATTCACCAGAAGGTAAAGTGCTGTCCCCTCAAAATCTTTTAGCACCTGACTCCACGGTGGATATACACTTATTGATGCCCAAAGGGGTTGGTGGAATACTCACCTCATCGATCTCTGCTTCTACCCGCCTGAAGCTGCACTTATAAAGTCCCTGCCTTTGTGTACCGTTCCTCAACCTGACATTCACATTTGGCCTAAAGAAAACTCAGGTATCTATTCCGTGAAATCGGGGTACAAATGTCTTATGGACTTTGCTTCCCTCGATACTGTCAGACCATCAGTCTCTGTTGCTCAGAAGACTTTTTGGAAAAACATATGAAAACTGAATGTACCGGGGAAAATCAAGCATTTCTTATGGAGATCATGCACTAACACTCTGCCCTCAAAAGAAAATTTGAAGAAAAGAGCCATTCCTATCGATCCCACCTGCCATCTTTGCTCTAGGGAGACTGAATCTGTTTTTCATGCTTTGTGGGGCTGTGAGAAGGTGAAATCAGTTTGGGCAACTGACTTTGGCTGGGTTGACAACAACAGAGCTGCCTCGGGTTCTTTCTTTCATTTAATGCAGCTGATTCGGGAAAAACCCCTTACCATCCCGTTGTTCAGCACCACAGCATGGGCTCTATGGCATCACAGAAATAAATCCCGCCTCCAGGAACCTTCTGTGCCGCTAGTAAAAATTGCAAGTTTCGCACGAGACTATCTTCGAAGCTTCAGGACCGAGGATTCTCAAAATAGCCACTCTTTGGGCAGCAGACTTCCCTCTCAAAAGCTTTGGCGTCCTCCACCTCGAGAGTGTTTCAAAACCAATTATGATGGGGCAATGTTCGATGAATCAGATGAAGCTGGTCTCAGTGTTGTCATCCGAAATTCTGATGGCCATGTTATGGTTGCATTGTCCGAAAAAATTAAGAAACCACCTTTAGTGGTGGCTCTGGAGCTTCTGGCTGCAAGAAGAGCAGCGGCTTTGGTGTCTAAAACGGGTTTCCAGCAATCTTGCTTTGAGGGTGATTCGGAGGTTGTTGTTAAGGCTCTACGTGGTAGTGGTTTGGAAAAATCTGCTGTTGGTCATATTTTAAAAGACACTCTGTCTACTGTTAGCTTATTACAAAGCTTTTCTTTCTCTCATGTAAATAGGCAAGGCAATGCAGTCGCACACGTCTTAGCTCAGAGAGCAAGACTTTCCTTTCCTTTACAAGTCTGGATGGAGTCTATCCCTCCAGATTTAAATGCTATTATTTTGGTTGACTTAAAGCCCCTTGTTTAATGTTATGAAAGTTATTCCCTTCTCAAAAAAAAAAAAAAAAAAAAAAAAAAAAAAAAAAAAAAAAAAAAACTTGCAACTCCAACAGAATGACGCACTCTTGTCTCAATTACGAGTGGCTTTTCTTAATATTTTTTCATGGGATTCTTCTGATGTGTATGAGCTCATTTTTGAAATCTACAACAGTTCCCATTTTTGCAAATGAGATAGATCACCTGGCTTTACTTGACTTCAAGAATAGGATCACTCAAGACCCATTTCAAATCATGAGCTCATGGAATGACTCCATTCATTTCTGTAACTGGTTAGGTGTTACATGTGGGCCCTCTAGTAAACGAGCCATGGTTTTAGATTTGATAGTTAAGAAATTGTCTGGGTCAATACCACCCTCTATAGGAAATCTTACTTACTTCACAAGAATTAACCCAGAAAACAACAACTTCTACAGTGAAATTCCTCAAGAAGTGGGGCATCTACATTGCCTGCAGCATCTCAATTTGACTTATAATTCCTTTCACCTCCAACTAATCTGAACTACTGTTCACAACTTAGAGTGCTTATTGTTGATCACAACGAGCTTGTCAGGCAGATTCTAGACCACTTCAGCTCATTGTCAAAGTTGGTGTATCTAAGACTTGATGTGAACAACCTTATAGGAAATATCCCAGCTTGGATAGGAAACTTTTCTTCATTGTATGCTCTTAGTCTTTCTAAAAACAATTTTCAAGGAAGCATACCTAGTGAACTTAGTCATCTACCAAGCTTGGGATTTTTTCAGCTTTCTGTGAATAATCTTTCTGGTACTATCCCTCCTCTGATTTACAATATATCTTCCTTAATACTTTTTTTCTGTTGCTCAAAACCGGCTACATGGAAGCCTTCTGCCAGGTATTGGTCTTACTCTTCCAAACCTTCAAATATTTTACTGCGCTATTACCAATTTCATGGGAGCTATTCCTGTGTCATTTTCAAATGCTTCTCAACTTTAGGGTCTTGCCTTTAGCAGAAATGGTCTAACTGGGACAGTCCCTCAAAATCTAGGAAGGTTGCAAGGCTTGGCTAGACTTTATATTAATTCCAATGAACTTGGATATGTAAAAGATGGTGACTTGAATTTTCTCAGTTTCTTGGCTAATTGTACTAATTTGGAGGTCTTATATCTTAATAAGCATTATTTTGGAGAAGTGTTGCCCAACTCAATAGCCAACCTTTCCACCCAACTACGATATCTTACTATCCATGAGAATATGATCCGTGGTGGCATCCCTATTAGTATCGAGATCCATCTTAACTTAGAATTACTAGCACTATGTTCTAACTGTTTAGGAGGTACTCTCCCCGAGTTCCTGGGAAGCTTTAAAAGTTACTAGTATTGTTTGAATGATAACAAATTTCCTGGGCCGATCCTTTCCTCCTTGGGCAACTTAACTGCATTGACAGCGCACTTTATGCAAAATAGATTTGAGGGAAATATACCCCCAAGCCTAGGAAAGTGCCAAAAATTGATTTTATAGAATCTTTCTGGTAAAAATCTCACTGGCTCCATTCCAAAACAAGTTATTGGTCTTTCTTCCCTTTCAATTTTTTTGGACATGTCTCACAATTTCTTGATAAGTGCACTGCCGTTTGAAGTGGGCAACTTAATACATCTTGCTTGGTTAGATCTCTCAAATAATAGATTATCAAGCAAAATTCCCACCACCCTTGAGACTTGTCTTAGTTTGGAGAACTTGTATTTGGAGGGCAATCATTTCAAGGAGCAATACCTCAATCTTTGGAGACATTAAGAGGTTTAGAACAAATAGATCTTTCACGGAATAACTTTTCTGGGAATGTTCCTAAATTTCTCGATAAGCTTGTGTCACTTAAGCATCTCAATATTTCTTATACTGATTTAGAGGGCGAAGTGTCAAGTGAGGGGATTTTTACAAATGCAAGCAAGATTTCAATCTTTGGAAATAATAAGCAAGGGGTGTCCAAGAATTACATTTACCGTCATGCACTAGGAAAAATCCCTGTTCATTTGGAAAGCTTCTTGAACTCAAAATAATAGTTCCTGTTACTAGTATGGTCAAATTTTTACAAGTTTTTTTGTATTGTTTCCCTACATGTTTCATTGTGAGAAACTCAAGAGAGAGAACATTAACTACATCTTCCTTTGAAGATAGGAAGTTGCATGTCTCATATGCAGAATTGCTAAAATCAACAAATGGGTTTTCAGAAAACAATTTGATTAGTTTGGGTAGCTTTGGCTTAGTATACATAGGAATATTTTTTGGAAATGGCGCAATTGTTGCAATCAAAGTATTGAACCTTCAACAAAAAGGAGCTTCCAAGAGTTTCATTAACGAATGCAATGCTTTGAGAAGTATACGTCATTGCAATCTTCTCAAGATTATCTCCGCTTGCTCAAGCATTGATCATGAAGGAAATGACTTTAAAAGTCTAATTTTTGAGTTTATCTCCAATGGTAGTCCAGATCAATGGTTGCATTCTAAAAATGATCAGCAACATCAAAGGAAGAGTTTGAGATTTATCCAAAGACTGAACATAGCTATTGATGTTGCTAAAGCATTAGAATATCTTCATCACCATTGCCAAACCCCAATTGTTCATTGTGATCTAAAGCTAAGCAACATACTTCTTGATGAAGATATGGTAGCTCATGTTGGTGATTTCAAATTGGTGAATTTCCTTTTTGAAGCATCAAACAATCCCTCCAAATCTCATACCTTGTCAGTTGGGCTCAAAGGTTCCATTGGATACATTGCTCCAGGTAAGTTTTCAACTAGGTGAAGCACATTTCAGTTCTTTATAACATTTTGCATTGATATTAAAATAAAGTAGGGATTCTTTCAAAAAGTAACAATACGCACAAGTTTGACACCACTTTTCAAGTTAAGAAAATTTTTTGACAGCTTTGGCCAATTGGAGGGGAAAAAACTTTGGTTTTTTCTAAAAAATCACATACACCACCAAGAAAAAAACCCACATATTTACAAAATTTTATGAAGGGCTATATGTGCCAACAATCCATAATGCTTTAGTGATTAAAAATTCCCAGCGCATATGACTATTATTTGTTACTGTGTATGTATTGATGTATTGTAAAGTATGGGATGGGTGGCCAAGTTCCAACACTAGGAGACATTTACAGCTATGGGATACTCTTGCTGGAGATGTTTATTGGAAACAGACCAATTGATGAAATGTTCAAAGATGGTTTAAGCATTCACAAGTTCACTGCAATGGCTTTTCCCAAACATGTCATGGATATAGTTGACCCGTCAATATTCCTTGAGGAGAATGAAGAAGATGTCAATGGTGACATAGAAGAGATACAACTAATTGAAGAAGATCCAAAAGAATGCTTGATATCAATGTTCTAAATTGGATTGTTGTGTTCTAAAACATCACCAAATGAGCAGATTCCAATAAATGTTGTTGTCAATGAAATGAATGCAATTAGAGACAAATTTCTTAAACTTGAGAAGGAAAACAGAAGAAGAAGAGAAAGACAAAGCTAGGTATGTTTTTATTATTATTATTATTTTTTTTAATTAATGGACATATATATTGGCCACTTTCTTATAAGAAAATAGTAATAATAATAACATAAATTTAAAATTGAGGGAAAAAATGTAGAAGCAAAAACAAAAGAATATAAATTTACAATAAATATGGTTAACGGGTGCTCCTAGGATATTTGTAAATAAACCATTTTAGTAAATTTTTTATATTAATTTTTTTTTTGGTTCACGTTGTTGCGAGAAAGTAATTAATCAGAGTTGTTTCATTCTTCCCAAATTCTTTTTTCTTTTTTTAATACAAGATAGAAATTCTACTCTAGCCTAATCTAAGTATATATGTGTGTGAAGCCCCTTCCTGGAGACTTGAATCCCCGACCTTGCTCTCTACACCCCACAAGCACTTATACTTGTAAAGTGACCATCACACCAAATTCTTCCCAAATTCTATTAGTCATACAGTTGTTGCATTATTAATTAATTCATGTGATTATCTGTTTTGCAGCATCACCAAAGGTTCGTGCTGGACATAAAGTACAGGGACTATATATGCGATCTTTACAGTTGACAAGCGTATGCTGCCTTAAACATTTATGTCTTTGTTTTCCTAATTATCAATGGTAATTTAGATGAATGGTTTAGTGTTATTGGTCAATGACTTTTGGTTAAACCATATTTCTAAGTTGTTTTGATTATGGGATTAGGATACACAATCCCTCCTTTGGTTTGTAATATATGTTCCATAGAATTCATATATCTTTCATTATTCACTATATCTATCAGTGACGCAGTTGTTGCGTTATTAATTAATCCATGTGAATGTGATTGTTAGTTTTGAAGCATGACCCGATAGGATGGAATCTAAGTAGTGAACACCCTTGATTGAGTATTTCTTAAGCTCGTGGTGGCTATAAATATTATATGCATGTGACATTTTACTATGTTCTTTAACAGTGTACACATATACTGCCTCAGCCATTGTCATTGCTTTCCATGTCAAAGGTAATTTAGATCAAGTTGAGGTGCACGACACCTAGAAGTCCAGCCCACATGAAATCCTATTACATATAGAAATAGGTGTACCAATTGCACAAGAAGTCAAAGACTTCTATTCCTAATTGAATTTGGAGTGTCAGGTGGCAAAGCTTTTATAAAATGCTTAGTGCATGTGGTTTCATTGAAAAAAAAAAAAGTGACAGAGATTCAGAGAGAGAATGAAGAGTGAAACACAAATTTAGAGCCGACTGAAAGAAAAAGAATAGTGTTTTGTGTCGCATTGAGGGAAAAAAGAAAAAGTGATTTTTCTTTTGCTCAAGACACACAAGAAAGATAAATTGGAGTTTCTCTAAGACGATTCTTTGGGTGCTACAACCACAAGGAGTTGAAGTATTCAAAATGGAACATCTTGCTATCGAGTTTCGTGGTGAGGTTGTATTTTTTCCTAGAGATATTATTGTATTTTACCAATTTATTGTGAACTCAAGTTTTGGGTATAGCTTGAGTGTTGTAATCTCTATTTTATTATAGTGGATTGATCGGATTTGCCCCGTGATTTTTCCTTCTATACTGGAGAGTTTTTCACGTAATTTCTTGATGTTTTTGTTGGCTGAATTTTTATCGCTTCCGTAGATTTCTATTTTCTTTGTTGCTTGGGTTATATTTAATTTAATTCACACATAGACGAGGATTTATCCCAACAGATCAATGGCTCCTTGTTATTTGTCAATGGCATTTCTTAAACCATATTACTATATTCTTTTATCATTGATTGTATGATCCCTCCTTTGATTTGTAATTTGTGTTCAATATTCTTGGCCCGGGCCTTAATCTTCTTAACTTAGAAATGTTTGTGGGCAGGTATGAATAGTTTTATTGCACCTATTCTTCTGTCATTTTCTTTTTCTTTTTTTCTTTTTTGGTTTGAATTTGGTTTCCCTCTAATAGTTATAATTAATCACTAAAATATTACCGATTTCATAGAGCAATCCATAACAAATTAATAACTATCTTTTGGTTTAATTCCTCAATCCCTCACACCCTTTGAACTTTGTACTCGCATAGACTTCTCAATCCTTTGGGTCTAGACTACTAAAATTTACTTGATTGGCGTATCTAGTATTAGTATTACTCTAAACCTGTAGTTCCTTGACCCAAAAATGTATGTAATAGTTGGTTTTATACTTACTCTAAGTTTCAAATAAAATGTCATTGAAAGAGGTGTAAACTTCTTGCAACAAGTTCAATTATTTGCCAGAAAGTCAAATGGATGCTATATCATTAGCATGGGTCATGGCAGAAAGTAGGGCATAGAGGGTAGAGTGAAACCCACCCTTTTTGCAACGAACTGCATAGATTGGTTTGTCGATACACCAATCGCTCCACTGGTGGGCTTTTATTGCGTTTGGGTATCTTGGTCAGCTAAAATTTGATGTGATTTGGTTTTTTTTTTTTTTTTTAATTTGTGTACGGTTGGGTTTTTCTCGTATAGGGCTGGGTTTTCCTACACATGAATTCAATAATGAATTTCACCCAAAAAAAAAAAAAAAAAAGAATTCAATAATGAAGAGTGGAAGACTAACTAGGGCATTGTTTGGTTGGAGAAGAAGAAAAGTGAGAGGATGGAAAATTATCAGAGGATGGAAAATTGGGAGGATAGAAAAGTTTTAGTTTTCCCTCATGTGTGTTTGGTTGGAGGAGTAAAAAAGTGGGAGGGTGGAAAATTCTTTTGTTTGGTTGGAGAGAAAAGTGGAAGGATAAAAAATGTAGTTTATATGAATTGACTATTATGTCTTTGTTATAACAAAATACCAAAGGATCTAATAAGTGTGAAAAAATATGTATAAATTATAAATAAAAACCATACATGAGAGCAAGCAAAAACTGGGTAAAATGAAAAAAAAAAAAAAAAAAAAAAAAAACTTACAGTTGTGAAGAACCTGGAGACTGTTTCTTGTGAAGATCTCTAAGAATATATGGGAAAAAATAAATAAATAATCAAATAGCAAAGGGTCTAATAAAAAGAAAATAACAAAATACCAAAGGGTCTAATAAGTGTGAAAAAAATATGTATAAACTATAAATAAAAAAACATAGATGTTTAGAGCAAGTAAAAACTGGGTAAAATGAATTAAAAAAAAAAAAAAAAACTTATAGCTGTGAAGAACCTCGAGACCGTTCCCTGTGAAGAACTCTGGGAATATATGGGAATAAAAATAATTAAGTATATTTTGAGAATCAAATAAATAAATAAGTAATCAAATAGCAATAGATAAGGTGGAATATAATGAGGACAAGGCACAAAAAAAGAAAAGAAAAAAGGGAAACAAAAGAGGAGAACGTGGAGATGTGCTATGTGTAATGATGAGGGTATTTGTGTAATTTAATACCCATATCATCGTTTCTCCTTAGTTTTCCTCCCAAATTAGGAGGACAAAATTTTGTGGGCCCGAAGGGAAAATTTTTCACACCATTTTCTTTCTCTCTTGTTTTCTCTCCTGAACCAAACAAGGGAAAATTCTATTTTCCACCCTATTTTCCTCTCGTTCTTTTCCATCCTCCCTGTTTTCACTCCAACGAAACGGGGCCTAGAAGTAATGGGTTGTTACTTAATTGTGTAATAAACAAGGATTGGGCTGACATAATGGGCTCCTATTCTTCGTTAAAAACTTTAAATCCCTTACTCTAGGAATTCTCGAGGATATTAGGTTTTTGCTTTTATTTTGTAAAGAATCTAGCACAATTTTCATGTTTTGAAACTATTTAGGTCCATGTCCCTGTTTTAGTACTCGATTTAAAAAAAATCAAGTTACAAGCAATGCAGTCAATGCTATACCGGTACCGACCATACCGGCCGATATGTACCGTACCGGTACATATACTGATATCGAAATGTCAACGTTTTGTACTAGAATGGTAATTTTTTTGCATTAACTTATTATTAGTATTATTTGTTTTTTTAGTATGCAATAAATAATTAAGCTTTCCATTTTTATATTTTTTTTTCTTTTAATTGATGCTATAGTCTAAAACCATGAATAATTTGTTCTAAATTAAGGAAATGTTTTATGGTAAACTTTTATATTTATTATAATACACACACATACACACACACACACACACACACATATATATATATAATAGCAATAAACCCGAAACGGTACATCGGTATTGACCGGTACCGAAATATATCGTTCCACTGATTAAACTGGTACAGCCTCCGGTACGAGATTGACTCCCTTGGTTACAAGTGGAACTTGACATTAGCAATGTCGAGTTCTATGCATATTTTGCCACTTAATTTTTTTTAAAAAAAAAATTTAAGTGAAACTCGACTTTGCTAAAGTCGAGTTTTCATTAAAAATTTACATATAACTCAATTTTGAGGATATCGAGTTGTATACCGAACTCAATTTTTGTTAAAATCGAGTTTAAAAAACAGGAACACAGACCTAAATAGTTTCAAAATATGGACATATTGCTGTTATTTTTGCAAAATAAGGGCAAAATCCCAATATCCCCAGGAATTCTCATAATCAAATTGTACTAGTTCAAATATAAACTAAATAAAGTCATGCAAAATGGAATTAAAAAGGAAAAGCTTGCATCAGTATATTGTCCCCAAGCATTTTATAGAAAAATGAAAGAATAGAAAATAATATAAATTTCATTTGTTTGGTTGAGAAGGAAAATGTGGGTTATGTGAATTTATTTAAAGGGATTGGAATAGGACAAAAATGATAGTTGGTGGGTAGGGAAAAAAAAGTGGTATGAAATGACAATTAAGTCAATTTGACTTTATTACCCATTTTCACAATTTCACCCCCAAGTTTTCTCCCCAATTTGGAAAGAAAACAATTTGGTGAGCTTAGAAAGAAAACACCTAAAACTTATCATTTTCTTCCCTATTTTTTTTTTATGTTAACCAAATAATGGAAAATTGAGTTTTCCACCCAAAGTTTTTCATCCCTTTTTTTCACCTCTTCCAAATAGAGAAAGTCCTATATGAAAAAACGAAAAAGAAAAACTTTAAAAAGTTGAAAAATAATATAATATAGTTGAGCTCAAACATTTAAAATATGAGACAAAGCCTTAAAGGCTCAATTGAAATTCTCCTAGTATATTAAAATGGAGGACATTTTTTTGTATATAAGAGCATCCACAGCAGTGGAGCTATAATTTTAGCTATTTGGCACCACAAAAAGTTAATTTATTTATTTTACCCACTCACATGTTATAGCAGTGGATCTATTTTAGCTTTCAACACAATAAAATAATATAAATATCATAATAAAATAATATATATTCATAAACAGCTATTTATTATTTTTTTCTCACTATTCATCTTTATCTCTGTCTTCTCCCTCTCTTTCCTCTCTTCAACCCACAGCCCCTCGCGGCATCACCACCACCACTAGTCCACAGTAGGAAAGAAAAAACCACAGAAAAATTCATTAAAATAATAATAAAAACAACCACAAAAAAAAAAAAAAAAACCAACACAGCACAAACATCCACCACTATCACCACCACCACCACCTGTCCACATCAGGAAAGAAAAAACCACCAACCCAGACCAAACAAAATCACCAATCACAAACAAAATCAAAAATCAAAACAATACACATCGGCGGAACAAACTGACGATGGAGCTAGCACCCCAGACCACCATCAAACCCACCATCTGAGCTTAATCAAGAGAGAGAAGAAACAAGACTAAGAGGCACAAAACCCACCATCAAACCCAGACCAACCATCGCCGATCACGCCATCGCCGACCCACTGACCCATGCCATCGCCGATCATGCCATCCACAAAACCCACCGACCTATGCCATCGCTAATCACGTGAAAAGAAGAGAGAAAAGATAGCGAAGAGATAGAGAAGGCAGAGAGAGAGTTGAGACTGAGTCTGACGAAAAGAAAGAGAGAAAAGATAGAGAAGGAAGAGAGAGAGAGAGAGAGAGAGAGAGAGAGAAAGAGAAAGAGAAAGAGAAAGAGAAAGAGAAAGAGAATATTTTAATGGAAAGGAGAGAGAAAAGTTAAATAAAATATTTTTTTTTTAGCTTTGGAGCTACAGTGCACATCTATAGATGGATGTGCACTGTAGCTGAATAGGTAAAAATTTTACCTATAACTCCACTGCTGCAAAAGGTTATGAGGTATTTGAGGAATTAAAAATACCAACATGATTTTTTAGCACCACTGCTGTGGATGCACTAACCTTCACAATTGAGTTTAATAGGCTGTAGCCTATGCCTACATGTACACCTTAGGTTTTGGCATCTTTTTGCAGCTTTATTGTTATCAGTGTTATCACTTATTAGTTTATCAATATACTCATCAAATGTATTCAGATATTAGTCTATTTAATCTATTAAGGGATTGAGATGAGTCTGGCGACTTGAGCTAATTATCACTTTATCACTCACCTTTATAGCTTTTATCTTTTGCTTTGGTTTTTTAATTATTTTTTATGTCAATTTGTTTATGTGATCTAAATTATTCTTGCAGAAGCTATATGTATTTATGGGCGTGAAAAATTGTAGAATTTTAGTTGAAGTAGAATTTTCAAGCTCTTGAAACATATATCTGATAGAGTTTTATTTAAACTAAACTATTATAACACTTGATAAGATAATTACACGTTGAAGAAAAATAATAAATATATAAGATATAAAACCTATAATAAAAAGAATCTAAAATAAAAAGAAAAAGAAAATAGTGGTGATGTGGAAAATTATGGGAGCTTAATTTGTTTATGTGATCTAAATTATTCTTGCAGAAGCCATGTAATTATGGGTGTGTAGAATTTTCAAGCTTTTGAAACATATATCTAATAGAGTTTTATTTAAACTAAACTATTGTAACAATTGATAAGATAATTACACGATGAAGAGAAATAATAAATATATAAGATATAAAACCTATAATAAAAAAATCTAAAATAAAAAGAAAAAAAAATAGTGGTGATGTGGAAAATTGTGGGAGTTTAAGAGGTTTCGGTTTTATATATAGATAGATGAAGAGCCTTCATTGTATTATGGTCAGGCCAAAAACACAAATCAATTCTTATTTGTATCTTTACAATATGAGAGCCATAGGACTTATACCCAAGATTTCCAAGCTTATGACTCTAGATAAAAATTTCCAAACTTTTGCCATTTCCTTTTATATATATATATATATATATATATATATATATATATATAGATAGATAGATAGATGAAAAGCCTTCACTGTATTATGGTCAGGCTAAAAACACAAATCAATTCTTATTTGTATCTTTACAGTACGAGAGCCATAGGACTTATACCCAAGATTTCCAAGCTTATGACTCTAGATAAAAATTTCCATACTTCTGCCATTGTTGCACTTCTGGGAGCTTCGCTACGGAGACTTTCTGGTGACTTCAAGGCAACACTACCACTATCAATAAACTCCCCTAATTAAATTCCAGGAATCCGTAGGAAAAAAAGGCATGTTATTTGGATATGTGTATGGAATTCTTGCAATCAAACTTCTTGTGGTTTGAATATGTCTCTTAGATCAATACAGTTTCAGTGTTTCTTGATTCTAAAATGAAATTCTCAGAATAAGGTTTCCATCACTACGCCCAACTATTTTCTCGAGTGGTTGGACATTTGATAGCATTTAAAATTGAAGGCAAAAACCAAGTGTTCCCTAGCACTTTGGTATCAACTACCTATTAAACTTTGGACCACGTTTGCCAAAGTTTCTTCCATCGTAGTCGATACATTTGTACATTGGAGCTAGAAGTATTACAACTCCTATTTATGAAATAGGATCTAATCCTATGTTTTTCCATCTAATTTATTATTTTAGCATACATTTGTACACCTAGAACATATTTATTATTGATTTTAACCTGTAAAATGTTTGAATCATGAGTTATTGAAGAAAAAATTTCACATACATAGATTTTCCTGTTTAAATAAACATTTTTTAATATATATAAAAGATGACTTTTTTTTACGAAATATATAAAAGATTACTTGAATATATAATGTCCACTGTTTCAAAAAAATATATAATGTCCTCTACATAATAATTGTTTTTATATATATATTAATAAATATTATCACCAGTTGTCTATACCAATTAGTTTATTGGACCAGAAGTAATTTTATTAGTTGAATAAAAAAGGTCTAGAACATGGCAACTACATATCCTAACTCATAACCTTTGCATGAAAAAATTCATCCACCTTCAAAGCTAGCACAACAATCTTTTCAACTTAAATTATTATATGAATTGTTAATCCAAATTCTACTAATTTTCTTCACAATTCACATATGGCTCAAGTTACATCATCCATAATGAATAAACTACTAGCTTATTATGCAGGATGATACCTCCCCAAGTATCATCCCCATGTCTTAGAGTTCTGGTTCAAATGAAGGTGGATAAATGTTCGAGTACTCGTAGAATTAATTTCTAACCATTGTTAAAAAAAAATAAATAAATAAAAAAAAAATAAAAAAAACCCACAATAAAAAACATGTAACATGCACCAACAAAAATACAAACTTGCTTTATAAAAAAAAAATTGTAACTTTCTACATTTTATGACGAGATCACTTATTCTGTGCAATGGT
The DNA here is from genome assembly GCA_033629205.1 of Lithocarpus polystachyus. Taxonomy (NCBI): domain Eukaryota; kingdom Viridiplantae; phylum Streptophyta; class Magnoliopsida; order Fagales; family Fagaceae; genus Lithocarpus; species Lithocarpus polystachyus. Next base: position 41,702,931 of record CM066168.1, read on the forward strand.
GCGAATGTCCAACATGCAATAGTTCTGTTGAAACACATAGTTAAGTTCATAGTTATTAAACCCAGACCGGAGGTTGACCCCGTATATGAGTCGAGTCATTACGTCACTGGTTCAACCAGTGAGTTAACGGTTAAACCATAGGGTCAAATAAAAAGATTTTAAAAATTATATATATATATATATATATATATATAAGTTTGAGAAATCATAACATGAATATGTAAATTAACACAAAAAATGCATATGCCTAAATTAAACTTGATGTTATAATTCAAAATCAAGGTTTCACAAGTAAAAGCATTAAAATTTCTATAAAATTCACAAGCAAAATAAACAAATATCAAAAGATTGCAACAAAGTTTTTGCTAAATAAAATTTTATTAAATGTCTTAAATTCAGCATATTAAAAAAAAAAAAAAAAAGAAGACAAATCTTAAACTACATAAATAAAAGAAGAGAAAAAAATGTCAAAGACTTAAACTTAAAGCATTAAACAAATAAAACACAAAAAACATAACCAAAGAAGAAGAAATAAGGTTTAAGCAATAAACTATATATAAAATATACTGATATATTCATGTATATATGCTAACTAGTTATATGAAACTAGAAAGTGATATGTTCATAGTAGAAAATTGATGCACAATTGCAAGTCTGGGGAACTAAAAACTGAAAATTGAAGTTATGGTGAAAAATGATTAGTAGAGTAGTGTGAATCGGCAAAGAAGTGAGAGAACGGTGCATTTTTTAAAAATATTTCTTTAGGATTTATCTTATTTAAATTACCATATAATCACATTAAATAATAAAAAAGTCAATGGGATGGACCTATTAATGTAATTTTGCACAAATTACAAACCCAGTTAGGTCATTAAAACCCAGCTGGGTTATTAAAACCCAACTGGGTCACATAGTTTGCTTAAAACCCATCCAGTTTTACCGATTTTGACTGAGTCTTGTGCACATTCGATCTAATTGATGACTCGGACCGGTCTATGTGTCAGGTCATCGGGTTACCGGTTTGACTGGTTGGGCTGGGCCAGGCCGGGTTTAATAACACTAGTTAAGTTCCGTTAAAGACTTTAAGATTGTCCAATAGCATTGCAGAGTGCGGGCAAACTTTGCTAAATAGTACATTTTTAGAAAAAAAAAAAAAAAAAAGTTTTGATGAATAGCATACTTTTGAAGTTATTGAGTTAGTTAGACTATTTTAGAACATGAGTTTGGCAAACTCAAGTTCAAACCTAAAATCGACTTTACTAAACTCGAGGTCTAACTAGTATAACTTTGACGTGAAATTAAAAAAAAAATCATGTGGAGCTGTTAAAAAGATTTACCTAGATGGAACTCAAGTTTGCTAAATTCGAGTTCTAATAATCAAATATTGCAAAGCCCCAGTATCTATTACTGGTCAGAATTGGACAATAGCAGAATTTCGGTTTATACAGGCACCATAATATCATATAAATTATTAAAAATATTAATAGTAATTAGAATAATATCAAATTTAAATTGTATAAAATTAGATATTATTCTAATAGAAATACTATATATAGTTAACAATAACTATATAGTGGAATTAGAATATATACATTTAAAATTAATCATTCAATTTTAATAATAATAAAATAAATATTTTTATTATCAAAAAAAATATTATTATCCAAATAGTATTATAAATATTATAGGAAAATTCTACTATTTATAAATAATAATATATTATAAATAAAAAATAAATAGTATAATAAAAATAATTAATTAATATATTTTTTTTAATTTCATTTTTAAATAGTTAAGTATAAGAAGCAGTATATTTTATCAAGTCACAGCATCCCACTCTCCGGTCTCACACAATAAGTGTCTTCCTCAGTTTTCTCAGTTCCTTGCTCAGATACCTGGAGTGGAGGCTCCAAGAATTTTTTTCAAGGTGTTCCTCAACAAGCATAAATTACATAATCTAATAAAAAGAAAATTTTGTATATTGACAACAACAACAACAACAATAAAAAAACACGCAAATACATAAAATTCACAATTGCCTTCTACGAGTTTTCATATTTTGAAATCGATACATGATAGTTTCATTATCAATGCTACAATAAACTATAAGTTCATTTGAAATATTAATAAAATTCTTGATTATTGTTGTTTAATTGTTTCATTAATTTGTTTGTCTTTTATAAACTATAATTTGTTATATTGTTGTTTCATTAATTATAAAATTATTAATTGTTGTTTAGCCTAACATAATTTAATTTGTTTGTCTTTTATAATGTATTGGTTAATTAAATTATTAATTATTGTTTATTAGTTACTTCTCTCAATTAATTATTGATTAATTAAATTATTGTTTATTAGTTGCACTAGCACACACCCCATATGCATTTACTTCCCCCAATTCAAATATCTCACCCTAGCCCTATTCCCTCATCTATCCCTCACTCAACAGACAAGCCCAATGGTGCCCCAATGACCAGAACCAATTAAATAAATTCACAATTAAAAATTACAATATATTAAATACACTAAAAGAAGATTTTCAAAAAAAAAAAAAAACACTAAAAAACAATTAATTATATCTCACTAACACCACCAATGGATAAAGCCAAAATTTTGATAAAGTGATAAGTTTAAGGCAGAAGGCTCATGGATACAGATCCAAAAAAAAAAAAAAAGGCTTACGGAGAAAGCTAAAAACAGGGGCAAATACATAAGCAATCAGATAAAAAGTCTCAAAGAGGGAGAGAATCTAATTTGCTTCCTTTCAGTCTTCAGATAAGAGAGAGAGAGAGAGAGAGAGAGAGAAAAACCCATACCCATCAATCCGTTATTGAACATCCACGCCGATGAAGGCATGAACAAATCTTGACTGCCACCGTTGCACTAGTCCTGGATGGACAACGCGGATTGAATCGCTTTCTTATCATCGAGATCTAAGCCCTAAAGGGAAGCGAGGCCGAAAGCTAAGGGGTAGCTAGAGAAGCCTTCGATTGGGCTCAGATTGTGCGAGGCCGACACTGAGCAACTACCGTGAGTGTCCAAATCACAGTCCTGGCAAACCACGAGATTATCCGAGCTCGAGTTTGAGGCCTGATGTGATGTGCTCTAGTTGTCGTTGCCATTGGTTGTTGTTGTTGAGGCCTGATCTCTGTTGCCGTTGGTTGTTATCGTTGATGTGCTTTGTTCTGGTTTAGCTTTACTTTTTTTTTGACAAATGGTTTTGTTTTACTTGACGATGGTTTTGCTTTACTTGATGAATCTGCTGCTCATGCTCTGGTTTCTTTAGGTTAGGTTGTAATTGTGTATATTGGGTTTTGGTTTATTATTATTATTATTATTATTATTATTATTATTATTGTTGTTATTATTATTATTATTATTATTATTATTATTATTATTATTATTATCATCATTATTATTTTGAAAATCCGTGGGTTTGCTACCATGTTGGGTTTGCTTTGCCTTGTTTTTTTTCTTTAGATTGGGTTTGTAATCTGCCATTTAGGATTGATGTTGAGCTTTTTTTTCCCTAGTGGGCTTGCTCTGTTACAAATATATTTATTTCTTTTATTTTATTTTTTTCCAGATTTTGTTCAAAATTTTTATTTGGGCTTTTTTTTTTTTGCTTGAAAGTAGAACAAATAATTTTTTTTTTATGGTGTTCCTAATTTAGATTGATGGTGTTCCTAATTTTTTTCAAGGGTCAACAAATAATTTTTTTTTAATTATTATATATAATTTTTCGGGGCAGACCTGTAGGTTGGGTCCGGGTATGAAAAGATCCAGCCCGTTGCCATTCTTATTTGATATGACACAAAAACTTTTTGCAGTGTGATGTCTAACCACAACACTTCCCCATTGTTTGTTTAGAATTTGCCCATCCCCATGTTCAAACCCTAACCCTAGCCTAGCCTCTTGCAAAATATTCGACCACCTTTTCTCCATCTCGTCTACCAAGGGCTGGTTTTAGGCCGATTAGCTAAATCCAATGTTATCCGGGTTTAAACCCTCCCTACCATGATACGCATAACGATGAAATCCTAGGCCTAGTCCTAGGCCTAGTTTATAGGTTGTTTTTAGTGAATATTACATCAATCGAAATATGTTTCTATTATGCGCTTAGGCAATGAATATGGAACTCGACCAAAATAATATCTTTATCAATCCATTAATAATGAATATTGACATTTGAACTGATGTTGTGCGATCGGATTTTCTACCTTTCGACCACCCTCGTCCTAACATTCATTATAGGTCTATATATCCCGTGCCTGTAGGTTTTTATGACCTGTTTTTGGCTGTATTTGGCTGTATGTCTGGTCAGAAATTCAAAAACTAGTCATAAAAACCTGCAGGCATTGGATAGGTGGTCGAAAGGTGGAAAAGCCGATTGCACAATATCAGCTCGAATGTCAATATCCATTATTAATGGATTGATAAAGACATTAGTGTGATCGAGTTTCATATCCATTGCCTGAGCCCATAACAGAAACCTATTTGGGTTGATGTGATATTCACTAAAAAATCTATAAATTACATTTGAGAGTTTATCATTATTTACCCAGTATGCCCTATCATGGTAGGGTGTAAACCTAGATGATAGGGATAAAACTCTCACTAGACGCCAGCACCCTGTGCGGGGTGACGGTGCGAGGTATGATGACGGACGCTAGACCCTGACGACACGACCCTTAAACGGGGTGACGAGAGAGACCGTCGACGACGGGAGGCCTAGGGCGCCAAAGCCTATCTTGCGATGTACGCTTCCCTGAGAAAACGAGTCTTGTCGTGTACGCTATTATTTAGACAGATATCTTGTGGAGTACGATTGCTCCACAAAGGGGTGTCTTGCCCAACACACTTGATTGTCCCAGGAGTATCTTGCGCTCCACGCTACTCAAGGGCAATTCCGGTAAAATGGTATCTTCTCCAGCACGCCTTGGCCAAGGGCCACTACTACTACTACTACTACTACTACTATAAATACTTCCACGCCCTCAAAATCGAGGTACGCATACTCCTACCCCGACTCTGGCACTCTAGAGTTATGAGCAATACTAACTAAATCATCGGAAAGTCGTTGGCCGGTACCACGCCGGTACCTCCCTTCGAGGTTCCTTCTACTTGTGCAGGTTCGTCCGAAGTACGTGAAGGCCTCGCAGCTTACTGAGTTGATTCTTGGCATCATCAGTTGGCGCCGTCTGTGGGAAAGTACGTAGACTGTGTTTCGCACTTTGCGGACAAAAATTTTCATGGTACTCACACGTTCAAGGGCAACCACCATGAACGATCAAGGTAATGAACAGCGCACCACGGCACTCGAGAGGCAGGTCCAAACTCTGGCAGCCGCGGTGGAACGCCTCACAAAACGTAACAACGACTTGGAAGAACAGCTACAACGAAGGAACGCGACGCTTAACAACCAAGGAGAGAACCAGGAGGAAAACAGTGCCGAGGAGAGGAACCATGGAGGCCCTGAGGGAAGCAATGCCTTGAGTCGACCTGAAGGACAGGAGACAAACCGTCCGTCGGCCGATAGTCATGTCCCGTCCAACGTAGTCGTGGAAATGCAAATAATGAGGGAGCGCATGGATCTCATGATGAACGCCCTCAAAGGACGGGTATCCAACGACCTCGACGACCTCGTCCAAAGCACGGATTTCCCCTTTACCACATCGGTCATCTTGTTCCCCACACCACCAAAGTTCCGCATGCCCCAGATAGAAAGCTACGATGGGTCGAAGGATCCACTAGACCACTTGGAGTCCTTCAAGACATTGATGCACTTGCACGGCGTACCAGTCCAAATTATGTGCCGGGCCTTCCCGACGACGCTCAAGGGCTCCGCAAGGACCTGGTTCGGCAAGCTGACACCCGGCTCTATCGGTACCTTCAAAGAGCTGAGCGCTCAGTTCGCTACGCACTTCATCGGGGGACACAGGTACAAAAAATCCACCGCGTGCCTGATGAACATTAGGCAACGGGAGGATGAGATGCTCAGATCCTACATAGCCCGCTTCAACAAAGAGGCGCTTTCAATACATGAAGCAGACGATAAGATACAAGTCGCCGCATTCACCAACGGGCTAAGGAATGGTAAATTCTTGTTCTCTCTGTACAAAAATGACCCGAAGACTATGTCGGATGTATTTTACAGGGCAACAAAGTACATGAATGCGGAAGATGCATTACTGGCCCGGGAAGAGAAGCCTCCTAGGAAAAGGGAGAGACAGGAGGACGCACGACAAGATAAAGGGCGAAAGGCACCTCAGACAGGAGAAGGCCGAGACAACAGACGCCCGAAGCCCCCTACCCGAAAATTCACAAGCTTCACACCATTAACGGCTCCGATTGATCAAGTCCTGATGCAGATCAAGGACGACGGGTCCCTGACGTTTCCGGGAAAGCTGAAGGGGAACCCAGACAGACGTCCCAAAGACAAATATTGCCGCTTCCATCGAGACCACGGCCACGACACCGCCGACTGTTACGATTTGAAGCAGCAGATTGAAGCCCTGATTAGGCAAGGGAAGTTGCAGAGGTTCGTCAGCCGAGAAAGAACAGAAGCACCTCGACAAGAACAAGCTCCCCGCCGGGACAATGAGCGTCCCAGACCACCTATATGGGACATAAAGATGATCGTTGGGAATACACCAGCTGGCAGTTCAACAAAGAAGGCTCTGAAATCCTACCTCAGAGCATTTCAGAATGTTCAGGCTGCGAGCTTTGTCCAGAAGAAGCCACGAATCAACAGCCCCACTATGGAGTTCACAGAAGAAGACACCCAGCACCTTTATCATCCACACGACGACGCCCTTGTCGTCAACGTCCGAATAGGAGACTATAACACATACCGGGTCTTAATCGACAACGGAAGCTCCGCAGATATCCTTTACTATCCGGCGTTCCAACAAATGCGGATCGACAAAGAACGCTTGGTCCCTACCAAGGCCCCGCTCACCGGATTCGGGGGGACGAGGGTATACCCCCTCGGCTCGATTACATTGCCTGTCACTGTCGGGGAATACCCTCGGCAGGTCACCGGGGACGTTACCTTCCTCATCGTTAATTGCTCCTTTGCCTACAACGCAATCATAGGACGACCCACCCTCAACGCCTGGAAGGCTGTAACCTCGACTTATGCCTTAAAGGTCAAGTTCTCTACCGAGCACAGGGTAGGGGAGTTATGGGGAGACCAGGTGGCCGCACGAGAATGCTACGTCGCGATGGTAGAAATGAATAGCCAGCTACAAACAATGAACATAGAGCAAAGAGCGGGGGCATAACCTGTGGAAGAGCTTGAAGAAATAATACTCGACGAGTCCAGGCCTGACAGGACCACCAGGGTCGGTGCTCTCAACAGCCCTGCAGCTCGCCAGGCGCTCGTGGCTTTCCTCAAGAAAAACCAAGATGTATTTTCCTGGAGTCATGAGGACATGCTGAGAATCGACCCGTCAGTCATGGTGCACAGGCTGAACATGTCACCCACCTACCGGCCCATACGACAGAAGAAGAGGGTGTTCGCCCCAAAGCGAGACCAAGCGGTAGCAGAGGAAGTCGGCAAATTGCGAGAAGCAGGCTTCATCCGGGAAGTATACTACCCCGACTGGTTGGCCAATGTGGTGATGGTCAAGAAAGCTAACGGGAAGTGGCGGATGTGTGTAGACTTCACGGACCTGAATAAGGCGTGCCCCAAAGACAGCTACCCCTTCTGAGCTTCATGGACGCCTTCTCAGGGTACAACCAGATCCGGATGGACGAGACAGATCAAGAGAAGACCTCGTTCGTCACCAGCCAGGGACTTTTCTGCTACAAGGTGATGCCGTTGGGACTGAAGAATGCGAGCGCCACTTATCAAAGACTCATGAACAAGATGTTCGCCGACCAGATAGGAAGGAATGTTCAAGTGTACGTCGACAACATGCTAGTGAAAAGCCCAAGGAAGGAGGACCATTTGAGGGATCTCGAAGAAACATTCGGCACCCTCCGCTCCTATGACATGAAACTCAACCCGTCAAAATGTGCGTTCGGAGTGATTGCAGGAAAGTTCCTCAACTTCATGGTGTCCCAAAGAGGCATCGAGGCCGACCCGAACAAGATCCGAGCTATAATGGAGATGGCCCCCCCGAAGAATGCAAAAGAGGTACAAAGCTTAAACAGAAAAGTGGCCGCCCTGAACAGATTCGTGTTAAGAGCAACGGACAATGCCTTCCGTTCTTCCGCACGCTGAAGAAAACCTTCGAGTGGACGGATGAATGCCAAAAAGCATTCGAAGAACAGAAGGCCTACCTCTCCTCACCTCCATTGCTGAGTCCTTCGCAGCCAAGGGAGGAACTCTTCCTCTACTTAGCTGTCTCCTCAGCGGCCGTCAGCGCGGCCTTGATCAGAGAGGAAGACGGGGTCCAAAAGCCCGTGTACTACGCTAGCCGGGCGTTTCAAGGAGCAGAAGAAAGGTATCCGCCCATGGAGAAACTCGCCTTCGCCTTGATTACTGCGGCACGAAAGCTCAAGCCGTACTTCCAAGCCCATACGATAGTCGTTCTAACCAACAAGCCCCTGCAGCGGGCGATGCACAATCCCGAAGCCGCTGGTCGCCTGGCCTTATGGGTAATAGAGTTGACCGAGTTCGACATTCGATACAGCCCACGCACCGTCATTAAGGGGCAGGCAGTTGCAGACTTCATAGCCGAGTTCACCAGCGGAGATGACCAGGGGGCAAGCGACAACCCTATATGGAGTGTACATACAGATGGATCGTCAACTAGACGGGCCAGCGGAGTAGGTGTCGTACTTCACTCCCCCGAGGGAGATCAAATCGAATGCATGATCCGCCTGGACTTCCCCACCACCAACAACGAAGCAGAGTACGAAGCTTTGATAACTAGGTTGGACCTCGCCAAAGCAGCAGGAGCGGCCCGGGTCATAATCTCCTGCGACTCCCAGGTCGTCGTCAACCAAGTAAATGGAGACTACGAGTGCAGAGGCGTTAAAATGAAGAAATATCTCCATCAAACGAAGAGAATGGTGGATGAACTGAAGGCAGAGATAGTCCAGGTCCCCAGAGAAGCAAATGAGCAAGCCGACCGCCTTGCCAAAGCCGCCTCATCAGGACAGGGGACCGCCACTGACGGTGTGCTCTCTTTTGTGCAAGTTTCTCCGCTAATAGACTCTATCGATATGCAGGAAATAGGCGCCAAAAGTGATTGGACCACACCCTTAATTTCCTACCTGAAAGATGGCGTCCTGCCAGACGAAAGAGAAGCCGCTAGAAGGCTGAAGGTCCGAGCTGCAAGGTTCGTATTGATAAAGGACGTCCTGTACAAAAAGGGTTTCTCTCGCCCATACCTCAGGTGCTTGGGTTCCGAAGAAGCAGACTATGTCATGAGGGAAGTACACGAAGGAATATGCGGGAATCATTCGGCGTCGCGGTCACTGGCTCATAAGCTGATTCGGGCAGGATACTACTGGCCGACAATGCAAAAAGACACGCAGGCTTATGTCAAAGCCTGTGACAAGTGCCAGAGGTTCAGCAACATCATCAGACGGCCGTCTGAAGAGCTGACCCCCATGGTGGCCCCTTGGCCGTTCGCTCAATGGGGACTAGACATCATGGGCCCATTCCCAACAGCTATGCGACAGCTGAAATTCCTGGTGGTAGGCATAGACTACTTCACGAAATGGGTAGAAGCTGAAGCATTGGCCACTATTACAGAGAAAAACATACGGAGCTTCGTCTGGAGGTCCATCATATGTAGGTTCGGAATTCCCAAAGTCCTGGTCTCGGACAACGGGAAGCAATTCGACAACGGCCCCTTCCGAAAGTTCTGCATGCAACTGGGGATAAAAAATCATTACTCTTCCCCCGCCCACCCCCAAGCCAACGGTCAAGTAGAAGTGACAAACTGATCCTTGCTTAAGATCATCAAGACTCAGCTCGAGGGGGCAAAGGGGATGTGGTCCGAAGAACTGCCAAGCGTATTATGGGCATACAGGACGACAGCAAGGACCCCTACAGGAGAAACACCGTTTCGGCTAACCTACAGAAGCGAGGCAGTCATCCCTGCCGAAATAGGGCTCACAAGCTACAGGGTGAACACCCACGATGAAGGCAGGAACAACGAGGCCTTACGCCTACAGCTCGACCTGATCAACGAAAACAGAGCAGTAGCAGAGCAAAGGCTTGCCCAGTACCAAGATCGCATGGCTAAACACTACAACTCCTGAGTCAGACATAGGGAATTCCAAGTCGGAGACCTCGTTCTAAGAAAGATCATGGGCGCCACCAGAGACCCCGCCCAAGGAAAGCTCGGCCCCAACTGGGAAGGACCTTACCAGATCACAGTATGGCAAAGGAAGGGCACCTACCATTTGGAAACACTGGAAGGGCAGAAGCTACACCATCCATGGAATGCCGAGTACCTACGAAAGTACTACCAATAAGAAAGAATGGCGACCCCCTACTTGTAACCTGCTTTAATGTATTTTTAGAACTCAAAGGGCATGTTTTCCCCCTTCTTAAAAAAATTATTATGCAAGACACAGGTTTATCCAAAGTCTCTTCTATATTTTGTAAAGTGTTGAACATCCAAACATATGAGGCACCAAAGTCGACGATATAAGAACCGGCAGCCCAAAGTGACGATGACCTCAGAACCTACAAGGCATAAAAGCGTCAAGCATAAAAACTAACGGCTTAGAAGCCAACAATCTAACAAGAACCTACAAGGCATAAAAGCGTCACGCATAAAAGCTGACGGCTTAGAAGCCAACAAGAATCTACAAGGCATAAAAGCGTCAAGCATGAAAGCTGATGGCTTAGAAGCCAACAATCTAAAAAGAATCTACAAAGCATAAAACCGGTCAAGCATAAAAGCTGACGGTTCAAAAAACGACGGCATATACAAGGCGACGACCTAAAAGCTACAACATTATCCTAAGAAGTAAAATGCCAAAAAAGCCCAAGCCTAAAAGACGACAACATTCAAAGGGCGACGGCCTAAAAGCCGCAACAATGTCCTAAAAAGGAAAACGGCAAAAAGCCTAAGTCTAAAGGATGACGGCGTAAAAAGGCAACGGCCCAAAACCACGACGTTATCCTAAAAATGGCAAAAGCCAAAAAAAAAAAAAAAAAAAAAAAAAAAAAAAAAAAGCCTAAGTCTGAAAGACGACGGCCTAAAGTCGACGGCTCAAATATAAAAGCCTGGTAACATTGCACATGACGGTTGTGAATTCAACACAAGAAGCATCAAGGATCCACAATCAAGCTACCATTAAGTAAATAAAAGAAGAAAAGGAAACCGTCCATAAAGCTTAAAGTAAAAATAAGCAATACAAGAACAAGTTTTGAAATGGAAAATACAACATTGTTCGCGACGGTTTATAAATTAAATTTTCTACAAAAATTGTTACAAGGTTACTGGACGGGAGAATCAAAGATTTTTAAATCAGCTTCGTTGTCTTGAACTTGAGCCTGGGCGCCAGTTTCTGCCTCGTCACCCCCTTTCCCATCGCCCTTGAGGTTCGAGTCTTCGTCAAAAAGACGGTCCGTACTGTTAGAGGCTGCGGGGAGGACGGACGTCTGAGCCTAGGCCTCGTCAATACTCACATGAGATAGATCAAGCTCTGGGTGAGAGGCCTTCACTTGACGGAGGGCATCATCAAAACCATCCGCGAAGGTGCTGCCCAACTCCGTCAGGTAGGCTTCGGAGTCACGATACTCTCTGATAGCATCCTCACTAGCCTGACGGAGTTGGTCCTTGACGGATAGAATCTCCGTCTCCTTGTCAGCAAGGACCTTCTGCAGCATCGCCTTCTGCTTCTCTAGCTCAGCCCTCTCTTGCTCAGTCACGGAAAGCTTCTTCTCGATATTCACCCTCCAGGCCTTGTATTGGAGAAGCTCATCCTCCGTCTCGGCTGCCTTGGCCCGTTCTCGGTCCAGAACCGTCTCCTGATGGACACAACGATCCATCAGACCCTTCATCATGACCACGGCCTAGAAAGGAAAAAGTTTAGGTCTGACTGGACAGTAAAAAAAACATGAATGATGATGACGGATAGAGGATTTACCTGAGCAAGACTGAAGAGGCCCGTTTCACCCATTGCCTCCGTCGCATGGTTCCCCAAGTCTTCATAGTCTTCCGCCGTCATGATGGAAGACAACTTCTCCAAGGCGTACTTGGAATCCTCGCGAAGGAGGACGGGTGGCTTCTCAGCATGAGGCACCGGGCCGCCCGTCATCAAGCCTTTCCCCTTGCCGTGCTTGACGGGGACTTTCTTCATCTCTGCCTCGAGGCCGACGACGGTCTCGGGCGTAACCTTCGCCTTTTTGGCGTGACGGTCTCCCTCTTGACCGGGTTTTCTTTTTGGAATGGACGGCTTGGGCGCGCTCGTCCTCCCTGCCTGGGCCTCCTTCTTCTTGGCAACAGCTTGTTGTTTAATGAAAGCTCTCCTTTTTGCTTCGTCCATTTCTGCAAAAGAAGACGGTACATTAGTTAATGACAAAATTGCTAAGTGTGAAACTTAGGTGAACAGACTTACATGTTCGAACTTGTGTCTCGTACTTCAGAGCTTCCACGGACAGTTCGGGTCCGTCACAGTGCCAACAGATGGTTTTTAGGCTTACTAAGTTGGCCCAAGATCTCTCCGCCAACTCAGTCTTTTGGAAGATTTTCTCCAAAAAGCTCCACTGTTCGAGTGACACCTGTGGACGGTCTTGAGCTGAAGAAAGAAGACGGTTAGAAATCAACAGTGCAATTTTTGCAAACAAGAAAGAGAACGGATGAATACCAGACGGGGGTAAGACACCTCATGTTGTGTCGACAGGCATGAACTCGGTCTCACCAGGATGACACATCCACTCATCCCCGTCTATGAAAAAGTACCTAGACTTCCAGTCCCTATTGGAATCTGGAGTATCACTCACTAGCCTTAACAAGGGGCTCCTAGCAACAAAACTATACATCCTTCGCGATTTTGTAATCTCTACTGGACGGTAGCAATGGAAGAACTCCTCCACCGTCAACCTTTTCTTCCCTTTGGACATTGATCCATACAGTACTTCTACCCCCAGGAAGACCCTCCAAGTGTTTGGGGAGACTTGGTTGACGGACAGCCCTAAGTAATGAAGGAGTTGACGGTGTAGCTAAGTTTAGGGAAACCTTAACCCAGCCTTGAGTATTTGCTCATAAACCCCGACACCCCTGACACCTTGGTAGTAACACCTCTCTCTTTGGCGGGGTAGACGGATGAGAATGTTGACGGGTATCTGTTATTTGCTCCTAAGTGTATTAAAGTGAGACTCTTTGATTGTGGACAAAAAATCGTTCACCGTCCACAGTGAGAGCATGACAAACTTCCTCATCCCATCAGAGCCTATGACGGACTGAACTTGTGGCTCGGTTTCCCCTAGGCCGTCACTAAGGTTATTCTCCGCCCTATCACTACTTGATGTAGAAGAGCTGGTAGACAAACTGTCTTCACTAGAGGTGTCAGGATCTCTTGGACCTGACGGGTGAACTTCGTCGTACCCCGCTCCGTCGCGGACAAACGACTGGTTACTTGACGCGCTAGACATCTGTCACCTACAAGTGACGGAAAGCCCTAAGTTTAACTAGTCTAAAGACATTTGACGTGACAAAAATGAATGAATCAATAAAAGACTTATCGGTTACTTCTGTTGGTGGAAGATGAAGTCGACGGTTGCGGAAGCGTGACGGGCGTAAAGGTTGACGGATCAAACGCTTTTTTGGCTGGGTGAACGGATGCGCTCTGGTCGCTTGATTTCAGTGAAAAGTGAAAAATGAGGGAAAGGAAGAGAGGCTTATATATGGGGGTAGCACGGAAGGTGAGGGGACGCCTCGTTTTTGGCACACGGACATTAAGTCGACAACACGTGCCCTGCATTAATTACCCGGCATTAATTACTGAGTGACAGCCTATCTATTCGACCCTCTCATTGCAAATGGGAACCGTCATCCCATTACTCCGTCTCCTGTGTGTTTACAGACTAATGGGCTGAGGGGTCACCTGATAGGGATAAAACTCCCACTAGAAGCCAGCATCCTGTGCGGGTGACGGTACGAGGTATGATGACGGAAGCTAGACCCTGACGACACGACCCTTAAACGGGGTGACGAGAGAGACCGTCGACGGCGAGAGGCCTGTGGCGCCAAAGCCTATCTTGCGATGTACGCTTTCCTAAGAAAATGAGTCTTGTCGCGTACGCTATTATTTGGACAGATATCATGTGGAGTACGATTGCACCACAAAGGGGTGTCTTGCCCAACACACTTGATTGTCCCAGGAGTATCTTGAGCTCCACGCTACTCAGGGGCAATTCCGGTAAAATGGTATCTTCTCCAGCACGCCTTGGCCAAGGGCCACTACTACTACTACTACTACTATAAATACTTCCACGACCTCAAAATCGAGGTACGCATACTCCTATCCCGACTCTGGCACTCTAGAGTTGTGAGCAATACTAACTAAACCATCGTAGGGTCGTTGGCCGATACCATGCCGGTACCTCCCTTCGAGGTTCCTTCTATTTGTGCAGGTTCGTCCGAAGTACGTGAAGACCTCGCAGCTTACTGAGTTGATTCTTGGCATCATCACTAGATAACATTGAGGTTGACTATTCGCCCTAAAAAATACCCTTGGTGGGGCGCAAGGGCGAGATGGGGAAAAGGTGGGCAAATATCCAATCAGCGGAATCTCCCAAACAAACCATTAAAGAGAAATTCCTGAAAGCACTTTGCTTTTGTCATCTGATAAGGGAAAAAGGACAACATGAAATTAGAAGAAATATTCCCAAAAAAGAACAAGAATGATAAATGAATTAACAAGCTGTTGTGTGCACCTGTTCTTCATCCAAATGCACTTGCCCACAAAAAGAAGCAGAAGACTTAACCTTCTTTGATGATGTGGGAAATATTGAATTGGAGCTTTACTTGGTCTTAAAGAAGGTTAAGTCTTCTATATCTTTTTCTGGGCAAGTGCATTTGGATGAAGAGCAGGTGCACACAGCTGCTTGTTAATTCATTTATCATTCTTGTTCTTTTTTGGGAATATTTCTTCTAATTCCATGCTGTCCTTTTTTCATGAATTTTTCTTTAATGGTTTGTTTGGGAGACTGTTTTTTGGATCCAAATCAGTTGGAACATGCACAGAATTTTTACTTAAAGAATGAAACTAAATCACTATGGTGCCCATCAAACAAGTATTTGCTTCTACCTACATTGAACACTTCAGGTCCTGAGCCTTGCCAAATAAATTGGATGGACATCAATTCTTACATTTTTGAGTTAGAAATCATGAAAAAAAGCCCTTTTTTTGGTGCTGAAAATTGTAACAGTGAGACAGGAAATTTATAACCTTATAGAAATGGTTCATACAGCACTAATGTTATCCACTTTGCTTATAGTATGGCTGACATAAACAACCTCAAGGATATGATAGTTTTGGCAATTCACACTGGAAAAATATACTCTGCTGTTGAGGTTGTGAATAATACCTATGCTTGAGAGTCCTTTTGGTGGAAACACTGACAATGCCTCATCAAAATATATGACATTTTCAGAGTACTTCAACAAAAAGTAAGTGATTTCTTATCCTGAATGATGTTTTGAGCTTATTGTGTATTTTTTCCTTTGGATTCCTCTATACAGTTCCATAGATAACTCCTGTCCTGATCAGGTATAAAAACCGCTGA
The DNA here is from genome assembly GCA_033629205.1 of Lithocarpus polystachyus. Lineage (NCBI taxonomy): Eukaryota > Viridiplantae > Streptophyta > Magnoliopsida > Fagales > Fagaceae > Lithocarpus > Lithocarpus polystachyus. The sequence goes on from CM066168.1 coordinate 41,718,640, forward strand.
TGTATACAGGACAGCCTTTGTTGCGGTTAAAGCAAAGTCATAACCCACACAACCTTCTTGTAAACTTCGATGAGGAAGGTTTGTTAATTTGAATGCTTGAGCTTTGTTACAACGTATAATGTTCTTTTATGTATTAAACATGTTCTGTTTATTGGTATTCAGGTCTTTTTCCTTTCCTTTTGGAAAATTTATGTGCTAGTTATAATTTCATAATATTTAGCCTTTGAAAAGAAAGATGATTTTATTTCATTTTTCCAACTTTGATAATCTAATTGAAAAAATTTAGCTCAACAATGCATATTGTTGCCCTAATCTTCCATTATCAACACCCCTCAACTAAGTCATGGCTTTCAGCTTTGTCTGCTACTGCTATGATTCCCAATTCTCATAGGGTAGACCAGATGGGAGAATTGGGGTTGGGGTTGGGAAGAGTTTTTAGTTGGATCAGATTGTTAGACAGAGTAGATGGAGATCTCTCTATATGTTACACCATGTTCAATTGGAAAAAGGAAGCAAAAAGAGAGTCGTGTTAGGCAATGCTAAACACTTCTCTCAAGGCTAATTTAAGGATCTTGATAATTGACTGGCATGTTTTAGAAATCAGGTAGCAGTCAACTATTAGTTCCCTATTTCTATAGTGTAATAGAAAACCGGATTAGAAGTATGCCCTGTAAGGAGGGGGGAAAAGGGAAATTTCCATGAGCATGTGTCGGCATACAAAAATTGCACACATTTTATCATCTTAGGTGAGGGTTTTCCCCTACTGGTTCGGTGTATTACACAAGTTGTTACTGCACAATCATTAGATGGATGTCTGTTTTTATTTTTTTAAAATAAAGTTCTTGAATCTGATTTAGTAATGCTGTGGAACTTTGGGAATATATCTAATATTTTCTTCTGATTAAGCAGGCCTTACTGGTAAGACATTGGAAGCAGGTGTGCTTGTCAAAAAGGCGCAAATGCATGTTCATATGCCTCCTGAACTTTTGATCATGCTTGATGTTTCCAGAGGAGTTTTAAGATCATTTTATTTATTACCATCTGTGATGCACCGGATGGAACCCCTTATGTTAGCTAGCCAGCTTAGCGAAGAGATTTGTTCTTCTAGCAACTTTCATATTTCAAGCGATTTGGTCTGTCCTATTATCTGGTTATGCTCTTGATTTGTCTATATGCTTTTGAATCATACAGTTTTGATTAATCTAATCAAGATCTTTTGTGAATAGATTCTTGAAGCTCTTACAACACTAAGATGTTCTGAGAATTTTTCAATGGAGCGTTTGGAATTACTTGGTGATTCAGTTCTAAAGTATGCAGTGGGCTGTCACCTCTTTCTTAAAAATCTTGAGAAACATGAAGGGCAATTAACTGATATACGTAAAAGGGTTATTTGTAATGCAACCCTACATAAATTGGGAACAGATCGCAAATTACAGGTATTTGAACATATATCTGCTTTCTATGGCTTACATCTCTTTAAGTGGCTTTATTAGGCAAATCATGGTGCATATGAATTAAAACGTCATGATCTCTCTTTAATAACAATATGCATAGAATCAATTTTTATATAGTTGTATCAAAAAATTGATGAACTATACCTTTTCTTTTCCACTTGTGCTAACTCGGTGGTTTTCTTTGCTCGGCGTGGACTCTAAGCTAACCTAGGTGCTGACTCCTAGGTTCCCTATCTTATATTTCCTAGTTATTTATTTTTCTTGTTACATTTTTTTGGCTTTTCCTACATTATATGCTGGTCCTCCTTTCTTATGCTCTCTCCCCATCTCCCCCCATCCAAACACCAAAGAGACACAAATTTTCATGGTTCAACAAACTGTCTACATCCATGGAAGGGATGGTGAAATCCACTATACTCAAGAAAGGTTACAACGCTCGATCTCTCAACTGCTCATTCTTGAGGGATCGCTTTATTTTCTTTTTGATAATGTAGGGACCTTCTCTTTGCTCGGTGCAGACTCTAAACAAACCTAGGTGCTAACTCCTAGGTTCCCTATCTTTTATTTCCTTGTTATTTATTTTTCTTGTTGCATCGTTTTGGCTTGTCCTGCATTATATGCTGGTCCTCCTTTCTTATGCTCTCCCCATCTCCCCCCATCCAAACACAAAAGAGACACAAGAATTTACATGATTCAACAAATTGTCTACATCCATGGAAGGGATGGTGAAATCCACCATACTCAAGATAGGTTACAATGCTCAACCTCTCAACTGCTCATTCTTGTGATCGCTTTATTTGCTTTGATAATGTAGGGACCTTCCTGAAGAAGTACCCTTTGGACTCGATTTAGCTAGTAAAACCTAAGGGAATTGACCCCACCCACCATAACAAATTGCCTGGAAATCAAGGGGCATTCACTCCTGGTGGGCTAAGAACTTTATGCTCATGCCCAGGAGCAAGAATTCTTTGTTTTCTATCAGCCACACTACTTGCATTGGACAGGTATCTTTTCAACCCCAAAGGAACTATTAGACTACTCTAAGAAGAAAACCTTTCAATTTTCTATTGAAAGTCTTCTTCTCTCTCTATTGGGGACCAAAACCACCAAACCTTTAGAAGACTACTTACATATAAGGGTCCAACTTCTCTTCCTTGGTGAACAAAGTTTACCACATTACTTCTTTGATAGGGATTCTAATTACTTGATGAGGAAAATACTTTCCTTCCATATAAAGAAGATCCAAAAATAAAAAATCCAAAAAAGGTGATTTTGTTAAATTAGAGATTTGAGATAATTTCTAACATTTCCCCTCCATGTCCGCATTAAACATAATGATAAAGAAGTTGGTATCCTTTGCCAACATTGGAGCAATGTGTGCATGGATTCAGTCATTATCCATTTAACACAAAACTTCATGGGTTCAGTCATTATAGCAACTTGACGTTGTTTATGAATCTACAAATGATCCGTTTTCTCACCAATCCTCTTACACATACAACAACATTGATTGACAATGATTATCACTTACTTGATAAGAATATGTATGGTGAGAAACTAGGAAGCATGGGTGCACCAATTGGGCCGGCACACCCAAGTTGGATATGCACGGATGTGCAGTGCGGCCATGGACGCGGCTGCACTCGTGTCCGTGGCCTATTCTGCCACATCATCTTTGTCTATTGTTAAGTGGGTACACCCTGCATTGATTAAGCCAGCATCTCTCCAGGTACCTTCAGAAACTCCCTGAGATGATTGATATCTTTGGCCGGTTGTTGAGGCTGCTGCTAGAGAAGGTGCCAAACTAGTAGAATAATGGTTTTGTTGGTTCTGGTGCTAGTCATGTGGTTTGTGAAGGGACTTCTGTGCAAAGATATCTTGGCCACTCGAGCAACATCGTCACAGTGAGTCCCCGTCACATTGCATTTTATATTTATGTGAATGAATATTCTATACCTCTAGTTTTACGGAGAATGGATATTATTTGTCTTTAAATTTCCTGATTCTCTTACTGTTGGCATGTCTCACTGTATCAAATTTTTGCTGTCTTCGTTTTCATGTATTGTAACCTTTGTACCATTGGTGACATTGTCTGCAATGTGAAAAATATTGATATACCTGATAGAGATCAGAGTGCGCTCAATGTAATTAATTTTATCACAAAGAAATTCATCTGATGTATGATGTGTCTCAGCCACTGTGGGTTCTGAAAACGGTAAAGGAGAAATATGTATAACGGTTTGTTCACATGTCCGCTGACTTGGCCTGGCAGGTTGGTATGATGCTTGAAGATTCTCAAAATGGCATTGCAGGGAAGGTAAATATTGATTCTTTATTTTCAATATTATGAAATGCCATTTCTATTCTTTTGCACTTACTGGTATGAATGAAACATTAAATATAGAAATATTATGTTTGATTTAGCGTGTCTTTTTTCTGCCCTAAATCTCAGGGTGATCAATGGGTGGGGTGAGGTTGGACTATGTTTAATGTTCAAATCTTGCTAGCAGGAAAAGAAAGGAGGGGGGTGGGGGCCGCTGGGAGGTGGTGAATGCTGTTGAGTAAAAACAATGAAATCTCGCTTTGGGTTTTTTTTTTTTTTTTTTTTTTTTTTTTCTTATAATATCAATATGGGTGGGGCAAGGGGTCTTCAAATTATGGTATGGGATTAAAAGTATAATGGATTGAAACATTAAAACTAGTTGTAAATGCAGATTACTCGAAAATTTATCATTTCAGGAATATGCTGGAATGAATGAGAATTTGGAGTGGTTAGAGGAAGTCTATGGTGGATAACATGATACTGACACATTTGAACTAACAAAATTGTCAATCAACTATAGCTCGGATTTCAACCTTCTGAATTCTCAACTCTTGTTCACATTGTATTCCTATTCCATTGCAAAAAGCCTTCGGCATTCTTTTTTTTTTTTGGTAATCCATGATATAATATTAAACTTATGAATTTACAAGTCTATTACAAAACATGCTAGCTTTATCTAAAGCTAACAAATTCTCCACCACAGGCGGTGGGTTACAAAAGACCACAAAATGAGCGTCGGACTGTGCTCCAAACTTAGCCAAAGTATCCGCACATTGATTAGCTTCACGGTAGATATGAAGCACGCGATTGTTTGGGATTTGCTTCAAGAGGCTCTTGCAATTAGAGAGTAAAGATTCCATTATGTTATTTTCAGCTTCATTGTTCATAAGCAAAACAATGCTCAATGCATCTAGCTCAATGATAAGGTTATTAACACCCATCTCTCTAGCTATAATTAATCCATCCCTTAACGCCCACAATTCAGCCATGAAGCTGTTGGTGTGCCCAATCCCTCTAGCATATCTCTTCACCCAATTACCTTCATGATCACGAAATAAGCCTCCTCCACCTGCCTTGCCGAGGTTGTTTATAGCTGAGCCATCAGAGTTCAGTTTCAACCAGCCCCAAGGTGGCTTCTCCCATCCCACAGGAATGATAATCTTAGCTGGTTTACTTCTAGCATCCATCCCAATAGCAAAAAATTCAGTGCTATACTTCAAACCCTTTTTCCAACACTGATTATCTATAGTTCCAGTTGTGAAAACAAAATTATTTCTATGCAGCTACAGCTGCCAAAGCCCCAAAGGAAATATAATCCTCCAAGGTATGCCGTTCACAGTGGCATTCCAAGGGTCCCTACAATTAGTTTTCACCCATTCTTTAAAAGGGAGGCCAAATGCGTTCCTATAGCAGATAGGAGCTTGTAATTGCTGCCAAAAAAGGTGGGCAAAATCACAGCCCTTGAAAAGGTGCTCAATAGATTCATTCTCCTTGTTACAAATCTTACACACCGAATCAATGATTAAACCCCTTGAACCTAAAACTTCAGCCGTGGGAAGACTATTATGTAAACAAAGCCATAGGAAGAACTGAACTTTAGGAGGAGTTTTTGTCTTCCAGACCCAAATGAATGACATAGTGTTAAGGTTCAAGGGGTTGAATCCCCTTGCAATGAGATAGGCTGATATGAGGGAGAAGAAACCATTCTTTGAGAATTCCCACAAGAGTTCATCAGCTGAGTGGGGTTCGAAAGAGAAAGGAGTGGCTATAATAGTATTTAGTATACTTTCAGGAAGGTCAAATGAGATGCTAGATGGAATCCAATTATTGTTCTCATCAAAACAGTGTTTAACTGTAAGTTCAGCCTCCCCCCTAGAAAGAGGACCTTCAATGAGTTCTCTTAACCTCCCTTTAGGAAGCCAAAAGTCCATCCACATATTAACACGCTCACCACTCTTTACTGTCCATCTCAGACCTTTCACATAAATTGGTCCCCCCTTTTTGCAGGCTGTCCAAATCCGAGAGCAAGGCAACTTCCTTCCCTCCTCAGTCATTCTGCTAGGACACAAATATTTAGCTTGTATCATTCTTGCCCATGGCCTCCCTTCCTCATGAGCAAGCCTCCAACATAACTTAGCTAGCATAGCTTGGTTTCTATATTTCATAGAACATAACCCCAAACCACCAAGCTCTTTAGGTAGAGTAATGGTACTCCACTTAACCATGTGCATCTTCCTCTTCTCCTCAGTTGATCCCCAAATGAAGTCTCTAGTCATCTTATCAATAGAATCACAGACTTTAATAGGAATGCTATGGCATTGCATGTAATAATCTGCAATAGGAGCCACTGCAGATTTAACAAGCACAAGTCTACTCGCTTTAGACAGCAGCTTTGTTTTCCAACCAGCAAGCTTGCTTTGGACTTTATCCAAAATAAAATTGAAATCACTACCCCCTCTGCCTTTGTGAATAATGGGGAAGCCCAAATATCTTCCAAGATTATTGGTAGCCATAATTCCCAGCCTTCTACATACACTTCTTTTCCTTCTAGCAGTGACATTTGGAGAGAAAAATATTCTAGACTTCTCATAGTTAATCTTCTGCCCAGCCATACTGCAAAAGCTATCAAAAACTTCAAGAATGGCATCACAATTCTTAGCATTTGCTTTAGCAAACAGAATAATATCATCTGCAAAGAAAACATGGGAAAAGCTAGGCCTCCTCCGTGAAGCTTTTATCATGTCCCATCTTTTTTCCTGGCACATCTTTGTAATTTGAGCCCCCAGAAATTCCATGCATAAAATGAACAAATAAGGTGATATGGGATCACCTTGTCTGATCCCTCTTGAAGGGTAGAAAGCAGGGAGCTTGCTTCCATTGAAAAGAAGAGATGTAGAAACAGATGATATTCTTTCATTATTTTATTCGAAAATTCATTTGATTTGTATTGTCTCAGCAATAAATTTTAAGTGGACAGAAGACAGGCCCGAAATTGTGAGATACTGAAGCTATCTGGCTAACACTATCCTGCCATTTATTATTTTTCTCTTTGTTCACTTCCATAATGGCGAAAGAGCATACTAGGAAATTTAATAATGATTGGTAAAACTTGATTAGATTATCTTAGCTATCTGATGTATTGACTTATGAGTATTTAGAAGAAACATGAAGGGTGATTTATGATGGTTGAATATGTTTGACTGTTTGACATTTTTTACGTTAGTAATTTTTTACCAGAAAAATCCCAAGTCTTTTTTAGTAAGTGCAAGATCCCAATGGAAGGTCTTTGCATGATTTCTTTACTTCACTCAAGTGCAGAAATGCTGGAAATCTTTGTAGTGAATCTTGAATGTATTCTTTCTGTGTGTCTGTTTAAGCAATTGGTGGTTGGGGAGGGGGGAGGGATTGATCTGTCTTAATATGGAACACTCTATCAATGGATTTACAAGTATTGATGCAAAGTCATCTAATTATGAATTCTGTTGTTATTACAGACCTGTCAAACCCCAATACATCCAATAACCCAACCAGCCTTTTGGATTCAATCTGCTGGTCAATATCTGAGCCAACTTCGACTGTTTCTATTTACACAGACTCTTTCAGTGTTGATGGTACAAGTGAACATCCCTCATCTGTATTCCTAGATGCAAAAGGGGATGGCAAGGATTCAGAAGCTTCAATTACGAACTTAACCCAGCCACTTGCAGAAAGGTGTTTGTTCTCCCTCTCTCACTGCTAATATGTAGCTTTCATCTTTTTCTGATAGGCATGAGTTTGATGGATGGATTTTACGCTCTACTGTGTTATTTCATCTTTGTTTATAAGTGTATCTTGCTGTAAATTATAAAGTGGTTCAACAAATTTTTATGTTGTAAGGATCTGATGAGATGGAATATGTGAACTCTGACCTGTTCATATGGCATCATTATCCAAATTTTGTGAACCACACTTGTGCTTTTTATGCCGTGTTTCTGGTTATAGCAGTGTTCTCTATCCATGAGGAGCATATTATCTCACTGCATTTAATTTTTCTTTGGCCTGTTTGCAGTGAGGAATTCGAATTGATATTTAAATTCCATTTTCTTACCGTACTGCTTCCCATTGACCGATTTTACTGAGATGGGGCCTTCTTCAAGACCGTTTTTTGGCGATAATGGCTTTACATGTTTGCAAGTGTTAGATCATATCTATGCATTTTTTCAGGTAAGACTTGAAGAGTTTCCTTCATGCGTCTATATATTTTTTCTTATGCATAAGCAATGATTTAATAATTTTCTTTTCAAGTTATATCTTTCATAGTTGGTTTGGTTATCAAATTTCAATATGGTATTGAGTTTGGCATCCCGTAGTTTTTAATAATTTATTTGCTTAAGGTGAGACAAAAAGCAAAAAGTTGGAAGGGAAACCAATTTTGCCAAACGGAATCTGGTGGAAGGGACCATATTAACTATTAATGTAAATTTAAAAAAAAAAAAAAAAAAAAAAACTATGAAGAAATACCAACCTTTTGTTCTTTTGACGATTTTTTAATCACCATTTTGACATGTTCTGTTACTGCATCAAGAAAAAACTCAACAGAACATATGTGGCCAGTGGCATATAATTAACCCCTTTTGTATAATTATGATGGATGTTTTTGAAGCTTAAAAGGGGCTGTTAGTTTAATCACTTTTGAAGTTTATGTGCATCTACCAGACAGTGGAACTGATTCATTTACCAGGGATCTTGATGCTTATGTTTGCTCTCTGGCAGGATAACATGTCTGTTCACGAAATAGAGGCTGCAATTCACACTGATTCAAGGCATGCAGACCGGCTGCGATCAGTGTACTGTAGAGGAGAAACATCAGAATGTGGTTATGTGGTTTTTAAACTGATTGATTCTTAGGAAGTCGCCAAAGTTTTGAAGTGTTGAAGCGTGTCAGTGGGGACAACAACAGTAACGTATACCAGCTGTTGGTCAGGGCATGATGTCATATTTTCAGTGGCTAATCCCGTTCCCATATTTTAGTTTTGATTCAGTGGCAGTTCAATGACGCCTAGTGAACTATTAGTTCCAGGTCAATATGCATCCAACCTTGCTTCTTTGAGATATCAAGAAGAATGGTAAAGGTTTCTACGATTTTATAGAACACTTAAGAATATATATGATTTTCATTTACTAAGCACAGTGAATGGTAAATGAGTGAAATATTTAAAAATAGTCTTTTTGTTCAAAGCTTACAGATTGATAGTATACACCAATTCAAATGGCAATGCCTTCGTACAGCAGCTTTGAATTTCAGATCCCTTGCATATTGACAATATATTTGATGGTTAAGATTTTTTTTTTTTTTTTTTTTTTTACTTCATTTGGCAAGTGTAGTAAATAGTAAATGAGTGAAATACTAGCAGATAATCTTTTTGTTCGTAACCAATACCCATCCAAGGGGCAGTGCCTTGATACAGCAGGTTTGAATTTAAGATGGTTGAGATGTTTTCAAATCTGTGTTAGCTTCAGACTGCTCAACAAACTCCACATGTGATGTATCTTGCACTGGATGGTCTTGTAAATCAAAGGTTCTATACTTGGTCTTGTAGTCAAAGGTAGCAAATGGGGGTTCAAGTGATTGCTCAGTAGTAATAAAATCATTTGTAGTGTCCTACGTCTGCAATTCAAATCACACACTTCTACCCCCACTAAAAGTTAGGTGAGGGCATCGCTCTGGAATTCTTAGGATGATTTTAGATCTATGCTGTATCACTTGTAACTTATCAAGCAAAAATAAAAGATCTCATTGTATCACAGAAAGTGTGGATTTAGTTAGGATGCAACTTAACGACAGTCCCACGCATGTTGTGAGACTCATATGTTGTTGTGACTCTTGTGAGGGGCTGGCTGCATTATATGCCTATTACACAAGATAAATTTTCGTAAATTATTGAGGCAGATTTGCTTCAAAATGACTCAGTTGATATTTTTGCATCCTAAAACATCAATGTGACCCATGTAAGGATAAGGCGTGTACAATAACTGATGTGTCTCATGTCTGCACGAATCTTAACAGATTCCACTGTTGGCATCTGGTATGTACTAAGGTTCAAACGCATGAAGCAACTTGTGAGAGAGAGAGAGAGAGAGAGAGAGAGCGTCAAAACCCTGAGAATAACGATCGCGAAAGCGGTGCAGTACGGCTAGAATTATTATTTTTTTATTTTTTATTTTTTCAAAATGACAGAGTTGAATGTCGTTTCTGGCGTACGGAGTGCCAACATAATTGTCTAATTGTAGCATTCATCGTTTTCAGGATATCAAGGACAATCATTTCAATAATGCTACGCGACAAAAATTTTAATGACAAATTTCACCCGAGTGGTAAGACTCTAAAAAATAGGAGAAAAAAATGGTGAATCAATGAGTGTCTATGTATCCACTTTGTTGTGAAATTTGTTATAAAATAAGTTGTGTTCGAAGTATTGCTGCAATAATGTAATTTTGGGTGCCAAATTGTTGATATGATTGGGAGTTCATGGTTCCGAGACTAATCAGTATTTAGTATTTATATATATCAAGACGATTGTCAATTTTATTTAGAGTCTGATTAACGATATCTTATGTAAATTTTATAATGTAATTAATTGACTTTTTATAAATAAGTCAAAGCCACTTTCTATTCAAAGGGCATTTTACTTCCAAATGCAAGTATGACTATTTTGAAGCCTTTTTAACAAGTGTACAAAGATGTCAGTTAACAAAAACCTTTCATTATTGGTAATGATTAACGTGGTTTACTCATAAGTTCGTCAACACTTTCAATCATACATTGTTTTCGGTGGATTGACTTTTGTAATCAACAAGTGCGAGAACATGGAAGTATTGTAAATACTAAAAATAAAATAGATAGTCATTATTATTGTTCTTTAGGTTGTGTTAACGGGCATTATAAGGTACTCATTAACAATAGCTTTTTGTCATTTTTTTTGCAGCTTTGTAGGCTCAGGCCAGCTTCATAGAGATAAAAAAATATATATATATTGAAATAGATTGTGGAGTCATTTTTATGTCTTTTTCTTTCATTTATTCAATTATTTTTATTAAAGGAGACTCACATTAATCCAACCTTAACAAACACCACACAATACTTGTTAATATCTGCCTTATTCTTTTGCATTTTAGCATCTATTGTACTAGAAGGACATTTGTCTATAGGTTATAACTTGACCATTTTGTAAGCAAAGACACATTGTCCTTTAGAAATTCATTGTTATCTTTTAGTTTGTCTTCTTATAAGACAATTTTTACTATATATAGGCATACACACCTTTATAAGAAAGCAAGGAATAATAGAACTTCAGCTTTCCTTCAGTTTTCCTTTGTGTTTGTGCTTGTAACTGGTATCAAAGCCATTTACCCACTTATTTATACGCTAAAACGCTACTGCTTTTGTGTAAATACCCTTAGTCATGTGAAAGATGATAAGCCTTTCTTAGTTTTTACAGTGCTTTTTATTTATATATTTATTTTTTTAAATTTATAAACTTCAAACTTTATTGAAAAGAGAAACTAGAAGGAACTGCAGTCTGCCTTGCACACAGACGCCAAGACCTCAGGTAGACTGTGTTTATCAAAATAAAAGACTCGAGAATTAAGAGACATCCTTGCTGTTTTATGGGCAGCTTGGTTACAGACCCTTGTTCAATCACCACCAGCATTATCGTTTTTACCCTAGAAATTCTATTTTCCAAATCTTACAGGAACTACCTGACCACATACAGTTATGGGTTTCAGATTTCCTTGTCTTATTAACAATTAAGGAAAAGGGAGAATCCCCAATGTCCGCTAATGTCAATCAGACTGAAGTCCATCACTTACAAATATTGCTCATTAATCATTATTATTTTAACTTTTAAATGAATCAAATAGTTAACAAACATATGAAAACTGATGCAAGTATTTAATGATAAAACCAAATTACAATCTCTTGAAATGTTGCAGCATAATAAAATCAACCTTGCAAAAGTGGAATCCTAGGTTCTACCAAATTATGGGCAAGGGATTCATTGGGTTAGAATTATACAAAACTTCAATTAGAAAAGAGAATGTAAAAAGCATAGCTTCATTATGAGTTTGTATTAATACAAATAATTAGCAGTAGTAGTGTACATGACTTTAGTACATTGACATCATAGCCAAGATTAGATTCATGTTTGATACATTACCTAACTAGCCTGTTGCCTAATTGCTCTATAGGTTTAGGGAAGATGGATAGGGTGGTCTACTATATAAAAAAAACATAACACCATCCCATTTTTAAGTTAAAGAACCACTACTTGATACCAATAGACACAAATTAGGAGCCACCAATGACAAGTTTTTCCTGTCGTTCAAGCTCATAGAGCATGACAAGTGCCGCGGAGCCAAGTGCACTCTTCTTAGAAGCTCTAGCATCTCCTGTGCATTCCACACTGCCGAATTTGGGAATGTGCAAGCTTATCCTCGATACAAAACTGTTAAACCCATTTCTTATTTCAGAGCCTTCACCAAATTCAATTGGAGATCTGAGGGGGAAGATAACAATTCGGTCAGAAACTAAAAAGAATTAACAAATTTTCTTGCAGCCATAAATGTAAATCCACATTTATATAAGCATTAAATTACTATACAGCAAACAAGGCTGACCTTGATTTATCCACATTGCACTTTCTTACATAGTCTGAAAAGAGTGGTTCGGGGTCCTCCTTTTTTTTTTTTTTTTTTTAGGGGGAAAAACCTGAAATGTATTAAGATAATCCGGCTAAATCAGCCTGTAAAACAATCCAAACATGAGGTGGAACATCTTCCATCCACACTGTAAATTTGGAATGTTTATCACATATCTTACCAGATTATGAGCAACATTATTACATTCTCTCATTGTATGAGAGTATTGTAATTTTAAAAAACTATTAGAGTATATCTTTGCATCTTCAATCCATGGGCCTATTGAGGACAGTGTAGTAACATCATGAGATAGAGCTCTAATAACCTCCAACGAGTCGCCTTCCAGAATTGCTTTGTTAATACCAATATCAGCTGCAAAGGACAGACCCGTGGCAGCAGCTAATGCTTCAACTTCGGAACTCTGTAGGCTTGCTGCAACTTCTTTGAACAGGACGCAATTACGAAGCCCAAGTTGTCTCTAATTACAACGCCGATGCCTGACTGTTCTGACCGGAAAATACAGCCCCATCGAAGTTAATTTTTTTGCCATGTCCATCGGTGGAGCTCTCCAGAGTGGCCTGCTTCGTGTCTGCCTCTCTGACAGGGAAGTTGTCGAAGTGGTTTGGCAGGCCCGAAATTCAGCAAGCACCTAATTGGACTGTTAGGTGATTTGGTCGACGTTGCTAGCTGCTTGGTTGAGTCGGACTTGATTTCTTTTTTCCAGATCAGCCACGCAGTCATAGCAAAGATTTCAGCATTGTTTTGCTGCTCAATCATCCAAGTAATAATTCTTTGAAGTTAAGAAAATGTACCTCCCTCCGACAAGACCACAACTCTGGATCAGCCCAAATGACGTTGACTTCCTTACACATCCATGTTGCATGCAGAGAAGTTTCATGAGCTTCATGGCAACGGTCACAAAGAGAGTCATCAATGATTGTCCTTCGCACCAGGTTCGCTTTTGTTGGCATAGCATTACGACAAGCACGCCACGTCAAATTCTTAACTTTGTTTGGCACATGAAGAGACCAAATGCCATTCCAAAGTTTTGAATCCGTATGTGTGGGCTGTTGGGCAGATTGCAGCTCGGTTTCCGCTAGGGGTGTCAAATGGGTGGGTTTGGGGTGGGCATAATTGAGTTGGGTATATAAAACTCATTTAACTAATTGCTTTTAACCCAAACCTAACCCAACCCAATTATTATGGGTAAACCCCAACTCACCCAATTACCCAATTATCAAAATTACCAAAATGCCATTAAAGTGAAAATGCAATTAAATGACCTATTTTTTGGTTCAATATAAATAAAAAAATAAAAATAATAAAAATAGCATTTTTTCATTTCCAGTATTTTCTCACCAACCAATCAAAGTATACATCAGTAACCAAACAATTCAAACATGCACAAAATTGTAAAAATAAAAAATAAAAACTAAAAAAAAATTAAGAAGCAGAAATTTGCTAGAACATAATGGATCTATCTCACAGCAAAACTCACTTGAAAAGTGAAAACCAAAACTTCTCTCCAGCGAAACTAAAATTGAGAGTCTCTGAGTTCAAAGAAAGAAAGAAAATCAAATTTAAATTAAACCTTTTTTTTTTTTTTTGGTTCAATATAAAGAAATTAAATAAATAAAAAAATTTAAATTAAAACTCTAATTTTCTCAGCAACCAAACACTCCCCAAGAAATAGAAGTGGAAGTGAAAGTATACTCCCAGACTCAACCTCCCACCAAAAACTCTCTACACTTCTCTCCCCATTCTACACCAAAACCCGTGGACCCCACTCCCGGTCGCTGGCGCCGGAGATTCACATTGGGGAAGCAGTCGTCGCTGGTGCCAGAGAAGCACGAAGCCACGGCGGCGACGGCGAAGGAGACTGATGACGTGGAGAGACCAATCGATCCAGAAGTGAGGCTGATGTACTAGGCGAACAAAGGCGAACTGGACGAGATCAGAGAGCTATTGGATTCCGGCGTCAACGTCAACTTCAAGGACAGCAACAGCTGCATAGCTCTCCAGGTCGCAGCTTGCAACGGATTCACTGACGTCGTTTCGCTCTTGCTTGATCATGGCTCTGAACTTGATTGCTTAGGTGGGTTTAGGAATTTGAGAAAATGAAAGAAAATGAAAGAGGGGCTGAGAAAATGAAAGAAAATTTTAAGATTTGAAAACCTAGTGAAACAATTAGAGGGGCTGAAAGAGGGGCAAGCTGGGTTTTTTATATAATTTTTATTTTAGATGGGAAGGGCTGGGTTAAATTTGGGTTTTTGTTATTGGGTTAAATGGGGCTTAATGAGTTTTTAGTTAAAACCCAATAATTATTGGGTCTAATTGGGTTGGTGCTCATTTAACCCAAATAATAATTGGGTGGGTTTGGGTTCAATTAGAGTGGGTGAGTTTGGGTGGACAAATAGGTTTGGGCTTATTTTGCCACCCCTAGTTTCCGCCTTCAAAAATCTATATCCAGATTTACATGTGTACCTTCCATCATGAGAGTGGGGCCATGTCAATGCGTCCTCTGTAGCAACCTGTCCCTGCGGTATTTTTTTGATCATGGCAGCTTCATCACACGCAAAGACTCCATCAATCAGTTCTTCATTCCATTGCCTTGTAGTTTCATTGATCAGCTCTTGTCAGTTCGTTTAGACCCCTTAACCAAACAGATTAACCTAGAGAATTAGCCAAGTGATTAACTTAGGTAATTTAATTAAAACTAGGTTAACACAAATATAACAAAAATAACAAAGCAGCGGAAAAATAAACAACACAAAGATCTGATGACCCAGGAAACCACACCGGTAAAAACCTGGAGAGGATTTGACCTAGCTATCCTCAAGGTAAACTGAATCCACTATGAAAGAATTGAAGTTTACACAATAGACTTAGACCACTAACGTCTTATTGCTACCCAAGTGTAGGAAACTTACTACCATGACCCCATGATAGCTCCGAGATCCACGGACTCCTTCTTTCCGGAATTCTTCAACAAATCCACAAGCGCACCTGCTTGTATATCTTTGTGTTCTCTTGATTCTGCAACTGTATCGATCTACACAACTCTTGACATAAATCTCAAGTTTGTAAACCCTAAGTGTATGTGAAGGTAAACACCTCTAGATCTCACAGAGAGATTCACAAACACAGCAAAACAGAACTATAAAAACGTGGCTAGGGTTTTCCCTTTTATACTTAGGGCAAAACATAAAACCCTATACATTAAAACGGGCTTGGGCTGAGTTGGAATTTTCTGCAGAAAAACGTTCTGCACGATTTTCGATCGATCGAGTCTAATTTTCGATCGATCAAGTCATACAGAAAGTGAACAGTACTTCTGCATAAAAACTCGATTCCAACTTTACAATTAAACCCATACTTTGAGCAAGTCTAACACACGACTCAACATTGTTTTGATCATGGTTTGCCAACATACAAATTGAAGTTCTAAATACATTAGTTCCTAATCTTTAGAACCTAACAAACTCCCCCTTTGGCAATCCGTGACAAAACACAGACTTAACAAAAAGCTCAAAGTTACAAATTGAAATAGCCCATTACAATAAAATAGCCACTCAACAATTCAACCTAAACTACTATCTAACAGTTGCAAAATAGACAGCAGCTCGACTGAAAGCAACCTGTATATTCCTGTAACACTTAACAAACACATAAACGCATGTGTGGAAAAAAAACAGGAAATACATAAATAAAAAATTTCTTAATTTCACATGACACAAAATAAAGACATATATCATGAATAACATCATCAATATAAATCAATAAGCAGAGTAGTAGCATAGTGAAATAAGAAACAAATACATACAAATGTATCTCAACAAAATAAATCTCCTAAACAAGAGCTAAAAATGAGAATACACAGTGAAGCATCTAGATACAATCTAATAACTCCACAAGCTCCGCAGTATCACTACCAAGTAAACAAAAAACTCCCCCTAAAATGTAAATCTCCACAAAAAAATCTCCTAGATACAATGAACTATGTACTCCCCCTTTTTGTGACGAATTGCCAAAGGGCACTCACTCATCATCAAAAGGTGGAGGAGAAGATCGACGAGAGCTCGCCAAATCCGCTCGCAACGCACGTAGCTCATCAAGGATGTTCACCAAAAGCTGACCATGAGCCGCCTGAACGGTCACGACAGTGTCAAGAGTCCGACGAAGGTCAGAAACCTCATCAAACGGTGGAGGAACATCAGCAGCAGCAGCAGCAACAGCAGGATCAGAAGAAGTCCCAGCTGCATGAGTATTTGTAGAAGAAGAAGGGGGTGGAGTGACATCGGAAGGCTCTACCCTAGCACGCTTAGAGCTAGCTCGAAGTTTAGCAGCCCTTTGCCTCAAAAAGGTAGCACCGATAGGAGCGACAACATGAACAGGCTCAGAAGCAGGATACTCACCAAAACCAAGAAAAAGGAGAATCCTATGAATGAAAACAGGAAAAAACAAAGCATGAGCCGTAGAACTAGATCGATGAACCTCGTTCAAGGAACGAAGGAACAGATGCGGAAAACTGATAGGAGCATCAGTGACCAAAGCATACAAAAAGACACACCTCTCAAGAGGAATGGTGTGGACATGCGAAATAGGCCACAAAGAATGACACGCTATCCTAAAGAAAAGATAGTGCAGCTCAGACAGCTCAGCAGAAGTGATCCGAGGATCAGAACCCCACTGGATAGAAGACCCAGTGATGTATGACAGGACGTCATCAAGGGGAGGCGACTCCTCGTAAGGAAAAACAGGATGGTCCACAATGGGCACCCCAAGAGCATCAGACACCACCGAAGGGGTAATGCGATACTCCACACCACGTAACCACACCTTAACCAAGGTGTCGTTATCATAGACATGAATAGAGAGATTCGAATAGAATTCTCTAATCAAGGTGGCAGGAGGAGGAGAATGCTCATACTCGAGCAAAGGTAACCAACCCCGACGCTCAAAGTTACGACGCACCTCAGGATCCAGCTCATCTAAGATAACCCTACGCTCAGCCCAAATCTGACGCCTAAGATTCAAAGTCTCATAAGTGACTTGGTTTGACTCACTAGGGAACCTCTCAGTGTCAAAGGAAGGAGAAGGATCAGAAGTCCTATGGGCTCTAGTTTTCCTAGGCATAGTGCTAAGGAAAAGACAGACACAGAAAGAAAAGAGCAAAAACAATACCAAGGGCAGACTGCAAGTTAGCACAGCAGAAAAAAAAATATAAAAATTCTATATAATGCATGAACATGAACATAACATGATGCATGTACTAATGCAGTGACATGTTCAATTTTGATCCAAATTAACACAATTGGCTTGAGCATTCGATATTCATCAAAAATACCCAATTTGAAAAACCCTAATTTTCAAAACACAACAAATTGATAAATTGATCAACACAATATTCAATTAACTCAATATAATGATCAAATTAATCAATCCAACAAGCCAATTTCATCAATTTCAATCCAATTGAACAAAAACCCCAAATTTACTCAAATTCAAGCCCTAGAATTTCAAATTTCCTTCAAACCAACAAAATAATCCAATTAAACCATATGATGTGTTTAGACAAGGTGTCCCCACAAAAACCCATAAAGATTTTGATAAAGAAACACTCAAAAACAATCCCAAAAATAGAAAATTCCTAAAAGCCAAAATTACCCAAATATGCATGAAAAAATGCATGAAAATAGAAAATAAATGCAAAAGGAAGGGTATAAGGGACTTACTAGCTGAGGGAGAGAGAGAATGTGCAAAATATTCGGAGGAAAACGACAAAAACTCTCAAAAACTCTTTGACCGGTTGGTAGGAGACAAAAAAGGAGGTTTGAAAAGTTTTGAACAAGTGAATAGACATTTGAAAAACTCCCTTTTAAAAATAGCCGGCTCGATTTTCGATCGATCGAATATTACATTCGATCGGTCGAAAACTTATTCGATTGATCCAAAAACAGCTTGGATCGATCGAACCAACCAGAGAGATTTGTGAGCAATTTAAAACATTTTCGATCGGTCGAAAATCAGTTTCGATCGGTCGAAATTCTGGAAAAATCAGATTTTTGAAAAACCAAACATTTTAGATCAAAAACTCTTCAAAGCAACAGATTTGAAAAATCAAATGCATGAGTATGAGATGAGATGTTTTCCAAAAACACATATATTCATTCCAGATTTTCCAAAGCATAATTTTCTCTCAATATACCCAAAAACAAACAACAAACAAGCAAACATGTTTTGCATCAATTTCCCAAAATTCTCAAACTTGGTTGGTCAGGCCAAAAACACACAATATCATGTACACAATTCTAGCAAAGAATAGCTTGTGTAGTGTGTGCAACTAGCAAAAGCTTGAGAAACATGTGAGGTGATATACACATAGAGATCAATCACAATTTCTACAAAATCCATCACATGAATTTGAAAGAGACTATCCCTTAAAGAGTTACATCCTATAACTCCCACATCTCCTAGAATAAGAGCTTGCAATCATGTAAATTTCTTGATTTGCCTCATTATTCAAATTTATTGATTAGAAACTTAATAAAAGCCGGGATAATGTACACACCAATTTTATTTGAATTTGTGATATTATTATAGCCCAATAATGTACACACCAATTTTAATGAGAGGCTACACCTTATGTTCTTTTTGTGCATGTGCTACACTTTCTCGAGCACAAAATCTTATGATATGCACTAAGGTATTCATGATTGGCTAATAAACAGTGGTGAGATGGTTATTTATGCCTTTCTCAAAAAGTTCAAGTCCAACAATCAAAGACATAAGACTTCAAGATCAAGATCATGTGATCAACAAATATAGTATCTTCCCACACAACATGCACAACAAGACTTTAGCTAGTAAAGTGCAATAAAAATAAGTGCATCAAAGCTAAACAAGGTACATACTTATGATATGTAATTTTGATTGACCAACCTTGTCTACAAATTCAAGGAAAAATAGCAAAACACAATTTGCAAAAAAATTTTTTTTTTTTTTTTTTTTTAAACAAAGAAACAAACATCCTAGAATGAAATGCATGAATGTAATGCAGTGCAAATCCTAGAAACAAAGGTCACAAAAGTTAGAGCAATAAAGCACAAGGACCATGTCAGATAGACTCAATTAGATTGAGCCTTTTGCATCCAAGACTTCTTAGATGCAACTCTTGCATTGGAGTTATGATTCACATCAGAATTCTGAGCAACTCCAGAATTGGAATAAAGGTTTAACGCCTTTACCAATTCACCAATAAGTACCATAGGATCATGTGCTTGAGGCACAGGTACTTTAGTTTTATTTGCTCGCTTCGCAGCTTGCAACTTAAAACAATTTGGACGTATGTGTCCAGGTTTTCCACAAAAATGACAAACCCATGCAGGCTTATCACGCAATTTGCCCTTAGTAGAAGTAGACGCTCTAGAATGAGAAGCATGAAGATCAACCCTAATCTTCCTAGGTGGAGGAACATTAACAGGTTTGACAGGTTCACTCACCGAGGGTTTAACAATCTCACTCTTAGGAGGTTCAGAAGAAGGAACAAATTTAGTGGAAGAAGGTTTAAGCACAGAAATACTTTCCTCATAACCTAAACCAGTTTTATCAGAAGGAGACTTTTGAATACTTAACATGTGATCAAGTTTGGAGCTTGCAGACCTATTAGTTTGTTCTTTAGCAACAGATAAATCAAGTTCCAAACATTTGACTTTATCAAGTAAGAGCATGTTCTCAGTTTTCACATTATTCAAAAGCTCATTTGCATCAAACAATTTAACAAGTAAATTTTTCTTTTCAAGTTCAAGAGATGCAATTTTCTTTAAGCCTAACTCAACATTCATGGCATCCTTTGCAGCAACTTTGCAAAGTTTATTGTAGGCTTCCTGTAAATCTGCATCCTCAGAGAGTTCCCCATCAGAAGGGTTCTCTTCAACATATATGCTTTCATTGACTACAGTGGTAGCAGTGAAAGCAATGAAGTTTCCATCCTCATCACTGGCGGATTCATTGTCGGAAACTTCGTCATCACTAAGGGTTACAGCCATAGTCTTACCCTTAGACCTCAAATAAGTAGGACATTCAGACTTTAAATGACCATACCCTTGACAACCATAACATTGTTGTCCCAAAGAATTATTAGAAGATTGACCTACTTTCTCCTTAGGTTTCTCAAAGTTATTAACCTTAGTGGGTTCATTCTTCCTAAAATTTTTAGGTTCAACAGTGTTCTTGCCTCTTGCCCTTCTGTTACTATTTCTCAGAAAGTTTCTAAAGTTCTTGGCAAGATAGGCAATCTCTGTAGCAGAGAGATCATCATCAAATCCACCATCATCAACAGACTTAAGAGCCATTGATTTGGATTTGTTAGTCTTTGGGAGGTCTAACTCATAGGACTGAAGAGATCCTACAAGCTCATCCACAGGGATGGAGTCCACATCCTTACTCTCAGTGATGGCAGTCACTTTGGGTCTAAAATCTTCAGTCAAAGATCTAAGAATCTTCCTAACAATTTTAGGTTGATCATAGATTTCACCCAAATTATAAGCAGAATTAACAATATCATTCAATTTAGCATAGAACTCATCAAAAGATTCATCATCATTCATTCTTATGCTTTCAAATCTAGAAGTTAATTGCTGCAACTTATTAATTTTAACTGCCTTCGTGCCTTCATGCACAGTCTGGAGGATTTTCCAAGCAGTATGAGCAACCTCAACATTAGAGATTCTCTTAAATTCCTCCATGGAAACAGCATTAAAAATAGCATTCATGGCTTTGCTATTAAAAGCGGCTGCCTCCTTCTGAGAAGTTTGCCACTCACTCACAGGAGTAGTGGGCTTCTCCCATCCGTATTCAACGGAATTCCAAACTCTCTCATCTATGGATTTCAGGAAGGCTTTCCTCCTTACTTTCCAATATGCATAGTTGTTTCCATCAAAGTGAGGTGGAACAACAAGAGAATGTCCGTGTTCCATGACAACAGGGGTCAAGGATCAGCTTAAAGATCAAAGGATCAAACAAAAAAGCTACCCGCTCTGATACCACTTGTCAGTTCGTTTAGACCCCTTAACCAAACAGATTAACCTAGAGAATTAGCCAAGTGATTAACTTAGGTAATTTAATTAAAACTAGGTTAACACAAATATAACAAAAATAACAAAGCAGCGGAAAAATAAACAACACAAAGATCTGATGACCCAGGAAACCACACCGGTAAAAAC
The DNA here is from genome assembly GCA_033629205.1 of Lithocarpus polystachyus. NCBI lineage: Eukaryota > Viridiplantae > Streptophyta > Magnoliopsida > Fagales > Fagaceae > Lithocarpus > Lithocarpus polystachyus. The sequence continues at coordinate 41,740,320 of CM066168.1, forward strand.
CTGGAGAGGATTTGACCTAGCTATCCTCAAGGTAAACTGAATCCACTATGAAAGAATTGAAGTTTACACAATAGACTTAGACCACTAACGTCTTATTGCTACCCAAGTGTAGGAAACTTACTACCATGACCCCATGATAGCTCCGAGATCCACAGACTCCTTCTTTCCGGAATTCTTCAACAAATCCACAAGCGCACCTGCTTGTATATCTTTGTGTTCTCTTGATTCTGCAACTGTATCGATCTACACAACTCTTGACATAAATCTCAAGTTTGTAAACCCTAAGTGTATGTGAAGGTAAACACCTCTAGATCTCACAGAGAGATTCACAAACACAGCAAAACAGAACTATAAAAACGTGGCTAGGGTTTTCCCTTTTATACTTAGGGCAAAACATAAAACCCTATACATTAAAACGGGCTTGGGCTGAGTTGGAATTTTCTGCAGAAAAACGTTCTGCACGATTTTCGATCGATCGAGTCTAATTTTCGATCGATCGAGTCATACAGAAAGTGAACAGTACTTCTGCATAAAAACTCGATTCCAACTTTACAATTAAACCCATACTTTGAGCAAGTCTAACACACGACTCAACATTATTTTGATCATGGTTTGCCAACATACAAATTGAAGTTCTAAATACATTAGTTCCTAATCTTTAGAACCTAACAGCTCTGACACCGTTGAGTTCTCCATTGATTCAATAGGATAGGACAGCACTTGGGGAGGGTGTTTCCTAGGAAGCCAGAAGTGCTGCTATATTTTTATTTTTTTCCCGTTTCCAACTCTCCATCTAGTACATCGTTGCAAAACATCTCTACCTTTAAGAATGCTCCTCCAAGCATATGAGCCATATCTTGTATTAGTTGCTTCCATGGGAGAACAATTTGGGAAAAACTTTGCTTTAAACACCTTATAAAAAAGAGAGGACTTATTGTGGAGGAGGCACTAAACTTGTTTTGCTAAAAATGAGTCATTATAAAGAGCCAAATCTCCAAACCCCGTTCCACCCTTTATTTTTGATTTTGTCATCTCATTCCACCTTACCCAATAGATCTTCCTCCGGTCACCTCTTCGACCCCACGATTTTATTTTATTTTATCAAGGACTCAATATCTTGGCACAAACCTAAAGGAATTTTAAAGCATCCCATGGTGTATGTTGGGATGGCTTGAATTACGGATTTGATCAACACTTCCGTTCTGGCTTTTAAGAGCAACTTTCCTTCCCACCCTTGTAATTTCTGCCACACAGTCTCCTTAATGTAATTAAAACTTGCCTTTTTACCCTTTCCCACAAGTGATGGCAGCCCCAAGTACTTTTCATAATGCATAATTTCTTGAACCCCCAAAGCACGCATAATGTTGGTTTTGATGTTGGAAGGAGTGCACTTGCTGAAGAAGAGGGATGTTTTGTCCCTATTCACTTTTTGACCCGAAGCTCTCTCATAGGATTCCAAGATTTTCAGCACCTTATCACATTCCTCCTCCGTTAACCTGCAAAAGAGAAGACTATCATCTGCGAAAAACAAATGTATTAGTTTGAGACCCTTCCTACAAAGAGAGAATCCATGAATGTCTTCGTTCCTTTCAGCATGTTTGATCAATCCATTCAATCCTTTAGAACATAGCAAAAAAAGAAAGGAGGATAGAGGATCATCTTGTCTAATGCCTCTAGTTAGATGTATAAGACCCCTTGGTTCATCGTTAATCAAAATGGAATAAGTGACCGTCTTTACACAAAGCATAATCAGATTTATCAATTTCTCATTAAATCCCATTTTTCTCATAAACTCTTTTAGGAAAGACCGCTCAACCCGATCATATGCTTTACTCATATCTAGTTTAAGTGCCATAAAACCTACTCTTTTGGAATTATATTTGTGCATACTATGTAAAGTCTCAAAGGCAACCATAATATTGTCTAAGATCAATCTATCTTTGGTAAAGGCTGATTGGTGCTAAGTAATAATTATGGGGAGTAGTGTTTTCAAATGATTTGCAAGCACTTTAGAGAAAATTTTCTACAAAACGCTACAAAGACTAATAGGTCAAAATTGATGCACATACTTAGGATTTTTAGTCTTTGGAATGAGTGTAAAAGAAGTGTGATTTAAGGGATGGGGTAGGGTACCTGAATTCAGCCACGACAAAACCGAGGAGGTAACATCCTTATCCACAGTGCTCTAAAAGTGTTGGAAAAAAAGTGGGGGCATCCCATCCGAACTAGTGGCTTTCAGTGGAGCCATTTGTTTCAAAGCTGATAATACCTCTTCTTCCTTGAACTCACAGCATAAGGAAGAGTTCATCTCTTCAGTAATCACTGAAGGAACATGAGTTAGAACACTGCTTGATGGATCTATTCTGCCAGATGTGAATACTTGTTGGTAGCAATCTGCTATAATTGTTGAAACTTCATCAGGATTAACTCTCCATGACTCCTGCTTATCTCTAATCCCCACAATTTGATTTTTCCTATGCCTCTTTGTAGCACGGCTATGAAAGTACTTGGTATTTTTATCACCCTGGCTAGCCCAAAGAAGTCTTGATCATTGTGCCCACATCCTTACTTTATCAAGCAGCAACAGAACAGAGAAAGGCAAAGGAAAAGAAGAAAGGGAAGAAGGGTAAAACGACATCACAAGTAGCTACCAGCATTTCAGACCAGTAGCTAAACTACAAGTAGTTTAGATATTTATTTAACTCAAGTTGTATCACACACGTGTGTTGTAGTTAATCTTTACACGTGCTGCTGTAACTAATTCCCTTATAATTTGCTTAGTTAGTTATGCTTTGATTTGGGAATTTAGGTTCAAAGGTTAGGAACCACTGTATATAAGTTTACACTTTGTAAAGATTGATTCATAACAAGAATTACAGAAAATTTCTCATCTTTTCTCTCTCAATTTCTCTCTATCTGAGTTCAGATTTCTTTTCTTTCTTCATCTTCACATTCTTACATGGTATCAGAGCTCGAGCCTTTATCAATGGCGTCGAAGACTCAGACTGCTTCGTCTTCATCTCCACAGCGAGAATTGACTCCAATGGAAGATCCACGAAGCCTGTTTTTCTTGCATCATGGTGAAACACCAGGTGCGATTTTGGTTACTCAGCCACTAACTGAGGATAACTACCCTGTGTGGTCCAGAGCAATGAGGATGGCTTTGGATGCCAAAAGCAAGCTTGGATTTGTTGATGGTTCTGTCAATGCCTCAATGGCAGTCACACCACTAGAGAAGCAAGCTTGGTCCAAATGCAATTCCATGATCTCCTCTTGGATCTTGAATTCAGTTTCTCCTCACCTTACTGCTAGTGTGATTTACATAGACACTGCATTCGAAGTGTGGAATACTCTCAAGAAACGATTTTCTCAAGCTAATGGACCAAGGATCTCCCAGCTCCAGAAGCAAATTTCAACTATGATGCAAGGTGCTGCTACGGTGACAAGTTTCTTCACTGATCTTCAAGCTGCTTGGGATCAACTATTAAATTTCAAGCCTTTACCTTGTTACTCGTGTGGCAAGTGCACCTGTGGTGTGAATGATAAAATCACAGCCTTTCAGCATCAAGATTCTCTCATGCAGTTCCTAAATGGCTTGAATGATTCTTATTCTCAAGTCAGAACACAAATCCTTATGATGGAGCCTAGCCCTTCCATTGATAAGGCATTTTCCTTAGTGATTCAAGAGGAAAGGCAAAGGTGTTTGGGTTTTACTATTGCTCCCTCAGTTGAATCAACTGCTCTTGCAGTCAAGAATCCAGGATTTAATCAAGGAAATTCATATCCGGGGAACAACAAGAATGTCAAAGGAAACAATGCAAAAGGAAGGCCTGTGTGTAGTCACTGTGGGAAGCTTGGCCATGTTATGGAGAAATGCTACAAATTGGTAGGATTCCCTCCTGGTTACAAGCAGAAGGGCAGAGTGGCTATGGTTAATCAAGTCTTGGTTGAAGAAGATCAAAGCAATTCTGGTAATTCTGGTGCTCAACAGGTCAATTCTTTTCCTTTCACTTCAGAGCAGTATCAATAACTGATTTCAATGCTCAGTTCACATGCATCCACATCTGGTGGTGCCAATGATGCTTTACACTCAACCAATTTTGTTCTATCAGGTAATGTGTGTAATGCTTGGTCAGATTCTGTTTCCTTAGACTTGCATCATTCAGTTTTTGCTGTTAATCCTGTCAATAAAACTGCTTATGGTAATGATGTATGGATTCTTGACACTGGTGCCACAAATCACATAGTCCACTCCTTATCTCTGTTTACACATATCACTAGTTCCATTTCAACATTTGTTCAATTACCTAATGGTGAAAAAGTCATTGTTACACATATTGGTACAATTCAAGTTAGTTCAACCTTGAAACTTGAAAATGTACTATGTGTTCCCTCTTTCACTTTCAATCTGATCTCTGTCAGCAAATTGACCAAAACTCTATCATGTTGTCTTGTTTTTCTTTCAAATTTATGCTTTATACAGGACCTTACTTGTTGGAAAACGATTGGAGTGGGTGAATTGCATGACAATTTGTACTGGCTGCACACTACATCATCTTGCAAATCTGTTTCAGAGGCTTCTTCATCTCTTGAGTCTGTTTTTCAATCTTTTGTTAATTCTGTGTTACCTCCTAGTGTTACTAAACCATATCTTTGGCATATGAGATTAGGTCATGTCTCTGATAATAAGCTTCATGCTTTACACAGTAATATTCCTGATGTACATACCTTTCAAAGCAATAAAAACTGTGTTCTTTGCCCAATTGCAAAACAGAAAAGACTTCCATTTCCTTCTTTTAATCATATTTCTGATAATGCTTTTGATTTGATCCATTGTGATGTTTGGGGGCCATTTGCCAAGTTCACTCATGATGGTTTTAGATACTTCCTTACCATTGTGGATGATGCCACAAGATCTACTTGGGTTTATCTCATGAAATCAAAATCTGATACTAGATCCTTGCTGATTTCATTTTATAACATGATTAATACACAATTCCATGCCAATATTAAGATCATTAGGACTGACAATGCTCCTGAATTTTTCTTAAAAGATTTTTATGCCAATCATGGTATTATACATCAACATTCATGTGTTGCCACTCCACAACAAAATTCAGTTGTGGAGAGGAAACACCAGCACATTTTAAGCATTGCAAGGGCATTGAAGTTTCAATCTAATGTTCCTATTTCTTATTGGGGTGAGTGTGTGTTAACTGCTGTCCACATTATAAATAGGTTGCCTTCTAAAATCTTGAACCACAAAACTCCTTTTGAAAAGCTTTATGGCAAACCTCCTTCCTATACTCATTTAAAGGTCTTTGGTTGCCTTTGCTTTGCCTCCACTTTATCCCATAATAGGTCTAAATTTGATCCTAGATCCTCTTCTTGTGTTTTTCTTGGTTACCCCTTTGGAGTTAAAGGTTACAAGTTACTTGATTTAACTACCAAAAGGCTTTTTGTATCTAGGGATGTTCATTTTCTTGAAACTGTGTTTCCCTTTGTTTCACCTTCTCATTCATTCTCTCCTCATACTAGCATTCCTTTACCTCATCTTTTTCCTTTAGTGGCTCAACCACCAGCTTCCTTGTTTGATTTTCCTACTTCTAATCCTTCTAGTTCCCTTCCACAGGTTCATAATCCTGACAATGTTTCCACTCCTGATATTTCTTCTAATCTTAATCCTCCTTTAGATGATTCTGTTCAAGCTTCTGCAGATTTACCTATTGAGAATTCTGCACCTAATATCTCTCCATCTGTCTCACCTGTTATTCCTTCCACTATTATACCATCTGCACCTTTGAGAAAATCTTCTAGAGTGTCTAAACCACCTGCATACTTGAATGATTTTAAGTGCAGCACAATTGTCAGTAATGACCTCACTTCTCCTTCTACCAACAAGTCAGGTACACACTATCCTTTATCCACTTACCTTAATTCCTCTAAATTGTCCTCCAATTACACCCATTTTTGTTCTCTCATTTCTGCCATTCCTGAGCCTACATCTTACCAAGAGGCAGTTAAAGATCATAATTGGCAGGAGGCTATGGCCTCTGAAATTGCTGCTTTGGAAGCAAATCATACCTGGACCATTACTCCATTACCTACTCATAAAAAGGCTATTGGATGTAAATGGGTTTATAGGGTCAAGTATAATGCTGATGGCTCTTTAGACAAATACAAAGCTAGGCTTGTAGCCAAGGGTTTCACACAACAAGCTGGTCTGGACTTCACTGACACTTTTTCCCCTGTTGCTAAACTCACTACTGTCAAAACCTTGCTTGCAATTTCTGCTGTGAGAGGTTGGCATTTAGTTCAACTTGATGTGAACAATGCTTTTCTTAATGGTAATCTTCATGAAGAGGTATATATGCAGTTGCCTCAAGGCTTTCACAGCAAGGGGGAGAACCTAGTTTGCAAGCTTAACAAATCTTTGTATGGCCTCAAACAAGCATCAAGGCAGTGGTACTCCAAATTTTCCACAACCATTTTGAAGTATGGATTCAAGCAATCAAAATCTGATTACTCTTTGTTCACTAAGAAGTTTAATCAAACTTTCATAGCATTGCTAGTCTATGTTGATGACATCCTTATTGCAAGTAATGATATACAGGCTGTTGAAGATCTCAAAAACTCTTTGAATCATGAGTTTAAGTTGAAAGATCTTGGTAATTTGAAATATTTTCTTGGTCTTGAGGTGGCTAGATCAGAAAAGGGGATTTTATTGTGCCAAAGAAAGTATACACTAGGGGTTCTTAAAGATGCTGGTATGACAGGTTGTAAGCCCAGCAAAGTGCCAATGGAACAAAACTTGAAGTTAAGTAAGTATCAAGGAGATTTGTTGGCTGATCCTGGTGTTTATAGAAGGTTAGTTGGAAGGTTGCTATATCTAACTATAACAAGACCAGACATCACATATTCAGTCCACAAACTAAGCCAATTCATGGCTAAGCCTAGAAAACCACATCTTGATGCAGCCTACAAAGTATTGCAGTACATTAAAGGGTGTCCTGGTCAAGGTATCCTTCTTTCATCAAAGTCAGATTTGCATCTAAAGGCCTACACAGATGCTGATTGGGCCTCTTGCATAGACACTAGAAGATCCACTACAGGGTTTTGTGTGTTCTTAGGTGATTCATTAGTTTCATGGAAATCTAAGAAACAATCTGTAGTTTCTAGATCCTCAGCTGAAGCTGAGTATAGAGCAATGGCTTTGACAGTTTGTGAAATGACTTGGTTGCTTGCTTTATTAAAAGATTTAGAAGTTGACCACCCACAACCTGGCATGCTTTTCTGTGACAATCAGGCAGCAATCTATATTGGTGAGAATCCTGTCTTTCATGAGAGGACAAAGCACATAGAAGTAGATTGCCATTTGGTTCGAGATAAGGTGCAAGAAAAGGTCATACGTTTGTTCTTTACTCCTACACATACACAACTAGCAGACTTGTTTACCAAAGCACTAAGCAGTCAACAATTGAAGTTCTTAATTTCCAAGATGAGTATATTGAATATACACAGTAGTGAGTCTCATCTTGAGGGGGAGTATCAGGCAGCAACAGAACAGAGAAAGGCAAAGGAAAAGAAGAAAGGGAAGAAGGGTAAAACGACATCACAAGTAGCTGCCAGCATTTCAGACCAGTAGCTAAACTACAAGTAGTTTAGATATTTATTTAACTCAAGTTGTATCACACACGTGTGTTGTAGTTAATCTTTACACGTGCTGCTGTAACTAATTCCCTTATAATTTGCTTAGTTAGGTATGCTTTGATTTGGGAATTTAGGTTCAGAGGTTAGGAACCACTGTATATAAGTTTACACTTTGTAAAGATTGATTCATAACAAGAATTACAGAAAATTTCTCATCTTTTCTCTCTCAATTTCTCTCTATCTGAGTTCAGATTTCTTTTCTTTCTTCATCTTCACATTCTTACATACTTCCCTATCCAAAAGAACATTAATCTCATATTTTAATTCCCGAACCCTTGAATTATCTCTAAGGATCATGGCCTCATTTTCGGCCCTAAGCAACATTTCCTTTTTTCGAATCAATTCTTGTCGAACACTGTCAAAAACATTGCGGATCCACCAACTAAGATTAGTCCCACACTTCCTTAACTTTTTTAGCAATAACTACCAAAAAAAAAAAAAAAATCCAGAGTGGTATTAATTAATATAATTCATCATCCTTTTTTTTTTTTTAATGTATATGGCAATAAACAGTTAGCCCCTATTGTTAAGGATTTAGAAAGTCATAATAAAGGATAAATTCAAGTATGAAAGATTACATGAAGCAAACTCCTCAGTTGCATAGTTAAAAATTATAAACAAAACAGAAAAAAGAAGTCATAAGTGCACAACAAGAATATAAATAAGATGCCAAAAGGGTTGAAAAAATTCAAAAAAATATAGTCAACCATGACATATCCAGAAATTAAATTTTCTTATTGAGATCACATCTTACATTTAGCTTGATAATTAAATTCGTGATTCTCTTCGGGAGGGAGTGGAAGAGATATTCTATCAAGAATTTGCAGCTGTTTACTTACAACTGAACTTGAGAGGCCCCTATTTTGGTGACTGCACTGGGTCCAACACATAGCATTTTTATGAGCTTATCCAGCACGTGTTAAGCCTACTTGGTGGTTAGACTCTATTTCGGGTGAGGATCCCTTTGTCTCCAAATAAATATATAAAGCTCATTTAATTCTATCACCAGATTATAAATCCACTGAAATTTTACTTTGATCAAACATAAAAGAGAATGTTATATTACAAACCTAATTCATCCAACATTGATGTGGTTATTGTAGGACAACATTGAGTGTTAAATGGCCAACACGTTTGAATTTGCACCCATTGTCATTTGATCAACCTTTTTAGTAATTTACATAAAAATATTAAACGAAAATATGTGCAAGTTCCAGATAAGCAAAAGCAGCTGTGTGAACAATTCTAATCACAATCATTTACGTACATTAAGTAGTTATCAATTTTTTTTTTTTTAAAGGCTTGAGTATGGTAGGAAAGCGTAATAAGAAGCAAATATCAAAATGCAATAGCTGAATGCCACACACATTGACTATCTTAATACATAATGCTCTGGCATTGTTTGGATCCATCACTCTCAGTATCAAAACAAGAAAAATAATGCATAGATGGTGCAAACCTGGGGTGCCACTGTTAGGACTGCAGTCTTTGTTAGAACAATCATTGGTTGGGGTAGAAACACTAGTTGACTCACAGGGCAATTGATCTTCAGTTGATTTTCGCATTTTATTGATCGCTAGCTCTGAAAGATTTTCATCAGTTAATTGATCACATACATCAATCTCCATGTATGAAGCAGTTGAATCGTCAATATGGTCAGCATCCAGTTTTCTCTTTTTGGAAGCACTTCAGGAGAATACAATTCCTCTTTCCTGTTGCATTTAAAAGTATCGCATTAGCTATGTTGGGTAATGAAAAAAGTTGACAGATTCTGACATGTGCAGCACGTTAGCAAAATCTACTTGTGACCAAACTGCTCAACACTTAGCCTCATTCAATACTACTGAAGCATTAGGCTAACTTTACAAGAAACTAAACTTGTGTATGTCTTTTTCAGTCTGAACTCATGAGATCATTCAAAATATAAATTCTATTACAAAATTATTTTTTTAAGGCATTTAAGTTCCATTCCATAACCATTCATAAATAGTTCAATTTTCATTCTGATTATCTATCTACTTCTAAAGTAATTCTTGCTTAAATAACCGCCAAAAGGGGAGATGGGGAAAAAAAGAGGACACCTAAGACAACTTTTAAATCGTCATCACAATTAATTTGGAGAATGGAAGAAACCATTCTTTGCATAGGTTTCAGAATTTTTTTTTTTTTGGGGTTGGGGGTGGGGGGGTGGGTTACTTTTATTTCTTAAATAAGACATCAGAAAGGCAAGAATGAATATAAATAATAATATTTTTCATTAAAAAATAGTTTCCAGTGCAATGTCCATTTTATAGATTTAAAATTGTTCCCACGCAAAAAAAAAAAAAAAAAAAAAAAAAAACATTGGGTGATTTATGACAACAATGAGATTGTATCTAAATTTGACATAGTTGATTTGTTTACGAATGAGAGAAACCACCGAGGCAAAACCCCACTGGATGATTTTAAGATCACCATTCTCGAAAATTCACTATTATCACAAGTAAAAGAATCTCAATACCTTATACTAACCTATAGTTGAACCTTTACTCCAATACACAATTGGACTTGTTTCGTAGTGACAATCTCTCATTTTCAATGCACGGCTCCCAGTACGTGACTAACCAATCGATGGGCGGATCTCAGTATGCGGCTTACTCACCAACTTGAGAAAGATGTTAGCTGCAAAGTTCTTCAGCTTATCAACACGATGAAGATCACGAAGCTCCTTGGTTAGTCATGCATCTAAATTCATGTTCCATGGATTTGGGTCGCGACAATTTTCACAACAAATCATATGTGCTAAATTGTTATTGTTTCTAATTTAAATTCACAACTTAAATTACTTTTTTACCAATCCTTAACAACCAATAACAACTTATCCCTTAGGATTTGTTGTGGAAGTATTGTAAAAATATTGTACACATAGCATTTCTCCAAAAGAATTGAAAATCAAATTTAGATGCTGTAATTAATTTCTTGAGGCATAATTTCGACGACTTATATCCATTTCGTGAGGAATAATTTCCACGACTTATTGTGTTATAAGCTACAAGGATAGGTACATGCTGTAATTAATTGCAGTAGACAACCATCCGTTTCTAGCGACTTATTGTGTTAAACGACAAGGACAGTTGCACACAGTTAAATGGATTATTAATGAATGCCCTAGGGGCACTCGTTAGCATTTCCCTATACTAATAAAATAAAAAGACTATTAATCATCCCTTTATTAAAACAACTCTCCTTTTTCTCAGCTTGGGACCAACAGTGTGTAACTGTCCTTGTCGTTTAACACAATAAGTCGCTAGAAACGGATGGTTGTCTACTGCAATTAAGGGAAATGCTAACGAGTGCCCTTAGGGCATTCGTTAATAATCCATTTAAAGAAAGTTTTTATTCCACTTTTTTGGGAAATGAAAAAAATTGTCAAAATATTAATTACTTTTTTTCATTTTCCATAAAAACTTTCTTTACAATCACAACATAGCGCATTAATGCAGACACCTCCCAACTCTTCCCAAATTTCGCAACTCAACCAATCCATAGTGCATTGTCTCCTACGAGTAAGACAATTGAGACACTGATTGCTTCACAAAATTGCCTGAAGTCTAAACATTCAATTCACTTTTGGATGGCAATAGAATGAATAGATGAAGTGGAAGACCATGAACTTGAAGTAGTGAAATCAGTAGGTCATATGCTCTAAACTTGACGGTGGATCAACAATCTGAAAAAGAAGAGACTATTGAAGATGACTGGGGTGAAACCGGCCAAGGACCACTGGCAGCTCCACATGCAAGCCAAGGTGGTCACAGGACCACCTTGTCTTACAAAAAAATGCATATATACACTTGTCAAAAAATTATTATATGTTAAACTAATCTATTGTGACCACCCTAATAAAAATGTTAAACACCCTGATTTGAGAATTACAAAAAAGTTGGGTTCAACAAAAATAAAAATAATGCTACATTCACAATATTTTCATAATAATTTACAACAAATCCAATATGGTAAGCTGTTACTAATTCTAATTTGGGCCCAAAATTGATATTATTTTTTTACCTACTAATAATAGCTTTTTGCATAAGATTTATTATAAAAATTTTGTGAACGTAGCATTACTCCAAAATTAATTCTGTCTCCCAAAAATAATCCTTAATCCCTTTTATAAAATTTAAAAGAAAAAGCTTAAATAAAAACAATAAATATTAGCCCACATAACAACAAACAAAAACCAAACAAAAACAAGACAAGACCAAACAACATCAAGTGATCAAATTATTCAACAAAAAGCCTATTATAAAACAAAAAGATAAAAATCGCTAATTATTCAAATTTGTAGCTCATTCAACATATTCAATAAAAATAATTTCTAATTTCTTTTTTTCCTAAAAAATGGTACCAAGAAAAATATTGTAGTTGTCAATTCTCCTTGATGGTGACGACAATAATTATATTCTTTTTAGCTTTACTGTCGCAACAATTTTGCTCTTCTTAGCGACTCGACTCACAATTGTAGCAAATATTCAAGTTATTGCTTTATTAGATTTGTATAATTTAAATTTTTTAATGATCACCCTAAAAAATATTCCTAAAGTTGCCACTACTAAGGATCCTTTGACAGTTAAGTCAGTATTTTTCTCAAGGACTGAAGTATAAGAAGTAGATGAATAGTTATGCATACCTTGGTTTGGTGAGGCTTAGTCCCTTTTATAGAGAGTGTGCAGTCGTTGTTAGGTGCCACTAACATCGTGGGAGATGTGTGAATTTCGTGGGGAGAGTGGAGTGAATTTCGGGGAATTCACCCCACGTCTCGGAATAGTGAATCGTGGTGCAAATTGTTCTTAGTTTGTAGAAAACACCTTAGAATTTACTAAGTGTTCATTGGTCATCCATGGTTTGTTGTCTGTAGACGTCCTTTATTCTAGATGACCTTTCTCCTTTCTAGTGTTACTTCTTTCTTATTTTCCTTTTGGACAACTATTTTGGACGTGGTACTTCTGGTCGACCCTTATGGACGATATATAAACTTTTTAATTACCTAATATAATTTATTTTTATAGTATTTGTTGTTTATTTATAAAATTATCTACATTCAATTGTATTTTTTCTTTTAGAACTTGCATAAGTATTTTTTTTTTTTTTCTTTTAGAACTTGCATAAAAAAGTTCGATGACTACTGACTACAGACTTAGTTGTCTTGGATTGATGTGGTGTTCATGGGAGATGTTAGTCAATTATTTTGCATTTTAGTACAATTATTTTTCTTGAAATTTAAACAATTGAAATCTGTAATGTTATTCAATTATTTTGTATTTTATAGGGGTGGAGCTTGTGCTTGATAATGATATAGAGAGGAAGGTCAATAGTGGATTTTTTTTTTTTTTTTTTTTTTTGAAAGGATGCAATGTATGTGTTGCCAAAAATGAACTTTTTTTTTTTTTTCTTAAAGGATTTGAGTGTATGTATTTTTTCGTTACTCTATCTTTTGGTAAGGTCTAGACTAGTCTAATTATTGGCGCAAGTCTTAGGGGTATGCTTCTACACATTAGGTCACTTAACTGCTAAGTTTAGTCCCAGCCAATTAGAGCTCTAATTTATGAACATATATCTTCATTGAAGACTTTTCAGCTTTGTTTGAAAACTGAAACAGAAAATTTTAAATTTTGTATAACGTTTTACTTCAGACGCATGCAAATTTACACAGGACATAACAACGTGCACTAAATTTGTTGAGCTTTATGAATTATGATTATGACATTTATCATAATATATTTGGGATGAAAAACTGATGCAACTTTTTTTTTTTTTTTAATTCCATTTTGAGTTAGTTTATATTTGAATGAGTGCAATTACGAGAATTGCTAATGTAAGGGATTTAAAGTTTTTCATGAAGAAAAGGAAAATCACGTCAAAAGAATGGACAACGGACTATTTACAAATCTACCCTGTCCATGTTGATCACACAATTAAGTTGGACCCATTACTTCTTTTTCTTTTTCATCATTAATGAATTCATTTGTAAGAAAACCCAGCCCTGCCCAAGAAAAGCCCAACCATGCATAACCCATATATATAAGGTAGCTATATTAATTATTAAGTACAAAAGCAAATAAGAAAAACATGAAGAAAAAAAATGACGAAGGAATAGGTCAGTAACATTAATAATACTTGCCCACAGACATATCAAAGTTACGAAGAAATAATGTATGGAACATATATTACAAACCAATTAAAGGAGGTACATCCCATAATCAAAACAACATAGAAATATGGTTTAAGCAAAAGTCATTGACCAATAATAATGAGCCGTATTGATCTAAATTATCATTGATAATTAGAAAAAAAAAAAAAAAAAAAAAAAGACATAAATGGTTAAGGCAGCATATTCATGTCAACTGTAATGATCGCACAGATGAATGTCATAGCCCTATAATTTATGTCCAGCATAAACCTCGTAAATTTCTAGTGATGCTACAAAAAAGACAATCACATGAATCAATTAATAACGCAACAGCTCTAATTACTAAAAACTTTCCTAAAATTAGGGAATAATAGAATTAAGGAAGAATGAAACAGCTCTAATTACTTTCATGCAACAACATGAACAAAAGCAAATTGAAATAAAAACTTTATTAAAACAGTTCATTAACAAATTCTATAAGGGCATTTATTAACCACACCCATTGTAAATCCATATTCTTTTCTTTTTGCATCTACATTTTTTTTCCTCATTTTTAAATTTATGTTATTATTATTTACTATTTTCTTACAAGGAAGTGACCAATCTGTATGTGCAATAATTTTATAAAAAAAAAAAAAAAAAAGACTTAACATACCTAGCTCATTATTCTTCTTCCCTTCTTTAGTTTAAGAAATTTGTCTCTAATTGAATTTGTAAGGACACAAATTCTACGAGTAGGCCTGTGAACAGGATGGATTGAAGCCCAAGCTGTATATAGTATCTTTGGAATAGATTTGTAAAAAGAGTGGGCTGAAGATTACTTGATTGAGAATGTATAGATTGATGGCCCAAGTGTGTTCATAATCAGATTAACATTAATCGAATTATTAAAATGGTACATAATTCTTCTCGGCGCAGTCCGAGGAGTTAATCTAGACTACTGCTATGAATGTCTCTCCCTCTTTCTCTTGATTGCTCTTTTTTATCATTCTCTCCTTTTTTCTGATTGTTCGATGCCCCTTCCCTCTCTTTTCCGTTCTCTTTATACGCCAATCTTATCTCCTGTGCCAGTTAGGTGAGTCTTCTTTGATACTTGTCTCATCAGCCTTCACCTGAAGTCCTCACTTGGCAGCTGTAAAGGATGAAGGTCACTGTTCAGGTGTCTTTTCTCCATTAATGCGGCCATGATGTTAGCTGCAGGATTATAAATGCGATGGCAGCAGTTTTTTACTTAATATCTGATTGTTGCCACCTGTCCTTTTTGCCCATATAAGTTAAGGAATTCTCCGGAAAAGTTAGGATCGATATTGGAGCATTCATTTGGATCATCTTGTTGACAGTCTGAACAGGCAAATCTCCTCGGACCAACCCCCTTTTTGTGACATACACTTCAGAAACGAGCTAGGCTGGGTCCATTCCTCAAGATTTGTTGTCCTCGGATGTACAGGTCTCCTCGGACAGGCCCACGGCCCATAATCTAGCATTGGGTCTTTTATCCCTACAGAATTCATTTCATTGAAAACAACATTTGTAGGAATCCACTCATCCAGTGATGTTTTAGAACACAACAATCCATTGTGGAACACTGATATCAAGCATTCTTTTTTTGGTCTATATTTATCAAGGCAGCTCATCCAATTTTGGGGTCCAAGAGGAAAATTTTAAATGAGACTTTTTATTTTATTTTTAAATTTAAATATTAATTTAATTAAGACTATTTTCATTATTATCTTCTTTTAATCTCGTTAAAAGGGTAAATAAGTCTTAATTAAAATATAATATAAATATATTATATTATATTAGTGAAAAGAGAGGGCCTTTTTATTTTTATATAGGGCCTTAAACAATTGCCTTAATTTCCTATATGCTGGAGCTGCCCTGATGTTTATTACGAAATAAATTGTTTTGTACAATTTTACATACGTTCAAAAAATAATTGATATTGTAAAATTGTGTAAAATAATTTGTGTATCAATTTGGGTAAAATAAGTATTATCCTATATTTTTTTACCCTGTTCCCCACGGTGCCTTTTCTACGTTGGAAGGACTTTGGAACATGATAAATTTCCGCTGTATTATAATCCCAGTTACCTTTTCTGCATCGGGTAAAACACTAAAACGTGTTCATCAAAAAAAAAGGGTTGGGTATTATCCTATATTTTTTAGCCCTGTTTCCCAGTTTCCTTTTCCACATTGGAAGAACTTTGGAACCCAATAAATTTCCACATTGAATGTACCGACCAAGATGATTTTTTACGCTGAACGGTTGACAAGATATGGGTGACGTTACAGGCTGACAGCTGGCTCAATTTGTCACCAAATACAGGGAGCTACCAGCGTTGTGCAAACTTTCAGACACTTAGGGCATGTTTGGTAGACTGTAATAGAAGCTGTAATGTAATAGTTATTCCTATGGTTTAGTTATTCTTTAATTTGGTTATGTTTTTATTACAAAGAATAGTTATTCCTTATGAATAGATATTCTTCAAAATGAGGAATAACTATTCCTCTTTAAAAGGTTGTATTAGCTATTCCTTAGTAAGTATAATAAATTCAAAACTTAATATATTTCCAAATAAATAAACTTCCCATATACATCTAACAATTATAAAAATAAAAAATCATAAAAAATAACACATATCTCTCTTAAATTTAAAAATAACAATTTTTAAGGAGATATAATTGTATGAGTAAGATGTTTCCAAAAATAAATGTTAAGTTTCATTCTAATGTTATAACTCACAACCAAACTAATGAATATGTTTAGTTATTACATTACAACACACTTTATTACTAGTAATAAAGATTACAATTCATGTTGTAATCTTCATTCAGTGTACCAAACGTACCCTTATTTTAAAGGTCCCAGGATTGATGATGGCCATGCATGCTCCCGAAGTCCTAACTAGGGGTGAGTTTGTTTCAGTTTATTGGGAAAGGGCTTTTTGAAAAAGTGGCTTTTTTAAAAAGGGTAGTATGAAAAAGTGCTTTTTCAAAAAGTTGAGTGTTTGGTAAAAACTGTTAAAAAGTGTTTTTGAAAAAGCTGAGTGTTTGGCTAGTATTTATAAAAGTGGCAGTTTGAAGGGCAAATTACCAAAAAGGACAATGTATATATAAGGGAGTTTATTTCATACTTTAAATTAACTACTTCATACACTTACTAAAATAATAATAATAATAATAATAAATATATTATTGGTATTATTAATAATGTTTAGGCAATTTTTCTTTTTAGTGTCATAATTTTTTGTTATTACCATTAATGACTTCTTATCAATATTAATTAAATCTAAATAATTTTCATCATCATGAAGCACAAAATGAAAATGTAAAAAGATGATAAAATACACACCAATAATCCAAGTTTAAAAATTGTACTACATAAAAATGTAAAAAGATATAAAATACATACCAATAACCCAAGTTTAAATTGTACAACATAAAAATGTAAAAAGATGACAAAATACATACTAATAACCCAAGTTTAAATTGTACTACATGATATTATAAAAAAGAAAAAAGAAAAAAAAGACAACTACTAATTATCATTCCCCCAAATGGAATCAGCAATGGAATCATGAAGAACCACCATCGCAGGGTCTGTTAAAGATCCTGAGTTCTGCTCATAACTGCTACCTGCTTCACTATTATGTTCTCTTCTAGAAATTGAATCTCGATTGGTGTTTATGAAGCCCCTATCATCCCTATCATTTAGTCTAACAAAATTATGAAGAGCCATAGTAGCAGATACCACTTGGTCACCAAATGGCCCAACCTTTGCGACTAAAGCATGCACCACTTGTTCTATGCCCGGCATCAATTTGTTCCACACAAAGGTCACAAAAAGTGGTTGTCCAAATTGCATTATCCCATAATGCTCTAGCCTTTTTTGCCTCGGGGTTGGAAGTGGCCTTTTTACCCATCTATAGAGTTAAGCAACCATAAGAAATTGGATGCACATGACACATAGTCTACTTCCCAATTACATATTCATAGCATAAACTATAACATAGCTACAGATAATTAAAACAAATAAAAGTAGAATAACAGTAAATCACTTTCACTGCACAACAACAGTAAGAACATGAATTCCCTACCACTTTGTAAATCACTATTAACATTGAAATCAAAATCCAAATTTCATACACGAAAATCCATATAGTCTTTAAGTTCTACTTATTTTAATAAGTAATCCTTTAGGTATATTACTCCTATCAAACTAAAGATAATTTTCTATTCTTTATTAACCATTAGACCAACAACCTATACATTAACGAGCACTGAAATTAATTTTATCATTAGTCCTGGCAAGCTAAAAGTATTGAAAACTATATTTAAAATATTGAATCAATTCTCGAAATACAATAGGAGCAACTAAGAGCCCAAGATCAAGAGAAAAGAGTAAGGGAAGGACTGTCTGTGTCTGTGTGTGGGGGTTCGAAATATACGGTTGCTCCTATCTACCCATAGCATTTTAGGTGGTAAATTCTCAAACGCAAGACCAATCAAATAAAGAACTAGTAAACAGAGCTATATTGGCCACATTATACATAAAGGAACTATGTTTCTAGCAATCCAACGAGTGCTTGCCAACCCAATAAATCAAACATATAGTAAAGGAAGAAAAACTCCACCAACTTCAACCATAACAATTAGATAACAGTGATCTCAGCAGATTCATTGATTCAAACCAAGCCAAATTTACAAATTATACAAATTTAAATAATAAAAAAAATCACTATAGATCTTGAAAAGTTTGAATTATATTTGTAAGCTGATCAACCATGGAAACTCAAAATTTTTAAGTAAAATTACGCTTTTGCTAAATAATTGGAGCCTTATATTGCACCAAAGTAAAGCAATCTTACCCTTAAAAGAAAGCAGAAAGAACTCTTACAGTCTACTGGGTCTTTTAAAATTGCAACAAATCTAAAGACTAACAAAGCTCTCTTAGTCATCAAATGTACAGACTTTTTAGGCAAAAAAACCAGTTATACATACAATAACAGTGATTCAAATCCAAATCAAACGAATTTTCAAGTTTTTGCAGAATGACATATCATAAAATTTCTTTAAACCGCTTGAAACAAAAACCCTCCAACTATCGATACCCACAACCAGAAATGGAAAAAACTAA
Organism: Lithocarpus polystachyus; assembly: GCA_033629205.1. NCBI lineage: Eukaryota > Viridiplantae > Streptophyta > Magnoliopsida > Fagales > Fagaceae > Lithocarpus > Lithocarpus polystachyus. The sequence continues at coordinate 41,759,336 of CM066168.1, forward strand.
CTATACAACACTTTGCAGATCATAAAGAATGACATTTTAAAGCTTACCCACAAAGCAAAAAGCCAAGAACTTTGAGCCCCAACTGCTTAAAGATGCCAATTTGGAACTGACTAAGTGATCGCCCAACAGAAAATGAGACAAACCCACAACTCAGTTTTTTCTTAAAATCACTACTGTATAACTAAAGAAACCGAAAACAGAGCACACAAACCGAAAACAGAGCATACTAAAGAAACCGAAATGAGACAAACCCACAACACAGATCAAATCAGAAAGACAAAGCATACAAAGCATGCACAGATCGGAAAATATTTCAACAACTATTTCATCAAAATCTCTGGTGGTTCCTTGCGGTTTTTGGTAGCAGATCAGTCTTGGTTGGTGTTTTGTTGATCAAAACTTTACCTTCAAAATATATTTTTCAGATCAGATTAGACAAATAAAATTTAAAAAAAAAAAATACAAACGAAGCGTTGAAGAACCAGAACAAAGCAGAAGAAGAGGAAGAAGAAAAGATGCAACGGAAAGGCAAGAGAGACTTATGGGAGGCTTGTAGCAGCACGGAGAGGGCAGAGCAGAGAGAAGAGACGATGCGTGAGAGTGAGCTTGGCAAAGGCAGAGAGATGAGATGAGAGTACTGAGGCAAGCGTGAGAACTGAAGAATTGAGAGACCCTGAGAGTGAGTGAGGTTAACTTGGTAAATTGCAAGCACAGCCAACGGATAGGAGTAAACGCGCGCGGGCTTTTTCAGCTAATGGACCGCATCCTCAGCTTTTTGCAAAATCACATTTCCTTCACAGACCCAAAAAGCAGCTTTTATCAAAAAGTTGCTTTCAAGCACTCACCAAACGGGCATTTGTAAATCACTTTTTCAAAACGGGCTTTCAGCCCCTGAAAACGTGCTAACAAACGCACACTAGGACCGGGAGACCTTCCTTTATGAATTGACGAGGAGAAGCAAGTGAATTTTAAGTTTGGTTAAAATATGGGTGAAGTTTTATTATATAAGCAGTACTTTAAAGCTGTGTTTGGATTGCATTTTCAGCTGAAAATTTTTTTGTGTTTCCGGCGTTTTTTTTTTTTTTTCAAGCAGCGTGTTTGTCACTGTTTATTAGCAATGAACAGTGATTTTAGGCCAATGAACAGTGACAAACACTGTAGCAAACAGTAAAAATATATATATATATATTTTTTTTTTTTTCAGTTTTCAATTTTCAGTCTTCAGTTTTCAGCAAAATAAGCAGTATCAAAACGCATACTTAGTCTCTTACTATAGCAACAATATATTTTTGCTAACTCTGTATAGTCGAATATTGGTAAATTTTAGGTTTAATTGGTTAAAATATAATACTTTTTCTAGTATACAGGTGTTCCTACCATAGTAGTTATGTATTTTTATATAACTTTGCATGATTTGTAGGTAAATTTTAGATTTAATTAGTTAAAATGTAATACTTTTTCTATTAAATAAACACTTAGCGAGTGGTCTTAAAAGTGACTCTTTTCTAGTGTTTTTTTTTTTTTGGGTCATATTTAGGTTTAGGGGTATTTCGGTCATTTTATAAGTTTCGAAGGATATTTTAGTCATCTTTTTAGGTTTCAAGAGTATTTTGGTCATTTTATAAGTTTCGGAAATATTTCGCTTATTTTATAGGTTTAGGGGGTAGTTCGGTCATTTTTTAGGTTTAGGGGGGTATTTTGGTAAATTTTATATTTCGAGGGATATTTATGTCATTTTTTAGGTATATGGGGTATTTTGGTAATTTTTAGTTTTAATGGTTATTTTGGTCCTTTTAGTGGTTTTAGGGTATTTTAGAGTTAAGTGATTTGTAAAAATGATACTTGGTTCATAATTGAGTCTAATTGAAGGTAGTTCCTAGTAGCATAGCGGCAAGGACACACATGTTCACATTTTTAACTTAGGTTTGACCCATAATTGGGTCAATTGGATACTTATTTAAAATTCAATAAACATTAATGTTAATTGGGTTAATATCCATTTAACCCAATTAATATTTGGGTAAATTTGGGTGTTATTTAATTGCGTGAATTTGTGTGAACAAATAAGTTTGGGTTGATTTTGTCACCCGTAAAGTAGACTAGTAGACTTTATTTTGTTGTTAATTAAAAGTTAAAACCATCAGGCTCATCACTAGACAATTTTTTTTTTTTTTGAAACTAATCACTTGACAAGTAGACACTGGACTATTAGGCTTTATTTTATTGAGCTTGTGGTTTCCAACTAATAAGCAACTGAATAGAATAGATTGAGTAGTACTATAGCATGCATGAATCAGTGAATGGTTTTTTACTTAAATTTACTATAATTTGATGATAGTATTTCTTTTAATTGTTTGTTTTAATTGATAGTAGTGGATACTTAGTAATATGCCGTATGTGTATAATACGTTAAGTATGTAAACAAGTATAATTGGAATCTTTTAAGAAAAATACATTTAAAAAATTCGGTAAAAAACTATGGAAACAGAGAAAGAACCGTAATTGTATTGTACCAGTATAATGTATTTAAATTTTAAGTCTTCGTAATAAAGATAAAGAAACATTAGTCATATAATTTTTTAAAATAAATACAATAATTCAATCCATTACAATCATATAGAAAGTTCTCAACCATTTAATTTGAAATTATCTTTTCGATAAAGAAAATTATTTCAACAATAATAAATAAATCAATAATAATACTAATATTCATAAAGGAAATAATCATTTTATTACGTTTTAAGTAGGGTTCTATTTCCTCAAGGATCCGAAATAACTTATCTTACCTAAATAAAAATATTATAATAATCTTGTTTACATGTTTACTATTTGTATATTTTAGTTGAACCTACTAACTATTTGTTTCTTGAATATATTAATTCTCTTTTTTATAAAAATTTTACTATTCATTTCATCAATATAAAACTTACTAACTAATTACAAGGAATTAAATATATTGTATATTAAATATATATAATAGGTTTAATAAGAAAGGGTGTAAAAATAATAGTAATAGATTAAAGAGATTTAGGGGGGAAAAGTAAAAGAGTCAAAGATTTTTTTTTTTTTGGGAGAGAAGAGTGAAAGATATGTTAAATTGGCAACACAAATAAAATTTGGGATTGGGATCTAATGAAATAGCTATTGCACCATGAATTATCACATCACGTGAGATGTAAAAGTTAATTGGATCATTTTTATTTTAAAAAAAGTTTTATACCTTTTAAGTGTTTTAGCCAATCAATTTTTACATTCCACATACATATAAATTATGATAATTACATTGTGCAAATATAACCCCGATCTCAATCCTAAAATTTGACTGCAAAGAGTAATAGGGCAGTAGTTGGTAGTTTTATTTTACTATTTCTAGAGTCCTAGTTCTATATTTTTTTCCCATATTGAAGTAAGTTCAAGTCTGTCTTCGAGTTGTTTAGCTGTAAGGCACGGTAAGCATCTTTAATCTTTAAGAAGTACTACGTTGACAATATTTTCACAACAGTACTTTCATAACAAATCATAGGTAGTAAGTTATTATTGGTTATAATTTGAATCCACATTTAAATTACATTTTTGTCCACTCATAACAATTAATAACAACCTACTATTTAGGATTTGTTATGAAAGTATCGTGAAAATGTTGTGGATATAATATTTCTCTTAATCTTTATTGCTATCAAAGGCAAAAAAAAAAAAAAAAAAAAAATATTATCCTATCAAACCTGTATTTAACAGAAAATTATTAAATACTCCGAAAGTACCATAAATGCGTACTCGCCTCTCTTATATGAATTGTGGGTCTCACTATAAATTTAATTAGTGAGATCTATAGTTATGTGAGAAGGAGAGTATGCATTTATGGTATTTCGGAAGTACTTAATAACTACTAGTTAAAAGAGTATATATTTATAATATTTCAGAATTACTTAATAATTAGTATTTAACTAGCTGAATGTAATGTTAGACGCGTGTTACGCAAATTAAATTTTTAGAGGCTTAGCCGTATGTTACGAAAATTAAACTTTTAGAGGCACAATGATGCGAATACTTCCATTTCGGAAGTATTTAATAACTACTAGTCAAGAGAGTATATATTTATAATATTTCAGAATTACTTAATAATTAGTATTTAACTAGCTGAATGTAATGTTAGACGCGTGTTACGCAAATTAAATTTTTAGAGGCTTAGCCGTATGTTACGAAAATTAAACTTTTAGAGGCACAATGATGCGAATACTTCCATTTCCGTACAATTAGAAAGCTAACGTGAAAGTGCTTTTTTTTTATTTTTTTATTTTTTATTTTTAAATTTGTTACTTTACACGTAATTACTAACTATACCTCAAATAACTCAATGAGTTCTCCAACAAATTGTCCAAGCCCATCATTGGGTTTCATCACCACAATCAAAGTCAACATCTTAATTTTTTTTTTTTTTTTAAGTAAAAAGAGTGAAAAGATTTTTTTTTTTTTTTAAAAGGTTAAAAATGATAAAATAAATTTGACTCAACCAACGTCTTTTACATCCCACACCGGAACCGAATCCTAGTTTGTTATATCTCCTAAACAATAGAGGTTAACAAGTAACTTTCCTCTCCAAATTAGAGTCATTTTGATTAACAGATATGTAAAATTGAGCAAAAAATAAATAAAGTTGAAATTGATTTGTAAGAAAGTCCAGCCCAGGCCAAGAAGAGCCCAAACGTTCATAACATTGTTTTCAGCCTAATCCAATGGAACGGCCCAAATTGCCTCAGCTGACCATACCAACGTCATAAAAGCAGAACAAAATCGGTTAAGCCGAAACCAACTCACACCGCTGACGTTGGGTGAAGGAACTACTGTTTGAATAATATGAGATGGTGAGTTAAAAAAAATTTGATAATTTGATAAGTTTATAAGAGTACAAACTACAAAGGGAGTGAGAGATCAAGGAATTAAACCAGAGGATAATTATGATGGATTTCTTTATAAACACATTCGTATTTTAGTGATTATTTAGCTATATTAAGAGGAAAAAGAAAATTGAGAAAAACAAAGCAAGAATAGAAAATGACATAGGAATAGCCAAACAGGGTCCATGAAATAGTATATTACAAAGCAAAGGAGGGATGGTACATCCCATAATCAAAACAACACAGAAATATGGTTTAAGCAAAAGTTATTGACCAATAACACTAAGCCATTCATCTAAATTACCATTGATAATTAGTAAAACAAAGACATATATGGTTAAGGAAGCATATACGTGTCAACTGTAAAGATCGCACAGTCCCTATAATTTATGTCCAGCATGAACCTCGTAAATATCCGGTAATGCTGCAAAACAGACAATCACATGAATTAATTAATAATGCAAAAATTGTATGAGTAATAGAATTTGGGAATACTTAAACAACTCTGATTAATTACTTTCTCGCACCAACATGAACAAAAAACAAATTAATATAAAATTTTTACTAAAATAGTTCATTAAAAAATGACTTAAGAGCCCCCGTTAACCAAATTCATTGTAAATTTATATTCTTTTCTTTTTTCTTCTACTTTTTTTTCCCTCAATTTTAAACTTATGTTATTATTATTACTATTTTCTTAAAAGGATGTGAACAATATGTATGTCCATTAGAGCATCCACAGCAATGGATCTATAATTTTAGCTATTTGACTCCTTTAAAAACCACTTTATCTATTTTACCTCTTCAGACTCCACAGCAATGCATCTATATTTTTAGCTATTTGATTAAAATAACACAAAAAACTCATTACAATAATAATAAAAACATCTACAATAAACTTCAACACAGCCATCACCACCATCGCAGCACAGCCATCACCACCACCACAGCAAACTTCAGCACAACCATCACCACCACCACCACAGCAAACTTCAGCAGTTCACAGCCAAAAAAAAAACCCAACAAAACCCAAAGAAACCCACGATGAAGATCGGTGAGATTTCAGATGGCGATGGGTCGGCTACCATCAGCCACAACCACCACCACCACCACCACCACCACCACCATCACCAGCAGTCCACAGCAGGAAAAAAAAAAAAAACCATGAGATCTGCGATGAGGGAGAGATGGAGGACGGCGAGGTGGGACGGTGATGGAGGACGGCAAGGTGGGACGGCAATGAAGATCGTCGATTGAGAGCGGCGGAGCTGAGTTCGGCGATTGAGAGCGGCGGAGCTGAGATCGTCGATTGAGAGAGGCGGAGCTGAGATCGGCGATTGAGAGTAGCAGAGTTGAGATCGGCGATTGAGAGCGGCGTAGCTGAGATCGGCGGAGTTGAGAACGGCGATTGAGAGTGGCAGAGCTGATATCGGCGATGAGGGAGAGAAAAAAAAATGAGAAGGAAGAAGAAAGACGAAGAAGAGAAGCCGGAGAGAGAGAGAGAGAGAGAGAGAATGAGAGAGAAATTAGTTTTTAATGGAGAGAGGAGAGAGAGGGTTAATAAAATAATTTTTTTTTTTTTTTTTAGCTTTGATGAACAGTGCACATTTATTTATAGATGTGCACTGTTCACGTGAAGCTAAAAAATAGCAAAATAGCTCCATTACTGGGAGCTGAAATTGTGTGTCTGAGGAGCTATATTGCTATATATTATAGCAATACAGCAATTTGAGAGCACTGCTGTGAGTGCTCTTAATTAGGGAAAAAAAAAGAGAAGAAGACTTAAGATACTTATTAGTTAGCTCATTTGTCTTACTTTTCTTCTTCTTCTGTAGTACGTTGTCTCATCCACCATATTTAATTTTTTTTCACTTTCCCGTAATTTCTTACTCACCGAATAGAGAATGTCCTCACTTCTAGAGAGCCACCAAAGAAAAAAAAAATAATAATAATAATAATAATTATTATTATTATTATTATTATTATTATTATTATTATTATTTCACTTTTGCAGACTTTCTCAGTTCTCACCATCAAACAAATATAGACCATAAAAAAAATCCCAATGAATATCATTGATGAAAGAATCAATTAATGTATAAAGCAAAGAGTCAACAAAGTCTCAAGACACAGAAGAGGGAGAATTGCACAACTGCAAAACACATGAACCCTATCTTCTTCTTCTTCTTCTTTTTTAATTCATTTTATGTTATGTTTTTGAATTAAAATATGTTTTTCTAATAGCAAAGGCAGAGGTGATTATGGAAGCCTAATGGAATAGAGCTCAGGTGAGTAAAATATTAAATTTTAAACTACAGATAAACAACTTAAATTCGGATCAAATCACATACAGATAAATTATAATTAGCCATTTCTTCTTTCTTCCCCATTCAACACCCCTTACCTTTTTCTCTCTTCCTCAATTCCATTTGAATTGCACAAAAGAAACTAACAGAGACAAATGCCTCAAACACCTCAACGAGTTTCTCCAACAATTGTCCAAGCCCATCATCAAAAACACCCCTTTCATTCCCACAATCAAAGTCAACATCTTAATTAAAAAATAAATTAAAAAAGTTGATAGGGTAAAAAGAGTAAAAAGATTAAAAAGTTAAAAAGTGAGAAATGTTGTTTTACTCAACCAACGTCTTTTACATCTCACATGGGATGGTAATTGCATGTACTGGATTCAAATCCTAGTTTGTTATATCTGCTAAACTATAACAATTTTAAAATTGATTTATAAGAAAATCCAGCCCAGCCCAAGAAGAGCCCAACCGTTCAAAACATAAAAATAAATAAATAAAATAAAAAAGTTGTTTTGAGCCTAATCCAATCGAGCGGCCCAAATTGCCTCAACTGATCATACAAAACGTCACAAAATCGGCCAGCCGAAACCAAAAGATAATTATTATATTCTTTATAAACACAGTTTGTATTTACTGATTAATTAACTAATATTACGTGGAATGAATAAAAAAAATCAAGAATAGAAAATGACATAGGAATTGCCGAATAGGTTCCATGAAATAGTGTATTACAATACAAACCAAAGGAGGGATCGTACATCCCATAATCAAAACGACATAGAAATGTGGTTTAAGCAAGAGTCATGCATTGACCAATAAACAGTGAGCCATTCATCTAAATTAGCTTTGATATGGAAAATAAATACTAACATAAATGGTTGAATGTCACCATCCTATAATCTATGGCCAACACGAGCCTCGGAATTATGACTCCATCAATGGCCATTGCTACAAAACAGAAAATAACATGAATTAATTAATAACGCAACAATTGTATGACAAATAGAATTAGGAAAGAATGAAACAACTTTAATTATTTTCTTGCAACAACATGAACAAACACCAATTATATTCCATTAGTGTTAATAAACAGTAACCTGCGGACTAGACATTCCTAATAGCGATTGATATTCTTTTCTTTTTGCTTCTACATTTTTTTTCTCCTCAATTTTATATTTATGTTATTATTATTACTTTTTACTTACAAGGAAGTGAACAATTTTTATGTCCATTAATAAAATTTTAAAAAAAGACAATTAACATACCTAGTTCATTCTTCTTCCGTTCTGCTTCTTAAGTTTAAGAAATTTGTCTCTAATTGCATTCATTTCATTGACGACAACATTTGTAGGAATCCGCTCATTTGGTGATGTTTTAGAACACAATAATCCAATTTGGAACACTGATATCAAGCAATCTTTTATTCTGCTATTGACATTGACATTGAGATCTTCAATTATTTGTTTTTCTTCTATGTCATCATCAACATCTTCTTCATCCTCCTCAAAGAACATTGATGAATCAACATAATCCATGATATGTTCGGGCAGAGCCATTGCAGTGAATTGGTGAATGCTCATACCATCTTTGAACATTTCATCAGTTGGCCTTTTTCCAATGAACATCTCCAGCAAGAGTATCCCATAGCTGTAAATATCTCCTAGCGTTGAAACTTGACCACCCATCCCATACTCTATAATTCATCAATACATAAGTAGTAACAAATAATAGTCCTATGTGCTTGAAATTTAACCATACTGCATTATGCATTGTTGGCACGTATAGCCCTTCGTAAAATTTTGTGAATGTGTTTTTTTTTTTTTTTTTTTTTGTATGTGTGTTTTTTAGAAAAATCAAAAAGTTTTTTTTGGTCCCTTCAACTGGCCAAAGCTATCAAACATTTTTCTTCACTAAAAATTGGTGTCAAACTCGAGCGTAGAATTACTTTTTGAAAGAATCTCTACTTTAGTTTAATATCAATGCAAAATGATATACAAGAAATGAAGCGTGCTTCATGTACTTGAAAAATTACCTGGAGGAATGTATCCAATGGAACCTTTGAGCCCAAATGACAAGGTTTGAGATTTGGAGGGATTGCTTGAGGCTTCAAAGAGGAAATTCACCAATCCGAAATCACCAACATGGGCTACCATATCTTCATCAAGGAGTATATTACTTGGTTTTAGATCGCAATGAACAATTGGGGTTTGGCAATGGTGATGAAGATATTCTAATGCATAGGCAACATCAACGGCAATGTTCAGTCTCTGAATAAATCTCAATCTCTTGCTATGATGTTGCTCATCATTTTTAGAATGCAGCCATTGTTCTAGACTTCCATTGCACATAAACTCAAAAATTAGACTTTTAAAGTCATTCCCTTCATGATCAGTGCTTGAGCAAGCAGAGATAATCTTAAGGAGATTACGATGACGTATACTTCTCAAAACATTGCATTCGTTAATAAAACTCTTGGATGCCCCTTTTTGTTGAAGATTCAACACTTTAATAGCAACAATTGCTCCATTTCCAGAAAGAATTCCTTTGTATACTGAGCCAAAGCTACCTGAACCAGTCAAATTTTTTTTTGAAAATCCGTTCGTTGATTTTAGTAGTTCTGCATATGAGACACGCAACTTCCTATCTTCAAATGAAGATGTAGTTAATGCTCTCTCTCTTGAATTTTTCACATTAAAACATGTAAGGTAAAAATATAACAGAACAAGTACAAATATGACCAAACTAGTAACAGGAAATACTATTTTGAGTGCAAGAAGCTTTCTAGATGAACGAGGATTTTTCCTAGCACATGTAGGTAAATGTAATTCTTGGACACCACCACATAGCTTATTATTTCCAAAGATTGAAATCTGGCTTGTATTTTCAAAAATCCCCTCACTTGGAACTTCGCCCTCCAAATCGTTATAAGAAATATTAAGATGCTTAAGTGACATAAGCTTTTCGAGAAATTTAGGAATATTCCCAGAGAAGTTATTCCGCGAAAGATCTATTTCTTCTAAACCTCTTAACTTCTTCAAAGATTGAGGTATTGTTCCTTGGAATGAATTACCCTCTAAATACAAGCGCTCCAAACTATGACAAGTATCAAGGGTGGTGGGAATTTTGCCTGATAATCTATTATTTGAGAGATATAATTCAGAGAGATGAATTAAGTTGCCCACTTCAAATGGCAGTACACCTACCAAAAAATTTTGAGACATGTCCAAATAAATTGAGAGGGAAGATAGACCAATAACTTGTTTTGGAATGGTACCAGTGAGATTGTTATTAGAAATGTTTAGTGAAAGCAAATGTTGGCAATTTCCTAGGCTTGGGGGTATTCTTCCCTCAAATCTGTTGTTCTCCATATCGAGCATTATCAATGCAGTTAGGTTACCCAGGGAGGAAGGGATTGACCCAAAAAATTTGTTATCATTCAAATATAATGCCTGTAACTTTTGTAGCTTCCCAAGAACATTTGGGAGAGTACCTCCCAAATTGTTATAACACAGTGCTAGTATTTCTAAGTTAACAAGGTTCCCAATTCCCATAGGGATGCCACCACGGATCATATTCCCAGCCATAATAAGATGTGTTAGTTGGGTGGAAAGATTGGTTATGGAGCTGGGCAATACTCCACCAAAATAATTAAAACTGAGAGCCAAGTCCTCCAAATGAGTACAATTAATAAAGAAACTGAGAAAATTCAAGTCACCATCTTTCCCATTTCCAAGTCTATTCCTATTAAGATTAAGTCTGACCAAGCCTTGCAAGCTTCCTAGATTTTGAGGCACTGTCCCCGTCAGACCATTTTGACCTAAGTCAAGAAATTGAAGTTGAGAAGCATTTGACAATGACACGGGAATAGGTCCCGTGAAATTGTTGCCATAGCCAAGAAAGATTTTCAATTTTGGAAGAGTAAGACCAACATCTGGTGGAAGGCTTCCATGTAGTTGATTCTTTGTAACAGAGAAAAATTGTATGGATGAAATATTAAAGATCAGAGGAGGGATGGTATCAGTCAAATTATTCAAAGCAAGCTGAAAAAATGTCAAGCCTGTTAGACGACTAAGTTCACTAGGTATGCTTCCTTGAAAATTGTTTTGAATAAGACTAAGAGCACGCAAAGAAGAAATGTTTCCTGTCCAAGCTGGGATACTTCCTGTAAGGTTGTTCATACCAAGTAATAGATACACCAACTTTGACAATGAGCTGAGGTGGTCTGGAATCTGCCCAATAAGATTGTTGTAAGTGGCATCAAGCACTCTAAGTTGTGTACAGTGGCTTAGATTAGTCGGAATTTTACCACCAAAGGAATTCCCACTCAAATTGAGATGTAGCAGGTGTTGTAGACGTCCCACTTCTTGAGGAATTTCACCGTAGATGCTGTTGTTTTCTAGGTTGATTCCTGTGAGGTAAGTAAGATTTCCTATGGAGGGTGGTATGAAGCCAGACAATTTCTTAGCTTCTAGGTCCAAAACCATGACCCGTTTACTGGAGGGGCTACATGTAACACCTAACCAGTTGCAGAAATGTGTGGAGTCATTCCAAGAGCTCATGATTTGAAGTGGGTCTTTATTGATCCGATTCTTGAAATCAAGTAATGCCATGCGATCAGTCTCGTTTGCAGAAGCGGGAATTGTAGCAGATTTCAAACATGTGCTCATGCACATTAGAAGAATCCCCTGAAAGAATATTAGCAAAACCCAATCGTAACACAGCCAAGAGTACGTCATTCTCTTGGAGTTGCAAGTTTGAAAGGAAGAACAAAATCTGATACCAGAGTTTGCTTTCTGTGGAATACAAAAATTCAATTAGAGTTGATATGTAGAAATATATTTTAGTAGGACACAGCTCTATGTGGAAATGCAAAACTTTAGCACAGACTCTAGATAACGAAATAATGGCTTGGAGATTCATTTTCTCACATGAGCGTAAATAAGAATGATCCAGAAGAGAAGGCTTTTGGCCTATAAGAAATGGCCATATTTGTTAGTTCTGCTAAATAAAACTAGTCCCAAGTAGAATTCAGGTGTTGTTGTCCCGCTAGTAATTATGATTCTGTCAAAAGTTTTTGTTTGTTTGTTTGTTTCTTTTTTCTTTTTTTTTTTTCTTTTTCTTTTTTGGGTAAAACTAGTGATAGGCCAGTGCCTTGCATGCTTTTTTTTTTTTTTTATAAATATTTGTTTTGTAAATTAGTATTATTATTATTGTAATGCATGGAAACTCATAAGTCTTGCTATATAAAATATTAGTTAAAAGTAACAATTTATCATAATCCTGGGAAAAAAATTGTAAATTTTGCTTCCAATCGTTGCTAATCAATAAACATTATCAGTGAAACAATGAATAAAGTTTATTTTCTATTATTTGAGTTAATAATATTACATAAAATTCCACTGAAATCTCTTAATTTATTAACATTATTGATCTAACTCTTAGAAAGATTATTATATAAAATTTGAGACTATACTATGATATATATATATATATATATATATAATATTTATATCATTCTTAATGTAAAGGAAAGAAAAATACGGGAGATTAAACTTTATTTGAAAATGAGATAAAAATTAGGAGGTAAATAAAACATCTAAAACAATTTTTCCCTTTAAATGTAGAGTGTTAATTTGTACCATATATGTTTTTAATGAGTTTCAATGAGAATAAAAAAAAATATATGTACCCATTTTTTTAGGAGATTGCATTTGCATAAAAATGGAGATAAAGCTTTTTATTTAAAACATGAAAGGAAAAATTGTACAATTTAAGGATAAATAAAAAAAAAAATTCTTACCCAAATATTGGATACAAAAATGTTGACATAACTATTAGAAACTTTCATATATACAATGAATTCCACAATCATAAAAATACTAATAAATATTTAAAATACAATTGGACAAAAGTTAGACAAAATAACAAAATTGAATATCACCTACTAATTAACATCAAAATAATAGCAACAATTTCTAAACAATAAAAATACATACATCAATCTTTTGTCTTAAATATTGTTCAATTTTTAATTCCATACACAAGAAAAAAAAAACAATATGTAAAATGAAAAGTATTAAAGAAAATCAGAGAATAAGGTTGGAAATTAATATATTATAGAAGTGCGTGTGTGTGTGGGGGGGAGAGAGAGAGAGAGAGAGAGAGAGAGAGAGAGAGAGACCTCCGATAGTGGAGAACAAAAACAAAATACAATTGTAAAACAAAAATTTCATCAAAATTTCTAAGCTTGATGGTTATTACAAGAGGAATAAAAAGAGAATGTATTTTATTTTATTTTTTTTTTAAGTATGGGGTGTGAGGGGGATGAGGAAGATGAAAGGTTGGGGAAGAGGATGAAATACATGTAGATGATAGAAGTAAATATAATTATAATTGCTAAAATAATGATGTTATATAAAAGTAAAAACACTTCCTGTTAATATATATATATATATATATATATATATATATAAAAAGAAACATCAAAAGCTAAAATTTAGGAGAATGTTGTAGACATTTTATAGTTTTTTTTTTAATATAGAAAATAGATAAATAGACATTTTGTTGTTACATGAGAACAATTTTAATTTCACGTGTTAAAAAAAATGACTTCTAGGCTTCTTTTCTAGTTGTGATGTATTTAATTATGGTTCCAAAATTCCTATCAATTCCTATAAAAAAAATTATGGTTCCAAAATAAGTTTCTTAAAACAATCACAAAATTGTTTCCAACCAAAAAAAAAAAAAAAAAAAAATCTTTTAATCGTGCAATGACTATGCAAGAAAATACTTTTTTCATCTTGCAATGACTTATATTTTCATGTTATGGAAATATATCTATGCATCACTTGAATATAAGTTTTATATCATTTATTTGTATGAAATTGTTACCAATATTTGTTTCTCAATAGATAAAACCCAATATCTAATTATATTACACATATATTACTCAATTAAAGAATTTTTTCAACAAATTATATTTTTTTTAAATAATTGAATAGTCTTTGAATGGGAATGGTTAGGAAAATAAATTGACAAATGACAAATTAAGAATTAGTGGCCATAAATAATAATATGAATGTGAACTTAAATATCATACTAAGGAAATGTATTTATTTAATTTAAATTTTTAATTACATGCCACGTGTCTAGTATTATGGCTATTACACTGACATGTACAAATAATATTTTAACATGTGGCATTGTTTGTCTAATTATACCAATTAAATATGAAAGTTGCCACATGTCATTGTCGTATGCTTTGAAAATGAATAAGTATGATATCGTAACATGCATTCACCAGTTTTAGAATCCAACTTCTATAATGTTTTATAGATAGATAGATAAATAGTTTGATATCCTAATTCAATAGAGATTGTGAGGACGCGAGGTTAAAAAAATACGCAACTTCAAGTCAAGTTTTTCTTATTATAATTGAGCTAGTCAAGGATCTACAATTCTAAGAATATATACTTATTTTATAATAGGATATTATATATTATAATTTGTTTATTTATTAAAAATATTTGTAAGATTATATATTAAAATTCATTAATAACAAAGTATTTTTCTTATAAAACATTTCATTTTAGGTGTACTAAACTATTAATATTTTTTAAAAGTTTATTTTGCTCTTTACAAAACCAAGGGCAAGGATCATTTTTTGTTTCACTAAAATAAAAAATGTCATATTACCTTCTATTTTGTTTAAGATTTTATCTACTCATGAGCTAATTTGTTAGTTATTGAATATTTGTAGGGATTAAGTTTTTCCAATCATGAAAGTTGGAAAGGAGAGAGAAAAGTAGAATTTTTCATGATTCAAAAACTTCAACTTGTAACCCTCTATTTTAAAATTTTCTTTAATTACAAACCACTACATTATGATTTAATATTATAGTTATGTATCTTATGAAGTAAACAAAAGTATGATCATGATCTTTCCTATTGAATACATTACTTATCTCGATACATTCATAAATAACAACCAAATCAATATATACCCATATAAAAATGCCTTGTAAACAAAAGACAAAATGACATATTATTAAATTTTGCTCAACAATTATTAGCTGTACCAATTAAGAAAACAACTTGCTTTTGATAACCTATTAATATTACTTTCTTCATAGAAATTGCAAAATTTTCCACACTAAAAGTCTATCAAATAAAGCAATAAGAAAAATCTCATAATTAAGCTTCTATATGCATCATTATATGTGTGTGTGTGTGTGTGTGTGTGTGTGTGTAAATGAAAGTTTAATTGTAAAAGCCAAAATATGCCACTTATCTGATTATTTTTGTTTGACTAACTATTGTGTTTTTCTGAATAACAACCACTAAAAAGTACTATAAAAAAACAACTATTGAGAGTATTTTCTCTACAGAAGTTACAAGTTTCTCCATCCAAAAGGATAAAATAAAATAGAACTTAGCAAAGCCTCAAAGTTCAAGTTCTAAATGGATCACTAAAAAAAGAAACTAAAAGTCTCGCTTTCAAAATAACTAATTATTAACCTAAACTCAAATCAAATCAAAGTGATATAGAAAAAGAACACGTGGTTGGGAATTGAAGCACTAAAACACATAAATGCATAAGCCAAAATAGATTTACTAAAAAAATGTGATTTGACAATTAAATCAACAATAACAAAAAAGAATCATTTGAGGAAAAAATGTGGTAGAAAAAAAAAAAGGACTAGGTGAGAGAGGTGTGAAGAAAGTTATACAAAATTTATATGAAAAATAAGATAGAAGAGAGGATTGAAGGACATGAAAGTTTGGGCAAAGTAAAAATCTAGAAGTTAAAAAGATATAAAAGAGAAAAAATAAGAATGCATAATTGATATGAAATAAAAAATTTAAGGATGCATGAAGGAAATGAAATGGAAAATTTAAAAAGACAATGGTTAGAGAAGTTGAACGATTGAACTATAAAGACAATGGTTGTGAGTTCCAATTTGCTCAATTGTTAAAGTCTTTTGTTCTTAAATAAGAAATTTGGGATTTGCTCCTCAACTACATAAAAAACCAATTGTTGTCTTGATCTAAAGATAAAGAGCAATGATCAAGAGTTGATGTTATAAGTTAAAACTTTATAATAAAAAAGAAAAAAGGAAAAAGAAGGCAATGGTTGAAAGAGATAAAAGGTTGAGTAAAACTGAAAATTTCAAAGAGAGAGAGAGAGAGAGAGAGAGAGAGAGAGAGATGTTGATGAGGTGGCGCAACAAAAGCTTTGCAAAATTTATTGCAAGGCTTCCATTATTAGATATAATATAGTATAGATTAGAAGACTCAAAATATAATGTGCTTTTAGTATATATGGGTTTGTAAAGTCAATAAATTTGATCACTGCACCTTTTTTTTATTTTATTTTTTATATAAGATAGAAATTCTACTCTAAACTAATCTAAGTGTATATGTGTGTGAAAACTTCATTTTGAAAACTTGAACCCTAACTTTTGCCCCCATACTCTACAAACACTTATACTGATAGTGATCACTGCAATTTAAGTCCTATGAAGTTTAACCTTGAAATGTTACTCGATATCTTTGAACTGAATAATGAAGGGTCTTGATTTAAAGTAGTACGCTGGTGTTTCTATCTCAATGTAAATTAAACAAAAGCTATAAGAACAATTCCTACTTTAATTTTAGGGAGAAGGAGTGGCTTTAATTTTGAGTGAGCAAGAGTGTTTTTGGGGATTTACTCTGTTTGGACTGAGTCAACAACTCAACATGATGTTTATAAGTGTACGTGTTTTTCCCATAAGATGAGCTTTTATTTATTGGCAACTAATAGTACTTGATTTGGAATCTTTGATAAAAGCTTTATAGTTCAATTGACACTTCCTAGTATTTTTAACAAAGATGTCCAAACTTCAAATCCCTCATCTTCAACTTCATTATAAAATAAAAAATTGGAATTTTTGTTTAAAATTTAATGCAATTTAATTATGAATTATGAAATTGAATTTCATCTTTCTTTTAAATAAAACTAGTCAATATGCAATGCGAAATGTGTGTTTGCTATTAGTACACTTTGAATATTTTTAATAAGAGATTATTTTTATAGGTTAAGTATAATTCTCATTATGTATTATAATTTTTATGAAATTAATTGATTTTATTACATGTCTTCGATTATATTTGTAAAATTTGACCAAACTAGTTATGTTTGATATGAGTAATGTCTACTTTGAGTCCGTTTAGCGTTAGAATGATAATTTAGGCTCAATCAACTTTAGATTGTTTTTAATTAGATTGTTTAAGTTCAGTTCATTTCAAATCATCTTGCTTAGATTTAGTTCACTTTAAACCATTTTACTACGAATAATTGACAATGGAGATAACTTAGAATCAGAACTTAGCACTAATTAGTTTCTTAGCAGCTAGAGTAATTTTTTTATTTCCATGTTTCATTGTTATTTGCATATTCGACAAAGATTCCTCTTGAGGTAGGTGTATTCAAACCCCTACCCTAATCCACAAAATCATATTTTACCTCAAACCATAATTTTATCTCAAACCATAATTTTGAATTAGTTGCATTCAACATAAAAGGCCAAACTTATTAAAATTGATTTCTAATCAAACATTTTGTTTGTCGACTTCTAGGGCTTTGGCAAGGAATATGTTATATGTTAGACCAAACACTTACCTCTTGCCCCAAAAGCTATAGTTAATAGTAATGGAATAATTTTATTCTATTAAAGGGTGATAATCTAATGCTAACAAGTTGATTGAGACTAAGGGCTCAATCTGGCCTAAGCCTGTGTAGGATGTTGGACTTGGCCCACCAAGCCTCTGCCTAACATTATATTAATGGGAATATATATATCATGATAAATACATGAAATAAATTGGTGAGTGATCTAACTATTTCTTTAGGAGTTTATATTCCCTAAAATTGTTTGTTTAAGGAACTATCAAGTTCAAATAGTATGAGATAGTGCCGATCCTCCAAAATCAAGTTTGATAACCAAGGCCAAAAAGATTGGTAATTCTATGGGAGTCTAGAGGCTGTGAAACAGTAATACTTTGGAGAGTTTTGTTTTGTTTTGTTTTGCTAAACAGTAAATATTTTGGAGAGTTTTTTGTTGTTGTTGTTGTTGTAGCTAAACTAAACAGTAATATTTTAGAGAGTAGCTCTATTAATAAGTGTGAAACTTTGATATATGTATTATAAAGCAAAGGAGGGATAATATACGTACCGGACAGACAGTAATGGCTTAGACTAGTTGAAGAAGTTTCTAAGTCCCAACAGTACTGATGATGACCACGCTAGCTAACTAGGACTAGGATAGCTTCCCTGTGAATTGTACAGGAGAAGCTATAGAACGTTACTATTTATAAAGAAGAAAAAGTGTAGTATCAAGTGTGTTTGGGACGTGACCAAACTTGTATTTTATTTGAATTTTTAGCTTATTTTTGCTATTATTTATAGGTTCTTCTATACTATGCAACTAATTTTTAGTCTTTTTTTTACAACACTTTTAATTAAAAATTTTTAATTTTAACTAAATAAATTGTTAATCTAGGAAACTATCAAAAAGGTTGTCAACATCAAGACCAAGGTCGACCAACTGAGTTTGTGCGGAATTTAAAATGAAAATTAGAATCGTTGGAAAGGATTTGGAAGTAATATGTAGATGTTATTACTCTTTTAGTGCGGTTGAAGATGACCCATTTCTCACTAAAGAGAAATTAATGGATTGATTACGGTGACCTATTGTGTTAGGCGCACTAGCATGTGTTGCATCCAAATTTTATTTTAACACATAAAAATTTACTTTTAAAAAAAAATTTATAATATAAAGTTTGACATTACGTTCCACATCAATTATTTTATTTTTATATGC
The DNA here is from genome assembly GCA_033629205.1 of Lithocarpus polystachyus. NCBI lineage: Eukaryota > Viridiplantae > Streptophyta > Magnoliopsida > Fagales > Fagaceae > Lithocarpus > Lithocarpus polystachyus. The sequence goes on from CM066168.1 coordinate 41,778,401, forward strand.
CATTCTTTCTTCTTCTTTTTTTTTTTTAAATCATTTTTTCTCTTTCTCCTCTCTTCCTCTCGGTGTTTCTCTTTCTCTCTTCACTTCATCTAATACATCTCTATCTCATAAAGAACCCATCAATAGTCAACCACCTTTCCACTAGCAAACCTACCACTACTCCCACAACCCACCGCTACCTCAAAGGCTTAAACCCACCACCATTCTCACAACTCACCACCATCTCAAACTCACAACTCATAACCACCACCATCATCAAAGCCGTCAACGAAGACACCAAATCCAACAAACTCACACCAATCTCCTCTAACAAACCAACAAACAAGAGAGAGAGAGGGAAGAGAGAAAGAGAGATATGAGTGAGGGAAGGAGGCGGAGGCGCCTGCTGAGGTTAAAAAAAAAAAAAAAGCAGGATTTCCAGCTAAATGCTGGAGTCTCACTCTCACCTGCAAATACCTATCTCTTCAAATCTAATAGATTTCCACCATGTTTGACACTTTCTGTCTACCTACCACGTTGCCTTTTTCGCATTGGAAGAACTTTGGAGCATGATAATTCTCCACTGTGTCGTAACTTTGCTCTTTTTTTCTTTTTCTTTTTTAATATATATATATATATATATATATATATATATATATACCTTTTCTACATTTATTTCTCTTCCTTTTTCCACATTGAAATGATTGAACGTATCGAGTCTACCGACCACGATTACCACATTATACCGAGTCTACCGATCAAGATTATTTTTTACATCGTGGTTGACAAAATATTTAAATACCCTTGTGATATTAAAGCATTACCATTAGGCGTGATAAAATTATGCTATTTTGACACATCAAATACTTACTTTCTATTTTAACATACCATTTTACAATTCTCTATTTATAACATCTTCTATTTTGTGATTTTAAATATTAAAATAATATATCCACACATCTATATATCTATATATATAATAATAAGTAAGGCAGAGAGAAAATCCAATTAAATTTCAAATTGAAATTTAATTAGAGTCTAATTTTGAACCATATGTGTCTCATCTAATCTAAATTTTAGAGTTTTGTGCCAAGTGAGTTAATTTAGTGTAAAAACTGAATTTCAATTAGAGTTTAGGTTTATGCCACGTGTTCCATCTAATCTAAAATTTTAAATTTTTGTGCCAAACTAGTTAATTTAGTGTAGAAAACGATCAGTACAATATAATAAATCATAAAAAACATAATCATATAACTAAAAAAAATTCAAATTTATAAGTCATCTATATATATATACATGTAAAAACTAAAGAAAATTGAATTAGAATTTGAAATTATAATCCAATTTTGCGTCATGTGTCCAAATTTATGTAGGAACTATACCGTAATTATCTACTTAAACTTGTGCAACAAGTCTACTTAAGTTTTTTAATCTTTGTATTCAGTAAGTTAATGAGTGCAAAATACTAAGAATCTAATATTAATAAACTATAAAATAAATAAATAAAACTCACATATACTCAATAAAAATCACCACACGTTTCTCAAAAAATAATAAAATAAAAATCACCACATAACAAAAATCACCATACGTTTTATCTTATTAAAAATTAGAAAAAAATGATCATAAGTAGTATTAAATTTAGGTAAGAATTTTAATATGTGACTAATCACGTATACTTTAAAAATATAATTTGACTAATTATCTATATTTTATGATAAAAATTTTTGTTTTATTTTAAATATATCTATATGTATGCATGAATGCATGTGTTACATGCTTTTAAAAAAATTAATTTTACTAATTATTTATATTTTTATAATAATAATTTTTTTTAATTTTAAATAAATCCATGCCTTTGCATGGAGTTACATGCTAGTTAAAAAAATATATCTGTAACATAAAACTTTGCCAATATACCAAACACAAACAGTGGCAGTTGCCATCACCCAACGACCAACAACTACCGCCATAGCCAGTAATCACCAACCAACAACCACCGCAGCCTCCACAACCCAAAACACAACTCAAAAACAAACCAAATAAATTCTAACCAAATACCCACAACAAATCCACAGCCACAACCACCACAAATTAGATTAAATTAAAAACAAACAGGTAAGAAAGGTAGAGAGATCCGGCAGTGGTGGCTTTCTTTGTCGGCGGTGGTGGCTTTAGATCGGCAGTAGTGGCTTTAGATCGGCTTTCATGCCGTGGCTAAGATGTGCATCAGACGAGGCGACGCTGGCGTAGAAATGGCAGCTTCAAGCTGGCGACGATGGCTTCTTCAAACCGATGACAATGGCGTCTTCAGATCAGCGACGATGGAGTCTTCAAACGAGAAGCGATGGCAGTGGCTTGATTGGTGAAGGCAGCGGCTTGATCGGTGATCGACGGCTTGATCGGTGAGGCCGCTGTACCGTTGATTTGAGGGTGAGGGAGGGTGATCTGAAGAAGAAGAAGAAAGAGAGCTCTGTGGGTTTGGAGAGAGACAATCAGTGAGAAGAGAGAGAAACTGTTGAATTAAATATTGAGAGGAGAGAGAAAAAGTTGAATAAAATAATTTTTTTTTTAGCACATCTATCCGTACCAAAGAAGTTAATACCGTACCATACCCGCCGGTATGGCCGGAATTTTTCTTACCGGTCGGTGAACCGGTACAGAAATACTTATGTTTCGTTCCGCTTCAAATTTCAGCCGATGCCGGACTATACCGGCTTTACCGGCGATAATCGGGTGTTTCGGCCAGTAAAGAAAAAACCAGAAAAACAAGAGAAAAAAGCCAAGAAAATGTTACCGCTTCCAGCCTTGCAACCTTCTCTGTTTCTCCTTCTTGCACTGTTTTAGTTTTACAGCCTTCTTCTCACCTCCACTTCTTCTTCTTCTCCTCTGTTTTACATGTTTTTCTTGTGGGTGTACTGAGGATCTGGTTGGAAGGTATGCCATGTTTATTTCCTTCTTCTTTTGTACGCTGACCGGTGCTCTTCTCAATGCAAAAATTAAAAAATATATATTAAAAGTGAGTTTGTAGGACACGTGGTTGATGGGAGGGTGTTAAGAGTTTGAAAAAAGTTTTGGGTTTTGCCTTTTTTAATGTGAATGACCGCCAGTCTTTTTGAAATTTAAAATTTAAGCTTTTTTTATTTTTATTTTTTTAGTTGATTGAATTGTACTCATGATATGACATTTCCTCTTGTTGTTCAAGAATTAAGCCTTCATTTTATTTTTATTTATTTTACTTTTAATATATTTTGTTAGGTTCTAAGAATTAGGAACTAATGTATTAAAACTTCATTTTGTAATGTTGGCAAACCATGATCAAAACGGTTTTAGTCTTGTTTAGACTTGCTCAAAGTATAGGGTTTTCATGTAAAGTTGGAATCGAGTTACTGCAGAATTTACTGTACATTTCTGCCTGGCTCGATCGATCGAGAATTAGACTCGACCGATCGAAAGTCGTGCAAAATGTTTTTTCTGCAGAATTTCCAACTCAGCCCTAGTCCATTTAATGTGTAAGGTTTTATGTTTTGCCCTAAGTATAAAAGGGAAAACCCTAGCCACGTTTTTAATGTTTTGAATATTGTGTTTGTGAATCTTATTTGTGAGATCTAGAGGTGTTTACCTTCACATACACTTAGGGTTTCCAATCTCAAGATTGATGTCAAGAGCTTGGTAATCTTTCAGTTGCAGAATCAAGTGCTTCAAGATATACAAGCAAGTGTGCTTGTGCTTTGCTGAGAATTCAAGGAAAGAAGTAGTCCGTGAACTAGGAGCTGTCACGTGGTCGTGGTAGTAAGTTTCCTACTTGAGGTAGCAATAGGATGTTAGTGGTCTAAGTCGCTATTATGTAAACTTCAATTCTTTCATAGTGAATTCATTTTTACCTTGATGATAACTAGGTTAAATCCTCCCCAGGTTTATTACCGGTTTGATTTTCCTGGGTTATCATATTGTGTGTTATTTATTTTTCGCATATTTGCATGATATGATATATTTGTGTTAATCTAGAATTGCTTAATTTACCTAAGTTAATCACTTGGCTAAATATCTAGGTTAATCTGTTTGGGTTTAAGGGGTCTAAACTTCTTACATATTTCATTATAAAACTACATATTTTTTTAGGAATTAATCCAACAAAAAAAGATCTATATTATAATTTTACAATTACAATGTTGGGGTTGGGTTAGAATGTAATATTTTATATAATATATAAAATAGCGGTAAACCCGAATCGGTACACTAGTATTGACCGGTACCCGAAATATATCGTACCGGTGGCCAAACCGGTACAGCCCCCGGTACGGTATTGACTTCCTTGATCCGTACCGTCTCATATTTGAGATGGTACTGTACCATGTCACAAATTTTTTTAAGATTTAGAACACCTCATGAAGGTTGAATAGTGGTGTTTGGTGCAAGGAAGACAATCTCGTACCTTACCGGCCGGTATTTGCCGTTCCGGTGCCTTGGCCGGTATAGAAACACTGAGATTTTTTTAGCTTCAAATACCAGGTATACCGGGTCCGTTTCGGCCATTCCGAGGTAAATACCGAATTCTGGCCGGTTAGTGGATACTGAACCGGTACCTATTCTCACGCCACACTAAACTTCTATCTCTCTTTGCCTTTTCTTTATCATACAGGTGAAAATGAAATACCGATTGGTGGTGTGGAGAGGCGTCGATGATTCATGCACTGGAAATCGGGTTGAAGTGAAGAAAAAAACATACTAGATTAATGCTAAAGGAGTTAGACTAGTGTGAATCAAATGATGAGAGAGAGAGAGAGAGAGAGAGAGAGAGAGAGAGAGAGAGAGATCTGTAACTAATGGGGAAGAAATGAAGTATTGAGATACTACAAGAGCCGGTGGGGAAGAGATGAAGTAAAAGTGAAGAGTGAAGACAAAATTAATTTGAAAGAGGAACAGGTAATGTGTGGTTGTAAAGAGATAGCGTGTGAAGCTATGATGTGTTGGAACTTAGAAATAGGAATGATAGGTTGGCAGGCAACTAGTTTCAAATCTATGATGTGTTGAAACGGTAGAAAAAATATAAATGAAAGAATAAAATAAATGTGGGACAAGGGAAGAGAAACCTAAAATAAGAAAAGTGTTGGACTTTTTTCTTTCTTTCCTAGAAAAGGCCAAGAATTGGCTTGTGCTAATATTATGTATGGTATTGGAAGAAATAAACATGGAATTATATTAATAGGTCTTATAATAATAAAAAATTAGACATTTAGACTTGCAAAAAATTATTTTTCAAAGATGTCTGGTATGTGCTATTAAAATTATTATTTTTATATGTTGATAAAATAACTATCATTACATTTAATATATATATATATATATATATATATATATAATGCACGGTAAACCCAAAATGATACACCGGTATTGACCGGTACCCGAAATATATCGTACCGCTGGCCAAACCGGTACAGCTTCTGATACGGTATTGACTTCTTTGGTTTGGTGTGTCAAATGCCAAATATTTGACACTTGACACACTTGATGGTAGTGCTCTTACAGGAAACATATACTAAAGCATTTACATAATAAAAAAATGTGTAAAATTTATATAATTTTGCTTTAAAATTTCTTGTATAATTGAGTAAATTTACAATTTTGTTACGCTAGTCGCTGATACTATTTATTTTTCATTTAGTTGTTTATTATTATTTTTTATGAAAAAAAAAAAGTGAATGATAGTTGTTATATGTAAATAAAGAGAAACAATTAAAAAATAATAATTGATATTTTAATGAATTGTAGTGTAAGATAGATAATCTAATTATGGGTATTTTAAAAAGTGAGTATATAAAATAAAAAAAGTAAGATCTTATGCTAATATAGACATGAATTTTTGCACGAACTGATGCGAATGTTCTAGTTAGCTCCACGCGGGTTTAGACTCGGTGTGCAATTATGAATAAACCCTTTCTCTTTTGCAAAAAGTTGTTGCCACTTCACTTTTTTTTTTTAATTTTATTTTAACGGTTGAGATTGAATATTCTTTTTTTTTTTCAACTCTTAGTTTAAGCTATTGATAATAATATTCTTGAACTCTATTTGTGTGTACAGTACATTGTTTTTAAACATTGGAGTCATGATTTAAATCTAGATAAATATGAGTATATGACCCAAACCCAATTGGGTTGAACTCAAGAGCAGCTCAACTCGAACCATTGCCATGTCTAGTTATGGCTTAGATTAAAAAGTATTCATGTATAATTGAATATATGCACTTCTTTGATTTAGGATAAAATTTTGATATCTTTTCAGATGGGTATACGAACATAAGAAAGAGTACCCGAATATCCTCATCAAAGAGTAGTTTAAAAAAAAAACCTTATTCCTTGTCCATACCTCTTCGGCGACTTTCCAATCAAGTGTAGCTCTAGGTGATCGGTTAAGAGTGTAACAAGCTATACACATGGCTTTAGTTTAGAAGACTTTAGAAGGCTCAACATTCAGTTTTATGCATTTGGCTATCTCACTAATTGTTTTGTTAATTCTATTAGCCATCCTACTCCATGGAGGTGTTCCTCTGCTGTAAAGTACCTCTTGGTACCATGCTTTTCACAAAATTTCAAAAATTCACCATCCTTGTACTCAATGCCATTCTCAAATTTAAGGCACTTGATATTCCTTCTAGTTTGGCTTTCCACTTCATCTTTTTTTATGAAATAAATCCAAACCTTTTTAGAATAGTTATCAATTGAACTCATAAAATACATAACTTACATCCATTATATTTGTAAGTGAACTTACATCCACAATAAAAATTCTCTGTGGTGAACTAGTATCATAAATAATTCATTACTCTTATCTTTTGGTAAGTTTAGAATTCTTTACTCCAACTTGTCTGGACCAGTCTCTTTTTTTATTTATTTTTTTTCTTTGATAATTTAATAGTTAGAGGTGAGAGAATTTGAACCTTGGATATCTTTGTTAGAAATACCAAACTGTGTTAACCAATTGAACTATAAAACTCTTGACAATGTTTGGACTAGTCTAACTATTGACGCATCTTAGTAGTATACTTCTATTAATTAGGTCATTTAACTGCTAAGTTTATTGATTGTGGTCCCAACCAATGAGAGAGAGATCTAACTTATGAACCTGAATCTTCTTTGAGGATTTTTCAACTCAGTTTAGATGTGTGCAAATTTTCACAGAACATTATAAATTTGTTGAGTGTTACGATTTTCACATTTATCTCAAGATATTTGATATGAAAAACTAATGATTTTTTTTTTTTTTTTCCCTTTCATTTGAGCGGGTACATTGTGATAATGAGAATTCCTAACTGTAGGATTTAAAGTTTTTCACGAAGAATAGGCATAGGAATGCCATGTCGAAAGAAGGGACACTGGACTATATACAAATCCTAACTGGCTGGCCCCATACCACCCCTTACATGTTTATCACACAATAGGCATAGGAATGCCCATTGCTTCTTTTTTCTCATTATTGAATTCATTTGTAAGTAAACCCAGCCCAGGCAGACACAACCGTTCATAACATTTAAAAAAAAAAAAAATTGTTTTCGGCCTAGTGCAATTGAGCTGCCCATATTGCCTCAGCCGGATTGACAAGCCTATATGAGACTACAGAGGGTGTGAAAGATCGAGGTGGTATCCAAAATATAGTTATTATGGATTGCTCATTAAACACGGTAATATTTTAGCGATTAGTTAGCTATATAAAGTACAAAATCAAATTAAGAAAAGAAAATGGCACAGGAATAGTGTATAGAATATATATTACAATTCAAAGGAGGGTTCTTACATGAAATAATCAAAAGAACATAGGAATATAGTTGTCAAATCGTAAATCGTATCATAAATTGATTTTTTATTTTTCTGTATCGTGTTTCGTATCGAATCGTGTATAGGGCCAGCCCTAGACATTTTGGGGCCTAAGGCGGGAACTAAAAATGGGGCATTTTTTTATATTTATATATTTATTAGATTAATGTTTATTTAATATTTTTATATTATAATATATTTCATTTAAAATCTATTTTTCTTGCCTTTTAAGATGCAAATTGACTAATTAAATTTTTGTATTCAAGTTCTTCTAACATTTCCTTTTCAATCGATAATATAGCTAATCCACTTAATCTTTCTTGGGACATCGTCGATCTTAGATATGATTTTATTAATTTTAATTTTGAAAAACTTCTTTCTGCAGAAGCTACTGTAACAGGTATTGTTAGTAAAATCCTATAAGCAATGCATGTATTTGGAAATGAATCTAATCTTTTTATATAATTTAGTATGTCAATTGGAGTATAATCTTTTATTTGTAAAATTTCTTTTAAAACGTTTAACTCTGAAAATAAATCTAAACCATCAATATCATAATAAACATCATGTTTAAGAAAATCTTCAAGTTTAAGACAGTATTTTTGTAAATGTTAGGTTCTAAAAGTTTAGAACAATTGGCAAATCGTGAGCACACAAGAACATACAAGCTGCAGAAAGAAGATTTCAGAATCTGCCTGATTCGATCAATCGAAAAACAGGCTCGACCGATCGAAAGTCGTATCTGCAGAATTTTAAGTTGGCCCAAACAGCAGTTCTAGCCCATTAAGGATTAGGGTTTCAGATCTACTTCTCCCACTATATAAAGAAAACTCTAAGCACGTTTTTACAAGGCTTTTTAGAGAGAGAAGAGTGTGCCTCTTTTGTATTTAGGGTTTTGTTCCTAAAACATCTCTTATTACTTCTACCGGTGTTGTTCCTTGAAGAATCTCAAGATCCGGTATTGCTGAAGTTGCTGCCTTCTCTAGTCATCAAAGGAGCTGGTGATCTAAACCTTCAAGGGTGGTCTTAAAGTCACAAACAGGAGAGTTTGTGTTGCTAAACCTTTGAGTGAGATCTCAAAGTCACAAGCGTGGGTGTTTGTGTTTTGCAAAGATTCAAGAAAGAAGGAGTCCGTGGTCTCGGAGCTATCACGTGGTCGTGGTAGTAAATTCCCTACACTTGGATAGCAATAGGATGTTAGTGGTCTAAGTCTTATTGTGTAAACTTCAATTCTTTCTAGTAGATTTGCTATTTTACCTTGAGGATAGCTAGGTTAAATCCTCCCCAGGTTTTTTACCGGTTTGGTTTTCCTGGGTCATCATATCGTTGTGTTATTTATTTTTCCGCTGTTTTACTTGATATGATTGTTATTGTTTTAACCTAGATCTGAATAATAAACCTAAGTATTCACTTGGTTAATTAATTAGGTTAAACAATCTAATTTACAGGGGTCTAAACGAACTTACAGTAAACTATTATCATCTAGTAACTTCAATTTTGTGAAGTTAAATAAAAAACCAAAAATATCTTCATATATTTGAAATTGTTCAAATCTATTCTCAATTGAACTAATTGTTTTATCTACTATATATAAGAAATAATCAATTCTAAAAGATTCTTCAGCAGAACGTGTTGTCTCATTATGAATATTTTCATCAAATTGTTTCTTTCTATGAATTATACGTTTCTCACGAAATACAGGTTCTATTTCCATTTCTAATGCAATTTTTTTAGATGAATTCATTGCAGATGTAAATCCATTCTCTCTATATTCTTTAAAATAAGAAATGAGACTTTTTAATTGATCTATAGCAACATCAATGTGTGTGATAAATCGCGCCCTCGGCCCCCTTTTTTTATAGGCGGTGTTGGGCCAAACCCACGTGAATGGGTGGAGTCGTGTTATTGCCTCTCAAAATGGAGGTTCGATTAGTAATATTTTCCCCTTTAGATTAAGGGTTTTACAATGGAGTCGCCACTTATTTAATTATTAGAAAAATAAGAAAACCGTAATTGAAAAATTCCTCATTTTATTAATTTGAAATTGAATTTACATTGATCATAGGAAAATTACATGGCTTTGGTCCTAGATACAATCTAAGATAAAGTACATGACTTTGTTTCCTAGTTACAATCTAGAAATTAAAAATTACATGGATAAGCATTGGTCTACTAACCCTTGATCTAAGCTCGGAGGCTATGTTACAAGGTGGGAAGGTGTTAGGCACCCACCTTGCCCGGTGAAACCGGTCTTCTAGACTATGGTGGCCAACATTCATATCATATCATCCAATATGTCAATCAATAAATTTGAATTTAATGTGTGTGCATGTGATAAACCCTAATTCAATTTATTAAGCATTGCATTTGGATTGAAAAATAAATTCTAGTGAATGTGTGTGAATGGTGATAACCTAGATTCAAGGATTTGAAAGAATTATGAAACAAACATGTTTTTCATATTTTTGATGTAAATTTAAGATTAAAACTAGTGTAATACATGAACATGTGATGAACAACTAAGAACATGTGAAGAACATATAAGAACATTTTTAGAACATTCAAACATATTTAAAGGAATTTAAATAGTTGCTATCATGCTTTTAATCCTAAATTCTCATCATGGCAATACAAAAAACAAGTTAGGGAAAGAAATTATACCTTCATGCGAGATCCATATGGTGGAGGAGGAGACTCCTGGTAAAGGTCCTAAGGGTGGAGGGAAAGAAGAGTTAGGAAAGGAAGAGTGAGTCTCACTCAATACCTTGAGTTTCAAGAAGACCAAGATATGACAAGACTACTCAACTTCACTAGAACTCAAGAGAGGGGAAGAGAGGAGGTTTTTTTTTATGTGTCATGAAATGAAGGAGAGTGGGGTTTATATAATAGTAGTGGAGGAAATATGAATGGAAGGCCATTAATGAGGGTTGACAAAGAATCATGAACTTAGTCCTCATTTTAGCCTTTGGGAAAATCTGGTACATTAAATGGAAAGATTGGTAAGAGTGAGGAGCAAGCCAAAATTCGGTTTTCCAGTAGTTGCTGTAACAGCTTATAGAGCCAACTTCGAAAGATCATATCTGACTCAATTCTGATCGGAATTGTTTCGTTCTTGTGCTCAAATTGAAGCCCCAAATGTCTAGTTTCTGGGAAAATTAACCTCATTCACAGATTCAAAATATTCTGAGAGATATTGATGAAATGGTGAGCAAAGGTCATTTGTTAGAAAATGGTTTCAGCACAATTAACATTAATAGGTCCCAAATTAGCTCCCAATTAACATTAAATGGCTCCAATCACTCTCATTTCAGACTTAATTGGTCCCAAATTTACTCTAATTAAAAGATAATTGCACAAATTACTCATTGAATAATTAATGCTTAACTATCTAATTAATTAAGTGTGTGCAACCTTACCATAAAATGTAGTCCTAACCAATCAAATTATGACACATCATTGATCTCAAATTGATTATACTTATAACCAATCAAAATCAATTGCTCATAATCACATATAGTCAGACTCAACATGTGATAGTGCATCTCAGCCATTAAAACTTGATTTGATGATAACTTTCAATCTTGTGGTCCGATTAGGGCTTATGACCAGTCAATTTGATTGTTATAACATTAAGATCATTTTGGTGGAATGAGATTAAGGATCTAATGACCAGAATCAAGAAGTATATTTCCAAGGAAAAATTACCCTTTTACCCTCCATGTGAGGTTAAATGCGGGTTGTAAAATGGGGTGTCAACAATGTGCATGTCTTTTGATTGTAAGTTTTTACTAACAGAGTTGACAGCAAATAATATGTCATACCAAATAGTCATACCTAATAAGAACTCAAAGCTTTCAATTTTATATGTTGCTAAACAATCGGCTTCACTTTTTACTTTAGGATCTTCACTTGTTTGTGCTAATTGTAACAAAGCATCTCTTATTTGTAGAGCTTGGAATTTTATTGCTTTTACACTTTCAATGCGACTTTCCCAGTGTGTTTGTGATAATGACTTAAGAGTTAAACCTAACACATTATCTTGCAAAATTTTCCATCTTTTTGTAGAAGAAGAAAACAATGTATATATGCGTTGTATAACTCCAAAAAATGATATAGCTTTTGGGCAAGAATTGGCCATATCACATAGTACAAGGTTAAGACTATGACAACCACATGGTGTGTAAACTGCTCTAGGATTTTGATGATGCCGTGAATCACCCTCAGTGAATCGTATTGTCTGCGCGCGTTCTGGGTGTACCTGCACAAGTAGAAAGAACCTCAAAGGGAAGTACCGGTGTGGTACCGGCCGACGACCCTCCGACGGTTAAGTTAGTATTGCTCACAACTCCAGAGCGCTAGAGTCGGGGTAGAGAACATGCGTACCTTTTTGGTGAGGGTCGGGGGTATTTATAGTGATATAGAACCGGGACCTTGGCGTGTTTGAGGAGATAACCTCTGATCGGGGCCATCCCCTATTGCGTGGTCTTTACGGAATCCTCTCCTTACCGGAGCCATTCCCTATTGCGTGGAGTGCACGATATCTAACTCGGCGCTTGGCGTACATGACGAGCTATGTCGGTCCGGTCGGATCCGTCCCGTCACCCTTTCACCCCGTCAGTGTGTGGATAGCGCCGTCGAGGCAGCCTGGAGAGGCGATTCGGGACTTAGAGAAACGGTACCGTCACCCTTACAGTGTCGTCACCTAGGAGGAGGGTGACGGCACCTTCACTTGGTATTTTCCCCATCAGTTGCCCCCTACTCCTTAATCCCGTCGGCCCAGCCTGACGGATTGGGGAGTACAGCGTGTGGCGGACAAGGCATTAATGGCTAGTCATCTCGAGCAGACCTAATGTCGGAACACGTGTCGTAGAGGGACAGGAATGTAGCTGGACGGGAAGGTCGCTTCGTCTTCCGCGCTCCCAGCTCCCTATATATATTCATCTCCGTTTCCCCTCATTTCTCTTCTTTTATTCTGATTTTGCTAGTGAGAGAGAAACCGTCACCTCAAGGAGATTATACCTGCGTTCCGGTTCTCGCTTGCTGTCTGATACCGTCAGCTTCCCTCGCACTTCCTCCGTTACTTGGTGAGTTACTCCCCCCATTTTCATCATTTTTTTTTATTCCTTCGATCTAGCTACATACTGGGCTTTTAGGTTTTTTGGGAAGGCCGTCACTCAGGCTCTTAGATCGACCCCGTCGCTTGTAGGTAGTAAGATGCCTGAGGAGACGTCAAGCGAACAGTCGTCAGTCCGCGACGGAGCGGGCTACGACGAGGTTCATCAGCGGGGCCACAAGTCAGGGGATGACTCCTCCCTGTCGTCAGAGGATGAATCGCTGATTCAGTCGTGCGACGAGGAGGGAGGGGACTATGACGGAGTAATAAGGAAAGGCGGAGGTGACGACGTGAGGGAGAGCGGGAGTAATAGGGGCTCGTCAGGGGATGAAAACTCGGAGAGCACGTCGGGAGGCCCGGGGGACGACCGTCCGTTCATCCTTCCCAAAGAATGGACGGTTAATCATTTTCTTCCTTCGATGACGGACAAGGTCTTCAACTTGCTGCGGGCCCGTTACCAAATTCCGGACGATATCCCGATCCGTCTTCCCTTAGAGAAGGAGAGGTGTTACTCTGGGAAGACCGCGGACGTGGGTATGTATGACGCCATGTTCGCGGCGGGATTGAGGCTGCCCCTGACGGCGCTCCACCGTCAGCTGGCAAACTATCTTGGGATATCCGTCAGCCAGATCGCCCCCAACGCCTGGAGGGTGTTCATCGGCTCCGAGATATTGTGGGGGAGTCTAAGTGGCGGGCACCGTCAGCTAACCCTTGACGAGTTCTTTTGGTGTTACCGTCCACACCAAATTGCCTCGTCTAAGGGGATTTACCATTTTTCTTCGAGGGAGAAAGAGTTGAAGTTAGTGTCAGACATGCCCGACTCCAACAGGAAATGGAAGGGCCGGTACTTTTTTGTAGAGGGGACCAATTGGGTATGCCGTCAGGAAGAGTGGGGGTCAATTCCTCTTGGCTTTGATAACACCTGGGCTCACGTCAGGGAATCAGGTCGTCACCGTCGGCCTTGCATGTAAGTTTGTTTATGCCAAGGTTCTAACCCGCTCGTTCTCCTTTTCTTTTTCAGCTTTTTCTCGTCCGGCGATTACAGGGGAGCAGAAAGCCTTCATTCTCAAGGTGACGGGGATTCCATTAGAGGAGAGGAAGTGCCGTGACCTGATTACGCCTGACGCCCTCTACGCCTACTGTGGGGGACCCAAGCCGACGGAAGAGGCACGCCGTTTGAACAATCTGTCCCGTCAACGTAAGTACGACCGAACCATCCTCTCCGTCACTTTTACTTGTATTCTCACATTGTGTCTTCGTCTTGTAGAGATGGAATCAGCCAAGCTGAGGGCCCAGATCCGGGCTGCCGCCGCCCGTAAGAAGGAGGAGGGAAAAGGCAAAGAGGGAGTGTCGGTGTCCATTCCCAAGAGTGTGCCGAAGAGGAAGAATGACGGGGCTGAGGACCGCCCATCAAAGAAAGTGGCTGTCGCCCCAGGGGCCCACTCTTCGAAGCTCCCGTCACCCAAGCACGGGGTCGGCAAGGGATTGATGTCGGCGCGAGGTCCCGTCACCCCAGAGGAGGGGCGCTGCGTCCTTACCCACAAGGGGTATGCCCTGGAGCAGTTGGACTCCATACTCGGGAAGGAGGAGGCTGATTCCTGCGCCAATCAGTCTGTGCAGGAGCTAGGAGACTCGGGCCTTTTTGATCTCGCCAGGGTATGTAGCTTCTTTATTATTCGTGCCGTCACCTTTTTAATAAATCTATGCTGACGGGAATTCTGTGTCACAGGCCGTGGTCCGTATGAGGGCCATTCAGGTTAAGGGGTCTAAGAACGAGGAGCTCCTGGCCCGTCAGAAGAAGCGTATTGCCAACTTGACTGACGGGCTTGAGCAGTACAAGGACGCGTCCCGCACCCTAAATGGGGAAATCAAGGACCTGAAAGAGAAACTCGAAGAGGAAGCCCGTCAGGCAGAGAAGGAACGGGAAGCTAAGGTGACGGCTGAGAGGGAACTGACATCTCTCTTGGGGCAGGTGGAGACGGCAAAAAGTGATGCCGTGGCGGAATTCAAGACGTCCCAGGCGTTCATCGACTCCTGTGCCGTGTATTATGGTGACGGGTTCGAGGACTGCCTTAAACAGGTAAAGTCTCTCTTCCCGCACCTCGACTTGTCACGGGTTTCGATGGATGACCCGGTGCCGTCGACGCCTATGGTCGACACCGTCTTCGTGGAGGATGACGACCTCGGGGAGCCTGAGGTCCCTACTAGGGGTGACGGTGTCGTCCTTGCCCAGCCTGCCCTGGACAAATCTGCAGCCTCGACGGCTCCGTCAACTGATCTTTCCAGTCCTGAGGGGTTTCCTGCCAACGGGCTCCAAGATCCCAAGGGTGACGAGGCTGAACCAGATGTTCCCGTTGCTTGATCGTTGTATAATTTTCCCTTTCCTTCTTGTACTTGGCGCCCCGTCATTTTGTGGGCTTTTTGTAATGATATTCTTGTAAAAACTGATCTTTATTATATAATTTGCAATGTGTTTTTATCAACTATGCATGACTTTCTTCTTCTCGTTTCACGGAGGCTTGGGACTTAGGTTTGTTTTTTGCTTTGTTTTTTTTTTTTTTTTTTTACCGTCACGACCTTCCAACGGGGTCGTCAGCTTTGGATCATGTCTTGAGCATATTTTAGGATGCAATTGCTAATTTTTGCCTATGCCGAGCTCGCGCGTTGTTGGATTAGGGTAGAATTCCTCTCGAGCCGTCATCTCATGAACCGTCAGCTCGAAGGTTTAACATGTTTTTCGCACTTGGAATATAGGCCTGACCTTTTAGGGCAGTGCCATCGTTTTGAGGCCTTTTATTTTTGCGCTTGACGGGATTTTAAGCCGTCAGCTTTGGCGCTTGACGCTCTTACGTCTCGTAGATATTAGGTTGGCTTTTGAGCCGTCGGCTTGGGCGCCTGACGCTCTTACGCCTTGTAGATTATAAGTTGGCTTTTGAGCCGTCGGCTTGGGCGCCTGACGCTCTTATGCCTTGTAGATATTAGTTGGCTTTTGAGCCGTCGGCTTGGGCGCCTGACGTTCTTACGCCTTGTAGATATTAGTTGGCTTTTGAGCCGTCGGCTTGGGCGCCTGACGCTCTTACGCCTTGTAGATATTAGTTGGCTTTTGAGCCGTCGGCTTGGGCGCCTGACGCTCTTACGCCTTGTAGATATTAGTTGGCTTTTGAGCCGTCGGCTTGGGCGCCTGACGCTCTTACGCCTTGTAGATATTAGTTGGCTTTTGAGCCGTCGGCTTGGGCGCCTGACGCTCTTACGCCTTGTAGATATTAGTTGGCTTTTGAGCCGTCGGCTTGGGCGCCTGACGCTCTTACGCCTTGTAGATATTAGTTGGCTTTTGAGCCGTCGGCTTGGGCGCCTGACGCTCTTACGCCTTGTAGATATTAGTTGGCTTTTGAGCCGTCGGCTTGGGCGCCTGACGCTCTTACGCCTTGTTATACCTGTTTTAAGAGCCAAGCACAGTATAAGAGAGATTTAATAAACTTCTGAAACATGTATCAATTTCAAGGAGAAAGGTGCCCGTTGGGCCCTATACATTTTGGCAAATACAGATTGGAGCTGCTGCTTTCTTTATTGGTAGTACTTTCGTAGGTGCTCGGCGTTCCATGGATGGGGTAGTGCCCGTCCTTCCAGCGTTTCCAAGTGGTAGGTGCCTCTTCGATGCCACGACGTGACTCGGTAGGGTCCTTCCCAGTTGGGGCCAAGCTTTCCTTGGGCAGGGTCTCTGGCGGCGCCCATGACTCTTCTAAGAACAAAGTCTCCGACTTGGAAGTCCCTGTGCTTGACCCGGGAGTTGTAATGCTTGGCCATACGATCTTGGTACCGTGCGAGTCTTTGTTCAGCTACTGCTCTGTCTTCGTCAATTAGGTCCAGCCGTAGGCGCAATGCCTCATCATTCCTGCCTTCGTCGTAAGTGTTCACCCGGTAGGTAGAGAGTCCTATTTCGGCCGGGATGACTGCTTCGCTTCCGTAGGTTAGCCGGAATGGGGTTTCTCCTGTTGGGGTCCTTGCCGTCGTCCTGTACGCCCAAAGTACGCTGGGTAGCTCCTCAGGCCATATCCCCTTTGCCCCCTCGAGCCGAGTCTTGATAATCTTCAGCAAGGATCGGTTTGTAACTTCGACCTGTCCATTGGCTTGCGGGTGAGCGGGGGAGGAGTAGTGGTTTTTTATCCCCAGCTGGGAGCAGAACTCTCGAAAGGGGCCGTTGTCGAATTGTTTGCCGTTGTCCGAGACTAGGACCCTAGGGATTCCGAATCTGCATATGATGGACTTCCAGACAAAGCTCCGCACGTTCTTCTCTGTGATGGTGGCCAGAGCCTCAGCTTCTACCCACTTTGTGAAGTAGTCAATGCCTACTACCATGAACTTCAGCTGCCGCATAGCCGTCGGAAATGGACCCATAATGTCTAGCCCCCACTGAGCAAAAGGCCACGGGGCTGTCATGGGAGTTAGCTCTGCGGGCGGCTGTCGGATAATGTTGCTGAACCTTTGGCATTTGTCGCAAGCTTTGACGTAGGCTTGGGCATCCTTCTGCATGGTGGGCCAGTAGTATCCGGCCCGAATCAACTTATGCGCTAGTGATCGAGATCCCGAGTGATTTCCGCAAACTCCCTCGTGGATTTCCCTCATGACGTAGTCGGCTTCTCCGGGGCTCAGACACCTCAAGTACGGGCGAGAGAAGGCCCTCTTGTACAGGACGCCTTCCATCAGTACGAACCTTGCGGCTCGGACCTTCAGTCTTCGGGCGGTTTCCCTGTCGGCTGGCAGAGCGCCATCCTTCAGGTAGGAGACTAGCGGCGTGGTCCAGTCACCTTCGGAGCCTATTTCCTGCACGCTGACGATGTCTATTAGTGGCGTCGTTTGTACAAAAGAAAGCACGTTGTCCGGGGCAGCCACGTGCTCTGAAGATGCGGCTTTGGCAAGGCGGTCGGCCTGCTCATTTTCTTCTCTAGGTATCTGGATCACGTCAGCCCTGAGGTCATCCACCCTTCTCTTCGCTTGGTCTAGATACTTCCTCATTTTGTCGCCTCTACACTCATAGTCCCCGCTCACCTGGTTAACGACGACCTGGGAATCACAGTAGACTACCACTCTGGTGGCCCCCGCTGCTTTGGCAAGGTCGATCCCTGCTATCAACGCTTCATACTCCGCCTCATTGTTTGTAGTGGGGAAATCTAGACGAATCATGCACTCGATCTGATCTCCTTCGGGGGAGCGAAGTACGACACCTATCCCTCCGGCCTGTCTTGTGGACGATCCATCCGAATGTATGGTCCACGAAGGGTCCTCGTCTGCCCCCCGGTCCTCGCCGCTTGTGAATTCGGCGATGAAGTCAGCGACGGCCTGCCCCTTCATGGCGGCGCGCGGGCGGTATCTGACGTCGAACTCGGTCAATTCGATCGCCCACAAGGCCAGACGACCGGCCGCGTCGGGATTGTGCATCGCTCGTCGTAGAGGTTTGTCGGTTAAGACAACTATGGTATGAGCTTGGAAGTATGGCTTAAGCTTGCGGGCCGCGGTGATCAAGGCGAAGGCAAGCTTCTCCATTGGCGGGTACCTCTCTTCTGCTCCGCGGAACGCCCGGCTGATGTAATACACAGGCTTTTGGACCTTGTCTTCTTCTCTAATCAAGGCCGCGCTGACAGCGGCCGAGGAAACGGCCAGGTAAAGGAAGAGCTCCTCCCCTGGTTGCGAGGGGCTCAGTAGCGGGGGCGAGGAGAGGTAGGCTTTCAGTTCCTCGAACGCCTTTTGGCATTCGCCCGTCCACTCAAATGACTTCTTCAGCGTGCGGAAAAAGGGTAGACACTTATCTGTCGCCCTTGATACAAACCGGTTCAGGGCGGCTACCTTCCCATTCAAGCTTTGTACCTCCTTAGTGTTCTTCGGGGGCGCCATTCCCACTATGGCCCGAATCTTATCGGGGTTGGCCTCGATACCCCTTTGGGACACCATGAAGCCTAGGAATTTTCCCGCTGCCACTCCAAATGCGCACTTTGCCGGATTGAGCTTCATGTTATAGGAACGGAGCGTGTCGAATGTCTCTTCTAGGTCCCTCAGGTGGTCTTCCTTCCTCCTGCTTTTTACCAACATGTCATCGACATATACCTGAACGTTCCTCCCTATTTGGTGGGTGAACATTTTGTTCATGAGTCTCTGGTATGTGGCGCCCGCATTTTTCAGTCCGAATGGCATTACCTTGTAACAGAAGAGACCCTGGCTGGTGACGAATGAAGTCTTCTCTTGGTCAACCACGTCCATCCGGATCTGATTATACCCTGAAAAGGCGTCCATAAAGCTCAGCAACTGGTGTTGAGCTGTAGAGTCCACCAGTGTGTCGACCCGCGGGAGGGGGTAGCTATCTTTGGGGCACGCCTTGTTCAGGTCGGTGAAGTCTACACACATGCGCCACTTCCCGCTTGCCTTCTTGACCATCACCACATTGGCCAACCAGTCGGGATAGTAAACTTCTCGGATGAAATCCGCTTCTAGCAGCTTGCCAACTTCTTCTGCCACCGCCCGGTCTCGTTCCGGGGCGAACACCCGCTTCTTCTGACGGACTGGCCGGAAAGTGGGCGACACGTTCAGCTTGTGCACCATGACTGAAGGGTCAATTCCTGGCATGTCTTCGTGACTCCAAGCGAACACATCCTGGTTTTTCCGGAGGAAAGTCACGAGCGCCTGACGGGCCACCGGGCTGGTGAGGGCTCCAATTCTGGTGGTCCTTTCTGGCTTGGACTCGTCGAGTGCTATCTCCTCGAGCTCTTCTGCGGGTTCTGCCCCCACCCGCTGCTCTATATTGAGTGCTGGCAAGTGGCTGTCTGCTTCTACCATCGCTACGTAGCACTCTCGCGCAGCGACCTGGTCTCCCCATAACTCCCCCACACCATACTCGGTGGGGAACTTGACCATCAGGTGGTAGGTTGACGTCACAGCCTTCCAAGCGTTAAGGGTGGGCCGCCCTATGATAGCATTGTAGGCGGACGAACAGTCGACAACGAGGAAAGTGACGTCTTTAGTGACCTGCCGAGGATACTCTCCTATCGTGACCGGCAGGGTGACGGCGCCGAGGGGTCGAACTCTCATCCCTCCGAACCCAACAAGCGGGGCACTGGTAGGGACCAAGCGCTCCCTGCCGATCCGCATCTGTTGAAATGCCGGGTAGTAGAGGATGTCCGCGGAACTACCATTATCGATCAGGACCCGGTAAGTGTTATAGTCTCCCATCCGGATGTTGACAACAAGGGCATCATCGTGCGGATGATGAAGGCGTTGGGCGTCTTCCTCAGTGAACTCAATAGTGGGGCCGCTGAAGCGTGACTTCTTCTGGGCGGCACCCGCTGCCTGAACGTTTTGCACTGCCCTGAGATAGGCTTTCCGGGCTTTCTTTGTCGATCCGACGGCTGCCGTACTCCCGACAATCATCCTTATATCTCCTATGGGCGGTCTAGGGCGCTCATTATCCCGGCGGGGGATCTGTTCCTGCCGAGGTGCCCCTGTCCTTTCCCGGCTGACGAACCTCTGCAACTTTCCCTGTCTGATCAGGGCCTCAATCTGTTGCTTCAAGTCGTAACAATCGGCGGTGTCGTGGCCGTGGTCTCGGTGGAAGCGGCAATACTTATCTTTGGGTCGTTTATCGGGGTTCCCCTTCAGTTTTCCCGGAAACGTCAAGGACCCCTCGTCTTTGATCTCCATCAGGACTTGGTCGACCGGGACCGTCAGCGGGGTGAAGCTTGTGAACTTACCGGCAGGGGGTTGCGGTCGCCTGTTGTCTCGGCCTTCCGTCCGCGGTTTCTTTCGCCCCTTATCCTGCTTGACGTCCTCCTGCCTTTCCCGCCTCCTGGGAGGTCTTTCCCCTCGGGCCTGTAATGCGTCTTCCGCATTCATATACTTCGTCGCCCTGTAAAACACCTCCGACATTGTCTTCGGGTCGTTCTTGTATAAAGAGAACAAGAATTTGCCCTCCTTCAGACCATTGGTGAACGCGGCGACCTGTATCTTATCGTCCGCCTCATCGATCGAAAGCGCCTCTCTGTTGAAGCGGGCTATATAGGACCTGAGTGTCTCGTCCTCCCGCTGTCTGATGTTCATCAAACACGCCGTGGACTTCTTGTATCTATGGCCTCCAATGAAGTGCGTAGCGAACTGAGCACTCAGCTCTTTGAAGGTACCGATAGAGCCGGGTGTCAGCCTGCCGAACCACGTCCTTGCCGCCCCCTTCAGCGTCGCCGGGAATGCCCGGCACATAATTTCGTCCGGCACGCCATGCAGGTACATCAGCGTCTTGAAGGACTCCAGGTGGTCTAGTGGATCTTTGGATCCATCGTAGCTTTCTATTTGCGGCATGCGGAACTTTGGCGGTGTTGGGAACATGATGACGTGCGTGGTGAAGGGAGAGTCCGTACGGTGGACGAGGTCGTCGAGGTCACTGGATACTCGTCCCTTAAGGGCGTTCATCATAAGATCCATACGCTCCTTCATCAACCGCAGCTCCTCGGCAGTGCTGGGCGGATCATGGTTAGCCGCCGATGGATGGCTTGTCCCCTGCCCTTCGGGTTGGGTCAATGCGTTGCTCCCCTCCGGGCCTCCGTGATCCCTCTCCCGAGCGCTGCCTTCCTCATTCTCTCCGTGGTTGCCTGCCGTCGCGTCCCTTCGCAATAGTTGTTCTTCCAAGTCATTGTTGCGCTTCGTGAGGTGCTCCACCGCGGCCACCAGAGTTTGGACTTGTCTCTCGAGGGCCGTGGTGCGTTGTCCGTTGCCTTGATCATTCATGGTGGTAATCCTCGAACGCGTAAGTACCATACAACTCTTTGTCCGGAAAGCACAGAACACAGCCTAAGTACGTGCTCGTCGCCTCCCCACAGACGGCGCCAACTGATGATGCCGTGAATCACCCTCAGTGAATCGTATTGTCTGCGCGCGTTCTGGGTGTACCTGCACAAGTAGAAAGAACCTCAAAGGGAAGTACCGGTGTGGTACCGGCCGACGACCCTCCGACGGTTAAGTTAGTATTGCTCACAACTCCAGAGCGCTAGAGTCGGGGTAGAGAACATGCGTACCTTTTTGGTGAGGGTCGGGGGTATTTATAGTGATATAGAACCGGGACCTTGGCGTGTTTGAGGAGATAACCTCTGATCGGGGCCATCCCCTATTGCGTGGTCTTTACGGAATCCTCTCCTTACCGGAGCCATTCCCTATTGCGTGGAGTGCACGATATCTAACTCGGCGCTTGGCGTACATGACGAGCTATGTCGGTCCGGTCGGATCCGTCCCGTCACCCTTTCACCCCGTCAGTGTGTGGATAGCGCCGTCGAGGCAGCCTGGAGAGGCGATTCGGGACTTAGAGAAACGGTACCGTCACCCTTACAGTGTCGTCACCTAGGAGGAGGGTGACGGCACCTTCACTTGGTATTTTCCCCATCAGATTTATATCAAGAAGTCTTTTTTGTACCCCTTGATGTTTTCCTTTCATATTAGACCCATTATCATATCCTTGTCCACGTATATCATTAATATCAAGCTCAAGAATATTTATTACATTTATAATTTCATCAAAAAGACCTTTTCCGGTAGTGTCATCAACTTTTACAAATTCAACAAAATATTCTACTATTTTTATTAAACTTGTTGAAATATCAACACATCGTAATATTAGAGACATTTGTTCTTGATGACTAGCATCTGGTGTACAATCAAGTATAATTGAAAAATATTTTGCTTCTTTGATCTTTTTGATAATTTTACATTTAATCTCATTTGCTAACAGTTGTATCAATTCATTTTGTATTTTATGTCCAAGATAATGTTTATGGATTCCACCATCTTGAATACGTCTAATATGTTCTTGCATAATTGGATCAAATTCTGCAATCATTTCAATTAGACTTAAAAAATTTCCATTATTTTCTTCATAAATCTTTTCATTTTTTCCTCGGAATGCCAAATTATTTTTACCAAGATTCTTTACTACAGCAATAATTCTTAATAAAACCTTTTTCCAATGATCTTTCTCTTTGTTAATTTGTTCTTGGATATTTTTATCTATTGTTTTATTTTTTGACAATCTCAATTCCAAATCTAGCCAAGTGTTCATGTTAGTAATATGCTCTCTAGTTGTTTCATGCTTTCTAATTTTAGAACTAATATTTTTCCAATCTCGAGTTCCTTCATTACATAGTTGGCCAGTACATTTAGACTCAAACAACTTGCAACAAAAACAAAATACTTGGTCTGTATCTTTTGAATATACTAGCCATTTTCTATCATGCTTCTCCCCATTTGATAATATTCGAGTGTAATAAATAGTAGAAAAATGTCTACTGTCATCACCTCTAGGAAAAATTATATCATTGTCTCTAATTGGACCTCTTTCTACTAATAAATCTCTTAATTTTGTGTCAATATTTTTCCAGTTACCTGGATCATAAATATTTGAAGGAATATAATTCATCATGTCATTATTATTTTCATTTGCTTCTAGTTGAACATCATTATGGCTAACTTGTTCATTTGTGACTTTGTCATCATTATTTTCATTTTCTTCTAGATTATTTTGAAGTTCATTATCAAGATTTGTTGTATTGCAAAATTGAACATCATTGTTATCTTGCAATTGTATTATTTCATTATCTTCTAACTCTTTTTGGTGAATTTCTTGCTCATTTGTGATATTTTCATCTAAATTTTGTGTTATATTCTTTTTATTACTAATAACAAATTTATCCATTGATCCTTTTTGAGACTCAATTAATTTTTCTTCTATTCTTCTTTTTTTAATTTTTTCATATCCAGATGCATATTTTCTAGTAGACATTTCTAATCAAACAATATATTTATAAAGACTAAAATAAAACAATAACTTTCAAGTGTAGAGCAAATGAGAAATAAAACCTGATTTATATAAAAAATATTGTTGTAGTTTCACCGAACAATAACAAGTTTTTAGCAATCTCAACCTGCATAAATAAAGAATTATTAAATATATTACCACTAACTAAAAAAAAAATATATATATATATATATATATAAACACAAGATTAAAATTAAAAAAAAAAATTAAAAGCACAAAACAAATCCTATCTATAACCCAAGAAAAAAAACCATAACACGAGGCTTGACCCACCCAAAAAAAACACAAAGCAAATCCTATCTACAACCCCAAAATAAAAACGGAAGGGTTTATCAAAAAAAAAAAAAATTTGAAGCCCAAAACTGTAAAAAAAAAAAAACCGGGCCCAAGGGCAATCACCTTTTCTTAACAAATAACAAGAACCAATAAAGAGATTCAGTCATTCACTTTACCAAGTCATTTTCACGAATTCACCCAAAAAAAAGAAGGCCAAGTCAAAGTCTCAAAGACTTTTTATACCTGAAGGCTGAAGTTCTGAGCGGCTGAAGACTGAAGAGAAGAGGCCAGAGAGCATTAAGCAGTCCAGTGGGCAGCGGCGGTCCAGGCGGAGGAAGCTTGCTGCGGTCTGCCTTGCTGGACTTGAGCCTTGAGCTGTTGAGCAGTGCTGCAGACTGCAGATGAGAAGTGACTCAGTCACTCAAGTGAACACAGTAGAGAAAAATGAATCAGAGAAAATGAGAGACAGAGAGAGGCGGAGAGCAGAGAGAGGTAAAATTTTTAGGGTTTTGAGTTGTTTTATTTGTTTTAATTTGTGATTGTTTGGTGGTTAATCTTTTAGACCGGATTTGTAGTTTATCCGGTTGATTTTTGGTTTGTGTAGAGGATAATAATGTTATTTTTGGACAATAATTTTGTTTTTTGGTTAAAAGAATGTTTCAAAATTTTGTAATTTTGAAACTAAATTTTTTTTTTTTTTTTGCCCCTACTACCGGTTTTTTTCTAAAATTTTGGGGCCCCCTTCCACTTGGGGGCCTTAGGCGATTGCCTAACTCACCTAAGGGAAGGGCCAGCCCTGATCATGTATCGTAAGATACACAAACACCTAATAAAATTATAAAATAATTATAGATATACATATATATATATAAGGTATATTCATTATAATTTCAAAATATATTTAACTAATGACCAATTTAATCATTATTTATGTAATAAAATTTAACAAAGCTAACTAAATAAATTAAATTAACTTATGTTTATAACATGCACATTCAAATTGATTAAATTTAGAAGTAATACATGATATATGAACCAAAATAATAATATCTTTTCATCATTTTGACTAATCAACTCCATTTAAGTCAATGTTATCATCATGTTCAGCATCTTGCAAAATTACTTATTCAAATACATTTTCTTTATTATTATCAACATTTTTTTTTGGTTTTTTTATTCTAATATTTTTTTTCTTTATATTTTTTCTTGAAATTCTAGCTTTTTAGACTCAAAATAATAATAACAAAATAAAATATAATTATATTTTCATTTAATACATTATTAGTAGCATAGAAAATAAATTTGCACATATGAAAGTGAGCATTATGAGTATAGTCTAAATTTTGTAGGAGAAAGAGAAGGGAGGAAAAAAACTCATGGACTTGCTATTTCATTAGACTTAATTAAGTTTCCTAATAATTTTGTATTAACAAAGTCTAACAACTTATTTAAATCAAATAAAACCACTAATTTTAACAAAAAAACTCATTTTAAACCCACATGTCTATGTATCGTACGATACGTACGATTCACCAATACGATACGTACGATTCATACGATATGCACTTATGTATCGGACGATTTATGAGCACTTACAATACGAAACTTTTTGTATACGATACAATACGTATCGTACAATATGTATCGCATATCGTACGATACTGACAACTATGCATAGGAACATGGTTCAAGAAAATGGCGTTGACAAATAACAATAGCCTCAGAAATAGTACTCCAACAAGGGTCATTACTTCCTTCCAATTCAGTCATGCTACAAAATAGACAATCATATGAATTAATTAGTGCTACAAGCATATGATTAACATGAACAAACAGCAATTGTATTCCATGAATCATATAAAATGACTTAACATACCTAGTTCATTCTCCTTCTGTTTTTCTTCTAAGATTTAAGAAATGTGTCTCTAATTGCATTAATTTCATTGACGACAACATTTGTAGGCATCCGCTCATCAGGTGATGTTTTAGAACACGACAATCCAATTTGGAACACGAATATCAAGCATTCTTTTATTTTGCTACTGGCATTGACATGGGTATCTTCTCATCTTCTTCAATTATCGTTCTTTCTTCTATGTCATCATAGACATCTTCTTCATCCTCCACAAAGAACATTGATGGGTCAACTATATCCATGACATGTTCTGGCAAAGCCATTGCAGTGAATTTGTGAATGCTCAGACCTTCTTTGAACATTTCATCAATAGGTCTTCTTCCAATGAACATTTCTAGTAAGAGTATCCCATAACTGTAAATGTCCCCTAGTGGTGAAACTTGGCCACCCATCCCATACTTTACAATTCATCAATACATATGCTATAACAAGTAGTAGTCTATGTCTCTATGAGCTTAAAATTTAACCACTAATGCATTATGCTTTGTTGGCACATACAACCCCTTATACAATTTTGTGAATGTGTGTGTTTGTATGTTTCTTTCTTTTTTTTTTTTTCTTTTTTTTATGTGGTGGGTGTATTGTTTAGAAAATTTTTTCTACAAGAGGCCAAAGGTGTCAAACAGTGTCAAAGTTGAGAATATAGTTACTTTTTGAAAAAAAAAAAAATCCTACTTTAGATGAATATCAATGCAAAATGTTATACAAAAAATGAAGTGTGCTTCATCTAGTCTAAATTGTACCTGAAGGAATGTATCCAATGGAAGCTTTGAGCCCCACTGACAAGGTTTAAGATTTAGAAGAATTGTTTGATGCTTCAAAGAGGAAATTCATCAATCCAAAATCACCAACATGGGCTACCATATCTTCATTAAGGAGTACATTGTTTGGCTTTATATCACAATGAACAATTGGTGTTTGACATTGGTGATGAAGATATTCTAATGCATAAGCAACATCAACAACTATGTTTAATCTTTGAATAAAGCCCAATCTCTTGGTATGATGTTGGTCATCATTTTTAGAATACAACCATTGTTCTAGACTTCCATTGCACATGAACTCAAAAACTAGACTTTTAAAGTTATTTCCTTCATGATCAGTACTTGAGCAAGCGGAGATTATCTTGAGGAGATTACGATGACTTATACTTCTCAAAGCATTGCATTCATTGATGAAATTCTTGGAAGCTCATTTTTGTTGAAGGTTTAATACTTTAATTGCAACAATTGCTCCATTTCCAGAAAGAACTCCTTTGTATATTGAGCCAAAACTACCCGAACCAATCAAATTGTTTTCTGAAAACCCATTTGTTGATTTTAAGAGCTCTGTATAAGAGATACGCAACTTCCTATCACCAAAGGAAGATGCAGCTAATTCTCTCTCTCTTTTTTTGCTCACATGAAAACATGAAGGGAAAAAAATACAATAGAATGAGTACAAATATGATCATGCTAGAGGTAGGAATTACTATTTTGAGTGCAAGAAGTTTTCTAAATGAATGAGGATTTTTCCTCAAGCATATAGGTAAATGTAATTCTTGGACACCACCGCATAGCTTATCATTTCCAAATATTGAAATCTTGCTTGCATTTGCAAAAACTCCTTCACTTAGCACTTCGCCTTCAAAATCATTTTAAGAAATCTTGAGATACTCAAGTGACAAAGACTTGCTAAGTAATTTAGGAATTTGTCCAGAGAAATTATTCAACGAAATATCTATTTCTTCTAGACCTCTTAATGTCTTCAAAGATTCAGGTATTGTTCCTTCGAATGAATTACCCTCAAAATACAAGCGTGCCAAACTAAGACAAGTTTCAAGGGTGGTGGGAATTTTGCCTGATAATCTATTATATGAGAGATCTAACTTGGCAAGATGTATTAAGTTGCCCACTTCAAATGGCAATGCACTTATCAAAAGATTGTGAGACATGACCAAAGAAATTGAAAGGGAAGAAAGACCAATAACTTGTTTTGGAATGGTGCCAGTGAGATTGTTACTAGAAATGTTCAGTAAAAGAAAATTTTAGCAATTTCCTAAGCTTGGAGGTATATTCCCCTCAAGTCTATTTCCCTCCATAAAGTGTGTTGTCAGTCCAGTCAAGTTACCCAAGGAGGAAGGGATCAACCCAGAAAACTTATTACCACCTAAATATAATACCTTTAACTTATGAAGCTTCCCGATAACATTAGGGAGA
Source organism: Lithocarpus polystachyus (assembly GCA_033629205.1). NCBI lineage: Eukaryota > Viridiplantae > Streptophyta > Magnoliopsida > Fagales > Fagaceae > Lithocarpus > Lithocarpus polystachyus. The sequence goes on from CM066168.1 coordinate 41,806,533, forward strand.
GTACCTCCCAAATAGTTATATTCTAGTCCCAGATCGTTTAAGTTGACAAGGTTCTCGATCCCAATAGGGATGTCACCACAGATCATATTCCCACCCATAGTAAGAGATTGTAGCTGGGAGAAAAGGTTGGCTATGGAGCTAGGAAATAATCCTCCAAAATTATTGTCTTGTAAACCCAAGATCTCCAGACTAGTACAGTTAGCTAAGAACTTGAGAAAATTCAAGTCTCCATCTTCCCCATTTCCTAGCCTATTAACATCACATTTAAGTCCAACCAAGCCTTGCAAGTTTGCGAAATTTTGAGGTACTGTCCCAGTCAGATAATTTATAGAAAAGTCAAGTTTTTGAAGTTGAGAAGCATTTGACAATGACATTGGAATAGGTCCAGTGAAATTGTTAGCACCGCCAAAAAATATTTGAAGGTTAGGCAGAGTAAGACCAACATCTGGAGGAAGGCTTCCATGTAGCTAGCTTTAAGAAACAGAGAAAAAATATAAGGAAGAAATATTATAGATTTGAGAACGGATGGTACCAGACAGATTATTCATAGGAAGCCGAAAAAATCCCAAGCTTGATAGACGGCCAAGTTCACTTGGTATGCTCCTTGAAAATTGTTTTGGAGAAGACTAAGGACAGACAAAGAAGAAAAGTTTCCTATCCAAGCTGGGATACTTCCTATTAGGTTGTTCACACCAAGACTTAGATTCACCAACTTTGACAATGAGCTTAGGTGCTCTGGAATCTGGCTAACAAGATCGTTGTAAGCAACATCAAGCACTCTAAGTTGTGCATAGTAGCTCAGATTAGTTGGAAGTTTACCACCAAAGGAATTCCAAGTCAAATTGAGATGCTGCAGGCGCCGTTGACGTCCCAATTCTTGTGGAATTTCACCATAGAAACGGTTGTTCCGTAAATTGATTCCCGTGAGGTGAGTAAGATTTCCCATAGAGGGTGGTATGGGGCCAGCCAGTTTCTTAGCTTCTAGGTCCAAAACCATGACTCGTTTACCAGAAGGGTTACATGTAACACCTAACCAGTTGCAAAAATGTATGGATTCGTTCCATGGGCTCATGAGTTGAAGTGGGTCTTGACTTATCCGACTCTTGAAGCCAAGTAAAGCTAGTTGATCAGTCTCATTTGCAATAGTTGGAATTGTTGCAGATTTTAGACATGAGCTCATACACATTAGAAGAATCCCATGAAAGAATGTTAATAAAATCCACTCGTAACTCAAACAAGAAAGCATCATTCTGTTGGAGTAGCAAGTATGAAGGGAAGGATAATATTTGAATCTTGATACTAGAGTTTGCTTTCTGTGGAATACAAGAGTAAATAAAAACTATGTTAGTATAAAAAAAATTCCATTATTATTTGCATATTCTATAAAAAAAAATTCCTCTTAAGTGAGAAGTTTTTAAATGGATTTAGCTTACCTCCAGTACTTTTTTAACAAGACATTCCTATTATTATAAATATACAATGGCAAGTGATAGTGGGTTTTGAGTCCAATTCTTCTATTCCACTTTTCCTGCTTCACTATATACTCCACAAATAAAAATATGTCACATATCCATCTATTTTATCAAATACTAAATTTATGCATTCTATTATTTCAATTACCTAAATAATTATTTATTTATTTTAGGTAATTGAAATAATAGAAGGCATAAATTTAGCATTTAATTAAATAGATGGACATGTGATATGTTTTTATTTGTGGAGTATATAGTGGAGTAAGAAGAGTGAGACAGAAAATTTGGACTCGTTTTGACAAAAGGAGATTTCAGTTAAAAAAATACTGGAGGTAAGCCAAACTCTTTTCAAACCCACACCCTAATCCACGAAGTTAGATTTTACATTGTACCATAATTTCATCTCTTGTCATCACTTCAATTTACTTGCATTCAAAACTTAAAGAGGCCAAAGTTAATAAAATTGATTTCTACTCAAACATCTTGTTTTGGGACTTCTAGTGTTTTGCGAGGAGTATTATGTTATATTTATGGAAAATCATTGCTGATATATATATGAAATAAATTGGCGAGTTGGTCTAAATATCTCTCTGAGTATCTAATATTCGAACTATTAAGTTCGAATGCTATGTGATAGTGGATCCTCCAAAATCAAGTTTGATAATCAAGACCCAAAAGAATGGTAACTCTAGGGGAATCTAGAGGCTGTGAAACATTGAGCAATTAAATCGGAAGATATCTATAGTATCAAATGAAATGCAGTAATATTTTAGAGAGTAGCACTATTAAGTGTGAAACTTTTAGTACTGCCTACAAACATTTCAAGTATAGGAAGATATGTATTATAAAGCGAAGGAGGGATCATACGTACCGTATAGACAGTATTGGCATAGACTAGTTGAAGAAGTTACAAGTCCCAACACTGATGATGGCCATGTTTGCTAAGTATGACTAGGAGAGCTTCCTTGTGAATTGTCGAGGAGAAGCTAAACAACATTAAAATTTATAAAGAAGGAAGAGGATAGTATCAAAGCTGGTATAGTTCCCCGTAAGGTTGTCTCCACCAACTGAGTTGGTACGGAATTTAAAGTCAAATTAGAATTGATAGAAAGTAATTATTTGAAGTAAAATTTCTAGATGCTGTAATTGAGGTAAGTTGTAGTTGTGTAAGTGAAGTAGGCGACGACCCATTTCTTGAGGGATAATTCTCATCAGGAAAAATGTTTTATTTATTTATTTATTTTTGAAAATTATAAAAGAGATTAGTTCACAGATTTATTTACACCGACCAGTCGCAGATTTTAGACATAAGCTCAAACACATTAGAAGAATCCCATGAAAGAATATTAATAAAATCCACTCGTAACTAAGACAAGAAAGCATCATTCTGTTGGAGTAGCAAGTTTGAAGGGAAGGATAATATCTGAATCCTGATACCAGAGTTTGCTTTCTGTGGAATACAAGAGTTAAAAGAAACTATGTTAGTAGGACACAGCTTTCTGTGGAAATGCAAAACTTTAGCCCCCACCTATAGATAGTGAAATAATAGCATGGATATTCTTTTGGCAAAAGTTAAAATTTAGAAGTCAAAACAGTCTTGTATTGTGACTTTGAGTAGTTAATTGGAAATTTTTATGGTAGGAATTGAAAGTAGGATACAGATGCTTCTGTCCAGCTAGTTATGATGCTGCTGTACTGAGTCTCCACTCGATCTCCAGACCACATCTAATTATATAAGTTTGAAAGGTTGTGGTATTGTAAACCACGTGGACTTGAGAAAGTCTCCTAAATCAACATTTCATTGACCAAAAAGCTTTCCTAATTCATTAGGAATTGTGAGATGTGAGGCTCAAGAAATAGGCAGCATCACTTCATGTTTTTATGATTATTCGGCTTGCTTTTTGTATATATAGGAGTGTGGTCAATAAATTTTCTAAGTATAATGGAGAAAAAGAAGAAATTCCCGTAATGTGAACGTTTATAATTTAAGTGCTATGAAGTTTGAAATGGAATTGTTACTTGGTGATGATGCCGAAAATCACCCTCAGTGAGTCGTAGGGTCTTCGCGCGTTCCAGGTAGACCTACACAAGTAGAAAGAACCTCAAAGGGAAGTACCGGTGTGGTACCGGCCAACGACCCTCCGACGGTCAAGTTAGTATTGCTCACAACTCCAGAGTGCTAGAGTCGGGGTAGAGAACATGCGTACCTTTTTGATGAGGGTCGGGGGTATTTATAGTGGTGTAGAACCGGGACCTTGGCGTGCCCGAGGAGATTACCTCTGATCGGAGCCATTCCCTATTGCGTGTTCTTTACGGAATCCTTTCCTCACCGGAGCCATTCCCTATTGCGTGGAGTGCAAGATATCTAACCCGGCGATTGGCGTGCATGACGAGACATATCGGTCCGGTTAGCTCTGTCCCGTCACCCATTCGCCCCGTCGGGGTGTGGATGGCGGCGTCGGGGCAGTTTGGAGAGACGGTCGGGGACGACTAAAGAAGCGGGGCCGTCACCCCTACTGTGCCGTCACCTAGGCGAAGGGTGACGGCACCTTCACTTGGTATTTTCCCCATCAGTTGCCCCCTACTCCTTAATCCCGTCGGTCCAGCCTGACGGATTGGGGAGTACAGCGTGTGGCGGACAAGGCATTAATGGCTAGTCATCTCGAGCAGACCTAATGTCGGAACACGTGTCGTAGAGGGACTGGAATGTAGCTGGACGGGAAGGTCGCTTCGTCTTCCGCGCTCCCAGCCCCCTATATATACATCTCCGTTTTCCCTCATTTCTCTTCTTTTATTCTGATTTTGCTAGTGAGAGAGAAACCGTCACCTCAAGGAGATTATAACTGCGTTCCGGTTCTCGCTTGCTGTCTGATACCGTCAGCTTCCCTTGCACTTCCTCCGTTACTTGGTGAGTTACTCCTCCCATTTTCTCTCTTTTCCTTTTTAATTTCTTCGTTCTAGATACTGGGCTTTTAGGTTTTTGGGAAGGCCGTCACTCAGGCTCTTAGATCGACCCCGTCGCTTGTAGGTAGTAAGATGCCTGAGGAGACGTCGAGCGAACAGTCGTCAGTCCGCGACGGGGCGGGCTACGACGAGGTTTACCAGCCGGGCCACGAGTCAGGAGGTGACTCTTCCTTGTCGTCAGGAGATGAATCGTCGATTCAGTCGTGCGACGAGGAGGGAGGGGGCGGCGACGGAGTAATAAGGAAAGGCAGAGGTGACGACGCAAGGGAGAGTGGGAGTGGTAAGGGCTCGGCAGGAGATGAAGGTTCGGAGAGTACGTCGGGAGGCTCAGGGGATGACCGTCCGTTCATCCTTCCTAAAGAATGGACGGTTAATCACTTTCTTCCTTCAATGACGGACAAGGTTTTCAACTTGCTGCGGGCCCGTTACCAAATTCCGGACGATATCCCGATCCGTCTTCCCTTGGAGAAGGAGAGGTGTTACTCTGGGAAGACCGCGGATGTTGGCATGTATGACGCCATGTTCGCGGCAGGATTGAGGCTGCCTCTGACGGCGCTCCACCGTCAGCTGGCAAACTATCTTGGGATATCCGTCAGCCAGATTGCCCCCAACGCCTAGAGGGTGTTCATCGGCTCCGAGATATTTTGGGGGAGTCTAAGTGGCGGGCACCGTCAGCTAACCCTTGACGAGTTCTTTTGGTGTTACCGTCCACACCAAATTGCCTCGTCTAAAGGGATTTACCATTTTTCTTCGAGGGAGAAAGAGTTGAAGTTAGTGTCAGACATGCCCGACTCCAACAGGAAATGGAAGGGCAGGTACTTTTTTGTAGAGGGGACCAATTGGGTATGCCGTCAGGAAGAGTGGGGGTCAATTCCTCATGGCTTTGACAACACCTGGGCTCACGTCAGGGAATCAGGTCGTCACCGTCAGCCTTGCATGTAAGTTTGCTTATGCCAAGGTTCTAACCCGTTCGTTCTCCTTTTCTTTTTCAGCTTTTTCTCGTCCGGCGATCACAGGGGAGCAGAAAGCCTTCATTCTCAAGGTGACGGGGATTCCATTAGAGGAGAGGAAGTGTCGTGACCTGATTACGCCCGACGCCCTCTACGCCTACTGTGGGGGACCCGAGCCGACGGAAGAGGCACGCCGTTTGAACAATCTGTCCCGTCAACGTAAGTATGACCGAACCATCCTCTCCGTCACTTTCACTTGTATTCTTACATTGTGTCCTCGTCTTGCAGAGATGGAATCAGCCAAGCTGAGGGCTCAAATCCGGGCTGCCGCCGCCCGTAAGAAGGAGGAAGGAAAAGGCAAGGAAGGAGTGTCTGCGTCCGTTTCAAAGGGCGCGCCAAAAAGGAAAAGTGACGGGGCTGAAGACCGCCCGTCAAAGAAGGTGGCGGTCGCCCCTGGGGACCACTCCTCGAAGCCCCCGTCGCCCAAGCACGGGGTCGGCAAGGGATTGATGTCGGCACGGGGTCCCGTCATCCCAGAGGAGGGGCGCTGCGTCCTTACCCACAAGGGGTACGCCTTGGAGCAGTTGGACTCCATACTCGGGAAGGAGGAGGCTGATTCCTGCGCCAATCAGTCCGTGCAGGAGCTAGGAGACTCGGGCCTTTTTGATCTTGCCAAGGTATGCACTTCCTTTGTTATTTGTGCCGTCATCATTTTTTTCTATGCTGACGGGAACTCTGTGTTACAGGCCGTGGTCCGCATGAGGGCCATTCAGGTCAAGGGGTCCAAGAACGAGGAACTTCTGGCCCGTCAGAAGAAGCGCATCGCCAATCTGACCGACGGGCTAGAACAGTACAAGGATGCCTCTCGCACCCTGAATGGGGAGATCAAAGAGCTGAGAGGGAAGCTCGAGGAGGAAACCCGTCAGGCTGAGCGGGAACGAGAAGCTAGGGTGACGGCTGAGAAGGAGCTGACGTCTCTTTTAGGGCAGGTGGAGACGGCAAAAAGTGACGCCGTGGCGGAATTCAAGACGTCCCAGGAGTTCATCGATTCCTGTGCCGTGTACTATGGTGACGGGTTTGAGGACTGCCTTAAACAGGTAAAGTCTCTCTTCCCTCACCTTGACCTGTCAAGGGTTTCGATGGATGACCCTGTGCCGCCGACGCCCGTGGTCGACACCGTCTTTGTGGAAGATGACGACCTTGGTGAGTCCGAGGCCCCTGGCGGAGGTGACGGTGTCGTTCTTGCTCAGCCTGCCTTGGACAAGCCTGCAGCCTTGAAGATCCCGTCATCCGATCCTTCCATTCCTGACGAGTTTCCTACCAACGAGGTCCGAGATCCCGAGGGTGACGAGGACGCGCCAAACGCCCCGGCTCCTTGACTTAATTATTTTTGTAAAACTGATCTTCATTGTGTATTTGATGCCCCGTTGTTTTGAGGGCTTTTTGTAAAGACACTTGTAATACACTGATCTTATTTATTTAATTTGCAATGTGTTGTTTTCATTAACTATGCATGACTTTCTTCTTGTTGTTTGGCGGTGGCCCTATTTGGGACCTGACGCTTTTTGGCACCGTCACGACCTTCCAACGGGGTCGTCAGCTTTGAATCATGCCTTGAAGATATTTTAGGATGCGATTGCTAATTTTTGCATACGACGAGCTCGCGCCTTGTTAGATTAGGGTAGAATTCTTTTCGAGCCGTCACCTTATAAACCGTCAGTTTGAAGGCCTGACTTGTTTTTCGCACTTGGAATATGGGCCTAACCTTTTAGGGTGGGGCCATCGTTTTGAGGCCTTTTATTTTCGCGCTTGACGGGCTTCTAAGCCGTCCGCTTTGGTGTTTGACGCTTATGCGCCTCATAGACTTTAGATTAGCTTTTGAGCCGTCAGCTGGGGCGCTGAACGCTCTTACGCTTTGTAGATTAAGTTAGCTTTTGAGCCGTCGGCTTGGGCGCCTGACGCTCTTATGCCTTGTAGATTTTAGGTTGGCTTTTAAGCCGTCGACTTGGGCGCCTGACGCTCTTATGCCTTGTAGCTTTTAGGTTGGCTTTTGAGCCGTCGGCTTGGGCGCTTGACGCTCTTATGCCTTGTAGCTTTTAGGTTGGCTTTTGAGCCGTCAGCTTGGGTGCCTGACGCTCCTATGCCTTGTAGCTTTTAGGTTGGCTTTTGAGCCGTCGACTTGGGTGCCTGACGCTCCTATGCCTTGTAGCTTTTAGGTTGGCTTTTGAGCCGTCAGCTTGGGTGCATGACGCTCTTGTGCCATGTAGCTTTAGACGTCGCCTTGGTATACCTGTTTTAAGAGCCAGGCACAGTGCAAGAGAGATTGAATAAACCCCTGAAACATGTATCAATTTTAAGGAAAAAAGGTGCCCATTGGGCCCTATATATTCAGGCAAATACAGATAGGAGCTGTCGCTCTTTTCTTATTCGTAGTACTTTCGTAGGTGCTCGGCGTTCCACGGATGGGGTAGTGTCTGTCCTTCCAGCGTTTCCAAATGGTAGGTGCCTCTTCGATGCCACGACGTGACTCGGTAGGGCCCTTCCCAGTTGGGGCCGAGCTTTCCTTGGGTAGGGTCTCTAGTAGCGCCCATGACTCTTCTCAGAACGTGGTCTCCGGCTCGGAAGTCCCTGTGCTTGACCCGGGAGTTGTAGTGCTTGGCCATGCGATCTTGGTATCGCGCGAGTCTTTGTTCAGCCACTGCTCTGTCTTCGTCAATTAGGTCCAGCCGTAGGCGCAATGCCTCATCATTCCTGCCTTCGTCGTAAGCATTCACTCAGTAAGTCGAGAGTCCTACTTCGGCCGGGATGACTGCTTCGCTTCCGTAGGTGAGCCGGAATGGAGTTTCTCCTGTTGGAGTCCTTGCCGTCGTCCTGTACGCCCAAAGTACGCTGGGTAGCTCCTCAGGCCATATCCCCTTTGCCCCCTCGAGCCGAGTCTTGATAATCTTCAGCAAGGATCGGTTCGTAACTTCGACTTGTCCATTGGCTTGCGGGTGGGCGGGGGAGAAGTAGTGGTTTTTTATCCCCAGCTGGGAGCAGAACTCTCGAAAGGGGCCGTTGTCGAATTGTTTGCCATTGTCCGAGACTAGGACCCTAGGGATTCCGAATCTGCATATGATGGACTTCCAGACAAAGCTCCGCACGTTCTTCTCCGTGATGGTGGCCAGAGCCTCAGCTTCTACCCACTTTGTGAAGTAGTCTATGCCTACTACCATGAACTTCAGCTGCCGCATAGCCGTCGGAAATGGACCCATAATGTCTAGTCCCCACTGAGCAAAAGGCCACGGGGCTGTCATGGGAGTTAGCTCTGCGGGCGGCTGTCGGATAACGTTGCTGAACCTTTGGCATTTGTCGCAAGCTTTGACGTAGGCTTGGGCATCTTTCTGCATGGTGGGCCAGTAGTACCCGGCCCGAATCAACTTATGCGCTAGTGATCGAGATCCCGAGTGATTTCCACAAACTCCCTCGTGGATTTCCCTCATGACATAGTCGGCTTCTCCAGGGCTCAGACACCTCAAGTACGGGCAAGAGAAGGCCCTCTTGTACAGGACGCCTTCCATTAGTACGAACCTCGCGGCTCGGACCTTCAGCCTTCTGGCGGCTTCCTTCTCATCTGGCAGAGTGCCATCCTTCAGGTAGGAGACTAGTGGCGTGGTCCAGTCACCTTCGGAGCCTATTTCCTGCACGCTGACAATGTCTATTAGTGGCGTCGTTTGTACAAAAGAAAGCACATTGTCCGGGGCAGCCACGTGCTCTGAAGATGCGGCTTTGGCAAGGCGGTCGGCCTGCTCATTTTCTTCTCTAGGTATTTGGATCACGTCAGCCCTGAGGTCATCCACCCTTCTCTTCGCTTGGTCTAGATACTTTCTCATTCTGTCGCCTCTACACTCATAGTCTCCGCTCACCTGGTTGACGACGACCTGGGAATCGCAGTAGGCTACCACTCTGGTGGCCCCTGCTGCTTTGGCGAGGTCGATCCCCGCTATCAACGCTTCATACTCCGCCTCATTGTTTGTAGTGGGGAAATCTAGACGAATCATGCACTCGATCTGATCTCCTTCGGGGGAACGAAGTACGACACCTATCCCTCCAGCCTGTCTTGTCGACGATCCATCCGAATGTACGGTCCACGAAGGGTCCTCGTCTGCCCCCCGGTCCTCGCCGCTTGTGAATTCGGCGATAAAGTCAGCGACAGCCTGCCCCTTCATGGCGATGCGCGGGCGGTATCTGACGTCGAACTCGGTCAATTCGATTGCCCACAAGGCCAGACGACCGGCCGCTTCGGGATTGTGCATCGCCCGTCGCAGAGGTTTGTCGGTTAAGACGACTATGGTATGAGCTTGGAAGTATGGCTTAAGCTTGCGGGCCGCGGTAATCAAGGCGAAGGCAAGCTTCTCCATTGCCGGGTACCTCTCTTCTGCTCCGCGGAACGCCCGGCTGACGTAATACACAGGCTTTTGGACCTCGTCTTCTTCTCTAATCAAGGCCGCACTGACAGCTGCCGGGGAGACGGCCAGGTAAAGGAAGAGCTCCTCCCCTGGTTGCGAGGGGCTCAGTAGCGGGGGCGAGGAGAGGTAGGCTTTCAGTTCCTCAAACGCCTTTTGGCATTCGCCCGTCCACTCAAATGACTTCTTCAGCGTGCGGAAAAAGGGTAGACACTTATCTGTCGCCCTTGATACAAACTGGTTCAGGGCGGCTACCTTCCCATTCAAGCTTTGTACCTCCTTAGTGTTCTTTGGGGGCGCCATTCCCACTATGGCCCGAATCTTATCAGGGTTGGCCTCGATACCCCTTTGGGACACCATGAAGCCTAGGAACTTTCCCGCTGCCACTCCAAATGCACACTTCGCCGGATTGAGCTTCATGTTATAGGAACGGAGCGTGTCGAATGTCTCTTCTAGGTCCCTCAGGTGGTCTTCCTTCCTTCTGCTTTTTACCAACATGTCATCGACATATACCTGAACGTTCCTCCCTATTTGGTGGGCGAACATTTTGTTCATGAGTCTCTGGTATGTGGCGCCCGCATTTTTCAGTCCGAATGGCATTACCTTGTAACAGAAGAGACCCTGGCTGGTGACGAATGAAGTCTTCTCTTGGTCAACCACGTCCATCCGGATCTGATTATACCCTGAAAAGGCATCCATGAAGCTCAGCAGCTGGTGTTGAGCCGTAGAGTCCACCAGTGTGTCGACCCGCGGGAGGGGATAGCTATCTTTGGGGCACGCCTTGTTCAGGTCGGTGAAGTCCACACACATGCGCCACTTCCCGCTTGCCTTCTTGACCATCACCACATTGGCCAACCAGTCGGGATAGTACACTTCTCGGATGAAATCCGCTTCTAGCAGCTTGCCAACTTCTTCTGCCACCGTTCGGTCTGGTTCCGGGGCGAACACCCGCTTCTTCTGACGGACTGGCCGGGAAGTGGGCGACACGTTCAGCTTGTGCACCATGACTAAAGGGTCAATTCCTGGCATGTCTTCGTGACTCCAAGCGAACACATCCTGGTTTTTCCGGAGGAAAGTCACGAGCGCCTGACGGGCCACCGGGCTCGTGAGGGCTCCAATTCTGGTGGTCCTCTCTGGCCTGGACTCGTCGAGTGCTATCTCCTCGAGCTCTTCTGCGGGTTCTGCCCCCACCCGCTGCTCTATATTGAGTGATGGCAGGTGGCTGTCCGCTTCTACCATCGCTACGTAGCACTCTCGCGCAGCGACCTGGTCTCCCCATAACTCCCCCACACCATGCTCGGTGGGGAACTTGACCATCAGGTGGTAGGTTGACGTCACAGCCTTCCAAGCGTTAAGGGTGGGCCGCCCTATGATAGCATTGTAGGCGGACGAACAGTCGACGACGAGGAAAGTGACGTCTTTAGTGACCTGCCGAGGATACTCTCCAATCGTGACTGGCAAGGTGACGGCGCCGAGGGGTTGAACTCTCATCCCTCCAAACCCAACAAGCAGGGCATTGGTAGGGACCAAGCGCTCCCTGCCGATCCGCATCTGTTGAAATGCCGGGTAGTAGAGGATGTCCGCGGAACTACCATTATCGATCAAGACCCGGTAAGTGTTATAGTCTCCCACCCGGATGTTGACAACAAGGGCATCATCGTGCGGATGATGAAGGCGTTGGGCGTCTTCCTCAGTGAACTCAATAGTGGGGCCGCTGAAGCGCGACTTCTTCTGGGCGGCGCCCGCTGCCTGAACGTTTTGCACTGCCCTGAGATAGGCTTTCCGGGCTTTCTTTGTCGATCCGACGGCTGCCGTACTCCCGACAATCATCCTTATATCTCCTATGGGCGATCTAGGGCACTCATTGTCCCGGCGGGGGACCTGTTCCTGCCGAGGTGCCCCTATCCTTTCCCGGCTGACGAACCTTTGCAACTTTCCCTGTCTGATCAGGGCCTCAATCTGTTGCCTCAAGTCGTAACAATCGGCGGTGTCGTGACCGTGGTCTCGGTAGAAGCGGCAATACTTATCTTTGGGTCGTTTATCAGGGTTCCCCTTCAGTTTTCCCGGAAACGTCAAGGATCCCTCGTCTTTGATCTCCATCAGGACTTGGTCGACCGGGACCGTCAACGGGGTGAAGCTTGTGAACTTACCGGCAGGGGGTTGCGGTCGCCTGTTGTCTCGGCCTTCCGTCCGCGGTTTCTTTCGCCCCTTATCCTGCTTGACGTCCTCCTGCCTTTCCCGCCTCCTGGGAGGTCTTTCCCCCCGAGCCTGTAATGCGTCTTCCGCATTCATATACTTCGTTGCCCTATAAAATACCTCCGACATTGTCTTCGGGTCGTTCTTGTATAAAGAGAACAAGAACTTGCCCTCCTTCAGACCATTGGTGAACGCGGCGACCTGTATCTTATCGTCCGCCTCATCGATCGAAAGTGCCTCTCTGTTGAAGCAGGCTATATAGGACCTGAGTGTCTCGTCCTCCCGCTGTCTGATGTTCATCAAACACGCGGTGGATTTCTTGTATCTATGGCCTCCGATGAAGTGCGTAGCGAACTGAGCACTCAGCTCTCTGAAGGTACCGATAGAGCCGGGTGTCAGCCTGCCGAACCAAGTCCTTGCCGCCCCCTTCAGCGTCGCCAGGAATCCCCGGCACATAATTTCGTCCGGCACGCCATGCAGGTGCATCAGCGTCTTGAAGGACTCCAGGTGGTCTAGTGGATCTTTGGATCCATCGTAGCTTTCTATCTGTGGCATGCGGAACTTTGGCGGCGTTGGGAACATGATGACGTGCGTGGTGAAGGGAGAGTCTGTACGGTGGACGAGGTCGTCGAGGTCACTGGATACTCGTCCCTTAAGGGCGTTCATCATAAAATCCATACGCTCCCTCATCAACCACAGCTCCTCGGTAGTGCTGGGCGGATCATTGTTAGCTGCCGACGGACGGCTTGTCCCCTGCCCTTCAGGTTGGGTCAATGCGTTTCTCCCCTCCGGGCCTCCATGATCCCTCTCCCGAGCGCTGTCTTCCTCATTCTCTCCATGATTGCCTGCCGTCGCATCCCTTCGCAATAGTTGTTCTTCCAAGTCATTGTTGCGCTTCGTGAGGCGCTCCACCGCGGCCACCAGAGTCTGGACTTGTCTCTCGAGGGCCGTGGTGCGTTGTCCGTTGTCTTGATCATTCATGGTGGTAATCCTCGAACGCGTGAGTACCATACAACTCTTTGTCCGGAAAGCACAGAACACAGCCTAAGTACGTGCTCGCCTTCCCACAGACGGCGCCAACTGATGATGCCGAAAATCACCCTCAGTGAGTCGTAGGGTCTTCGCGCGTTCCAGGTAGACCTACACAAGTAGAAAGAACCTCAAAGGGAAGTACCGGTGTGGTACCGGCCAACGACCCTCCGACGGTCAAGTTAGTATTGCTCACAACTCCAGAGTGCTAGAGTCGGGGTAGAGAACATGCGTACCTTTTTGATGAGGGTCGGGGGTATTTATAGTGGTGTAGAACCGGGACCTTGGCGTGTCCGAGGAGATTACCTCTGATCGGAGCCATTCCCTATTGCGTGTTCTTTACGGAATCCTTTCCTCACCGGAGCCATTCCCTATTGCGTGGAGTGCAAGATATCTAACCCGGCGATTGGCGTGCATGACGAGACATATCGGTCCGGTTAGCTCTGTCCCGTCACCCATTCGCCCCGTCGGGGTGTGGATGGCGGCGTCGGGGCAGTCTGGAGAGACGGTCGGGGACGACTAAAGAAGCGGGGCCGTCACCCCTACTGTGCCGTCACCTAGGCGAAGGGTGACGGCACCTTCACTTGGTATTTTCCCCATCACTTGGTATCTTTGAGCCCAATGATGAAGTTTCTTGATTTAATGCTGTAGGCTGGTGGTTTGATTTCGAACTAATCAAACGGAGGTTAAAAGCAAGGTTTTCAAACCCGGACCGTTCATTGAACCGTAAAAGGGAGAGGTTCAAGGTTTTTGAGGTCCGACCGAGGTCGAACCGGGGTTGAACCGTGATGACGTCATAATTAATTTAATAATTATTTAAATATAAATAAATATATTAAATTTGTAAATATAAGCAAAATTTACTAAAAATATCTTAAAAATTGAAACAAAATACATAAAATAGTGCATTATAACGTTAATAAAAAATAGTACAACATAAATAAGTATAAAAAGAAATTTTTATAATAATCCTTGTGAGGGCAAAGGGCCCAACATCAGATCCTGGGCCGTGGGCCTGTCCGAGGAGACCTACACCTTTGAAGAATGCACCTCATGAAGCATTTGCCCGGCCTAACTCGATTCCGAGGTGTAAATCCCGTAGGGGAAAGCTTTGTCCGAGGAGGTCCTCTGCTCGGACTATTAAAAAGGCGTCCCAGATCAATGCACCAGTCTCAATCTTATCTCTTCCAGAGAACCCCTCGCTCTGTGTTAACCGTAAAGACAGATGGCGGAAATCAGACGTAAGCAAAAAGGCTGCTGCCCCCACATTTATGACCCTGCAGCTAACATCATGGCCGCATTAATGAGAAAAGACTCCTGAACAGTGACCTCCTCCTTTACAGCTGCCCCAGGAAGGCTCGAGAAAGGGGCGGATGGGATAAGAATAAAGGAAAAAGGGCCCATGCAAAGGGGGGGGGGGCATATAAATAGAGAAGGAGAGGAAGGGAAAGAAAGAGGAGTTCTACCAATATTTGTACTGATATTCTCCTCGGACAGTGTTGAAAAGAGTATTGTAACCCTTGATTATCTTATTAATACATATCTGTTCATTATCCTATTTGGGCTTTCAACCCATACGTGTCCAATCTAATAATCTTCAACCCACTCTCTTTACAAATGCATTGTTGGGGTATTAAATAGGTTCTGGGCCTCTAGCCATCCTGTTAGCCGGCCCAACTATCGCAAATTTGTGTCCTTACAATCCTTTAAGAGAAATCATTTCAATTAACTAAAAAATGACTTTTAAAATAAATTCATAAATTGCATAAGTATTATCCTTAAATAAAAAGTTAATTTAGTAATATTTAATATGTTGAGAAAGATAACATTGAAGTTTAGAAACTATAAATTATGTAAATTTAATATAAATTTAATAATATTGCATATTAGTTCCCAAGAAGGGCAGTTGGTCTGTTGGTCAAAGCTTCAGTCTTGCTTTTAATGTGTGAGAAGTCAAGTTCTAATCCTGGCAACCGCATTTTCCTCAATTTTTCTGTATTTCATGACCGGTTGAACCGGCCTCCGGTTCAGCCGGTTTTTCCGGTTGAACCCCGGTTCTCCCGGTCAGACCGCCCGGTCCGGTCCGGGTTTAAGAACTATGGTTAAAAGGGACAATTCTTAGTTCAATTTGAGAGAGTAGGAACAACTTTAATTTTGAAAGAGCAAGAGTGTCATTGGGGATTCAACATGACACCCGCAGCTGTGATAGAGTAAATATGATTTTCTTTTTAAGTGTGTGTTTTTTCCATATAATGAGCTTCTATTTATCTGCAACCAAAGGTTACTTGATTTGGAATCTCTATCAAAATTTTCGTAGTTCAACTGATACCTTCTGATATTTTCAATAGAGATGTTTATGATTCAAATCTCCTCTCACCCAACAATCAAATTAAAAAAAAAAAAAAAAAAAAAAAAAAAAAAAAAACTCCATTTAAAATTTAATGGGATTTAATTAAAAACTATGAGTTTGAATTAGTTTTTGCATTTGATTAAAACTAGTCGATGTTCTACGCAATTCACTTGTACTTAGTTTGAATGAATAAAGTTTAATCACATAATTCGATTTCTTCAAATTAATTGAAAAAAATTAAAGCAATACAAAAGTGTAAGGATAAAACATGATGTCTACAAAGTTGTATATTTGTCTCATTGTCTTGAATGCTTTTAAAAAATCATGTAGATTTCAACTTTTCTTCCTCTGTTCTTCCACGTTGTTAAAATTTGGGATTATAACAAAAATTTAAAGTTCAAAACTATGAAAATGTGAAGACGTGGAAGAGAAAGATTAGTAGATGCTTTAAGGTTTCTTTTAGCAATAAATTTAGAGTCATCATTTTTTTCCCATAATTGTTGAGATAGCGAGTCATAAATAACAACTTGAAGAAGTTAGAAGTCCCAAGACTGATGATGGCCATGCTTACAAACTAGGTCCACTAATTGAGTCTGAATTGGTGCGGAATTTAAAGTCAGATTATAATTGATAGAAAGGAATTAGAAGTAATATTTAGGTGATTTTTAAGTGCGTTACACTGTTGAACACAAGCCGAGAAAAAGAGGAAATGTTGTAATAATTGGCCTATTGATATAAATTTTAGTCACTTTTTCTTTTTCTTTTTTTAAATCGGAACTTAACTAATCTGTAGTTCATTGTCTAAACGTTCAGGTGAAACAAACCAATTGACTTTTGGGAGGTAATGGATTGAAGTGGAAAGCTATGAACTTGAATCAATTAATGTAAAAATATAATTTGTTTTTTTTTTTTTAGTATTTGTTATTTATTTATAAAATTATTTACATCCATTATATTTTTTTTTCCTTTAGAACTTGCATAGATGACTACAGAGTCTGTTGTCTTGGATCGATGTGGTGTTTATGCCTTTATGGTAATGTTAATTAGTCAATTAGTTTGCATTTTAGTACAATTATTTTGCTTGAAATTTAAACAATTGAAATTTGTGATGTTATTCTATGGGTGGAGCTCGTGCTTCGTAATGATATGAAGAGTAAAGTCAATAGTGAAATTTTGTTTTTGAAAGGATGCAGTGAAATTTTATTTACAGTGACCTATGGCGTTAAGATGACAAAAGTTGGTATACTGTTGGACCCAAGTCTAGTATGTGGCAGACTCTTGTTATTCACTACAATTTTTGTTCGCAACTATTCTATAGGATAGACTAGTCATTTTTACCTTGACTCACCTTTTTTTCATTATTAACAATGAGCTACATAAAAATTAAAATATGATTGTGACAGAAATTGCAAAAAAGTTTGGATCTTAAGGGGGTGTTTGGTGAAGTCATTTGAAAATTGTTGTTTATTAATTTTTGAAATACGTGTTGATAAAAAAGTGTAAAAATATGTAAAATGTTGTTTAAAAACTAAAAATTACTGATTAAAAACACTTATTAAACATCTCCTGAAAATTTTGGTTTTTAGTTTTCACATTTGAAATTTGGATGGGCCCACCTATGGACATATATAGGTGGTGGGCCCAACCAAATTTTGAAAACCATGTACCATTTTTTAAACAGATACATAAAACTAGGGGTTTATGCCATACTCTTCAGAGGGGGTCACATGTTAATTAAGTCCAGGCCCTAGAGCTTGAAGTTAACCGGAAATTTGGATTCTATATATGATCGAAGTCAAAAAAAGCCGCTTCATAAACGACAATGAAGGAAGACTTTTGACCATGTCTAATCTCTATCAGTAACTCCACTAGTACACTTCAAGCCATGCAACTCCATTATTTCCAGCCAGAAAACTTGTTCCATTTGTTTTTTTGTCCCAAAGCAGTGTGAAGGCTAGTCTGCAATTGGACGTAATTGCTGCCTTTATTAGGCCGCATGGTGCAGTATCTGTCTTTATTAGGCGCCATGCTGCTATGTAGGACTCTTTAGGTAGATGCCCTTTTGAACCTACATAGATCAAAGACAACAACTTTTCTGATGATTTTTTACTTAGGGGGGTGATAAGTTCTTGAAATGGTGGGTATTATATGAATTGAGGATATTCAATGTATTGTGCTGTGTATGTGTGTACAGCACATTGTTTTTAAACATTGGGGCTATGTGTAGTTTAGTTGTGTTTGACCCGAATTATGACTTGACTAGATATAAAAGTGTTATAGTTTTTAATGGAAAATTTTCTGAAGCTTAATCCAGGAAGTGAAGGTTTGGGGGAAATTTTTTTTGCCCCTTTTTAGCCCATTGTGAATCCTTTGTGCATGATAAAAATACCGTTGTTCTCATATTAGGGTTTGGTGTGTGTTGTTTTGAGAGAGAAAAAAATTGTGCTGCTGCCATATCTTGTATTTTTTCTGGTAAATAGTAAAATCACTGCAATTTTATGGACATAGACAAATTGTCAAATCACGTAAATATTGTCTTGTGTAATGGTTTTTTTTTTTTTTTGTACAAATTTTTTCTCTATTTTTGCATCTCACAAAACTGAGAATTTCGTATTATTCCCTACCAAAACTATTGTTTGATACTTGAGATCCAAAGATTGATAAATCCATGAGAATATAGAGGGTGTGAGAGATCAAGGAGTTAAACCAAAATATAGTTACTATGGATTGCTTTATAAACACGGTAATATTTTAGTGATTAGTTAGATATATTAAATACAAAATCATATCAAGAAAGAAAATGGCATAGGAATATATACTACAAATCAAAGGAGGGATCGTACATATATGCAATAATCAAAAGAACATGGGAACATGATTCAAGAAAATGTCATTGACAACTAACGATAGCCTCAGAAATTGTACTCCAACAAGCGTCATTACTTCCATCCAATTCGGTTATGCTACAAAACAGACAATCAAAAGAACTAATAATCGAAACAAGTGTATGACTAACGTAAACACACAGCAATTGTATTCCATAATTTCCATTAGTGTTAATACTAATTAACAGTAACATCCGGACTTGACAATCCCTAATGGAAGCGATTGATACTCTTTTCTTTCTACTTCTACAATTTTTTTTCCCTTAATTTTATATGTTTATGTTTTTTCCCCCAATACAATGAAGTGACCAATATGTATGTCCATTAATAAAACAAAATGACTAAACATACCTAGCTCGTTCTTCTTCGGTTTTCCTTCTTAAATTTAAGAAATGTGTCTCTAATTGCATTAATTTCATTGACGACCACATTTGCAGGCATCCGCTCATCTGGTAATGTTTTAGAACACGACAATCCAATTTCGAACACTGATATCAAGCATTCTTTTATTCTGCTACTGACGTTAACATGAGGATCTTCTTCAATTATTGTTCTTTCTTCTATGTCATCGTTGGCATCTTCTTCATCCTCCACAAAGAACATTGATGGGTCAACTATCTCCATGATATGTTCTTGCAAAGCCATTGTAGCGAATTTGTGAATGCTCAAACCATCTTTGAACATTTCATCAATAGGTCTTTTTCCAATAAACATTTCCAGTAAGAGTATCCCATAACTATAAATGTCTCCTAGTGGTGAAACTTGGCCCCCCATCGCATACTCTATAATTCATCAAATACATATTCAGTAACAATACTAGTATTATGAGCTTAAAATTTAACCACTAATGCAATATGCATTCCTGGCACATATAGCCTTCATACAATTTTGTGAATATTTGGTTTTTTAGGGGAAAAAAAATTGTTTTTTTTTCAAGTGACATTTTCCCCACTCAAAAAGTGGAGTTAGAAGCATATAATTACTTTTTGAAAAAATCCCTACTTTAGTTTAATATCAATGCAAATTTTTATAAAGGAAATGAAGAGTACTTAATCTAGTTAGAAGATTACCTGGAGGAATGTATCCAATGGAGCCTTTGAGCCCAACTGACAAGCTTTGAGACTTGGAGGAACTGTTTGATGTTTCAAAGAGGAAATTCACCAATCCGAAATCACCAACATGGGCTGTCATATCTTCATCAAGGAGTATATTGCTTGGTTTTAGATCACAATGAATAATTGGGGTTTGACATTGGTGATGAAGATATTCTAATGCATAAGCAACATCAATGGCTATGTTTAGTCTTTGAATAAAATTCAATCTCTTGCTTTGATGTTGCACTTCATCTTTAGGATGCAACCATTGGTCTAGACTACCATTGCACATGAATTCAAAAATTAAACTCTTAAAGTCATTCCCTTCATGATCAATGCTGGAGCAAGCAGAGATAATCTTGAGGAGATTACGATGACGTATGCTTCTTAAAGCATTGCATTCATTAAAGAAACTGTTGGAAGCTCCTTGTTGTTGAAGGTTTAATACTTTAACTGCAACAATTGCTCCATTTCTAGGAAGAATTCCTTTGTATACAGAGCCAAAGCTACCTGAACCAATCAAATTGTTTTCAGAAAAACAATTTGTTGATTGTAGGAGTTCTGCATAAGAGATACGTAATGGCCAATCTTCAAAGAAAGATGTAGTTAATGCTTTCTCTGTTGAATTTTTCCCAACAAAGCATGTAGGGTAAAAATACAATAGAACAAGTACAGATATGATTATTATAGTGACAGGAATTATGATTTTGATTAAAAGAAGCCTCCTAGACAAATGTGGATTTTTCTTTGAGCATGAAGGTAAATGTAATTCTTGGACACCACCACATAGCTTATCGTTTCCAATGATTGAAATCTCACTTGCATTTGAAAAAATCCCTTCACTTGGCACTTCACCCTCGAAATCATTACAAGAAATGTTGAGATACTTAAGTGATGTAAACTTGCTAAAAAATTTAGGAATATGCCCAGAGAAATTATTTCGTGAAAGATCTATTTCTTCTAAACTTCTTAACATCTCCAAGGATTGAGGTATTGCTCCTTCGAGTGAATTACCTTCCAAATACAAGTGCTCCAAACTAAGACAAGTCTCAAGAGTGGAAGGAATTTCACCTGATAATCTATTCTCTGAGAGATCTAACTCGCCAAGATGTATTAAGTTGCCCACTTCAAATGGCAATGCACCTATCAAAAAATTATGGGACATGACCAAAGAAATAGAAAGGGAAGAAAGACCCAAAACCTGTTTTGGTATAGTGCCAGTGAGATTGTTACGAGAAAGGTTCAGTGTATGCAAGTTTTGGCAATTTCCGAGGCTTGGGGGTATTGTTCCCTCAAATTTGTTCTCATCCAAAAAGAGGCTTGTCAATATAGTTAAGTTACCCAAGGAGGAAGGGATTGACCCAGAAAATTTGTTATTATGCAAAAATAATTCAACTAACTTTTGAAGCTTCCCAAAAACATCTGGGAGAGTACCTCCAAAATAGTTACCATCTAATCGTAGAAGTTTTAAGTTAATGAGGTTCCCGATCCCAATAGGGATGTAGCCACGGATCATATTCCCACCTAAAGTAAGAAATTGTAACTTGGTGGAAAGGTTGGCTATGGAGTTGGGCAATACTCCTCCAAAACTATTACCATAAAGACGCAAGACCTCCAAACTTGTACAATTAGCTAAGAAACTAAGAAAATTCAGGTCGCCATCTTCCTCCTTTCCAAGTCTATTCTCTTCAAAAGCAAGCACAACCAAGCCTTGCAAACTTGCTAAATTTTGTGGCACTGTCCCAGTCAAACCATTTGAACTGAAGTCAAGAAACTGAAGTTGAGAAGCATTTGATAACGACACTGGAACTGGTCCTGTGAAACTATTTTGACCACCAAGAAACATTTGAAGGTTAGAAAGAGTAAGCCCAACATCTGGTGGAAGGCTTCCATGCAGTCGGTTTTGAGTAACAGAGAAAGAGTATATGGAAGAAATATTAAAAATCGCAAGAGGGATGGTACCAGACAGATTATTCACAGAAAGTTTAAAAAATCTCAAGCTTGATAGACGACCAAGTTCACTAGGTATGCTTCCTTGAAAATTGTTCTCAAGAAGACTAAGGACATTTAAAGAAGAAATGTTACCTATCCAAGCTGGGATAGTTCCTGTAAGGTTGTTCTGACCAAGACTTAGATTCACCAACTTTGTCAATGAGCTGAGATGGTCTGGAATCTGCCCAATAAGATCGTTGACAGCCACATCAAGCACTCTAAGTTGTGTGCAATAACTTAGATTAGTTGGAATACTCCCATTAAAGGAATTCCAACTCAAATTGAGATGCTGCAGGTGTTGTAGTCGTCCCACTTCTTGAGGAATTTTACCATAGAAGTTGTTGTTTTGTAGGTTTATTCCTTTGAGGTAAGAAAGATTTCCTATAGAAAATGGTATGGAGCCAACCAAACTCTTATCTTCCAGGTCCAAAACAATTACTCTTTTACTGGAAAAGCTACATGTAACACCTATCCAGTTGCAAAAGTGTGTGGAGTCATTCCATGAGCTCATGATTTGAAGTGGGTCTTGGGTGATACGACTCTTGAAGTCAAGTAAAGCCAGTTGATCTGTCTCATTTGCAAAAGCTTGAACTGTAGCAGATTTCAAACATGAGCTCATAAACATTAGAAGAATCCCATGAAAGAATATTAAGAAAAGCCACTCGTAACTGAGACAAGAGTGCATCATTATGTTGGGGTTGCAAGCTTGAAGTGAAGGATAGAATCTGATAATCATTTATGTTGAATACAAATAATTCAACTAGAGATAACATAATTATATGTCAGTAGGACACAGCTTTCTTTTTGCCCCACCTATAGATAATGACATAAGAGTGAACATTATGTGACCCTGAGGAGAAGACTTTTGGGCCTTCGGCTTATAAGAAACAGCCAGAGAAAGATAGAAGTAAAAAAAGTATAGGTAGATTTCAGTGGGAGTGGAATTCAGACGCTGTTGTCCAGCAAGATATAAGTCTGATAAAAGATCATTTCTTAATTTTTCTCCTTTGATTGAAGTAGTTAAACTGTACCAAGTCTTTAGCCGACATCTAATATGATAAGTTTGAAACATGTGAAAAGAGTCCTAATAAATCACTCAACATGTCACTGACCAAAAAGCTATCCTTTTTTGACTGAGACCAAAAAGCTATCCTAGTTCAATAGGAATTGTGAGGACAGCGTTTCACCAATGTACAGCTAGTATTTAATTGTTGCTGTTTTTGCTACGATTGGATGAAGGTTCTGTTTTTGCAATTATTGGGGCAAGTCTTATTGGTATGTTTTTAGAAATTGTGTTTGGTACATCACTTAAACACATATTTTTAATTTTTAAACAACAATATTCGTATTTTTATATACTTTTTTATTCACACTTATTTTCACACATATTTTTCAACACATAAACCAAACATCCCTAGATCACTCAACTACTAAGTTTATTCCCAACCAATTAAAGAGATAGCTCTAATTTATATAGACATATAAATCTTCTTTGAAGATTTTTTAGCTTTTAACTGAAACTAAAAAACTAGAAATTTGTACAACCTTTTACTTCAGGTGCATGAAAATTTTCATTGAACATAACAGAGAGCAGTAAATTTGTTGATTTTTATGATTATCACACTTATATTAAAATTTTTGGGATAAAATACTGATGCAATATTTTTTTTTTATTCCATTTTGTAGTAGTTTGTTTAGTTTATATTTGAACTAGTACAAATACAATGTGGAAAAAAAAAAATCCTAATATAGGGGATTTAAAATTTTTCACGAAGAATAGGAGTCTATTTTGCCAGTCCAATCCTTGTTTATCACACATTTAAATTGGAGCCCATTACTTCTCTTCTTCATTATTGGATTCATTTGTAAGAAAACCCAGCCCAACATAAGAATAGCTCATCTGTACATAATTTTAAAAATAAAAAAATAAAAGCTATCTTTAGCCCAGTCTAATTGAGTGGACCATACTTCCTAGGCCGACCGAACAAATGCTATTAAAGCCGACTAAAATGGGCCAGACAGACCAGCCCACCGGTGCAATTGAGTCTACTGCAAAATGGTCAGTTCCACCGACAGCACTAAACCTTGTACACATCTAGTTTCTTCTACGGCCCATGGCCCCATGCTAAAATATAGATAACATCCCTCTGACTTCCTGGTCAATAATTTTAACTCGTCACAAGAAGTCCACACATCCTTCAAAAACATTTTTTATTTGAAACTTCTTCTTTTTTCCGATACTTACAATGGGAATTTAGGATTCGAAACTGGAATATTTCTATTAGAAATACTAGAAGATCTAGATTTTGTTTCTTAAAAAAAAAAATTACAAGGCTCTTAGTAACATTTTTTTGAAACTTAATATAAAACCAATTATTACATGCATTTATGGGTCAAGGAGCTGCAAAATTGAGTAATTCCATATAGTCGATCAACTAAATTAGTAGTCTAGACCTAAAGAACTTTAAAAAAAAAAAAAATTTATTTATTTATTTTGAGAATCCTAGAGGAACTAGACCAAAAGGATTGATAAGTCTATGGAGTACAAAGGGTATGAGCCTGTGAGGGATTGAGAAGTTAAATCAAAAGATAGTTATTATGGATTGCTCTATCAAAACGGTAATATTTGAGTGATTAATTAGCTATACTAGTCGCTAACCCGTGCGATGCACAGAAAAGTTATATTGTACGAAAATTAAAACAATTCTTTGTTTCTTCCTCTTGTACATTAAGATTCCAGTCTCAAAAATTCGTATCTTTGATATGAAACAATAAATTACTAAATGAAAAATATTAATCAAACTTAAATTAAAATTAACAAAAAACAACCCATAAACTTAATTTAAATCCAAACACAAACAAATGAAAAAAAAAAATCTCATATTAATACAAATAGAGCATGAACTGAGAATTTTTAAAAAAAAAGGTCTCAAATTAATACAAACAGAGTATAAACTGGGAATCAAATTGTGCATAGACAATCTTACTGCTTATTCTAATATTGTAAAATTGTAAACAACTTTTTTAGACATGTTTACAACCGTAGCATCTCAAGTAATGATTTATTGGTTATACATGTTTATGCCTTTATGGATATAGCACACACCAAAACTGGTCTTGATATAAGGTTTTAAGGTCCATAAAGTTCCACACAAAACCAAATTAAACAACATCAACATGAACATGAACTAAATTTTCAACCAACCCAAATAAATTAAGAGAGCAATAAAAAGTTGCAACAAGTTGGAATAGAAAACATAATGAGTTAGGTAAGATTAAAAAAAAATGCTTTATTTTGTAAATTAACTTTAACTTTTTTTTAATAAAATAACTTTAACTTAACAAAGTCGTGCCTTATACTGATTTTTATAAACTAATAATTTAGTCATCTTAGAAAGAAAAAAAAAACGATGAACAATAAGTTTAAACTACTAAGCAAATACGATGAGATAAAAAATAAAACAATTAAGCAAAACTCTAAACCAAAGACAAAAACATTAATTTACAATAAGCAACACCATCGTGTATATTTGATATTTATAACGTTCTCTCATGACTTAATAGCATGGCAATTGGAAATCTACATTAAAAAAAAAAAAAGAAAAAGAAAAAAAGAAATCAACTACACAATAATATAATAATATAAACTTATAATATTATAAACCTATAAACGTAAAGAAATTGACATTGGCAGACAACTACAAATGAAAATCAGTCAAAAGTAGTAAACTACTAAACTTGAAAAGTCTAGTTTAGGATGTTAATCCTGATTTTGAAGATCAAAGCTAGATCCAAAAGTTTGAAGGAGATGGTTAGATTTGAGATTTGGGGGGAAGTAGTTGATAGCATTTGAGAGATATGAGAAGAGAGATTATTTGAGTTTTGGGTTTTAGGGGAAGCAGATGGTAGTGTGAGAGATACGAGAAAGAGAGATTTTTTATTATTTTTTTATATTGTGTTTTTGGTTTTTTTTTTTTTTTTTCTTAGAAGTGTCGGGTTTTTTTGGGTTTGAGTTTGAGTTTGAGTTTAAGTTGGACTTATTAGAGAGATAGAATTTCACTCCTTGTTAAATTTGGACTAAACAAAAATAATTATATTTAAATAAATTTAAATAATGTGCTAACGTGCAAAATTGTGAGAGTTTTAAAGATTTCGGTTATATATATATATATATATATATATGTATTTATATATATAAAAGATGACTCTTGATATCCAATTTGAGAATGTTTGATTCTTCCTAAAGTTTCCAATAATACAAAAAAACTATGAAATGGATACTTTAGTATAACCCAGTTTAAAACACTATTATTATTTTCGTGTGTGTTCTAATAAGTATTACTGTTTACTCAAAAAAAATAGGGATGTTTATCTCACATTGGTTGTGTGTGTCTAGTGTCCGTTATTTATAACCCCAGTCTATAATTACAAAGGTTAGGTCATTTTATAGTTATACTCTGGTTATGTAATGTATTATAAAACCCGGTTTAAAACACTATTATTATTATTTTCATATGTATTCTAATAAGTATTACTGTTTACTCAAAAAAAAAGTATAACCCTTGAAAAAAATGCTCTCTACTTACTTTTAAAATGGAAAACATCCCGGTAAAAATATTTTAATTCTCAAGAATTTAAAGGTATAAAACGATAAATGGCGGGTGGGATGGTAATCATGGAATTGGATGCATAAAAAAAATTAAATCTTTATTGTGAAATAGACTATTTCTATTTTCTTTTCAATTTTTTTTAATCATGAAATAGTTTGAATTGAAAATTGAAATGATAATAAATTATAAATAAATCTTCGTCAAGAAGTAAACTCTCTTCATTTGCTTTGAAGTTAAAAATGAAGAGTATTCTCTTTCTCACATGTTTTACAAAAATGGTCCCCTGATGAGATCTTGTATTAAATGAAAGAAGTCAATTGACATGTGTTTCTAGAAAATTATATAATTTTTGCCTTCCTTGTAGACCATAAAAACGCGGTTAGTAGTTCATCAAAAAATAAAATAAAAAAACGCGGTTAGTAAGCCTGAGAACCTTTATACTCAAAGAACTTATATGTATTAAGAAAAGAAAAAATAAAATGAATCAAGCTGTAAATTGACATACTAGCTTGTCCAACTTTTTTGAGGTTCACAGTGGCTCACCTATGATAAAGTACTATACCCTTGTGGGGCAGTGATACAGATGATGAAATTCATGATCAATGGGCATCAATTAAACAATTTGGACCCATCAATTAAGGTTGCTACAGAAGGTAGTTCCATGGATACAGAGTTTTGGTTTTTGGAATAGGAAAGTGAAAATTAGCAACCACAAGTAGACAAGAAAAAAGTCATACCGGATATTGCAAAGATTTGGCTTATGGAGTTGCAGAGTTTTTAGATTCAGATTGAAATTGTAAAGGCTTAGAATTATGATTTGTGGAAGAAAGTTTTGAGATTATTCTATACTAGTTGCTAACCTGAATTTTGCATTAATGTGATGAAACATATGCACAATAATTAAATAATATTTGTGCCACATAATTTAACAATATGGAGATGTAACTTAATATAAACGTTGAATAAAATAAGATGAGAGGAAAAAAGAGTAAAAATAAACTATATAGCAATAAACATCAAATTATCCAAGTCATTTTATGTAATATAATAACATTATATTATTATATACTATATGCATAATCCAGTAGGATAACATTTAATCAAAGAAAATATAAAAGATAACAACTTAAAACAAAAAAATAAATTGCATCAACCCAAAGTAGAATTCTAATTAACATAAAAATTCATCAACCTAAAGAATTGATGCAATGAAAATAAAAATAAAAAAAAATCAAACAAAAAATGAAAAAATTGAGGGAGAGAGAGAAGTAACCTTTTTTGTGTGAGAAAACTATGCATAGAATGAAAAGAAAAATGTCAAATTTATAGTAAGATGTTGAGAATAAGAAGGGTCAAAAAAGAGGAAGACAAAAAGGTAGAGAAAGAATGATATTAAGGTAGAAAGTAGTGAGGAGATGAAGAGGTAAAAGCTTAGAGGGAGAGTTTTGAAAAATTAATAATAAAAATAATAGTTAAAAGATATTTTAATTTTTTAATAATGTAGTTTTTAAGTCACCTTAAATGAGAAAATGTTTTAAAATATATATAACAAAAATTGGAAACAAAAAATGATGACGTGGCTGCTGATGTGGCTCAATATGAGTGTAAGAGATTGCGCCCCCGGCCCCCTTTTATAGGTGTGTTGGGCCAAACCCACGTGAATGGGTGGAGTCGTGTTATTGCCTCTCAAAATAGAGGTTCGACTAGTTATATTTTTTCCTTTAGGTTAAGGGTTTTACAATAGAGTTGTCACTTATTTAATTATTGGAATAAATAAGAAAACCGAAATTGAAAAGTTCCTCATTTTATTAATTTGCAATTGAATTTACATTCATCATAGGCAAATTACATGGCTTTGGTCCTAGATACAATCGAAAATAAAGTACATAGCTTTGTTTCCTAGTTACAATCTAGAAATTGAAAATTACAAGGACAGGTATTTAATCTACTAACCGTTGATCTAAGTTCGGACGCTATGTTACAAGGTGGGAAGGTGTTAGGCACCCACCTTACCCAATAAAACCGGTCTTCTAGTTTATGGTGGCCAAGATTCATATCACATCATCCAATACATTATCAATCAATTTGCATGTTGAATTTAATGTGTGTGCATGTGATAAACCCTAATTCAATTTATTAAGCATGTCGTTTTGATTGAAAAATAAATTCTAGTGAATGTGTATGGTTGGTGATATTCTACATTCTTCAAAGATTTGAAAAAATTATTAAACAAACATCTTTTTCATGTTTTGATTTGGATTTAAGATTAAAACTAGTGTTATGCATGAACATGCGATGAACAACCAAGAACATGTGAAGAACACATAAGAACATTTAAGAACATTCAAACATATGCAAGAGAACTTAAATAATTACTACCATACTTTAATCCTAAATTCTCATCAGGCAACACAAAAACAAGTTAGGAAAATGAATTATACCTTTATGCAATATCCATACGGTGGAGGAGGAGACTCTTGATAGAAGTCCTTGGGGTGGAGGAAAAAAAGAGCTAGGAGAGGAAGAATGAGTTTCAGTCAATACCTTGAGTCTCAGGAAGACCAAGATATGACAAAACTACTCAACTTTACTAGAACTCAAGAGAGGAGAAGAGAGAGGGTTTTTTTTTTCTTGGAATAAAAGAGAGAGGGGGTTTATAAAGTAGTGGTTGAGGAAATATAAATGGAAGGCCATTTAATGAGGGTTGAAAAAGAATCATGAACCTGGAACTCATTTTAGCCTTTGGGGAAATCTTGTGCATTAAATGGAAAGATTGATGGGAGTGAGGAGCAAGCCAAAACTCGGTTTTACCGTAACTGCTGTAACAGCCTTTAGAGCCAACTTCGAAAAATCATATCTGACCCAATTCTAATCGGAATTGTCTTGTTCTTGTACTCAAATTGAAGCTCTGGATGTCTAGTTTCTAGGAAAATTAACCTCATTCACAGATTCAAAATATTCTGAGAGATATCAATGAAATGGTGAGCAGAGGTCATTTGTTAGAAAATGGTTTCAACACAATTAACATTAATAGGTTCCAAATTAGTTTTCAATTAACATTAATAGATTCCAATTACTCCCATTTCAGACCTAATTAGTTCCAAATTTACCCTAATTAAAAGATAATTGCACAAATTACTCATTGAATGATTAATGTTTAACTATCTAGTTAATTAGGCGTGTGCAACCCTACCATAAAATGTAGTCCTAACTAATCAAATTATGACACATCATTGATCTCAAATTGATTATACTTATAACCAATTGAAATCAATTGTTCATAATCACATATAGTTGGACTCAATTTGTGATAGTGCATCTCATTCATTAAAACTTGATTTGATGATAACTTTCAATCTAGTGGTCCGATTAGGGCTTATGACCAGTCGATTTGATTGTTACAACATCAAGATCATTTTGGTGGAATGAGATTAAGGATCTAATGACCAGAATCAAGATGCATATTTCCAAGGTAAAATTACCCTTTTACCCTCCAAGTGAGGTTAAATGCGGGTTGCAAAATGGGGTGCCAACAGTGAGCGTAACAACATTAAATGCTACGCTTCAGCTTTTAGTAATAATATAGATATAGATTAGTTTTCTCAACAAAAAAAGCTATTTAGAGGGAGAAATTAAATTTAACAAAAATAAAATAAAGAAAAGAAAATGACAAAGGAATAGGTCCTAGAGAAAATGTTAATACTTGCCCACAAACATTTTTATGTTAAGGAGAGTAAGCCCAAACCCAATTAGCCAACTTTTGGTGCAAGTTTCTAAGCAATGACATAAAGCTACAAATAGGGTATGGAATACATAAAGAAATTAAAGGAGGGATTGTATGTTCCATTAAAAAAGAAAATAAAAGGAATATGGGTTAAGAAAATGTCATTGACAAATAACAGTGAACCATTGATCTAAATTACCTTTTATCTAGAAAACAAAGACATAAACGGTTGATATAGAACCTGCATATGTGTAAACTCAAAACTGTAAAGATTGCTCATTTGAATGTCACTGGGCTCATTACTTAGAGATTACATCCCATCCGGTCGATCTAAAAACAGAAAACGAAATGAATTAAGTAAATAACACAACATGTGTGTGACTGATAGAATTAAGAAAGAATGAAACAACTTACTTTCATGCAACAAACTACAATTATATTCCTTTTATTCCATTAGCATTAAATAATAGTAACATACGGACTTGACAATCCTAATAGAAGAGAATGATATTATTTCCTTTTCTTCTCTTTTCACATTACATTTTTATCTCAATTTTGAATTTATGTTTTTATTTTCATTTTTTTTACAAAAAAGTGACCAATCTTTATGTCCATTAATTAAACAA
The DNA here is from genome assembly GCA_033629205.1 of Lithocarpus polystachyus. NCBI lineage: Eukaryota > Viridiplantae > Streptophyta > Magnoliopsida > Fagales > Fagaceae > Lithocarpus > Lithocarpus polystachyus. Next base: position 41,836,870 of record CM066168.1, read on the forward strand.
AATCAGTTAGCATACCTCATTCCTCTCATGTTTCCCTTCTTAAATTGAAGAAATGTGTTTCTAAGTGCATTCATTTCATTGACAACAACATTTGCAAGCATCCGCTCATTCGGTGATGTTGTAGAACATGACAATCCAATTTGGAACACAGATATTAGGCAATCTTTTATTCTCCTACTAACATTGACATGGTGATCTTCATTGATTATGGCACACACTTCTATGTCATCCTCATTTTGCCTATTATCGACATCTTCTTCATCCTCCTCAAAGAACATTAATGGGTCAACTATATCCATGACATTTTCGGGCAAAGCCACTAATGTGCACCTGTGAATGCACAAACCATCTTTGAAAATTTCATCGATAGGTTTTTTGCTGGTGAACATCTCTAGCAATAGTATCCCATAGCTGAAAATGTCTCCCAATGTTGAAACTTGGCCTCCCAGCCCATACTCTGCAATTCATTAATAAATTTTACAGTAAGAAACGATACTCTTATGAGCTTAGAATTTAACCACTAATGCATTATGCAATGTTTTCACATATATCCCTTCAGTGTGTGTGTCTTTGTTGTTTTGTTAGACACTTTTTTTTTTCCAAGTGGCCAATGGTGTTAAACATGTTTCCTTGCACAAAAAGTGATGTCAAACTTGAGCATATAGTTAGTTTTGAAAGAATCCGTACTTTCAATTAATTTCAATAGAAATTGTTAAACAAGCAATGAGATGTGCTTCATCTAATTGAAACATTACCTAGAGGAATGTACCAAATGGAACCCTTTAGCTCAATTGACAAGGTTTGAGTTTTACAGGGATTATCAGATGCTTCAAAGAGGAACTTCGCCAATCCAAAATCACCAACATGGGCTACCTTCATCGAGGAGTATATTACTTGGTTTTAGATTGCAATGAACAATTGGTATTTGGCAATGGTGATGAAGATATTCTAACGCAAAAGCAACATCAACGGCTATGTTTAGTCTCTAAATAAAGTTCAATCTCTTGCTATGATGTTGCACATCTTTTTTAGGATGCAACCATTGGTCTAGACTTCCATTGCATATGAACTCAAAAATTAGACTCTTAAAGTCATTACCTCTATGATCAATGCTAGAGCAAGCAGAGATAATCTTGAGAAGATTGCGATGACATATATTTCTTAAAGCATTACATTCATTAATGAAACTTGTGGAAGCTGTAAGTTTGTTTAGACCCCTTAAACCCAAACAGATTAACCTAGATAATTAGCCAAGTGATTAACTTACGTAAATTAAACAAATCTAGGTTAACACAAATATCTCATATCATGCAAAAGTGCGGAATAGAAAGGAGGGGCAAAATAGTCTTACCGGCCTTGGGAGAGTGATTCTTTGCAAAAAGAATGGAGGAAAACGACAAAAATAGCAGAAAGTTGGCTTGACCGGTTGGTGAGAGACAAAAAAGAGTTGAAAAGTTTTTGAAATAATGAAGAACACGTGAAGAAAAGTTCTTTTTAAAAACTCTTAGCCCGATTTTCGATCGATCGAAAAACAGATTCGATCGGTCGAAAATCCTTCGATTGATCCAAACCAATCGAGTACCGATCGAAACACACCGAAACTTTCCAAGGATTTTAAAAACATTTTTGATCAGTCGAAAAACATGTTCGATCGATCGAAATTCTAGAAAAACAAATTTTTGAAAAACAAACCAATTTCAGTGCTGAAACTCCTCAAAGCATCAAATTTTATGAATAAAATGCATGAGTATGAGATGAAATGTTTTTCAAAAAACACATGTAATTATCCCAGATCTCCCAAAACAAGATTTTCTTATAGATTCCCTAAAAAAAAAACTCAAACAGCAAACATGTTCTGCATCAATTTCAAGAAATTTTCAAACTTGGTTGGTCAGACCAAAAATCACACGATAACATGTACACAATTTAGCAGAGAATAACTTGTGTAGTGTGTGCAACTAGCAGAAGCTTGAGAAACATGTGAGGTGATGTGCACATAGTGATTTATCACAATTTCTACAAAATTTATCACATGAATTTGAAAGAGACTATAACTTAAAGAGTTACATCATATAATTCTCACATCTCCTAGAATAAAAGCTTGCAATCATGTAAGTTTCTTGATTTGCCTTATAATTAATATCAATTTTAATTGATCAGAAACTTATTAACAAAGTCGGGATAATGTACACACCAATTTTATTTGAATTGTGAATTTATTATAGCCCAATAATGTACACACCAATTTTATCATTTTAACAGAGGCTACACCTTATGTTCTTTTTGCTCATGTGCTACACTTTCTCGAGCACAAAATCTTATGATATGCACTAAGGTGTTCATGATTGGCTAATAAACAATGGTGAGATGGTTATTTATGCCTTTCTCAAAAAGTTCAAGTCCGACAATCAAAGACATATGATTTCAAGATCAAGATCAAGTGATCAACAACTATAACATCTTCCCACACAACATGCACTACAAAAATTTCAGCTAGTAAAGTGCAGTAAAATAAGTGCATCCAAACTAAACAAAGTACAGAAACATGTTATGCAAAATAGATTGACCAACCTTGTCTTCAAATTCAAGAAAAATATAGCAAAAAGACATTTTGCAAAATTTTTTTTTTTTTTTTTTTATAAAGGAAATAAACAACCTAGAATGAAATGCATGAATGTTATGCAATGCAAATCCTAAAAAAAATGGTCACAAAAGATAGAACAATGAAGCACAAGGACCAAGTCAGACAGACTTAATTAGGTCTAGCCTTTTGCATCCAAAACCTTTTAGATGCAACTCTTGCATTGGAGTTCTAATTCACATTAGAATTTTGAGCAACTCCAAGATTGGAATAAAGGTTTAATGCCTTTACCAATTCACCAATAAGTACCATAGAATCTTGTGCTTGAGGCACAGGTACTTTAGATTTATTTGCTTGCTTTGCAGCTAGCAACTTAAAACAATTTGGACAAATGTGTCCAGACTTTCTACAAAAATGACAAACCCATGCAAGCTTATCAAGCAATTTGCCCTTAGAAAAATTAGAAGCTTTAGAATGAGACTCTTGAAGATCAACCCTAATCTTCCTAGGTGGAGTAACATCTACAGATTTAGCAGGTTCACTCACCAAAGGTTTGACAATCTCACTCTTAGGAGGTTCAGAAGAGGGAACAAAATTTGTAGAATGAGATTCAAGCACAGAGATGCTTTCCACAAAGCCTAAGCCAGTTTTGTCAGAAGGAGACTTTTGAACACTCAACATGTGATCAAGTTTGGAGCTTGCAGACCTATTAGATTGTTCTCTAGCAACAAATAATTCAAGTTCCAAGTTTTTAACTTTATCAAGTAAAAACATATTCTCAGTTTTCACATTATTCAAAAGCTCATTAGCATCAAACAATTTCACAAGCAAATTCTTCTTATCAAGTTCAAGAGATGCAATTTTCTTTAAGCCTAAATCCACATTCATAGCATCCTTTGTAGCAACTTTGTAAAGTTTATTAAATGCATCATGTAGATCTGCATCTTCAGAGAGTTCCCCATCAGAAGGTTTCTCTTCAACAGACACGCATTCATTAACTACAGTAGTAGCAGTGAAAGCAATGAAGTTTCCATCCTCATCACTAGCGGATTCATTGTCAGAAACTTCATCATCACTAAGGCTTACAGCCATAGCCTTACCCTTAGACTTCAAATATGTAGGACATTCAGATTTCATGTGACCATACCCTTGACATCCATAACATTGTTGTCCTATAAAATTATTAGAAGGTTGACCAACTTTCTCTTTAGGTTTTTCAGTGTTATCAACCTTAATGGGATCATTCCTCCTAAAATTTCTAGGTTCAGCAGTGTTCTTGCCTCTTGCCCTTCTGTTATTGTTCCTAAGAAAGTTTCTAAAGTTCTTGGCAAGATAGGCAATCTCTATAGCAGAGAGTTCATCATCAAATCCACCATCCTCAACATCATCAACAGACTTAAGAGCCATTGATTTGGATTTGGTAGTCTTGGGTAGGTCCAACTCATAGGACTGAAGAGATCCTACAAGTTCATCAACAGGGATGGAGTCCACATCCTTGCTTTCAGTGATGGCAGTCACTTTGGGTCTAAAATCCTCGGTCAAAGATCTAAGAATCTTCCTAACAATTTTAGGTTGATCATAGATTTCACCCAAATTATATGTAGAATTAACAATATCATTCAGTTTAGCATAGAACTCATCAAAAGATTCATCATCATTCATTCTAATGCTTTCAAATCTAGTAGTCAATTGCTGCAACTTATTAATCTTAACTGCCTTTGTGCCTTCATGCACAGTCTGGAGGATATTCCAAGCAGTATGAGCAACCTCAACATTTGAGATTCTCTTAAATTCCTTCATGAAGACAGCATTGAAAATAGCATTCATAGCTTTGCTATTGAAAGCAGCTGCCTCCTTTTGAGAAGTTTGCCACTCACTCACACGAGTAGTGGGCTTCTCCCATCCATATTCAACAAAGTTCCAGACTCTCTCATCAATAGATTTCAGGAATGCTTTCATTCTTACTTTCCAATAAGCATAATTGTTCCCATCAAAATGAGGTGGAACAACAAGAGAGTGTCTGTGTTCCACGACAACAGAGGTCAAGGATCAGCTTTAAGATCAAAAGATCAAAACACAAAAGCTACCTACTCTGATACCACTTGTAAGTTTGTTCACCCTTAAACCCAAACAGATTAACCAAGATAATTAGCCAAGTGATTAACTTAGGTAAATTAAATAAATCTAGGTTAACACAAATATATCATATCATTCAAAAGTGCGGAATAATAAAGAACACATTATATGATGACCCAGGAAAACCAAACCGGTAAAAAACCTGGGGAGGATTTAACCTAACTATCCTCAAGGTAAAACGAATTCGCTATGAAAGAATCGAAGTTTACTCAATAGAGACTTAGACCACTAACATCCTATTGCTACCTGCCTGTAGGAAACTTACTACCACGACCACGTGACAGCTCCGAGACCACAGACTCCTTCTTTCCTTGAATTCTCAGCAAAGCACAAGCACACCTACTTGTATATCTTGAAGGTCTTTGATTCTGCAACTGTATGATTTACCAATCTCTTGATATGAATCTAGATTTTGGAAACCCTAAGTGTATGTGAAGGTAAACACCTCTAGATCTAATAATTAGATTCACAAACACAGCAAAACAGAACTCTAAAAACGTGGCTAGGGTTTTCCCTTATATACTTAGGGCAAAACATAAAACCCTATACATTAAATGGGCTAGTACTGAGTTGGAAAATTCTGCAGAAAAAAACATTCTGCACGACTTTCGATCGGTCGAGTCTAATTCTCGATCGATCGAGCCAGGCAAAAGTGCACAGTAAATTCTGCAGTAACTCGATTTCAACTTTACATAAAAAGTCATACTTTCAGTAAGTCTACAACAAGACTAAAGATTGTTTTGATCATGGTTTGCCAACATTACAAATTGAAGTTCCAATACATTAGTTCCTAATTCCTTAGAACCTAACAGAAGCTTCTTGTTGTTGAAGGTTCAATACTTTTATTCCAACAATTGCTCCATTTTCAGAAAGAACTCCTTTGTATACAGAGCCAAAGCTACTTGAATCCAATCAAATTGTTCTCAGAAAAACCGCTTGTTGCTTTTTGGAATATTGCATAAGAGATACGTAATTGCCAATCTTCAAAGGAAGATGTAGTCAATGCTCTCTCTCTTGAACTTTTCACAATAAAACATGTAGGGAAAAAAATGCAACATAACAAGCACAATTAAGATCAAGCTAGTGATAGGAATTATTATTTTGAGTGCAAGAAGCTTCCAATATGAACGAGGATTTTTATGAAGCATGTAGGTAAATGTAATTCTCGGACACCACCACATAGCTTATTATTTCCAAATATTGAAATTGCGTTTGCATTTGCAAAAATACCTTCACTTGGCACTTCGCCCTCAAAATCATTATAAGAAATGTTGAGATGCTTAAGTGACAAAAACTTACTAAGAAATTCAGGAATATTCCCAGAAAAGTTATTCTGTGAAAGATCTATTTCTTCTAAACCTCTTAACATACTCAACGATAAAGGAACTACTCCCTCAAATGAATTACCCTCCAAATACAAGTACTGCAAACTAAGACAAGTCTCAAGGGTGGTTGGAATTTTGCCTGATAATCTATTCTCTGAGAGATCTAGCTCAACAAGATTTTTTAAGTTGCCCACTTCAAATGGCAGTGTGCCTATCAAGAACTTATGAGACAAAACCAAAGAAATTGAAGGGAAGAAAGACCAATAACCTGGTTTGGTATGGTGCCAGTGAGATTGTTACATGATAGGTTCAATATAAGCAAACGTTGACAGTTTCCTAGGCTTGGGGGTATCCTTCCCTCAAATCTATTCTCATTCACATAAAGCAATGTCAATGTTGTTAAGTTACCCAAGGAGGAAGGGATTGACCCAGGTTACCATACAAATACAATCCACTCAACTTCCAAAGCTTCCTAAGAGCATCAGGGAGAGTACCTCCCAAATAGTTATATCCTAGTGCCAATTTGTTCAAGTTAACAAGGTTCCCAATCCCAATAGGGATGTCACCCCTGATCATATTGTGACTCATAGAAATAATGGTTAGCTGGGTGGAAAGGTTGGCTATGGAGCTGGGCAATACTCCTCCAAAAGAATTATTACAAAGACCCAAGACCTCCAGACTAGTACAGTTAGCTAGGAAACTGAGAAAATTCAAGTCTCCATCTTTCCCATATCCAAGTCTATTATCATCAAAATTAAGTCGAACCAAGCCCTGCAAGCTTGCTAGATTAGGCACTATCCCAAATAGACCATTTTCAGTGAAGTCAAGCACCTGAAGTTGATAAGCATTTGACAAAGACATGGGAATAATTCCTGTGAAACTGTTAACACTGCCAGCAAATAGTTGAAGGTTAGGAAGAGTAAGACCAACATCAGGTGGAAGGCTTCCATGTAACTGGTTTTGAGTAACGGAGATATAGTATATGGAAGGAATATTATAGATTAGAGGAGGAATGGTACCATACAGATTATTCCTAGAAAGCTAAAAAAATCCCAAGCTTGATAGATGGCCAAGTTCACTAGGCATGATTCCTTGCAAATTGTTCAGGGCAAGATCAAGATAATACAAAGAAGAAAAGTTTCCCATCCAAGCTAGGATAGTTCGGTAAGGTTGTTGGCACCAAAACTTAGATACACCAACTTCGACAATGAGCTGAAGTGGTCTAGAATCTGCCCAACAAGTTCGTTGATAGCAACATTAATCACTCTAAGTTGTGTGCATTGACTTAGATTAGTTGGAAGGTTCCCACCAAAGGAATTCCTACTCAAATTGAGATGTCACAGGCACTTTAGACGCCCCACTTCTTGAGGAATTTCACCATAGAAGCTGTTGTTTCGTAGGTTGATTCCTAAGAGGTAAGTTAGATTTCCTATAGAGGATGGTATGGAACCAGCCAATCTCTTTGCTTTTAGGCCAAAATCATGACTGTGTTATTAGAAGGGCTACATGTAATACCTATACAGTTGCAGAAATGTATGGAGTCATTCCATGAGCTCATGATTTGAAGTGGGTCTTGAGTTATCCGAATTTTGAAGTCAAGTAAAGCCAATTGATCAGTGTCATTAGTGAAAGCTGGAACTGTGGTAGATTTTGAGCTTGAGCTTATACACATTAGAAGAATCCCATAATTAAATGTTAATAAAAACCACTTGGAACCCAAATAAGAGTACTGCTTCATCCTGTTGGAAATGCAAGTTTCAAGTGAAGGACCAAATCTGATAGAGTTTGCTTTGATCAGTGCAAATGCAAAAAAGTTAGTTAGAGTTAATTGAAATAAATGTTTGTAGTACTAAAAATTCAGTTTGAGTTTATAGAAATAAATGTTAGTAGGACGTATTGCCAAAAACTATGTAATGGTTCATCAACTTTATATGACTCTGTATCCACAGTTCTATTTTGATAGTTGATTGTGATAGTAAGGTAGATGCAATTCAAATAAAACTTTACCCTCACCTGTAAATAATGAAATAATAGCATGGACTTTCTTTTCTTGGATAGAAATTTTACTTGGACAATTGGATGAATAAATCAGTTATTTAGGTTTCGTAAGATCTGTGTCACACATATTTGTTTGAAGAACATGGAGGACATAGACAATGAACAATATGAAGTGTCCTACTTTTCTGAGTTCAGAAGATTAAATGTTGTAAACAATTACTATGAGCAAAATTACTACTACTAATAACAAAATATTTCTGGACTCTTTCAAACTAATTCAAAACCTTGCATTATGTGGAGGACAATTGCGACCAAAGTCAACAAACCATTATAGTATTTTCTATGTATCAGGCTTCAAGTCTTATTTCTTGGTAGATAAGGAATATGCACTTTCCTTAGTGGTCAAGAAATACAAATCTAAACTAATTAAATCAAATTAAGAATGTAAAACAATTTCTAGAATATGCAGACTAACCTCATTGTAAACAATGTTAAACACTTGAATATTTTAGTGATTAAATCTACTAAGAGGGAAAACAAATCAATAAAAGAAAAATGATACATGAATAGGTCCAGTGAAACTCTTAGTAAGGCCAATATTTATCTGATTGTATACTTCCATGCAATCGATTTTGACTGACGGAGAAATAGAGTATTGAAGATGGAGTATAAATCAAAAATCTCATACATACCAGACAGACAGTAGTGTTTCCATGAAGTTGAAGAAATTAGAAGTCCGAAGACTAATTATAATGGCCATGCATGCTTGCTAACTAGGACTAGGAAAAACTAAAGAACATTAAATAGAAAAAGAAAAGTTTACTATAAAATTAAGTTGGAATAGTACCTATAAGGTTGTCTTCTTCAAGACCCTGCAAGTACACCAACCGAGTATTTTGCAATTGAAGGTTAAATTATATAGGTTGAAACATTGCCCTCAAAGGGATTAGAAGTCAGATTTAGATGTTGTAATTGGAGCTGCGGTACCCATTAATTTCTTGAGGACTAGCTTTCATCAAGAAAGCTGCTATTTCATAGGTTAATTACAGCGACATATTGCATTAAGGCAACAAGGGTGTTTACTTTGTTGTCTTATAACAAATGTTATTGGTAATGCAAAGAAGAAAGCGTTATCAATATAGGTTTTGTTTTCTACCTAACTCCCTGTAGGATCTTCGACTTTGCTAAGAAAATTTAGACTTTTTTGTTTGGTAGGTTAGTTCCAGTAGATAATTTTCTTTATAATTCAAGTAAATTAATCATAATTAAAGTTAATATAATCAATAGAGTTTTACCACAACCTTAAGCCTTATTTTATCACTAAAAACATCCAAAAAATCATAATGAAAACCGATTAAACACAAAAATTGGTCGTCACTTAGTGAATCCTGAAAAGGGACATGGTTAGGATGTCCCTGCTGGCTTCTAAGAAAATCCTTATTCAGAAAATAAAATAAAATAACTTGGACGGCAATGTTATAACTAACCTAAATTTACTTTCAATCCCTTTCATGACATAACAAAAATTTGATTGCATGTTGTTGTTTAGGAAGATTACAAACCAACTCGTTTACCTGGTTTATGCTTTCACACAAAGCAAATGCTCAAAATAGATTTGAACCTTCAATAAAAAATTTGCGTTTCCATCAGTATGAAGCACTGTTGTTTGAGTTCCAATTGGTTTTTGTTAATATTCTATCGTGGAATTCCTCTCATGTATATAAGTTCATATTCAAAATCTGCCACACTTCCTGCAGATGAGATTAACTTCAAGAATTGCATAAGACCCACTTCAAATCATGAGCTCATGGAATGACTCCATGCATTTCTGCAACTGGTTTGGTGTGTTACATGTAGCCCTTCTAATCAAACTCCAACTTAGATTAGTTGGAGTATCTAAATTTTGGTGTTAACAACCTAACAAGAAGTATCCTAGCTTGGATAAAAAATAAAAATAAATAAAAAATAAATAAAAAATAAAAAACTTTTCTTCTTTGTATGTGCTTAATCTTTGCTTGAACAATTTACAAGGAAGCTTGCCTACTAAACTTGGTAGTCTATCATGCTTGGGAATTTTTCAACTTTACGGGAATAATCTATCTAGTACCATCCCTCGTCTAATTTATAATATCTTTTCTATATACAATTTCTCTGTTACTCAAAACCAGCTACATGGAAGCCTTCCACTAGATGTTGGTCTTACTCTTTCTAACCTTAAAACATTTGCTGGCAATGTTAACAATTTCACAGGATCAATTCCTTTGTCATTGCCAAATGCTTCTCAGCTTCAGATACTTGACTTTGCCTAAAATGGTCTAACTGGGACAGTGCCTCAAAATCTAAATTTTGATAATAATAGACTTGGAAATGGGAAAGATGGTGTCTTGTATTTCTCTATTTCTTGGTTAATTGTACTATTTTGGAGGTATTAGGTCTTCATTGCAATTATTTTGGGGGAGTATTGCCCTACTCCATAGCCACCATTTCAATCCAGCTAAGAAGGTTAACTATAGCTACTAATATGATTTATGAAGGTTAACCATAGGTGTTAACTTAAACCTTCTGGGATTAGAAGGTAATTATTTGGAAGGCCCTCTTTATGATGCTCCTAGGAAGCTTCAAAACTTAAGAGGGACTACATTTGAACGTAAACAAATTTTCTGGGCAATTTCTTCCTCCTTGGGTAACCTGACAACTTTAACAAGGCTTTTTAAGGAAGAGAACAATTCTGAGGGAAGTATACCCCCAAGCCTAGGAAACTGCTAGAATTTGCTTGTACTATACCTTCCTAGTAAAACAATCTCAATGGCATCATACCTAAATAGGTTATTGGCCTTTCATCCTTTTCAATTTCTTTGGTCATGTTTCATAATATTTTAATAGGTGCACCCCCATTTGAAGTTGTTAATTTAAAAAATATTTTGGATCTCTTAGAAAATATATTATAAAGAACTCCCAACGCACTTTGGTATTTGTCTTAGTTTGGAATATTTGTATTTGAAGGGTAATTCATTCAAAGGAGTAATATCTCAATCATTGGAGACGTTGAGAGGCTTAGAAGAAATAGATCTTTTATAAAATAACTTATTTGGGCATATTCCTAAATTTCTCAGCAAATTGTTGTCACTTAAGCATATCAATATTTCTTATAATGATTTTGAGGGTGAAGTCCCAAGTGAAGGGATTTTTTACAAATTCAAGTGCGATCTCATTTTTGTAGCTTAAAAAAATTAAATAATTAAAAATGCCATGGCATGGCAAAATAAAATTGGCGTGACATCATTTTATTAGGTAAACTAAACACGTGTGTGCGAGTCTACGTGACAAATAATGAAAAATATGAACGGATGGGCTACCAATGCAAACGGTATAGAATTTTAAAAGGTAAAATTCAAATTCTGACACTTTAGGATATAAAATCCAAATTAGGGGTGTGCATGGCTCGGGTTAGGTCGAGTTGGGGGGATTTTTTGACCCAACCCACCATGGTGGGTCAAAAAAAATTTTAAAAGTCCAACCCAACCCAACCCACATGGGTCGGGTTGAACCCACGGTTTGGACAATTTTTTTTATTAATTATATAATATATATATATATATATTAAAAGAACTAATAGCCATAGGATTTTATATTATATAATATATATGATAGTATTAGTAGGAGGAACTGAGGAAGTGCAAGTGCTCTCTAGCTGATTTTTTAAAAAAATTATTAAATATATAATATATGTTTATAGTAGGAATTGAAGTGCCCTACAGCTGGTTTTTTTTATTTTTTAAATATATAATATATTTTAAATATATATTAAATATGGGTGGGTCGGGTCGGGTCGGGTTTGGCAGGTTTGTAATTTTATGACCTAAACCCAACCCGACCCACTATAAAAAAAAAATTTTACAACCCAACCCAACCCACCAAGCCCTAAAAACCGACCCCACCCGGCGGGTTGGGTTGGGTCAAGTCGGGTTTGGCGGGTTGGTGGGTTTTCTGCATACCCCTAATCCAAACACTTCTAAATTTTAGGGGTAAAATTCAAATTTTAAAATTTTATAGTATAAAATCCAAATACCTTCAAACTTCAAGGGATAAAATCTAAATTTTAAAATTTTAGGATATAAAATTCAAACACCCTCCAAACTTTAACGTGGGCTGGGCTATTTATTATTGAGTTACAATCATGGTTTTAAAAACCAGACTAGACCGGCCGGTCGGGCCGGTTCAACCGGGAACCGGCCTTCAATCCGGTCCGATTATGGCATAAAACCGGAAATGATATTAAAACTGCTAAATAGTAAAAACCGGCCAGTTGAACCGGCGAACCGGGAACCAGCGCGGTCGAATCAGTTACTAACCGATTTGTCCTTTCTCACCCAAAAGCTTAAAACTACGTCGTTTAATTGGGATAGAAGAGTCCTAAAAACTAACCCTAACAGCTAACACTCATCTGATCTCACTTCTCTCAAGTCTCACGCCTCTCATCTCAACTCTCAACTCTCAACTCTCAAGCTCAACTGAACTCTCAAACTCTCACGCCTCTCTCAAGTTCTCAACTGAACTCACATGCCTCTCTCAAGGTCTCAAGAGCTCAGCCAAGCCTCACCGTCTCACACCCTCTGCGAATCACGTGGCACGCGGCGCACACCTCTCTAGCCTCTGTCTCGCACCTTCTCAAGCCTTTCTACCCTCTATCTCGCGCCCTTTCAAGCCTCTCTGCCCGCTCACTCTCTCTGCCTCCATGCACGCGACATGCCTTTCTGCCTCGCCTCTGCTCTTTGCTTCTCGACTTCATCAGGTAACAAGTAACATTCTTTTCTTTTGATTTTGATTTTGATCATTTTCTTTTCTCGGTTCTTTTTTTTTTTTTTTAATAATCTCCCGACTTCATCTCAGATTCTCCATTCATGTTCTCGAATTCATATCAAGTTCTCCGTTCCGTGACTTCTCTGGTAAGTGGTAACTTCTATCTTTCAATTATTAGTTTACAGAGTATGTTATGGATTTTGTGGATGTTGTGGATTTGATTTACAGAGCATTATTGTTTGTGAAATATAGTTTACAGAGTATTTTACAGAGTATGTTGTGGATTTGATTTACAGAGCATTATTGTTTGTGAAATTTTGTTTACAGAGTATTATACGATTGTTTGTGTATGTTGTGTTGATGAATTTATTTGTTGATAAAATAGTTGCTGCCAGTCTGAAATTGTTGACGTTGAGTGAAATGGAGTCCGCCTCTGTACCATCTAATGAACAAGCTTCTACAACCGGGTCTAATGCTAATTCTTCATCTGTGAGAGTGAAAGGATCAAGAAGCATGTATGGGTGTACCTTATGATGTTAGGTTTCAAATGGTTGAGAATTTGAAGGAAATTTCTAAATCTAAAGAACAAACAAAAAAGGATCAAGAAGCATCTAATTATTCACCATTAGAGGACTCACCAGAATTTGAAGATGTCCAAGAAATTACTCCTAGAGGTAGGGGTTAGGTAGGGGAAATAGAAGTGGTCCTAGTGGTTTTCCACCAAGATCCAATCTTGGCAAGAGAAAGGTTGGTGACATTGGTAATTACTTCGCTCCTAGAACAACACTGAAAGCTCAACCTTCTATTAAAAGTGTGCTTGCTGACCAAGAAAAGAAGTGGAGGGTTGATATGGCTGTAGCAAGATGGATGTATGATGCTTGCATTCCAATTAATGCTGTGAATTCTAGTTATTATCAACCTATGTTCAATGTTGTAGCTTCTTATGGTCCTAGATATAGAGGCCCAAATTATCATGCCCTTTGAGTTCCTTTGTTGAGAGAAGGAAAAAGAGAAGTCCAACTGATTGTTGATTCTCATCGTTCATATTGAGCTGACACTGGTTATATAATAATGGCTGATGGGTGGACTTGATATTAGGCATAGAACATTGATTAATTTCCTTGTCTATTGTCCTAAGGGAATTATTTTTATATGTTTGGTTAATGCTTCTGACTTGGTTAAGGATGCTTTTAATTTGAGTAACTTGTTTGATGAAATTATTAATTGGGTTAGTCCTGCAAATATAATACATTTGGTCACTGACAATGCTGCAAATTATATAGCTGCTGGAAGAATTTTGTGTGGAAAATATAGAAACATTAGTTGGTCACCTTGTGTAGCACATTGCCTAAACCTAATTTTTAAGGAGATTGGAAAGATGGATCATGTAGCTAACCTTGCAAAGCGTGCATCCAAGATCACAATGTTCATTTATAACCATGTGGCTTTACAAGCTTGGTTGAGGACTAGAAAAAATTGGACGGAAATTATGCATTCAGGGCCAACTAGGTTTGCTACTACTTTCATTACCTTAGGGAGTTTTAAGGAACATAAGCATGACTTACAAATCTTGGTGACTAGCAAATTTTATGTTGAATCAAGATATGCAAAAGATAAGAAAGCAAAGGCAGTGGTGAAAATCATTCTTGACAATCAATTTTGGAATGATTGTCATGTTATTGTGCATATTATGTCACCATTGATTCGTTTATTATGCATTTTTGATTCTGATGAAAAAGCAGCTATGGGTTATGTATATGAAGGCATGTATAGAGTAATTGATGGAATAAAAAAAAATTTCAAAGACAAGAAGAGACTATGGGAGCCTTATGTTAATATTATCAAGGATCGTTATGATAATCAATTCTATAGAGATATTCATGCTGCTGCTTATTGGTTGAATCCTGCATTCCAATATGACTCATCCACTCTTAATAAGAGGCTAGAGACACAGTATGCTATGACAGATGTTATTGAATCAAATGTTTCAGCTGGTCGATTGAAGTTGGTGGAGGAATTAAGGCTATTTCGAGAGCGTGAACAAACTTTTGGAACCCAACTTGCTCAAGAATCAACCAAGACATCTCAGCCGGGTAGGATATTGTTTACTTTACCTAATAATAAAATGAAAATATGTTTTAAAGATCATAGCTCTTTTTTATATTTTTGGGATAAGTATAGTTGTGTTTATTGATTCATTGTATCTTTGTTTTGTGTTGTATATGGAACTTAGATGAGTGGTAAAAGTTGTTTGGATCTTATGCTCCAACCTTACAAAAGTTTGCAATTCGGATCCTTAGCCAAATAGCTGCCTCTTTGGAATGTGAGCGAAATTGGAGTGTTTTTGAACAAATACATACCAAAAGAAGAAATAGATTGGAGAATCAAAGACTTAATGATCTTATGTATGTTCATTATAACTACCAATTGAAAAAAAAGATATATATATTATATAATCTCTTTGTTTCAATACTACAACAAAAGTGAACTATGGTGACGAAATCTTTTGTCACAATATGTCCTTATTTCGTCACCGAATACATATAGTGACGAAATGGTGACGAAACAGCATTTGTCACCTAACCTCCGTCACAAAATGTATTGGTGACGAAAATGTTTCGTCACCAATAAAAAATGATAGGTGAGGAAAGTTTTTCGTCACCTAATATTTTCGTCACTAAACCATATTTTCCGTGACAAAATATTTCATCACCAAATGTTTTTTTTTTTCCGAATTTCAATAGATAAGTGACGAAATTTCGCGTCACCAATTTTTTTTTTTTTTTTTTCAGTTCAATAGATCAGGTGACAAATTATTTCGTCACCAATTTTTGCTTATAATCAGATATGGCGACAAAAATTATCTTCACCAATTTTATTTTTCTTTTAATATTCTTTACATTTACTTACCATTACATTAACATGTTCATTTCTAACCAATTCCAAAAAAAAAAAAACCCATTCATTATTAAAAAAAAAAAAAAAAAAAAAAAAAAAAAGCATCCATACAATCTAAAAATGCAATAAAGATGTTCACAATACAATTACAACCATTTATATACAATTGATGTCTAAGCTTCCAAACTTTACAGAAAATATTTGAGTTCAAGTAGTCCCACAAAAGCTATCATTTTGCCACCAATCCAATATCTGCACAAGTATAAAGGAAAATACATCAATAACAAACTTGACTGCAAACCAATATCCCTGATAAGATGTACTACAAAAAAAATAAAAATAAAAAGATTATTATTAGTAAGATAATGCAGAAAATGTCAACCGAATACCTAATAACAAACTACACAAAATAATCATAATGCAACATCATATGAAGCTAAACTATCAAAGAAAGAAGACCCACAACATTCTCATCAAATAATAATCAAACCCACGTTACAAACCATGGAGAAATCATAAAGAATGCAGAAAAATCCCAATTAAAACAAAACAAATAAAAAGAAATCCAAAACACAAACCCAGCCACCATCATAAACAGAAACCCAACCATCACAATGAATAAAAAATCCAGTCAACACTATGAAAAAAAAAACTAGTCATCACCATTAAACAAAAACCACAGCCACCACCATAAACAAAAAGCCCACACCACCATTAAACAAAAAACACAGCCACTACCATTAACACAAAAACCCAACTACTGCCATAAACAAAAAACCTAGCCATCACAATAAACAAAAAACTCAACCACCACCATAAACAAAAAAACCCACCACCACTATTAAACAAAAAACACAGCCACCACCATTAACAAAAAAACCCAACCACTACCATTAAACAAAAAGCATAACCACCACCATTAACACAAAAACCCAACCACTACCATAAACAAAAAACCCAGCCACTACCATAAACAAAAAGCCGCCACCACCATTAAACAAAAAACACAGCCACCACCATTAACACAAAAACTCAGCCATTGCCATAAACAAAAACCCAACCATCACAATAAAAAAAAAACCCACCACCAACATTAAACAAAAAACTCAGCCACCACCATAAACAAAAAACCCACTACCACCATTAATACAAAAACACAGTCACTACCATAAACAAAAAACTCAGCCATCACAATAAACAAATAACCCACCTCCAACATTAACCGCCATATAACACTATGCAAGCCACCCACTTAATTAACAACCCACAAATATATCAAGCATCACCAATTTCATTAAACAAGTTTAAATAAGATTTCTAGTTCAAATCAACGTGTAAACTTCAATTTAAGTTTTAGAAGACAAAACCCTGGAGCAAAAGAATCTGAGACTAGTCTTAAAAGACCAAAAATCTTTACCTCAGCTTATACTCACAGAAATCCAAGGAAACTCAACCCTGCACAAATGAAAGTTCAACACAAAGTTTAATGGTCATAAATAATTATAATAAGTCACAAGGTTTAGTTGGCCAACACAAGAAATCTATTTACTTTTGAAAGAAAACGTAGTATTTTATTGGGGGAAAAACCATTCAAGTAGGTAAACTTTGGTTACAAAAAAGGAATTGTATCATTTCGCTAATAATAATAATAATAATAATAATAATAATAACAATATTTACTGTCAGAAAATAATTAAACAACAAAGACCACTTTTATCCTAATTCATCACAAAATTGGTCAGCAGGGCAGTGGTGGCAATAGTTTGCATTCTCTTGCTAAAAAACTTGCCTAAAGACAATTCCGTTCACAATAGCAGAATTACAAAGATTGGCACCATAGACCCATTGAGATAGCTATGTAGCACACTGATCAATAGTTACAAATTCAGCCTCCTTAACTGAACCCAACTTCAAAATTATCATAAGAATGGAATCAACAATACTCTTCCTATACTATAATCATAATTTGGCTTTGAAGTGAATTAGTCAGGTAGAGAGTAGAAACTATAAGGCAGCTTAAAAGCCAATCAAATTTTAGTACAATGGCAATGACCTCTAGATGAACTCCAAATGAGCATGTCTAGATGAACTCCAAATCTCATCTGGTTTTTTTTAATTATCTTTTGCTAATTATAGAAGTCTATTCAAAACTTTTAAATATTCAATTGGAATTGTTCATAAACTTTGATTCGTATAATGATTTTAATTATAAGAATGCCAAGTTTAAAGATTGTAGGTCCCATAATAAGAGCACATCTATTAGGGGGAAAAGTGTAGACCTTAAATAACTCGAGTGCATCAAAATCTAAACTCTATTTTATTTTTATTTATGGCTAAGTATAAACATTGACAATTTGACAATGACAACGTCCTCAGCCCCAAAGTAAAAAAAAAGATGAAATATATACTTTTAACAGGTAGTTTAAAAATGATTTTCTTTGAGAAAAAAACTGATGTTTAAGCCATTTCTGTGTATTGACAAATCTAACAAACTCTAACAATACAAACATTGGAATTAAGGTGCAGGGGTAACTCCAAACATTAATATACATTTCTTATCAAAATCAAAGTGCAAGGGGACACTCATACACGGTTTCAGTATGCTAGATTCATCCTGAAAATGCTGAAAGATATATCTTCAATGCAACACCATATTATTATTCCTCCCATCTTTCAGAATTTACTTCAAAATAACGAAGCATGCACCTACATGGATCATAACAAGGATAGGACTGAAAATATAATAAATTAACCAATCTAAGAGGTTTTAGTTTTGCTATGCCACTCATTCCAATTCAGTACTCTCTAATGTACACATTTCGTTACCAAATCAGTTTGTCCCATCTATTAGAAATGAATCATTACACATGATTTTAACCAGTCCAAGGATCTACTTCTAATGCTTACTAAAAAGGGGGGAAAAGGCAAGAAAGAAAATATACATATTATCACAAGCATATCAAAGAACTTGAAAAAAAGTGCATCCTTACAGAGAAGCAAAGGTGTTCAGTGTTCACAGTCATCCATTCCTCAAAGACTTTATGTCCTATCTTGAAGAAAGCGGTGCAAATCATCAGCCAATGCCTGCCTCAAGCTCTCCTCATGATAATAAAACGACTTCTCAGTGTCAAGCACCCTAGGTGAACCCCCAGTCTCATCCGACTCCTTCCAAAGCTCTGGCTCCGGCTCCCTTGCAATCTGACACAAATTATGCAATCAGCCTCGAAAAAATAAAGAAAGATTTAATCTTTAAGGTCCTAGAAAAACCTAGATTCAGCACCAAACAAAAACTAACAAAACGCACAAAAATTAAACTTAAAAATCTAACATATCAAGGCACAAAATTGCATTTATTTAATAGACACATTTATGCACATGCATGAAGGGGAAAAAATTGTAATAAGCAATGTCTAGAATCCATAATGATATACATAGAATTGCTGCTGAGTTTAAATATTATAAAATCAATAGGGATTGTTGTTCCATATCTCAAAAAATCAATAGGGAAAGACTCCATTACCTTCTCCAATCCCAAAATCTATGTCCCAAATTCAACACCCTCTCTAATCCTGAAAGAAGAAAAAATAATCCACAAAGTCACCAAGTTTAACACGAGAGAGAGAGAGAGAGAGAGAGAGAGAGAAGAGTGATGAGAGAGAGAGGATCGATGTGAGAAAGAGCTTACCAGTCTTTTTGAGAGGCTAAGAGACGCGGGTCTGTCTATGGCAGGAGAAAGAGAGACTAATAGTGTTTTGTTTACCCAAATAAAAAAAAAAAAAAAAAAAAAAAAGTAAGAGTTAGTTAAAGTATTTAAATGCTATTTTTTTAATTCTTTTCTTAAAATTTTGTCCTGTAATTGTAATTTTTTTTATAGGTTAAAGTGTATTTTTAAAGCTAAATAAATGATAAAATTTTAAAAAAAGAACATAAATAACAACACTTAAAATATTATATATAAATTTTATCTAATAAAAAATAATGAAAAAAAAATCCAAAAAATTTAGAATCCGCCTAAAAATTGGGCACCGCGCAAAAAGAAATCAAAAAAAATTCTCTACGCGCTGTTTACAAACTGAAGTTTCTGAACCACTAACCTTTTGCTAGTCTGCTAGTGCTAGTTGTATGCACAACAAATTAATGAGAGCCACACCTTTATTTTTTAGTTTTTAATAAAGAATCAATGAGAGCCACATAATTGAATTAAGATGCACCATACTCCGACACATCAGCTAGACATTATAGTTTGTCAGGCCATCCTCTGCCTGATGTACATATGAACCCATACGTTTTTCCTGATTATCCTAGGGATGCACTTAGGAGACCTGGTTATTACGAAAGGATACATAGTATACATGGTTTTATATATATATATAATTTGATGATATTCTTTTATTCACGTAAACCGCTTAACTCTTAACTTAGTTTAGAGCATCTACAGCAGTGGAGTTAAAAATTTAACTTTTTAGTTTTACTAAAAGTTACTTTATCTATTTTACCTACACACATGCTACAGCAGTAGATCTATTTTAGCTTTCAACACAATAAAATAATATAAACATTACAATAAAATAATATACTACTATAATAAAATAATATATCACAATACCTAAAAAACATCTACAACACCAACCACAACCACCTCTACCATCAGCCATAGCCACAACCACCACCAACACCACCACCACCACCACCGCAATCGCAATCGCAACCGCCACCACCACCGCCACCGCCACCGCCACCGCCACCAAATTGCAAATAATCATATAGTGCAACAATAATTTTTTAAACTCCAAATTTTATAAAATAAAAAAAAATTTCTTTTTCTGTTCTTGTATTTTTGTCTTAATTCACGTGCCAACCGTCACTCTCATGTCTCATCTCATCCACTTCAAAAATATAATAATACTTCACTTTCCAATGTTTAATTTGCACCACAAGACCTTAAAAAAATCTCCACTCCATAATAATATAATATACTTTCTTCTCTCCTTTTCATTTTTCTTCTTCAGTTATCTGTTTCCTTCTTCCTAGTTCGCACCATTCTTCTTTTTCTTTCCTTCAGTTTACAGGCTTTACGCAACACTTAGAGAGTACAAACAGGTGAGTCTATAGTCTTCAATTTGTAAAAGTTCTTTCACTTTCCTCCCTCAGTTCGCTCTCTCTTTTCCATCACTGAAAGAAAGGAGGAATAAGAAAAACTAAGCTTCAAGCCGGCCGAAACGGTGAGGATGATGGATGAATCGGAGGTGAGAGTTTGACGAGAAGGATGATGGGCGAGAGATTGAGAGTAAGGCTGATCGGCAAAGGAGAAGTGGAGATGGTAAACAGGGGGCTGCTGGTGGGTCGGTCCGGCTGGGGCTGATTGGTGGAAGAGAAGAGAAGTGGAGACGGCTGGGACGGCTTGGGACTGTTGGTGGGTTGGTCCAGCGGCGGTAAACAGGTGCGGCTGGTGGGACGACGATGGAGAGATGAGACGGTGGAGATGGTTGGTGGGACGGCAGTGGAGAGCTTGAGGAGTGGCTGTGAGAGGAGATGTGAGAGATGAGAGCTTGACTGCGTTGTGAGAGGAGAGCTTGAGTGAGCTTAAGTAATTTGTTTGTCTGAGAGCTTGAGGAGTGAAGAGCTTAAGGAGTGAAGATGAGACGAATAAAAGAAAGAAAAAATAAAAAGGAAGAAAGAATATTTTAACCGGGTGTTAATAAAAAATTATTTTTAAGTTTTAGATGTTAGCTACAGTGCACATCTATAGATAGATGTGCACTGTAGCACTTTAGCTAAAAATTTTGAAGATGGCTCCACTGCTGCAGCCTCATTTTGCTATATTAGTGGAGCTAAAATAGCAATATAGCTATTTAGCTCCACTGCTGCAAATGCTCTTAGGTGCCGCATATATCTATATATTTAAATTCTTTTAGCCAAGTTTGTTTGTTATTTATTTTGAGATTTCCTAGACTCTCAAAAAAAAAAAAAATTTTAAGATTTCCTAGGTTGATGGTTATCATTGCTCATTATTATAGCCTTGAAGATATATATTGGAAGTCACGTGGAACTTATCCCTACAATCCAAATCATATCCATTACTTGCAAAGTGCCACCCCCACAACCCCCCCCCCCCCAAAAAAAAAGAAAAAAAAAAAAAAAAAGAGGGTGAGTCTTTAACATAGAAACTGCCTCTTGGCTTTTAGAGATATTTTTCAAGAATTTTATGTGTTATTTTTTACTCTCAAAAGTACGAAGTTCAAGTTTCCAAGTTAATTAACATAAGATTAGGTTTATGTCAAAAATTAGGTATACTAAATCAATATGAATTTTTATGCACATATAAGCAGATTGTACACCCCATTGAACTTTGAGGTAGTAGCCAAAACACCCCCTCAACTTTTATTATAGCTAATTTGCTCCTTAAACTTCACACAACTACCAAATAAAGCCATTCGTTAGTTTACTGTTAAACACACATTAGTCAATCACGAGACAAGCACATGTAAAGAGAACTTACCCAATTTATTGAGCAAAAGAGAGAGAAAAACAAGGTTAACGGGTTCAAGCGTTCACCGGAAGGGAGAGAGGATCTCTAAACTAAGTGTTGGCATCACCGGAGTTTGATCTCCCACGCCGTTACTGGTAGGAATGGAGACCAAAGCAACCGTTATTGAATTCATATTTTGAAAATCCAACCGTTGGATTACATGTTCTATATGGTCTTAATATACATGCCAATTTTCATGCCAATCAGATGTAATTTCCCATTTGATCTACAAACTCATACTTTATACTTTATTTTAAACTACTAAAACTTGAATATAGACAATTGAATGATGACATGGTTATTAATCTTTGATTACCTTGAAATTTTGTAAGCAAGAAAAAAATATGAAGATAATGTAATCTAACGGTAGAATTGTCAAAATTCACATCGAATTAAAAAATATAAGGTTGGGTTCAAATTACACCTGATATAACTCAAAAAAATATTACACCACCCAATAACTTATTATTAAATTTATATTTTGAAAATCCAACCGTTGGATTACATGTTCTCTATGGTCTTAACATGCATGAAAATTTTCATGCCAATCGTATGTAATTTACCATTTGATCTCCCAACTCATCTTTTATGCATTATTTTAAACTACCAAAAACCAGAATCTAAACAATTGATTGATGACATGGCTATTAATTTTTTATCACCTTGAAATTTTGTAAGCATGAAAAATATATGAAGATAATGTAATCTAATGGTAGATTTGTCAAAATTCACATAAAATTAAAAAGTATAAGGTTGGGTACGAATTATACCTGACGTAACTTTAAAAAATATTACACTACCCAATAAGTTATTATTGAATTCATTTTTTGGAAATCCAAGCGTTGGATTACATGTTCTATATGGTCTTAACATGCATGCCAATTTTCATGCCAATCGGATGTAATTTACCATTTGATCTATAAATTCATCTTTTATTGATTATTTTAAACTACTAAAACTTGAATTTAGACAATTGATTGATGACATGGCTATTAATCTTTGATCACCTTGAAATTTTGTAGGCATGAAAATATATGAAGATAATGTAATCTAACGGTAGATTTGTCAAAATTCACATCGAATTAAGAAATACAGGGTTGGGTTCAAGTTACACCTAATGTAATTCTAATAAATGTTACACCACTCAATAACTTACTATTGAATTCATATTTTGAAAATCTAACCATTGGAATACATTTTTTATAAGGTCTTAACATGCATACCAATTTTCATGCCAATCGGATGTAATTTACCACTGATCTACAAACTCATCTTTTATGCATTATTTTAAACCACTAAAATTTGAATCTAGACAATTGATCGATGACATGGGTATTAATCTTTGATCACCTTGAAATTTTGTAAGCATGAAAAATATATGAAGATAATGTAATCTAACGGTAGATTTGTCAAAATTCACATCGAATTAAGAAATATAGGGCTGGGTTGAGATATACTTGATGTAACTCTAAAAAATGTTACACCACTCAATAACTTATTATTGAATTTATATTTTGAAAATCCAACCGTTGAATTACATCTTCTATATGGTCTTAACATGCATGCCAATTTTCAAGTCAATCGAATGTAATTTACCATTTGATCTATAAACTCATCTTTTATTCATTATTTTAAACCACTAAAACTTGAACCTAGACAATTGATTGATGATATGACTATTAATCTTTGATCATCTTGAAATTTTGTAAGCGTGAAAAATTTATAAAGATAATGTAATCTAACGGTAGATTTATCAAAATTCACATAAAATTAAGAAGTATAGGGTTGGGTTTGAATTACACTTGACGTAACTCTAAAAAATGTTGTACCACCCAATAAGTTATTATTGAATTCATTTTTTGGAAATCTAACCGTTTGATTACATGTTCTATATGGTCTAAACATACATGTCAATTTTCATGCCAATCGGATGTAATTTACCATTTGATTTATAAACTCATCTTTTATTCATTATTTTAAACCACTAAAACTTGAATCTGGATAATTGATTGATGACATGGCTATTAATCTTTGATCACTTTGAAATTTTGTAGGCATGAAAATATATGAAGATAATGTAATCTAACGGTAGATTTATCAAAATTTACATCGAATTAAGAAATACAGGGTTGTGTTCGATTTACACCTGATGTAATTCTAATAAATGTTACACCACTCAATTAATTATTATTGAATTCATATTTTGAACATCCAACCGTTGGATTACATGTTCTATATGGTCTTAACATGCATGCCAGTTTTCATGCCAATCGGATGTAATTTACCATTTGATCTATACACTCATCTTTTATGCATTTTTTTAAACTACTAAAACAAGAATCTAGACAATTGATTGATGACATGAATATTAATCTTTGATCACCTTGAAATTTTGTAAACATGAAAAATATATGAAGATAATGTAATCTAATGGTAGATTTGTCAAAATTTACTTCGAATTAAGAAATATAGGATTGGGTTCGAGTTATACCTGACGTAACTCTAAAAAATGTTACACCACCCAATAAGTTATTATTGAATTTATATTTTGAAAATCCAATCGTTGGATTACATGTTCTATAAGGGCTTAACATGCATGCCAATTTTCATACCAATCGGATGTAATTTATGATTTGATCTATACACTCATCTTTTATGCATTATTTTTAACTACTAAAACTTGAATATAGACAATTGGTCGATGACATGACTATTAATCTTTGATCACCTTGAAATTTTGTAAGCATGAAAAATATATGAAGATAATGTAATCTAACGGTAGATTTGTCAAAATTCACATTTAATTAAGAAATATAGGGCTAAGTTCAAGTTACACCTGACGTAACTCTAAAAAATGTTACATCACCCAATATGTTAATATTGAATTCATATTTTGAAAATCCATTCGCTGGATTACATGTTCTCTATGGTCTTAACATGCATGCTAATTTTAATGTCAATCGGATGTGATTTACCATTTGATCTGTACACTTATCTTTTATGCATTATCTTTAACGTCTAAAACTTGAATCTAGACAATTAATTGATAACATGACTATTAATCTTTGATCGCCTTGAAATTTTGTAAGCATGAAAAATATATGAAGATAATGTAATCTAACGATAGATTTATCAAAATTCACATCGAATTAAGAAATATAGGGTTGGATTCAAGTTACACCTAACGTTAACTCTAAAAAATGTTACACCACCCAATAACTTATTATTGATATCATATTTTGAAAATCCAATGGTTGGATTACATGTTCTATATGTTCTTAACATGCATGCCAATTTTCATCCCAATCAGATGTAATTTACCGTTTGATCTATAAACTCATCTTTTATGTATTATTTTAAACTATTAAAACTTGATGACATGATAATTAATATTTGATCCCCTTGAAATTTGATCACCTTGGAATTTTCTTATTGGTCACAAATATTTCACATTTTACCAAGTATATGCAAGGACTTTATTTTGTCATCATAAATATGATTTTTTGAGAGGGCTTTTTAGGTCTGTCAAAAACTCTTACCCATTTACACATTATTAGGTGCAAACGGTTTAGATATGGTTTGGATATTACCCATTTACTCATTATTACCTATTTAACTAATTAAATCTAACCCAAACCTAACTCAACCAAATTATTATGGGTAAACCCCAACCCACCTAATTACCCAATAATCAAAATTACCAAATTGCCCCTAAAACTTGCAAATAACCAAAGTACTCCTAAAATCCTCTAATATTGCCAAAATGCACCCTAAACCTAAAAAATTACCGAAGTACCTCTAAAATCATAAAATTACCAAAATACCCCTAAAACTTAAAACATTACCAAAATATCCCCGGAAACTAAAAAAATAGGTGACGAACACTTATTTGGTCACCAAAAACACCTCCATCTTAATATTGGATGATGAATTTCAAATTTCGTCACCTCCGAATAGTCTTTGGTTAAACAATAGGTGATAAAAATTTATTTCGTTACCAAAAACACCTACATCCCAATATTGGGTGACAAATTTAGAATTTCGTCACCTCTGGTAAGTCTTTGGTGACGCAAATATTTCGTCACCTTATGTTTGCCTTTTTTTTCATGACCTATAGTGACGAAATAAATATTTCATCACCAATTTGTACATCTTTGGTGACGAAATATTGATTCGTCACCAATTGGTATATCTTTGGTGACAAAATATAGATTTCGTCACCAATTTTAAAATTTTTATAATATTTGGTGGCGAGTTCTTCTTTTCCTCACTAAATGTTATCATTTGGTGACGAAATTGTTTATCTTCACTAGATTTCGTCACCATAGCCCACTTTTGTTGTAGTATGTTTTTATGGGGAAATATGAGTGATTCATTGATTTGGTGGGTTCTTTGTGATTGTGAAATATAAGTGATTTGGTTATCAATTATTCATTATGTTCATCTTATGGTATAGAGTCAAAAGAAAGAAGTTCAATTTTGGTCCTATTGATTATGCAAGTATCGATAAAACTGAATTTTAGGTAGTGGAAGATGAGGAACCTCCATTTCTGGATCATGAGGAGATAGAGAATGCATTATATGAAGAGGGGGCCTATCCAATTGAAGAAGGGTCTTCTAGCCATGTACAAAGAGGTTAACTTATAACAATTCTTTGCCTAGTTGCATATTTTAATTAGATTATTTATGATTTATGAGAAATGATTATTAGAATCGTTATTTCATTTGTTTTTCTTTGATTGTGGAATTTGTATAGATATGGACAATGAAGTGATTGAGGATGATGATGACATCAATTTGGAATCATTTGGTGATGAAGATGATGCTCTACTTGGATTTAGAGATAAAAATCATCCTCTTCATGTTGAAGATGAAGAAGATGAGGATGAGGATGATGATAATAATGCTAGTGGTGGAGCATTTGGTTCACATATGATATTGATTTCAATTATTCATTATGTTCATCTTATGATATAGAGTCAAAAGAAAGAAGTTCAATTTTGATCCTATTGATTATGCAGTATCGATAAAACTGAATTTTGGGTAGTGAAAGATGAGGAACCTCCATTACTGGATCATGAGGAGATAGAGAATGCATTATATGAAGAGAGGGCCTATCCAATCGAAGAAGGGTCTTCTAGCCATGTACAAAGAGGTTAACTTATAACAATTCTTTGCCTAGTTGCATATTTTAATTAGATTATTTATGATTTATGAGAAATGATTATTAGAATCGTTATTTCATTTATTTTTCTTTGGTTGTGGAATTTGTATAGATATGGACAATGAAGTGATTGAGGATGATGATAACATCAATTTGGAATCATTTGGTGATGAAGATGATGCTCCACCCGGATTTAGAGATAAAAATCATCCTATTCATGTTGAAGATGAAGAAGATGAGGATGATGATAATGATGCTAGTGGAGGAGCATTTGGTTCACATGATGATATTGATTTCAATTTTCTTCATAACAAATGAGGCTTGGGTCTTAAAACTTAGTAGTTGTTTGTTTGAAACTTTGAAACTTTAAAACTTAATTTGCCATTTGGATGTAATGAACTTATTTGTTATTTGCCATTTGGATGTAAATATAATGATTAATGAACTTATTTATTTGGTTTTATTGAAAGTTTATTATGTTAAGGATGATTGTTTTGTAATATTATTATGTTAAATTCTTTAAGAAGATGTTATATACTTATATACTTAAAATTTTTTTAAAGGAAACATATTTATTACTATTGGTTTGTTAGTTTTAGTATATTAAAACATTATTAATTATTTATATAATTTAAATAAATAATAATTAAATTATTTATGACGTCACCGATTCGACCATTGGTTGGACCCTAGTCCGACCATAAAACCGGTAATTAGCTCATTTTTTGGTTCTTTCACAATACTGGTTTTTAAAACCATGGTTACAATGAACCGAATTGGATCAAATTAGGATTAGCTCACGGGTCTTATCTTCAAAGAATGTCACCCTCACGGATTTATCTTCAAAGAATCAAACCTATTGTTTGGTTTTTATTTTTTATTTTTTTAATGATTGGCAAGTTTAAGATTAAGAAAATTAAGCTACTAATATTGGAAACTTCACATTTTAGTATAATCTCTAATAAATATTATTCCCTTACTTTTTCACGGCAAACAAACAGTGGATTACTTCGTTTAAATCCTAATCTGATTTTGGGAGCTTTTGCTGTGTCAAAAAATCACATGTTGATTTCTGTTGGTCTATACGATTTAACGTTCCAGGAAATTTTCGCGTTTATATATTTGCTACCTACCTATAACTCTATAAGTTATGCGGTTGTTGTGGTTGTCTTTTTTTAAATAATAATAATAATAACAATAAATTGATTTTTTTTTAAGAAACACACACACACACACACATATGTATAGAAGAAAGGGGATGAGATACGGGAATACACTCACATGCCAACACCAAAACTGCATACGGCAGTTAGTGTCGTGGAATAAGTGATAAACCTTTTCTCAATATCATACCTTACAGATGTAGGATGACTCAACAACACTGAGTATCTTTTTTTTTTGAGAAACACACACACACACACACACACACACACACACACACACATATATATATAGGGGAAGGGGGATGAGATAAGGGAATACACTCACACGCCAATACCAAAATTGTATGCAGCAATTAGTGTCGTGGAGCTAGTAATAAACCCTTTCTCAATATCACACCTTACCGATGTGAGACTACTCAACAACACTGAGTATCTTTTTTTTGAGAAACACACACACACACACATATATAGGGGAAGGGAGATGAGATAAAGGAATACACTCACACGTCAACATTAAAACTGTATTTATTTTTTTATTATGAGGAAATTGATATGGATCAGAGTAATTGTATTGCTGTGTACGCAAATCTTGTTATGGCTTGAATAAATTTCTTTTTTCTTTATTTTTTTGAATAAATTCTTGAATTGCTTTTTTAAAATAAAAATAAAATTAGGTGTAGTGTACGTATTTAATTTAGACTTTTATGAATTTGGTAATGTAGTATCTATCTATTTTTCCTCTTTTATTTTTTATTTTTTTTATTTTATGGGATAGCTATTTTTTCTTTTGATAATGTATGAATATTCAATTCCACATTTATCATGATGACAAGCCACCGTCGGTGGTGGCTTCTTCCTTTCTTTAGTATTATTATTTATTTATTTATTTTTACCTCTCTATTTTCATCATTTTTAGTCTTCCTACCAAAACCCCTTTTGTCTTCTTTCCTTCTTCTTCTTCTTCTTTTTTTTTTTTTTTTTTTCTAATTTTTCTTTTTGTTCTTTTCCTTTTCTCTTTGAACAAATTTTCCCCTTCCCCATCTTCATTTCTTTGTTTCTCTTGTTTCATTTATTTATAATTTGCTTTGAGTGTCATTTGTGAAAACTATGACACTAAAGCAAAAAAAAGAAAAAGAAAAAGTTATGTGTGATTTTCCAAAAAATTTCTTCAAATTGGGATGAACGAAAAGTTTGGACATTATAAAAAATCACTTAACCATACTTTTACTCAATCTTAAAATGGTCTAAACTTTCCACAAGTACAGCTAAGTGACTAATTGGTACAGAAATGGGAAATTGGGAATTTAATTTTCTTCTTCTTCTTATTATTTTAATACTTGGTGTTAGGGACATCTCATCTTCCATGATAATGGATGATTTGTATTTTCTTGGATGAATATGATATAGATGATTTAGACTGATACAAAATTATAGAACTGCATGGACCATTTAGCCTATAAAGAAAGACAATACTTCACCACATTGACTTTAGTTTAGTAACATGAGGCATGCATGGGGGGCTAAACTAGTGTGTGACCAATAGGTTTTTTTATTATTATTTTTATTATTTTTTTTAATAAGCATGTTCTATGACCATTAAATCAGCTGTTTGAAAATGGTCAATAAGTTTAGCTCAATTTGTCATCTCTTATAAAATATTTCAGGGTTTGAATTAATTAATTCTTCTGTCCCATTTATTATTATATCAATGCCTTCCATTTCACTTTCTTGATGCAAGTGATAGAGACTCAATTTAATGTTTTTTTTTCCTCCTTTTCCTTCCCCATTAAGGAAGTACTTAAATCTTATTTATTTATTTATTTATGTGCTTTGATAAATCAATTGTTATAAAGTGGCAAATTTTTTGAAGTATTTATTAGTTGTGCTTGCTAATAATAAGGGTCATTCTTTGGTACACGCTTTCTTTTTTTTATGTACCAATACTTACCTAATAGGCTAATACAACAATTAATTATCAAGATAAATTACCTTTTTTTGAGTAGAAGATAATAAGTCACTTAAATGACTGGATTACACTTTTCTTTTTTCCCCTGAAAATAACACATGTTATAGACAAAAAGAATCTTTACTCAACACATGCCAAAAAAACAAAAAAGAGGAAAAGGACCTTGGGAATACAACCAAAAAAACAGAAAAGCTTTTGTTTTCAGAAGAAATGGTAATAGGACGTACTCCAATAATATTTTCTTACCAGTGGGCAAATTGTGACAAGATATATAAGATGCCATCAACGCAATCAATAATAAATGAAGATCCTATCAATAATAATAATAATAAATGAAGATATATATATATATCTATATATATTTAATTTATTTATTTTAAGGATTAAAGTTTCATGAAAAATGGACTATTATGAATTAAGTTCATATAATAATAATTTGATTACTATAAAATTAGAAATCAATAATCTTACGTGGTCGAATTGAGATGGAGTCTTCTATTACTGTTTTCTTATCTTGCTTAAATTGCGTTTGGATAATTTATCGATGAAAATACTATTTTGGTCCTTATATTTTAGGGTTATAGTTAATTTGGTCTCTACATTTTGATAGCAGTTAATTTAGTTCCTATTATTTACAGTTGGCACACTTATTGCTTATGTGCTTACTAAAATAATAATAATAATAAGTTTATTTGACATTAAAAAAAAATGTCACATCATATCTAAATGAAAAAAACAAAAAACAATTTTATTTTGCAATTTTTTTAAAAGAATATTAAAAAAAAAAAGAGAATGAAGATTAATCAATGGAAGCAAGAAGCAAGTGAATGTGCCCTCTTCAATCCCCTAATTGCTTAAACTTTTAAACTTTTATTTTTTTTGATAAGTAAGATCGGGAATAAAACTTTTGTTTTCAAAAGAAATGGTAATAGTACTCCAATAATATTTTCTGACATGTGGGCAAGTTGTGACAAGATGTCATCAACGCAATCAATAATTAATGAAGATTGTGGGTTCTAGTTAGTTTAACTGGTAAATTCTCTGATGGTTGAATAAAATATCTGAAGTTCAATCTCCACCTATACCAAATATTGATTGATGTTTTGGTCTGATTATAAAAAATTATCATCAGGAGCAAACGTCAAAGGTTGAAATTTTCTCTCAAAAAAAAATTTATAAATGAAGATCCTATCAAAATAAATAATAATAAATGAAGATATATATATAAATATATATATATATATATATATATATATTTTAAGGATTAAAGTTTCATGACAAATGGACTATTATGAATTAAGTTCATATAATAACAATTTGATTACTAGAAAATTGGAAATCAACAATCTAATTACGTGGTCGAATTGAGATGGATTCTTCTGTTACCGTCTTATTATTTCGCTTAAATTGCATTGGATAATTTATTTACATTTGTTTATTTTGTTAAAATTGTCAATCATCTCACATAATACGACTATGCAAGAAGATTGGATATAATAATAATTCGATTACTAGAAAATTAGAAATCAACAATCGTATTTGGTCTAATTGAAATGGAGTCTTCTGTTATCTATTAACGGTATAAAAAGCGGCTATGCCGCTACAGTGCTATGTACTGTGCATTTTGGTTTCGTGAGGCAGCTTTTTTTTTTGTTCTTTTTTTTTTTTTTTTTTTTTTTCAGTATTCCGTATGTACTTTTTTTTCCCTTTTGTATATATTATTATACTGACACAACAAATTTCACAATTATTGAGGTGTCAATAATTGTTCTCTGCACTGTGCATTTTGGTTTCGTGAGGCAGTTTTTTTTTTTTTTTTTTTTTTTTTTTTTTTTTTTTTCCAGTATTCCGTATGTACTTTTCTTTTTCTTTTTCCCTTTTATATATATTGTTATACTAACACAATATTTTCACAATTATTGATGTGTCAATTTCATATAAGTCAAAATAAAATAATAAAATATGAAATTGTGACCAACCACAACTGCGCGAATGCGCATACAGTGTACATTTGGTTTAGTGAGCCACTGTCTTTTTTTTCCCCAAGTTTTGAATAGTAACTACAGTATCAAGCAGCACTATAGCTATACTAGGTACAGTTTTTTTTTTTAGCCTTCCGTTTGTACTTTTTTTTTTCTTTTATATATATTGTTATACTGACACAACAAATTTCACGATATTTTCACAATTATTAAGGTGTCAATTTCTTATAAGTCAAAATAAAATAATAAAATATGAAACTGTGACCAACCATAACTGAAAATAAATGTTTTGTGTTGTGACACTTATTAGGTGAATGTGTAAAAGTTACAGTATTTTTGGTTTGTTCAATATGTATTTTTTTTTTTCCAATCATTGATTTGTGCTCTTTTTTCTACTAACTATATAAGAAGAGGCAATACCTCTACAGTGCTCCTTTTGGTGTAGTGAGCCATTTTTTTTTCCCCCAAGTTTTGAACAGTTGCTACAGTGCCACTTTGGTTTGTTCAAGTGGCACTATAGCTACAATAGCTACAATTTTTTTTTTTTTTAGTCTTCTGATTGTAAATTTTTTTTCTTTTAAATATTTATAAGAACCCGCATATATATGTTATACTGATGCAATAAATTTCACAATATTTTCACAATTATTGAGGTGTCAATTTCTTATAAGTCAAAATAAAATAATAAAATATGAAACTGTGACCAACTACAACTGAAAATAAATGTTTTGTGAAAATGTTGTGACACTTGTTGGGTGAATGTGTAAAAGTTAAAGTATTTTTGGTTTGTTCAATATGTACTGTTCATCGCTTTTTTTTATTTTTTATTTTTATTTTTTCCCAGTCATCGATTTGTGCTCTTATTTTCTATATATAAAAAGAGCGAATAAGCTCATGAATAGTGTTATAAACAGTGTTTTTGGTTTAGTAACTTGCCTTTTTCCTCCTTTTTTTTTTTTCCTTCAAGTTCACCAACTTGGTTTGAACTTTTTTTTTTTTTTCTTTTAAAAGATCTTTATATGTTTACTTTCTACTTTTAATGTAAGCTTACATGCAAATATTATATACGTTCGCAAAAAAAAAAAAAAAAAAAATTTTGTACAAATTTTGCAAATGTGTACAACATTCACCAACTTTTATGTGTTTACAATATAAATTTGCATTGTAAGTGTAATGTATATTTTTATATATATATATATATATATATACACACACACACACACACACACATTATATATAAAAAGAGTGAATGTGAAAAGTTATAGTAATTTCGCTACAATAGTTATGGTTTGTTTAACTTTCTAGCCTTTTTTTTTTTTTTTTTTTTTTTTTTTTTTGTGAATGAATAAAGTTGTAGTATATTTGCTATATTTTTTTTGGTTTGTCCACAATAATTTTTACAACACTTTCATAACAAATCAAATATGGTAAATTGTTATTGGTTCTAATTTAAACTTACCAATGAAACCACTTATTTGCCCACCAATAACAACTTGTAGTAACTTAATACTTATAATTTGTTGTGAAAATGTCATGGATATAACATTTTTTTGTGTAAAAAATGTTAAGACATCTTGATGTTGTCACAATATTTTCAAAACTGTTGAGCTATTAATTCTTTACAAGTTAAAATAAAATATAACAAAATTATAAAGGTATTATGAAAATGTTGCGTCATTCTGTTGTGTTTTTAGAAATTTTTTGTTAGTTTAATCAATTTTGTTGAGCCAAAATTTACTATTCCACATACAATTTTTTTGGGTTGACTTTTTGTATATATATTTTTTCTTTACACACTATTTTGAGTAAAAACACATAGTTTTGCACACAAAAACAAAAACAAAAACTTAGGAAAAAAACATTTTTCATCCTTTATGTTTGGGGTAGTTTACAATTCTTCCTTAAACTTTAAAATCATGCAATTTTTCCTTTAATATTTTGGAAAATAGCAAATATGTCATATTGTTATACTCTCAGTTAAACCCTAATGAAAGCTTATGATTTTTAAAATATTTTATTGTGTAATGTTTAAATACACCTGCTAAAAATATCCTAAAATTCTTAGAAAGTTAGAATGATGATATTCGATTACACAAGCCTTTTGTTATCCTTTTTTTTTTTTTTTTAATTTCTTAGCAAAACTTAGTTGTTTATTGTTGGAAGATGATGATATTCGTTATCATTCTTTGAAGTTTTTAGAGCATAGATATATTTTCTTTAGCAAGTAGGTACTAAAAAACTATTATAGTTAAATAAATATTTATATGTTAAATAGCTACCCTAACTTTGTGGTTGATCAAAATTCTTAAACGAATGAGATTAACTTTTTTCGACATAATTATTAAAATTAATGTCTCTTTTGATTAATGTAAATTTCTATATACTTTAAAATTAAATGATTCATATCTTTGTTTTGTAATACAAATAAAATCTAGAATTGACCTTAATTACTACAGTACTTTTTTTCCACGGCAAGCACGTGCCTTGCACGTGCAACCCTAACTAGTCGTCTTATTATTTTTCTTAATTTGCTTTTGGATAAATTTATTTTCATTTGTTTACTTTGTTAAAAATTGTTATCATCATGTAATGCAAGATGATTGGATGAAAAAAAAAATTGTAATTCAATTTTATGTAATATTTCTCACAACATGTGAGACCCACCCACAGAAGATAGTGCATCATGCCCATGTGGAAGAAAAAAAAAATTTGCATTCTCCAAATTTTGAAGAATAAACTAGATTTTATGGGATTAATTTAGGGTTATCTGTTAGAGATTTTACTGGGTCATTGTAATTGTACTGTTTGTAATTACTTTGTGTACTCTAATAGTGACTGCCAAAGTGTAATAGTTGTTGTGATAGGATTTTGTTGTAGTTGGTTACATTGATAGGTGATAGAAGTTAGTTAGGTTGGTTAGTAACAGCTGGTGACAGCTGTGGCAGTTAGTTACAGAGGGCAGAATTGAGGGGTATAAGAATAACCACAATGTGTACAAAGAAAGGAATCAAAGAGTTATGTTAGTACACTTCTTTCTGTGTTCCTATTCTTCCCTTCTATTCTTTCACTATTCTTAAGAGGCCTAGCTAACCTCGAAACTAGCTACCATCTTTCTTTTTCCAATTTGGTTCTTTACAATTGGTATCAGAGCAGAGGTTCTGTGACCTGATGGCTGAGACACGATCAAATGCTGCCATGGCAGCCACTAATGAAGCCGTTGCCTCTCTTCGAGCTACTTCAGACCATCACAGCAAAAACATTCAAGAAATCCAAAAGATTCAAGAGATCCATACCAGAACGATGAATGAGATGAATCAACATCTTTTGGCAATCCTTCAAAAGTTGGGTCCTGATGAAACCAGATCACGCGAACCTTCATCTCCAATGCATAATTCTTCTACAGTGTCCCATGCCAAACCTGTTAAGCTCAATTTCCCACGCTTTTCAGGTGATGATCCGGCTAGCTGGGTGTACAAGGCTAACCAATATTTTGGGTATTACCAAACCCCAGTTGCGGAGAAACTCATGGTGGCTTCATTTCACATGGATCAAGAAGCTCTGGTTTGGTTTCAAGATGCAGAGGAGGCTGGTGTGTTCCGTAATTGGGACGGTGTGGTACAGGCTTTACATGTTAGGTTTGGCTCAACACCCTATGAAGATCCTATGGAGGCCCTTACTAAGTGGAGGCAAACTTCAATAGTAGCAGTTTACAAGGCAGATTTTGAGGCTTTGTCAAATAGAATCAAGGGCTTGTCTTTAATGCATAAGATGAGCTATTTTTTAAGTGGCTTAAAAGATGAGATACGCTTGCCAATGAGGATGCTAAATCCACAATCATTGAATGCAGCTATTGGATTGGCTAAAATTCAAGAGGAATACTTGATAAGTTGCAGAAGAAGTTCTAAGATTCAGCAAGAAATAGGCAAGCCATCTATCTTGGGTCTTCCTAAAGTCAATACCTTTGTAGAAGCTAAGTCCAGGATTCCAATTAAAAGAATTTCCCCTGCCCAAATGGAAGAGAGGAAGAAAAAAGGTTTATGCTATAACTGTGTTGATAAATGGGGCCTTGGTCACAAGTGCAAAAGTGCCAAAATATTCCTTCTTGAGGATATCGAATTGGTGACTAATTCATAGTCTGGGGTTAAGATCACTGAGTTGGAGGAAGAAGTTGGAAGTCCAATCAATGAAGGGTAGAATACTAGTACTAATTCTGAGGAGGTTGAGATAACTTTATATGCTCTAATTGGTACTCCTACACCCGGTACTATAAGGATTAGGGGTAAAATCAATGGAGTCAGTTTGGTAGTTTTGTTGGACACAGGTAGCACCCACAATTTTATTGATGCAGCATTGATTCCTAGTTTGCATTTATTGGTTGACCAATCTCAAACGTTGGAAGTTAAGGTAGCAAATGGTGCAGTGGTGAGGACTCAAGGGTTTTGTGATCAAGTACCAGTATGCATTCAAGGGGAGGAATTTTTTATTCCATTTCATGTTCTGCCACTTGGAGGGTGTGATGTTGTGTTGGGAACTCAGTGGCTTACCACCCTTGGTGATATTCAATGGAATTTCCAGTTCTTAATAATGGAGTTTTGTCATAAGGGGCACCAGGTTATGTTGCAAGGATTGAAGCAATATAGTTCACATCTCATTGATGAGGATCAATTCTTTAAAACTCCAATCAAGAAAGGACTTTTAGTTCACATCTTAACTCCTTCCTCAGCTGAGAAGCAGGCTGCTCTACCTGCAGAAGTGGCAAATTTACTTCAAGAGTTTGCTCAAGTTTTTGACACTCCAGTAGGGCTACCTTCTCTTAGGGGGCATGAACACTACATTACTCTTAAGGAAGGAGCTTAACTAGTCTGCCAAAGGCCATACAGGTACCCTTTTTACCAAAAGAATGAGATAGAAAACATAGTTAATAAATTATTGGTTGTTGGATCTATAAGGAAGAGTTGTAGTCCTTTTGCCTCCCCCGTTTTGTTGGTTAGGAAGGCAGATGGGTCTTGGCGTATGTGCATTGATTATAGGGCACTTAACTTGAATACTGTAAAGGATAAATTCCCAATACCTATTATTGATGAATTACTTGATGAATTGAATGGTGCTTGCATATTTTCTAAACTTGACTTAAGGCCTAGATATCACCAAATTAGCATGAGTGAGGAGGACATTCCTAAAACAGCTTGTAGGACTCATGAGGGGCATTATGAATTTCTGGTTATGCCATTTGGCCTCACTAATGCACCTTCAACATTTCAGTCCCTAATGAATCAAGTGTTTAAGCCTTTTCTCAGAAGGTTTGTTCTAGTATTTTTTTGATGATATTTTGGTTTATAGCAAATCCTTGGTTGATCATGTCTCTCACCTTAGGGCTGTATTGGAGGTGTTAGCTAAGGAACAATTATTTGCTAAGAAGTCCAAGTGTGTTTTTGCTTATGGTGAAATTGAGTATTTGGGGCACTTGATTTCTGGTGAAGGGGTAAGAACAGACCCTAAGAAAACTATGGCAATGCAACAGTGGCCAACCCCAAAGGATGTTAAGGCTTTGAGGGGTTTCTTAGGTCTCATAGGGTATTATAGGAAATTTGCAAGAGGGTATGGGCAGATTTCAGCCCCATTGACTGCTCTTCTAAGGAAGGATTCTTTTACTTGGACTGAGGAAGCTAATTTGGCTTTCCAAAATCTCAAATTTGCTATATCCATTCCACCTGTTTTAGCTCTACCAAATTTTGATAAGATGTTTGTGGTGGAGTGTGATGCCTCAGGTGTTGGGTTAGGTGCTGTACTAATGCAGGAAGGGAGAGCTATAGCTTTCCACAGTCAAGCTCCCAAGGGCAGGAATTTAGCCTTATCAACTTATGAGAGGGAATTATTGGCCTTGGTGACTGCTGTGGATAAGTGGAGGCCATATTTGGTTGGGAAACCCTTTTTGGTGAGGAAAAACCAGCAAAGCTTTAAGTATATCTTAGAGCAGAAAATTGGTACTCCAGCTCAACAAAAATGGATTACCAAGTTGTTAGGATATGCTTTTATTGTAGAATATAAGAGGGGTAAGGAGAATGTGGTGGCTGATGCTTTGTCAAGACAGGTTTCTGGTGGTGGAGTTTCTTCTCAGGAGGGTGTTTTGTGCATGATTTCCTTTCCCACCCCTAATTGGTTGGCTCAACTTAAGACAAGCTATGCTACTGATCATTCCATTATGAGTATTTTAGATGCTTTTCAAGCAGGGAAGGAAGGTCCTAAGGGCTTCACTATGCAGAATGGGGTGCTGCTATATAAAGACAAAATGTATTTGGGAACTTGTGATTCATTGAAGACAGCCATTTTGCAGCAGGTGCATGATGGGCCATGGGGGGGTCATTTTGGTTTCCTTAAGACATTGCATAGGGTTCAGAGGGATTTTTACTGGCTTGAGTTAAGGGCAGATGTTAGGAAGTATGTTAAGGAGTGTGATACCTGCCAAAGGCTCAAGCATGAAACCTGTAATCCAGTAGGTCTACTACAGCCCCTGCCTATACCAGAGAGCCCTTGGGTGGTTGTAAGCATGGATTTTGTTGAGAGTCTTCCAAAATCTCAGATGAAGGAGGTGGTTATGGTAGTGGTGGACAGGTTTACAAAGTTTATTCATTTTATAGCTTTGTCTCATCCATACACTGCTTCTAAAGTAGCAACTCTTTATATGCAAAATGTGTTCAAGTTACATGGAATGCCTACTTTAATTGTTAGTGACAAGGATCCTATTTTTACTTCTCATTTTTGGCCAGAGCTTATGAAGCTTCAGGGTATTCAATTAGCCATGTCCTCAACCTATCACCCCTAAACAGATGGCCAAATAGAGGTTGTGAACAAGAGTCTTGAGCATTATTTGAGAGCTTTTGCAGCTGACAAACCAGCTACTTGGGTTGAGTGGTTGCCACTTGCTAAATTCTGGTTTAGCACTAATTTTCACACCTTACTCAAGCTGACCCCATTTGAAGCATTGTATGGATATCCCCCTTCTAGGCTAATGGACTACATTCCTGGGACAACAAGGGTTGAAGGAGTGGATGCTCATCTGAAGTCCAGACAGCAGCCGACTTCTTTGTTAAGGCAGAACCTGGTAGCAGCACAAGAAAGGATGAAGCTGTATTCTAACAAGCATAGGACTGAGAGGAGTTTCTTTGTGGGAGATTGGGTATTTCTACGACTTCAAGCCTACAAACAGAAGTCCCTTAAGCACCACCAATTTAAGAAATTATCTCCTAAGTACTATGGACCATTTCAAATCTTGCAAAAGGTTGGAGAGGTGTCTTATAGGTTGGATTTGCCTCCAAATTCTAAGATACATCCCACTTTCCATGTATCCTGTCTGAAAGTTAAGCTAGGGTAGCATGTGGTCTCTATTCCAACCTTACCAACTATTGATTTGGAAGGGGCTGTTATTTCAAAACCAGTAGTTGTTCTTAAGGAAAGGTCTCATCAACTTCGAAATAGGACCATCACTCAAGTTCTGGTTCAATGGCAAGGTGAAAGTCTTGAGGATGTCACTTGGGAGAGCTTGTATATTCTACAGCAGAGATTCCCTCACCTTGTGGGCAAGGTCTTTTAAAGGGGGAAGTATTGTTAGAGATTTTACTTGGTCATTGTAATTACTTCGTGTATTCTAATAGTGACTGCCAAAGTGTAATAGTTGCTGTGATAGGATTCTGTTGTAGTTGGTTACATTGATAGGTGATAGAAGTTAGTTAGGTTGGTTAGTAACAGCTGGTGACAGCTGTGGCAGTTAGTTACAAAGGGCAGAATTGAGGGGTATAAGAATAACCACAATGTGTACAAAGAAAGGAATCAAAGAGTTATGTTAGTACACTTCTTTCTGTGTTTCTATTCTTCCCTTCTATTTTTTCACTATTCTTAGGAGGCCTAGCTAACCTCGAAACTAGCTACCATCTTTCTTTTCCTAATTTGGTTCTTTATATTATCGTTGAAAAAAATGAAAAAAAAAAAAAAAAGAAAAAAAAAAAAAGAGAAGCTCCAACTCAGTGTTAATCAATTTCTATTTACTATCTCTTTCACAGTTTCCCCACGATTAAATCAATTGACTATATACTGCAGGATAAACGGTGGATAATATAATTAAGCAAAGAATATCAAAGAATCTCGTGAATCGTGATGGCAAAAGCATGGGCATGGCCAAGCTGTTAGCACGTTTCAGATGCAAACCTCAACGAAGAAGTGAGCAA
Organism: Lithocarpus polystachyus; assembly: GCA_033629205.1. Classification (NCBI taxonomy): domain Eukaryota; kingdom Viridiplantae; phylum Streptophyta; class Magnoliopsida; order Fagales; family Fagaceae; genus Lithocarpus; species Lithocarpus polystachyus. The sequence continues at coordinate 41,877,634 of CM066168.1, forward strand.
TTAACGAGGATTTACCTCATTTAGCATGTTATATATTTTGTTGAGAAGTGTTACGTCCACAATATTTTTACAACAAATTACAAGTGGTTAATTGTTATTGGTTCAAATTTAAATTCAACACTGAGATTACATTTTTAACTCAACAATAACAACTAGTAACAACCTGCCACTTAGAATTTGTTGTAAAAATGTTGTGGACATATCATTTCTCATTTTTTTTCTCATTTTTTTTTTTGAGAAACAAACACACACACTGAGGGAAGAGAGAAATGGGTTCTAACTACGTCCACAATATTTTTACAATATTTTCACAACAAATTACAGGTGGTTAATTGTTATTGGTCCAAATTTAAATTCAACACTGAGATTACATTTTTAACTCAACAATAACAACTAGTAACAACCTGCCACTTAGAATTTGTTGTAAAAATGTTGTGGACATATCATTTCTCATTTTTTTTTCTCTTTTTTTTTTTCGAGAAACAAACACACACACACAGAGGGAAGAGGGAAATGGGTTCTAACACAAAGACACACTACAACTCTACTCAAAAGCTATGATAACTTTTAAGGGAGGTTCGTGGATCTCATTTTTACTTAATTAATTAATTTATTTGATTCCCATCTAAATGGTGAAAATTAATAGGGTCGTGGATCCCACACCATTTCCTAATACTTCAATTTTCTAGGGTAATCAACTATTTATCATGGTCATGGTATCTACAAGATTTTGAATTCAACTCTCTCTTGATTTAAAAGACCCTATATAATTACTCCATTCCCTTCAATAATCTATTTTTTCATTTCTCATTTACACTTTATTCATATTTTTATTCCATTTCTATGACAATAAAATAGGTAATTTCACAATTTTCATTTTATACTTCACCAATCACAACTTATCATATACATTTTTTTCTTTCTTATAAAATAACCATTTAAAAAAAAAAATAGACACTTGAAATTCCTTTTTCTTTCACCTCAGTTAAAATTTCTACAATGGAACTGGAAAATTTGCGCATAAGATTATTGTTAGATTTTTTTTTTTTGGTAACTCACAATTAGCTACAAAGTTCACTCCCCCAAGAACTCAAATTGCATTGACTAAACATGATAAATCCTTATATTGCTCAAACCAATTGATCCTGATCTTTTGATTGGGATATATATATATATATATATATATATATATATATATATATATATTTCAAATACTTCACTAAAGTACAGCCAAGTACATTTTTTAGAAAATAAATCATTTTTCAAAAAGCATTTTCTAAAAAATTATCTCATTTTTCCATATTGGGTAACAATTTTAAAATGAATTGAAAAACTATCTTTTTACTTTCTTTATTTAACTTGACATAAGATAGAATTGTTTTCTGTCACCCAAAATAAAGAAAGTTAAGAAATATTTTTCCTTTTTCCCACTTTATTTAGATATTACCAAATACAAAAAAATACAAAAAACTATTTTTACATACAGTTTTTCATTGAAATATATAAATCCCACTCTACAAAGAAAAACTTATTTTAAATTAATGATTAATATACATTTTGTAAGCTCCGAATCCCATGCAATAGCTTAATGGACAATTAATCATTATATTGCCTATAAATTAAAAAACTTATTCTCCTCAATTGTTATCTACTCTTTCATTCCTATCTTTCTAGATAAAAATGAATGACCAACTAAAAACAAACCTTTAACTTGTATAATAATAAAAAAAAATAAAAAATAAAACCTTTAACAGCCCAAATCAAAATAAAACTTTACTGATGCAAAAGGTCAAGCAATTTTTGAGCATTGCTCAAGCAAAATGAGATTTTAGAAATTCCTTTTCATTGCCGTACCAATTTTTGATTGATGGTTGTTGCAATGAATGTGGCTAAATTAACACTAATTTTTTTCCTAAATTTTATTTCTTGATAAAAGCCATAAAATTCTTAAATTATTTCATTTCACACCCTTGATGAGTATACTAAAATAATTAGAATATTTGCTCTGTGTAAAGCTTTATTACCAAAGTTCTAAATTTTTTTTTTTAAAAAAATACTGCTATGATTAAAATTATACTACCAAGAGTTTTAGAAATTTAAAAGAATTCTATAAATTATTTTATATTATTTTAATAATCTATCATAAGTATTTATTTTTAATAATAAAAGATGAGACATACACATTATGCTTGCACTAAATGACTTTTAATAATGTAAATTTTATAAGTTGTGCAACATAATTTCATCGTATCATTCATTATAAATACATTAAAAATTATTTACACAGTTTAAGTTAAACGAAATTCTATTAACAAATTTTTGAAAAGAAATTGAAATACTAATCAAATTAAAACTCAATTATCAAAAGTTCAAAAAATTTAAAAGAGGTTCTTTTATATTTAGAATTTTTTTATAATCTATATTTGGTTTTTGATAAAAACATTGGTCGCAGAATGTGTATTACTCATTAACTTAAAATAATCTATATTTGTTTTTTTTTTATTCATTTGATAATATTATTGAATTATTTGTTTAATTTACATATAATTTTTTGTTAAGCCATGTGATAGTTAAAAAAGGGAGGAAAAGAAAGTATATCTAGGAAACTAAATGCATTTGCACATATTATATGGTAAGAAAAGATACCAAAAAAAAGAAAAAAAGATTCGATGCATTTACACATATTATCTGCACGTACGTTCCTCTCCATGTTTCTCTTTGTGGTAAACTTAAAAAATGGCAACTTTTTTATTCACAGTCATTTTATTTCTGGCTGGACCCCAATCACAATATTAAGACTACATTAATCATGATTATTATTGTTAAAAAAAAAACAAAAAACTTGTTTCTAATCACTGGCGTCTCTAGTCTATATTGTCCATATTTGACTTTGAAAGTTTCAAAAGTAGGGAGCTATTTCCAGAGATAATTGGCTACGTTCGTACATGCTTATAAAACTAGTACAGTTAGAAGTCTCCTATGTGATTTGTTTTTCTATTTTTTTTTTAGTTTTTATGTCAACAAGGTACGTTGCTATAGCTGCCATGAAATTTCTAAATTATGTTCTCTTTGTTTGGGCTTGAAAATTATATGATGGTCAGAAAACTCAGAAGATTCACAAAGGTTACGATGTTTGATTACAAGGTACGTTGCCGTGCCAAATTGTCTATCATCTTTACCATCACACTTGTTGCTATGATCTTTGTCATCTACAAAGACAGTATCATCTGTGAAAACAGTGAGGAAACTCGAGGGCAACTGAGATCAAGTACTGGCAGTATCATCTATGAAAATAATGAGCAAACTCAAGGGAAACTGAGATCAAGTATTGGTAACAAACAACTGCATTTCATGCAAGAAAAGATTGATGAAGTTGAAGAAGAAAATTTGCAATCATTAGTCTCTCCTTTGGGTGTCACAGAAGAAGAGAGAATTGCTTGGTTCCGGGAAAAGATGCCGAAGATTCAGATTTTCAAGTCCAACAACTTGACACGGAAATTTCATAGTCGGGTTAAAAAATTCTTTCGCAGCGGCTGTGAGGCACAATTCTTCATGACTTGGATTTCAACAGCAGCAACTTTTGGAAGAAGGGAATTCTTCACCTTGGAGAGCCTTTTCAAGGCACACCCTCATGGATGTTTAATGATTCTATCAAGAAGTTTGGACTCTGGAAGAGGGAACAAAATCCTGAAACCTCTAGTTGATAGAGGATTCAAAGTTAAGGCAGTGACACCGGACTTGGCGTATCTATTCAAGAATACACCAGCTGAAGCTTGGTTTAAGGAGATGAAGAGTGGGAAAAAGGACCCAGGTGAGATTCCATTTGCTCAGAATTTATCCAATTTGATCAGACTTGCAGTATTGTACAAGTATGGTGGGGTTTACTTGGATACAGATTTTATTGTTCTAAAGCCTTTTACCGGGTTGAAGAACTCAATTGGTGCACAAAGTATGGATACGGAAACTAAGAACTGGACCAGGTTAAACAATGCAGTTTTGATTTTTGATATGAATCATCCACTTCTGCTCAAATTCATGGAGGAATTCGCCTCCACTTTTGATGGAAATAAATGGGGTCATAATGGTCCCTATTTGGTTTCTAGAGTGGTTGAGAACATAGGAAAGCAACCTGGTTATAAGTTCACAGTCTTGCAGCCTATGGCCTTCTATCCTGTTGATTGGATCAGGATAAACAGACTTTTCATGAAGCCAGCAAACCGTTCTGATTCTAGATGGGTACAAGAAAAACTGCTTCAGCTCAGTGAAGAGACTTATGGGGTACACCTATGGAACAAGAAAACCCGCAATTTGCAAATCCAAGAAGGAAGTGTCATGGGAAGACTAATCTTAGAACACTGTCTCATTTGCCAACACATGTATAGTTCTTAAAGGAAAATGCTTGAATTTATTCTCTGGTAAATGAGATAAAGGGTATTTCTTTTGTATCTTGGTTCTCTTTTTCTTTTTCAACTTTTTTGGCTGTCAATAATTATTTGATAGTAAATCTCATACAGCTTAACAATGGTAATATTCATTCAATTTTCTGACTATGTGATAACGATGGCTAAAGTAGAATAATATCAAAACTTTCTTGCACAAATCATAATTCTAAACCTTTTCAATTTCAATCTAAATCTAAACCCTCTGCATCTCCATAAGCCAAATCCTGGCAATCTTCTGTATGACTTTTTTCGTGTCAACTTGTGGTTGCTAGTTATCACCTTTCTATTCCCTACGCCAAACTCTCTAGCCATGAAACTACCTTCTGTAGCAGCCTTATTTTGACCATCAGTTCCAGAATTATTGGCGGGTCCAACTTGCTTAATTGCTGCCCATGGATCATGAATTTCATCATCTGCATCACTGCCCCACAAAGGTATAGCCTTTACTATAGGTGAGACACTGTAATTTTCAAAAAAATTGGACAAACTAGTATGTTCCATATCAAATAATCTCCTCAAAGATGTGCTTCCTCCTTGCATCAATTCTAACAAGCTGTTACTTTTCTGGGAGGAAGAGAACGAAGAACCTGAAGGAGCCGAAATATACAAGGAAGGAGAAGATGAAGATAAATACAAAGACTTCTGGTACTCTAGAATTTGCCTGAGTCTTTCTTTGCCAACAACGAGAGGGGACTCTTCATACTTCTCTTCTGTAATCTCTGACACCGGCATAGTTTGAAAGGATTTTGTTATATGTATGAAATATATGGATAGGCAACCTGCATTCCTTTTCTATTTGGTTAAAAAGAAAGACAGAGATCAGAATGCAGGGGGGCTAATGGAATTGAAATAAGAAGAGAATGAAGATTAATCAAATGGATGCAAGAAGCAAGTGAATTATGTGCCCTCTTCAATCCCCAAATTGCCTAACCTTTTTTTTTTTTTTGGTTAAGTTCAGGACTAAAGAGAGCAGAATCAAGGTCTAAAGCATATACCGGTTAGTGCCACCTATAAACAGTGGAAGAACAAAGAAAAAAACTAGAATAATGAACTAAAAGACAGCCAAACTCTCAATAAAAAATTTGTGAAAGCCGGCAATGAAAAGCACTTGTTTTACTACACTTCGTTTTTAGGATAGTTACAAACACTAGACTAAAACATTCTAGCCAATCGAATGTACTGAACTACTCTAAAATACATCCAAAACTCTAGTAAGAACCGAGAATAAAATATTATATAATTGAGCTAAGTTTACTAGTAAGCCAAACCAGGTTGGATTTATCAGGCGAGGAATGCACGTTTCATTACAAATAGAGTTGGTTCTTACAGATGAACCACAGAACCAAGGAAGGTACACTATACGCAAGACAGCACCACCAGCAGTCAATATGAGATGGAAGGCACGTATGGCTATTTCTCAACTCAATTCTCAAGCATATTTGTAACATCAATAATTCTACAAACACACTTAATTTCAACATGCTAATATATGCAACTGTGAGTGGTAAATACTTTTTGCCCAGTGCTCTTTACATGGACCTGCAAATTTTAGCCGATCACTCACAATAGCACACATCATCATTATGTGAAATTGAGTGTGTCCATAGTATTGTTATTGCTTGTCAGAAGTTAAAACATTTTTATATTTGAGGCTTCAAAAAATAATAAATTAAGGCTAAATATTCTTTCACACTCATTAACATCTACTATTTTACACACATATTCATAATTAATGTTGGAATATTTACATTTTAACGCATAAAAAGTAGATGTAAAATAGTAAATGTGTGAGAATTGAAGCCCATAATTATTATTGTTTCCCTAAATATCAGAAAACACATTGCCCAAGAACATAGGATATCTGACTATAGGGAGAAGCTTCTTAATTTGTTCTCTTGATAACATAACTCCAGGTTGAATGAGTACCCTTGGTTGCACGGTTGAATGAGTACCCTTGGTTGCACAAGAAATTTACAACTTTACTAATTTGATTTTTCTTTTGTTAATAACTTCTTTTGGTATGAAGTTTCTCAGGTTTACTAAACCGTGTTTTGTTGGTCAAAGGAAAGAAATTATATATTTTTCTACAAACACCTTTGACTTTTATTCCATTCAGATAAGATCTCAGGCAATCAATTTTCTACAAAAATATATGATATTTAAAAGAGGGAAGTCAGGATTCTCTTCTTTTTAATACTTTCAAAGCAAATGAAGAGAGTTTACTTTATGATGAAGATTTAATTTTTCTTCTCTATTTCAAGGCAAATGGATCTAATTTATTTCACAATATAAAAAATATAGTGTATTTAACTGTGAAGATTTAATTTGTCTTGCTTTCAAAGATATATTGTGTTCATAATAGTATAATACCATGTATTCCACCATGTTCATTATTCATTTTTAAATTCTTTAAATATTTTTAATAGGCTGCTTTCCATTTTTAAAGTAAATAGAGAGCATCTTTTTTCAAGGGTTACACAAAAATAATTGCATAGTCTGTTGGTTGTATTATTGGAAACTTTCGGAAGAATCAAACATTCGCAAATTGAATATCAAGAATCGTAACGATTCTCTCCAAAAAAAAAAAAAAAAAAATTGTCACGATTAAATTAAAAAATCTTTTTTATTTCATGAATGAAGATCTTATCTTTTTAATTAAACAATTATTAATTTATTATGCCCAACCTATCGTGCATTGTAATTAGCCAACAACACTAAAAAAATTAAATAAATAAATAAAAGTAGTATATATGGGAGCATTTTAAAGCTGGATGTGGTTCTCTTTTGCTTTTGTGCTTTCCCCTATACCTCTTTTTCGTAAAATTGAAAAATTCTATCTGAACAAATTGAAATTGGGAAAGATGACGCAATCACAAGAAATGATACACCTTTGTTTATAGTATAAATCTTGACATCTAAACTGGGTTTCTTTGAATCCACAATAATGAGAAATGTGAAGTCTATCAATAAAAAATAAAAAGGAAAAAAAATCTCTGGAATTTATTATTCAAAAGTTTAAATGCCCAACGACTACTACCACTAATACATATGGGAAAACACAAAGAGAAAAAAAAAAAAAAAATCATAAGAGCATTCCCATTAAGGTGAGTAAAATTTTTAGCATATACCACTTCAAAACCTAAAATTTTAACATTTAACAACTCCTTTTACAATACACTCAACATCAAACATTCTATATTTTTTACCATTTCATTTAAATACTCTTTTTTTATTATTTATTTATTCTTCAATTATATTTCTTTCTCTCTCTTCCTCTCTGTCACTCTTATCTCAGCAAACTTGACCTTCTCAATGCAACAAACCCATACCCACCCCATCCACCGCCACCGGAAAAAAAACACCAACCACCCATACCCACCTATCTATCCAACAAACTCACATTCTTCCATCTCAACCCAGCAAACCCATATCCATCCCAGCCACCACCACTGAAAAAAAAAAAAAAAAAAAAAAAACACACACACACACACACACACACACACACACACTAGCAGATGCAGAAAAACCCACAGAGATTCACCACAAAACCCAGAAAACAACAGCATCCCTAAAACCCAAAATCGGTGATCGACGGAGACCCATAAATTCACCACAAAACCCAGAAAAACAACAACATCCACCACTAGTGATTCGAAGACAACACCACAAAACCCAAAATCGCACCAAATCTCAGCCACCACCTGAGATTCCAGAGAAGAAATCAAATCGAATCTCAGCCACAATCCACCAAATCAGACCAACAACATCCATCAGATCGAAGCAAGTCTCAGCCATGATCCACGATCCACCACCACCACGATCCATCGGTGAGAAGAAGGAGAGAAACCGGTGAGAAGAGAGGGGGGAAAAAAAGATGGGCGACGAGCAGAGATCGGCGACGTGCAGAGACCGACGACAGGCAAAGATCAGCGACGGGCACAACAGACCATGAACCACGGAGAGAGAAGAGAGAACAGAGAACAGAGATGAAAGAAATGAGAGAGGAAAGAGAATGAGAAATGAGAGAGTCGTTGGTGAATAAAAAACCATTTTTTGTTTTACAATACTGCTACAGTGCGCTCTCAAAAATGAGAGTGCACTGTAGCAAGATTGTAAATTTTATAGAATATAGCAGTTTTGATGGAGATGATTTTTTGGGGTTTAGATGCTAAAAAATAGCATATATAGCATCCAAAAGCCTTAATAAGAATGCTCTAAGGTCGCTAGGAAACCAAAATTTGAGTTACCCACAAAATTAGGCTAAAATAATAATAATAATAATAATAATAATAATAATAATAATAATAACTTGTCCAGAAAAACATTTTATAACTGGATCCTAGTTATATCCTATCAATCAATTTTGACTAAAATCTTTCTAAAAACTCTCTCAAACCAGGAAACAAAGCCAAATTCTATAAAAATTTTAAAATTACTAAAAAAAATTAAATAAAAAAAAGGAATTAAATTGCAGAATTTATCCTAGATTTAATATATGGGATTTGGAATCTGCCATGACATGATAATACTTTGATCTTTTTGTCTTCTTTTCATACTCGCAAGAAATACAAATCTTCTGTACCAACTTGCCATGTATTTGTTTAATTTTTCTTATAAAATAGCCAAAGTTTAAAATGGGGAAAAAAAAACATATAACAAGTTGTGATTAGTAAAACATAAAGTAAAACACAAAATGTGGTACAGAAGATTCGTATTTACTTGCAAGTTGCAATTCATCAATTGAACAAACAAAATAGTATGATTTTTTCCCTTGGCTTTCTGGCAATTAACAAGATTCATTGAAAGCAGAGACAAAATTTGTAATTTTTGTGAACTTGTGAAGAGTTGATTTGTGTTTCTATTTTATTTTATTTTATTTTTTACAAATTTGTGAAAACAGACGCACTTCCTATTTGTCCTTTTTTTTGGGTGAAAATTTGTTAATTGTGAAATGTGAACGGTTGAATTATTTGTAATTAAGGAGAGAAAATGATGAAATTGGTAAAGGTTGGATGGTGGAGAGGAAAAAAAAAGATTGATAACTGTGGAGAGAGAATAATTAATAAAAATTACAATAGTATTTTTTGTTTTTTTAAAGAGTCTAATGTATGTACATGTGATGATGTGGATATGAAGTAGCTAAAATAGAAAAATCTGAGCTTTTATTAGATAAGAATTAGCTAAACAAGAAAGTATTGGGACTAATGTGAATGCTCAAATGCAATGTATTTTGTATTCTCAGAAAAAAAAAAAAAAAATTGTAATGCATTTTTGGGTTGAATTAGGTACATCATGACTAAAAACGTCTATTTGCCTACTCTAATGTAAATTCCCTGAGAGCATTCACAATGGAATAGGCAAAACACAATCCCAGCCAAAACATACCTAATAAACCCTAAAAATGACCCACGTTGGATTATCAATCTGTTAATGAACCTCCAAAAAATCAAATTGAAAAAATTATGCATAAAAATATATCAGTACATTAAATTGAAAAAATTTCCAAAAAATCAAAAATATATAATTATGCCACCAACTAAATATTTATATTTCAAATTTTTGTAATATAAAATTATGCATAAAAAAATAAGTTTATAGATCGGAACCAACAAAGAGATACAATACTTCTTTTTTTTTTTTTTAAGTAAGAAAGAAAGACAATACATCAGTAAATTGAATTTAATCTAAATACATGAGGTATGCCGAGCCTATTTTATTTATTTCTTTTACCTGAAGAAAGAAAGCCTCTGTTTTACAGAGGCAAAAATATTTTGTGCATTTCTTATGGCTATATGTATACATGGGGCAAATGAATGAAGTACAATTGGGAAAGTGACACTACTTTATGGCTTGGTTTCCCGATGACAAGTGTGGCTTCAATAGTTATTTTATGTCGTTATAGTTAAACGGGTCCTTCTAGGACCACAACAAAAGTCACAGAAAAAGCCCCAACTCACCCACGTGGCGAGTTGTGGTTGGTGGAGGGGTAGTCCACCACCACCCCTCCTCCAACCACAACTCGCCACGTGGGCGAGTTGTGGCTTTTTTTGTGACTTTTGTTGTGGTACAAGACTTTTCCTAGTTAAACATGTGTCCACTGCTGGGATTGCTAGGGCTGTAAATGAACCAAGCCGATCGTGAACAACTCGGGCTCGGCTCGATAAAAAGCTTGTTCATGTTTGTTTATTTATAAATAAGCCAAGCTTAAGCCTTAGTTTTCGGCTTGTTTGATAAACAAGCCAAGCCTGAGCAAAAAAATTTGTTCGTGAACAAGCTCGTGAACAATCAGGCTCGATACAACACAAGCCAAGCTTAAGCTCGTATATAGCTTGATAAAAAGCTTGATATATATTTACTAAATAAACTAAATATTTTTATATTATATATGTTTTAATAATAAATTTTTTCATATGAGATAACTTTTCAATGTTATTACTTTAAGATTTTTTTTTCTTTTTCTATTTTTAAAAACATTTCTAATAAAAAAAAAACCGGAGACTTCACTTAGGCTGTGTTTGGTTGAACGGAAATTCAATTCCGAGCGTAAAATCATTTCAGTGGAAATTGTTTTCCCGTAAGTAAAATGTATTCAGGCTGTTTGGCTGCTTCGGAAATCGTTTTACGGAAAATCAATTCCCATGTTTGGTTCGGTCAAAAATTTTACGAAAAATAGAGTTCGTTTTACGGAAAATCATTTCTCATGTTTGGTTCGATGAAACATTTTACGAAAAATAAAATTTCATTTTACAGAAAATGAAATCCCATGTTTGGTTTGATCCAACATTTTACAGAAGGCAAAAATTGCCCAGCAACACAGGATGAAAAATTGCTTGCAAACTTGTAACCTGTAATAATACAATTATTATCATTCACTTCAACTTCAAAAATAATCATCCGAATACACCTATAATATTATATCAAAATAGTCACAATGTAGCATTACACCTCTATGGTGTACAAAAATGATACCTACACATGGTATCTGAACTGTATACATACATAACTTGGGCAATTGTATCGTCCCAATAATACAAAATACTACACATCCTACAGTTAGGTACGTAACTGTTATCCATTGTAGCATAACAGTGCACAAAATGTACGTACCATCAGCAAATGTCAAAGGTTAGAAATTAATACATAGCCGACTTACCGATAATACAATTGTGTCACCTATATAATACAATGAAAGGTGAATACTAGTACTACAACAAATCACAATTCCTAAAGCTAACATCACAGTCAGAACCAATAGACAAGTCAAAGTTGTGTGAACAAAAAGCTATCCATCCAACGCTTCCTCAGCTTCCCATTCTTCGCAAGAAATCCCATTGCTGCCTTCTCATTTTCGCAAAGATGGTCAAAGGCAGTGGCAAGCATGTCTTCGCTATACCCATCTGCCACCATAGCCATCACCTCAGAATAAAGACTTGTGTGATCAACAGGCCCCCGAATTGATTTCTTTTAAAGCCACAGCAATTTCCTTCAGCTGATCCGACAGATCAGTTAGAGCACTATCATCAGACGGAGGTGCAAGGCCTCTTTTGCGAGACTTTGAAAATGTGGACCCAGTGGTGGATGATTCCACCGCATTCTTCCCTTTCTCTACCACACCTTCCTCCCCATTATCACCCACCATCTCATTGCTCTCCGCATTATCGTGCTCAGTGTCGATATCAACATACGACTTTGCAAAGCTACCTGTGGCCATATCCTTTCCCACTACAATGGCCAATTCATCATACATTTCAATTTTTTTGTTCAAATACTCCGCATGCTTACGATGCGCCTGTAAAGAAGAAAGGAATGTATAATAACAATGCAATATCTACATAATACTACATAATACCATCACACATGGTAAGACCAAATTTTATAACAGCTCCACACATGAAAGTTACACTTGAAAATTTGTAAAAGTAATGGAATCCTAAAAAGAATGACATATAAATTTCATATAAATAGGTTACTTAAGCAGCCTTGTCTTGTTCTCAAGCATATACATGAAAGCTAAAAACATATATTATCATTTATATTAAAACAAATATAGTTAGAAGCCATACCATGACTTCTTCTTGATATGTCTTTGCATCGCATGTTATCATTTTCATGTTATCATCCCAACCAAACCCACTCTTCTTCCGAATAGTTTGAATGTCCTTCCACATAGTCCTTAGAGTTCGTAGCCGATTCTCCACGTAGGAAGGGTGGCACTCAACCCCAAATTGCGCAGATATTTCCTTTGCTACAAGAGCGAAGGAGCCAGCCTTAAAAGTATTAGAGGGCTTGTTGCCCTTCGCGGCCTCCTCAGCAAGGAGCGTAAGCATAGTTGTATGCATAGGGGGCAGCCATCGAAAATGCTTAGTGCCGCCTACCTTCTCCTTTCCCCTTGACATTGCTACATATGAAAATTGTATAATGAGAATAGCATTTAATAGTAAGCGTAGCATTTAGTAATTAAACTTGGAATATGAACAACAAATCAAACACACATAAACCACGCTTATAGATGTGCACAATAGAACGAAACAACTACTAGAAATGATAATGTAATGCTGTAAATTCTTTTTCCTTACACCACTAGAAGTCTATAGTAAATACATTGTCCTTACATAAAAAAAAAATACAGCACATGTTACAATCAATGGAATCTAAACAAAGTACTACTCTCTGTAACTAATATAATCAGTCCACATAGCTTGGCATATCTCATCTCTCTTAGCATTCCACACTCTACTGTCTTCAATGGAGTCTTGACGTGAGTGTGTTTCTTGATGGGGGCCACTAGAGTCTACTTGGTTCATTGCAGATTCCATAATATAGTCAGCAGGATCAACCCCCATAATGTGATTATGAATCACACAACATGCTAACACTACTTTCACTTGGGTTTCAAAAGACCAAAATGGTTCTGCATCCAACACTCGAAAACGTTTCTTCAACACTCCAAACCCTCGCTCAATGGTAGTTCTCAATGAAGAGTGTCGGAGGTTGAACAGTTCTTGCTCATTCTCAGGAGGACGATCACTAAACTCTTTCAAGTGATATCGCACACTCCGATAAGATGACAAAATTCCATTTTTATTACCATACCCAGCATCACCAAGATAATATTACCTACATATATTCAAAAAATAAACCCAAATCACTATTACGCTTAGGATAACGCACAATACTTAGTAAACAAATAAACCAAAAAAGGAAAGTAATCCTATAATACCTTCAGGAATTGAAAATCCCCCTGGCTTATCAAATGCATCATTTAACACACGTGAATCATGTGCACTGCCTTCCCATCCAGCCAGTACATAAGTGAACTTCAGGTCAAAACTAATGGCAGCTAACACATTTTGCGTGGTCTCATCTTTGCGACCACGAAACCTTCCTTGTATTTCAGGTGGCACAGATGCACGAACATGTGTCCCATCTATTGCTCCAACACAATCCTAATTTCCAACAGACATAATGGTTTAAAATTGCACAAATCTTCGCAATTTACAAAAATAGACAAGTCGCAAATATATACCTTCAAAAATGGGTAGAACCTTCTGCTATCCCTTATCTCTGGGGGTGTATTTTCGCTAGGCAGTCTTATTAGAGCTCTATATAATTTCAAGACCCCCCTAAGGACGACCTTGAAGTATCTATGAACAATCTCAGTCGATCTATAGAACCAACTACCAATTACACGAAACCTCACATTATGACCAATAATGTGTAAGAAAAGTAGCACTTGCTCCTGCACAGACATGTGAATCGTCGGGCGTATGTACTCCCCCTCAGTGAGGATGTGACATAACTGGTGGAAAGCTATGGGCTTCATCCTAATTTGACTCACACAATGCCTCTCACTTCCATGCAGAATACTATTTATGTAATGCTCTCTCTCGGCTGCATGATTAACATACGGCGCCCAAGGCAATCGTCTACGCCGCAATTTCCTTACCAATGCAAACCCCACAAGGAGGACAGATGCAACTGAGGCAAGAATTGCGGCTTTGGTTTTTTTCTTCATCTAAAAAATCACAAACAGCGTGGTCTAAGAGGTATGTAAACAATTGATTACACAGTATATAAAAATAGCTACAATCAGAAAACATCCAAACCACATTGATAACGAGTACCAAAATTGACACCAACAAATCACATTGCATTCGATTTTTGTATAATTGTAACATCCATAACGTACACAACATAATGCCATCACAATCAATATTTTACACAACAAATCACATTACACAACATAATACCATCACACTCAATATTTACACAATAATCACATTACACAATAATCACATTACACAACATAATAGTACATGAATAATGAAAGTTGTGGATTGTATGAACTTGGAAAATTAGATTGGTTGATGAAGCTGAGAATTCATTTCAAAATTAAATGTGAAGCCACTTGATTAATTACAATCTAAAACCTGCTGGCCGGTTTCAACAATTATGTCAATAAGCAAACTAGTACACCAATACAGCAAGCATTTGATGGAGAAGAGCAACAATACAGCAAGCAAAAGAATTGATGGGTCAGAGAAATATTACACCAAGAAAAAGAACCAAAGACTAAAATTAAAAAAAAAAACAAAACAGAGCATGCTAATTACAAGCATATACATGTTTAGTAATTCCCTCTAACAACAACAAAAAATGTAAACTTTAGTGTGTATAAATAAAGTTAAAGTTATACATGGAAGATGAGAGAGATAGTGAATAATAGCAGCATATTTAGAGGCCATTGCATCATGAAGTGCAATTGTGTCTATTTTTACAATTGCTCTTCATGATGCAATGAGCATTATTTATAAATAGTTATATATATTTATATATATAAATACATATATATATATATATATAGCGATCAAATCCGAGGGTGGGTGGTGGATCGGAGACTAGCAGAGGGTGTGGTGGATCGGCTTGAGCAGAGGGTGGGTGTGGTGGATCGGGTTGTGCAGTGGGTGTGGTGGATCGGGTTGTGCAGAGGGCGCGTCTGGTGGATCGGGTGGGTCTGGTGGATCGGCTTGAGCAGAGGGTGGGTGTGGTGGATCGGGTTGTGGAGAGGGTGGGTGTGGTGGATCGGCTTGTGCAGAGGGTGGGTGTGGTGAGGAGGTGAGGTGAGGTTGAGCTATGGAAAATAAAAAAGAACAACAGAGGAGGACACTCACCGTGGGTGGATCGATCAGGGAGAGGACGATCTGCGTTTGGCGTGAGAGAGAAGGTGGAGCGGCCTAGCTGCGTCGGGATCCAGCTACGTTTTGAGGGAGAAGATGGAGCGAACTGAGGGAGAAGATAGAGGGAGAAGATGGAGAAGATGGAGCGGACTGAGGGAGAAGATGGAGCGTGGAGCTCGGTTGGAGTGGCTGTGAGGGCTGTAAAGTGTGCGTGTGATGAGGAGATGGAGCTCGGGCTGAGGGCTGTAAAGTGTTTGAAGGTAAAATGAAACATGAAATCATTTTACACCAAAAACGCCCCAATTTACAGTCAACGCGGAAATAGGATTCCGTTTGACCAAAATTTCAGTCCCACCCAAACACACACATGGGTGTAAAAGCCTTTCCGAAAATTGTTTGAAGCCAAAACAAACACAGCCTTAATTCACACTTTTTTCAATTTTCACTCCTACCTTCTAGAGTTCTGTAGCTACTACAATTGTACATCATGCAAACAGCTGGACTTCACTCCACTTCTACCTTCTAGAGTCCTCTAAAAACTCTAATAAAGTAGTACTACAATACTTAATAAACAGCTGGACTTCACTTTGTTGTCTTTTTATATTATTTTCGTGTGTAACGTGTGTTAGCTTTAGTCATTTAGTTACTCTTTTTGTGTGTTAGCTACTGCTAGTACAGTTTAATTTTTTCTCAGTTCTCTTTGCCAAAACTTCACAATTTAATTTTATCATTGAACAAAAAAAACCCAATTTAGTTTTATCCCAACTGAGATTTTCAGCTGTCACTCAAGCCCATCTTGGAAAGACCGAAGTTTTCGGCCTAAAACTCTTAGGCTATCTTGGGAAGACCAAAGCTTCTCAAAGAAGCTTCAATTTTTCTCTCTTAGTCTCTTTTCCCATCAGTTTCTTTCTTTTTCCCAAATTTTCAGAAAGAATTGATCAGCTCCTTCTCTCTCGTGAGGCCAAAACATTTTTACCAAATCTGTCCTATATCTCTTTGCAACAAATGAACAAGTCCTAGATTTGGAAGAGTTAGATGCTAGCAAAGAGGTTTAGAGTCCGGTGTTCACCAAATCACCATGTAATTTAAGGGTTCTAGTGGGTGTGCAAAGAGCTCCGACAACAGCTCTAGTTCCGGTGAAGTGTTTGGCATCACTACCATCTTCGCTCTCTACCTCCATCCTCCAAGACGTCATAGCCTTCTCTCACCATAGGTAAATTTTCTTGTTTAAAAATTTTCTATATATTTTTATAGTTGTTTGCACTGTAGTTTTTTTGATATTGCAAAATCGTTTTGATTTTCAAGTTATGGTTGTTAGTAGATTGTGGTTGCGAAGTCTGGTATGTAGTTTGGAATGGGTCTGTGCTTTTCTTTTCTTGAGGTGCAGAGTCCTCTATAGTTAGCTACTAAAAATGTTATAGTTTCTTTGTACTTAGCTTTGTTTTGTGCTATAAAGTCACACATGCATTTGATTTGTGAATATACACTTGATTGAGCAAGCTATGAATATACTTTCCAAACATGGTCATGTTTCTCTTTTTCATTATAATTTTTTCCCACATTTCACATGATCCATTTATCCTAAATTTAAATCATTTTTCCGGTAAAAATTTTATGATGTGATTCGCAGTAAAAATGAGTATCTGAATTCACTGTGTTGTACATTCCCTATAAAAAAATAAGAACATAGACATTCTGCTATAGAAAGACCCACTCTTTAGATGCTTTCATATCAAGCACATGAATGGTCATTGTGACTGGGGAATAACCCATGCTATATCAGTGTTTTTCATCATCTTTTAGGCTCAAAAATCATGGCTAGTGTTTAGTGATTCCTCAAAAAAAAAAAAAAAAAAAAAAAAGCTAGTGACCCTATGACCCCGCAGCAAATGTATTCATCACAAAAAGGAACTTCTTTTTTTTTTTTAGTTAAATCTGTAAGTTTATATTAGTTTTTATTTGTACCCATTAATGACATTATTTAATTATTTATTACTAAAAATTTACCACATCAGCTGAATATGAAATTTTAAGTGTATGTTAAGTGTATTGTTTAGCATGTCTGTCTTTTTTTTTTTCATTAAATGTTTTTTTATAGTTCCTTTTTTTTTTTTTTTAATAATGTTCTTGAAAGCTTATATTTGCTTTTACATGCAGTTGGAAGGATAATGAGTTGAAGGATTTTTTGTTGTGGATGTTAGTTGTTTGTGTTTGCAAGAGGGTGTAAGGTATGTGCTTTGTTATTTGATATTGGTCTTTTATATCTATGATTTTCTTATATTTGCAGAGGGCATGTTACAACTGTAATAATGTAAAGTTGATTTTCTCTTAATTTACTGAATATTGATTATAATTATCATCTTCCCCTATAATTTCTAATGTCCTTTTATTATTTTTGGTTGGTATGCAGTTTGTTGGTTTTCTGATTTGGTGCATATTAAAGACCTTGAGGTGGAATATATTTTGATCTGGTGCAGAAAGTGAAAGACCTAGATTTGTGAATGATAGATGGTCTTTTGTTTTCAAAAACTAAATATTCTTTTTGTTAATGGCGTGGTGCATATGATAACTTAGTATATGGTGATATGGATACTTTTGAAATGCCATGTCAAGAGGGTCTTTCTTTTTTTGTTTGAAGATTATATATAGCTGCACAGATGACAAGTATATTTGTGAAGGAAGTATGAAGATTATATTTGTGAATTGTATTTTGAACAAATATTATAGCTAGAGACAAGGAAGTATGAATGGATAGATTTAATTATGTAAAGCATTAATTTGAGCAATTGCTAATCACTGGTGGAATTGGAAGCATGAACAAATGAGTATATTATTTTCTTTTTTTTGTTTACTTGGTTGTTTGAGATTTGAGCACTTGATAATGCAATTTTGTTAGATCCTAAGAAAAAAAGGCTTGACTTGAGCTTGAGTTTGAGCTTGATGTTGAGCTCGAGCTTGGCTTGATAAATTAATCAAGCCAAGCCAAGCTGAGCTCAAGCTTTAGGGTTTTTTCCCAAGCTCGAGTTCAAACATTATATTTAGGCTTGTCTCGAGCTCAAGCCAAGCTTGAGCATTTTATTTTTACTGACGAGCCAAGCTCAAACAGGCACTACTCGCTTGAGCTTGGCTCGTTTACAGCCCTAGGGATTGCACTCCTGGCAATGAATTTGAGCTATCTTGTAATTTACATTGAAAAGTGACCACATATTATTACATAGCATTTTACCACAATTGTGACATAATAGAGTGTAATTAGTGAAAAAAATAGTGAGTTTATACGTAAGTGATGATTAACTAATCACAGTCTATCATGTCAGAGTTGTGGTAACTGATATAAATATTGTGGAATAATTTGTGGTCTCAGAACTACTCAACTTACATATACACAAAGCAATAAAATCTTTAGGGAATTTAAAACATTTATCTAAAAAAATGTTATGTCTACAATATTTTCACAACACTTCTATAATAAATTCTAAGTGGCGGATTGTTAATAGTTGTTAATATTGGGCAAAAAATTAATTTTAATTGTGAACTAATAATAACTTACCACCTAAGATTTGTTATAAAAATGTTGTGTACGTAATACTTCTCATTTTCTAAACACAATGCATGTTGCCAATTGCAATGGAGAACACAAATATGCAAATCCTCTCTCAACTTCCAAGATACCACTTGCCACCGAGCTAGATACAACCCAGCTTCAGGATGTTGAAAGCTTAATAGTATGCTAAAACATGTAATTTTCGACCCTACGTGAACGTAATGCAAGCCTTAAAAATGCACATCAGAGCCTTATCATTCGGGCATTCAATCAAACACCTAAAGGGCACCAAGTGAAATCAACCAATCTTTAATAAGGGGAAATGAAAGTGGTACCTAAACACATCCATTTGAGGGCATATACACACCACTTTTACAAGTTTCACCATCTATAATTGGAAATAAGAGAGATCCAGATTGCTTGTTTGTCTTATATATACACTAGTTGCAAGACAGGAAATTCATTATGTTGTGTTCAACAGCTCAAGGCCATAATAGAAACGCCATTGTACTGGTACTTACTAGATTATCTAAATACCATTATGCATTTTTGTAAGTTCTTATATCAATTTTCTTTTCTTTTTTTAATATAATAACCAATTTTTTTTTTTCATGTTCAACAATTACATTATATTAGCTTTTCCAATAATATTGAATAATGTTGCTAATACTAAGGAGAAGTCTTTCAACACATAGAGTTTCACATACTTTTTCACACTATTTCTGTATTTTTGTGGAGAAATGATACGTCCACAACATTTTTCACAACATTTTCATAACAAATCCTAAGTGGCAGGTTGTTACTAGTTGTTATTGTTGGGGTAAAAAGGTAATCTTAGTGTTAAGTTCAAATTTGAACCTATAATAACTAACCACCTATAATTTGTTATGAAAATGTTGTAAAAAATGTTGTGGACGTAGCACCTCTCATTTTTGTGTTGTGATGAGCTCACTCGAGCACCATCTCAAATATAATGTGAGTAAGACGTGAATTTGTAGTAGTCAATACTTACTATTCCACTTTCTCACTATAAGAGATAAATACTCTATCTAGTGTTTTTTTTTTTTTTTTCTTACAAAAGGAAATGCTTAAAACTATTTAAGTGTTTACTAGTTATGAATAATACAAGAGGTATTCATGACATTATCAAGATAAATCCCTTATAAGAGAGGAAATGGGGGTGTTTAATTTTTTTTTAAAATGTTTTTTTACAAAGAGAAAAGGTTTGTGGGGATTGGAGGGGTCACTTTAAATTCCTCCAAATTGAAAAAGTTTAGAGGGAGAAGGGTTCTACTTATATAAAAATATTTAAGTTATCAATTTTGGCATTATGATGTAAATTTATTATATTTTCATTACATTGAACTGAAAATGAGTATAATTGTCAATTTATATGATATCTTATCATTTTCTCTTCTTCCTATCCAATAAAGGAGAATGATATATATACCCCTCATACCTTATAGGAATAACAAAAATTATCCACCCCACTTGACCCATCATATCCCTCTCTACCCCCATCAACCCCAAAGTGACTGGGTAGGTTAGGGATTTCTCACCTAGCCCCATATCACATTGTCCTGCCTTGTATATGTATATATTGTTTTTATTTAAAAGATTTTGTATGTAATTTTTAATTTGTTAAATTCATTTCCTATTAATACTTTTTTTTTTTTTACATAATCTATTACTATCCTCCAAAATTGACGTAGGAGCATCTTCTAAGTTGTTTTAAGATGTTTTTGTCTGAGTTCAAGCTAGCAGCCTTAGCTTTTGAGAACAGTTAATTAAAATTCTCTTTGTGTCCAAACAAGGGCCTTAAGACAGTTAGCTTATATGGCAGTCATTCTTATCTGAATTAGTTAGTCTTGTTAATGAATTAGTTGCTAGCATTAGATGTAACCAATGTTAGTTTGACACTTGGCAAGACACTAATGGTTGTTAGTTATAGGACAGATTGTATAAGTATTCTTGTACTCTCATTTTGTAACCAATTTTTGAGAATTAGTGACATTTAAGAGGGTGTTTGTTACTATTGTTTAAACAACAATTTTTAGTTTTTAAACAACATTACACATATTTCAACATACTTTTCCACCCACATATTTTCACAAAACAATAACGTTATTAGAAATCTCTTTGTATGCTCTTCATGGGAACTTAGTGTTCTTGCAGAGCTGCCTAACCACCTACTAAATGTTCTAAGCAACTCTCATTGCTAAACAAACCCAAAACAGTTCAGCCTATGCACATTCCCTGCACCAAAAGCACTTGCTTCTCCCTCTTTCTCCCACTACTTTAACAAAGGCCCCTATCATTTTGGTTTTATCTCTACCTCATTAATGTTGAAGTCACCTCATTAGAGATTACAAAAAATCTCAAACCCAACCTGTCGAGCTCCTACCCCGCACAGGTTTTCCACACCCTAAAGAGGAAAAAGGGCAACCTTGATCTAACCTCGCCTCACCCTATTGTTATCCCTAAATACACTCTTCTCACCTCCAAACTTCCAAACACACTAAAGTTGGTTGATGTTTCCTTCTTTTTGCCTGGGAAATATGACATGTTAAAAAGACACTAACAAATACTCAAAGTTACAATAGTCTTTCCTCAACACTTGCCACAAAATTAAGAGGGAAGGGCCCTCGGAATACAGCTAAAAACATAATAATCCAATACTTACTGTAAGCACACCTTGATCGGCAGAACAAGATCCTCTCCATTTCACTAGAAATAAAATCAATTTCATGGTCAAGATTTTTATTTATGGGCTCCTCTGTTTTATCTTTAGCATTGCTCTTATATTTGTGAATAGATAAGTCTTTGAATAATTGCATTTGTTGCAGTTTTATCCTGCATAATGAAACAAACTGATGATAGTGGATGACTGGAAGTGGAGGAAGTGTGATTCCAGAGATTTGATTGTGTTAGAAAACTAAGTACCTTAGAAGCGACCTTAAAAGAAAAGGTACCTTAGAAGTCTCCTATGTGATGTTGTATATGTTCTTTTCTTAAATGTCAGTAAATTTCCTCAGAAGCATTTTTTGTTCATCACTTGTCTTAGCTTGAAACTCTTATGATGGTGAGAAAATTCATCAAGGGTAAGATGTTTGATCACCAGGTACTTAGCCGTGCCAAATTTCCTCTCCTTTTTACCATCACACTTGTTGGTATGATCTTTATCATCTACACAGACAGTATCATATATGATTCTTTTGATTTTAGTAATAATGAAAATTTTAAGGTCGTGGAGGCTTATGAGAGAACTGAAAGACAACTGAGATCAAGTAATGGTAACATGTCCATGCAAAAAGAGAATGATGAAGTTGAAGATGAAAATTGGAAATCTTTTGTCCCTCCTTTGAGTGCCACAGAAGAACAAAGAATTGCTTGGTTCCGGGAAAAGATGCCAAAGTTTGAGATTTTAAAGTCAAACAACTTGTCACGGCTATTTCATAGTCGGGTTAAGGAATTCTTTAACAGTGGTTGTGAGACACAGTTCTTCATAACTTGGATATCACCAGCAGGGTCTTTTGGAAGAAGAGAATTCTTCATGTTAGAAAGCCTTTTCAAGGCACACCCTACTGCATGTTTAATGATTCTGTCAAGAAGTATGGACTCCGGAAGAGGGCACAGAATTTTGAAACCTCTAGCTGATAGAGGATTCAAAGTTAATGTAGTGACGCCGGACTTGGCATTTCTATTCAATAATACCCCAGCTGAAGCTTGGTTTAAGGGGATGAAGAGTGGGACAAAGGACCCTGGTGAGATTCCATTAGCTCAGAATTTATCCAATTTGATCAGAATTGCAGTATTGTACAAATATGGTGGGGTTTACTTGGATACAGATTTTATTGTTCTAAAGCCTTTTACTGGGTTGAAGAACTCAATTGGTGCACAAAGTATGGATATGGGAACTAAGAACTGGACCAGGTTAAACAATGCTGTTTTGATTTTTGATATGAATCATCCACTTCTGCTCAAATTCATGGAGGAATTCGCCTTGACTTTTGATGGAAATAAATGGGGTCATAATGGTCCCTATTTGGTTTCTAGAGTGGTTGAGAATATAGGAAAGCAACCTGGTTATAACTTCACAGTCTTACAGCCTATGGCCTTCTATCCTGTTGATTGGATTAGGATAAGCAGACTTTTTATGAAGCCAGCAAACCGTTCTGATTCTAGATGGGTGCAAGACAAACTGCTTCAGCTCAGTGGAGAGACTTATGGGGTACACCTATGGAACAAGCAAACCCGCAATTTGCGAATCGAAGAAGGAAGTGTCATGGGAAGTCTAATCCTAGAGCACTGTTTCATTTGCCAACACATATATAGTTCTTAAAGAAGAATGATCTTGTTGATTGATATTGCTTGAATTGACTGTTACATGAACTAAAGGGTATATTTCTTTGTACTCTTCGTTTATTTTTTCTTTTTCAACTTCTTTTGTTGTTTCTTAATAATTATTTGACAGTAAATCTCATAAAGCTTAACAGTGCTAATAGACATTCACTATGCTGAGTCGTGATGGGATAAAGATGGGTAATTTGTATCTATATTTATCTAAAAACTGAAATATAATATTTATTGTTATTATATTTTTATTGAGTCACATCAGTGATTATATCATAATATTCTTTCCATCATTTCTAAAAAAATATGTATATAAGTATTAATATATGTAGTTATACATTATGTGTTTGGGAATGTGAGAAGGGAGCTAGAAAAATTGAAAAAACTTCTACCCAAGGCTGAGAAGGAGGCTATTCTTAGGGGTGACAATACTAGGGTGAGAGAATTAAAAAGAGAAATTGAAGTATGGCGTGACAAGGAGGCTACAATGTGGGCTCAGAGATCAAGAATTTTATGGGCAAGGCAAGGGGATAAAAATTTGAGGTACTTTCATAGATGTGCTACGAAAAGATACCGAAAAAATTTAATTGAAGGTATAAGAGATGAAGAGGGTTCATGGAAAACCAACTTGGAAGACATTACAGAAATTCTTGTGAGTTACTACCGATCACTATTCCATTCTACAGGTTATATGGATTCTTCACAGGTGTGGGAGTGCGTACCTAGGGTGATTACTGATGAGATGAATGTCTTTTTAAGCCGAAAATTTGATGTACATGAAGTAGAAGTGGCCTTGCAACAAATGGCTCCCCTTAAAGCCCCTGGTCCGGATGGAATGCCACCTTTATTCTACCAACACTTCTGGGGAATTGTTAGTCATGATGTTACCTCCTCCATCCTCATGTGGCTAAATTCAGGTACATTGTCCCAATCTCTTAACCATACTTTTATCACTTTGATCCCCAAAATTAAATCCCCTGAACATGCCCACCATTTTCGCCCTATTAGCTTGTGTAACATGTTGTATAAAATTTTCTCTAAAGTTTTAGCCAACCGTTTAAAAAAAGTTTTACCTTCCATCATCACAGAACACCAATCTGCCTTTACCAAAGATAGACTTATATCTGACAATATAATGGTGGCATTTGAGACTTTACATTGTTTGCAAAGATATAAATCAAGCTCACATGGCTATATGGCAGTTAAACTTGATATGAGCAAGGCACATGATAGGGTGGAATGGCCTTTTTTGGAAGGCATTATGAGGAGGATGGGTTTCAATGAAGGATGGATAAATCTGGTTATGTTGTGTGTAAAAACTGTTACTTACTCAATAGTGGTGAATGGAGAACCTTGTGGATTGATTCATCCTACAAGGGGTATTAGGCAAGGCAACCCCATTTCCCCCTTCCTTTTTTTACTTTGCACTGAAGGGTTGAATGGTTTGATCAAAAAAGCAGAAGGGGAGGGGGATATCCAAGGCTTTTCCCTTTGTAGAAGAGGTCCAAAACTAACACATCTGCTTTTTGCAGATGATAGTCTCCTTTTTGCAGATGATAGTCTCCTTTTTGCAGGGCAACAATGGAGGAATGTGGCAAAGTTTTGGATATTTTGAATGCTTATGAAGCTGCTTCCGGTCAAAAAATAAATAGGAGCAAGACTGCACTTTTTTTCAGCAAAGTAACAGATGATGCTCTAAAGGACCAAATTAAAGAAGCGTGGCGTGTACCAAAAATTATGCAATATGAGAAATACTTGGGCCTTCCATCCTTACTGGGGAAAAAGAAAAAAGCAAGCTTTAACTACATTAAGGAGCGGGTGTGGCGAAAAATTCAAAGGTGGGAAGGAAAGTTACTTTCACAAGTTGGTAGAGAGGTATTGATAAAATCAGTCATCCAAGCCATTCCCACATACACCATGGGATGCTTCAAAATTCCTATGGGTCTATGTAATGAAATTGAGGCCATGATTAAAAAATTTTGGTGGGGTCAACGAGGAGATCGTAGGAAGATTCATTGGGTCAAATGGGATGACTTGACTAAGGCCAAAGGAGTGGGTGGCATGGGCTTTAGAGATTTAGCAAAATTCAATAACTCCTTACTAGCAAAGCAAGCGTGGCGGCTTTTGCATAACCACAACTCCCTATTCTACAAAGTGTTCAAGGATCAGTTCTTTCCAAATACTACTATTATGGAGGCCAAGAATTCAAGAATGGGATCTTATGCTTGGAGGAGTATACTTATTGGGAGGGATGTTATTCAAAGGGGGGCTAGGTGGAGAGTCGGTGATGGAAAAAAAAAATCAATATTTGGCAACACCATTGGCTGCCAAGAAAGCACCCTCCACATATATCATCCTTTCCATTGACGGGCTTTGAGAGCTCAAAAGTGGAGACCCTTATCGACCCAAGCAGGAGGCAGTGGGATGAAGACATGTTATTTGGGCTGTTCAACATAGAGGAAGCTGAGCTCATCAAGACTATTCCTTTAAGCAGTGAAGCTTCAGAGGATGTCCTGTTCTGGCCACACTCAAGCAATGGCCAATATAGTTGCAAGACCGGATACAAGTTTTTAAAAATGGAGGACGAGTTGTCTGGTGTGCCACAGGTAACCATGAATGATGAGAAGCAGCTGTGGAATGGAGTTTGGTCTATGCAAGTCCCACCCAAGGTAAAAACTCTGCTTTGGCGTGCTTGTCGTGTAGCTTTGCTGACGAAAAGTGCGCTGTTCCGTAGAACCATCTCAACGGACTCTTTGTGTGCCAGATGCCATGCCTAGGCTGAAGATTCACTGCACGCCTTGTGGTCTTGTCCAGAGTTAGATTCGGTGTGGTCGGAAATGGAGCTTGGGAGGTTCCGGTCTTCAGTTCAGTTCATGTCCTTCAAAGAGCTGCTATCGTGGATAATTAAAAACAACCATCTGCCAGAGCTCTTTGCTATTACGGCTTGGACAATTTGGAACCAGAGGAATCGGACTCGCCTCAACCAGCCAGTAGACTCACTTCATCAGATTCCCAACATCGCAAAGTCTTGGCTAGTTGAGTACAAAGCTAGGCAAGTATCTATTGCTACTCCAGTGCAGCAGACTCACCGCTTCAAAACACATTGGAGGCCACCACCATCAGAGCTATTCAAAATCAACTTCGATGGTGCCGTCTTCCCACACATTAAAAAGCCTGGCATTGGAGTTGTAATAAGAAATCATCAAGGATTAGTGATTGCATCATGCTCAAAACTAGTAAACCAGGAGTTAGGCAATGAAGACATCGAAGCAAAGGCTGCGAGCTGGGCTCTCTCTTTTGCTTTGGATGTAGGAGTGAAATGGGTTGTTTTAGAAGGTGACTCTGATCGTTATTAAAGGGTTAAGGGAGGAAGAAAGGCTACTAGTACCAATGGGTTTGCTCATTGAGGAAGCCAAACGGTTATCTCAACATTTCGAAAAATTACTTTACTCTCATGCAAAGAGGGATTGTAATGTTTTAGCTCATAGTCTGGCTAGACATGCCGCTGGCATTCCAGATTTGTTGGTTTGGATGGAAGATGTTCCTCCACAATTTCATGATGTATTTCAAGCCGATTTACTAGGCTTATCTGAATAAAAGTCATTTATATGGTTTAAAAAAAAAAAAAAAAGACTTATCAGTTATGATATGACCATGACTTTTCACTACCATGACTTTACACATTCTTGAACCTAAATGTAACTTATAATAGAAAATACATGTAATACAAACATTTTGAGCAGAGATACCATTTATTTATTTCTAGTTTATACTCACCCAAGAAAAATCTCATTTCACCACTATATTCAAATATCATATGCTAACGTAGTATTAAAGGCTAAGTTAAATGGTCCAGTTTTGCTCCTACTTAAAGAATTATATGTCATTTTCATCAATTTAGAGAGATAGCAATATTAAAAAAAAAAATTAACAAAGGTTTTTTCCCCCTTTCTTTTTCTTTTTCTTTTGTATAAATTATTACATGCAAGTGGTTTTCCTGATATTCTTTTTTGTGGTGCACCAACTTTCTCTACATAGTACCGAGTTCAATTTGAATAAAACCTTCTACAAGCACAAAGAATCATAGACACATGCATAATAATTTAGTTAAAAAATATTAATGTGATAACAAATCTAATTGATGTTACTTTAATGACAAACCACTTCCATCACATTGGAATACATTACTTATCACAAATTATGGTCTTACATCAATTTATTATTATGATTATTATTAATTTTTTGAGTTATGTTTACTGATTGCGATTTGGCATTTGGTATATTTCAATCCACTTTGGTCAAATTCGGTCTATTAGGTTCAATTTGGTCCATTTCGATTTAATTCAATCCAATTTGGTCTATTCGATCCACATCAGTGTACTTACTTAAGAATGAGAAAAAAACAAGTTTGAGTTGAGAGTACTATCAAAGTATCAACTATTTGAGTAATATCAACTGTAATTATATAATAAGTTTTGATTATCATCACAATTTCATTAAGAAAATGAGAATTTGAATAATAAATTTGAAACTTAAAAATTGTAATTGCACCAAAAGAAATTAGAAAAATATAATGCATAATAACAATAGTTAAAAGAATATGGACTACTTCAAAAAAGAATAATATCAGTCAAAAACACCATAAATGATAAAATTATATATTTGTAAAAATAGAGAGATGAAAATTACTTTTAGAAATTATTTAATTTTTAGGAAGAAAAAATTATCTATAATAAAATTTTAAGAATATATTATACATTATACCATTTCTAAAAACAATTATATATTCCAACGCATCGTGTGGATCTTTAACTAGTCTATATCTATATCTATATATTACTAAAAGATGAAGCGTAGCGTTTAATGCTGCTGCTCTCACGTTGCGCCACATCAGCTGTCACATCATTCTTTTTTCTTTTTTTTTTAATATAATTTTTCCTACAATTTTAAAATGATTTTTACAATTTTTAGCCCTATAAATGCAACTCACTACTTATTTATTTATTTCCACTATCACCCTATAATAAATCTGTATAACTAATTCAGCACACCTCTTATTTATTTAGTTCCACAATCAGGCCCAACACAAAACCTTTTCAGTTTAGTTTTAGAGTTTTGTGTGAGTCTTTTCAGCTTAAAGGAAGAAAAAAAAAAAAAAAAACACAAAACAAAACAAACAAACATTGAAGCCTTTCAAGCTTTAGGGTTTTTTTTTTTAATTTTTCTATAATTTTTTTAACATTTATTTTTTTAATATTTACACTTTTCCAACATTTCTCTCTCCCTTACCATTTCATCTCCCCACTACTTCTTCAATCTTTCTCTCTCTCTTACCTATTCATCTCCCCACTACTCTCTACATTAATATCATTCTTCCTCTTTTTCTTCATCTTCCTTTATTTTTGTATCTTTTTATTCACATCCTCTTACTATAAATTTGTCACTATCTCTTCTATTCTATTCATAGTTTTTCCTCACAAAAAAAAAAAAAAAGGTTCTCTCTCTCATAGTTGTCAGTATCGTACGATACGCGATACGTATCGTATCGTGTGTAAAAAGTTATGTATCGTATTGGCGTATCGTAAGTGCTCATAAATTGTACGATACAATGTGCGTAATGTATGAACGTATCGTATTGTAAAATCATACGTATCGTACAATACATGAACAAAAGCTTTAAAATGAGATTTTTTGTTAAAATTTGTACTTTTATTTGAATCTAAAAAGTTGTTAAACTTGTTTTTAACAAAAAATTATTAGTTTACTTAGTTTACCCTACTAAAATAACATATTCATAAGTTTTTTTTTTCTCTCTCCTACAATTAGACTACATAGTACATGCTTACCCTTCACTTTAATACTACGAATAAAATATTAATTGACAATATAAATTTTTTATTTTTATCATTATTGTTATAAGTCCAAGAAACTAGAATGCCAAAAAAATTTATAAAAATATTATTAAAATAAAAAGAACAAGAAGAGATAGTAAATGTTAATGACAAATGACGATGAAGAAAATTTGAATGAAGAAATAAGTTTGCAAAATTATAAACATGATGATAGCATTGACTTAGATGGGGTTGATTAGGCAATTTGATGAATATGATGAAAAGAAATTATTATTTTTGAATCATTTGTAATATATTATCACTTTTGAATGTAAGAAATTTGAATGCATATGTTATAAACAGATGCTAGTTTGATTTATTTAGTTAGCTTGTTAACTATTATTACATAAGTGATGAATAAATTAGTTATTAGTTGAATATATTCAAAATTTATAATGAATATACCCTTTATATATGTATATTTATAATTTTTTATAAATTTTATTATGTGTTTGTGAATTTTACGATACACGATACGATACGATACACGATACAAAAAAAAAAAATCGATTTACGATACGATTCACGTTTTGACAACTATGTTAAGATGTTTTACCATTGTATGATTAGCCAATACTTGGTTGGTGGAAATGCAAAAATTATTGCTAATTTTACTGTAATTCTGCCTAAATTTACAAAAAAAAAAAAAAAAACTGTTTCCTTCTAGAAAAAGAGAAAATGATTCCTAAAAATCATAATCTATTTCTCTTTTCTCTAGAAAGAACCATTGTTAAGAAGTTTTATCTTTTATTTTATGCGCAGATTAAAAGTGTGAAGAGAAGGATTGATGTGAAATTAGCATAGATACCAAAAAAATATTCGTTAGTGGCTGATGAGGATTTGTAGTGTATTTTCCAAGGATAAATTTGGATTGTGCAAGGAAATTGACCTCTGAAACATCGTAGTCTATTAAGGAAAGTAAAATAAAAGTATGGTAAGTAGTGATTGGTAAAACATAAAGTGGTACACAAAAAGTGGTACAGAAGATTTAGACTCAATTTAATGACTTAGGGTTTACTTCTCCACAAGAATCATGATCAAAAGTAAGGAAAAAAGAAAAGAAAAGAATAAGAAATATCCATATATTATATCAAATATCCTTTGGGAGTATAGTTATTTCACGGCCTTAGCTGATCAATGCTAAGGGAAGCATCTTCATTAGTATATGATAATTAGCCTCTTTACCACACTTTGCGTGTGCAATGATTTTTTTTTTTTTTTTTTTTTGGTTTAGTGTCATTATTTTATTTTTAAATTTTTGTTTCTTTTTTTAGATGAGTTTATTTTGAAGGTGTGGATTAGTAGGAGAATGTCTTATTTTGTAGGCATTTTAAATGGAGATGAAAATATATTTTTATCGGATTGTCTTCAAGTTTTTTCCCCTGTTAAACTAAGGTTTACGGGTATTTTTAAATCACATAAAAATTTAGTCCAAAAAGAGAAATTCTCTTATAGATAGTATAGATAAATGTAAAGCTTATTTACTCAAATTAATTTTTTTTTTTCAAGAGAGTTTCAACTTAATTATAACGTCCGTTATCATCAGACCAAAACACCAATCACGCGGTTTTTGGTGTAAGCCGGGATTGAGCCACAAATCTCTTATTCAACCTAAGACACTTTACTAGTTGAGCTAACTAGAACCCACTAGTTTATTAATATTAAGTACTAACAGATATTATTACTAATTTCCCTACATATAAAACCTACTCTTACTTAATAGCTTACGTATTATGCAAAAAAAAAACTTGAATCTTTTAATAAGGTTGCGGTCGTGGATAATGCATGAATTCTTTTAATCTCTTAATAGAAAACATCCTATTACATTTTGTGTTTATTTAATTCAATATTTATAGCATTGAGGAGGAGAGGAGGATTTGAATTCTAATTCTCGTGTTGTACAATAGAAAACAAACAATGCAATAGATATAGAGCTACGTGTATCTAATCACATTATTTTGTTTTGTTTTGTTTTGATTTTAGCAAACAAAGACGTCAAATATGTCTGTACGTGACAGTTTTATCCAACTAGACAGGGAACTACTTGTATATTAATTAATCTAGTCCAATTATGGCTTTTACAGCACTACATGTACATATTGATTATCAAGTGTCAAAAAGATTTAAGAAAAAAAAAAAAAGTGCCTATGTAAATACACATACACATGCATGTTGACATGAAGATAAGCTTGGTTTTTGGGAGTTTAAATATATTAATTAGATAATTTTTAAGCAGATAAATCAAAGTAATTGATGTAAGAACTCTAAAAAAGAAGAGGAGAATATGTATATATTGTATAATGACCTGAGTAGCAACAAGGGATTGGTTGTGAAGTCCTTTTCTTCCCCAATCTCGAACGACCAAAAAGCTTAGAGACCCATCAGCTTTCACGGGGTGTTCAAAACGCTGAAGCTCCGCTGTGGAAGGAACAAAGCGTAGCCAAAGATTTGCAGTAAAGAAAAGAAATAAAAGCATGGAATTGTGAGACGGAGAAACCATGGTTGCAATGCTTGGAATGAGAAAAAAAATGGTAGCTTTGGTGAACCAACGTTCCTTTTATAGCTTAGGAGATAGAAGACGTGAAAAGTAAGCAATGCGAGTCAAAAAAGAAAACAAAAAACATCTAGATTATGACAAGGGAGTAAATAATGGTATTTGCGTAAAGAATTACTCAGAAACTTCAATGATGCAAGTGTCCGATTTTCTTGAAAATGAAATATTGCTAACGGTCCTTTCCACGAAAAAAACAGGAAAAGAATAAAATTATATATATTGCTAATTAACGTGTGTTTAAATACTGAAGTCGGTTTGGTAATGTTTTTTTAGTAAATATTGTGAAAATATGTGTGGGTGAAAAAGTGTTATGAAAATACATATTGCGTTGTTTAAACAACGAAAACCGTTGTTTAAACAACATAGCCAAACACTTTCTTTGTATTCTTAAAAGAAAAAACAGTGAATAAATTCCACATTGAGAGATGGGTGTGATTTAAAGAGATTTAAGGGCTCTTTTAGATATACATCACTGTTAGTTTTTTTAAAACCTTCTTCCCTTTCTGTGCGTGTGTTAAAATATTTATTATTCTTAAAAAAAAAAAAAAAAAAACTCTAAGTGGTCTGGCTGGCCCAATCTCATAATGGTAGTTTTTGATTAAGGGCTTCTCTATGGGCGGTACGGCACATACCCAGTTGAATGGATTTTTTAATGGGGAAAGAAGGAATAGTTGTGGCTATTACTAGAAGCAAGGAACCAATGAAGGATAAGATGCTGTTACAAGTAACATTGGGCTGGGTCAAGGAATGACCTCAATTGTTGAATACTTAAAAAAAAGAAGACACATATATACCTGCCTGGGTTAATATGTTTGAAGGATATGAATAGCACATATATAGGGAGAAAAACATAAAGAAGCTTAAAAAAAAAATTATTGGAACTAGAATGGTTTCCTTCAAATAAATTTTTAAAAAAATAGCAGGAAAAAAGTGACTCATACAATTAGGAAACCAGCATGCCTTAAGTAGATGAAAATATATCAATTGGTGTATTACAGTCATAAATTCAAATCTGAATATATCTACGTATATAAAAGGAAAAAAATATATACGTGCCATGTTTATTTGGTCATATACTCATGTCATTTTGATTAAAAGGGGAAAATTTAAGAAAAATACTATGTTTACAACAATTTCACAATATATTCTAAATAGCAAGTTGTTGTGGGTGGTTACGGGTGGACAAAAAAGTAATTTAAGTTATAAATTTAAATTAGAACCAATAACAATCTATCACCTATAATTTGTTGTAAAAAAATTGTAAACATAACCCTTCTCAATACCATGTTAAAAGTTAATTAATGGAAGTCTTAGTTGAAATGAAGTGCAGGAGACATGCGAGAAATAAAGGTTTCCTTTTGGCATACGGAAACTTAATATATTTGATTTGGAAAGTAAATGATACTCAAGCATCAGTGTCACGTACGTATCTATTAACACACCACTCAATTTAAATGGAGGTTTGTGTCATGAGGGCTACTTGTCCTACACTCCTACCCTAAAAGCTTAAGATAAAGAAAACTAGTGCCTAAATAAAAGCTGTGGGTGGTTTGTATTTGTAGGCTGAAAGTAGGACGTGCATCATGAAGTAAGGTTAGTTGAAAAACATAATTATCCTGGCTCGTTTCATAGTCCTTCACGTGTACGGTGTACGCAATCTCTCTCTCCTTCTCTATCTCTCTCTAAATTTTTTGGTGGATTTTTTTATTTTTCTTGCATTTCTACTTTAGGTTGATAATTTTTTATGTTTTTTAAAACTCTATTTTGGGCTAATGTGATTTAGTTTTATTTTTTAAATTGTTATTTTTTTATTTATTTTTTATTCTCTTTGATTGTTAAATGTTATCATATTGCGTTCTAAAGAATTAAATATAGCATATAAAAATATAATGTTATTCTATTACATAGTATAATTTGGATAATTTGGTATTTATTCTGTTACATAGCATGATTTTTTATAGTGTTCATAGTGCTCAATTTTGATGTTAAACTATGAGACTTTACTAATTTTTGTTTATTTTCTAATCCTTTGTGGTAGACAAAGTACTCTTAATAGTTGTATTAGAAGTACTCTATAATACAATTCATTTAAAGAAAAGCAAAAGTTAGCGAAATGAAAAAAATCAGATAGGTGACAAATTTTAACTTTTGCAATTTATTTTTATTATTATTATTATTTTATAACAATGCATGTATAGAAATTTAATTATAAGATTTTGCTAATAATTGTTTATTTAATAATATGTTTTTGGTGGCCGAAATTATAATTTCTACAAATAAAATAACCTTAATAGATTATCAAAAACAAAATTTTATTTTAATATTGGTTCAATTAATCATTGTTAAATTTTATTAATTTTTTTTAGTTTACGTTTTTTTGGTGTTTTGGATTGTTCATATATTACATTTATGATTGTTCTTATAATAAATGAAAATATAATTACAAAATACATTACTCATTATTATATTAGTTTAAATTGTAAAAAAAAAAATTTAATAAAACCACCATAAAAACAATTATCATGCGCAATGCGTGAGTTCGTGGCTAGTATTACTAAAAGCTGAAACGTAGCATTTATTGTTACAACGCTCCTATTGAGCCACATTAGCAGCTACATCATTCATTTATTTTTTATATTTTCTTTTCTCTATTTAAACTTTTCTTCCCCCTATTTAAAAAAAAAAAAAATTCTTCTTCTCCCTATTAGTTCACACACTTACTGTTACACTTCTTCCAACATTTCTTTTTCCTTTTTGCCTATTTATCTCTCCACTACTTACCTTTATACTTCCTTCCTCATTTTTATATTTTGACTCTTCTTTTACCCATTTTATTTTATATAAATTTGATATCGTTTTTCTATTCAATCCATATTTTTCCTGCACAAAGCTGTGAGTACTCTCTCCCTCTCTCTCTCTCTCTACTTTCTTTCGATGAATTTTTATTCTTTCTTATAACTTTAATTAAGGTTGGTAGTTTTTTTTTAATATGTGTTTTGGTATTGTGTTTTTTTTTTTTAATATCCCATCAGAGAGTCTTCTCTTTTTCTCTTATAGCTTTGGTTGAATTTTAGTTTGGGTTAATTCTTAATTCTTTTGGAAACAGTAATTTGAATATGCCTATCAATTGTTTGAGTAATAAATTATTATAAAGCCTATTTTTTATTCATTTAGTTTTATTTTAGTTTTGGTTAAGATAACATTGTAATTTTGTAATGAGTTTTGATTATTATGATAATTTCCTTATTCCTTAAGAGATGAAAAATTTGAATAATAAATTTAAAACTCATAAAATTTAGTGGTATATTAAGCAAATATAATAAACTATAATAGAAGTTTGAAGAATATGGTTCACCTTAAAAAAATATTAATCAAACATAAAAAAAAAATAATAATAAAATGATATATTTGTAGAGATAAAAAAAATGAAAAAAATACTTGTAGAAATCTTTTTTTTTTTAAATAGACAGTACTTAAAGCAATGGTTATTTTTTATATATTACACCTCATTACATAATATTTATATTTCCACGCATTCCGTGGGTCTGCGACTAGTAATTTCTAAAAGCTGAAGCTGTAGCACTTATTATTACTGCACTCTTGTTGAGTCACCTTAGTCATTAGTGTAGCACTTTAGTCCACTTTGGTCCCATTTGATCCATTATAGTCCCATTCAGTCCATTTTGGTCCACCGAAGTCTAGTTTGGTCGCATTCTGTCCATTTCGGTCCAATTCAGTCTATTATATCCATTTCGGTCCACCTTGGTCCAATTATGTACACTTTCATTCCATTCAGTCCAATTAAGTACACTTTCATCCCATTCAGTCCAATTATGTACACTTTCATCCCATTCAGTCCAATTCGGTCTATTCTATCTATTCTGGTCCACGTTGGTCCAATTCTGTCCACTTTGGTCCCATTCAGCCTAATTCGTTCCAATTTGGTCCATTTGGTCCAGGTCCGATTCGGTCACATTCATTCCATTCTGCACATTTCCGTCCACCTAGGTCCAATTTGGCCTACTTCATTCCAATTAGGTCCAATTCGGTCTCATTTGGTCCATTCTGCCCATTCAGTCCAACTCCGTATAATTCGGTCCACTTTGGTCCCATTCAGTCTAACCCAGTCCATTTGGTTTATTTGGTCCAATTCAGTCTCATTCGGTCCTTTCTGCCCATTTCAGTCCACCTTGGTCAACTTCGGTCCAATTCGGTCTTTTCTACCTAGTTCGGTCTATTTGGTCCACTTCAGTTCCCTTCAGTCTTATTCGGTCAATTCGATCTGCTGCAGTCCAATTCAGTCTAACTAGGTCCAATTTGGTCTGATTCAGTCTATTCTACCCATTTCGGTCTATCTCTCCCAATTCGGTTCACTTTGGTCCTATTCGGTCCAACTCAGTTATTCAGTCCAATTCCGTCTATTTGATCTACTTCCGTCTATTCAGTCCACCTCAGTCTAATTTGGTCCATTTGGTATTATAAATGAATTTTAATAGATCTCTTTTGTATTCACTAACTCAACATTTTTTTGGATTAATAATCTTTTGGATCATGGAAAAATATTATTTAATTATTGTGCATATGTATTATCACATTAATGCAAAATTCAGGTTAGCAACTAGTATAGAATAATCTCAAAACTTTCTTCCACAAATCATAATTCTAAGCCTTTTCAATTTCAATCTGAATCTAAAAATTCTGCGACTCCATAAGCCAAATCTTTGCAATATCGGTATGACTTTTTTCTTGTCTACTTGTGGTTGCTAATTTTCACTTTCCTATTCCAAAAAACAAAACTCTCTATCCATGGAACTACCTTCTGTAGCAACCTTAATTGATGGGTCCAAATTGCATAATTGATGCCCATTGATCATGAATTTCATCATCTATATCACTGCCCCACAAGGGTATAGTTCTTTATCATAGGTGAGCCACTCTGAACCTCAAAAAAGTTGGACAAGCTAGTATGTCAATTTACAACTTGATTCATTTTATTTTTTCTTTTCTTAATACATATAAGTTCTTCTCAAAAAAAAAAAAAAAAAAAAAAAAGTTCTTTGAGTATAAAGGTTCTCAGGCTTACTAACCGCGTTTTTTTTTTTTTTTTTTTAATTTTTTTTTTATTTTTTTATTTTAATGCTAACCGCGTTTTTATGGTCTACAAGGAAGGCAAAAATTATATAATTTTCTAGAAACACATGTCAATTGACTTCTTTCATTTAATACAATAACTCATCAGGGGACCATTTTGTAAAACATGTGAGAAAGAGAATCCTCTTCATTTTTAACTTTAAAGCAAATGAAGAGAGTTTACTTCTTGACGAAGATTTATTTATTTTTTATTATCATTTCTTTCGGTGATTAAAAAAATTGTAAAGAAAATAGAAATAGTCTATTTCACAATAAAGATTTAATTTTTTTTATGCATCTAATACCATGATTACCATCCCACCCACCATTTATAGTTTTATACCTTTAAATTCTTGAAAATTAAAATTTTTTACCGGGATGTTTTCCATTTTAAA
The DNA here is from genome assembly GCA_033629205.1 of Lithocarpus polystachyus. Lineage (NCBI taxonomy): Eukaryota > Viridiplantae > Streptophyta > Magnoliopsida > Fagales > Fagaceae > Lithocarpus > Lithocarpus polystachyus. Next base: position 41,915,120 of record CM066168.1, read on the forward strand.
AGTAAGTAGAGGGTATCTTTTTTCAAGGATTACACTAAAGTAATCATTTCATAATTTTTTTGTATTATTGGAAACTTTAGAAAGAATCAAACATTCTCAAATTGGATATCAAGAGTCATCTATATATATATATATATATATATATATATATATTTACACCGAACCCTTTGAAACTCTCACAATTTTTCACGTTAGTACAATATTTAAATTTATTTAAATAAAATTATTTTTGTTTAGTCCAAACTTAACAATGAGTGAAACTCTATCTCTCTAACAAGTTAAACTTAAACTCAAACTCAAAAAAAAAAAAAAAAAAAAAAAAAAAAAAAAAAACAACGACAACAACAACAACGATACTTCTAAGAAAAAAAAAAAAAACCAAAAACACAATATAAAAAAGTAATAAAAAATCTCTCTTTCTCATATCTCTCACACTACCATCTCCTTTCCCCAAAACCCAAAACTCATATAATCTCTCTTCTCATATCTCTTAAATGCTATCAACTACTTCCCCCAAATCTCCGATTTGACCATCTCCTTCAAACTTTTGGATCCAGCTTTGATCTTCGAAAGCGGGATTAACATGCTAAACTAGACTTTTCAAGTTTAGTAGTTTACTGATTTTCATTTGTAGTTGTCTGCCAATGTCAATTTCTTTATGTTTATAGGTTTATAATATTATAAGTTTATATTATTATATTACCATGTAGTAGACTTCTTTTTTTCTTTTTTCTTTTTTTTTTTTAAATGGAGATTTCCTATTGCCATGTTATTAAGTCATGAGAGAACGTTATAAATATCAAATATACATGAAAGTGTTGCTTATAGTAAATTAGTGCTTTTGCCTTTGGTTTAGAGATTTGCTTAATTGTTTTATTTTTTATCTCATCATATTTGCTTAGTAGTTTAAACTTATTATTCATCGGTTTTTTTTTTTTCTTTTTTTCTTTCTTTCTAAGTTGACTAAGTAATTAGTTTATAAAAATCAATATAAGGCACAACTTTGTTAAGTTAAAGTTATTCATTAAAAAAAAGTTAAAGCTAATTTACGAAATAAAGGTTTTTTTTTTAATCTTACCTAACTCATTATGTTTTCTATTCCAACTTATTGCAACTTTCTATTGCTCTCTTAATTTATCTGGGTTGGTTGAAAATTTAGTTCATGTTCATGTTGGTGTTGTTTAATTTGGTTTTGTGTGGAACTTTGTGGTCCTAAAAACCCTATATCAAGACCATTTTTGGTGTGTGCTATATCCATAAAGGCATAAACGTGTATAACCAATAAATCATTACTTGAGATGCTACGGGTGTAAACATGTCTAAAAAAGCTGTTTACAATTTTACAATATTAGAGTAAGCAATAAGATTGTCTATGCACAATTTGATTCCTTGTTTATACTTTGTTTGTATTAATTTGAGACATTTTTTAAAAATTCTCAGTTTATGCTCTGTTTGTATTAATATGAGACTTTTTTTTCATTTGTTTGTGTTTGGATTTAATTTAAGTTTATGGGTTGTTTTTTGTTAATTTTAATTTAAGTTTGATTAGTATTTTTCATTTAGTAATTTAATGTTTCATATCAAAGATACGAATTTTTGAGACTAGAATCTTAATGTACAAGAGGAAGAAACAAAGAATTGTTTAAATTTTCGTACAATATAACTTTCCTGTGCATCGCACGGGTTAGTGACTAATTACAAATAAATCAAAAGATCTTTTTTCTTTCTCAAGTAAAAAAAAAAAAAAATCTTATTCTTTTCTGAATGAAGATCTTATCTTTTTATGCAATTTGCACCAAACAAACTGAAGAAGATAGAGGGAAAAACTCACCTCAAAGAGACTTTCCAACCTTGCTTGTACTTTGGCAACTTCTGCGAAGGTGGAGAGAGAATTGGAAATCTATATATAAATAATAATAAAAACAAATTAATAGGTTTTAGTTCCAAAGGTGTGGGCATTGCAGGTTTTGATAAGGAGAGGAAGAACCCAAACAAAGAGAGTTAAAGGAGGGCCAAAATGATGAATTGGATTTAGAGTCCGAATTTAATAAGGATCAAGTGTAAAACTCATGTTTACACCGTCCAATAAGAGATTGTCATATCAGTATTTTACTTAAACTTTAATACATCCTACCACACCAAATAACATCTCAATAAACTCCCAATATAGTTAGATTTATATCACAGTATTAGAACTAATTGGGTGTGGTTGTGTTTATTCTTAAATATGTAATAAGATGATGTGGCATGTTGGGATTGGAGAGGTAAAACATGGGTTTTACACCACATCCTTACAGAATTTAATCTCTTGGATTTAATGGGAAAGTTAATAACGGAGAATTGTTAATCATTTTGTGTTTTGATGGGGATATGGGGAGTCTTGTGAGTTGGTTAAGTGTTCAACTTTCAATTTCAATTTAGGCCAAAGAAGAATGGAAATGATGGTTTGATATTCTTACAACAAAGCAACCAACTGTTTATAATCTACATTTATAAATATATATATATATATATATATCTAAAACCTGAAGCGTAGCATCTATTGTTGCTACGCTCCAGTTAAGCCACATCAACATCGTGTCATCATTTATTTTCTTTCTTTCTTTTTTATTTTTTGATTTACCGATTGACATTTATTGAGTCTTTTCTTAAATTCAGGTGTTACATTATCTTCAACTCTATCGTGTGTCAAAGTTAATAACGGAGAATTGTTAATCATTTTGTGTTTTGATGGGGATATGGGGAGTCTTGTGAGTTGGTTAAGTGTTCAACTTTCAATTTCAATTTAGGCCAAAGAAGAATGGAAATGATGGTTTGATATTCTTACAACAAAGCAACCAACTGTTTATAATCTACATTTATAAATATATATATATATATATATATATATATCTAAAACCTGAAGCGTAGCATCTATTGTTGTTACGCTCCAGTTAAGCCACATCAACATCGTGTCATCATTTATTTTCTTTCTTTCTTTTTTATTTTTTGATTTACCGATTGACATTTATTGAGTCTTTTCTTAAATTCAGGTGTTACATTATCTTCAACTCTATCGTGTGTCTCTCCATTAACGTTAACCCAAACTCTTCAGATGCCTTTATTATATGGAATTTCGATAATCACTGATAGATTGCAACCTCCTCACCGCCTCACTTCTCTCTCTCTCTCTCTCTCTCTCTCTCTCTCTCTCTCTCTCTCTCTCTCTCTCTCTCTCTCTCTCTCTATAAATTTTCAATTGTGCTCTCTCCACAATTGATCGGTTGGCCTTCGATGGAATAGTTTCTTGAGAGTTTTTTTTGCTCTTTTGGTCATGGCTCAAGTCTGTCTACCGAAACCCAATCAAATGAGTGCAAGAGATAGAGAGTGACTCTAAAGCTTGTAGACAAAACTGAAGTAAATGAAAGAAGAAAATTAGTAGCCAAGTCCAAAGGGTATAAACTCAAAATGAGTTTTGTTATTTGTATTATTCTTATAATTTATTTATTTCCATCTCATTACTAGAAAAAAAAAAAGTAGTTCAATTTTTGGATTTCATGATAAACAAGATTGAGTTTTCATGGTCTAAAAACTATTATTTTCTTTTTCTTTTTCAAAATTGATTTGAGTTGGCCATTTGATCATGTTTGATATAAATTGTTTTATGGTTCCCCTTCTCTAACTGTAGGAATGTCATTCTCAATATGCTTGCTATAATGTTTGATAATTAACTTCAATATGATGTTTTTGTTTTGGTCTTTGTTTTATAGGAATGTGAGATTATAATATTTGATTTATTCTTAGGAATCGTAAATGAATTATTTATTTTTCTCATACTATCCTTAAATTTGTAAATCCAATATCAAGTCTTTTTTATTTTAAATCTTCCTCCAAATAAATAATGACAAACAAAGTATCTAGAGTATTGTATCACCATAATCATACGAAACTTGTATCTAAAATTTTTTTTTAATTGTCATATGCTAAATGAGGCATTTTTTGAAGTTCTCACTTGCGTTTGGCAACAGCAAATTCAAAAATTCTGAAATTCAACCAAACAAAGCCATTAATATAAAAAAATAAAATAAAAAACCAAATGAAGCCACCAATTAGATCTATATTTCTAGCAACTAAACAAAACCAAGATCTAAGATACGAATAGATACATTAACAAATTTCCATAAAAATAGATCCATTAATAATTTGTTGAGCAACACATACACAATAGTAAAAGTGAATACCTAGCAACAATGGAAAGTTCCCTTCAACAACAAAAAGAAAAAAAAGAAATCATTGTCTATCCTATTTATATTGTTTTGGCGGGAAGAGATAAATATAAAGGAAAAGATATTGATGATTTTTTTTATGCTTTATCTCTATTGCTTAAATGATAAGAAAAAATGGTTAAAATTGTCAATTTATAAAAAATACAATTTCCTTTAAGTTTGGGAATCTGAATACCTACTTTTTTTTAAAAGGAATCCACATTACTATGAAAAGGGTGTTGAGGGAGAATCCAGATGCCCCTAGCATTTGATACCCTGATATGATTTGCAACCAAACATGAGAATCTTTCAACATTCATGCAACTCCTAAAACATTATCTCATACCAAATGCCACATAAGAGTGTTATTCATTTTCACCAAAGAGAAATTGATATTGTTCTCTTTTTCCTATCGTCTTATATGCTGAACTAAATTTCATTTTTATCTCTATTTTGTTTGTCAGTTTCCCGACAAATGTCAACAATAAAACCTTGCAATGACTGGAAGCTTTTTATTCTATTGAAGGTCATACCAATCAATTGGTAACCATTCTTTTCTTAGAACCTTTTGAAGGAAAGGGGAATAAATTTGTTGCTTTTCTTGGATGATGCTTGATAATTTGCGTTTTATAGTTCAATACACATCAGCTATATTAGATTTTCATTTTCTTGTACTAATAATTTGTTTATTATTTTTTAATTTGACTATTTGGTGTCCTAGAAATTGTGGGAAAATAGAAGAAAAAAGAGAGTAGAATTTGAATCTTAAATTTTTTTTTTTTTTTTTTTTTGTATGGAACTTGAAATGTAATAGTTTAATTTTTTTTATCTTAATTTTTTAAAGAAAACTCTATTTCTTCAAAGTACACCAACTTAAGTAGACTGTTGTGCGTTCCACACAAAAAAAAAAAAAAAGAAAAAAAGAAAAAGAAAAAAGAAAAAAGTAGACTGTTGTGTTGTGGCTAGAATTTTTGTGTTTAGGACCTTAGTTGGCTTGTTTGGTTGACGAATAACTTTGAGGATTGTTTAGTTTATGAGAAATTGTTTGGTATTTTAGGAGTGAGGAAATTCAAAGAACTGAATTCTTTTAAAATTCCATTAATATCTAGATTTAAGCTAATTGTTGTGCAGATGGAAAAACTAATTGGTTCTTGATTTTTAAATATCTATCTATAATATTGTGTACATGATCAATAGTTGGGTTTTAGTTTTAGATTTATTTTTGAATTATGCCATTTTTTCAACACCCTGATTTTTTTTTTAGAATTTTCTCCTCTTGAAATTCTAGAATACTATGTACATGAGCTTTAGAAAAAACTTAACAATACTATTTCTTTTGGATCTTACTATTTCTTTCATTATTAAACATAATATAATATAGCTAATGTGTTCTAGTGAAGGCAGAAATAACTGCTATTTTTGGGGCATAACAACTGATACAATCGAATAATTTGCCATAGCCATTTAAAGTTCATAACGTGGAATGCTACTAACCATATCCTCCGATAGAGTTTGACCACGTCATGACAATACAAGTGACTCACTTACAATTTGTATACACACTATTTTGATTTTCTGTGGGAATTTAGAACATTGATAAAATGAATGTAATGGCAAGTAGGTGATTGTATATAGACACATTGATAAATTTTTTTAGTGGACATGTGTGGAATCAATGACACATTACTATATGACAATTTGGTCTTTGATGGAAATTGTTATAGGTGAGGGTCTAATAAATTTGATCATTTTGCTGAAGTAAGGTTTGTTTAAAATGTATTTTATTTTCCCATAAAAAAATGTATTTTATTTATTTGCCTTATTGTAAATAAGTTTTTGTACATGATGATTCTAACCCGCAAAACTTCACTTTACTTTTTTTTTTTTTTTTTGTGGTCTTATTCTTTTCTGTTGGCAACTAACTAGACATCACTTTTAGAAATTAAGGATTTGGCAACTTGTATGAAGATTGCACCTGAAAATTTAGAAGAATTAAAATATGATACAATCTCATCATGGGAAGAAAAATAGGAAATCTGTAGTTGTGTTGGCATGTCCCTCCATTATTGAGTTACAAATATCATATCTAAAAAAAAAAAAAAAAAAACTCAAAATAATAGAATGATATATTTGTAGAGATAGAGAGTTGGAAAATACTTTCAGAAATAGTTCAATTTTTTAGGAGAAAATTATCTTTAATAAATTTTAGAGAATAAATTATGGATTATATCATATTACAAAATAATTATATATTCTCACGCTTCGCGTGGATTTGTGACTAGTTGAAATATAAAACGAGAAAACTAAAATTACTTACAAATAAGAATTTTTGGAATGTGATTTTTATTAATTTAATTTTTATTTTATTAACTTATTTAGTAACATATATACTTTTTTTTTTTTTGGGTGATAAGTGCTCTAGAACGCAAATTTGGAGAACTGGCACTATTTTATCATAATTCATGATTGTCCCTCCTATCTTTGTTTCATCTCTACCTCATTAACGTTGAAGTCAACTTATTAGAGATGACAAAATACATCAAACCCAACCTATCTTGCTCCCTCCCCACACGTTTTCCTACCCTAAAAAGGTAACAGGGTACCCATAATTTAACCTCACCTCACCCCATTGTTATCCCTAAATAACTCTGTACTCTCCTCCCTCTCAAAACTTCCAAATACACTATAAAAGCATTTGCATCAAAAAATGCAAAATAGAAAAATGTATCAATTTTACATTTTTAAACCCCAAAATCATCCACATCAATTAAGCTAAAATTGTGTAAATATGTAAAGTTACTATATTAACTATGTAAATTTACGTTGACACAATTCACTTTGCGTTTAGTTTTTTTCTCTATGTATCACGAGGATGAAGGAGGAGAGGGGATGGTTATTATGTGTGAAGAAATAAAAACAATTATAAAAAAAAATCAAGAAAAATTGATATTTTAATAAAATGTAGTGTAAAATAGATAATCTAATGTAGGGTGTTTTGAAAAGCAAGTATATAAAAAAAAAAAAAAATAGGTTCTTATGCTAAAATAAACATAATTCTTTGCACAAGCTGATGTGAATGCCAAGTTAACTGACTTTCACTTTTCCCCGGAAAATAAGACATGTTATAAACACACAAAGAAAGACTCAAAGAAACAAGTCTTTCCTCAACACAAACCACAAAGCGAGGAGGAAAGGCCCTGGGAATACAACCAAAAACGTCATAATCCAAGTTCCAGTTACTGTAAGCACACCTTGATCGGAAGAACAGGATCCTCTCAACTTCACTAAAAATAAAATAAATTTCACTGTGAAGATTATATTAAGGTTCCTCTGTTTTGTCTTTAGTATTGCTCTTACATTTAAGAATAGATATAAGCCATAAATAATGAGAAATGATATGTCCATAAATAATTGCATTTGTTGCTGTTTTATTGGACATACTGAAACAACCTGATGAGAATCAAATAGTGCCAAGTTATCCACACGCAGTGGAGAACTGGAAGTGGAGGAAGAGTGATTCTAGAGATTTGAATTAGAAAACTAAGTACCTTAAAAGTCACCTTCCAAATAAAATAAAATAAAAGTTGTCTTAGAAGTCTCCTCTGTGATGTTGTATATGTTTTCTTTCTTTTTTTTATTATTTTAAAAATGTCAATAAATTTCCTCATAAGCCAAGCTTTTGTCCATTATTTGTTTTAGCTTGAAACTCTGATAATGGTGAGAAAATTCATCAAGGTTAAGATGTTTCATTACCAGGTACTTAGCCGTGCCAGATTTCCTCTCTTTTTTACCCTCACACTATTTGGCGTTGCCATGATCTATATCATCTACACAGACAATATCATATATGATTCTTTTGAGTCTGGTAACAATGAAATTCCTAAGTTCTTGGAGGCACATGAGAGAGCTCAAGGAAAACTAAGATCAAGTTTTGGTAACATGCAACTGCGACTGCGTTCCATGAAAGAAGAGATTGATGAAGTTGAAGATGAAAATTGGAAATCTCTAGTTCCTCCTTTTAATGTCACAGAAGAACAAAGAATTGCTTGGTTCCGGGAAAAGATGCCGAAGTCTAAGGTTTTCATGACAAACAACTTGACACACCAATTTCATAGTAGGGTTAGGGAATTCTTTAAAAGTGGCTGTGAGGAACATTTCTTCATGGCTTGGATTGCACCAGCAAGGTCTTTTGGAAGAAGAGGATTCTTCTCTATGGAGAGCCTTTTCAAGGCACACCCTACTGGATGTTTAATGATTTTATCCAGAAGTTTGGATTCTAGAAGAGGGTACAGGATTCTAAAACCTCTAGTAGATAGAGGGTTCAAAGTTAACGCAGTGACACCGGACTTGGCATATCTATTCAAGAATACCCCAGCTGAGGCTTGGTTTAAGGGGATGAAAAGTGGGAACAAGGACCCTGGTGAGATTCCAATAGCTCAGAATTTATCCAATTTGATGAGGCTTGCAGTATTGTACAAGTATGGTGGGGTTTACTTGGATACAGATTTTATTGTTCTAAAGCCTTTTAGAGGGTTGAAGAACAAGATTGGTGCACAAAGTATGGATATGGAATCTAAGAACTGGACCAGGTTGAACAATGCAGTTTTAATCTTTGATGTGAATCATCCACTTCTGCTCAAATTCATCGAGGAATTTGCTTCGACTTTTGATGGAAATAAGTGGGGACACAATGGTCCCTATTTGGTTTCCAGAGTGGTTGAGAGGATAAGAAAGAAACCTGGCTATAACTTCACAGTCTTGCCACCTATGGCCTTCTATCCTGTTGATTGGATTAGGATAAACAGACTTTTTCAGAAGCCAGCAAACCAAGGTGACTCTATATGGGTACAAGACAAGCTGCTTCAGCTCAGTGGAGAGACTTATGGGGTACACCTATGGAACAAGCAAACTAGCAATTTGAGAATTGAAGAAGGAAGTGTCATGGGAAGACTAATCTTAGAGCACTGTATCCTTTGCCAACACATATATTAGTTCTTCAAGGAAGATCTTGTTGATTGGATATTGCTTGAATTAACTCTGGTACACGAGCTATGAATATATCCTTGTATCTTTGTTTTTTTTTTCTTTTTCAACTTTTTTTTTTTTTTTTGGCTCTTTGTCAATAATTATTTGACAGTAAATATCATACAGCATAACAAGGATAAATAAACATTCACTGTTCTGACTATGTGATATTGATGGCTAATGTAGAATAGTGTCAAAACTTTCTTCCACAAATCATAATTCTAAAGCCTTTTCAATTTCCATCTGAATCTAAACCCTCTGCGTCTCCCTGAACCAAATCCCGGCAATCTCCTGTAACGCTTTTCCTAGTCAACTTGTGGTTGCTAATTTTCACCTTCCTATTCCCAAAGCCAAACTCACTTTCCAAAAAACTACCTTCTGTAGCAAACTTAGTTTGACCATCAGTTCCAGAATCACTGGTGGGTCCAAACAGCTTAATGGCTGCCCATGGATTATGAATTTCATCATCTATATCACTGCCCCCACAAAGGAATAGATTTTATCCTAGGTGAGCCACTTTAAATCCTCCCAAAAGTGTGCCAAACAAGTATGCTCCATATCAAATAATCTCCTCAAAATGTGCTTTGATGATGCCGCAAAAGATCACCCTCAGTGAGCCGCTGGACCTGGACGCGTTCCGGGGGAACCTGCACGAGTACAAGGAACCTCAAAGGCGATGTACCGGTGTGGTACCGGCCAACGATCCTCCGACGGCTAAATTAGTATTTTACACAACTCTAGAGTGCCAGAGTCGGGATAGGAGCATGCGTACCTTTGTTCATGAGGATCGATGGTATTTATAGGGGTGTGGAGCTGGGACTTTTGGCGTGTTCGGGGAGGTGACCTCTGATCGGAGCCATGCCGTAAAGCGTGTTCTTTACGAAATCCTTTCCTCACCGAGGCCATCCCTCATTGCGTGGAGCACAAGTTACCTATCTCAGCGCTAGGCGTGCTTTACAAGACATGTCAGTCCCTTCGGCTTCTCCCCGTCACCCACTTATCCCGTCGGTTAGTGGGTGACGGCGTAACAAAGGGATCGGAGGCATTTTGGGGGCGACGGGTGGAGCGGTGCCGTCAACATCCTGCCGCGCCGTTAGCCAACAGATGGGTGACGGCGCCTTCGAATGGTACCCCCCCCATCAGTTGCCCCCTACTCCTTAATCCCGTCGGTCTCGATGACGGATTGGGGAGTACAGCGAGTGGCGGACAAAGCATTAATGGCTAGTCTCTTCGAGCAGTCCTAGTGTCGGGACACGTGTCCAAGGCCGACTGGTCCGCAGATGGACGGGAAGGTCGCTTCGTCTTCCGCGCCCAAGGCTTCTATATATATACTCGGCTCTCCCTCGCTTCTCTCTTTTATTCCCATTCTTCTGATCAGAGCGAACCGTCAGTCTCAAAGAATCGAAGGCCGTCAAGCGCGATCCCGTTACCGTCTATTCAGCGAATCCTTCAGCTTTCTCGAGGCCGTCTACTTAACTTGGTAAGTTCCTACTTTTGTTGTCTTTTGCTCATTTATGTACTGAACTCTGGAGGAGGTTTTAGTGGGAAGGCCGTCGTTCGGGTTCTTAGACCACCCCCGTCCCTTGTAGGTGGTCCGATGTCTAGGGAAACGTCGAGCGAGCAATCGTCGGTCCGCGATGGAGCGGGCTACGACGAGGTCTACCGAACGGGCCGCGAGTCCGAGGATTCTTCTTGGTCGTCGGGGGAAGAGTCGTCAACCCAACCTTCCGTCGGAAGGACGAGGGGTGACGGGGTAGGGAGGACCCGCGTAGACGTGGTCCAAATAGACGTTAGTAGGACCGACGGCGGCTCGGGCGATGGAACCTCTGAGAGTACGTCCGGGGTATCCGGGGACGACCGTCCCTTTATTCTTCCCAAGGAATGGTCGGTCAATTATTTTTTGCCGACGATGACGGAGAAAATTTTCAACTCTCTTCGGGCTCGATACCAGATACCCGACGATATCCCGATTCGTCTTCCACTAGAGAAGGAGAAGTGTTACTCGGGAAAGACCGCGGACGTGGGCATGTACGACGCAATGTTCGCGGCCGGTTTAAGGTTGCCCCTGACGGCCCTACATCGTCAGTTGGCGAATTATTTGGGTCTATCCGTCAGCCAGATTGCCCCCAACGCCTGGAGGGTATTCATAGGTTCCGAAGTTTTGTGGGGTAGCTTGAGTGGGGGGAACCGTCAGCTGACCCTCGAAGAGTTCTTCTGGTGCTACCGTCCGCACCACATAACCTCGTCTCAAGGGATCTATCATTTCTCGGCGAGGAAAAAGGAGTTACGGTTGGTGTCCGACACGCCCGATTCCAACCGAAATTGGAAGGGACGGTACTTTTTTGTGGAGGGGACGAACTGGGTGTGCCGTCAGGAGGAATGGGAGACGATACCCCAGGGTTTTGACAACACCTGGGGGTATGTTAGGGAGTCAGGTCGTCGCCGTCACCCTTCTTTTCTTGTGGTTTTTATTCAAAGACTCTAACTCGTCCCCTTTCTTCTTTTTCAGCCAGCGTCCGGCCGGAGATCACAGAGGAACAGGAAGCCTTCATTTTGAAGGTGACGGATATTCCTTTGGGGGAGCGGACGTGTCGTGACCTCATCACCCCCAACGCGCTTTACGCGTATTGTGGAGGCCCTCTGCCGTCAGACGAAGCCCGTCGCCTATATAACCTTTCTCGTCAGCGTAAGCTTCGTCAGTTGCCCTTTCCGTTTCGTCATTTTTACTAGCGAGTTTGCTGACACTTCCCTTCATTTTTTGCAGAGATGGAGTCTGGTAGGCTAAAGGCGCAAATCAGGGCTGCCGCCGCGCAGAAGAAGAAGGAGGAGGGGAAGGAGGGGACGTCCAAGCACGTCCAGAAGGCCGCCGACAAGGGCGCGCCCAAAAGGAAGGGTGACGGTGCTGACGACCGTCAAGCCAAGAGACAAACCGTCACCCTTGGGGACGCCTCCTCCAAGCTCCCTCCCCCCAAACATGGGGCCGGGAAGGGCCCGATGACGGCCAAGGGTCCCGTCGCCCCGGCGGACGGGCGCTGTATGCTTAACAACAAGGGTTTCGCCCTCGAGCGTCTGGATTCGATCCTCGGGACGGAGGAAGCTGACGTCTGCGCCGGCCAATCGATCCAGGAGCTTGGGGATTCCGGTCTCTTCGACCTTGCCCGGGTAAGTGTGCCTTTGCTCTCGGCACTGCTATCTCGCCCCGTCTATTTCTGGACTCAAGGCTGACAGAAGTTTGATTTTTTTTTTTTTTTTTTTTTTTTTGCAGGCTATGGTTCGTATGAGGGCCGTTCAAGTTAAAGGGGCCAAGAACGAGGAGCTGCTGGCTCGTCGGGACAAGCGCATCGCCAACCTGTCTGACGGGTTGGAACAATACAAGGACGCTTGTCGCACCTTGAACGAGGAGTTAAAGGAGTCGAAGGAGAAGCTCGGGGAAGTCACCCATCAGCTGGCGATAGAGACGGCGGCTAAGGTGACGGCGGAGAAGGAGTTGGTTTCCCTTCTGGGCCAGGTGGAGACGGCGAAGACTGATGCCGTCGCCGAGTTCAGGACGTCCCAAACGTTCGTCGACGCCTGCGCCGAATACTACGGTGAGGGATTTGAGGACTGCCTTAAACAGGTGAAGTCCTTCTTTCCTCACCTGGATTTGGCTAGGGTGTCGATGGACGACCCGGTGCCGGCGACTCCGGTGGGTGACGGCGTCACAGTGGACGTTAGTCCAAGTGATTCCGGGACGTTCCTGAAGGGTGATGGCGTCGTCCTGGCCCAACCAGCTCTTGATTCGTCCGGCTCCTTAAAAGCTTTGTCTGCTGATCCTTCCGGCCCCGGGTGTCTTCCCGTCAGCCAAGATCCTCCCAAGGGCGACGAGGCCGAACCCGATGTTACCGGCGCCTGACTTGTAGAATTTTTCTCTCTTTTTTTTTTTTTGTAAGTGGTGCCCCGTCACATTGAGGGCTTTTTGTAAGGACAATGCCTTCTTGATATGGCGACTTTTATGAAATGTGTAACTTTTATTCCAAGTTTTATGTATGGTTTTCTTTCGTCGAAGCATGGTCAGCCAACTTTAGACTCAACACTTTTTGTATCGATGACCTTCCAACGGGGCCATCAATTTTCTTGCATAATGGGTTCATGCTTTTTGTTGGGTTAGAGTAGAACTATTAACTTTCCAAGCCGTCATCCTATGAACCGCCACTTTGTAGGCATGACCGGTTTTTGGTACTTGTAGGGTCCTTGGCCCTTTACCTTTCAGGATAGTGCCGTCGTTTTTGAGACCGTCTGATTTTTATGCGATCCATTTAGAGTTGAGCCGTCGGCTTGGGTGCCTGACGCTTTTGCGCCCTGTGGATTTTAGGTTGACTTTTAAGTCGTCGGCTTGGGCGCCTGACGCTCTTATGCCTTGTAGAGTTTAGGTCGCTGGCTTTTAAGCCGTCGGCTTGGGCGCCTGACGCTTTTACGCCTTGTAGATTTAGTTTGGCTTTCGAGCCGTCAGCTGGGGTTCCTGACGCTCTCATGCCTTGTAGATTTAGTTTGGCTTTTGAGCCGTCAGCTGGGGTGCCTGACGCTTTTACGCCTTGTAGATTTAGTTTGGCTTTTGAGCCGTCAGCTGGGGTTCCTGACGCTCTTATGCCTTGTAGATTTAGTTTGGCTTTTGAGCCGTCAGCTGGGGTTCCTGACGCTCTTATGCCTTGTAGATTTAGTTTGGCTTTTGAGCCGTCAGCTGGGGTGCCTGACGCTCTTACGCCTTGTAGATTTAGTTTGGCTTTTGAGCCGTCAGCTGGGGTTCCTGACGCTCTTATGCCTTGTAGATTTAGTTTGGCTTTTGAGCCGTCAGCTGGGGTTCCTGACGCTCTTATGCCTTGTAGATTTAGTTTGGCTTTTGAGCCGTCAGCTGGGGTGCCTGACGCTCTTATGCCTTATAAATTTAGTTCGGCTTTTGGGCCGTCAGCTGGGGTGCCTGACGCTCTTACGCCTTGTAGATTTTAGACGTCGTCTTGGTATACCTGTTTTAAGAGCCAAGCACAGTGCAAGAGAGATTGAATAAACTTCTGAAACATGTATCAAATTTAAGGAAGAAAGGTGCCCATTGGGCCCTCGAGATACATTTGGGTGAATACAAGTAGGAGCTGTCGCTCCTTTATTATTGGTAGTACTTTCGTAGGTGCTCGGCGTTCCATGGATGGGGTAGTGTCTGTCCCCCCAACGTTTCCAAGTGGTAGGTGCCTCTTCTATGCCACGTCGTCACCCGATAGGGTCCTTCCCAGTTGGGGCCGAGCTTTCCTTGGGCAGGGTCTCTGGTAGCGCCCATGACTCTTCTTAGAACAAGGTCTCCGACCTGGAAGTCCCTGTGCTTGACCCGGGAGTTATAGTGCTTGGTCATGCGATCTTGGTACCGTGCGAGTCTTTGTTCGGCCACTGCTCTGACTTCGTCGACCAGGTCCAGGCGTAGGCGCAGTGCCTCGTCATTCCTGTTTTCATCGTGAGCATTCACCCTGTAGGTTGTGAGTCCTATTTCGGCTGGGATGACTGCTTCGTTTCCGTAGGTTAGCCGGAATGGGGTTTCTCCTGTTGGGGTCCTTGCCGTCGTCCGGTATGCCCAAAGTACGCTGGGTAATTCCTCAGGCCATATCCCCTTTGCCCCCTCGAGCCGAGTCTTGATAATCTTCAGCAAGGATCGGTTCGTCACTTCGACTTGGCCGTTGGCTTGGGGGTGGGCGGGGGAGGAGTAGTGGTTCTTAATCCCCAGCTGCGAGCAGAACTCTCGGAAGGGGCCGTTGTCGAATTGCCTGCCATTGTCCGAGACTAGGACCCTTGGGATCCCGAATCTGCATATGATGGATTTCCAGACGAAGTTCCGCACATTCTTCTCCGTGATGGTGGCCAGGGCTTCGGCTTCTACCCACTTTGTAAAGTAGTCTATGCCTACAATCAGGAACTTCAGCTGCCGCGTAGCCGTTGGGAAGGGTCCCATAATGTCCAGCCCCCATTGAGCGAATGGCCACGGGGCTGTTATGGGAGTTAGCTCTACGGGCGGCTGTCTGGCGATGTTGCCGAACCTTTGGCATCGGTCGCAAGCTTTGACATAGGCTTGAGTATCCTCCTGCATGGTGGGCCAGTAATACCCCGCCCGAATCAGTTTGTGCACCAATGATCTAGATCCCGAGTGGTTTCCGCAGACTCCTTCGTGGACTTCCCTCATGACATAGTCGGCTTCTTCGGGTCCCAAACACCTCAGGTATGGGCGAGAGAAGCCCCTTTTGTATAGGACGTCCTTCATTAGTACGAATCTTGCGGCTCGGACCTTCAGCCTTCTGGCGGCTTCTTTTTCGTCCGGTAACGCGCCATCCTTTAGGTAGGAGATCAGCGGCGTGGTCCAGTTACCTCCGGAGCTTATTTCCTGCACACTGACAATGTCTATTAGCGGCGTCGTTTGTACAAAGGAAAGTACATTCTCCGGAGCGGCCACGTGTTCTGAAGAGGCGGCTCTGGCGAGGCGGTCAGCTTGCTCGTTTTCTTCTCTAGGTATTTGGATAACTTCGGCCCTTAGTTCATCCACTCTTCGCTTTGCTTGTTCTAAATACTTTTTCATTCTGTCGCCTCTACACTCGTAGTCACCGCTTATTTGGTTGACAATGACCTGGGAGTCGCAGTAGGCTATTACTCTAGTGGCCCCGGCTGCCTTGGCGAGGTCGATCCCGGCTATCAGCGCCTCATATTCCGCCTCATTATTCGTGGTGGGATAATGTAGGCGAATCATGCATTCGACCTGATCTCCTTCGGGGGAGTGAAGGACTACGCCTACTCCGCCGGCCTGTCTGGTCGACGACCCGTCTGAATGTAAGGTCCACGGATGGTGGTCGTTTGCCCCCCAGTCTTTATCGCTTGTGAATTCGGCAATAAAGTCGGCGACAGCCTGACCCTTCAGGGCAGTGCGCGGGCGATACCTGATGTCGAACTCGGTCAATTCGATCGCCCATAAGGCCAGGCGACCGGCCGCTTCGGGGTTGCGCATAGCCCGTCGAAGGGGTTTGTCGGTTAAGACGACTATCGTATGGGCTTGAAAATATGGCTTGAGCTTACGGGCCGCGGTGATTAAGGCGAGGGCGAGCTTTTCCATTGGCGGATACCTTTCTTCCGCCCCGCGGAACGCCCGGCTGGCGTAGTACACAGGCCTTTGGACCTTGTCTTCCTCCCTGACCAAGGCCGCGCTGACGGCCGCCGGGGAGACGGCCAGGTAAAGGAATAGCTCTTCCCCTGGTTGCGAGGGGCTCAGCAGGGGCGGTGAAGAGAGGTAGGCTTTTAGTTCCTCGAAGGCCTTTTGGCACTCGCCCGTCCATTCGAACGACTTCTTCAGCGTGCGGAAAAAGGGTAGGCACTTGTCTGTCGCTCTTGATACAAATCGGTTCAGGGCGGCTACCCTCCCGTTCAAGCTTTGTACCTCCTTCGTGTTCCTCGGGGGCGCCATGTCCATTATGGCCCGAATCTTATCAGGGTTGGCCTCGATGCCCCTCTGGGACACCATGAAGCCTAGGAATTTCCCCGCCGCCACTCCGAACGCACACTTTGCGGGGTTGAGCTTCATGTCATAGGAACGGAGCGTGTCGAATGTCTCTTCAAGGTCCTTCAAGTGATCCTCCTTCTTCCTGCTTTTTACTAACATGTCGTCGACATATACCTGAACGTTCCTTCCAATTTGGTCGGCGAACATCTTGTTCATGAGTCTCTGATATGTGGCGCCCGCGTTTTTCAGCCCGAATGGCATCACCTTGTAACAGAAGAGGCCCTGGCTGGTGACAAACGAGGTCTTCTCTTGATCAGCCACGTCCATCCGGATCTGATTGTACCCTGAGAAGGCGTCCATGAAGCTCAGTAGCTGGTGTTGGGCTGTAGAGTCCACCAGCGCGTCGACTCGCGGGAGGGGGTAACTGTCTTTGGGGCATGCCTTGTTCAGGTCTGTGAAGTCCACACACATGTGCCACTTCCCGCTAGCCTTCTTGACCATCACCACGTTGGCCAACCAGTCAGGATAGTATACTTCCCGGATGAAGTCCGCTTCTCGCAGCTTGCCCACTTCTTCCGCCACTGCCCGGTCCCGCTCCGGGGCGAACACCCGCTTCCTCTGGCGGACGGGCCGGAAAGATGGCGACACGTTCAGCTTGTGTACCATGACTGAAGGGTCAATTCCCGGCATGTCTTCGTGACTCCAAGCAAACACATCCTGGTTTTTTCGGAGGAGAGTCACGAGCGCCTGCCGAGCCGAAGCGCAGGTGAAGGCGCCAATCCTGGTGGTCCTGTCTGGCCTGGACTCGTCGAGAATAATCTCCTCTAGCTCTTCTGCGGGTTCTGCCCCCACCCGCTGCTCTATGTTCATTGCCGGCAAGTGGCTATCTGCTTCTACCATCGCTATGTAGCATTCTCGCGCGGCCACCTGGTCTCCCCATAATTCCCCTACTCCGCCCTCTGTGGGGAACTTGACCATCAGGTGGTAGGTCGATGTTACAGCCTTCCAGGCGTTAAGGGTGGGCCGCCCGACGATAGCGTTGTAGGCGGACGGACAGTCGACGACGAGGAAGGTGACATCTTTGGTGACCTGCCGGGGATACTCCCCAATTGTGACCGGCAAGGTGATGGAGCCGAGGGGGTAAACCCTGGTCCCTCCGAACCCGACAAGCGGAATGTTGGTAGGCGTCAGGCGTTCCTTGTCGATCCGCATCTGTTGAAATGCTGGGTAATAGAGGATGTCTGCGGAGCTACCGTTGTCGATCAAGACCCTGTAGGTGTTATAGTCCCCCAGCCGGATAGTGACGACAAGGGCATCATCATGCAGATGATGAAGACGCTGGGCGTCTTCCTCCGTGAATTCAATAGTGGGGCCGCTGACACGCGGTTTCTTCTGGACGACGCCCGCCGCTCGGATGTTCTGTACCGCTCTTAGGTAGGCCTTCCGAGCTTTCTTCGTCGATCCGACGGCCGCCGTGCTCCCGATTATCATCCTTATATCTCCTATGGGAGGTCTGGGGCGCTCATTGTCCCGGCGGGGATTCTGCTCCTGTCGGGGCGCTTGCGCCCTTTCTCGGCTGACGAATCTTTGCAGCTTTCCCTGCCTGATTAGGGCCTCAATTTGCTGCTTCAAGTCGTAGCAGTCGGCGGTGTCGTGGCCGTGGTCTCGGTGGAAGCGGCAATACTTGTCCTTGGGTCGTTTATCGGGATTTCCCTTCAGTTTCCCCGGAAATGTCAGGGACCCCTCGTCCTTGATCTCCATCAGGACTTGGTCGACTGGGGCCGTCAGCGGGGTGAAGCTTGTGAACTTCCCGGCAAGAGGTGGTGGTCGCCTGTTGTCTCGGCCTTCTGTTCGGGGTTTCTTCCGCCCCCTATCCTGCCTTACGTCCTCCGGCCTCTTGCCCTGCCTCACGTCCTCCTGCCTCTCTCGCCTCCCGGGAGGCCTCTCTCCCCGGGCTTGTAATGCATCTTCTGCATTCATATACTTCGTGGCCCTGTAGAATACATCCGACATCGTCTTCGGGTCATTCTTGTATAGAGAGAACAAGAATTTGTCCTCCTTCAGCCCGTTGGTGAACGCGGCGACCTGTATCTTATCGTCCGCATCATCGATGGAAAGCGCCTCTTTGTTGAAACGGGCTATGTAGGACCTGAGCGTCTCGTCCTCCCGCTGTCTGATGTTCATCAAGCATGCGGTGGATTTTTTATACCTGTGTCCTCCGATGAAATGCGTGGTGAACTGGGCACTCAATTCTCTGAAGGTACCGATAGAGCCGGGCGTCAGCCTGCCGAACCAGGTTCTCGCCGCGCCCTGCAGCGTCGCCGGGAAGGCCCGGCACATGATTTCATCCGGTACACCATGCAAGTGCATCAATGTCTTGAAGGACTCTAGGTGGTCTAGTGGATCCTTGGACCCGTCATACTTCTCTATCTGGGGCATACGGAACTTCGGCGGTGTGGGGAACGAAGCAACATGTGTGGTGAAGGGAGTGTCCGTACGGTGGACAAGGTCGTCGAGGTCGCTGGATACTCGTCCCCTGAGGGCGTTCATCATAAAGTCCATGCGTTCCTTCATCAACCGCATCTCCTCAGTAACACTGGGCGGATCATTGTTAGCGGCCGATGGACGGCTTGTCCCCTGCCCTTCGGGTTGGGTCAACGCGTGGCTCCCCTCCGGGCCTCCACGATCTCTCCCTTGGGCGCTGTTTTCTTCATTCTCTCCCTGGTTACCAGCCGTCGCGTTCCTTCGTAACAGCTGTTCTTCCAAGTCATCGTTACGTTTTGTGAGACGTTCCACCGCGGCCATCAGAGTCTGGACTTGTCTCTCGAGGGCCGTAGCGTGTTGTTCGTTGCCTTGGTCGTTCATTGTGGTAACCCTTGAACGCGTAAGTACCATGCAACTCTTTGTCCGGGAAGCACAGAACGCAGCTTACGTACGTATCTTCTGACGGTTTCCCACAGACGGCGCCAACTGATGATGCCGCAAAAGATCACCCTCAGTGAGCCGCTGGACCTGGACGCGTTCCGGGGGAACCTGCACGAGTACAAGGAACCTCAAAGGCGATGTACCGGTGTGGTACCGGCCAACGATCCTCCGACGGCTAAATTAGTATTTTACACAACTCTAGAGTGCCAGAGTCGGGATAGGAGCATGCGTACCTTTGTTCATGAGGATCGATGGTATTTATAGGGGTGTGGAGCTGGGACTTTTGGCGTGTTCGGGGAGGTGACCTCTGATCGGAGCCATGCCGTAAAGCGTGTTCTTTACGAAATCCTTTCCTCACCGAGGCCATCCCTCATTGCGTGGAGCACAAGTTACCTATCTCAGCGCTAGGCGTGCTTTACAAGACATGTCAGTCCCTTCGGCTTCTCCCCGTCACCCACTTATCCCGTCGGTTAGTGGGTGACGGCGTAACAAAGGGATCGGAGGCGTTTTGGGGGCGACGGGTGGAGCGGTGCCGTCAACATCCTGCCGCGCCGTCAGCCAACAGATGGGTGACGGCGCCTTCGAATGGTACCCCCCCCATCATGCTTCGTCCTTTCCTCAATTTGAACAAGCTGTTATTTCTCCGGAGGGAAGAGAACAAAGAACACAAAGGAGCTGAAAAATACAAGGAAGAAGATGATGAAGAAAAATACAAAGATTTATGGTATTCTAGAATCTGCCTGGTCCTTTCTTAGTCAGTGAAGAGAGGGGCCTCTTCGTCCTTCTCCTCTGTTATCTCTGATATCAACATAGTGTACAATGTTTTGCTATATGTATGAAATATATGGAAAGGAAATTCGTAGTAGTTTTTTATTTGTCTTAAATCAAAGACAAAATGGCCCCCAAATATCAGAATGCAAACAGACTACATTGGAATTGAAACAATTAGAGTGGAATTCATAGGATTTCCTCGTTTTTGGCTTAACCAAGAAGAAAATGAAGAACCAATGAATGCGTGCAGCAATGGAAGGTGTTAATGTATATAGTGTTATGGGCTTTAGGCCCAACCTAGTTTACTTGTAGAGCACTTATATTACTTGTACAGCACACACACATCTTGTACTACACTCCGACTTGTACTGCACTCATATGACTTGTACTGCACTCATATGCCTCCTATATA
The DNA here is from genome assembly GCA_033629205.1 of Lithocarpus polystachyus. Classification (NCBI taxonomy): domain Eukaryota; kingdom Viridiplantae; phylum Streptophyta; class Magnoliopsida; order Fagales; family Fagaceae; genus Lithocarpus; species Lithocarpus polystachyus. The sequence continues at coordinate 41,935,995 of CM066168.1, forward strand.
AAGGCGCACTCATGTATATTCCCATTTAGAGAAATACAATACAATTATTCAGTATTTCTAACATGGTATCAGAGCCACTGCTCTGATCCTTTTCTTAGCAGTCTTGTCTTCCTTGGTGTTACTCCACCCTTGTCGCTTCCGCCCTCACAACGACCTGCAGCCGTTGTCGTTAAGGAGTCCCGCACCACAGACCACTGCACTCACCGTCTCCGCCGTGCTTCCTGCTCCGATCAAAATTTTGAAGGCACCACAGTGATCGTCTCCCCCCGATCTACAAATCCGTGGAAGCCTCGAAGCAATCGGAGCTGTCACGCGCCCTCACGCGCCACCCAAAGGTTCTGCTCTGAAGCTCACGCGCTCACGCGCCGTCACGCGCCGTCACTCTCTCCCACGCGCCATCACGCGCCTCCACGCGCTTCAAGTCACCTGCTGACGTCAGCCCTAGGTGACGTCATCACGCGCACGTCATCCGCTGACGTCATCCCTCACGCATCTGCTGACGTCATCGCGACCGTTGAACCGCGTTGACCGTTGACCGTTGACCGTTGACTTTTCTGGGAGTTGACTTTTCAAGGCCAGGTGCTCCTTACCCAGTTTTTCGCGTAGATTTCATTTTTGCAGTCCATTTTTGCATATTTTGCTTCTAAATGAAGAATATGGACAGGTCCTCTTCCTTTTGCAACAATCATCGCCGAAAGTCCAAGAAACGTTTTTGCAATTTTTGCAAACGTTTTGGCCATAATATGGAGACTTGCTATCAACGCAACAAATCAGCTGTTTCGTTTTCTGCTGCTACTGTTGCTACCACTGAGAGTGTCCAACCAATGGCTTCCATCACTGCACAGTCTCATTCTTCTGGATCCACCTTCACCATTTCTAGAGATGACCTTATAAACATCATCGCCAATGTCATTCGTATGGTTGGTAATGCATCTTATTCCTCTTCTCTCTCAGCTTTATCTGGTATGTCTCCTTCTTCTTGGCTTATGGATTCTGCTTGTTGCAATCACATGACACCTCACTCATCCTTATTTTCTGAACTTCAACCTGCACCACACCCTCTTAATATTCGCACAGCCAATGGTTCCATAATGTCTGGTCATAATATAGGTTCTGTTTCGACCTCCAACCTCTCTGTTCCTGGGGTCTTTAATGTTCCTGACCTTTCTTACAATTTATTTTCTGTGGGACAATTAGCTGAGTTGGGTTATCGCATTATTTTTGATTATTCTGGGTGTATTGTGCAGGATCCAAGGACGGGACAGGAGCTTGGGACCGGTCCCAGAGTTGGACGTATGTTTCCCGTGGACAACCTTCGTCTTCCACTTGTTGCTCCTATTTCTGTTGCTGCAGCTGCTGCAGTTTCTTCTACTCCTTCCCTTACACTTTGGCATGCCCGACTTGGTCACGCATCTTCCTCTCGGGTACAACAATTGGCTTCTAGAGGTTTGTTAGGCTCAGTGTCCACAGAAAATTTTGATTGTGTTTCATGTCAATTAGGAAAACAACCAGCTTTGCCTTTCAATACTAGTGAATCAATGTCCACTGATATCTTTGACCTAATTCATTCTGATGTTTGGGGACCTTCCTCTGTTTCTAGTATTGGTGGGTCTCGCTATTTTGTTGTCTTTGTTGATGATTATTCCCGTTATAGCTGGATTTTTCATATGAAACATCGTTCTGAATTATTGCAAGTATATTCTAATTTTGCAAAAATGGTTGAAACTCAATTTTTCAAACGTATCAAAATTTTTCGTTCTGATAATGCTCTTGAATACACTCAATATGCCTTTCAAGCTATTTTGCATTCCTATGGCACTGTTCATCAACTAACTTGTCCAGGTACCTCTCAGCAAAATGGTAGAGCCGAACGAAAACTTCGTCATATTCTTGACACTGTTCGTGCTCTCCTTCTCTCTGCCAAAGTTCCTGCTCCTTTTTGGGGCGAAGCTGCACTTCATGCTGTCTATACTATTAATCGTATTCCCAGTCCTGTCATCCAAAATCAAACTCCATATGAACGCCTTTTTGGGTCATCTCCAGATTATCATCACCTTCGCTCCTTTGGTTCTACCTGTTTCGTTCTTCTTCAGCCACATGAGCATAACAAACTTGAACCTCGGTCAAGGCTTTGTTGTTTTCTTGGCTATGGCGAAACTCAAAAGGGGTATCGGTGTTATGACCCTGTTTCTCATCGTCTTCGTGTCTCCCGCAATGTTGTCTTTTGGGAACATCGCCTCTTTGTCGAGCTCTCTCACTTCCGTGCCTCCCTATCTTCCTCCTCTGTCTTAGATCTTTTTCCAGATGAGGCTCATAATCCTCCTGCAGCTGCTCCTGATTCTCGTGTAGACTTCTCTGTCCAACCACCAGATATCATTGATCCCTTTCCTAGTTCACCCTTTAATGAACAGGTGGAAGATGAACAGGTTGAAGACGAGCAACCCAACCCCAACCTTGAGCTTGGGTCCCCTACTCCTGCTCCGCCTGAAGATCTTGCACAAGACATTCCACCTCGTCACTCAACTCGGGTAAGATCCATTCCTGCACATTTACTTGACTATCATTGTTACACTGCCCTTGCTACACTGCACGAGCCTCACACCTATCGTGAGGCTTCCACTGACCCTTTATGGCAGATTGCAATGAAAGAGGAAATTGATGCATTATCTAAAAACCATATTTGGGATTTGGTGACTCTCCCCCCTGGGAAATCTGTGGTTGGTTGTAAGTGGATCTACAAGATTAAGACTCGCTCTGATGGGACCATTGAGCGCTATAAGGCTCGTCTTGTTGCAAAAGGTTTCACACAGGAGTATGGGATTGATTATGAAGAGACTTTTGCCCCGGTTGCTCGTATCTCATCTGTTCGTGCCCTTTTAGCCGTTGCTGCTGCTAGTAAATGGGATCTTTTTCAGATGGATGTTAAAAATGCCTTCCTCAATGGGGATTTGAGTGAAGAAGTTTACATGCAACCTCCTCCTGGTCTCTCTGTTGAATTAGACAAGGTTTGTCGTCTTCGACGTGCACTTTATGGCCTTAAACAAGCTCCACGAGCTTGGTTTGCCAAGTTCAGTTCCACCATCTTTCGCTTGGGTTACACTGCCAGTCCTTATGATTCTGCCTTATTTCTTCGTCGCACTGATAAAGGCACTATTTTACTTCTCTTATATGTGGATGATATGATCATAACTGGTGATGACCTCAGTGGCATTCAAGAACTCAAGGATTTTCTCAGTCAGCAGTTTGAGATGAAAGATCTTGGACATCTCAGCTATTTCTTGGGTCTTGAAATCACTCATTCCACAGATGGTCTTTATATTACTCAGGCTAAATATGCTTCTGATCTTTTGTCTCGTGCAGGACTCACTGACAGCAAGACTGTTGACACTCCAGTTGAACTTAATGCGCATCTGACTCCCTCGGGGGGGAAACCATTGTCTAATCCTTCTCTTTACAGACGATTGGTTGGCAGCTTAGTTTATCTCACAGTCACTCGTCCAGACATTTCCTATGCTGTTCATCAAGTAAGCCAGTATCTGTCTACTCCACGATTGACTCACTATGCTGCTGTTCTGCGCATTCTTCGATACTTGAAGGGCACTCTCTTCCATGGCCTTTTCTACTCAGCTCAATCTCCACTTGTACTTCGGGCATTCTCTGATGCTGATTGGGCAGGAGATCCTACTGATCGCAAGTCCACCACTGGTTATTGCTTCTTCCTTGGCTCTTCTTTAATTTCTTGGCGAAGTAAGAAGCAAACCTTCGTGGCACGCTCCAGTACTGAAGCAGAATATCGTGCCCTTGCTGATACCACATCTGAGCTCCTTTGGCTGCGATGGCTTCTTAAGGACTTGAGTGTGTCCACATCCTCTGCTACTCCTCTTTATTGTGACAACCAGAGTGCCATTCATATTGCTCATAATGATGTCTTCCATGAACGGACAAAACACATCGAGATTGATTGTCATTTTATCCGTTTTCATCTTGTCCATGGTGCTCTCCAGCTCTTCTCCGTCTCCTCCTAAGATCAACTTGCAGACATTTTCACCAAGTCACATCCTAAAGGACGCCTTCGTGATTTAGTTGACAACCTCAAGCTGGTCTCACATCCACCTTGAGTTTGAGGGGGGCTGTTAATGTATATAGTGTTATGGGCTTTAGGCCCAACCTAGTTTACTTGTAGAGCACTTATATTACTTGTACAGCACACACACATCTTGTACTACACTCCGACTTGTACTGCACTCATATGACTTGTACTGCACTCATATGCCTCCTATATAAAGGCGCACTCATGTATATTCCCATTTAGAGAAATACAATACAATTATTCAGTATTTCTAACAGAAGGCATTTTCATCTGTGACATCCAACAAGAAGAGGTGCCCCCTATAAGCCACTAGTCCTTAATTCCTAATGCAGGACAACCTAGGCTTTCCACCTAGATTAGTCCTACCGAAGAACCTTAGGCTTCCCACCTAAGGTGTTTGAAATCTCCACCAAACAAATTAATGCAAATAATCTCAACAACAACAATAATAATAATAATAATAATAATAATAATAATAATAATAATCGTCTGTAAAGTACAAAAAGAACCATCTGGAGTCTTATATACAGCATTCAGGAAGCACAATGATAAAAAATAAACTCTCCTAAACAAATCCTAAAAAATCTCAAATACTAATACGATAATCCTAACAATCTCAAATACTAATTCAATACTAAAGATAAACCCAAATAAAGATAACATAACTGATAAAAATAATCTTCACAGACGTGCTATCAGTGAAGAAAGAGCATTTCTTAAGATTGGCATACAAGTTTTCTTTCCCCAATACAAGTTTTCTTTCCTCAAAACCTATTGTCTTGTCTCAAATCATGCCATTGATCCAACAAGTTGCCTAGATGAGATACTGGGAAGTACTTTTCATTGAGCTTGGCCTTCATATCTTCCCAAAGAGTTATGAGTGGTTGGCGGGTCTTGCGGAGGTGGTTGACAACACTATCCCAATGGAATTTTGCTCTTCCTACAAGTTTCTTTTTGGAAAATCTAACATTTCTATCCTCAGACAATTCATATCACTCAAAAAAAAAAAAAATGCTCCATCTCTCTCACCCAATCATTGTAGACTTGGGGGTTCCTAACACCATCGAAGATAAGGGCCTCTACTTTGATATGCTTTGCTGAGTTGTCTTTATTGTCTCTATGGTCTTGCCTAAGGTGAGGGCCATGTCTATTATTATTTTTTCCATTTTGTGCGTTAGCCTCGTCATACATAGCCTCTAAGTGGCCTAGACGGGCAGTAAGCTTAGCAATGGCTTGTCTTAATTCATCTTGGAGAGGAGGATCCATGTTTAGGCGGGATTGGGGACTAGACTGGGATTTAGAACTAGACTCTGATTTGGAATTAGACTGTTCTTCAGAATTAGTTACTAGACGACCACTATGCAAATGCATGCAAAGAGATCAACAAACTAATTCTAGCAAGTGAATAGTAAGGATAAAACTCAAGTAAATTATATGTAAAGAAAAGTCATGAATTCCATAGGTTGTTGCATTCGAGCAGTACTAGCTTCAACAAGAATCAAAGTAAAAGGACCTAATTGTTACAATGTGATTAGGCTGGTTCAATTACTAATACTAAGAATTAATTACTTTAAAGGATTTTTTTTTTGTTTTATAATTTTTTTTTTTTGGCTAAAATAAAAGGCTGAAAGAAAATAAACCAACAACTAAAATAACAAAGTCATGTGGAAGTTTAAGCAAAACAAAGGATAAAGGCAGTAGCATGTGACTGAGATAAAGTTGAGGCACATAGTAAACATATTGATATTAAAGTTGAAAGTGCATTTCAATTCATTAAGATAGGAAAGTCCACACCTTGGATGGGCTGACTTAACAACCTGGACCTCACTGCATAGTGAGTCACACTACTAACAATGGTGAAAGTGGGCTTGTGGTTCTTCACATGTAGTGGAAGTGGAACCTTCTTGAGAATTCTACCTGCTTCGTGGACCTAACTTGACCCTTTTTTTTTTTTCGAAATACAATAAAGAAAGACCAAAATATAAAACTAAAATCTTATCTGCCAAGTTCAAAAACTAAACACCGAAACTAGAGAAGCTAGAAACAAAGGAAAACTAAAAGAGAAGAAGCGACAGAGCAAGCACGTAACATCTTTGGAGTCGACCGCAAAAAAGGCGGCTAGGTTCGTCGGCAATGTCTGTCAACGGCACTCAAAGGTGGGGATTGGAGCTAGTGAGTCAGATCTCGGTGGCTGGTGGCAAAACTTCGAGCTTTGTGAAGTGGCATGGAGAGATCGGTGATGGCGGATCTCGGCGGCGTTGCTCCAATAGTGACATAGGTGGCTGCTTGCTAATTGTCAAACTCTCTTTCTCTTGATCTGACGATTTGAAGTTGTGGATCTGATTTTTTTTTTTTTTTTTTTTGGTGGAATTTATGTTCTCTGATTCTAATCTGGTGGTAGTCTTCAGAGTCGGGCACATATTGGCTTTTCTGTTGGTTTTGGGATGAAGAATTCGTGTGGCCAAAGGGGGTATATGGGTCAGATTGGTTCAAGTTCTAGTTTGCAGATTTCGTGAGGTAAGAAATTAGGTTGCTTTGGTTTGCAAATCTCGTGAGGTAAGTATTTGAGTAATGGCATGTCTGGCAATTGATTTGTTTTCTAATGGTGAGTGTGGTTGTGAGTTGTCAGTCGTGATTTGGGTTGCTGAAAGGGGAGATCGGGTTGGGCTCTAATACCAAGTTGATGCAAGACAACCTAGGCTTTCCACCTAAATTAATCCTACCGATGAACCTTAGGCTTCTTACCTAAGGTGTTTGGAATCACCACCAAACAAATCAGTGCAAATAATCTCAATAATAATAATAATAATAATAATAATAATAATAATAATAATAATAGTTTGTAAAGTACAAAAGGAACCATCTGGAGCTTTATATAAAGCTTCTAGAAATCATAATGATAAAAATAAACTCTCCTAAACAATCTCAAATATTAATACGATAATCCTAACAATCTCAAATACTAATCCAATACTAAAGATAAACTCAAATAAAGATAACATAAATGATAAAGATAATCTTCACAGATGTGTTATCATGTGGTGTCCGACAAGTAAGAAGATTAGGAAGCTCTTTCTTAAGAAGAAGCCACAAATAAAGTGAGGAGAATCAAGATCTAAAGCATATATGGATTGGTGCTGCCTATAAGCAGTAGAAGAACAACGGAAAAACTAGAAGAAGGAATTAAAACAGCTAAAACTCCCTATAAAAACTTGTGAAAGCCGGCGATGAGAAACATTTCCTTTACTACATTTCGTTTTCAAGATAGTTGGAAATACCAGACTAAACATTCTAGCCAATCAAATGTATGAACTATTCAAGATAAATATATCCAAAACCCCAAAGAGAACCGAGAATAAAATGTTATATAATTGAAGCTAACTTTACAAGCAAACCAAACCAACTTGTATTTATATCAGGCAAGGAATACACGTTCCATTGCAAATGGAGTTAATTCTTATGCACAAACCATAGAACCAGGGCAGCACCACACACACAGTCTTCACCAGCATTCAAGCTGAGATGAAGGCAGGCATGTAATGCTTTTTATTCCTCGATTCAAACATATATGGAACATTTATATCTGAAGGCTTCAGGCAATAATAATATATAGAATATCGGACTATGGGGGCCTTTTAATCTTTTCTCTTGGTAAACATAACTTCAGGTTTTTGAGAACCAACATAACTTCAGGTTGAGTGCACTTTTGTTGCACACGAAATTTACAAGTTACTCTTTTTATTTTTCTTTTCTTAATAACTTCTTTGACGTATGAGGGTTCTCAGGCTTACTAACCGCGATTTGCTGATCTACAAAAAAGGCACAAATATTATATTTTTCTAGAAACGCTAGACATCTTTCATTAACTATCATTTTTCTAGAAACATATAAGAAAATAGGGTATTTTTTAAAGAAACATATAAGAAAGAGGGGAGTCAGGATCTCTTCATTTCAAATCAAATGAAGTGACTTTCTTTCATAATGAAGATTTAGTTTTACTTTGTTCTTTTTCTTTTTTTTCTCTTTTTTTTTTAATTATTCATTTAGTTTTACTTTTCTATTTCAAAAAAATTAGAGATAATCTATTTGGTGCTAAAGATTGGATTTTTCATGCATCCAAAGATAAATAATTTTATGTCATCCACCATATTTACCTTAAAGATCTTATATAATATTATATATTTATTGGGAAGTAGGGGTGTGCATAAGTCGGATTGGGTTGGGTTTGAGGGTTTTTTCAACCCAACCAACCCATCACATGTGTAAAAACCAACCCAACTCATCCCATGTAGGTTGGATTGGGCCAAAGAGTTGCGCTTACATGTTTAATGTTTAATAAAAAAAATTGAACTTTAATTGATTATTTAATTACATTTTTAATAAAATATGCCTAAATTATATTGCTAATTTTCAAATTCCTAAATTCCAAAATAAATTAAACATTAAAAAAAAATTATATATGGTGGGTCACGTTGTGTCAGAAAAGTTGAAAAAAACTATCAACACAATTCTAACCCGGGACTAAAAATAAAATCACAACCCAACCCATCCCACCTACCAAGAAAAACGGGTTGGTTTTGTGAGTTGGTAAGTTGAATGCACATTCAGAAGTGAATTGTCTCTGTTTTTGAAGTAAATAAACTAACAGAGAGCATTTTTTTTTTTCAAGGGTAATGCAGAAATTTCCAGCATTGTAATTGCTAATAATACCAACTAGTAACTAAAATAATTAGCATATATAGGAGCCTTTTAAGTTACATGTGAGCACTGCCTTGATCATAAGAATTTAAGGTAGTTCTCTTTTGTTTTTGTGCTTTTACATAAACCTCTTCGTAGAATTGAACAATTCCATCAGAACATAATGAAATTGGGGAAGACGTAACATGATTGGGCCTTGGGATCCTAACTATTTGAAGCAATGAAGCCGACAAAACTCGATTGCACGTAATAACAATTCTTGAAGCCTTGATTACTAAACTAGACCTGGCCCAATTGGGCATCCCACAAAGAGTATTAATATGATCTACAACATCATCATTGTAAAATATTCATGAGTCTTCTTGCTTCAAAGTCCCGAAACAAAGCAAATTGCGTCACAGAATATCGTGAGCATAGTATTTAAAACGTAAATTGTTTCATGAATAGATTTTTTTATTTTTCTATATTGTATGGTGCATTATAAAATACACAAACACTAAATAAAAGTTATAAAGTTAGAAAGAAACTCAACGCGTGGCCCTTTAATGTTATATATGAGCACTGCCATAAGTAAAAAGCAAATTGTAAAAATCATACAGCCACAACAGTGAAATAATCACAACAACAACAAAATAAAACTTTCCGAGGTTCAAAATTAACATAAAAAAATAGGAAAAAAAATTAAAAATTAAAGATACTTTGCACTATTAGTTAGAAGACAGAGATTCATCCATTTCAATCTTGACAATTGTATCATCCTCGAACTTATCTTTCCTAGGCGGAGACGGAGTAACCGGTACCTTCGGTGGCCCTCTCCCTTTGTTCTTGTCTCTTGGTCGAGCCTATTTTATATTTCCACAAAAACACAAAAAACAAAAACAAAATTAAAAAATAACTATTTTCTTACTTAAATAAAATAATTAAAGAATTATTAGGCTTACATTGCCAAAGGAGTGGTTGAAACGTTTTCCTCTAGCGGTTTTCCTATCGCCTCTGCCACAGTACACTGAAAAAGTAGAAAAATCAAAACATTAGAGAAAAACCCACAAACACAAACACGTAAAGATTGGTAAATGGGTTACCTGAAGGGACTGTGGGTGAAGTAACTGTAGAGACTGAGAGAGAAACAGTGGAGGAGGAGAGAGAGTTGGCTAAGGTTTGGGACTTGGAGAAGGAAAAGCGGGAAGAGAGAGTGAGTGATTGGGAAGAGGTAGGAGGAGGAGGAGAAGGAGCTATGAGTACCATAGACGCCATGGTTTTGAGCTTGAGTTTGAGAGAGAGAGAGGGTGAGAAATGGTTGGATAAGGTTTTAATCAACGAGGAAATTGTGGTCTTTGGACTTGTCTGGACCCATTATATTTGGGCTGATTCAATGGTCTATGATATGGTTTAAGGTAAAACTTTAAAAAAGAGTCGGACGTATGTCTGGTTTTATTGCGTGGGCTTCTAGAATTAATGTCCAGAGTCTTAGGCTCGTTTGTATTTTTTAAAAATACGCCTGGATAATAAAATGTGTAAAAATTCGTGTAATATTGTTTAAAAATTGAAAATATATATTTAAATACATGTACTAAACGGGCCCTTAGATTTTGAACTATTGTTGTCAAATCCATTTTATTTCGGTTGAAACATCCGAAAAATTTTATTCTGACAGCTCTTTATTATCAGATTAAAACACCAATTAGTTTTTGTTATAGATGATGATTGAATTTCAGATTTTTTATTCAACCATCAGAGATTTTATTAGTTGAGTTAATTGGAACTCACAATATATATATATATATATATATTTTTTTTTTTTCCATTAAGATTTTTTTTTTCTTTACTCACCTTTGGGCTTTTTTTTTTTTTTTTTTATAATTAAGAATCTGTTTTTTTTTTTTTTATATTTACTTTTATCATATTTGAGTTATATAGTTTATACTAATAAAAACAAGAATGTGCCGTAATGATATGAAAGAACACTATGTAATGAAGAATTATTTAGGTCTATATATAGTTATTCTTTTCTTCTTCTTTTTTTTTGATACATATATATAGCTATTCTTAGTTAACAAAAACTCATTAAAGGTCCAAGTTGCAACAATTTAAAAGATATATAGTTGATAATGTTATCAATTAAGGAGGTACAAGTGCAACAAGCTGAATTATATGCATAAATGTAACGATATTATTAATGGAAATAGTAAAAGGCTTTAGTTGAGTAACAAAAACTCTTAACATAAGAATAATATTTTGATACTGAAAGTTTAAAAAAAAAAAAAAAACAAACAAACAAACAAATAAATGCAATTTTGAAAATTATCAAATGTGAAATTTGCAATCTCTCTAACCTGTCCAATGCTAAGAGGTTGTGATTCCTGTAAAAAGTAGAAATCTATTCATCTTATTCTTATCCAATTGAAACAAACTTAGGACTTTAGACTTAGGGTGATAAAAAAAAAAAATTAGTGTATGCAAATACGAATCATGTTCTTAAAGTGAGAGGTCATTTTTTAATTATGAGTATTACTCGATTTTGATTCCATGATAGGTTGCTATAAATGCTCTCTTAAATGGAAAGTTTTTTTTTTTTTGGTAACCTAAATTACTCCTAAATTGATTTAGCGATGTAATTGGTGTAAATGATTAAATGTCCAAAATGGCTGTCAAATTGGAAATAAAAGCTATAACAATAACATAATTAATGTTGATTCATTGAAGAACAAATGCATTTATGAAAATATACCAGGTTACAAACTGAAGGAAATTTTGGTTTGCAGCAATATCATCTACGATAGATATAACTTCAAGTGTTGCAAGAGTTTTCACTAATCCACCCGAATACTAAGATGCTGTATAAATCCTTTTACTGTATATTCATCTATCTTCCCCGTTGGTACTAAATTAATAGGTTAAGAATCTTTATAAATTACTACACTGCAGATTGATTTACCATTGAGTAATATTTGGGATGTTACAAATTTTACTATGTAAACTTTGCAAATTATACATCAACTTAAATTGCTAAAAATATTACAAAATTTATTATGAAAGATTTATAATCTTAAAGTTACAATGAATTAATTGATATCGCTTTAACAACTAACAAATAAATATATGAATTACTTTTATGTGATAGATGAGACATCAATTTGTATAACTTTAGTAAAATTGGTAGAACGATAGTATCCCCAATATCACTTGCTTTTAAATATAGTAGATGACAAAAATAACTAAAAAATTTATTTATTATGTTGTTAATGTAACACTAATCACACTCTTTGTCATGTCATTTGATAAACTTTTTGTTGTAAAATTAATAATAAATTTAGCACTGCTATTTAGATTTCAATGGTTTTTTCTTCTCAAAAAAAAAAAAAAAAAAAAAAAGATTTCAATGGTTTTTACTTTTTAGCTCCTCATCACAGATCCAAGTTAACACATTACACATTATCACTTCCTAGGTTCTTAACAATAAACGAAAGTAAATGACTGTTTCAATCACTGTCTTCATATGGCTAGCTAATGGACCACACCAGTGATTCAACCTAATAAATCCCCACTTTTTTGGTCTAATTATTTCATCATGAATGTTTTTAACACTCAAGGCTCCAAGCCTGATGCAAAATTCTTAAATCAACTACATGCAAAACTTGCATGCAGTTTTGGTGTTGGCGTGTGAGTGTATTCTCTTATCTCATCCCCCTTCCTATATATATATATATATATGTGTGTGTTTTTTTCAAAACTACATGCAAAACTTTGTATATATACCACTTTGCTCTGATCAACATGCGTGCAATCCAAAGAGCTACCTTATTATCAGAGAATTTTCTTTTCCTATTCAAGTTTCTAATGTCGCCCAAAAAAATGACTCAAAAGATGTTTGATTACCGGCTACTTAGCCGCACAGCCAAAAATCCCATCTTCTTCACCATTGCATTTGCAGCCATTATGTTTCTCATCTGTACTGACAGCATCGTTTCCAATCTTTCCATGACTACTACTTTTGACTTGGAAAGCAATGAAATTATTGAACCCCATGAGACTGATCACAATAGCCAACAACAACCAGCACTTGAGTTTGAGTCCACTACTCTAAATAGCACAGCGCCATTAATTCCAACACAAGAGAAAGTGGTTGAAGAAGACAATTCTGAGACACAGGGCCCTTTTATTCCACCAGACAGTGTTTCAAAAGAAGAAAGACTCGTGTGGTTCCGAAGAAAGTTACCGGAGCTAGAGATACTCAAGTCCAACAACTTGACACGCCAATTTCATGGTCGGGTTTACCGGAGTATTGTACAAGTATGGTGGGGTTTACTTGGATACAGATTTTATTGCTCTAAAGCCTTTTAGTGGGTTCAAGAACTTGATTGGTGCGCAAAGTATAAATATGGAATCTAAGAACTGGACCTTGAACAATGCAGTTTTAATCTTTGATGTGAATCATCCACTTCTGCTCAAGTTCATCGAGGAATTTGCTTCGACTTTTGATGGAAATAAGTGGGGTCACAATGGTCCCTATTTCGTTTCCAGAGAGGTTGAGAGAATAAGAGAGAAACCTGCCTATAACTTCACAGTCTTGCCACCTATGGCCTTCTATCCTGTTGATTGGATTAGGATAAACAGACTTTTTCAGAAGCCTGCAAACGAAGGTGATTCTATATGGGTACAAGCCAAGCTGCTTCGGCTCAGTAGAGACCTATGGGATACACCTATGGAACAAGCAAACTAGAAATTTGAGAATTGAAGAAGGTAGTGTCATGGGAAGACTAATCTTAGAGCATTGTATCCTTTGCCAACACATATATTAATTCTTCAAGGAGGATCTTGTTGTTTGGTATTGCTTGAATTAACTCTGGTACACAAACTAGTATGCTCCCAAAACTGCCACTGTATCACTGCCCCCACAAGGTACAGTCTTTATCATAGGTGAGCCACTGTAATCCTCCAAAAACTGTGCAAACTAGTATGCTCCATATCAAATAATCTCCTCAAAATGTGCTTCCTCCTTTCCTCAATTCTAACAAGCTGTTACTTCTCCGGGAGGAAGAAAACGAAGAACACAAAGGAGCTGAAAAATACAAGGAAGAAGAAGATGAAGACAGATACAAAGATCTCTGGTACTCTAGAATCTGCCTGATCCTTTTTTAGTCAATGAAGAGAGAAGCCTCTTCATTTTTCTCCTGTTATCTGATATCTATAGAATATGGCTTGAATTAGGAGTTCGACTCCTTATTGGATTTGGATAAGAAAGAAATTTTATTCCTTTTGGGTTACTATTAGTTAAAGTTATCAAACTCTATTATAAATCTTTTCTCCTACTTGATTTGGAATTCCTTTTTAATTAAATAGGAATAGAAATTTGTTTTGGTTTGAAACTCCTCCTAAAACAATTTGGAAACGAACTTTGGCATATCAACGCCTATATAAGAATAGTGCTATTGCGTCAATTCAAAGGGTGGTGTGTGAGAAAAAGAGGCTTTCTCTTCGTTTGATTATTTGATATTTGTGGGTTGCAATTTGGAATAGTGAGAGAAGTTTGTTGCCACTTGATTTTTGTTTTACAGTTTGGTGATTTACTCTCTCTTGCTGTGGTGCAATTTTTTAATTTGATTTGTGGCTTTCTCTTTGATTTGTGCGCAATTCGCATTTGGTATTTAGTATTCGTATTTGGTATTTGTAAACCTTTGGTTTTTTGGTTTTGTATTTGTGAGAGAGAGAGTTATTTGAGATTTGGGTTTGTGAAAGTGTCTTTACAGCAATTTGTATTATCCCAAATTTGTTATAGTGAAATTTGTTCATTATCGCCCGTGAATATAAGCTACTGTTGAACTACGTAATTCTTGGTATTTTATGTCTATTTTCATTTGGATTAATTTTCTTCGTTCCAATTGTTAGTTTGGAGATCTCTCTTAAGCCGAAAATATTTTCGCAATTAATTTTGGTAAATTTGAGTTTCCGCTATTTTACAACAATATCTACATAGTCTAAAAGGTTTTGTTATATGTATGAAATATATGGAAAGGCAATTTGTAGTTGTTTTTTACTTGACTAAAAAGGAAGACAAGACGTCCCCAAACGTCAAACATCAAAATGCAAAAGGATTAATAGAATTGAAACAATCAGAAAAAGTGGAATTTGTTAGGTTTTTAGATCCCTATAAACTAAATTGTTTAACCTAATTAATTAACTATGTGAATACTTAGGTTTATTATTCAGATCTATGTTAAAACAAAACAATCATATCATGCAAAGCAGCGGAAAAATAAATAACGCAATAATCTAATGACCTAGGAAACCAAACCAGTTAAAAACCTGGGGAGGATTTAATCTAACTATCCTCAAGGTAAAAAGCAAATCCATTATAGAGAATTAGAATCTACAATAAGACTTAAACCACTAACATTCTATTGCTACCATATGTAGAACTTACTGACATGACCACGTGCAAGCTCCGAATTCACGGACTCCTTCTCTATTAGACCTTTGCAACACAACACAAGCACCCACACTTGTGCGTGATAAAAAATACAAACTCTCCTGTTTGTAACACCAAGACCACCTTTGAAGGTTTAGATCATCAGCTATTGTTGATCTTCATGCAGCAACTTCAGATCTACCGGTTCTAAAGATATAAGAGTGATATCCGGTAGTGACTTTGATAGAGGAAGACACAGAACCTTTTAGATCTCATAAGAGCACCTCCAAAGTCACAATAAAGCATGCCTAGGGTTTCCTTTATATACTAGAAGAAATAGATCTGAAACCCTAATCCTTTTTGGGCTTAAACTGCTGTTGGGCCGAACTTAAAATTCTGCAGACCCGTATTTCAATCGGTCAAGCCTGTCTTTCGATTGGTCAAACCAGGCAGATTACAGAATCTTCTTCCTGCAGCTTGAATGTTCTTAAATCTTGACTTGAATCACATTAAGCATTGTCTAATAATACTTATAAAAGATCAATATCTAGACAAGTTTGTGTTCACAGTTTACCAATTATTCTAAGCTTTTAGAATTTAACAGAATTCATGGGATTTAATCGATTTTGGCCAAACCAAGAAGAAAATGAAGAACCAATTGATGCATGCAGCAATGGAAGGCATTTTAGTGAAAGCCGGCGATGAGAAACATTTGCTTTACTACATTTTATTTTCAAGGTAGTTGTAAATACTAGACTAAAACATTCTAGCCAATCAAATGTATGAACCATTCTAGATAAATATATCCAAAACTCCAGAGAGATCCGAGAATAAAATGTTATATAATTGAAGCTAACTTTACAAGCAAGCCAAACCAAGTTGTATTTATATCAGGCGAGGAATGCACGTTTCATTCCAAATAGAGTTGATTCTTATGCATAAACCATAGAACCAAGGCAACACCACAAAATCAAACGGTCAATTAATAACCGTTATTTAGAAAATAAAAAGGTGGTCAAGAGGAGTAAGAAATAAAATAGAGATTACTATATAAAGGACATTGAAAACTTTTTTATTCTAATCAAACTCAATAATCAGACTCAATAAAAACAACCATTACATTCACTTAATTAAATCAATAATCAACAATTAAATATAATAATACAAAAATTAAATTTAAAACTAATCAAACTTTAACTAGGGAAATTATATATATGATAATGGTAAAAAATGTTATAGATAAGATTATGAAAAATATGATAAAACTTAAAAAAAAAAAAAAAAAAAAAAAAAAAAAAAAAAACTCTTTATAAAATCTAGGAACTAAAATAATATTTATCTAAAAAATTATCACGCACAATATGCGGATCTGCGACTAGTTCATAATAACGTTAAATGTTAGATATTTTGTTTTATTTGCAAAGCTTACATAGTAAAATTTGTAACATCCCAAATATTACTCAATAGTAAATCAATCTAATGTGCAGTAAATTATAAAGATTCTTAACCTGTTAATTTATAGTACCAACAAGGGAAGATAGATGAATATACAGTTAAAAAGACTTTTACAGCATCTTAGTATTGGGGTGGATCAGTGAAAATGCTTGAAACACTGGAAGTTATATCTATTGCAGATTGTATTGCTCTAAGCCTGCAACCTAAAATTTCCTTCAGTTGGTATATTTTCTTAAATGAATATGTTCTTCAATATTAATATGTTATTGTTATGGCTTTTATTGCCACTTTGACAGCCATTTAGTACCTACATTTAGTCATTTACACCCATTACATCGCTAAATCAATTTAGGAGTAATGATATAGTCAAATCTTTCCTTTTAATAGAGCATTCATATAGCAACATATCATGTAATCAAAATCGAATAATACTCATGATTAAATAATGACCTCTCACTTTAAGAACATGATTCATATTTGCATGCACTAAATTCTTCTTCCCTTTTTTTTTTTTTCTTTTTTTTTTCTTTAGTTTTTTTTTTTTTTTTTTTACCACCCTAAGCCTTTAAGCTTGTTCCAACCAATTGGATAAAATGAATAAGTTATCATTTTAGCTTTTTTGGCCACTTTCACAGACATTTAGTATAGCTTGTGGCACATTTACATCTATTACATCGTCACATTTATGCATAGAATTCAGCTTGTTGCATTTATAACTCCTTAAAATTATGGAATAACTCTCATTTAAAAAAAAAATGTATTGAATAAGAATTGGAGAGCAATGAAATAAAAATAATGATTAAAACAAGGACCTATCATCTAAAAGGCATGATTCATGTTTGTATGCGCAGAGTAAATTTTTTTTCCCCTACTGAAAAAACCATACTGATTTTATTTCGGGAATCAAAGCCCTCACATATTTTTACACCAAAAACTGTTTAAAACAATTTTTCCTTAGTTTTAAATTAAAATTTGAAATATTAATTGTATAATGTTTAAATTGTTAACTATGAATAGTATAGATAGACCCAATTCTTTTAAATCATTATCGCACATTCTTATCTTCATTAGTATATAACATGTCAAAATGGCAAAAATAAAAGAAATTCTTAATGAAGAAAAAAAATGTCAAACGTGAGTAAAGAAAAGAAAAGAAAAAAAACACATTCTTAATGGGGAAAATAAATAAATAAATAAATTACAGGTGAGTTAAGTAATGAAAAAAAATAATAATAAGGAAAATGATGTAAAAAAAAAAGAATAAAATTTTCTCACATTCTAGTTGAAATCATCAAATCAGTAGAAATTTTGCCACTGATACGTGCAAGCAAGTTTTGTTGGCTTCCGACTTAGGACCCCAAAGGCCCAATCTTGTTACTTCTTCCCCAATTTCATTATGTAGTGATGGAATTGTTCAATTCTACGTAGAGGTTTATGTAAAAGCACAAAAACAAAAGAGAGTAACCTTAAATACTGATATTCAAGGCTGTGCTCACATCTAACTTAAAATGCTCCTATATATGCTAACTATTTTAGTTACTAGTTGGTATTATTGGCAATTACAATGCTGGAAACTTCAGCATAACCCTTGAAACATACATGCTCTCTATTTAATTCTAAAATGGACTCAATCTACTTTTGAGTGTGCATTCAACCTACCAACCTACAAAAATCAACTTTCCCTGGTTGGTGGGTTGGGTTGTAATTTTATTTTGAGCTTCAAGATGGGTTGGATTTGGGTTGATAGTTTTTTCAATTCATCTGACACAACCCGACCCATCATTTATATAAGTTTTTTTTTTTTACCTTTAATTTAATTATTTTTAGTTTAATTTATTTTGGAATTTCAGAAATTTGAAAACTAGCGATATAATTTAGACATATAGGAGATCCTGATTCCCCTCTTTCTTATATGTTTCTAGAAAAATGATCCCTATTGCTTATATGTTTCTAAAAAGCAATTCCCCATTTTCCCATATGTTTCTTGAAAAATAATAGTAAATGGAAGAAGTCTGGCTTTTCTACAAAAACATAAAATTTGTGCCTTTCTTTTAGATCAACAAATCGTGGCTAGTAAGCCTGAGAACCCTCATCATACGTCAAAGAAGTTATTAAGAAAAGAAAAATAAAAAAGAGTAACTTGTAAATTTCGTGTGCAACAAAAGTGTACACTCAACCCGAAGTTATATTGGTTGTCAAAAACCCGAAGTTTTGTTTACCAAGAGAAAAGATTAAAGGCCCCGTAGTCCAATATTCTATATATTATTATTGCCTGAAGCCTTCAGATATAAATGTTCTATATAGAATATAAAAAGCCTTAACATGGTAGGTTCCAATTAGCTCAACTGGTAAAGTATTTAATATTGGTTGAATAAAATATTTGAAATTTAATCTTTGTTTACATTAAAAACTGATTGGTGTCTTGGTTTGATAATAAAGAGCTATCATCAGGAGCGGATGTCATAGGTTCAAACTCTTAAAAAAAAATTTAATTCTAAAAAAAAAAAAAAAAAAAAAAAAAGCCTTAACATGCCTTCATCTCAGCTTGAATGCTGGTGAAGACTGTTGGTGTGGTGCTGCCTTGGTTCTATGGTCAACTCTATTTGGAATGAAACGTGCATTCCTCGCCTGATATAAATACAACTTGGTTTGGCTTGCTTATAAAGTTAGCTTCAATTATATAACATTTTATTCTTGGATCTCTCTGGTGTTTTGGATATATTTATCTAGAATGGTTCATACATCTGATTGGCTAGAATGTTTTAGTCTAGTATTTACAACTATCTTGAAAATAAAATGTAGTAAAGCAAATGTTTCTCATCGCCGGCTTTCACTAAAATGCCTTCCATTGCTGCATGCATCATTTGTTATTCATTTTCTTCTTAGTTTAGCCAAAATCGATTAAATACTATGAATTCCACTCTTTCCGATTGTTTCAATTTTATTAATCCTTTTGCATTTTGACGTTTTGATGTTTGGGGGACATCTTGTCTTCCTTTTTTTTTTTTTTTTTTTTTTTTTTTTTGTGAATCTCTTGTCTTCCTTTTTAAGTAAAAAACGATTACAAATTGCCTTTCCATATATTTCATATATATAACGAAACCTTTTAGACTATGTAGATATTGTTGTAAAATAAAGTAAGTTGATTTTTGTGGGTTGGTGGGTTGAATGCACACTCGAAAGTGGATTGGGTCCATTTTAGAATTAAAATAGAGAGCATGTATTTTTCAAGGGTTATGCTAAAGTTTCCAGCATTGTTAATTACCAATAATACCAACTAGTAACTAAAGTAGTTAGCATATATAGGAGCATTTTAAGTTAGATGTGAGCACTGCCTTGAATATCAGTATTTAAGGTTACTCTCTTTTGTTTTTGTGCTATTACATAAACCTCTACGTAGAATTGAATAATTCCATCAGAACATAATGAAATTGGGGAAGAAGTAACAAGATTGGGCCTTTGGGCTCCTAAGTCGGAAGCCAACAAAACTTGCTTGCACGTATCAGTGGCAAAAGTTCTACTGATTTGATGATTTCAACTAGAATGTGAGAAAATTTTATTCTTTTTTTTAACTTCATTTTCCTTATTATTATTATTTTTTCATTACTTAATTCACCTGTAATTTATTTATTTCTTTTTTTTTTTCCATTAAGAATGTGTTTTTTTTTGTTTTTTTCTTTTCTTTTTCTTTACTCACGTTTGACATTTTTTTTCTTCATTAAGAATATCTTTTATTTTTGTCATTTTGACATGTTATATACTAATGAAAATAAGAATGTGCGATAATGATTTAAAAGAATTGGGTCTATATATACTTATTCTTAGTTAACAATTTAAACATTATACAATTAATATTTCAAATTTTAATTTAAAACTAAGGAAAAATTGTTTTAAACGGTTTTTGGTGTAAAAATATGTGAGGGCTTTGATTCCCAAAATAAAATCAGTATAGCTTTTTTTTTTTTTTAAGAATTAAGATTTTTTTTTTTTTTTAAGTTTCATCCTATGACGTCCGCTCTTGATGATAGCTTTTTATCATCAACTCATGACACTAATCAGTTTTTAGTTTAAACAGAGATTAAACCTCAGATATCTTATTCAACCATTGAAAATTTTACCAGTTGAGCTAACTGAAACTCATCAAGTTAAGACTTTTTATTCTTCAATTCTATACGAAACATTTATATCTGAAGGCTTCAGGCAATAATAATATATAGAATATTGGACTATGGGGTCCTTTTAATCTTTTCTCTTGGTAAACATAACTTCGGGTTGAGTGTACACTTTTGTTGCACACGAAATTTACAAGTTACTTTTTCTATTTTTTATTTTTTTGGTAAACTACTTTTTTTATTTTTCTTTTCTTAATAGCTTCTTTGACGTATGATGAAGGTTCTCAGGCTTACTAGCCACGATTTGCTGATCTAAAAGAAAGGCACAAATTTTATGTTTTTCTAGAAACGTCAGACTTCTTCCATTTACTATTAGTTTTCAAGAAACATATGGGAAAATGGGGAATTGTTTTTTAGAAACATATAAGCAATAGGGATCGTTTTTCTAGAAACATATAAGAAAGAGGGGAATCAGGATCTCTTATATGTCTAAATTATATTGCTAGTTTTCAAATTCCTAAAATTCTAAAATAAATTAAACTAAAAATAATTAAATTAAAGGTAAAAAAAATAAACTTATATATATGGTGGGTCGGGTTGTGTCAGATGAATTGAAAAAACTATCAACCCAAATCCAACTCATCTTAAGGCTCAAAATAAAATTACCACCCAACCCAACCCACCAACCAAGGAAAGTTAGATGATTTTTGTAGGTTGGTGTCAAAAGTGGATTGGGTCCATTTTAGAAGTAAATAGAGAGCATGTATGTTTCAAGGGTTTTGCTGAAGTTTCTAGCATTGTAATTGCCAATAATACCACCTTGAATATCAGTATTTAAGGTTACTCTCTTTTGCATTGTAATTTTTGTTTTTGTTTTTGTGCTTCCATTTACGTATAATTGAACAATTCCATCAGTACATAATGAAATTGGGGAAGAAGTAACAAGATTGGGCCTTGGGGTCCAAAGTCCTAACTGTTGGAAGCAAGGAAGCCAACAAAACTTGCTTGCACGTATCAGTGGCAAAATTTCTACTGATTTGATGATTTCAACTAGAATAGGAGAAAATTTTATTCTTTTTTTTAACATCATTTCCTTATTATTATTTTTTTCTATACTTGACACCTGTAATTTCTTTCTTTCTTCTTCTTTTTTCCCTTTAAGAATGTGTTTTTTTTCTTTTTTTTTCTTTTCTTTACTCACGTTTGACATTTTTTTCTTCATTAAGAATATCTTTTATTTTTGTCATTTTGACATGTTATATACTAATCAAAATAAGAATGTGCGATATAATGATTTAAGAGAATTGGGTCTATATATATACTTATTCTTAGTTAACAATTTAAACATTATACATTTCAAATTTTAATTTAAAACTAAGGAAAAATTGTTTTAAACAGTTTTTGGTGTAAAAATATGTGAGGGCTTTGATTCCCGAAATAAAATCAGTATGGCTTTTTCGGTAGGGGAAAAAATTACTCTAGCGCATACAAAACATGAATCATGCCTTATAGATGATAGGTCCTTGTTTTAATCATTATTTTCATTTCATTGGTCTCCAATTCTTATTCAATACATTTTTTTTTTAAATGAGAGTTATTCCATAATTTTAAGGAGGTATAAATGCAACAAGCTGAATTCTATGCATAAATTTGACGATGTAATAGATGTAAATGTGCCACAAGCTATACTACATGTCTGTCAAAGTGGCCAAAAAAGCTAAAATGATAACTTATTCATCTTATCCAATTGGTTGGAACAAGCTTAAGGGCTTAGGGTGGTAAAAAAAAAAAAAAAAAAAACAAAGAAAAAAAAAAGGAAGAAGAATTTAGTACATGCAAATATGAATCATGTTCTCAAAGTGAGAGGTCATTATTTAATCATGAGTAATATTCGATTTTGATTACATGATAGGATAAATTGCAATTTACACCCCTAAAATTTGGGGGTGATTGGATTTTACACCATGAAGTTTCAAAATTTGGATTTTACCCCTTGAAGTTTGGGGTGTTTGGATTTTACACCCTAACGTTTCAGAACTTAGATTTTACCTCCTAAAGTTTAGGTTATATGGATTTTACATCTCCAAATTCTGAAACTTTAGGGTGTAAAATCCAAACACCCCAAAACTTTAAGGTGTAAAATCCAAAAACTTCTAAAATATATAGGGTAAAATCCAAATTTTGAAACGTTAGGGTGTGAAATCCAAACATCACCAAACTTCAGGAGGTAAAATCTAAATTTTGAAACTTCAGGGTGTAAAATCCAATCACCCCTAAACTTTAGGGGTATAATTAGCAGTTTACCCTACATGATATGTTGCTATATGAAGGCTCTATTAAAGGGAAAGATTTGACTATATCATTACTCCTAAATTGATTTAGCGATGTAATGGGTGAAAATGACTAAATGTACATACTAAATGGCTGTCAAAGTGGCAATAAAAGCCATAACAATAACATTATTAATATTGAAGAACATATTCATTTGAAAAAATATGCCAACTGAAGGAAATTTTAGGTTGCAGGCTTGCAGCAATACAATCTGCAATAGATATAACTTCAAGTGTTTCAAGCATTTTCACTGATCTACCCCAATACCAAGATGCTGTAAAAGTCCTTTTTAACTGTATATTCATCTGTCTTCCCCGTTGGCACTTTAAATTAACAGGTTAAGAATCTTTATAAACTACTGCACTGCAGATTGATTTACTATTGAGTAATATTTGGGATGTTACAAATTTTACTATGTAAGCTTTGCAAATAAAACATAATTTCTAACATTTACCGTTATAATGAATGTGATTGATACCACTTTAACAATTAATAAATAAATATATTAATTAATTTTTTGTGATAAATGAGACATTAATTTGTTTAATTTTAGTAAAATTTATAATGTGATAGTATTTCTAATATCTTTCAATTTTAAATTGATGACAAAATATAATTAAAATTTTTATTTATTATGTTGTTGATGTAATGTTCAATCAAACAGACTCTCTGCAATATCACTTGGTAAACTTTTTGTTGTAAAAGTAATAATGAATTTACCACTTCTCTTTAGATTTTAAAGGTTTTCAGCTCCTTATAACAAATCCAAGTTAACACATATCACATTATCACCGCCCAGGTTCTTAACAATATAAACGAAAATAAATGATCTCCACATATGTTTCAATCACTGTCTTCTTATAGCTGATGGACCACACCAGTGATTCAAACTAATAAATTCCCACTTTTTAGTCTAATTATTTCATCATGACTCCTATCACACATGTTTTTAACTTTCAAGGCTCCAAGCCTGGTGCAAAATTCTTAAATTAACTACATGCAAAACTTTGTGTGTGTGTATATATATATATATATATAAAAACCTTTTGCTCTGATCACCATGCATGTCATCCAAAGAGCTATACCTTATTATCAGAGAAATTTCTTTTCCTATTCAAGTCTCTAATGTCAACAAAAAAAAATATCTCAAAAGAAGTTTGATTACAGCCTACTTAGCCGCGCAGCCAAAAATCCCATCTTCCCCACCATTTCATTTTTAGCCATATTCTTTCTTATCTATGCTGACAACATCGTTTCCAATCTCTCCATAACTAATCCTTTTGACTTGAAAAGCAATGAAATTATTGATCCCTATAATACTCAAAAAAAACCAAGAAACAGCACTCGAGTTGGTTGAAGAAGAAGATTCTGAGACTCAGGACCCTCTTATTCCACCAGACAATGTTTCAAAAGATGAAAGACTCATGTGGTTCCGAAGAAAGCTACCGGAGCTAGAGATACTCCAGTCCAACAACCTGTCACAGAAATTTCATGGTCGAGTTTTGGAGTTCCTTAATCATGGTTGCACGGTTCAGTTCTATATGACATGGTTCTCAACAGCACAATTTTTGGAAAAAGAGAACTCTTGGCTGCGGATACTCTATTCAAGTGCACCCACAAGGGTGTTTGATGATCATATCAAACACCTTGGACACCAGGCGTGGCTACAGGATTTTAAAACCAATAATAGACCGTGGTTTCAAAATACTAGCAATCACACCTGACTTACCCTTTTTGGTCAAGAACACCCCAGCTGAAGCTTGGTTTGAAGAGTTAAAGAGTGGAAGAAAAGACCCTGGAAATGTTCCATTGTTCAACAATTTGTCTAATCTCATTAGGCTTGCCATGTTGTACAAATATGGAGGAATTTACACAGACACAGATGTCATAATTTTGACAGACTTTTCAGGGTTGAGAAACTCAGTTGGGGCACAGAGCATGGACCCTGCGACAAACACTTGGAACAGGTTAAATGGTGCAGTTATGATCTTTGACATAAATCATCCACTTCTAATTGATTTCATGCAGGAATTTGCTAAAACTTTCAATTTAAATAAATGGGGTTTCAATGGGCCGTACTTGGTTTCAAGGGTTATTGAAAGAGTTGGCAACACACCTGGTTACAACATAACTATCTTGCCCCCCAAGGCCTTCTATGCAGTGGACTGGTTTAAAATAAAAGGGCTTTAAAAGAAGCCCGAGAATGAGGCTGATTCACAATGGGTGGAGCACAAGTTGGCAGAGCTAAATAATGGTGAGACTTATGCACTACATCTATGGAACAAGAGGAGTAGAGAACTGAAAATTGAAGAGGGAAGTGTCATGGCAAGGTTAATCTTAGATCACTGTGTCATTTGTTAACACATTTATGATTCTTGAAGAAAATTTTTCGGATACAAGTTGGCGGAACCCGATTCAATCAAATGGACTGCCTAGCTATGAAGAACTCACAAGCCAAGAAGTATTGCAATCTTCTTATCTTAGCAAGCATTATGCAATTATTTTACTTTGCCAGATAGGATGCATTGATTGATTGTGAATCTCATACAGGAAAATTGTAGTCTTTTGAAATTTGATGGTCTAATATATCTAGACATGAATTTCTTATTTCTGTTTTTGTAAGCCACCAAATAGGAAAAAATTATTGTGTACTCTCTGAGTACCATAAATACGTAGTCTCTTCTCTCACATGAATGGTAGGTCCCACTAATTAAATTCATGGTGAGGCCCACCATTCATGTGATAGGAGGGATTACATATTTATGGTTCTCCGAGAGTACCTAATAATTTTCCCCAAATAGGATTGGAAAAATGTCTTGCCTTAATCCAATTCGCCTTGTCTTGCCTCATTCCCTCTTGTCCTATCTAGAGTGTGTATATAATTTATTATATATAAATTTAAAAGGGTTGAAAATAACATCCCAATCATTTATAACGATTTATATTAATAAATCATAATGAAGGGACAATTTGGGGTGAAGTGAGATGAGAAACTAATTCTAGAGTCTATTGAATGCACAACACATAAATCTTTCGTATCGAAGTTAGAAAAGTTATCATTGTTTTTTTTTTTTTTTTTTTTTTTTTGAGGGGGGTTCATGTTGGGACTTTCTGTAGTTGAAGAATGAAGTATATTTTGGTCTGTGAATATTGGTGAAGCCAACCTTGTACTTTATGGAGAGGTGAGCTACTTTGGTTAAGTTAGATTTGTTTCCCTTAGAGGATTGGTTAAGTCACAATTTCAGTTGTTTTTTCATGTGTATATGATAAACACTACTTTTTTCACAAACACTCCAAGCCCATCTACAAGGTTTCTTATTAAGTCCAAGATATGTGAAAAAATAAAAATAAAAAGCATATTTTACTCTCAAATCCACAACTTCATAATTTCCTGTTTGGATATTTCATATGGGCTTGGACCACAAAAGACTTAAGGGAATAAGTATTTTGGACTCGAGCCCATTAAAGCAACCTCATTTGGGCTGTGGTTGTTTAACGGTTTTGGACTGGGTCAGTTGTTCAGTAAACCCCACTGGGTCAGGGTCTCGACATTTTTTAATTACACATTGGGCTGAACATGTTTGACTTCTCTAACTATGTGTTTTTTTTCATTCTTTATTTTGCCCAAATGTCTTAACGCACTTCCTTTATGTTTTCAATAACGTTTTGGACCTTGAAAACGTAAAAAATGTACCAATCAGTTGAGCTATAATTATTATTATTATTTTCCCTCTTGGCGTAAGTGTATATTGTTATATACACTCTGTCACCTTATAGGTTACAAAAGTGAACTAAATGTAAGGACAAATCACACCCTTCATGGTATTTGTGTCCACTATTATACCAACTAATTGATTTTTTTTAGTGAGATATTCCTATTAATTGATTTGACAATTGAATAAAATATACTATTTTAAAATCTTACAAGTAAAGATGATATGAAAAATGGGTAAATGCACTTTTGGTCCTTATATTTTTGGTTTTTTTCATTTTGGTCCTTACATTTTCATTTTACCACTTTTAATCCCTAAACTAATTAATGCGTGACGTTTAAGTCTTTACCATCACCCAACTAACTGAAAAAGCTGACGTGCAAACAGAGTTTACTGTTGGTACACTAAAGGCTGACATGACTAATAAAATAATTTTTAAAAAAGCCACGTCAGCATAAAATAGTACTTAAAAGACACATCAGCATCCACACAACCTTTGATTTTTTTAAAATAATTTATCAATTTAAACAAAATGAAAAATGAAAAAAACAAAACAAAACAAAATTAGAACCCAAAATACACATGAATTCAGATCTAGTTTCATCTTATACATGAACAAGAAAGAATACAAGCCCAAAAAATTCAATCACAATACCATAAACCCAGGAAAAAAATAAATTTACCGACAAGAAACTTTTCTTGCATTTTCTTATACTTAAAATCAGACACAAATTACCAGCAAAAACATCCAACCAAACACCACCAAAACTAGCAAAAACATCCCCAATAACTCCACTAAAAAAAGGAAGAAAAAAAAAAATCCAGGTCCTCAAGATTTCCCCTCTCCATAGAAAAACACTCAAATTCCTAGCCAAATACTCATGAAAAATCTACAGAAAAGCCACAAAAATGGTTTTGTAGAGAAATTTTGGGAAACAAACACAATAACTAACTCAATCTATAGCAAACCCATAAAGCCAGAAATTTTCTTGGGAAACAAACACACAAAAAAACCCATAAAATCAAAAAAATCGAAAAAAAAAAAAAAAAAAAAAAAGCCCAGAACAAGAGGAACAAAGTTTTTCAATATGAGAAAGGAAAGGAAAATCGGACCACAGGTGAAGCCGTAGGTAGAGGAGATAAGGCTTGGGGTGGCTCGTCCATGGCAGATCGGGAATAGGTGTGCCTCCATGGCCAAATCTCCATAGCTTTCTTGTTCTTCTTCCCTAAGACCCATGGCTGAAAACCCATCTTCCCCATCAACCCATGGATGAAGAGTGAAGACCCATGGCCACACCCCACCAATCTAAGCCCAGATTAAACCCACAACCACCAATCTCCACCTCAACAACCACCACCACCACCACCAATCTAAGAGAGAGCTTTAGAGATTTTCATTTGGGTAAGCAAAACACCAGTCTGTCAAGCTCTAGAACTTTAGAGATCTTTAGAGATTTTTTTCTGGGTTTTTTTGTTTTTGTTTTTTCGAGAGGATGTGGAGTTTTTTGATTTTATGGGTTTTTTGTGTGTTTGTTTTTTGCTAGTTTTGGTGGTGTTTGGTTGGATGTTTTTGCTAGTAATTTGTGTCTGGTTCTAAGTATAAAAAAATGCAAGAAAAGTTTCTTATCAATAAATTTATTTTTTTCTAGGTTTGTGTTATTGTGATTGAATTTTCTGGGTTTGTATTCTTTCTTGTTCATGTTTAAGATAAAACTAAATCTAAATTCATGTGTATTTTGGGTTCTAATGTTGTTTTGTTTTGTTTTGTTTTTTTTTTCATTTTTCATTTTTTTTAAATTGATAAATTAATTTTTAAAAAAATCAAAGGTTGTGTGGATGTTGATGTGTCTTTTTTAATTACTATTTTATGCTGACGTGGCATTTTTAAATATTATTTTATTAGTCATGTCAGCCTTTAGTGTACTAACAGTAAACTCTATTTGTCACGTCGGCTTTTTTAGTTAGCTAAGTGACGGTAAGGACCTAAATGTCACGCGTTAATTGGTTCAGGGGCTAAAAATGATAAAATGAAAATGTAAGAGCCAAAATAGAAAAAAGCCAAAATGTAGGAACCAAAAGCATTTAAGCCTATGAAAAATAAATAAATTGTTGCTTTGATGCTTAAAGCCTGAACAACAAACACTCAATTTTAGCAACACTCTTAAAGGAAAGGAAACACAAAGAAGCAGGGAGTACACACTCAATTTACAGCATCTTTTCAAGCCCATAAAACCCGCCACTGGAATGTTTTCAAATGGACAATTATATATATATATATATATATTGTTTATCATGAATTTCATATTTCTGTGACAGTGAGAGAGAACAGATTTAGTGATATCGTACAGCAAGTTGGGGTTTATATGTCCTTGTTCGAAAATTTCATAACCAACTGAATAGAACTTTTATGAGTATTCACATGAATTATATATTGGTTGTCAAGATGTGTTGAACAATCCCATGTGTTCAGGAAATTTGATCTCCTTTCCCATTATTTAATGGACACTCAGTACTACTGATAAGACAATTGGTACGTACAACCCAACTTCTTTTTCTGATTAAGTACGATACACATGACTCTTTTCTTTTTCTTATTTTTCCCGAAAGAGAGGGATTTTAGCTTCAAATGGAGACCGAAAGACCTTTGTTTTCAAAAACTTTCAGCTCTAGTTGCCTTTAAAATATTGAAGTTTTTCTAAAACAATGCTCATTACTCAATCAGAACATAGCACTTTCAATGTGGATACCAAACCACTTGTTCTATATATATTTAGATAAAAAGCAAAGAAAAGGTACAAGAGAAAAAGAAAAGAAATTAAAGAACTAACAACATTTACAAGTAAAGCTCATGATCCACATTCGCATAGACATAAAGGAAAACCAATTAATAGGTTCAATGAACACTCTTTCAAGAAAATTTTACCAAAGAAGAAGGGGTTCATGCATATGTTTGCATGTGAAGAATGGCACGTGACAAACAGATGAGCCCACGTGCAACCTATGTGAACATGGGTCGGGTCCACGATCCACTCATTCAAATGGAATCTTAAGTCAAAAGGTCCATATATATAAAAAGAAAATGTCCCAACATGTACATACTTTGTGATCTAGCCACATTGCAATTAAAAAAAACATTGAAGAGACCCATACCATAGCCAATATTTATAAAGATAAATAACGCATTGGAAACATGCTAGTAATAATGAGACTGGAAGCTAAGAACAGCGAAGAACCAACAAAATCTTATATAATATTCCAACAGAGAAAAAAAAAGGTAAAAAAAGAAAGAGAGAGAGCAAAAAAAAAAAAAAAAAAAAAAAAAAACCTAAACATATATATCTGATTTAATTAAAACCTATGCTTTGATAGCAAAGGAATCATCACAAACACACTATTTTATCAACTAAATTGAGAAGAAGAAAAAAATAGAAGATCCCCAAGAAAGAAAAAAAAAAATCAAAAACCAGCACACATCACATGTTGGGGAAATATTACTACTTCCCCATGTATGATACAAAATATGAAGAGTGAGTAATAGAGAGAGAGGTTGGGCCATGTTGTTCAGACTCAGCTTCAATGATGAGGAGCTGCAGCTACTGGTGGTGTTGGAGGTTTGCACTGATAGCACTTGGCAAAGAGCCCAAATGTGTCAACTTGCTTGACAAAGTTGGTCATGCTGGCCCATCCACCGAACCCAAATCCAATCACTAGAACCCACACCACTATAAACGAATTTATCACATACATAGCAGTCCAGCTTGGTAAAAAGATAGGAGGCTTCTCTGCAGCATTCTGCATAAGAGTAAAACAAAGGTAAATTAAATCAGCAAATAAATACATGGGAAGATTAAAAATTCGATTGTAGGACAAACAAGACGGGGTGCAACCGTGAGTTTTGTAACTCAAGTGACACCTTCTAGAATTTTCAATATAGATATTTAGGATTGAAATCCTTTCCCCATTAGATCTATCAAATTATCAACTAAATCTATTCATGTTCAAGCTATTAGCCTAGTGTGTCGCGGCTATCGCCATCATCTACGAAGACTATTATGCTCGGTGTCTGAAGTCTGAACCCCACCTCACTATTTACTTGAAAAAAAAAAAAAAAAAAAAATCTAAAATTAACAGGTAGGCCAACTACATTTGTTTAATTGGTAGGGGATTTCTTAACAAATTATGCTGGAATTGCCCCAATTGAATTATTGGGAACAAGTTAGGCTAGTCAGCCAGCTCAGCTAAGACATAGTACCATACTCCAACTGTAGCTCATAACTAAAAGAAAGGGACATGCCACCCATCTCAATATTTCTTGTAATATTTCCAAATCCAAGCCTTAAATGTTTTTGTACACTGGCTAGTGGCTGCACATACACCCTCTCTCTAGTGGGCTCTGAAAACTGTGGAATATGGAAATTCCCAATCAAACTTGGGTGTGCCACTCAATCTCCAATGACTGACATACCCTAAATAGATCGAGATAATTACAACATACCACATTCATAAATAAATGAAAAGCATACAATTTGGCCCGATGAAAAAAAAAAAGCTTGCAGTACTAAGTATCTCATACATCAGACCTCACAGCGTATGAATCCCATAATATAATGGAATCCACACCCACTATGTGATGTGAGATACCTTTCTTTCTCTTATAGTAGATGGCAGTGGTTTAGTGGGGACAATATGTGTAAGAGAGCCAACACAGAAGAGAGATGGGGTTAAAAAGTGGGTATAGATTTTTACCTGTCTGGCTGAGGCTTTTCTATAGGTGAGCATATGAGCTAAAGAGGGGATGATGTAGACAGTGAAGCTAACCAATAGAGCCCCAACAGCAGAGTTTATGGGCCCAAAAAATGGGAAGATTATCGCCAAAAACCATATTGGTATCACCACTGGCAGCCTTGCTAGTGCTCTCAAACAAATACTCTTCGTGTCATGCATCCCTATCACCTTCTCCCATACAAAGTACAATGGAGTACATGCGAACCCAAATGTTATAAACTGCACCCATTGCATAATCATACCACAATGTCAGATTCCATTCAAATTACTATTTTATATATATATATATATATATATATATTTATATAGATAGATACTATAAAATTTAAACTCATCTCTCTTATTTGATGATAATTAACTTTAATAGTTAAGCTAACTATAACTCACGAGTGCAATTATTACTAAATATAAATTATTTCCATGAAGGTAGATCATATTCCTTAAAGGGTATGTAAGAAATAACTTATATTAAATGATTTATTTTGCTTGAAAAAATATAAATCATTCCATAAACATAGCACAATGTCAGATTCCATTAAAATTATCACTTGTTTATACATATGATTACCATAAAATTTGAAACCAAATTTCTTATTCAATGACAATAAACTTTACCAGATATGTTAACTAGAACCCATAAGTGCAATTATTACTAAATATGAATTATTTTCGTGTATTTAGTTAATATTTCTTAATGTATGAAGTAAGAAGTAACTTATATAGTCAATGATTTATTACTTTGCTTAAAAAATAAGTTAGGTAAAGGTAGATTTTAAGCAAAACACACACTGTAGTCTAAGCCTTTGCTTGGTTTATACTACTAAGTACTAACTCTTATTGTTGATTAAACAAAAATTTAAGCTAAAATACAACCTGGTGGATAAGCATCAAGATAACGGCGGCATCACGGAAGCCAGTTTTTGGTAGCATAGAGAACGCATTGGAATGGTTAAGAAGCTCATCACCAAAGGCCCAATATACGGCAGAGGCTGACGGAATCGTTAGTGTGAATACGTATAATGTGGCTATTAGGTATATGTACTTGAATTTCTGTGGCTTCCACATGGCATGCATAATTTCCCTGCAAAACAATTTCCCGAAAAACGTTAAAAAATTTAATTCCCCGATCAGAAAAATCAATTTCCTTCAATCTCGAAATTCTAGGAACCGAAAAAAAAGGACAGTCAAAATCCGGAAATTACATTTCACTTTCACTTTGACCTTAAATTCTTTTCTAACACTTCATGATACTTTGATTTTCAAAATTAAACATTTTAATCATCATAAGCGTTTATCCCCAAAAACAAACTCATGATAGGGACTGGAACCAGCTGTAAGAGAATTATTATCATTTTCCTAAAGTGCCCCCTATCCAATGGAATTTTATATTTTTTATCAAAAAAACAATTTTGAGTGCATTAGAATTTGTCACAATTGTAAACATAGCATGAGGTTATTAATGTTAGTGAAAATGATATCGAGGTTGGTATGAAAGTGATACCATTTCAATAATAATTTCATGCCAACTTTATACACACATTTTAAGTTTATATTAAAACACTAAAAAAGTGAAATTTTTGAGAGATTGGCATCACCCAGTAGCTATAAGTGAATATTTAGCCTATGACACAGATATTATTCTACAGGTAAAGACAAAGGAGACTAGGTTAGGACAGAATCTAGACGAAATAAGGAATAATACACTATGAATTGGGAGTAAAAAATTCACAATGGTTAAAAAAGAAAGACACAAAAACTAGAATCCAAACTACAAAGACATTTTTACTGTGCATTTTTCCTAGAGAAAAGTGAAGGTGGGTAATGTTGTTTCCGAGCAAACAAAAAAAAGGAAAGTAGATTGCATGATATTGTCTGTGGGTCGCCAACACCCAGATGGCCGGCAAAAGCTGCACACAGAAGCCGCGTAGAAACAAGTGAAAAGAAGAGTTTAATAAAGAGGATAATATGCCGTGTAAAAAGATAAAACTCACACAGTCACAGCATGGCCACCAAAAGTGTAGAGTATGTTTGTAGCTCCGGTGAAGTATAGCACTAGCTTTGTTGGAGCTGAATGTGTCACACCCTCAGCCTGAAATCACAAAATTGAACCAAATCAGGGAAACCCCATTAACCTTTTTCAAATGAAAAACAAAGAAGGTAGTAATTAGTTTTACCTGGCCATGAGTAAAAGCAGCTATGGTCAAATACCAGGCAGTGTAAGTGGTCATTCCAAGGCCTAGAAATGACCAAATTCGGTAGTTATGAAAGGAAGGTATGAACACTGTGGTGGCACAACAAGCTCCAAATATGTAAGTCCAAGTCCGTTTGTCCAATCGGTCGTTGATATAGTAAATGTTACTGTATTTCATCAAGAACCAACAAAAATTAGTTCACAACCAACAAAAAAAAACCCAGTTCAGATTTCATTCAAGTTAGAGAGTGAAAATTCAGGAAAGATCTTTACCTTGCACAAGCTATAAGCTGAATGACAGATCCGAATAGGAGGAAAGTACAGTTGAAAGCAAGCCCCACTGCTTTCCAGTACGGACCCAGTAGGCCATCTAGCACTTCAAACCACTGCAGTCCAAAACAGTGTGATTTTAACTGTATACTACTATATAGTCTATGAGACTATGACTAAAACTTTTTTTTGGCTACTGTATTAACGACAGCACATCAATCTCAAAGACTGTATTTTTATTTGTTTTTTGGGGCCTCCATAGGTTTTGCTATGAAGATTAGGAATAAGTGGTGCTGGTGGGTTCTCTGTTAAGTGAAAAAACAATTACCAACCTGAATGACATGGTTCTTGAAGCTGACATTTTCTTTCTCCTTTCTGCTTCTGTACTCTATGTACAGTACACTAATCAAATACGCAGTCCAGCTTCCCATAAGTCCATAGAATATCTGAAGCAATATGCCTGATAGCAGTCCCAGTTGAGAGAATGAATAGGGTAGAGTTAAAAGCACTTGTGCTACCTGTAAAAACAGACACACAAAAAACGAAATTTAGTGCTGAAAGTGTTTGATAATGGATTTTAATTTGTGGGTTATGTTGAAATTGAATTACTTGATTAGAAGCACAGCTGAACCAAGCGTCCCAGGCAGAGCCACCATGCCAAAGGAGGTTCTTGACGCTAAGCATAGAATGTTCTTCATCTCTCTCTTCCTCTTTGCCCTCATGTTCTGTCTCATTGAAGTTGGGAACTATTGCTTCCTCTGCTTGCTTCTGAGGCAACATTGTCTCCGTTTTTCACAAAAGGCAACGTCGAAATCCCGGTAGATCTGAAACATTATATAAAAGACAGTAAATGAGACAAAATCTGCAATCCACCACAACCCCAGATAACGAAAGCCAATAACACCGCAGATCCATATATCAGAAAATTCCTATGGTACTTAAAAATAAATAAATAAATTCAACCTTCCACAACACAAAGTCCAAAAAAATGAATAATAATAATAATAATAATAATAAAGCAAACCAAGTTTTTAGTAGACAAAAGGAGCAGAGTTCAACATGTTTTTCACAAACCAGACCTTTAAGAGAAAAAACACAAAAAGAAAAAGAAATAAAAACCCAATACCACTTTCAACTTCTTTGTTTGAGATGTCTCTTTCGCTTAAAGATTGAAGCAACCAAAGCACACAGATCTGTCCTCCAGATGAGTCTGTGTATTTTCAAAAACCCTGTTGTCTCTGTCTAAAATTCTTAATATTTATAACTTTTTTTTTTCTTCCTTTGCTTTCGGAATGGTAATAAAAACAGGTGGCTTTATTAAAAAGCACAAGCAGTAAATGATGGAACTGTTTAGAGAGGAAAATAAAAAGAAGCAAGAAAAGCAGAGAG
Source organism: Lithocarpus polystachyus (assembly GCA_033629205.1). Taxonomy (NCBI): domain Eukaryota; kingdom Viridiplantae; phylum Streptophyta; class Magnoliopsida; order Fagales; family Fagaceae; genus Lithocarpus; species Lithocarpus polystachyus. Next base: position 41,971,435 of record CM066168.1, read on the forward strand.
TAATAAGATTTTCTTGCTTCAGAGATTTTTGCAGAAGAGCAATATATATAGCTGAAATGAAAGCCCTTTAAATGCGTTGAATTAATGGCAAACTCATCAGCTAGGACACTCTCTATCTGCACTCTGCAAAACTATACTTAGGCTCTGTAAAAACACGACTTTAATGCGCCACCAATTTGTACAGAGAAATAAAAAAAAGGCAGTGCCGAACCCCGTAAAGACGGCGAGACCTCAAAAGCTGGAAATATCTCTGCACCTCATTGAAAGACCCTTTGTCGAGAGAAGTTCAAGGAAAAAGACCCTTTTCGCTCCTATTCAACCAATATATATTTATATATAAAACCAAATACCAAGGTAAACTAATCTATATACTACTAGCACAATATAATAATATGGTTTTGGCTATGCAATGCTCTTTTTTTTTTTTTTTTTTTTGAAATTCTGCACTCTCAACAAAGAGAAAGAAAGTGAAGGGTTTGGAGTATAGAGAAAAAGGGTGAGAGAGACGAAACGAAAGCAAAGCCAAAGGCCTCCCCAAATTCCCTGTATTCTAAATTCCAATTCGATTCTTGGGTCTCCTCCGTTTGATGACAGAGAATTTGAAGATCAAAGTGACTGGGACATTGTTCTCATCAGTAAGAACCAAACCATGCCTTAGACCAGGCTTTTTATAGCCCAAGATCCAGCTTCAACGGCTAAGATTATATAATAATTATAATAAAAAAAATTAAAAATGAAATTAAATAAATAAATAAAAACAAGTTTTTTTTTAATGAAAAAAAGTTACTAGTAGATTATAAATTAATTTTCAGACAAATTTATACATTAGCTATGGTCAAAAGCCAAAGAGCTTAACGATACTGTAAGCAAGGGAGGGGGGCTAGGGGTCACTTGACTTTTCAATAATTCCTCACTTCTTTTATATTTTTGGCAAAAACAAATGTAAATTTAAATATAAATTTAAATATTTATTCCCCTAGAGACTAAATTTTTACTTAAAACTTGTAACACATTTATTTAAAAGTAATATTTTAAGTACAAACTAGTTTTACAACAACATTTTTATAATCTGTTGTTATGGTCAACTACTCAACTTCTTACTAGTTCTCATACAGGTTCACTAATAACATCATTTTTTTTTTAATTTACCAATAATCACTTATAATATCGACGGTTTATAAAATTTTTTGTAAAAAAAAAATTGTATTTCTAGCATTTTCCTTCATTTAAATGACTAATGCATCACTTTTGTTTTCTTTAATCACTCTTATACCTTAAATAACTTTGTAAGGTTGAAATTAATCAACCATTTTGTTAGCTTTATTCTGTGCCAATTTGCTTGTAATTCAGCACTTAAAAACCCTGTATTTAAGTAGAAATCATGTAAGGGTAGTGTGTATGAGAGTGTGAAGAAAAGCTTAAGATTGTGCACTCAGCAAGGAACTTGCGACTGGATCTCGCGGCTTGCAAGACACCAAAAGTTTCACATGAGTGAAGCATGTAGAGAAATTGAACAGTCACGTCAGTTGGAGCACTATAGGACAAAAAGTCCAGACTGGCCATTCATTTAGCTCACGACTAAGTCAAGTCGCGAGGCCAAGTCCCCAGTCCACTCTATTTTGGAAAAACTGACTTTTCGCGTTCCAAACACACACCAGTATAAATACCCCTTATACCCACAAAATGTAGAGAGTTTCTAGAGAGAATTTTGAGAGAGAAACCATAGAGAAAAACAAGATTGACTTATCCACAATCTTTACATAGTGACTCTTCAAATTCCTCAACTCTCATCATCTCTATTGTTACATTCTTGAGAGGTTCTTTAGTCAAATTCTTTTCTCACCATATCCATATCTGTGAGAAGGTTTTTTAGTGCTTTGGGTAGCAGTTAGGAAAGGACCAATTGATATTGGTTGATGCTATGGGCTATAGCGGAATCTAGTAAGCTATAGAAGACAAAGGTTCGGCGTAACTTCATTGAAGCAAGAAGCTTAGAGGGTTTAAGTACATTGGGTAGATTAGACTTGGAGGGTTTTCTGCTGTTAATATATCCCAACTTCATTCTCTAGTGGATTATTGATCACTTGGAGGGCGGCGGAGAGGTTTTACACCGATGGCTTCGGTTTCCTCTTCGATAACATATCGTTGTGTTGTCCTTGTGTTTGCATCTCTCTTCTCTAAATCTTTGTTATTTAATTTCTACTGTGGATGTGATTTTATTTGGTTTAGATTGTCTATCAATTCTGTTATTAGTTTATGTCTAGTGGATTATTGATCACTTGGAGGGCGGCGGAGAGGTTTTACACCGATGGCTTCGGTTTCCTCTTCGATAACATATCGTTGTGTTATCCTTGTGTTTGCATCTCTCTTCTCTAAATCTTTGTTATTTAATTTCTACTGTGGATGTGATTTTATTTGGTTTAGATTGTCTATCAATTCTGTTATTAGTTTATGTTCATTTTCGGCACATACATTGTTTTTATATTAAGCTTGAATTGGTGATTTGTAATTTGAGGGTCTAAACATTCAAGGTATTTTTCACACTATTTGAACATTCAAACTCATTAATTCAAAGTAACTCTTATTTTATAATGACATATCTTAGAAATATATAAGTAAAATTTTTTAATAAAAACATTCTTTCTTTTTAAAAAAAAAAAATCATTTTGAAAATTATAGATACAAACAATAATAAATGTTTTTTTTTAGAAAGTTTCAACCAATGGCGTCTACTCCTAATAATAGCTTTATTATCATCAGACTAAAACACCAATCAGTTTTTGGTGTAAGCGAGAATTGAACCTCAGATTTCTTATTCAACTATCAGAAACTTTACCAGTTGAGCTAATTGGAACTCACAAAAAATAATAAATATTATTTTCATGGTTAAGAGTTAAAATTCTTTTAAGTTTTTTTAAAGAGAATGTTATATATACTTTGTTATAGGTAAGAAAATAGTATTTGTTAAATCATGTTACAAATTGTAAGCTCCTATAGGTAAGAAAAATAGTATTTGTTAAATCATGTTACAAAATGTAAGCTCCTATATGGAATCTAGGTTCCTAATCCAAACTGATCTTTAAATGTAAAAAATAAAAATAAAAAAAGATAAAAAAAAAATAAATTACACCCATAATGTTTAGTTAATTCTCAGTTTGGTCCAATAAGTTTTATTTTTGTCATTTTAATCAAGTATGTTCATATTTGTTGTCATTCTTAGTCCTTCCATTCCATTGAAAAGGTTGCGGCTAAGGGCTAATAGTGATAATAAATGTAAACATACAGGACCAAAATGAAAAAAAAAAAATGAAACTTATTAAACTAAAATGACAAAAGACCAAACTTAAAGGCTATAATTTGTACGTTAACCTTTCTAATTTTTTTAGTCTTGAAAATGTATTTTTTTAATTGATAACAAGAGTTATGGATGCAAGAGCTAACATCAATGACAACAAATGCGAACTTACGTGAGCAAAATGACAATTGACCAAATTTAATCGGTGTGATTTGTATTTTTGCCAAAAAATATTTTTGTTAATGACTTACATAAAATCATAGTTTAGATGCATTTAATATTTTATTATATATATTTTTATAATTAATAAAGTCAAATAATATGCAAATATCAATAAAAATATACTCTGAATTCCTAACGAATATAATGAGTTTGTAACTGTAAAGTGTAAATAAATGATTAACAAGTGTATTTTATTTTTAAAAGACTTACATAAATAATAGTGTCAACTTCTTTTGATGGAACTCAAATCTGTATTCTCACCAGTTATTGGGGGCAAAAAAGCAAGAATTTTGTTAATGAATGTCCTAATACAAGTTAAGGAATATCAAGGGCTTGTTCGGAGCTGTTGTACAATTGTACACGTATTTTCACAATATTTTTTCACTCATACATATTTTCACAACATTTAAATAACGTTACTAGAAATCTCTTATCAAAGGAGCTTCAATTTACATTTTATTAAATAATTTTTTAATAATTAAAAAAGTGAAATGCTAACAAATGTCCTTAAGGCAATAATTAACAATTCATTTAAAGAAAATTTTTATTAAAAAAAAAACAATTAATGTTTTAACTGCTTTTTCTATTTTCGATAAAAATTGTGTCAAAATTTATCTAAAATAGATTGTTAATCATTGGCCTAAAGGTACTTATTAACATGTCCTTTAAAAAAATAAAGTCAAACGGTACACAACTCTTAAGAAAAGCATATAATTTTAAAGAATTTGTAGGTTCAAATCAATGCATCATTGATAAGTGTATTCTCTTAACAAGTTTATAAAAATATTTTCTAAACTAATGTTTTTAGGGTATTAGTTAACTTTTTCCTTTAAATTTTTTTAAATATATTATTTATTGTAGCATTAAATGTTATTTTTCTTTACTTGTAATGAAAGCCATGAGTAAATATGGAGAAAATTGCATTAAATTTTATTTATCTTTACTTGTAATGAAAGCCATAAGTAAATATGGAGAAAATTTTGTAGTATCCTAAACCGTAAATAAATACCAGAATTAATTTTTATCAATCGATCACACATCATTTATTTATTTGTGAGACAATGAGACATCATTTAGTGTTTCAGGGTACAATAATTTTGGGAATTCTATAATTACAAACTCAGAAGCTTGTTTCCCAACAATCTATTTCCTATTAATTATACTATATGAGATTTAATACTGCATGACTTAGGGTATATATTAGTAATCTATTTTAAAAAAATTTATAAAAAAATGAAAAAGTAATTTATTATTTAAAATTTTTTTAAATTTTTCTTAAAAACTTTTTTAAAATGGATGATTAAACCGGACCCATATTGTATTAACGCTTTTGAGAAATGTTGGAGCTCAGATCCAAATCTCAGTCAATAATTCCCACAATTTTAATTTCGATTAATTCTCTCCCTTCACTTATTTCAATTATTATTATTATTTTCAATTTATTAAATTTTAATTCACCTAGGCTCCATCAACGTCCTCCTTGTCTCCCAATCAATATCCAATTCCCAATCTCACTGTCATGCATCATTGCGTGGATCATACACCCCCATGGAATTTGAAGTAAAAATGGTGTCACTGTCACACTCTACAATAGCGAGTGAAAGTAACAGTACCCAATGAGAGATACGATTTTGATTTTGATTTTTTTTTTGGTATTTTAATTCTGGGCCGTCCAACTCAGCCAACCCATAAAAAAGAAGGCCCATTGCATCATGATTTTTATCAGCTTGATTCCGTTCTGATTCAAAAAGAGATTGAAGGGTCTCTTTAGGATTTGTTTAATTTGATGAAAATTAAAAACTAAAAATATTGTAATAAAATAATTTTAAATGTGTAAATAGTACCGTAAGACTCATTTTTAATAAAAAAATTGTTGAAAAAAGAGATTTGTGAATTTCATAAATAATGCATGGACCCACCGATGTGACACATTCAATGCAAACTTTGCTGGTCAAAGAAGTAGTAGATCCCGTGCACAGTGCACAGGACCCACTGACTATCTAAAAGTCACGTTCAAACACTGTTCTCAATAAAAAAAAAAAAAAAGGAAAACACACAAATTAATCTAAACGCAGAAACGCAAGTGTTGCAAAATGCATGCCAAACGCACAAAAAATAAAATAAAAATTATGTTTCATTTTTGTGGGACAGACACATTCATCCAATCACGCAACGTGTTAATTCATGAAATTGTAAGTGATAGAAAAAAAGTAACGAGTAGTTGATAGAAAGTATCAAGAACTTACAATTGCACAAGTTCGCATGTTAATTCATGCAATTATTGAAGAAAAGTAATGTGTGGTTGATAGTAAATATCAATTATTTACAATCGTGCAAGTTCGCATGTTGTGAAATTATTTTTGTGGGACACCCAAGTGATGGACTTGAAGGACGTATCATAAATCCAGATATCTAAAGTCTCAAGCTTTATTCACTGAACTATCAAACCATGTGGTTTTTGAGATGTCTCATAGGCAAAAAGTAAAATAGTCTGTTAATGAGTGCTCTTAGGTCATTTTTTAATTGACCATTTTGGAAAACTTTTGATATAATTTTCACGAGAAACATAAAAATTTGTCAAAAAAATAAATTTTTTTCCCCATAATAAGTTTTTTTTTTTAAATATTTTATAAACTATGATATCAATTTTCTTTTTCATTGGTGGATGCTTTAAGTGCATTAGTTTAAGAACTATTTTTAAAAAAATTGAGAAAAGAAAAAGTAATTAAATATCTTAACAGCATTTTATATTTATCATAAAAGCGTATTAATTTTTTTTAATTGTCAATTAACAAATATCCCTAAAGCACTAATAACTCGAGAAAAAAAGAAAAAAAAAAAATGGTATGGTCATCACAAGCGCACGTGTCCTATTTGACAAAGCTCGGTGAGGCTGAACCGCAGCCGAGCCATTATAGTGACCCCCGCCACCGATTGGCACGCTTTAAAAGAACAACATGCGCACAATTGAAGCCCCTTTGCCCCACACTTATCGCCGGCTCATCATACAAACCAACACAATGCCCTTTTATCCGACGGCTCTGAGTGGCCCATCTCAACTAACCTGGGCCCCACCCCATCACTCCCCATTATCTCACTATTCTAAATCTTTTTTTTTTTTTAATTTGCATTTGTTTATTTTTTTGGATAAAAATTAAATGCATATAATAAGTACATGTGTCTCTCTCTCTCTCTCTCTCTGGCAGCTTTGTACTGTGTTGCACTGTTGATTTACCGAATTCAATACATTGTGCTTCTAACTTGTACAAATATACCATACAAACATCCATAGAAAATGGTACAATAAGCATATGAGTTTACTTTTCTTTTTTTTTTTTTTCCTTTTTTTAATTTTATTATTCAATAGTTATAGTAATTACAGAATAGAGTATTTGAATCTTAAACATTTTTATTAAAAAAAAATTAAGAAATGAAGGTTAAAGTATAGGCTCTTGATAAAGGCTTACTCTAATATGGTTAGATTAAATTTATATAGCGTTTGGTACGAAGTAATGTTTAAGATTCTCAAGAATGTTTAAAAATTCTCATTTTTGGTTGCAAATCACACTAAAGAATCAAATGCTTGGGAAATCAAAACAGGTGGGTATTCATAAAGGAATGTGTAATTTTTATAAATTGACAATTTTAACAATTTTTCCTTATCATTTAAGCAATTGAGATAGAATATAAAATAAATAATCAATATCTTTTTATTTTTCTTTATCTCTTCCCACCTAAACAATATAAACAAGATAAACAACTCTGTTGATATATTTATTAACAAAGTTCTATTTATATTTCACGTGTAAAAAAAAAAAAAAGTTCGAAAGGGATCCTCTATTGTTGTCAAGTATTCACTTTTATTGTTGTGCGTGTATTGTTTAAAAAATTATTAATAGATTTATTTTCATGGAAATTTTGTTAATGTATTCGTACCTTAAATCTTGGTTTTGTTTTGTTTAGGTATGACTATGTTATTCAAGTGCTCACAGATGTAGGGGTGAATACATTATATATGTAATAGATCGCATTTGTTTCATTGTTGATGAACTACTTTTATTTTTATTGCTACTTCTATGGTCTTATAGACCTAAACATTGTTAGGTTGTTTTGTTATAAATTAAACTCTTTTAAAAATTATTATTAAGAATAAAACATTTGAGAATTTAAATAGTTATTTTTGTATTGTATTTGTCATTTTGAAATGTTAGACTATTGTTTTAATGAATTTGTTATAATTTATAGTTTATATTTTGTTTTTCATTATTTATTTAGAGGAAGATTTTTTTTAAAAGACTTATACTAGATTCACAAATCTAAAGATAGAATGAGAAAAATAAATAATTCAATTAAGATTTATAGGAATAAGCCAAACATTATTATCTCACATTTTTAGGACTCTTATTAAATTCTCAATTAAACCAAACATAGAAATAATTATATTCCTAAGCATCCAGATTGCAAGGCATCACATTCTCAATAATCTGGATGTCAGGATTAATGTGAATTCTCCTGTACTAAACGCCACATTAAAGTCCCAAGTTTGCTCAGTTAAAGGTACAATCTTGATTCACTTAAGGATTACTAGTACCACATGGGGGTGTTGCTTGATGGTAGGAGTCCTCATTCTGCACTCAGAGGAGAGTGGTTTGAATGATAGCCCCAGTAAGGCTCGTGTGGTATATGTAGTATTACCTATTGCTATCACGTAGTATGGGGTCGATAAACCTACATCGGAGACCCCCTTTTTCATTTAGCTAAAAAAGGATTACTAGAAGTGTATTTGAATGTAACTTTTATTGATATTTTGTTTTTTAAAAGTTGATTAAGTATAAACACACACACAAAAAAAAAAAAAAAAAAAAACCTTTAAAAAATTGTATATAAACAAATAAACTAAAAAGTCCAAAGAAATTGTTGTTTCTAAAAAGACACTATGACAATACACACTGAAATTTTGTTGTTACTAATGAACTAGAAATCACTTCTGCAAAATTTCGTGGAGCTAGATAGCTACATCATTTATTCATAAAATATTTGTAAGTTAAAGTCATTACCATTTTTTAAGATGAAAGTCATCAAACCATGTACCGAAAGGTCATGTGTTTATGACTCTTCTAAACATGTGTTGATTATGGTGATTGCTTTCTATATAATCAAAGTGGATTGATTACAAAGATGTGCTATTGTTTAAGGGTGAAGCATATTGCTAGATTCTCAACTGTTTTTTTTTTTTTTTAATGCAAAATACATTATTTAACCTTAGAAAGAGGACAAGTACATGCTATTGACCTCGCACAGTAAAAAGTAAAAAAATCATAGTTGTGAAATTGAAATGCAAAGGTAATCAAGTAGTGGAGCCAGAAAAGCCACCAAAGTATTGGGCTGAATTCGAGTCCATGTAAAATGGAAAAAGTGTCACACATATTCCTTGCAAAGACCCCCACGTTGCCCCGTTCAAACGGGATTTTGTCGGCTGGGTGAGGGTTTGGCTCTTGAACCGTTTCCCGGCCCAACACACTACACATTCCGCACTTTGATTTTCATGCCTAGACAAAACGAAAATGATAAGGCAGCATAAAATACCACAATTCGTGCTATATAACCATTTATACAGTAAACTGTAAATAATAAGTTTATATAAAAGTGACAAATAGTCATTTATAAACTGATTCGTAAAATAGTTATAACAAAATTTGTTACATATTATGCAGTATTACTGTTACTACAATTACTCTACCCTAAAACCCCAGATGATTCTCTCACATATATGCTTTATTCTTTTTATCATTGATTTGTGTGAGTGTGTCCTGGCAATTTTTTTTTTTTTTTTGACTAATTAAAGTGAACGTGTGGTGAGGTGGTTCTAACCAATGAGAGCAAGCCGCTTAGATTTTGTCAAACACTAGAACCAATAAATTTAGAAAATTTATTTTCTTATTACTGTGGGGAGGCTTAGTGGAAGAAGTAATGATTAGTGAATGGATTTTGACACCACTAATCCCTTTGCCACGAGGATCAAAATATGGGTTTTGTTTCCACCATTGCCCCTCGCATGTACCCTTCTATCCGGGCCTTAATCCATCTTTTGAGCATGCTGCGTGATATGGAGGATGAGATAGCATATCATAATTTGGAAAGAGATTATTGATGTCAAATCTAGTTGATTAGATCAAGAACTCGAGTAGGAAATTAAGGAGCTCAAAGAAAGAAATGTCTAACCAAAAGAACAATTCGAGACTCCGAATTTTAAGCAGCTTAATCATCTTGAACATTATGTTTGATCATTGAGATCCGAGTACTAGATACGAAAAGACTGTTGCTCCCCATTATAGAAATTAATAGCTGCATGCGAAGAATTACAAACATAATGAAAACAGTGATGCTTGCTGACTAAGGCCTGCAATAGCCACAACTAATGATGGCTTAAAAACAAGGAAATTGCCGACAAAAAAAACCCTATTTGAAGTGGAATTTTGATCAAGAACAAGGAGGAGAGTATTGTCACATTCAAATTATTAATTCTCCTTATATACACAACAATGTATGCAGTTGTTTTCGAAATGTTACATCACTTGCAATAGTACAAGTTTAACTAAGCAAGCTAATCCATTGATTTTATTAGGTCAGAAGATTGATTGGAGCAAATAAAGTAATTTAGAAATAGTTAGTGGATCTTTTGCCTAGTCCTTTCTATATGAATGAGCATGCTTTTTTGCATCAAGCGCATTTCTAAAGCAAAGGGAATCTTAAATATATAAATATGCAAGTATGAGGGATTGGAGATTGAATTGGGGCCAGTACATGAACCCAAAGACGGAAATTGCCTTTTTCGTGAGTTCAAGAGATTAGTAGACTCAATGCGTCCTCTCACACTTTAACTTTTACGGAAGGCCATGTAGCACACAGTGCAAAGCTCTTCCAACCAAGAATTAGTTTTTTTTACCCCCTAAAAAAAAAAAGAACTATTTCTTCTTTTCCTCAAAAAAAAGAAAAAAAGAAGAAGAAGAGAAGAACTAGTTGTTAGCATCATTGAATTTGATAAGAGGAAGGGTAATAAGTTTAAAATATTGCTATATTTATAGACAATTTTCCATGAATCATATATTATAAAACTTTCAAAACTTTCATCTCTTAAGGTGTATTTGTATAAGTTGTTGAAAGATTATGTTTTGAGTTTAAAATAAGCAATTGTAAAAAAAAACTATGAGAAGAGTTGTAGTTACAAAACAGAGTTTTGGGCTTTTAAAAAGCTTTTTTAATCTTCTAAAACGCCTAATCAAATGGGCCATAGAGGTACAAATTTGAGAATTTTAATATGAAAAGAGTATAGTGAAAATGGAGAAGAAGGTTTGTTAATCATTTGTGAGAGAAGGTGTTTGAAAAATTTGTACGGTTGGGGAAATGTTGAAGTTAAAATAGTTGAGGGGAAAGCATTCATGCAACATTGAAGCTAATAGATAAGAGAGAACCTTATTGATATGACATTAAAGAAGCGTGGCGAATTTGCCCTCACAAAGGTGCTTAGGAACCGAAGGCATTTTCCCTTGCACACCCCATGCATGTTTCACCAGATGCAAATTCTAATACCGACTACCAAGTACTCCTTGCTTTATGTCTTAATTTCTCATGCAACCGAATTCATAATGACAATCCCACTATTCTTTTCCCCTTCAATATCTTGAGTTGACTCTTTCATTGTTTCAGACTTTGGGTATAAATTCAAATTTTAAATAATTGGAATAATATAGAAAGAATTTTGAATTTTGCATAATTATTTAAAAGCAATTAAGGCAGTGAGACAAATACAACTTTTCAAGTAGGACAAAACTTAAGCAATTAAGTACAGTACCTTAGATGCTGTTCTTTCATGTGGCTACTTAATTAAAAAATACACTTTCTTCCATAAGAAAAAATCCACATGACAAAATCTTAAAAGGAGAGTCTAAGGAACAGGATCTAAGTACTGTACCTAAGTATTGCTCTTCCAAGTATATATTATTGAGGCATAATCTTCGACACCCTGCTCAAACGTAAGGTGGAAGCTTGGAATGTAAGTTTGTGAAAAGAACCACGACAATAAATCACCAAATCAGATGTAGAATGAACAAAATGCACTTGAAATGCACAAAAAAGATAGTAGCTAGCAAAGACAAACAATCTATGATTGTCTGTGATGAATGAAGGCCGAACAATGGCAACAAGGAGTAGAGAATGACTACAACATTGTTGATCATCTTCAAATCTCTCAAGTGCTGTGGTCAGATTAAAAAAAATATATATTGGAAAGGTAGGGATCCAAGAAGAATAATGGTGAAATAGTTGTAGTAATAACATTGGAGGAAGGTACTGATGGAAAAAGGGTGCGAAAAAAGAAGTAGAAAGGTGGGGAGAAAGGTTTCAAAGTTCTAACTTTGATTATCCTGTTAAAATAGACAATAGAAAATAAAATAATGTAGAGTGAAAAAAGTGAAAGCAAAAAAGTAGATATGATTTGGCCAAACAGTTTACGCGTACAAGGGATAACTCTTAAGCGACTTAATCTATATCATATTGAACTGTATGTTAAAATGAACCAATGTAGGGCATATATAACAATTAAGCCTATATTGATCCTAGAGTTATAATACTTGTTATTAAAAAAAAAAAAGAGTTATAATACTTGTACTAAAACTAAAATTAAGATTACTTAATTTGCTTTACATGTATATGGAGTTTTAACATATTTGAACGTATTGAGGGATAATATCTCTAACACAACCCTAGCAAAATTATTCTTGCACCATCTATGCATGGGACAAAAGGAATTGTCTAGTAGAAAATAGAAATAACATATAGGAAACAGAGAAAACTAGATATGCATGCTTGCGCAATAACAAGCCCCAAAAAAATGATGTAAAGGAGTTTCTGTAATTCGCACGCGAGCTTTGATTGATAGGGACAAACAACTAGAACGACATGTTCAATGACATTGATAAACTTGAGCTTTCGGCTTTAGCTATATATGTTTAATTTAATTGATAAAGTTGTACCTAGTTTTTACTCTTTTTGTTGTCAAATTGTCAATTGAGTCAATTGACACAACATGGTAGTGATATTGAGTAATTTTATTCTGACCAATTATAATAAATTAATAACCGTACTCCATTTTCAATTTAAATATCTTACTTTTCTACCACTACTTAATTTTTATTTTTTATTTTTTTGGAAGATAAAAAGGATTTTCTTACTATCTCACCTATGATATAAAATTTAAAAAAATTTACAAAAAAACAAGAAGATGACTACATGCTTTTTATATTTTATTAATAATCTTTCTATTTCATATTAAGAGACAGAGAACTGGAAAGAAAGAAAGATCCAACTTACCTACCAGCACAGGTGTCTATGGTACTCTCTTGGACTTTCTATGAAAATGAATTTTAGTCGTTTGTTCATGTTAAAGACCCGGCAATTGTCTCATATAGTCAACATGGTGGAATTGGATAATTCTAAGTTGTCATATTTTTTGGAACAAAAACAATCAAGAAAAAGTGAGGAAGTAAATTCCAATTTTCACGTAGTTTTCATATAACACATCCAACAAAGAGCTCACAATCGATAGCTTAGAATAAAACATACATATAAAGAAGTCAATAAATATAATGGGTTTCCAACTTTTGAAACCCTAATAATATTTTGACTATATATGGCACATCAAACAAATTTCCCCTAAAAAGATACGTGTAATATGTAATTGTTCTTGTTATCTTAATAAATATTCGACCTTTTTGATGCAAAAAAATAGAAAAAAAAACCCACCTCATAGAGTCACCCAAAAATGAATAAAAAAAAAAAAAAAAAGGAATGTATATAGGTATGGGGGTTAAGGATCCAAAGCTTATTTTGCACCTTAGGAAGAATATTACGCTTTAATAATTGGTGAAAAATGACCACACGGATAAAGCGAATTCGGATAAGAGACGAACCAGTGCTAGTATGGACCCAGGTTTGAAGAGACTGACCTCTCATGAGTCACGAGGTCCCTCGTATACTATTCGAACCAAAGTCACTAAACTATATATAAAATCTAGGTCCCCCCAAAAAAAAAAACGTAGGAGTCGTGCCATCAAAGCTATAAAAGGCCACTTACACAAGATACTTGCACTAAATTTCAAGAATGAGCATTGGTGGTGTCGGTCTCCTTTGCATTTGGGTTGGGAAATTTTTAAGATTCACTATGTGCTTCTTTTTCAAGTTTACATGTTCAACTTCATTGATGTTGAAATAGGTTGAATTAGGACTCGTGGTTCGAGTTATTAGTCTAATAATATCGGTATCTTTTGAGATGTTTTCAATGGTATCGATATCTTCTGGGATGCTTAGGCCTTGTTTGGTTTAAAAAAATGGTCACTCATCACACATCATTTAATTTTCATCACTCATCATCCATCACTCATCACTCATCACTTAAAATACCCTACTTGTTTGGCACCATCACTTGCTTGTCATCACTCAATATTTTTTACACTGTTTGTAGGCCCCATACCTATCATTCAGCTTTTTTTTTTTTTTTTTTGGTTGTACCCAAACTCACTGAACCCAGTGAAAAAAAAAAAAAAAAAAAACTGAAGATCAAACCAGTGAGTAAAAAAAAAAAAAGGAGGAAGAAGAGTTGAAGACCGAACCCAGGAAAAAAAAAGAAAAAAAAACTTGAAGACCGAACCCAGAAAAAAAAAAAAAAAAAAGTGGAGGAAGAAGAGCTGAAGACCAAACCTAGGAAAAAAAAAGAAAAAAAAAAACCTGAAAAAAAAAAAACCTGAAGACTGAACCCAGAAAAAAAAAAAAATAAGAAGAAGAAGCTGAAGACCGAACCTAGGAAAAAAAAGAAAAAAAAAAAAACCTGAAGACCGAACCCACCTAGGAGAAGAAAGAAAAAAAAAAAAAAGTCAAACGGTCAAAAAGTGCGGCTGTGGGGTCCTCCATCTGCGTTTAATTACAAAAATGCCATTGAGGTATGAGTTATAAAAACTGAAAACAGATAAAATGTGTTTTCAGTTTTCATAACTGATCACTCAAAAATCAGAGAACTGAGTGATGAAAACTATAACTCAAAACTCATCCAAACAAAGCATCTTGCAATTGAGTGATGAAAACTGAATATTGAGTGATAAAAACTGAGTATTGAGTCATGAAAACACCCAAACCAAACAAGGCCTTAGTGTTTGAAATTTGAAACTCACATTCCTTATCTAGATTTAGTTTAATCACATAGATTGGTATTCGGTTCAAAACTAGCTTTGACTGTCTCTTTGACTGAACCGATATGTATAGCTTTAAAGTTTTTTTTGAATTGATTTGGCTTCAAAATTCTGCTGTGGAATCAATACCTTAGTAGATGTAGATGTTGAAAAAATATATATCAACATAATTGATTCACAAGTATGGCATTGAGGCCTTTTTTTTTAAACTTGAAATATGAAATATATAAGTAGAAGAAATATAAGACTTTCTAATAGTTTTAACATACAAAATAAACCCCAACATTTTTATCAATTCATTTATCAGTTGCTTAAATATGCATCATTATTAGAGAGGATCTTTTTGCATGGGGATGACTAAGTTCTCATAACACAATATTTGTCTTCTAAAGAAAAGAAGATTAATTACCATGTTTGATAAACATCTTGTTGCCTTGTCTAGTTGTCTTGCATGCCCTACATTTGTAAAAACTAAGTAAAAGGCTATTTCAATTACTGCATGATTCATATTTCTTGCTTTTAGTGAATGATTATGCTCATACACTGTATAACACATGTTCCCTAAGAGACTAGCTAGGACCAATGTACCAATAAGAAATGGGTATAATTATTTGCAATAAATTTTAATAAGCTTCTAATTTCTTTTTCCTACATTAACTTTGATGTTGTTCCAGCACATTTGAAATGATTGATCTTCCCCCTCCGATAATTAACCTAGCTAGTGAAACAGAATATATAGATGTTCTAAATTGTTTTATTCGGAAAATAAATAGTACTATGTATGTGATCTTCTTATGTCATGATCACATGGAAGTGAAGCTAACATTATTAATTAATTCATCAACTTCTTTCTTGAGAGTATTATTGAGTTTCATGTGTCTAGGTTTCACTACA
The DNA here is from genome assembly GCA_033629205.1 of Lithocarpus polystachyus. Lineage (NCBI taxonomy): Eukaryota > Viridiplantae > Streptophyta > Magnoliopsida > Fagales > Fagaceae > Lithocarpus > Lithocarpus polystachyus. The sequence continues at coordinate 41,987,086 of CM066168.1, forward strand.
GAGGCCTACCTAGTATGATAGAATACTTTTTTTAATTATCAAAAAAAAAAAAAAAATCTAATGTGTTTTTAGGATACCAAAAAAATTATTACAATAACTTCACTTTGTCAACTTTTAAATACAAGGAAAAAATTAGTTTTAAAAAATTATTTTTTATGTTATTGATGTGATACTAATTACACATTACCATCTGATCACTTTGTAAATATTTTATATAAAACTAATATTAATTTTAGCATTTTTCTTTACCTTTATATCCTTAAAATTTAGTCAAATTTAGCACTTAGCACATCTATATCCTATGCATCTTTTAAAGAGATTTACTTTCTTAATGTTGCCAATCAAAGCATGCACATAAATAGGAATCTTTCAGGTTCCAATGTGAAATAGTTGGGATCGCCAAAGACTTGGGGAAGAAGCACAACAAAAAAGAAATTAAAGCAACCTATGGAAAACACTACCGTTTAGACCCATAATTAAACAATCAGTCACCATAATCTTTCTATCTTTACCATTCCTATCAAGCTAAAGCATTGATCACAAACAAGGATAGATTTTACAATAAAATAGGTCAGCACATATCGAAGCTGGCATGGCCCCCCCCACAAAACATTTGGCTTTGGCTCGTGGAAGATAGCACCAGGACCCAAAACTTTGTCAAAATTTTTACCCTTTTAAGCTGGCTACAAAGACATTTATTCCATTTGCCCCCATTAGAAATTTCCCATATTGGGCTCCCTAAAAAACTTTATACACACGAGGAATTTGTGTAATAAAAAACAGGAAGCATAATTATCAAATACACTAACAAAGATTGAACATGTGAACATGTAATGTATGTTAATTAATTAGCCCATTCTTTTTTTCTTTTTCTTTTTTTCTTGGTGGGTATTCTTTTCTCATACATTATTTTTTTAGGTACTATGGATTTGTAGCTTAAACTTTATAATTTATAAAGTTTATATCATGTCACGCATTTACAAAGTGGGCAATTTCAAGTGTTTATGTTTAGCCCCATCAATGGGGGTCCCAAATCCCTCAAAACTAGCATGTGAATGCCTCAATTGAAAGGTACCCCCTCGCCACTTCACAAAAAATAAAAAATAAAAAATAAAATTCCATATTCTTTTTTCTCTTCTAGGCTAGTGCGTTCATCAGCATGACGATTAGGCAATGTGAAGTGCTATGTTCTGTACCAATCAAATATAGTAAGTTGTGAAATCATGAAAATACGATCCGAATTTATTAGTAAAGAAACAAAGACGAAATTGATTAGAAAGAAAAAACAGTGCTAAGTGGAACGAAAAAGTTGTAAATTGTGGGCTTCCAGATCCCCAAAAGTTTGCTGCTTAGGTGTGTTAGAACAAATTGTCATATGATGGTTTGGATAAGTAAAAGAAAAATAAAGTGAAAGCATTTTGAGAGAGAGAGAGAGAGAGAGGCTTCTTCTTCTTCTTTAATGGCTTCTCCTTTTGTTTCCTTTTCCTTTCTCTCTCTCTCTCTCTCTCTCTCTTTCTCTTTAGAATCTTTTTTGATTGGTGGGGGTAACAAGAACCCTATGACATAATTTCCCTCCCAAATCATGCCCACCATAAGAGACTACTTTAATAGTTTCTTAATCCAACTAAATATCATTAAAAATTGGTTTAAACACTTAATTATTAACACATATTGTAAGGATATATAACTATGCTGGTATATTACTCTATGTCTCTCTATTTCATTATATTATACAAAGTAGCTCATCAAAGCATCAGGTGGACTAGGGGTGGGTCATTGATATGTAGGGCTAATTAAGAGGGTGCGTGACTGATATAAATTATAGCAATTTTCATGTCTTATCGAGTACTACTAATTACTAAGTAATCATGATAGCTAAGCAAACAAAAAAATATACACAATCAGGAGCACCATTTATGTCCCATGCAATATGAGTGGCTTTCATGCAATTTTTATTTACCAACTTTCTGTGCAAATTATGATTATATTGGGAATAGCCCACTAAATAATTGTTACCCTACTCTACGTTTGGCTTAATTTAGTACTCAATTACTTTACTATAACAATAGTCGTATATAGCTTTAGCTAGGCCGTGGTATTTTGCAAAAGTCATAAAGCTTTAGGCGTTTTTATCAATTTTGCTCTTCTTGTTCTTCTTTTTTATGTGTGATTAGCTTATAATAATGCCAATAATGGAGTTATCAAATTGAAGACAGATAATATTCATATGATTTTCTTTGCCTATCACCGTGTCATGTTTTCCATAAACTTATAAGCTGGACCACCCTAGAAGAGAAGCTAAAGTTTTTGGCTTTTTAAAAATTTTTCTCTAGCTTTTTCATATTTGCTAGGCTTTATTATTTGATGGATATATAAAAACTTCCATGTTCACAAAAAATTGACATCTCATTATAGCTCAGAATGTGAACGTTTACACACTCACATGAAAAAAAAAAGGAGTGACTTCAAGAAGAAGAGAAGTTGGAATTGAACAACAGATTAATATTAATATTAATTTAACCAAACAACATGTACGGAAAATTTAAGAAATTTTTTAATATTGATTTTTTATGAGACAAGAAGTTTATATTATTGCAGTAAAGAAATTGTGGATTGCTTAGTTTGGACCCTACGACAACGTTGGGCACTGCCACCATTATTGTCACCTCCATGCAAGCTATTTCCCATGCTAAACTCACACTGACAAAATCTATTTTGGTTTTCATGAATTCGAGTCGACCATGTTCTTTCTAAAAAAAATAAAAAAATACAACTAGAATTTATTGATACCAATATGTCACAAGTTCGATTAAATACAAAGTAACATTTGACTTGTCATTATTATCCCTCGATTTACGATTTCGTTGAAGTTCATCTCCCTTTGCTTATCAATCTCTGATCTTAGCACAATTTAATTTGGGATCCAAACCTCACTAACTCCATTCCCATTTGTTAAGTTTCATGATTTTTATGCAATCCATTCCTAACTCTCAAATCCAATAATTGTTTCATAAAAAAAAAAAAAAAATTAAGGGAGAAGATCTAGTGTAAATCATTTGGTCAAACTTTGCAGCCATAATTAGCTTATCGATCGATTAATTTGAAAATTTTCCTACTCTCGAGAGTCACAACAATTAGCAGCCGAAATATTGGAAACGGAAATTGAACTTTATTGGATGTAGTATATTTAGAAATTGCATCATTTTTTTTTTAATTCTCTAAGTGGGGTTCTAAGTTTCTTTTCAGGGTCATTGCGGTTGCCTAAACATCATAGATCTCAAAGAGTTCACACGTCTTTTACCTAATTAGAGAGAAAAGAGTTCACATGCCACAGAACATAGTCAACCATCTGTCCCTAATCATGAGAAATCAAAAATGTTATATTTCTAATTTCTGTTTTAAAAAAGTTTAGCCGGAAAAAAATATTGGAGCAGTCTTGCTCCAATTTACTATATGACAATTGAAGAAATTATTTATGTAGTTACATGACGTTTTTAATGAGTTATGTACTTGTTTATATAATATTTATGAATAGTCATATAATTTAATTGTCACATAATGAGTTGAAAAATATAGTCTTAAACACATTAGGAGCAAAACTTTGTCATTTGCATTTAGGCTAAAGTTTTGCAATTTCTCTTGCTATTAATGTAAGGACATCATTTTTCCAAACTTTGTTTCATAATTGCTAACATGATATTTTTTAATTGAAACAACATCGGTTTCACTTGAATTGATTACTGATACTACTTTTATTATTCACATATCACAAAATGCAATGTAAATAATTATGAGAAAAAATGTGATTAGTTAATATTGTTTCCCTAGACTTATTGTTTGCTTATTGGACTAACTCATAAGGAGTTACAGTTCATTTGCAATGAGTAATAATATCCTGCCAAGGATTAAAGAATTATTTGAAAAACATGCTTAACTTGGAATAATGAGATTAAACATGAATTTGGATTACCTCTTAATTTGTTGAAAAACTTGTTTGCTTAATTATTTGTTGAAAGTTGATAAAAATTAAATTGCACCTAGAAAATGTGAAATTTAAAAAACTATTGATAAATAAATAAGTTAATAAGCTAACAAAAAAAAAAAAAAAAAAAACTAGGATTTTGTTAATGGATGCATTGAGGGCATTCATAAGAAAATAATTTTAGAAACTTTTCATGACAAAAAAAAAAAAAAAAAACAAACAAATTGATTTTGTTTTTACATTTTTTTTTACTTCTAATTAAAGTAATATCAAAACTTTTCTAACATGATTTATTAACAAATTTCTAAAGAAACCCATTAATTGAGCCCAAAAATCTAATCCAAACACACTTTCAGATTTTAAAAAATTTTTAATTTAATGGTTAAATTGGAAAAGAGAATTTAAACCGTAGACATTTTCGTTATAAACGCCAAGATATTACAGTCAAGTTACAAATCTTTTTGGGTTAGTTCAATGTTATAGTCGTTAGAGTTGTTGGATCTTTTCAAAAAATAATAAAAACCTATGTTTGAATTTTTGAAGTCTTGCTCTAGGCTACTACCATTTTCACTGTCTACCACCCCTAATCCAAGGGGGCACGGGTGTTCAATTTCTATTGGAGTAGTTGTACTAGAAGCAGCATCATATGTAGAATTATACATTTTTCTGCTACAAAGTAATGTGAGAGCGCTCACAACATTGAGAGATGAATTGGCCCATTTAGGGTGCAGGGGGCCCATAAATTTGTGTGTATATTGCAATGGCGACCGTGCTCAGAAGCAAGGCCAGGAAAAAGCTTGTGTGGTGTTGAAAGCTGGGAAGCATTGAGGCTGATACCGATGGTGCCGTTATTCAAACCATGCAACATTGTTTCCAGAATCCAGATATCACTGTTTAGAATCATGCATTTACGTGGGCCACCTTTTCCACTCTATAATATCAAACTTGGACACGGCAATCTCAACCACCATAGAAAACGTACAGAGATTTTCCATGGCTACAGAGAAACACGGTTTTTATGGAGTAATAACTGCAAATTATTAAATGGATATTGTCCTGTATATGCAGTGCAGACTAAATTAATCTCCATATCAATTCAGACTTTCAAGTTTAACACAGATATACGTACCACTGCCAAAAACTCAATGTGAAATTATACTGAGTCTGTGGTGGGGGCTTAATTTCTTTAATCACTGCTGTTCCTAATATTGATGATTCATGGAAGAGTTTCAAGATGAGTCTGTGTGAGATCAGTGCAATTGCTCCTCTGATGAGGGGACAGTGAATTGATCAATCTTGCCAGGCTCGTACAGAACAAAATAAAATTTCATTATTTACCTTTCAAAGTAAATAATATCTATAACTTATATTCCGAAAAGAATTCAATATTTTCACATAAATGCACTCTTATGCTCAAAGTATAATTGTCGGACATGGGACCAACCTATATATATATATATATATATATATATATATATATATGCACATAAATGGTCTCACATAGTTTTTGTTTTAGATGAACATATAAAGATTTTGGTGATGAGTATCCGGCTTGGGACCAACCTAAGTAATTAGGAATTTAACCATCTATGGTAGGGTTAAGTAATATATTTGAGATTGGTGAGAGGGTGTAATTAAGTGTGTGTATCAAATAGTTAGTTTGTTTCCAAAAAAAAAAAAAAACCATCTATAGTATGTTTCGTTGAATTTATTTTCATCTAAAAAATGAATGTACATCCTTGTAAAATATCATAAATTTTAAGGTATAACTATACTTTCACATAATAAACAATAAATTAATAAAAATAAGTTTAAACAGCGGCACACAGCTTTTGAAATTTTGTAAAGTTATTTTAAATTAGATTTTTGTCGTCCATGTAATATTTAAAAATTAGTTAGACCGGGAGAAACCTATGAATCTAAGTTTCACTTGGGTTTTGTGATGAACATTTTGATTATTTAGGTGATTCTCTCGGCTTTTCAAATTTATTTATTTTCATCTCAAAAAAGAATGTATAACTTTCTAAAGTATTATATTTTTCCAAACTATGTACAACTAAACAATATCAACATCTAAAGAAATTTTGAATTGGATTGTTATTGTCCATATATAAAACTCTTTTTTATTTTTATATTTAAAAATATTTATTTTCCTTGGACAATCACATTCTTTCTACGTGGATGGATGATTGGAAAATACACAATCATCGAATATATACATGTGTTTTAAACTTCAACCACAATATTTTTTTTCTTTTTCTAGTATGAAAAATGGTAACGTGCATGGAAAAAGTTGACTTTTATAGTTTCTTTGGTACTGACAAAGTGTTTTGACACAAAAAAATAGGGGTTCGAGCCTCCAAGTCTGAGTGAGGATTTGAGAAAGATAGGCAACAAGATTATAGTATATATTATTTTTACAGTAACACAAATTTTTTGAAAGAAGGTAAATAATCTGGCGTAGAATTAGGAGAAATGTCAGATGCCTAACTTTATGGATACAAATCCATGTGAACAAGTGATGGTTCTAGGAGAGTGGCATGGCACTAGTTCTGTACCACTTGATTAAAATTATTGTTAAGTAAATGGTACCTTCTTCATCTTCTTTTTTTTTTTTTTTTTTTTTTTGTTTTGTTTGTGTGTGTGTGTGTGAGAGAGAGAGAGAGAGAGAGAGAGAGAGAGAGTAAAAAGCTTGGCCCTCTTTGCACGCCGAAAAAGAGGCTGCCATATCTCGAAAATACTTCAGACTGTTTCTTTCTTTGTTTAGTTGTAGTTGTTGTTCTTAACTTCTTATAGATTATAATGACTCGAATTTTGAGAGGAAAGAGAGATCGAGTAGTGGGTTTAGTCAGATATGGTTTTCGAGTTGTTCGATTGGGGTTTCTAGCTATATGATTTCTTTTGCACTAAATCCACGTTGGTTTCTATCTATACAGCCCACTTGATCGATCACCTTCTTTTTTCTCATGCAAAACGAGTCAATAGCCTCTCCATTTACGTTGTTGTGGCCAATTCAAAATATATGTAATTATGTATTTTGACTATATAGGGTTATTATCTCGCTTGTCTTCATGTATTGATTAGCTATTTGCTTAACCAAAATGAGAAACACATTAGTTCAAAACAAAAAAGGAAAAAGACACTGCCTATTTTTTTTTATTTTTTTTTATGTGTTAATCATCATATGATGATATTAATATGGGTAAATTACATTACCTTTCCCTAAGGTTTATCAAAATGAACCTTTTCCCCAAAACTTTTTTTATAAATGATACTTCCTCTTTTAGTGTTTTTATAAATACAACAATTAAGTTTATTTATGTCCTCTTAAACTATGATTAAACTAGTAGAATATTTCATTTTCAAAAAATATATCTAAGCAAACTATCAAAGAAATAACACTCTATTCCCTTGAAATTTGTGGATACATCATACATGATACTTAGGTATGTATAAATTATTAGGAATCTATTTTAAAAATAGAATATTCTATTACTAAAACTTTTTTATTTTTATTTTTTATAAAGAAAACTAGTATTAGTGAAAACTTAATTAACTAAACCAGAATGGGGGAGTTTCATTTCATGCAATATTTGGGGAATAGAGTCATTTCATAAAACCTCAAGAGATTTTGGTGTAATTTACCCCATTAATATTTATCTAAGAATTTGTAGACCTTCTGTATTTAATATTTTACATTGAATATTATATAATTTTATTAAAAGTTGTATCCTAATCTTTCTATAAAAGATACCATAGTTCTTAGGTTCTATCATTGATCTGTATTGTTAACTTCATGGTCAGTACACCATAATGAAGGAAAAATTTGGATAATTGCATTTTTTATATTCCCCAATAACTATGACGGTTTTGACGGGATGAATTTGAAGCCTAATTTACTACATATGCTGGTTATTTTAGGGTTTTGGAAGTCAAGACGGACAAAATTAGTGTTTGTACAATTATTTGAAGTATTTCTAGTTTTTGAGTATACTTAAGATATCTTAAGCCCTTTACTGTAATTTGCCACATGCGAGTAGTTCAAGTAATACTGTAATAGAATGGTATGTATCTGCTAATGATTCATGTAGCTCATGTTAGAGCCGTCATAATAAAATTGTAGCAACCTCAATTCATAAATATAACCCTAAATTGTGTGTGTTGATCTTTGCTACTCTTTCTTTTAGTCACGTCCCATATATCTTGGTTAGGCTTCATGTTTTTTTCATTTTTTTTTATGAAGTGAGAGAGGGGGGTGTTTCAATAGTTGCATAGACTATATAATCCATAGGTCAAAATTTTAATTCATTGGTAAATGGAGGCATGTATATCAAAACATTCATGATTCAACATTCACATTCTTTATAAGCTAATGTATTGAAGTTGTATCAATCACATTTATCATCATGTATCAATTTGTAAACATGTTCTTATAATAAAAAAATTTGTAAACATGTTATAATAAAATAATAAATTTAACATTTTTCTTAGATATAGATATTTCATCTTTTTCTTATTATAATGCATTTAAATTTGTTAAGTCTAGGCTCATAATTTCTCCATTTTTCTATATCTTGGGGAATCAAGAAGCTATCGTGTGCCAGTTATAACCACAACATAAAAAATTAATGCCACATGCTATGTGATCTGAGAGCAAAATCATAATTGAACCTGCCATACTAACTGAAAACCGTTTCATATGTCCCTTAAAAAAAAGGGCATTGGGTACCTTAGATATTCTCTATGGTCAGGTTTCTGATTATTGCTAATCTACACATATATAGTAAATGATTTAGAGTAGACTAAATCACTAATGATGAGCTAGTCACCCAAGACTTGTTGCACTTAAATATTGCTATACCAATTCTAATAATGTCACTAACATTAATTAATATTGGGAAATCAGAATAAGCATCGTGTTTTTTACAGGAAATTCTCGTTTTTATGAGTTACATTCATAAATTATTCATGTTCATAATGCAAATTAGTAGGCAATTAAATCCTTGTGTTACAAAATCATGACCTGGGCTTGTTGAGAACTGAGAATCTCCAGCTCTTCAGTAATTATGTAACAACATTATTTGCTCAGCCAAAAGAAAATTGTTATTAGAATTCACAATTGACAATTAGAAATGTTTCTTGGGCATTAATTTTGTGGGTCAATTAGATTGTCAGAGAAAATATACGTACGTAGTACGATGCACATGAATCATACATAGACTATAGAAAACTTTGTTACCACCAGAACTCAAATCAATCAAGGGCTATTATAATTGTACTATATATTGATGTTTTTTTTTTTTTTTTTTTTTTTTTTGGAGAATCATATATTGATGTGCTTATATCTTCAAATTGATGCATAGGTCACGTTGTAACCCATGTGGTCATGTTCTTTCTGTGACATGCTGCTTCTAGATATGACCCCTAATTGGTGCTGCCAAATGGTCCTGGGCATCAGGCTTCGTTTACATTCATGCATCGTTTTTCAAATGAGTTTTGGCCTCAAGTGAATGAAAAAAAGAAAAGAAAAAGAAAAAGAAAATCGAGCTAGTGACCTTTGTTCATGAAAGAAAAAGAAAAAAGAAAATATGATGATGAATAAATAGAGCTTTTTTGCTTTAACTATAATTTATAAATTGAAATGTAAATGAATTATTCTAATAAATGACATGAATAAAACTGATTGTGTATATTGAACTAATGTGGTTAATTTTTAATTTTTTTAAATTGATAGTTGAGGGAAGGGCATTTAAATTCTGAAAGTCTCGATTAAGTAAAAATACTAATTAAACTACAAAATTCTTAACATAACATGAATAATACTAACTTTCCGTTTCTATAAAAAACAAAAATGGCGTGAAGTTCGTCACGTATGACGTATTAAATACTTGATATTGTATTCTAAAATAAAATAAAATGAATAATTGCTTTCGTAAGTCTTACATTAGGTACCTTTAGGAACATATAGTCCCTACATGAAGTAATGTAATAAAAACAGCCCTTTCAGAGGATGTGGTGCACTGGCGCTTACCAATATCCACTTTCTTTCATCTTGCGAATTGCAATAGCAATGGTGCTTGTCTCTCACCTGTCTGGCTAGAGGAGAATTCATTACACATCGTTGTCCATTTGATAAAACAATCAATGGTGGTGAGGAGCTAACAAAATTCTCTAGGCTTAATGGGATAAATACCCAGATTTCTGTTCCCATCAATCCTTTCAATGCTTCTTCTTGCTATTATTAATATCTCATATGTATGGATCTTGAAAACACTTAGCAAAATTTTTTTTTGGATTTTTGTGGCCATGAGAAGCCCCTCCAATTTGAAATCATAAATGGGGTTTTTTTCAGGTTGTTATAGGTCCATGTAGATATAGAGGGTGTATAATTAGCTTTGGATCTTTCAAAAAAAAAAAAAGCTTTGGATCTCTTTGTGGTCAAAGGAAGAGTGGGCAATGGGCATTGTCAAAATTGGGACCCAATTGATGAATGGTAAGGATTAAGTAAAATTTGGTGGAACCCATTATTTTAAGGTGGTATAATATAAAGTGGGTCCACTTAGATATGGAAGATAAGGGATATATTTGGAGTTAAATGCTTACAACTTGACACACTCTCTTTCATACTGAGTATGGTCCTTTTGGACCTTTGGTCCTATGCTTAGCTGTGAAGGGATAGTCATAGCCCACCCTTCCCGTATAAACCCAGTTGAAAGAAAGACCAAAGTACCACATTGTAGTGTACGCATCAAATCACAATTTTAAAGTTGTTATATTGAGTAATTTTTTTTTTTTTTTTTGATAGAAATATTGAGTAATTTTAGTATTGTCTAAACTACTACAATTACTTACCTGTCAGGCTGAAACTGACTGTCTGTTACTTTTACGTAAATCTACCACTTTTTTTCTATTATTCACAGTCTACCACATAAATAATTATAACAAAAATTAAATAATTTAAAAATTTTTCCGTTATATTTAATAAAAGTGGGAATGTACTGTTTTTGTGTGGTGTGTGTGTAATTCTACGTACATTTGAGAGGCAATTTCTAAAACCCAATAGTATATCAAGCTTGTCAAGAATTAAATGGTGCCCTCAATGACTAGCTGATAACAATAGGAGCTAAAAAAGAAGGTGGTAGAGACTGAGAGACTTGAGAGAGGGTTAGAATTAATTGTGTGGAGGAACAGACATTCGAGAGGGACCCTCGTGATAGTCACGTGATTTCCATCCTATGACAAAAGACAGCTGCCCAACAATCCATGCGTTCTCACACATGCTCCCTTACCCACCCACTCCCCACACACCTTCACAACTCTCAACCCCTCATGTGCTGCCAAGTTTCACACTCACGTGATGCTGTATTCACTGTGAAAAACTTAAGAGTTTTGAATTGGTGCCCAATGATTGTTATCGTCTAAGCTTGTTTAAAAACAATTTATTTAGCTTTTTGCTAAAAACGTGTTAAAGTATATTTTTAATCTAAAAAAGTGAGAAAAAATAAAGTCTTGAAAAACTATATATAAAAGCTAAAAATTGATCTTATAAGCTTTGAGTTTTGTGGCACCAATAATATATAGATATGTATATTTAGGTCTAACCTTAGTATTTCACTATTTTGTGTCTTCTTCTATAGAGGTTGTTAGGGTTTCAAATCTTGAAAAAGACATTCTTTGTAATAAGGGAAGAACTTAGGATTTTCGTATGAGATAGGTTCTAAGTTTTAACTTTTTGAAGATGATAACGTGACATTAATTTGGTTTAAAGACTGACTTTCTATTGCTTAAAAAAACTAGTGTTTTGAGTAGGACTAGGGCTAGAATATGACTTAACCCACCCGAAAATGTTCCCCCAATCATCTAGATCCTTTGAATATCAGTTCCTCAACATGTAAAAGCACTAATATGGTTATCTTTAGGTAGAGTAGGTATGGATATGATCTTTCTTTCTTACTTTTTAAGGTTAATTGCACTTTGCTCCAATAAACTATGGGGACAATCTCAATTTCCCCAAGCCCCCCTAAACTATAAACTAAGGAGTGTCCCTTTGATTGATTGGTGATGCACAAATTACTCCTTGCTATTAGTATTTGTCAAGTTTAAAATTTTAACAAGACATTAAGACCTTGTTTAGTAAATTTTTTAGAGAGGTATTCTCCTTTTTTTTTTTTGGCGGATTCCAACAATTCTTTTAATAGATTCAAGGAATCCTTTGTGAATTCCAAGCTATTTTCTTAATACGAACGTGTTTTATTTCTTACGACTTTTGACATACATCATAAAGCTTCATGATCCACGTTGAATGAAAACTATTCACGAGTTAGTATAGCACTGCAAATTCCAACTGTCAATAATCTTCCTTGGACAGATTTTATTATTATTATTTTTTTTTTTGTAGAAAGAGAAAACTACTTGTGAAAAACGTGAAGAGGAGTCAAGTTTAGAGATTGGAAATGAAATCTGAGTTAGGGTTCAAGTGATTGTGCTTTGATATGTTGGCAATCTAGGACTCCCCCCAAATTGTCACTATCTCACTTAGTGACAACCACTCTTATTTTTTTCTTTTTTCTCTTTTTGAATATTGTAAAATCATAATTATTTTTATCTCGTTAATATTATATTTATAAATTTATTTTTTTAGGATGCAAATTTAAAAGAATTGTTTGTTCTTGAATGCTGAATTCTTTCTCTCTCTTTTTTCACTCATTTGATCTTAAGGGTAAAATTGGAACTGTACAATGATATATGCGTAAAGTATGGTGGGATCATGGCTTTTGAATAAATTGGATATTCAGTTAAAAATGTTGAAGTTAAAGGAATTTATTAATGACAAATGGTAATATGCATATACCAATCAATCAGAGGGAGACACTCAATTTTATAATTTCATAGGAACATTGAGATTGACCCAATAATTTGGGAGAATAAAGTACAATTAAACCCTTTAGAAAAAAAGGGGGAAAAAAAAAAGATGGAACAATTTAGGCATTGTTAAAAATATGATTCTACACTATTGGTCTCTCTGGCCCAAAAAAAAGAAAAGGAATAAAACCTTTTTTGGGTCATTTTTTTCTCTCTACATATGAGTCTTGCTTTTGTTCCTAATTTAGTGTGTGATATAACATCAATTGATATATAGATGAAAGTAATCGAAACAATTTGTCCCTTCAAAAAGATAAGAGCAATCAAGTTTGGCCGAATCTTTTTGACTTGGAGATAGATATCTACCTCTTGAGTCTTGACATAAAAGGAGCTCTCATAGAAACCTTTTGCAAAATTTAGAAGCACTAAGAATGTGTCCACTCGATCCACACGTGAAATATAAACATAGTAGAGGACAGCTTCAAGCCACGTACTATCATTCATGTAATACTAATCTAATACTATTTAAAGCTAGCTTTTGAATCATTGGATGAGCTTGAAACTTTTACTAGTCCTTTCTAAGTTTATTACATACTAAATATGCAAAATCTAAACTTTATTTACTTCATGGGACCTTTAATGTAGTAATGTTTGAAAGTTGTACAATTTTCGTTCCTAGGTCAGAAAGAAAAAAAGAAAGAAATAAGGGAATAAAACTTTCAACTTTGCTTGCTCTTTACACGTGTAAAAACTCTCTCCCTTTAGCTTTTTTGTTAAATTTGTCGATTTGTATTAGGTCAATTTAGACTCGACACAACATGCGATGGTGTAAGAAAAAAAATAGTGCACGATTAGACCTTGAAAACACTTTAAACCTTCAAGGTAGAAATCCGCATTCTAAACATTTAAAAAGAAAAATAGAGACCAAAATGGTTACGACTTATGATAGTGAACTAATGATTTTATTTTTTCAATTTAGAGGTTATTATAAAAACTTAAAAAAATCTTAATCAAGACAAAATACATCTAAAGATTCTAAACAGATCTTCTTATCTTAATTAATAACCTACAATATATCATGTCCTAGGTCAAGATTTTATACATTTTTATAGTCTATGTTAACTTATTAGTTATCATGCGAAATGTGACTCATCAAGTCATGTTTACTATGTTCGAATATTCTAACTTTGGGTCAAAGGGAAATTATAAATTTTGCATAGTGGTTTTCTACCTAAATTTCCTAACCTGCCACATGTGATGACATTGCACTTCTTTCTCTCTTTTTTTTTTCTTTTCTGTCACTTAGGTTGTCATATCATAGAAAATGAAATGTGAAAGAAGATAAAAATGCAATTGGCCAATTGGTATAGAAACTAGTCAATTAGTCATTACTTCCAAACAAATTGACAAATTTTCTTTTCCTTCATTTCCTCTAGTTCAAAGAAAATAAAGATGGAATAATTCAACTCTATTTAGCTCATTGTTTACAAGACTCTCATCGTTGGATTCCACATTCCACTCGATCTCTTTTAGGTTAGGACTTGGACCCCATACTCGAGTGCAAGTTTACAAAATGAAAGTCAGCAAGATCCTTCTTTCACATTTTGTGCTAACACAATAAATCACGGCATATATATAACTTCTCTCTTTTGTCCCTTTCGTTCCATGGTTTTGTTTTTTATGTATGATATGAATTAAGAACTAAAAAATGGTTCTAAGTATTGTAGTGTTTCTTATTCCAACCCCATCTTCATATCTCATTGCCTTCCCACTATCATTTGCCTCCTTTCTCTATTGCAAGAATGGATTGGAGAGATCGATTGTGGTCGACATTAACAAACCCACACGGATCCACATTGAAAATTCAGGGTATGAAAAAAGAGATTCCAAGCAAAGTCAACAGCAAAATTTTCTTAGTGGATTCTCCTACCTAGTCCTACCATTATTGCACATGTTTTTTTTTTAACTTTCAACTAGGTGATAAAATATTAAAATCTTCAAGCACTAATACAACAATAACGTTTAAAGTTACCATATTTTAACTTTTTAAAAATAATTAAATCCCAAAGAAGAACTGGCCAACCCAACTTTAAAATTTGACCTAGTTTTCCCAATGTTGTTATAAGGATGACAACAACCTTTGGGATCCAATTTAAGCTCAAAGTCACCATTGCAATACTCAAAACTAGTCAAGTGTCAAGACCAAAAATTCAAGCATCTTATTGACTATAATCTGTTAAAATTAAATGGAATTAAGACTTGTGTGGTAGAGGAGGAAGCATGGGAGGGACAAGATTATCAATGAGTTTGATTTGGTTTTCTTAAGCTGTTTAATGAACAATGGCAATCTCTGAGTGCAAGGCTTGGACCCATTGTTCTAGGCTAAGAGCTGGTCGTGGCCCATGAGCCCATAGCTTTGGACCATGTGTTGGGCTGGACCTTGTCTAGCTTGGGCCAACGCAGTTCAAAATTCATGCAGTTGGATTGCCCAAATAAGATAAAATCCAAATAAGAATCCTTGGGCGTTGGCTCAATCCTAGGTACGATTAAAGTTAAAAAAAAAAAAAAAAAATTATTTTATGGATGGTCATAGTTATTCTACACTAACATGTCCTTTATTTTCTATAACGAATCACATTTAATTCTACCATTTGGCACAAACATCTTTCGATAATGTCATTGTATTAGGTAGATAGGGATATTTCTTTGACTTATTTTTTAATTACTTCACTTCCACTCTCAAACTAATTAGGATATTTACGGCCCAAGTTTTACTTAAGTCAGAATGTTTTCCTAACTATCTGTCTTTAAACAGTAAAACTTGAATATAATGCCTTAACTATTGTATCTTTTTCCTCAAAAAAAAAAAAAAAAAACTATTGTACCTTAAGCTTCTCAATTAGACAAATGATTGAATCTAATTATCATTTAGAGAAGATAGTTTCCTTTGTGTTGCATATCATGTGATTTAATTTAATGGCAAACTTGAAATACCACACCAAAGCAATGGATTTCATTCATTCACTATGTTCTTCAAATTACTTTAAAAAAAAAAATAATAACTTGACATACAAACCCATCCTTTGCCTCGAAAGGCATATACTCCATGATAGTCAAATTGCATACCTTTTAGTAGGTTGCCTAACGACTGAGACTGAATGGACCCATCAAACCATCTTTCCACACAAACCTAGGAGAGAAAAAAGGAAGAATTTGGTCATTCTTTTTTTCCAAATAGACGTTAGAATTAGGTGAAAATCATGACTTTCTCATTAGAAACAAAAAAGAATAAGAATGTTCATCAATTTCCCCCCCTCTTTTCCGGTACAAGATCCAAATGCAAGCAGTGTTGTTGTGATTCAAATAGAAGACAGTCTCCAAAAGATTTAGAGGCCCAAAACAGTCAATGCGACAATAGCCAGGCCCAAGACTGGGAAATAGCTAATTGGACCTGATTGAGTGGTCATGGCTGCCAATCACAACGCCCTACTTTTTCAAATGGAATGTTTGAACTCCCATGGACCATGGTAAGAGTATGTCTGGATTTAGTAATCACCATAAGCCACCTCAGGCCCAAGCAGAGGAGCTTGACTAGCTTTGAAAAGAGAACTTGTTGTGTAGCATTCCCATCAAATATTTTAAAAATTTTAGTATTTAACATCTTAAAAAGTCATTTTATCAATTTTAGCAACTCATTTTATAATACATCTAACATCAAAAGTTCTATTTTTTTTACCATTTTGTTTAAAATAATAAAAACTACTCATTAAAATAATAAAAAAACAACTACACAAACCACCTTTTTCCACCATAAGCATTAAAATAATAATATTTTTTTTAAGATTGGAGCTACAGTGAGCTTTCAAGGATGAAAGCTCACTATAGCTCAGTTGCTATTTTTTTTTTTTTTTTAAGCTTAGCATGTTTGTTGTAACTTGCTTTTTGATGCTTTTTACAAACTTGATGTTTTTTTTTTTGGTTAAAACAAACTTGATGTTAAAATTTAACATTTATAACACTTAGAATTCTTAATGAGTATGGCACAGACCATGTATGCAAATACAATGCCCACCCACTTAAAAATAAGGTTCTTAAGAGCATAAAGTCAGTATCATAAGGCCCAGCTGATTGAGTGGACATGGCTGCCAATCACAAGGCCTACTTTTCCAAATGGAATGCTTGAACTCCCATGGACCTTGGAAAGAATATGTCTGGATTTAGCAATCACCATAAATCATCTCAGGCCCAATCAGAGGAGCTTTAACTAGCTTTGAAAAGAGAACTTGCATCTAACCTGGCACATAACATGTATGCAAATACAATGACCACACACTTAAAAAATAAGATGCTTATGAGCATCAATTTAGTATCATCTGGCCCAGCAGGTGAAGATTTACTTAGCACAAAAGCCAGACCTTGTTAGAGGGCTCTATGAAGTGGCATACTTGGATCAAATTCAAACCCACCAAAATGCTGGATTGTATGGAAGTTTACTGAGTAAGGTGGGGGTGTCATTCAAACCACGTTCTGTAGGTAGGTGGAATGAGAAAATGGAACCATAGTAAGTACTCCGGCGGCTGAGTGAAGAGGTCTAGTGTCCTGGAACTCATTGGTACAAGATTCTAACGAAAGTAAAGTACCTACCCACTATACCAAAAGACCAAAGACTAACTAGTGGGATTGATCGAAAGCACTCCGAAAATTAAGTCAGTAAATAGATCCGTAACAAAAGCCTTAAAAACATATGTGGAGTAATGAAATTAAAAAAAAAAATTACATTGGATAGATAATTGCATGTAAATTATGACCTCTTGAATTTGTAGTGAATTTTTTTTTTAATTTTTTTTATTGTAACTTATAATAGTGGCTGCTCTCGCTTTAATAACTTAAAATCTGCCACTATAACAACTTTTGAAAGTTTGATCATTGTCTATTTTTGCGATTTTTTTTTTTTTTTGATTATTCCATAGCTAATTCATATACGCAGCAACAATTTGATCCTTTTTACAGACTCTAATAGAATCCAAATGAATCTTTTGTTATACTTGAGGCAAAGTCGTATCTATCATGACTCATTTTCCAAAAGTAGAAAATATTCATTTTGAAATCTTACACTTAAATTTCAATACACTAGTATCTAACTCTGACAATGGTTAGTGTGCCCATTGTGTTAGAACTTCATTTTCTCTCTCTTGTTTGTGTGTTTTTTCTTTGTTCATTTATGGTACTGTTCATTTATTAAAACAAAACATAATTTTTTTAGACTCAAACTACCATCGTTTGTTACAACTAAACAAATACTTTAGAGCATTCCAATTGGATAATGTAAAATCTGTAGCGAAAAAACACACATAGATTAGATACCTTTGAAATGGCTTGTGAATAACTATAGCTTAAAATTGCAAACATTAAAATCTAAATATAGATGTTATCGTTGCATTATGCAAACATTGAAATCTCATATTTTATTCTCTCTCTCTCTCTCTCTCAATGGCTAGCATAATTTTAGGCGTAAATGCACTTTTAGTCCCTACATTTTGCACTTTTTCCATTTTAGTTCCTATATTTTATTTTTATCACTTTTAGTCCCTAAACCAACTAACGCCTAACATTTTGGTCCTTTTCACCACACAAGTAATGGCAAAATCTGACGTGGCTGACGGTGGAATAAAAAAAATAATATAATCACACAAAATATAATGCCACGTTAGCTTATAAATTTAAAAAATTAATTTATTAATTCTAACTAAATAAAAAAACAGAATTAAAACTAAAAATCACTAAAATTAAAATTTAAAAAGTATCTTGGGTTCAAATTTTTTTATCTTCCTTCTCACTTTATTAGATTAATTTTTATTCTCTCTCTCTCTCTCATCTGTGTCTCTCACTTTTTATCAATTTTTTTTATTCTCTTCTCTCTCTCTTTCTCATTCTTGTTTCTCACTCTCGTGGTAACTGGTGGTACAGTGGCTCGTGGTGGCTGTGGTGGGTGGTGGTTGGGGTGGATGGCTTGAGATCGGGGAGGGGTGGGTTGAGGTTGGTCTGGGGTGGATGGGACTGGGGTGGCTTGAGTCGGGGTGGCTGGGGTTGAGTTCGGGGTGGCTGGGCTTGAGGTTGGGTTGGGGTGGGTGGGTTGTGAGCTGGCTGGGGTGGGTAGAGGTCCGGTTGGGTTTAGGTTAGGCTGGGGTGGGTGGATTGAGATCGGCTGGGGTGGCTAAGGTTGAAGTTGGATTAGGGTGGGTAGGTTATGAGCCGGCTGGGTTGGGTAGAGATCAGGGTGGCTGGGGTTGTGGTTGGGTTGGGGTGGGTGGTTATAAGCCGGCTGGGTGGGTAGAGATAGGGGTGGCTGGATTTTTCTATTTGGGTAGAAAGAAAATTTCTGGGTTTGTGTTTAAGTTTGTTGGTTGGGTTTGTGTCTATGTTTGTTGGCTGGGTTTGATCGATGGAGGTGATGGCTGGATTTTTCTATTTGGGTAGAAAGAAAATTTCTAGGCTTGGGTTTGGAGAAAGAAAATTTATGGGTTTGATCAGTGGAGGTGGTTGCTAGATTTTACTGTGTTTGGGTAGAGAGAAAATTTCTAGGTTTAGGTTCAGCTGGAAAGAAAATTCTGTGTTTAGGTTTGTGTTATTGAATTCTTTGATCTGGGTTCAAGTTCTTGATTTCTTCATGTTCTTCCCTTTTTTTTTTAATTTTGAATTTTTTTAATATTTTTTTAATTTAATTTAATTAATTAATTAATATGTGATTATATTTTTTTTTTTATTCCACCGTCAGCCATGTTAGAACTTGCTGTTAGTTGGGTGACGAAAAGGACCAAAATATCAGGCGTTAATTGGTTTAAGGACTAAAAGTGATAAAAATAAAATGTAAGGATCAAAATGAAAAAAAAGTGCAAAATGTAAGGACTAAAAGTGCATTTATGCCATAATTTTAATATGTTGAGAGTATATTATCTTAACGTATTGGGAATGCAAAATAAAGAATGGATGTAGGGTTATGTAGGATTGGGTATTTAAAATAAATAAAGTAAGTTTTGGTGATGCAAAATGCATATTGTTTTGAAGAAGCTTGTGGGAGTGGTCTTATTGATCCAAAAAAAAATCACTGCCCGTTTAGTCTTCCATTTAAATTTTGAATTTTATGAAGTTGCTTTCTAAAAATTCGAACGTTGATTTAGACATATATATCTTGGATGACTAACTTTTGGAATCTTTTTGTGTCGGTGAGCTAGCTAATATGGATGACTAAGTTTTGGAACCTTTTTGTGTCTATGACCGTTACCCAATTTTCAAAAATTTTGATTTCTTACGGGACTACAAACCACAAAGGACAAACAACTTAGCCCCTCTCATTTTATAATATAAAATGATTTTTTTTAAAGAATGAAATAATATAATGTTGGGAATACTCACGAATTCTTAGATTTGTGAAATGCGAAAAATTGAAAGAACATAACACACACAAGAAATTACATGATTTGGTAATTTGCTTATGTCCACATAATTACAGTAATTTTACTATTTTCAAGAAATATATAAAAATACTGCAGTACAATTTTTTTTTCCTAACACAACCCACCAAACCCCTATTTGAAGTAGTGGTATTCATATCTCACACATTGAATTTACAATAGATTAAACCTCAAAGAAACTCTCGTAAAAAACTGTAACACTTTTATTTTATATCGAATCGGTTCATAATTTGGATTAAACACCAATTAGACTTTACATATCTGACATATAAAAAGACATAGTTATACTATTTTAATATAAATGATATATTCATCTATATCCTTAGAGCAATTGCATTAGTTGATGCATAATTGTGCAAAATAGAAAAAGTGGCTAATTTTACACAATATAAGAAAAAAACACCCACATTAGT
Source organism: Lithocarpus polystachyus (assembly GCA_033629205.1). Taxonomy (NCBI): domain Eukaryota; kingdom Viridiplantae; phylum Streptophyta; class Magnoliopsida; order Fagales; family Fagaceae; genus Lithocarpus; species Lithocarpus polystachyus. Next base: position 42,007,815 of record CM066168.1, read on the forward strand.
GAATGTAAAATTGTGCATATATGCACAATTGCTACAGTAACCGTGCATATATGCACGGATACTGTAGCATGTGTATTTTATATTTTATTGTTTTTTCTCTCTCCTCTCTGTACTGGCTCTCACCTCCCTCTCTTTCGCATTTCATCAGACACGCACAACTCTCTCTTTCTCTCATCTCATCAATCTGGCCTGCTCTAGCTTCCACCGATCTCCGAGGAGCAAGTCGAGTCCATCGCCTACAAGATCGAGCAAGCCGAGTCCGTCGCCTACAAGATCGAGCAAGCCAAATCGCCGGACAAGTTTGTCGCCTACAACACGAACGGAGTTCTCCGACGGAGAAACCTGAGGCTTTGTTCTGAGCACCGAGGAGCAGAATTAGACCACCACGTTGACGTTGACGAAGCTGAGGAGTAGAAATAACACTTTCATCTCTCATCAATTTTTGGAGTTTTTTGGTTTTTTTTTTTTTTTTTTTTTCCTGGGTTTTTTTTTTTTTTTTTTTATTCTGGTTTTCTTTGGAATTCCGGTGTGATTGGAGGTCGGAGGCGTCGATCTTGAGAGAGACAGTGGTTGTGCGGGTTGTGTTGGTTCTCTGTGAGAGATGAAAGAGTTAAGAAAATGAGTATTTTATTTGAATAAATGTGTATAATAGACCAACTGATGTGGGTGTTTTGTAAAAATTGGTGTGTAAAATAAAAAAAGTAAATTTTAAACGTGTAAAATGTAAAATTTTTTACATGAACCGATGTAATTGCTCTTACAGATTAAAAAGGCAAAAATCATATGACTATCCGTTGGCAGTTCAGAAATTAAGCTCACAAAACACGTGCATGACATTGAGAGCTGGACGGCAAAAAGTCGGTCGTCCTGACATATAAATGTCCTTTCAAGCTTGTGGTTGTCGTCATGACTCATTTGTCACCACCATTTCTGTGGCTCAAATTCCTTAGTCGGTTACCATGGAGGCGCTCGTGATTATTGTAATGAGCCCTTAGTTTCTCTTTGTGGGACCAAACCCAAACTTTATATATTAACGACAATGAACATTATCAATAATCACAAATCTCACAGTATAATGGTTAAACTTTTATTAATACAAGGAATTAACACGCACCTAGGGGTTTATAAATGTTGTAAAATTGCACAATTTATAGGAAAAGTTGCACTATGCTGAAAGGTTAATCACTGTTATATTATTCTTCCTTTTATTTCTGTTATTATCTTTAAAAAAAGTTACTTGGATTGTAAGTTTTATCACATGATCTTTTTGTTTTAAGCCACAGCATTTTTTATTTATTAAAAATGTGGCTTATTTTCTAGATGGGTATGCTAAAAATAGTGCAGATAATTCGAATGATTACGATGATCATAAAAAAAAGTTATATTAAAGAAATCTATGATTTAATAGCTTATCATAGGTTATTAATTAATCATTTGCTAAGAATGGAAACAGATAAATATACCAAAATGATAAGTTCAAGAAGCTACTCTCCTACTCCTGCTCCTTTCAGAATCCACCAGCCTTATCTCTATGAGTTCTAACAATAAATAAATAAAGATGAAGGTGAAGATGAAGATGAAGATGAAAATGAAAATTATATATATATATATATATATATAAATTATTGATAAAGAAAATGAACTTAAACCAGGATTCCAGGAACATGATTTCATAAAATAGGAAGTTGACATTATCACATTTAGCCTAGAGAAAAAGAAAAACATTTAAGAAGTTTTAAGATGGAAGCTCACCTTGTTTATATCTAAAAAATTGTATCAATACCCTTCAATTGATGTATCTAACTGAAAATTACATTCAAATTAAGAACATCATACACCTTATGTGTCAAATTTATACTCTAGAAAATGACAAAATCTAGTCCATTGTCGGATGTTAGTTAAAGATTAAAAACTTGTTACTCTTCTTTAAGTACCATTCCCTAGATTCCTCAATATAATTCAAATTTCTAAACATATGACTGCTTTGATTTATACAAGTATACAGCATAAACAATAATATTTTTTTCAATAACAGTTAAATTAATAATAGAAGAGTCTAAGTTTTGCCCGTTTGTAAAATAATGTCACAGAGAAATATGTAAAGAATAGCATTTTAAAAACTTTTGATGTGTATATGCTACTAGTTTTTACAAACTTTGAAATAATTAAGAACATCATTCGAGTGCATTCGCGTGCCCTCTTTTAGTGCCACTAGCACTTCCTAGTCTTCAAGTGGTTCATCCAATTACCTTTTGCCATCAATTCCAATTTCAAAACTTTAATTCAAAGTCAAGAATGTTTGCAAAGTATAAAAGCAAAGTGATAGTTACAAATGAGAAAGACAAAGACAAGGACAAGGGCACCCATATCTCTCCATGATTACAAGTAAAGAAACAAAATAGTAATGTTAGGTACCCAACTTTTTTTCCAATAACAATAGTTGATATAATCCACTGTTATTGAATCAATATTACTTTCACCTTAGTTTTTTTCGACCCTATATTTAATATGTACCAATCATAATATATTTTGTTGATAATTGTGAAAAATCTGTGTCTTGAAGTTTTTGAGTTGAATGAGTGAGTGGTCGGTTGGAAGTCATGACAATGCACAGTTTATTCTCTCTCACAATTAGTGATAAAACACCAAAATGAATTCAACTGGGACCTTCCAACCTTTGTCCCAAACTCACGCTACAAATAGCCCATTCCTTACTCCTGACTTCATCAGCCTTTTGACTGACTTACTCAATAACCTGTGCTTGAAATAAGCCTAAAATACACCACATTGAGATAGTAAGAGCACAAGCATTGTTCTTTTCTAAGACTAGAGAAACAAAATGGAAGGAAAGGAAGAAGATGTGAGGTTGGGAGCTAATAGGTACAGAGAGAGGCAGCCTATTGGAACAGCAGCTCAAAGCCAGGACACCAAGGACTATCAGGAGCCACCTCCAGCTCCTATCTTTGAGCCTGGGGAGTTATCATCATGGTCCTTTTACAGGGCAGGCATAGCAGAGTTTGTGGCCACATTCTTGTTCCTTTACATCACTGTTTTAACAGTGATGGGAGTGAACAAATCTCCTAGTAAGTGTTCAACTGTGGGTATTCAAGGCATAGCTTGGGCTTTTGGTGGGATGATCTTTGCTCTTGTCTATTGCACTGCTGGCATTTCAGGTAACCCCAAGACTTAATATGATACCTCAGATTTTGTGAAATTAGATAAGTGTGTGTTATGCGGGCATGTGTTAAGTCTCACATCAGGTATTTACTAAATTGGATTACATAAACTATTACAAGTAATTCTAATCGTAGCTTGACTAATCATATTGAGGTAAAGCGTATTTGTGACTAGCGTTCACTTAGGTTGTGACACTTAATGTCACATGTAAAACGAAAACAAAGCTATACAAGCTCCATATAATAAGCTTAAAATACAATCTTTGTTTCGTGAGGACTAATTTGTTTGTGTGGAACTCGTGTTGTGCAGGAGGTCATATTAACCCAGCAGTGACTTTCGGGCTGTTGTTGGCAAGGAAGCTCTCGCTGACCAGGGCTGTGTTTTACATGATAATGCAATGCTTGGGAGCTATCTGTGGTGCTGCTGTGGTAAAGGGCTTCCAAAAAAACCAGTACGAGAGGCTTGGTGGTGGAGCCAATACCATCAGCCAAGGATATACCAAGGGTGATGGCCTTGGAGCAGAGATTGTTGGCACCTTTGTGCTTGTCTACACTGTCTTCTCTGCCACTGATGCCAAGCGAAATGCCCGGGATTCCCATGTTCCTGTAAGCAAAATCTTAACATAATGTGTGTTTTTTTTTTCTAACAATTAATGATTGCAAGTTTCATGACTTTAACAATGAACTTTTTGTTCAGATCTTGGCGCCACTGCCTATTGGGTTTGCAGTGTTTCTGGTTCACTTGGCCACCATTCCTATCACAGGAACTGGTATCAACCCAGCTAGGAGTCTTGGTGCAGCCCTCATTTACAACAAGGACCTTGCTTGGGATGACCATGTAAGCTTTTTATCATCATTTTTATTACGAGTAAAACTATAAAAGAATGTGGCCGATCCTGACTAGCCTTATCCATAGCCATAGCCGACCCCAAAATTTTGAGATTAAGACTCGAGAATTGAATTTCGCAAAAAATACCCAAAATCTAAAAAAGGTAAAAATGTCATATTAAGAAGTTATCATGTCAGAACTTTGAAAAGATAGGAATTAAGAGATGAAGCCAGTGATAAAACACTTAAATAACATATTTGTTGCAGAATTTCTCTGACAGTTCCTTGTTTATGCGTCCTGGTGCAGTGGATATTCTGGGTGGGACCATTCATTGGGGCAGCACTTGCTGCTTTGTACCATCAGATAGTGATCAGGGCCATCCCGTTCAAGTCTAAGTGATGCATCATTGAAGCAAAGACCTGAAAAATGACTGGTTGATATCTGAAGTTATTCTACCCAGTGGGAAATCTCCCTCTATAAGTTTTCTTTCTACCATGGTTTTTTCTTGTATTTTCTTCTTCATGTATGAAAAAGGTCAAGCAAACAAAAAGATGAGGCCTATGTTCTAGTCTTACTCAACTTTTCCTCTCATTTGGGATTCTTATTCTCTATGTTTTCATGATGGCATGTGTATAATTACTCCTTTTGAAATCAAAAATAATTTATCCTTTTGAAGCTCTCTCTCTCTCTCTCCTAAGTATCATTTAACTGAAACAATATACTACATTTGGAATAGGATATTAAGATTTGGTAAGCAGAGTGCATCAAATGACAAGAAACAAATTCTTAAATGTTAATAATAGGTTCACATAAACAGCACAATATTAAGGCATGGTTAACATGTAACAAGAATCAAGAGAGACGAATTAAGCACCATGGACTTAAACTCTTAAAGACCTATAAGTCAATATTGGCATCCTGCTATTACTTAATGCAATTGTGGAATTGGTCACACCAAAAAGTTCAGCAACAAATTAGATAAGTTCCCAGAGGCTTTCAGAAGCTAGGTTGAGTCTAACCTCTACAACTATCACAGAATTGAACATGAAAGTGTCTGAAATTCAAATTAACCTCATCACACAAATTTAGTCTCCTTCAGATCTTTGTTTCCTCCATCCACTGGAACTAGGCTCTCCATGTAAGTTGCAATGCTGGTAGAAAACGTTGGAGCTCCATTAGTTGGAAATGCCTCTGCTTTGCCAATAGTGGGGTCATATAATAACAACTCATCCTTAGGATTCTGCAATATGACCACCCCATTTTCCCAACACCCCAATGGAGTCCAAAGAGTTGAGAAAGGTCCAATTCTAAGTACTTGAACCCAACACTCATCAACAACATGGCCCTTCATCACCCAAAGTTCAATAAATCTGATATCTTTTTCATAGGAAGGATAATACATTATAGCAACAGATTCATTGTATACCCCAAGTTTCTTGCTATACTTATAGTGATAATCTTTAGCACCAGGCACATCAACCTGTAGAAAAACCTCATTGCCCATGTCAAAGGACAAGACAAACTCATCGCGAAGCACCTCTCTTTGAGGTTCAAAGATTGTGTTTGGACAAATGGGTCCAAACCCCAACCAATATGGCACTCCTTTGAGAACCACTGAACACTTTCTCTGATCAACATAACAGGGTATAATTGCATTGATCACTCTCCAAGAACCTGAACTCGTAGAGTACACTTCAACTTTGGGAGTAATTTTACCACTAACTAGGTTTGTAGAATTCACCATCCTCACCACCTTATACTCCTTACCATAAAAACCAAATCCTATAGAACTCCAGGTGAGTGCATAATTAAAAAACAAAGGGCCAATGCAGGGTGTAGGTAGAACCTTGTGTTCTTTTGTTGCAGGGTTCCATAAGACAATCTCCGAGTCCCGGGATAAACAGACTAAGCCATTACATGAACCAACAATGACTTCACGTTCTACTGCTTTTGGAGTTCTAGGACTGCCTATCTTGAGTGTAACATTGAGTGTTTTGTTTGATAGCAATGAGATGGCATGGTTTTCGGCTTGAGTGTGAACAAGTAGGTGATTGCAATTATAGGCTGATGAGTGATTGAGATGGGTGGTAATAAAGCTTAGATTTTTCAACAAGGTAAACCAAGATTTGCATACCAACCTGAATCGTACCAAGGATTTGACTGGTAGCCTCAAGAGAATGTCTGTGAGTATTTCTTCTGGCAAATACTTTGTCCTTGTTTCCATGCCTCTGACTACTCTGTCAAATCAGTGATCACTCTGGTCCGGTTTGCTAGAGATTGCCCCTGCACTTTTGGGGGAGATTAAGGTTTAATTCTAAGACTGCTGTTACCGGTCTCCAGCAGCCGCACCAGAAGTATGCGTGCGTTCAACGCCTATAGTTTAAGGTGGAGAAGCTAAACTATGCGGTTCTGTTTCTGTGGCCTGCGCTTTTCTTTTGGACCTAATAAGAGTCCATAGAGCCCTTAGGCCTTGTTTAGTTATTGGGTTGCACATCACAAATAGTTTATTGTTTACTCAAAAAAAGAGTTGCCCTCTATTTGACCTTTCTAAAAAAAAATTTTGGTCACCTTATTCTAAATTTGTTTAAAACTCAGTTGAAATAAGTTTAAATATTATCCTCTTAATAAAATTTTAGTCTTCTTAAACTTAAAAAAAAAAAAAAAAAACCAACAACAAACCATTTTCATCTAAAACCTCTTTTTGGGGGGAGAATAGTAAACCCAACAACAAAAGTAGAAATTTGTTTATTTTAAACTTCAGAAAACACTCATCTAGATCTTAATAAATTTGAATTTAAACTAATAGAATTTTCTAAGTTTACATTGTACTATTAATATAAGATATACGTTGTCCTAAACTAATAGATAAAATTATTCTAAGCAATAACAATTAAAGTTCACTTAACAACGATAATTAATATGTTTATTGTAATTAGAAACAATAGATGATTTCCAAGATTTAATCTTAGCAACAATAATTAGTATGTGTTGAGGGAAAATTTTTCACACCACATGGGTTCATTTCATTGGCGACCTGCACCACGTCAACACTATCATAGATTTTGGGAAAATCTCTTCTAAAGCTCAAAAAGCTCATATTTACACAAAAAAGGCGTCAAAGCCCATGGTTCAAGCTCATACCACATTGTCTCATTTTTGGCTCATGATCCAAGCTCATGAGTCTCATCAGGAGAATTTTGGGAGTCGTGGTTTGGAGGGCCAAGAAGTATGTTTAGTAAAGCTCTAGCGGTTCAAAGTTGATAAAAGGAAAACATGTTACTTGGCATGTCTTTCCCAATTCCCTGAACTCTGACGGGTCAATGTGCAATATGTAACATTTAGTAAGCCTCTTATATCACATAACACTTAATGCTGCTGAAACGTTAAGCACTTGGCTAAAATGAAGTCACCATGAAAGGATTCACTTCGCCATGCTGCTGAAACGTTAAGCCCACTAGTGTTGTACGGCTAGAGTTGCAAAGTCTGAAGGTTGCTAAAAAGACTAAGTCCAGTGATGTTACGGTTGGAGCTGCAAAATATGGAGATAAGTCATTGCATTTTATCTTCAAATTTATATTATTAAATATATTTTATTCATTATCATTTTACCGCTGGATGCAAGCTATTTTAATATCATCTCACTACTTAATGAACATGATCTCACTAATACTTCATTAATGAATGTACATATTAATAAATCGATGAATCACCATTGGACACATATTATTTGGACATGAACCACCATTGGACATACATTATTTGGACATAGACCATTGAGGGACATACATTACTTGAATATGAACCATTACTAGACATACCTTATTATATCGAACATGAACCATGAACTGCAACTAGACATGGACTATTGGACTTATCCCATTGTTGAACATTTGATACCTAATTAATTTTATCCTAATATCGGACATCACTTAATATACATAATAGTAACGTATCAATTCACCATCTAATCAAAGCTATCATGCTAAGCACATTATTTATTTATTTCAACCATTATCATAATTTTAAGACTTTGAGTTTCATCTTATTTGTAGGCTTAAAAATACACTGGAAGCCATTGGTCTATGCGGCCCAATTTCGAGTTCCGGGTTAATCTCTCCAAAACAAATCCGGGCCTAGCAAAGTCACACCAAAGACACATGGCTACGCGCAAAAAAACGCCCCTGAAAGTATGTTCATTGTATAATGAAAAAATATGCCAAATGAACTTTTAGTTTATCTTTTATTATCTTGCTAGTATGTATTATGAACAAATTTATAATAATAAAACCACATAGACGGCAAGATTCATCTCTTACCTAAGATTAATTTTCTTACTACCCTAGAAGAAAATCCTAGAACTATCACTAACTTGCACTAGGAGTTTAGGATTCAAGAAATTATTCTTGGTGTATTACACATTTCTCTTACATGAATGTTAATTCTATGTTTGAAATATGTAGCATACCAAATGTACTAAATAATTTCACCTCTTGGATATTATCCAATAGGCTATTAAAAAGTAAGCTATTGTGAAAAATACATGACTGTTAATCAAAGTAAACTAATAAAAAGTAAGCCTTTTCCAAATTGCTTTAGAGGATAGAACTAAAAAAAAAAAAGGGGGCGGGCGGTTTGGAGACGATCACATGATGGTTCATGAGACCATAAACATATATTTTAATCACATGATAATTAAATAAGTCATGATTAAAAGTACATGTAAATGCTCATTTGAATTGCCATAGAAATATAATAGATTGAAATAACTTTCCTCTAAACTCATTTTTATCACTCATTCAACATATTGTAAGATAAATTATGATACTCATATCATATGCATAAGATAATTCTTCCCTGACTATGCGGCCAAAAAAAAAAAAAAAAACAGAGCACAAGATTTGTAAAGTAGACTATAGACCTTGTAACGCCAGACCAGGCTCTTGTTTTATGTTTTGTTTGTTTTTGCTAATCATTTCAAATGGGCCACATGACTCACATCACTAAACTATAACTTTTCTCTTTGGGACACAACTACAAACCCAAACTCTCAGTGTTTAAACTCAGAAGCTCCTTTGGGCCTTGGCCCACGTAATTTTGTCAAAAAACTATCTGGATGCACAGCTACCCACTCCAAGATCCAATTATTTATTTATTTATTTAAAAACAGAGTCCAATCCCTAGAATTTTCAAAAAAATAGCAATTAATTTTTTTTGGATAAGAAAAATAGAATTTTAATCTATGGTATCTGTTTTATGATGATTACTTTTTATTTTCATATTAAGACACGAATTATTTTTTTGTGTAAGCATGATTTGAATTTCAAATTTTTTATTCGACAATAAAAGATTTTATTGGTTTAGCTAACTGGAATTCACAACAATTAAATTTTTGGCACTATAAATTTTAGGGTCGTTACTTGTTAGTGATTATTATCCATTAGATTTGTGGGTACCCGAGGATCGAGCATGAAGTTGTAGGGTTGCGACATCGGCCTGAGGACCAAGGATGAAGTTGAAAGGTCGTAGTATTGACGTGAAAATGCTGCAAGCCACGGGCCAAGCAGAAGAAGCTGCTCGAGGAGGAGAAGAAATGAATCATGGTACTCCATGGTATTCTCAGTAGGAGTTGGCATCTGAAGAGAGTGGAAGCTAGTGGATAGTAGGGAAGCTTCTGGCCTGATGTAGCCTGTTGCATCTGCATTAAATGGTAGACAATAGCTTTATCAGCTGCATTAACGAGGAAGTGACCTAAACAATGTAGGCAAGTTCCCTCTATCATCTTCTTCAGATGTGAAAAGTGATAATTGTCAAAAAAAGGAGGGAGGGTAGGTAGAAATGGATGGTGAAGATGTGATGGAGGTAGAGGAATATAAAAAAAGGAAAGAGCATTGGAAAAAGGGAGGATGATAAAAAAAAGGTAAAGGAAATAGAGAGAAGAACATAGAAGGAAGAGAGTGAACAATACTCCTTTTTATACAAACTCAGTCTCCTTTGGAGTATTGGTGTAGAGCCTAATACTCTTTTGCTTTTGAATACAAGCCTAATTCTTCCTTGTAGTTGTCCTCGGGCAGAGCCCATTGTTGTTGTTCTTTCCCTCCTCATACAAATTTTATTTATGGGCCAAGTTTGAAAGGCACAACCCATTACTCTAAATGGGCTTGGGCTACAAACTTTTAGGTCCTTACAAGATTTTTATACATATCACAAAAAACAATAGATCAAATGTTGTGCAAGTTAGCCATTTTGCCCATTTCTAAATGTAAAACAATGGTAAAAAATGAATTTTTGAAAACATCCCCGTTGGCCGTTGGCCAACATACTTAAATTTTTCCTAATTAAGTCGCTAATTGGTTGGAATCATTTATTATGACCCTTTCTTTTAAGGAGAATTTTATGGTATACATATTTTTATATGTACCATCATATCTACTTAATATTGGCAATTTGTATAGGATTTAGGCAGTGCTAGTTGAATAAACAAAAGGATTGAAAAAAAAAAAAAAAAAAAAAAGGACTCACGAAGTCAAAGCACTGTTGCCGCTACAGTGCTTGCACAGTAAAAAAACACTGGATGCACAGTATCAAAGCACTGTAACGATATAACCACTTTCTATATATTAAGATATTGAATTATTTAATATATAATTTATAATATTATTAAATGTTAAGATTTTTTTTTTGGTTGGGAAAATTAAATGTTAAGATTAGATAGATATGACACACTTAAAATAATAGAATGACCAGTTGTTTAAACAGTTTTTGCACCCTCCTAGGTCACCTAGAGCTCTTGCCAGAACAGGAAAGCTGTTTTGTGGGAATCATTTGCCAAATTTTTAATGAAAACCATCCTTGTATAATGAGGGTGACTGACGTGAATTGTTATTCAATGGTAGTAGTCTCATAAGTCACACATCAAAGTGGTAATTCAGGGATTTGAAAGACAACGCTCTAATTAAGCACGTTTAAGTTGATTAAAAGCTTCATAACTACCCGACAGGGATACCATTTCTTTACCCTCTCCAATAATTCTATTAGACATCCGCGTTTTCACGTTATTGCGTGTTATTGAGTATTGATGTGATGACAACCACAAGAGTCTTGTCACTTGTGATTCAGTAATATTATTGTTCTATACTCTCTATAGGAAGAATATGGACTCGGATTGCTCAACTTTCTAACTTCAAATAATTTATGTTTGACGTAATAATAGCATATAAAGCTTTAACTTATATAGAGTTTTGAGTAGGGTTGTAATGTGTCTTTATGTTAGAACTATTTTCTCTCTTTTATGTGTGTGTGTTTGTTTCTAAAAAAAAAGAGGTAATTGTCTCACATTACTTAAGAGCGTGTGTTGTGTATAGTATAACTTGTTTCACTGTCAATTAAAAGTTATCATGACTTTTGAGTGAAGTTGTGGTGTGTCTTTGTGTTAGAACTCATTTTTCTCTCCTTTGTGTGTGTGTGTGTGTGTGTTTGTTTGTTTCTCAAAAAAATAAACTTAATAGTCCGTTTGGATATAGCTGAAAACGGAAAACTGAAATATTGTAGCAAAATAATTTTTAAATGTGTGAATAGTACTGTAAGACCTATTTTTAATAAAAAAAATTGCAGAAAAGTGATATTTGTGGGTCCGTGAACAGTGTATGAATGCACTTTTCACAGTTGAAAAGTCAACGTTTGCGAGCTGTTAAAAAAAAAGAAAAAAGAAAGAAGTAGAGAACGCGACGTGGGTTCCGTAGAAAACGCGGAACCCAAACGCATACTTATACCAAGTTATTCGTGGTTATAATTTTGATATATATATATATATATATAGAGAGAGAGAGAGAGAGAGAGAGAGAGAGAGAGAGAGAGAGAGAGAGAGAGAGAGAGAGCTTTTTATTAAGATTAATTTTGATGACTTTGATTTTGGGCTTTTGTTAAATAAGGGTAAAATTGTAAATAAGGCATTCGAATTTTGGCAGAAATACTATTTCTGTCCCTACATTTTCACTTTAGTTCATACTTTTTAATTTTGCCGCTTTTAGTTCTTAAAATTAAAAAAAAAAAAAGCATTTTATTTTAGTCCCTATGGTCATCTCACTAACGGAAATTGTCTACGTGGCAGACGGAGTGCACTGTTGGCACTGTAAATGTTGACGTGGCCATTAAAATAATACTTGACATTTAAAAATGCCATGTCATATTCTAAATTTAAAAAATTTATTTATAAATTTTAACTAAATAAAAAAATTAAAAACAAAATATCATATGAATTGAGATCTAAATTTATCTTGAACAAGAACAAATAAGAACACAAATCTAGATTTGAACACTATTGACACCCCATTTTGCAACTCGCATTTAACCTCACATGGAGGGTAAAAGGGTAATTTCACCTTGAAAATATGCATCTTTATTCTGGTCATTAGATCCTTAATCTCATTTCACCAAAATAATCTTAATGTTGTAACGATCAAATCAACCGGTCATAAGCCCTAATTGGACCATTAGATTAAAAGTTATCATCAAGTTTTAATGACTGATATGCACTATCACAAATTGAGTCCGATTATATGTGATTATGAACAATTTATTCCAATTGGTTATAATTATAATCAATTTGAGATTAAAGACGTGTCATAATTTGATTAGCTAAGACGTGTCATTATTTGAGATTAATTTTAGTTCCTAAAATTAAAAAAAAAAAAAGCATTTTATTTTAGTCCCTATCGTCATCTCACTAACGGAAATTGTCTACGTGGTAGACGGAGTGCACTGTTGGCACTGTCAATGTTGACGTGACCATTAAAATAATACATGACATTTAAAAATGCCATGTCATATTCTAAATTTAAAAAATTCATTTATAAATTTTAACTAAATAAAAAAATTAAAAACAAAATATCATATGAATTGAGATATAAATTTATCTTGAACAAGAACAAATAAGAACACAAATCTAGATTTAAACACTATTAACACTCTATTTTGCAACCCGCATTTAACCTCACATGGAGGGTAAAAAGGTAATTTCACCTTGGAAATATGTATCTTTATTCTAGTCATTAGATCCTTAATCTCATTCACCAAAATAATCTTAATGTTGTAACAATCAAATCAACCGGTCATAAGCCCTAATCGGACTATTAGATTGAAAGTTATCATCAAATTAAGTTTTAATGACTAATATGCACTATCACAAATTGAGTCCGATTATATGTGATTATGAACAATTTATTCCAATTGATTATAATTATAATCAATTTGAGATTAAAGATGTGTCATAATTTGATTAGCTAGGACTACATTTTATTGGAAGGTTGCATACATTTAATTAATTAGATAATCAAATATTAATTATTCAATGAGTAATTTGTACAATTTTTATTTTAATTAGGGTAAATTTGGAACTAATTAAATCTGAAATGGGAATGATTGGAGCCTATTAATGTTAATTAGAAACTAATTTGGGACCTATTAATCTTAATTGTGCTGAAATTATTTTCTATCAAATTACCTCTGCTAAACTAGACATCTGGGGCTTTAATTTGAGCACAAGAACGAGACAATTCCAATCAAAATTAAGTAAGATATGATTTTTTGAAGTTGGCTTTATAGGTTGTGTGGGGGCAAAAACATCAGCAAAAATGATGGGCCTGTGCGTTGAGCCCAAATAACAAGAATCATAGGCCCGTATGTTGGACCAAAAATGCGCGCCGAGGACCATGGCCTGGCCGAGGACTACCTAGTCTAATCTACCATGACCGAGATAAACGGAGGGGAATCTGAACAAGACTTGGGAGAGGTCGGCCGCCCGTCCGAGAATGTTAACACCTCGGACGGTCGAGGCACGAATAAACCTTGGAAATCTGCCGATCAGAAAAGTACCCCAGAAGGTTCTACTGGCTTAAACGGACGTAGTAGATCCATACACCCAAAAAATATCCTAAAATATCAAGGAAGAAGGCTGCCAACCCCGCATTGAATGCCCCACAACTAACCCCCTGGCCGCATTTATGTGGAGAGGACATCTGAACAGTGACTAATAGTCCCATCGTTTCTATGAAGTGAGTTCTGGAAAAAGCTGGGAGGACAAGTGTCCGAATACGAAGGAGAAAATCCACACGTGGATGGTTAAGAGAGGGTGGGAGGAAATATAAAAGGAAAGGAGAATAGAAAAAGGAGGGGGGGGGGGGGAAACTTAGACAGAGAAAGTGATCTTCGGACGTAGAACAAAAATAGCACCTTAAGTCTAAGACTGTAGTTTCATCGTGGTAAACGATCTAGGTCCAACCTATTGATAATCTCAACCTTTCCTAGCCTAGCCCTTCTCAACCTACTCTCTACAAATTCATTGTATAGGGGTCCTTTTGGGCGAATCCTACCATCTTTGGGATGGATTTACGAAATTGTGGCCCTACAGGTTGTTACAGTAGCTACGGGAAAACTAAATTTTGCTTGCTCCTCACTCCCACCAATCTCTTTATTTAATGCACTAGATTTCCTCAAAGGCTAAAATAAGGTATAGGTTCATGATTTTTTATCAACCCTAATTAAATGACTTTCCGTTTGTATTTTCTTTACCACTACTATATAAACCGGAAAATTATTGTGTACTCCCAGAGTACCATAAATGCGTACTCCCTCCTCTTACATGAATGGTGGGTCTCACTAATTAAATTCATGGTGGAACCCACCATTTATGTGAGAGAGGCGAGTACACATTTATAGTATTCTGAGAGTACCTAATAATTTTTCATATAAACCACCCCTCTTCTCCATTCGAAGACACACAAAAACCTCTTCTCTTCTCTTGAGTTCTAGTGAAGTTGAGTAGTCTTGTTATATCTTGGTCTTCTTGACACTCAAGGTATTAAGTGAGACTCACTCTTCATTTCCTAGCTCTTCTTTTCCTCCATCCTTAGGACCTCCACCAAGAGCCTCCTCCTCCACTGTATGGATTTTGCATAAAAGTATAATCCCCTTTCCTAACTGGTTTTTTATGTTACCATGATGAGAATTTAAGATTAAAGCAAGATAGTAATTATTTAAATTCCCTTGAATATGTTTGAATGTTCTTAATTGTTCTTATGTGTTCTTCACATGTTCTTTGTTGTTCATCACATGTTCATGCATAACACTAGTTTTGATCTTAAATCCATATCAAAAATACGAAAAAAAAAACATGTTTGCTTCATAATTTTTTCAAATTCTTGAATTAGAATATCACCATCCACACACATTCACTAGATGATGTGATATAAATGTTGGCCACCATAGACTAGAAGACCGGTTTCACCAAGCAAGGTGAGTGCTTTACACCTTCCCACCTTGTAACATAGCCTCCGAGCTTAGACCAAGGGTTGATTGATCAATGTTTATCCTTGTAATTTTCAATTTCTAGATTGTAACTAGGAAACAAAGCCATGTACTTTATCTTAGATTGTATCTAGGACCAAAGCCATGTAATTTTCCTATGATCAATGTAATTCAATTTCAAATTAATAAAATGAAGAATTTTTCAATTTTGGTTTTTTTATTTATTCCAATAATTAAGTAAGTGGAGACTCCATTGTAAAACCCTTAATCTAAAAGAAAAAAATAATAATCAGTCGAACCTCTATTTTGAGAGGCAATAACACGACTCCACCTATTCATGTGGGTTTAGCTCAACATCCCAAAAAAGGGGGCCGGGGGCGTGGTCTCTCACAAACACAAACACAATATTTTCCTTTATTTGACATTTTTTATTTGCTTTTTTTTAAAAAAAAAAAACAAACACAAAATTAAACACACACAAACCCAGAAATATTAAACCTACTCCTTCTTGCTTAAATTCTCTCCCTCTCTCAACTGGTGTTCAGCCTCTCTTCAACCTCTCTCTTTTCCTCTCCCATATCATTGAGCACTATCCCAGTCATGAGAGATGGGAGGAAAAGTGAGGAGGAACTACCACTCATTGAGCTCGATCCCGACCCCAGTTGAACATGAGTAAGAAGAAAAAGTGGTGGAGGCAAAGGCGACTTAGAGAGGAAGAACTGCCACTCATTGAGCTCGATCCCGACTCATGTTGAACATGAGCAAGAAGAAAAAGCGGTGGAGGCAAAGGCGACTTAGAGAGGAAGAACTGCTACTTTAGATCTGGCAGTTTCGAATCTAAAAAACCCAGAAACCAAAACCAAAACCAAAACCAAAACCAAACAACCACCAACACCTTTTCGAAAATCAACCAACAAACCAAGCCCAGATAAACCCCAATCACAATGGCGAAGAAATTGAGGTGAAAGAACCAAGACCCATTGTCATTCGTGGTAGTGGTGGTCAACAACAAAGGATTAAAGCTGGAGGAGCTTTGGTGTGGGTTTCTCGCGGTGGAATGGAAGTAGAGATCGGTGGATGTGGTTGTGAATCAGTAAGTGGTTGTGGTTGGGTAATTTGAGTTTGTTAAAATTTGGGGATGTGCTGGGCTTACCAATGATATTTTGAGTTTGTTCAAATTTGAGTGGGAGTTGTGTGTGTTGTTGTTGGTATGGTTGAGGGATTGAACTGGGTTTTTTTGTTATTTGTTTGGTTGAGAAATCAAAGGTCTAAGATGGGTTTGTTTATTTGAAGATCGTGTTCTTGTGTTTAATTTTTTGAGTTTGTATGAATATTTTGGGTTTGTGTTCTTGTATGTTATTGATAAAGAGGAACTCAAATCTGAATTATACAATTTCGGTAATGAAAACAGGCCCTATGAACTCTGAGTCAATTCAGATTCAAAAATCAGTCTCATCTTGTGCTTCGTTGGTTTGCTGTTATAGCTCACTACAGACTCGAGTTCAAGTCGATCTCCTCATGTCGTGTGCTCTTCATTCATTTGCTTTCATAGCTCACTATAGACTAAGAGTCTAAGGTCTTGATTTTGGTGGGAGAGGAACGAAAAAGAAAACACCTATGGAACAAGATTCAGAGGAGATTTATGAAACTAAAGAAGCTTTTGTGTTCTTATTTTCTAGGTTTGTGATTTTTGGTTTTTAATTTTGTGTTCTTAAATCTGGGTTAGTGTCCTTATTGTTTTTTTATTCAAGATATACTTAGATCTTATTGCATATAATTTTTGGATTTTAATTTTGCTTTTTAATTTTTCTTTATTTAGTTGTACGATTTTAGACCCCCTAAAACACAACCAGATTAAACTAGTTATTTAGCCAAGTGATTAACTTAGGTAAATTATGCAGATCTAGGTTAACATAGATAAATCATATCATTGACACAGTGCGAAAAATAAAGAACATAACGATATGATAACTTAGGAAAACCAAACTGGTAAAAAACCTGGGGAGGATTTAACCTAGCTATCCTCAAAGAAAAACAGATCCACTATAAAAGAATTGAAGTTTACACAATAGCGACTTAGACCACTAACATCCTATTGCTACCTCGATTAGGAAACTTACTACCACAACCACATGATAGCTCCGAGTTCACGGACTACTTCTTTCTTAGATTCACAGCAAGTACAAGTACTCTCACTTGTGTATCTTTAAGCTCTTTATGCAGCAATCGAACTGATCATCAAAGTCTTGACATAATCTTGATTCTTGATAATCCTAAGTATATGTGAAGGCAATCATCTCGAGACCTCACAAGAGACTTACATATACAACATAAACCACAACTGCAACAACCATAAAAACATGGCTAGTATTTTTCCTTTTATACTTAAGGCAAAACATAAAATCCTACACGTCAAACGGACTTAGGCTGAGTGGGAAAATTCTACAGAAAAATAATTTGCACGAGCTTCGATCAATCGAGTCTAATTTTCGATCGATCGAGACAGACAGATTTACACAGTAAATCCTGCAGTTTACTCGATTCCAACTTCATACATTAAACATACTTTGAGCAAGTCTAAAACAAGACTAAAAGTTTTAATCATGGTTTGCCAACATTACAAAATAAAGTTCTAATACAGTTAAACCTAAAGTCTTAGAACCCAACAAACTCCCCCTTTGGCAATCCATAACAAAACACAAACTAGACAAAGCGCTCAAAGTTACAAAAACAACCCATTACAAAAACATTGCCCAGCAGAACAAATTCAACCTAACTACTATCTATCAGTTGCAAGTGTAGACAACAGCACAACTGAATCAACCTGTGTATTCCTGTAATACTTAACAAATACATAAACGCATGTGTGGAAAATACAAGTAAAGCAAAATAAATTCTTGATTTCACATAACATAAATTACAAGACATATATCGTGAATAACCTCATAAATATAAATCAATAATCAATGTAGGACAATGTGAAACAAGAAATAGAAATAAACACATCATAGTATCTCCCCATATCATAGACAACTCAAATAAAACAAAATACATAAAAGAGAATACATCATGAGCAAAAAAAATGAGTACAAGATGAAGCACCTAAATACAATCTAAAGCTCCAAAGCTCCAAAACAACAAAAAGTTCAACCTATCAACAAAATCTCCTATTATAATGTACTCCCCCTTTTTTTGTGAAGAATTGCCAAAGGACAATCACTTATCATCAAAAGGAGGTGGCGGAGGTGACCATCTAAAACTCACCAAATCTGTTCATAAAGCTTGAAGCTCGGTAAGCATGTCTACCAAAAGCTGACCATGAGCCGCCTGAATGGTCATGATAGTGTCCAAATTACAACGAATGCTAGAAACATCCGAAGTAGAAAGTGGCGGAGCAACGGCAGCAGTCGGATCAACATAAGCATTTGCAGCCGGATCACCTGAAGTAGAAGAAGGAAGAGGAGGTGCACTAGAGGAAGAATTAACTCTAGAACGTTTAGAGCTATCTCGCATCTGAGCAGCCCTCTGCCTAAGAAATGTGGCACCTATAGGAGCTATAATATGAACATGCTTAGAAGTAGGAAACTCATCTAATCCTAGATGTAACAAAATCCTATGAATAAAAACAGGAAAGAAAAGAGTATGAGAGGAAGAACTACTCCTATGAACCTCAATCAATGTACGAATAAAAAGATGAGGAAAACTCATAGATGCGTCTGTGACAAGAGCATACAAAAATGCACATCTCTCAAAAGGATTAGTATGTAAATAAGAGATGGGTTAAATAAAATGGCAAGAAATTCGGAAAAAAGAGATAATGAATCTCAATCAACTCGTGAGAAGTGATTCGAGGATCAAAACCCTACTGGATAGAAGTCCCAGTGAGATATGACATGATGTCATCTAGAGGAGGAGACTTATCATAAGGATAGATAGGATGCTGGACCATAGGCACCCCAAAAGCATTGGCGACTACCGTTGGAATAATGACATACACTTCACCCCGTATCCAACTTTTCACTTGAGTGTTGGAATCATTGGTATGAACAGAGAGGTTCGAGTAGAATTCCCTAATCAAGGTAGCTGGAGGTGGATGGTTAATATCTATCAATGGTAACTAGCCCCTACACTCAAAATTTTTCCTAATCTCGTCATCAAGCTCATCTAAAATGACTTTCCTCTCAGCCCACACAGATCGAAAAGGTTCAGTTTCTCATAAGTTTCTTGATTTTTCTCACTCGGAAACCTTTCACTATAAAGAGGAGCAGAAGTGGAGGCGGATGACCTATGAACTCTAGTCTTCCTAACCATGATGCTAAGGTTGGAATAGGACAGACAGAAAAGACAAAAATGAAAAAACAAAGAAAAACTAAGGGTAGACTGCAAGTTAGAACATAAATAATATAGAAAATAACAATCTATATGATGCATGAACAGTATCAACATATGATGCATGCTTTAATGCAGTGAGAATAGTTCAATTTCACTTTAAAAACACAAAATTGACTTGAGCATAGAGTTTATATCAAAAACCCCAAAATTTTGAAAACCCACTTTCAAAAATCCCAACAAATTGATCAATTGACCATTACACAAGTTATATAACAGAATATAATGACCAAATCAATCAATCAAACAAGTCAATTTCATCAATTTATGCTTAATTGAACAAAATCCCCGGTAGTTTCAAGCCCTAGAATTTCCAATTTTTCAAAATTCATCAAATTAATCCAATTAAACCACATAGATCAATTTAATATCATCCCACAATAAAAACCCATTGATCAATTTTGAATGAAAATATTGAAAACAACAAAAACCCCAATTTTCCTTAGGTTCGAAATATTCCCCAATATGCATGAAAAAATGCATGAAACATGAAAATAAATGAAAAAGGAGGGGCAAAAACCTTGTAGAAGATTCGAGGGAAAACGACAAAAATCTTGCTTTGAATCCTTGATCGATCGAAGATAGAGAGAATAGCTTTTGAAAAGTTTGAAAAAGTGTTGAACACGTGAAAAGCTAAAGGTTTTAAAAAAACTCTCTGTGCGATTTTCGATTGATTGAAAATTAGATTCGATCGATTGAAAATTACATTTGATCGATTGAGCAACAATCGAACCAGGCAGATTCAAACCAAATTTTAATTGCAATTTCGATCAGTCGAGCAATAGGTTCGATCAATCGATCGAAAATCTAGAAAAATCAAATTTTTGAAAAACAGAACAATTTTATGCAAAAACTCCTCAAAGCATAGTAATTTATGAATAGAATGCATGAGTATGAGATGAAATGCTTTTTAAAAACACTTGTATTGAATCCAGATCTCCCAAAAATAAGATTTTCAATCAATTTTCCTTAATTCTCAAACTTCAAACACATTTTGCATTAAAACCAAGAAATTCTCAATCTTAGATGGCCACAACAACATCACATACAATAACATGTACAAAGTTTAGCAAAAAGTAACTTGTGTAGTGTCTGCAACTGGTAAAAGCTTGAGATACATGTGAGGTGATATGTGAATAGTAAGCAATCATAATTTCTACAAAATTCATCACATACAATTGAAAGAGACTATCACCTAAAGAGTTACATCATATAACTCCCACATCTCCTAGAAAACAAACTTGCAATTATGTAAGTTTTTTGAATTGCCTCATAATGTATACACCAATTTTATTTGATTAGAAACTTATTAAAATAGCCAGGATAATGTACACAACAATTTTATTTGATTGTGATGTTATTATAGCCCAATAATGTACACACCAATTTTAGCATTTAATCCGAGGCTATACCTTATGTTCTTTTTATGCATGTGCTACACTTTCTCAAGTACAAAATTATATGATATGCATTAAGGTGTTCATGATTGGCTAGTAAACAGTGGTGAGATGATTATTTATGCCTTTCTCAATAAGATCAAGTCCAACAATCAAAGGCATGTGACTTCAAGATCAAAACAAAGTGATCAAAAATTATAAACATCTTCCCACACAACATGCACTACAAAGTTTAAATTAGTAAAGTGCAATAAATAAGCTCATCAAAACTAAACAAGGTATATAAACATGTTATATAAATATAATATGGCCAACTTTGATATCAAATCAAAGAAAAATAATGCAAAATACATTTTGCTTCCCTTTTCTTCCCTTTTTTTTTTTATAAAAGAAATAACAAAAACAACCTAGAATGAAATGCATGAATGTTATGCAATGCAAATCCTAGAAAAGCAAAGAAAATAAAAACAACAAAGAAGAATGATCACAAAGAGTAGAGTGATGAAGCACAAGGATTATGTCAGAAAGACTCAATTAGATTGAGCCTTTTGCATCCAAAACTGTTTAGATGCAACTTTTGCATTTGAGTTATTATTCACATTAGAATGATGACTAACTCTAGGATTGGAATAAAGGTTTAAAACCTTTACTAACTCACCAATAAGTACCATAGGATTTTGTGCTTGAGGCACATGTACTTTTGGCTTATTTCCTCGCTTAGTAGCTTGCAACTTGAAACAGTTTGGATGAATATGTCCAGACTTTCCACAAAAATGACAAATTCAAGCAGGCCTATCATGCAACTTGCCCTTGGGAGGGTTAAGAGTCTTAGGTTTAGACTCTTGAAGATCATTCCTAATCTTTCTAAGAGGTGTAACAACTAGATTAACCTAGTTATTTAGCTAGATGATTAACTTAGGTAAATTATGCAGATATAGGTTAACACAGATAAATCATATCATTGACACAGTGCGGAAAATAAAGAACACAATGATATGATAACCTAAGAAAACCAAACTGGTAAAAAACCTGGGGAGGATTTAACCTAGCTATCCTCAAGGTAAAACAGATCCACTATGAAAGAATTGAAGTTTACACAATAGCGACTTAGACCACTAACATCCTATTACTACCTCGAGTAGAAAACTTACTACTACGTCCATATGACAGCTCTGAGTCCACGGACTACTTCTTTCTTGGATTCACAGCAAGCACAAGTACTCCTACTTATGTATCTTTAAGCTCTTTATGCAGCAACCAAACTGATCATCAAGGTCTTGACAAAATCTTGATTCTTGATAACCCTAAGTATATGTGAAAGCAATCACCTCGAGATTTCACAAGAGATTCACATACACAGCATAAACCATAACTGCAACAACCACAAAAATGTGGCTAGGGTTTTTCCTTTTATACTTAAGGCAAAACAAAAAACCCTACACGTCAAACGGGCTTGGACTAAGTTGGAAAATTCTGCAGAAAAATAATTTGCATGAGCTTCGATTGATTGAGTCTAATTTTCGATCGATTGAGCCAGACAAATTTACACAGTAAATCCTGCAGTTTACTCGATTCCAACTTTACACATTAAACATACTTTGAGCAAGTCTAAAACAAGACTAAACGTTTTGATCATGGTTTGCTAACATTACAAAATTAAGTTCTAGTACATTTAAACCTAAAGTCTTAGAATCCAACATTAGTTAAAGTTGATAAATTAATTTTTTAAATTTAAATGTTAACGTGGCATTTTTTAATGCCAAATACAATTTTTTTTTTATTTTAATGGCTACTTCAGCATTTAGTATGCCAACCGTATACTCCATCTGCCACGTAAACAATTTCCGTTAGTGAGATGACGGTAGGGACTAAAATAAAACACGTTTTTCATTTTAGGGACTAAAAGCAGTAAAATTAAAAAGTAGAGACCAAAATGGGAATGGGGTGAAAATATAGGGACGAAAATAGTATTTCTGCCTTGAATTTAAACATATGGAAGATAAGTGTCACAAAATAACACACAAAGAAGCTCAATGTTTTAATGTTATACACATGAGTGATATTTAAAATTTACCTTTCTTTTTGGAAAATTTTTTTTTTGAGTACTTATTCTTCGAATATGAGTATCTTTTGCTTTTGCATCAATATGTCTATTCACACACACACACCCACATATATATATATATATATATATATATAATTCAATAGTTACAATATTTGGGAGAGGAGTCTAGCTAATTCTCTCATTAAGAAAATCAGGCAATGCTTAAATGTATTCTAAGTCTTATTTATTTATTCATGTGTTTAAAGGTTACATTAATTTCATCCTGATTGAAGTTTTCTAACTCAATTTAATCCAACACCCATAAAAATTTTTAAAATAATAATAATAATAACAACAACAACAACAACAACTCTCAATTTCTAAGGTCACCTATCAAATACTTGTTTCTCTTTGATCACACAACTGAAAAAGAGCTTTCTAGCTTTACCCCAAGCCTCATATGAATTATGATAAGAAAAAGTAAGAGCTTCTTGGGAGATAACTTGTTTGAAAGTGATTGAGATGCATAAACTTATTGCACAACTTTAGGAGTTATGAGACAGCTAAACTGATCACTAAGTTAAATAGTACAATAAATCAGGTTGCATATTATATGTTAGGTCATTTTCATATTCAGGTTTTTGTCATCTCATAGTTTGAAATACTTCAATGTTGTTTGAAACGAAGTATGAAATTAAATAAAATCAAACATGCGAATCATGACTTAGTATTTTCTTTTTGAGTTCCTTTTAATTCAAGGGTATATTTAGAAGATATTCCGAGCATCATTCGCCTTTCTTTTCTGCTTTCCCATTCTCTATTCTAGTATGGGTATTGATAATTTTCCATCTGTTTTTATGTTTTGAATATGGACATTTTTTTTGGCCATTTAAAATATGTATATCAGCATATTAATTGTGTAAAACAAAATATTTAAATGGAACAAAAGAGAATAGTTCCCTTTCTAATATAGGATTATGGCCTAAAAAAGAAGTGTGACAGTATAAAATGCTATTCACAGAGTATTATTTATTTGCTATTGGTGTTTGTTCTATGAATATTTTTTTTGGTTTAATTTTGTCAGAGTGCCTTCAAAATTTGGGAGGTTCAAACCGACTAAACAGGTGAGACTTAGGGAAGGCCATGTGCATTCATAGTATCTTATCAACTATACGTGTAGGATTAATTGTGTTGCAAATGTAACTTCTATACACTTAAAAGCAATGTAGAAAAAAATGAATCCCACATAACTGTGCAAATGTGACCATATGAGAAATTTTTTTATAGCTAGGACAACTTTATGTCCCCACATATTTAGTTGTAATAGGACAAGCAGGCTCACATTGTCTTCCATAGCTAAGGCCCAGGCTCTCATCATTGTGTTAACAACACGTGTGCATTCATAGTGTCTTATCAACTATACGTGTAGGATTAATTGTGTTGCAAATGTAACTTCTATACACTTAACCTAAAAGCAATGTAGAAAAAAATGAATCCAACATAAATGTGCAAATGTGACTATCTGAGAAATTTTTTTTATAGCTAGGACAACTCTATGTCCCCACATATTTAGTTGTAATAGGACAAGCAGGCTCACATTGTCTTCCACAGCTAAGGCCCAGGCTCTCGTCATTGTGTTAATCTCTCCCATAGCTCCTTTCTGCAAGCTCATGTAGCTTGACCTATGGCTGTGTTAATAACTCACTTTTGGGTAATTTTTTCAACTTTTGATAGCTTTTCAGTTTTTGACAATTTTTTTTATCTTTTTTTACGGTGCTTGTTAACAATACATTTTTGAATAATTTTTTTAGGTAACTTTTTCAACTTTTGGCAGCTTTTCAATTTTTTTCATTTTTTTAAGTAAAACACAAAAAAAGAAACGTTAATAAGCATTGCACGATACTTGTTAACATTTTCCGTAATCCAAAAACACGAGCTAACCAAATAATAGACGTGATTGTAATTGTTTTATATTGAGGTTTATTAGTTATTATGGCACAGTACATACGATTTGACATGGTTATGGTTCACATTTAACAGGCATATCACAATTTCTCAATGAATTTTAGTTCTGTACGCATCTCTTAATCTTTTTAATGGAGAAGTTTAAGATTCAATCCCCCTCTCTCAACTTAATCTAACAAAATAAGGCACGTCACAGTATGATATTCTAGAAAGAAAAATTTGTGGTCGTTTGGTATTGTTGCTTAAATAACAATTTTCATTATTTAAACATCATATCACGTATTTTCACAACATTTTTTTATTCACACGTATTTTCATAACACTTTTTCACCCACACGTATTTTCACAACACTTAAACAACGTTACTAGAAATCTCTTTATTATTTTTCTATACCATCATGTGAAACATATTAAAAAAAATGTGAGTGCCACGACGTTTTGACAATTATGTGTTACTTTTTTTTATACTACATCATCATCAGAAAAATGAGTAAAAGCTAAGTTCATAATATTTTTCTCAATATCCTATTTGCCTATGACGTCATATATGAGTCATTAAAAAAAATTAAATCATGTGATTGTGATGAACATAGTGTGAGGTGGTAAACAAATTAGGTAGTTTGTAAAATTGTCGTAAATTTTTGTTCATCAAACTTTATTCTTGAAACATTCTAAAATATTGTGAGTCTCACCATATCCCACTGGAAGGTGTAAAAGTGCAAGAACTGAGTGTAAAAGTATCGTTGTTCGATCAAAATAAACTTGGAAGACATGAGTTTTAAGTATTTATACTTTGCAAGCAGTTGTTGAAGATACATTTGGTTATCTTTTCATTAGTTTTCCTTTTTTTTTTTTTTCACTTTCTTTGTGTTTTTAGGAGGCCTGCAATTTAAACTGCTATATATATATTACACCCATGCCATCCTTTTCGTCATTATTATTGTTGGCCCAATCATTCAGATCAATAATGCTAAATTTATAAAAAATTTCGAAATAGTAGAGTTAGTATTTTTTTTATTTATAATTTTATTAGTTTGCATCTAAATTTACCACTGACATTATTTTATCAACTATAAATATTCACAATTTTCCATATTAACAGTGGTAAAATATTGTGACTCTAGAGAATAAGCCTAGAATATGCTTATTTAAATCCTTTTTTTAAGGTAAAAATATATTTTTATTCAATTCATTCTTTACACCAAATAAACTAATGATTTTTTTTTTTTTTTAAATTTAGAACTATAATTCTATAAACTAATGAATATAAGCTCTTACAAACTAACACTTGACCCTTTTTAAAATCTAAGTGGTGTCCTACAAGCAACCCTTTTTAAAATTTAAGTGGTGTCCTACAAGCAAGTGATTAATAGAAGGACAATATTATGTCTGCAGAGGTATATATATAATAATCATATCAAAGAGATTCAAACTACATAATTACAATATATAGACCATAATTAAATTATACACGTGCTCGTTGGAGTTGTTGGCAACAGCTAGCTAGCTTATTTAATGTAGATAATTGGAGGGGCAAGAGGTTCCTAACTTCAACAACAAAATCCACAACCAGCATTAAATTTATATGTTATTTTATTTATTTATAGTTTTCTACCAATTTATTCCTTTCAACTAACAGTTTCTTGAGGTGGAAAAGTTGGTTGCTACTATTATCTACCAGTGTGGAAACTTTTGCAAGAAGTGATGAATCGTAATAGTCTTTGAGAAAATATAGTAAATTATTAACAGAAACATCGCTAAGTTACTTAAAGAAGGAAATTCTTATCTTCAACGGTCAACATAATTGTCTAAATTGGTGTGTTGGAGCATGAATCATGCAGAAATAAATCGCCAGATTTGTTAGCTTTTGCATTGATTAAAAAGTCTAGCAAATTGTGTAAAGCTCAACTACGACCCTCCAAACTCACACCTAGCTATAACCAAAGCTCAAGCTGTAGGGCTTGGCTTTTATTAATTTGGACTTACAGATAGAATGGCATAGTCCTATGGGAGATAGGGTCAGAGAGTACATATACTACTATTATTCCTACATTTCAAAGTACGCAAAGCATACAGATACACATAACTATAAACACGTTTTCTTAACCAAAAAAAAAAAAAAAAAAAAAAAACTATAAACACGTACGTGCTACAGATAGATATAAGATTAAAAAAAAAAGAAGGAAAAACTATATGTGAGGCAGAAAAATTAGGTAGAAAATGCCAAAGTTACTATTAATTTGAAAATAAATGTAATTAACAAAATAAATAAAGAGTAATAGTACATATACAAATTATTTTATAACATTTTTATAAACTGTTGATGTGACAAATTTTTACTAATTCAAATATGGGCTCATCACTAACATCACATTTTTACTTACAATAACTATTTGAAAAATGCTAAAATCACATCAACAGTTTGTAAAAATATTGTAAAATAGTTTGTGTCTGTAGCATTAATCGTAAATAAATATCAAAACTACCCTTTTTTTTTCTTTAAGATCTTGTTAATTAATGAGTGTCCTAAGGGTATTTACTAATAGATCATTTTAGAAAAATTTTAATATTACTTTCATGAGAAATATAAAAAGTTGATAAAAAAGTTAGGTTATGTTTGGTAACAGTTTTTGTTTTTTATTTTCAAAAATTTGTTTTTTGGAATATAAAGAAAAAACAATTTTCTTGTATTTTTTAAATCAAAAACATGTTTGGTTAATTGAAATTAAAAAGATAGTTTTTTGAAGAAAAAAATAGAAAATACTAAAATATGTTGTTACTAGATTTTGAACTCTAATACTAACGTATTAAATGAGACAGATTCATTAAATTAAATGCATTTTTTCATTGACTTTTAAAAATTAGAAACTGAAAACAACCTTTTGCATATTTTCAGTTTCCTTCACAAATTGAGATTTAAGAACGATTTTTGTTTTCTATCCATTTTGGGTTGCCAAACAAGTTTTTTAGTCTCAAAAATAGAAAATTGTTTTTGAAAGTAGAAAAGAAGGGGAAAAACAGTTACCAAACATACCCTTAATTGCTTTTTTCTTTTTCCATAAAAAATTTCTAAAAATATTTCCTTAATCAATTCCCTCAAAACATCTATTAACTTTTCCATTTTTTCATACTTTATCATGCATTATTTTATAAGTACTGGACTATTCACATGTGAGAAATGTGACTGATCAAGTAGCGAAAGAAAAATGAATGATTAATATAACATAGTTGGATATAATTTATTTTGCTGAAAACTGAAAACTGAAAACAATAAAAAAATAATAAAAAAAGCTACTGTCCACATGCGTTGCACTGTTCACATGCCTAAATGCACTGTTCATGTCCCATTAACAATGCAAGAGGCGCTCAGCTAAAAAAAAAACACACCGCAAAACGTGGCCGCAGGAACGTTGAATCCAAACCGAACCTGATTAGGCTTAAAACTTTTGGGCTAAGTATAATATCTCTCTATATACTATATTAAATACTCAATTGGAGCTAGGCTTCTTAAGTATTATCTCCCTACTTTTGAAACAAAAATTTATAGTATTAATTATAACATAAAAATATACAGAAAGTCCTGGTACACAAAGTTGATGAAATATTTATAATAGAATGCCATGCACTAATAATGTACCTCATTTTGTAGACCAAAGGCCAATGCCACCGATGATGTGCTTGTCTCCATTGATGTTACAGAATTGAAAGTGTATGTAATATCAAAATTACAGAAACAAAAGAACAAAAAAGTTGATGAAATATTTAAAATTGAAATACATAGGGTAATGTACCACGTTTTGTAGAACAATAGGCCAATGCCACCACCGATGATGTGCATGTTTCCACTCATGTTACAGAAATGAAAGGTCATGAGAATCACCAACACAAATAAAAATTTTCTAGTTTATCAAAAAAAAAAAAAAAAAAAAGTTTCTAGTTTATCAAAAATAAAATAAAATAAAATTTCAAACTGTTCCTATCCTACATTAATGATTGTAGGACTGATGAACTACGTGTAGAATGCGACTCGATCGACATTGTTTTAATACTATACAAGACATAGGAGCAATTTTCTTTCTTCTACGCTTCTCTTCTTACGTCAAAAGTCGCTTTCTTTTTCTCTTCCTTACATAAATTTGTTACTGCCCATTATGTTTTCTTTTCTTTCTTTGTCACAATCTATATAACGGTTTGAATATTAGCTATTATATGTTACACACAACTTATTAAATACTTTTTTTCTTTTTTCTTTTTCAAACTGAAATTATTACATAATTTTCAACTTTTTTTTTTTTGAGAAAACATAATTTCAACTTAAAATCGTACTTTCAATTCACAATTTCAATTAGAGATTTTACTTAAAAAGGCATTGCTGGCAGTGAGCAAGTATCATCCATTATAATTTATTGCCTACATCTTTTTTTGGATGTTGAAATTTAATATGAGAGAGAGAGAGAGAGAGGACAAGACTTTAGTTTAGGAAAGACTAGATAAAAAGTGAAATGTTTAATAATTTTTTTTAAAAGGTTTAATTAGTTAACATATTGAACTAATTTAATCTTATATTACACACAGTTTTTTTATTTTTTAAAATAATAGAGGAAATTGGTTTTTTTTTTCACCCTAAACTATATTCTATTCTATACTTACACCCTTGAACTACAATAATGCACAATCGGCTCCCTATACTAAAACTCGTGTAGCATTTTACCCCTTCCCGTCACTTTCTTAATTAAGTCTAATGGAAGATAGTATTAAAAGACCAATTTACCATCTATAGTATGTTTTGGAGGGAGAGGTATATTGGTCTTTTAATATTAAATTCTGTTAGACTTAACCCTAAAACAAATGACGAGGGGTTAAGTGTTAGAAATATATAATTTTAGGGGTCAAACTTGTATTTCGATAATTTATGGGAAAAAGTGTAAAATGAAGTATATTTTAGAGTGAAAAAAAAAATGCTCTTAATAATATGCTGTTCGTTAGACTAATTAGAGGTTGTAGTTGTAAGTGCTCAAAAAATAAAGATCCAAGTCCACTAAGATCAATGGTACCTTATCCTTTTAATTAAGCCTAAACAATAGAATTTGAAGAAAGAGGAAGACTCAAATCCAAGTGCAGTTCTAAGCTAAGTCCAAACTTAAGGCCGAGAAGCTTGGAGCAACATACAGGTGTAAATTAAGTAATAATTGAGAATAATGCTCTCCTCGAGCAGGTCTAAGGATCAGTTTCTTATATATATATATATATATATATATATATATATATTGTTCAAGTTTTACACCAAATAATACACTGTTCACTTCCTTGTTTTTCTATTTCTTAGAGGAAAAATGTCCATCCCCTATCGAAGGGAGATTCCCTTCCTTTTATATCCCTCTTCCTTGCATCCTAACCCTTCACCTGTATGCCTCCAGGCATTCCTAAGGATACTTGTCCCATCAAAACTCTACTAAAGGTGGTGGAAGGTGCTGCTAGTGTGAAGTTACTGTTCAGGGGTCATTTCCACATTAATACAATTGGTAAAGTTGGTGTAGGGCATTCAAAGTGAAGGGGGGAAGTGTACCCTCCATGAAACTTCCTCCCATCGTCCTTGCCTCCATCGCTATCCCTTCTTCTTACCCTGGAACATCACAGGACACCAATTGTCTTGATTCTGCTTCCATCCTCAAGTAGGCGAAATCCTCGGAGCATATTAATCTCTTTGGGCTTTGACCATGCAAATTATTCCCTGGT
The DNA here is from genome assembly GCA_033629205.1 of Lithocarpus polystachyus. Taxonomy (NCBI): domain Eukaryota; kingdom Viridiplantae; phylum Streptophyta; class Magnoliopsida; order Fagales; family Fagaceae; genus Lithocarpus; species Lithocarpus polystachyus. The sequence goes on from CM066168.1 coordinate 42,038,652, forward strand.
CTAATCATTCTCGGTCCTCAGACTCCCCATAGTAGTGTATTTAAATATATATATATATATAATTTAATTGTGGGGACAGGAAGCCCAAAACCATGTATTAGGCCCTGAGGAGCTAATGGCCCAAAAGCGAGTACTGGGCCCTATAGGGATAAAGGTTCAACGTCATATGCTGGGCCCTAAGCTTCGTCCGAGGAGAAGTAAATGCATACATGGAATCCTAGAATGGAACTTGCCACATTTGGGAGAAATAGTGACGGTCCGAGGAGAGATCCTCGGATGACCATAGTTATGGGAACGTGTATCATGACTGAAAGAATGAAAGTCCTCAAAAATATCTAAACAAAGGCTGCTACCACCGCATTAAATGTGCCGCACCTACTCTTCTGACCGCATTATTTATGTGGAGAAGACCCCTAAATAGTGTAATCTTGGCCACTGCAATTCACAGAAAGCCAAAAAAAGGTACATGATGGGATATGTACTCAAATAAGAACGGGGATAGCTGACAAGTGGAGGGTGAAGATGATCTTAAAAGAACTATATAAGGTGAAAGAATCCTCCTTAGAAGGGGGAGGACTGATTTTCTAAAAAAAGGGATAGCAAGTGCTTTAATTGACCCTCTCGGATTCTTATTTGAGAATGAATTTATCGAATTCAAACTTGTTGCCTCATTACACTGGGGGCCTTGACCTATTGTATTGACCGTTTAAATCAATCTAGCCCAGTTTTTGCATTCTACTCTCTAAAAATTCATTGTTAAGGGACATCTTGGGCTACCCCATCCAGTTTGGGCTGGTGAGCTAGATTCGTGTCCTTACATTAATTTATGTATTTTAATAATTTATTTATTTTTATATGTATTTTACTTATAATATTTTTTATTTATATATCTTATTACCATCTCAATAACACTTGTTATCTCTCTCTTGGCATTCTCTTAGCTTAGCTACCTTCCATTTTCTCTTTCATTTTTACTTCATTAATGTTGAAGGCACCTTATATGCATGCAAATACATAAAATTTTATAATTTCATTCTATGAATTTTCATATTTTGAATTCGTTACATGATAATTTCATTACTAATGCTATAAGTTATATCTCATTAATATACATAACTAAGCAATCATTCATCCAATATTGTGTTTATAGAATTACTCAATTAAGATGAAAATTCAACTCAACTTTAATTTTTGTTGTTACATTTTTTTTTGTATACATATTATTACAAAATCTTTCTTAATACTTTAATTTTGTTTGTGTAACTGGTACTGCTCTATTAACAATTCAATGTGTAAAAGTTGTAAATACATTGCCTCACCCCAATAATTGTATTATAAAATAAATAATTTGATATGAGGTATTTTAAAAAATGATTGTGTAAAATAAAAATAATACATTCTTATGCCAAAATATACAAAATCAATTTGCACGTTGATGCGAATATCACAATAATTCAATAAGTAATATAAATTAGGGGAAATTACAGTAAATCCACCTGTGGTTTGGCTCGTTTTCACTTTGCCTACCCGTAGTTAAAAATTTAACACTTTGCTCACCTGAGTTTCAATCCGTTTGCTCTTCATTACCTACCTCACCCTCAGATTTTAGAAAAACACATTTTTAATACAAATCACAACATAACACGAATCAAAACCTCAAACCCTTTGAAGATTACTACTGAATAGAAGGTTGAAAATTTGCCTGTAAGTGGTAAAGCCGTTTCATGAAAGAAGAAAAGGTTTTCGGCTCCTCTACAACCTACTAAATTTATTTAAAAAAGAAAAAAAGAAAAAAGAAAAAGAAAAACTAATGTCACCTCTTGATTGATTTTATTGAATCCCATATCACAAGGAACAGAAGTATAAAAAGTCACATCTAATCTAGAAAGGAAAAGAAAATTACTCTATAGGTGTTCAAGCTTTGTATTGCTTCTATAGGATGATGATAGTGCCCCATCACTCTTTGGGAAACGGCTTCATCTTCTGTTCTCTGGCAATCATTAAATTGAAAAAAAAAAGTGAGAAAAATAGTGACATTAACGCTATTATCATATAATGCAAAATTTATTATATCTGAAACATTTATATATAGGGGGAAAATTAGAACCAACTACTCAGACGATTATAACATACATGAAGATCTAAATCTTTCGTGTAAGCTACCTTCTTGTTATTGTTCAATCTTTTAAAGATCCGACATCTTGCAGTTGAGAATTAATGGCTCAAGCTCAGTAGTTTCTTCTGGAGGTATCTCTTCAAGCTTTGCTCTTTTAGATGAAATTAGCCTTGACCCAGCCTTCTTCTTATTTTGGAGAAGGATTTTCATGATTTTAGGGCTCGTGAGGAAAATTTTTAAAGGGTTCGTGTTTTGATCCATGTTATGTTGTGATTTGTATTAAAAATGTGTTTTTCTAACGGTTGAGGGTGAGGTGGATAATGGAGAGCAAACGAATTAAAACTCAGGTGAGCAAAGTGTTAAGTTTTAAATCATATATAGGCAAAGTGAAAATAAGTCAAAACCACAAGTGAGTTTACTGTAATTTTCTCTATAAATTATAATTACAATTTTAAGATTTAAGGCCTTCTACACAAGGCCCAAGGTCCTGTAGAAAGAGTGAAATCAGTAACTTGTTTTGTCACTTTATTCTCTGAGAGTAGTCTACTATCTAGTAGTCTACCAGCTATTGAAATTTCAAACTCTAATGGGATTTATTAACGTGTGTCCTTAGGACATATATTAGTAAATCATTTTATGAAATTTTTAATGGAAAAAAGAAAAAGTAATTAACTGTTTTGATAGTTTTTTTAATTCTCTATAAAAACTTTCCCAAAATGAACATTAACCGGACCCAACTCTAATAACTTCATTCACATGGTGTAAAGGGTCAGACAACAGCAAAAAAAAAAAAAAAAAATAAATAAATAAATAAATAAATAGAGGTAGTAGTCAAAATTTTGACTAAAAGTTTTTTTTTAAGGTGGTCAAAATATTTTTTTTTCAGGTTGGTTACTTTTTTTTGTTTGAGGTATACAAATTATAAAATTTTAAATATATTATATATAGTTTTTTTTTAAAAAAATTTCTGGTTAGGGTGGTCCTGTGACCACCGTGCCTTCAACGGAAGAAATTATATAGTCCTTTGGTGGACCACGTCATCTGTCCACCATTCCACTAAAAAAATCTCATTTGTTTAAAATTGCTGAGTTAGTGTTTTAAAAAAATTTCCAACTCAACAATTTTAAACAAGTGTGAGTCTTTTAATAGAATGATGGACCATGTCACTTGTCCACCATGTGTACCTTATAATTCCTAAAATTGTGGGCTTTCTTCAAACCACACACGATGGCCATGTTAGCTAATGCAATAGCCGATTTATTAGGACAGTACCGAAATTAACACCCCAACCACTACTGTAGTTTCTGAGAGGTTGGGGAGCTCAAAAGTTGTCATTACTAGCAATTTAGCATTTAAACCTTATAAGGGTTAAAGAATTCAAAGCTAAAAAGGTTTTCATGATCACTAGCAGCCTTGCATTTAAACCCTCAAGGGTTAAAAGTTAAAACAATTCAAAGATTTTATTTTTCCCCATTGTTCAATCAATAGAGCACACAGTTCTTTCTACCATTAATTATTACCATTCTTGATTGAAAAAAAGCTCTACATGTATAATGGCACTGAATTGGTGGACCCTTGATGCAAGGAAATGGCATTGATGAAGAACAATAAGGAATTTTACATATTATATATATAGCAAATGAAAACAGCTATAAAGCTCACCTAACCAAAAACAAAACAAACAAACCAGAAAATGTAGCAAAAATTATAAACTTCTACCCAAACACACAAGCAAAATATAGCTCAAACTATAAAGTTCTTGAGGCAAATACAAAGCCCTTGATGAGCTTAGCCAAGCTTTAATGAGTGGAGTGACCGGCGCCTATTAACTAAAATGTAGGCTAATTGAATGAATTGTTGGTGTTGGTATTGACCCCCAACTACTCAGACCCCTCATTCACAACTGCCCTAATTTCAACGTCAAAAAAGTTTCTAGCAATTGTCTCAAGTAACCTCTCAGCCCTAATAATCTGAATAGTACAATCTCTCTCCCTCTCAACCACATAAACATTTTTCATGCTATTAGTAACTCCATCTCTCTCCACTCCTTTTAAAACCCCCTCTCATAACATAGACTTCGTTCATTCACTCACCCCCACCAAAAAAAAAAAAAAAAAACCATAAACTTTCTCTCATTTTTTTTTTTTCTTTTACTATCTTCTGGTCATGGGGGCTCACCGTCGATTTGAACCAATATCAAAATGTAGCTCCGAAGGGAGATCAAATCAAACTGTGGCTTCAGCCTTAGATGGCACACTTTTGGTGTCACGTAGTGCTTTCCCATATTTCATGCTTATTGCTCTTGAAGCTGGTAGCCTTGTAAGGGCTCTAGTGCTTTTATCATCGGTGCCATTCGTATATTTCACGTACTTATTTATTTCTGAAGCTATTGCAATCCAAACCTTTATGTTCATTACTTTTGTGGGGTTGAAAATCAAGGACATTGAGCTTGTTTCAAGGTCTGTCCTCCCTAAGTTTTATGCTGAGGATGTGCACCCAGAGACTTGGAGAGTGTTCAATTCCTTTGGGAAACGATACATTATTACTGCCAATCCTAGAATCATGGTGGAACCATTTGTTAAGACCTTTTTAGGGGCTGACAAGGTGATTGGTACAGAATTGGAGGTAACAAAATCTGGGAGGGCAACTGGATTTGCTAAGAGACCAGGAATTCTTGTTGGTGAACACAAACAAGCAGCCGTTGTTAAGGAATTTGGCACCAACTGTCCCGATTTGGGTCTTGGAGATGGAGAAACTGACCATGATTTCATGTCTCTTTGCAAGGTTTGTTCTCATAATCAACCACTCATGATTTCCTCTTTTTCTTAGCTAAGATTATAACGCACTCATTATTATCTAAAATTATTACAGGTTTGGTGAGAGCGTTCATGTTCATGAAATTTTTAAAACCAAACAAAAAAAAAAAAAAAAAAAAAAATTCTTATCTTGAAATGTTTTTGTAAATAAACTTCAAATGGTTTTGTTTGAATTCTCTAACGGCTTCTATTCTTGTATGCTTTTCAATTCCTTTCTTTTTTTGCCCTAAATAGGATGAGAGCAATTGTAGTAATTAACAAAAAATTTCACGAAATGTTCTTATAAGTTGTAATTGGTTACACATCACTTTCATATGAATTAAACACAAACTTCAATTTTATTATAAATCAATTAAAAGAAACATGTCACATCATGAAAAAAATTGTGAAATTTTTGTATCATTTGAATTATTAGTTTTTTTTTATATTTTTTATTATACAATATAAAAATTCTATTGTAGTATAATCTAAGTGTATATGTGTGCGAAATCTCCTGCTAGAGACTTGAACCCTGACCCTTACCCCCTCACCCCATAAGTACTTATACTTGTGGAATGACCATCGTACCAAGGATGTACGGTGATGATTTGAATTATTAGTTTGTATAAAATAATATTTCCCTCTTATTTGATGTAACTCTTTCTATAATAATGATTCTTGCCCCTAATTTGAGATTAATGAACTACAACGAGCATTTATACTTGTGGAATGACCATAGTATCAAGGATGTACGGTGATAATTTGAATTATTACTTTGTATAAAAGAATATTTCCATCTTATTTGATGTAACTCTTTTTATAATAATGATTCTTGCCCCTAATTTGTGATTAATGAACTACAAAGAACATTTATTTCAAAGTATAAAGACAACTGACACCCACAATAAGTTCTTCATGTACAACGCACTCTTTTTATTCAATCCAAGCTAAATTATATGCACCTCCTCATAAAAGAATTATGAAGCAATAATTTACGTGTTGCTATGTGGATCTTACCATTAATTTCCTTGGCACAATCCTTGTGACTTCTACCTCTCTCTCTCTCTCTTCTTCACAAACTGTCAATTAGGTGTAACCAATAACATCAAGTCAGAATGTCTGCTTTTTATATAAATACACAAATACGTAACTTATAAAATAAAGTGTGCTCCTGTTCAGTTGTGGATGCTACCCAATTTTGATCTGGCTTTCCATACATGGGAAAACCTTTTTGCAACATCTGTATCCTATAATTATTGAGTTCAAGTGAACCCTTAGAGAAAGAAAATGCCCACCATATCCAAGGGTTTATTTAGTAATTTTTATTCAATCAACTGATCAAGTTTTTTTTTTTTTTTTTTTTTTTTTTTTTTTTTTTTTATGTAGATAAAATTAATTAGTACTTTAATTGAATAGTTAGAACTTAGGAAGATTAATTACTGTGATAATTATCTAAACAAAAAGTCTAAAAAGGCAAAATTGATCATAAATTATTTTCATAACTATAGATGTAGTCTGTTACAATTAATGCATATTAAAGGCAGCGGAAGTGACAGGTCCATAAAATTGACGTTAGTTCAATTATAACTTTATCATTTGTAAATGAAAAAAATAAAAATTTGTGAAAAAAGGTGTATCATTGAATTATTCTTATCTAAATCCATTAAATCAGGTATGAAAATTTCAACAATACTATGGTTGCACAATCATTCACACTCCCAAATTTCACAACTATTGACTTGTGTAATTGTAAGTGGCTAACGAAAAGTAGTGGGTCACACAAGTCACTAGTAGGTAGAAAATGCCGACTACTTACAATTACACAAATCAACAAATTGTAATATTAGGTATGCGATTGAATATCATCTCTATAATTATTTGTTAAATATGTGAATAGCTCATAATTTTGACTTCTATCTTTTATCAAGTGCAGGAAGGTTACATGGTGCCAAAAACCAAATGTGAGCCACTACCAAGAAACAAGCTATTAAGCCCAATTATTTTTCAAGATGGCAGGCTAGTTCAGAGACCCACTCCTCTAGTTGCCCTTTTAAGCTTCTTATGGATGCCAATTGGTATTGTCCTCTCCATCCTCAGAGTATACCTTAACATCCCTTTGCCTGAAAGAATTGTCTTTTACAACTACAAGGTACTAGGCATTAATCTCACAGTTAAGGGTACCCCTCCACCTCCACCTAAGAAAGGACAAAGTGGTGTCCTATTTGTTTGCAACCATCGTACAGTTTTAGACCCAGTTGTTATAGCTGTTGCCCTTGGAAGAAAAATTAGTTGTGTCACATATAGTATAAGCAAATTTAGCGAATTAATTTCGCCAATTAAGGCAGTTGCATTGTCAAGGGAAAGAGAGAAAGATGCAGCTAATATTCAACGCTTGCTTCAAGAAGGAGACTTGGTTATTTGCCCCGAGGGAACCACTTGTAGAGAGCCATTCCTATTGAGATTTAGTGCACTATTTGCTGAGCTGACTGATAGGATTGTGCCCGTTGCAATTAACACTAAGCAAACTTTGTTTTATGGGACTACTGTGCGTGGGCATAAACTGTTGGACCCTTATTTTGTGTTCATGAATCCAATGCCAATCTATGAGATCACTTTCTTGAATCAACTTCCAAAGGAGCTCACTTGCAAAGGTGGGAAATCAGCCATTGAAGTTGCAAATTACATTCAAAGGGTGCTTGGTGGAACATTGGGCTTTGAGTGCACAAATTTGACTAGGAAGGACAAGTATGCTATGCTTGCAGGAACAGATGGCATGGTTCCATCTAAGAAGGAAAAAGCTTAAGATTGGGATAAAGCAAATCCCAATCATTCTCTATATTGTTTTTTTTTTTTTTTTTTCTTCTTCTCTATATGTTAGAAAACGTTTTATTATAACAAATAAATTGATTGTGATGATTGTTGCAGAATGACCTTTTATGTTATTGTATACTTTTTAGTTTGATGTATACAAAATATATTTTAGTTTCTGCTATTGGGTCAGTGCCCAAATCCACTGTATTTTGCCCCATTACATTTTGTGTTCTAGAGACAGCAGCAACAATGGTGATGGTGAGATGTGCCAAGCGTGGAAAAATGGATCCGGATACTCTCCATTTCTATTTGAAATGGAGTGTGTCCATTTTATGGACAGGATTCGTTTGAAATAAATCTAAGGTCTGAAGCATGCCACGTCAATTAAAATCCAACTGACTTAACTCAGCAAGTTCAACCGGGGTTAGCTGTAAAGGTTATTGCCATTTAATATAAATATTTTTTTTTTTTAACTATTTCTCTCTATCTCTCTTCCTCTTCCTCCGTTTCTCCCTCTTTCTTAAAGCAACCAACAACCACAACAACAATAACTCCACCACCATGCCAGAACCACGCCACTACACAACAACCCATTAAAAAAACTACCAAACAGACACTGCAATACACTGCTACCACCATGCTAGAACCATGCCACTGCCACTACCATGCCACCACCACCATACCACAAACCCACATCAGCCACCATCACCATCAATCACCCATCCCCACCACCACGGCAACCCTTCACCACAACCATGAACCTGACCCACAACACAACAGCAAACACAGTGAAACCCACCTCCCACAACCAACACAGCAACCCCCACCTCCACCCCTATCAATCACCCACCACGGCAACCCCCAAACAAACCCACACCCATACCCTCACTCATCAAACCCACGACCAAATTCGATTATATAAATTCACACCACACTGATCTCACCGCCGCAACAACCACGCCGCCCACCTCAACACCACGGCAACACACCCACCACCCACTAAACCACCACGGCAACAACCCACCCCACCACCACTAAAACCCACCTCACTTCGGTACCCAGCCAAAACTGAAACCCATTTACAAAACTGATATTCACCCAAAACTAAAACCCAACCGATCTGATGGGGTTGTATCCATGCTGATTTGAGAGAGAGAGAGAGAGAGAGAGAGAGAGAGAGAGAGAGAGAGAGAGAGAGAGAGAGGAAGGAAGTGCTTCAGGTTTAAAGAGGAGAGAGCATAATGATTTGAAGAGATGGAAGAGAGAGAAAGATAAATGAAATAATGAGGAGACAGAGAGAGAGGGTAGAGAGAAGAAAATTTAGAAAATAAACATTATTTTATTATTACTTTAAATGTCCAGAATCCAGTTGCTAGGAACAATATTATACTTCTTTGATTATTCAGTTGCTTTGTTCTGTGTTTAGCATCTAGATCCAAAGAGACGAGGTTTGTTTTTTTTTAAGTAAAGTGGTTGCAAGCTGCAACGCAGTATTAACCTTTATAGCTAACCCCAGTTGAACTTGCTGATGTGGGTTTGCGGTATGGTGGTGGTGGCGTGGTAGTGGCGGTGGCATGGTTCTGGTATGGTGGTAGCAGTGTATTGTAGTGTCTGTTTGGTAGTTTTTTTAATGGGTTGTTGTGTGGTGGCGTGGTGGTGGAGTTACTGTTGTTGTGGTTGTTGGTTGCTTTAAGGAAGAGGGAGAAACATAGGAAGAGGAAGAGGAAGAGAGATAGAGAGAAATAGTTTTTTTTTTTTAAGAATAAAAAAGAATATTTATATTAAATGGTAATAACCTTTACAGCCTAACTTCGGTTGAACTTGCTGAGTTAAGTCAGTTGAATTTTGGTTGAACTTGCTGAGTTAAGTCAGTTGAATTTTAATTGACGTGGCATGCTTCAAACCTTAGATTTATTTCAAACGAATCCTGTCCATAAAATGGACACTCCATTTCAAATAGAAATAGAGAGGATCCGGATCCTGAAAAAAATTAGGTACTTGGTGTATTTATGGCATTAATGGCATTTTTGTTTTAACATGCATGTCAGAAGACCAACCCCAAATTAAAAGAATGGGCAGTTGTCTCTTTTGAAGGCCAGGTTGGGTTGGGACTGAAAGGTTCATTCTTGTTGTCTATTAATTGTGGGACTGGTTTGAATCAAGAGGTCACATATAGGGAGGCAAAAATAGTTTATGATAAGAAAAGTCAAACTCACCTAATTGTAATAGGACAAAACTTAGGTATAGTATCTTAAATGCTATTCTTGATGTTCCCTTCTTAAAATTCAGTCATGTGGCTACTTAATTAAAAAATACACTTTCATTCTATAATAAAAAATCTACATAGCAGAATTTTAAGAGGGGAATCTAAGAAACAACATCAAAGTACTGTACCTAAATCTTGCCCATAGTTATATATGTACTATTTCTGTCATAATATAGGGTTTATAAAATACACGAACATCTCCCCCAATAGGAGGGTAATAAGAGATGATATGTCACTATACTAATAGTAATTAATAGACCAATAGTAATTGTCAGTTTAATAAAAGCATTCTCATTAAGCCTTCTATATGCTAAAAGATGTTTTTTTTAGCATTTTGGACCCAAAAGCTTGCTTCATCAAAGGTTTTAAATGCTATAATTTTTGGCATTAATGAATAGTGCAATCTCATATTTGAGACTGCACTATTCACCAATTGTAAAATTTATATTATTTTTTATTCAGTGGGGCCCACTTTCTTTTCTTCTTTGTCTTTCTTATTCCGTTTCTTCCCTGTCTCACCATTTCTTTGCGCTCTCTCTCTCTCTCTCTCTCTCTGTCTCTACTCAACATCTCTACCTCCAAACCCATGGTTGATAGTCAATGACCATCCACAAACCGATGGTTGATTTGTGACTAACCCCAAATTAGCCATCGACCATCACCGCAGCAGCCCACAATGAGCAACGACCCCATGGCCGCTCACGCGATCTGAACCAACCCACAGCCACACACGTGATCTGAAGCCACCCACGGCAATCCACAGTGATTTGAACCCACCCACGCCCACCCTCGACAATCTGAACCCCACCCACGGCGAGCCACGACCACCACCGGCCCACAGCAATATGAATCCCACGCCAATCTGAAGCCTACAAGCCAATCTTGAGAGAGAGGAGAAGCTTTCACTGTGAGAGGAAGAGAGGAAAGAGCATGATGGGTCTGCTAGTAGGTTTGCTGGTGGCGGCGATGGTAGAGGTTTCTTTTCTTTTCTTTTCTTTTCTTTTTTCTCTGCTGTGGTTAATGGTGGTGAGTGGATGTGGTGGTTATGGGTAGATGTGGAGGTTTCTTTCTGTTGTGATTTTTTTTTCTTTTTTTGTTAGTGGTGGTTGTGGTATGGGTGGTGGGTTTTTGGTGGGTGGTTGGTAGTGTGGTGCAGGCGGTGCTGTGAGAAAGAGAGAGACAGAGGAGAGAGAGACAGAGAAGAGAGAGGAAAAAAAAATTATTGAAAAATAATAAAGAAACATTATTTAAATGAAATGGTAAAAAAAAAAAAATAGAAGTTTTGATATAGGATGTATTGTAAAGTGGTGTGTTATATATTATAAAATTGGGTTTTGAGATGCTAAATGCTATATTTTTTGACATGCTTGATGAGAATGCTCTAAGACATGCAGTTTCAAAATTCCCTTTTTGAAGTACAATTTCCTTCTTAGCACAAATCTTTTGGACTTATTTATTTATTTATTTAAATTTTACATAATTTAAATGGTCCTTTAGAATTATTAAATATATATATATTTATATATATAATTTGACTTATAAATTATCTCAGACAACCTTATTAAAAATTGGTATATCTATTTGAAAAGGTTTACTAGTTTGGAAGAAACTTCTTCTAACCTTCGATGTGCTAATTAAAAAAAACTATCTATATATACTTTTGTAAGGACACAGATTTGGCCTTCTTGCCCAATAATGGATGGATTAGTTCAAAAGGCCCAAAAATAATGAATTTGTAGAGAGTAGGTAAAGAAAGCTGGGATAGCTCAGATTAAACAATCAATAAGGTGGGGTTGGATCACAATAAGGATGAAATAAAAGAGATTAACTCCAGGGAGTTGTCCTCGGCATATGTCCAAGGAGGTCAGTTTGATATATATATATATATATATATTGTTCTAAATTTGAATACAAGTTTAGCTCTTTGTGTCTATAGTGTTTTTTTCTCCCTTTCTTCGATCCCCCATTCTTTAGGTCTCCCCTTCCTTTTATACTCCTTTTTCTCCTTCTCTGAGCCTTCCATGTGCAAATTTAATGGTTTGTGTTGATACTTGTCCCATCTAGCTTTTGCAGAAGTCTCTATGTAGTAGCTGTAAGGGTAGAGGGCACTGTTCAGATATCATTTCCACATAAATGCGGCTAAAGAGTTAGCTGCAGAGCATTCAATGCGGTGGTGGTAGCCTTCTCCCTTGATATTTTGGGATCTTTTCTTGGCACATGTTTTGGTAATACTTATCTAGTCTGCCAGAATTCTTTGGGGTGTTCTCTAGATCGGTAGAGCCCCATGACTCACCCCGGCTTTCGTTATCCGAGGTAACATTCATCCTCGGCACAACTTCCTGGATCACTAAGTTCATATTTAACCTCTTCATCTTTCAACATAGACTTTCTAGGCTAAGCGGGGTTGTCCTCGGACTATCCTTAGTCTTCGACTTGGGCTTTAGGCCCAACGTGTACAGGGGTAAAGAATTTTTGCCCATTGTCCCTACAATAGCCCTTCGAGATACTTCTTTCTGGGTCTTCAAACAGAAAGGAGAATTTCGATATCGTAATACTCGTTAGGTGATCACATCGGCTCGCTTTTGCCTACAAAGATGCCTTTTTAACTACCCAAGGCACGCTCCTAACATCACGGCCTTCTAGACGCATTTTCATTCAATTCTTAAGGCTTCTTGTCCCTCACGTTCTATGGTGGGATGTAAATTGAACGGCTGAAAATTCTTGATGGGGTATAGGTGGGAGTTCTCCCGCCCTTGGCTGTCTTTTTGATATAAATACCCCGTAAATCAATTTTTCCCTTCACTTTATCACTCACTTAGTTCTAGTGCGAATACATTGAATCTGTCAACACTCCTTCCTACCTTGTGTCTCTACAAATATCAAAAGTTTGTCCGAGGAGACCCTTCTTATTTCTGTAAGTCCTAACAAGTCCCTGATCTTTCTTTTTTTATACTATTCTTTATTCTTTGTCTCTCTCTCTCTCTCTCTCTCTCTCTCTCTCTCTTTTCGTTCTTCTCAGCTCTATTTTTTCTTCCCATTCCATCTAGCTCTCTTTTAACCTCTTCTTCTTTTTTTTTTTTTTTTTTTTTTTTTTTTTTTTTTTTTAAAGATGGGTAGGTTTAAGTACTTGGTAGACTCTGAAGAGGCTATCGAGAACTTTAAGGCTCAATATAGTATTTTGTCAAATGTAGGAATTAGGTATTGCACAGAAGATGAATGGCATCAAAAAAGGCAGGAGAGAGAGGTAGTTATTCCTATGATTGCCTCTATAGAAGGAAGGATGAGGATTCCAATGAGTACAATCATGAGAGATTACCTTAGAGCCCATAGATTGACACCTACACAATGCGCTCCAAACATGTTTAGGATTCTAGGCTCCGTAGATGCCCTGAACGAAAAGATGAGTTTAGGTCTAACCCATCATGATGTTAATTGAGTCTATAACCTTCACCACCTGAAGGGACAAGGGTACTACTTAAAGTCGAGGCACCCTGAAGTCAGATTAATTTAGTGTCTCCCCGAGTCTAACAAAGGGTTGAAACTAGAGTTTTTAATCGTGTCGGAGGAGGGACATGACGGCCTCCCTTGCCCGACGAGAGAAGGGCAACCAAGTGGGGTTCTAGGCCTAGGAAGATTTGCCCTGCCTAATTCATTTCTCTTTTGCTTGTATTGTTTTTAATTCTTACACTTTTTATCATCACAATGACTTTGCAGATAAGCGCGTTACTGAACCTAATTTTGGGTTGGTGAACAAGGATAGTTTGGACAAGATTCTTAAAGCCCAGGTGTTCGTGAACTCGGACGGCCAGCTCTGGGCGGCGCACCTGATATTGGGATACAAGCCCATCTCATCCAGTTTCCAGGCACCAAAGTGTGTCATAAAGGTTAAGGAACCCCGCCTCCACAGGATCAGTGTAGCTGTCCCAGGCTTTCTTCTCCCTGAGGGCGCTCTAGTCCCAGAAGGCATACTCTCTACCCTGCCAATTTTTAAGAGGGTGCCTATAACTAACCCTTCTCCTCAGTGCCCTATTGGTGAGGTTGCCTCTTCCCAACCTACCAACAAAGAGGAAGATGAGGAGAAGGAAGGGCAGAAAGAAGTAGTAGAAGTCTCAGACTTGGAAGATCTTTTCAAGGTGTTTGATCAGTCTCTGTCCTCGAAAGTATCAACTAGTGTTCCCGGGGACTTCGAAACAGATCGAAGGGGTGACCATAGAGCCTCGCTTCCAGTCTAGGCCCCACGCTTGGAGTTGGATGGAGCTCTTTTAACCAAGGACGCCTCCATCCGAGACTTCCAGCAGGGGACAGCTGGGTATGTGGCAGATGCAGTGGAGCAATCCCTACTTCTGCCCAAGGATATGGCTGACCTCAGACTAATGAGGCAACATGAGGTGTTCCTTGGGTTAAAAAGGGACTTAGCCATGGTATGTCTTACATTCTCTTCTATTTTTCATCAATACTGTCAGTTCGTTTAGACCCCTTAAACCCAACAGATTAACCTAGTGAATTAGCCAAGTGATTAACTTAGGTAATTTTAATTAAAACTAGGTTATCACAAATAAGCAAAAATAACAAAGCAACGGAAAATAAACAACACAAAGATATGATGACCCAGGAAACCACACCGGTAAAAACCTGGGGAGGATTTGACCTAGCTATCCTCAAGGTAAACTGAATCCACTATGAAAGAATCGAAGTTTACACAACAAGACTTAGACCACTAACATCTTATTGCTACCCAAGTGTAGGAAACTTACTACCACGACCCCATGATAGCTCCGAGATCCACAGACTCCTTCTTTCCGGAATTCTTCAGCAAATCCACAAGCGCACCTGCTTGTATATCTTTGTGCTCTTTGATTCTGCAACTGTATTGATCTACACAACTCTTGACATAAATCTCAAGTTTGTAAACCCTAAGTGCATGTGAAGGTAAACACCTCTAGATCTCACAATGAGATTCACAAACACAGTAATCAGAACTCTAAAAACGTGGCTAGGGTTTTCCCTTATATACTTAGGGCAAAACATAAAACCCTATACATTAAATGGACTAGGGCTGAGTTGGAATTTTCTGCAGAAAAACGATCTGCCCGAATTTCGATCGATCAAGCCTAATTTTCGATCGATCGAGTCTAGCAGAAAGTGAGCAGTAATTCTGCATAAAAACTCGATTCCAACTTTACATTAAGACCCATACTTTGAGATGCAATTTTCTTCAAGCCTAACTCAACATTCATGGCATCCTTTGCAGCAACTTTGCAAAGTTTATTGTAGGCTTCCTGTAAATCTGCATCCTCAGAGAGTTCCCCATCAGAAGGGTTCTCTTCAACAGACATGCTTTCATTAACTACAGTGGTAGCAGTGAAAGCAATGAAGTTTCCATCCTCATCACTAGCGGATTCATTGTCGGAAACTTCATCATCACTAAGGGTTACAGCCATAGCTTTACCCTTAGACCTCAAGTATGTAGGACATTCAGATTTTAAATGACCATACCCTTGACAACCATAACATTGTTGTCCCAAAGAATTATTAGAAGGCTGTCCCACTTTCTCCTTAGGTTTTTCATTGTTATTGACTTTAATGAGATCATTCTTCCTAAAATTTCTAGGTTCAACAGTGTTCTTGCCTCTTGCCCTTCTGTTATTGTTCCTAAGAAAATTTCTAAAGTTCTTGGCAAGATAGACAATCTCTGTAGCAGAGAGTTCATCATCAAATCCACCATCATCAACATCATCAACAGACTTAAGAGCCATTGATTTGAATTTGTTAGTCTTAGGGAGGTCTAACTCATAGGACTGAAGAGATCCTACAAGTTCATCCACAGGAATGGAGTCCACATCCTTGCTCTCAGTGATGGCAGTCACTTTGGGTTTAAAGTCCTCAGTCAAAGATCTAAGAATCTTCCTAACAATTTTAGGTTGATCATAGATTTCACCCAAATTATAAGCAGAATTAACAATATCATTCAATTTAGCATAGAATTCATCAAAAGATTCATCATCATTCATTCTTATGCTTTCAAATCTAGAGGTTAATTGCTGCAACTTATTAATCTTAACTGCCTTCGTGCCTTCATGCACAGTCTGGAGGATTTTCCAAGCAGTATGAGTAACCTCAACATTAGAGATTCTCTTAAATTCCTCCATGGAAACAGCATTAAAAATAGCATTCATAGCTTTGCTATTAAAAGCGGCTGCCTCCTTTTGAGAAGTTTGCCACTCACTCACAGGAGTAGTGGGCTTCTCCCATCCGTATTCAACGGAATTCCAAACTCTCTCATCTATGGATTTCAGGAAAGCTTTCATCCTTACTTTCCAATATGCATAGTTGTTTCCATCAAAGTGAGGTGGAACAACAAGAGAGTGTCCGTGTTCCATGACAACAGGGGTCAAGGATCAGCTAAGAGATCAAAGGATCAAAAACAAAAGCTACCCGCTCTGATACCACTTGTCAGTTCTTTTAAACCCCTTAAACCCAACAGATTAACCTAGTGAATTAGCCAAGTGATTAACTTAGGTAATTTTAATTAAAACTAGGTTATCACAAATAAGCAAAAATAACAAAGCAGCGGAAAATAAACAACACAAAGATATGATGACCCAGGAAACCACACCGGTAAAAACCTGGGGAGGATTTGACCTAGCTATCCTCAAGGTAAACTAAATCCACTATGAAAGAATCGAAGTTTACATAACAAGACTTAGACCACTAACATCTTATTGCTACCCAAGTGTAGGAAACTTACTATCACGACCCCATGATAGCTCCAAGATCCACGGACTCCTTCTTTCCGGAATTCTTCAGCAAATCCACAAGCGCACCTGCTTGTATATCTTTGTGCTCTTTGATTCTGCAACTGTATTGATCTACACAACTCTTGACATAAATCTCAAGTTTGTAAACCCTAAGTGTATGTGAAGGTAAACACCTCTAGATCTCACAATGAGATTCACAAACACAGCAATCAGAACTCTAAAAACGTGGCTAGGGTTTTCCCTTATATACCTAGGGCAAAACATAAAACCCTATACATTAAATGGACTGAGGCTGAGTTGGAATTTTCTGCAGAAAAACGATCTGCCCGAATTTCGATCGATCGAGCCTAATTTTCGATCGATCGAGTCTAGCAGAAAGTGAACAGTAATTCTGCTTAAAAACTCGATTCCAACTTTACATTAAGACCCATACTTTGAGCAAGTCTAACACACGACTAAACATTGTTTTGATCATGGTTTGCCAACATACAAATTGAAGTTCTAAATACATTAGATCCTAATCCTTAGAACCTAACAAATACTCTTTTAATTGCCCACATTTATGCACTTTTAAATGGACTTTTTTCTTTCCTTGCAAGCCATTCAAGCTGCATTCCGGGCCGAAGAAATAGTAAATTTTTCTCATCGAAAAGCTAAGGATAAAGAGGCGAGGAGAATAGTGGCCATGGACGCATTTCGTGTAGCCGAAAAAAGTGTCCAAGAGCTGAGGACCAGGCTGGCCAAGGAAGAGAGAGAGAGAGAGAGAGAGAGAGAGAGAGCGCGACTGCCGCCCTGGACAATGCGGAGAGGCAGGCTGAAGGCCAGAGAGTACTGCTGCGTAACGCAGGGGACCAATTAGCCTCTTCCAAGGAGCAGATTGTTGCATTAAAGAAGAAGTTGGAAGAGATCCAAAAAGAAAAAGTACTAACCGAGAAGGCGAAAGAAGAAGCTGAGAAGGCTAAGGATGAAGCGGAGCAGCAAGGGTATGATATCGAAGTGGTAGAGACCAAGGAAGCCCTTAGGGCGGAGGTCTCGGGGGTATGTAGAAATTACTACTCCCAAGTGTGGATTAAGGCCCTCAACCAGGCTGGGGTTGAGGCTTTATCTGTGCTTAGGAAGGCAGAAAATATCTACTAACCCCAGGCCATCCGTGCCACTCCCCCCCAGTGGTGACTCAGCAAATACCTAACCCGAGGTGGCCGATCTAGCTAAAAGCAGCTCTGATGTGGTTCCTCTCTCTTCCAGCAGTCCTCAGAAGGTGTCCGAGCAGTCTGGGGCCAATGAGAAGGAAATTGAGACAAATAAAGAGGTAGTTTCTGACAATACCTTGCCTCCGGCTGCTCCTCAGGATCCTACCAAGGACAAAGAGACACCCAGGATGGTGATAGTGCTTGCCAACCTTCCTCTTCCTACCAAGGGTGACCCAAAATGCTCGGACTAAGGATCTACTGAGGTTGCAGCCCAGCATTCCAAAGCTCCTCCACACGGAAAGATTGTAATAAAGAAAAAATAGATCTTCGTTCAGTTTTACTCTATATTTCTTATTATTGTTATTTTTGTTTTAAACTCGGATTTCCCTTTTCGTACTTAAACTTCCTTATTCAGAGGCTTACATTAATGAAAAGTACATACAGACTTCTTTCTTTTATGCTTCTCGTACTTGTGTTAGTATAGTATTTATTTTCACTTATTAACTAATGCAAATAATAAAAGAGCAAGATTTTTATTGCCGGCCCACTAGAAATTTACTACCTTGAGTTGATTTGTAGAAAGTTACACTAAATTCACTACAAACCTCATCTCAACAAAGCATAGTTTGGACCCTAACAGCTGTGTGAGCCAATGTGATATGCATAAACTAACAATTAGCCCAAAAACAGATATGAGTATGTTTGTAAACGCTTTAAGCGATGCTCATGAGCATCTGTTTAAATTTGTTTATCATGACAGAGTTGAGACTTGGAACAGCACATTACTTTTGACATTCAAGTAATCGATAAGAAGTTCCTAATTACCTTAGGTTTGGGGAGAATACCAGAAAGGATTACCTTGTGTATTGTGCATAATTTACAGAGTCAGCCGTGATTAAAATGCTATTTTAGTACTTAGATAGATGTCAGGGGGTGTTAATTTTCCCACAACATGTGGTCCGAGGAGCCAGACATGGCTTTGGTTCTGTTTAACGCTTAGATTAAGGCTAGTGGGTGTTAATTTTTCCAAAGTATGTGGTCCGAGAAGCCAGGCATTATTTTGGTTCTATTTAACACTTAGATTGAGGCCAGGGGGTGTTAATTTTCCCAAAGCATGTGATTCGAGAAGCCAGACATTGCTTTGGTTCTGTTTAACACTTAGCCAGATGGCAAAAAGATATCAATTTTTCCGAGGTATGTAGTACGAAAAACCAGGCATGACCAGGGGTTTGTTTGATACTTAGATAGATATCATGCAATATTAATTTTTCCAAAGCAGATGGTCCGAGGAACTAAACATAGCTAAGGATCTGTTTAATACTTAGAGTAATGATAGGAAAATGTCAATTTTTCCAAGGTATGTGGTCTGAGGGGCCAGGCATGACCAAGGGTCTGTTTGACACTTAAATAAATTTCATACAGTATTAATTTTTTCAAAGCAGATGGTCCAAGGAACCAGACGTAGCTAAAAATATGTTTAAAACTTAAATAGATGACAAAAAGATATCAATTTTTCCGAGATATGTGATCCGAGGAGCCAGGCATGACCAGGTGTCTGTTTAATACTTAGAGTTAAAAGTAATTACGCATCACACGTAATGCAATGAACTCAAATCTGATAATGTATATTCTCATTAATAATAATACCTTCTCAGGTTGTTTATATTCCATGGATGCGGTACAACCTTGTCCTTCAAATCTTCCAGATAGTATGCACCTATTCCCGCCACAGATATAATACAATATGGTCTTTCCCAATTGGGTCCTAATTTTCCCCAGGCTGGGTTCCTTACAGAACCAACCACCTTTCTCAGTACCAAATCCCCAGGCGCCAATGGCCTTAATTTCACATTGGGATCATACTCTTGCTTAAGTGTATACTAATAGCAGGCCAACTGGACCATGGCATTTTCCCTTCGTTCTTCAATTAAGTCCAAACTTTTCTCCAGTAAGCCCTTGTTGCTGCTCGGAGTGAAACAGCTCATTCTTAATGTAAGGAATCCAGTTTCCAATGGAATAATAGTCTCAGCCCTATAAGTCAATGAGAAAGGAGTTTCTTCAGTAGATCTCCGAGATGTAGTCCGATATGTTCACAGAACATGTGGTAGTTCCTCTATCCATCTTCCTTTGGAATCATTCAATCTCTTCTTGAGCCCACTTACTATGACTTTATTTACAGTCTTAGCTTGTCCATTTCCCTGTAGATAGGTTGGGATGGAATACCTATTAGTTATTCCTAGCCCGCAACAATATCTCCGGAAAGATTTGTTGTCAAACTAAAGTCCATTATCCGAAACTAGGGTGTGAGCGACTCCAAATCGCGTGACAATGTTTTTCCAAATAAATTTCTTTACATCCACATCCCGGATGTTAGCTAGTGGTTCTGCTTCGACCCATTTAGTGAAATAATCTGTGCCGACCAATAAATTCTTCTTGTTTCTTGCTACTTTGGGGAAAGGTCCTACAATGTCTAAATCCCATTGAGCAAAAGGCTAAGGGCTAGACAGAGGATTGAGGATCCCTTTTGGCTGATGAATGTTTGGTGCAAATCTCTGGCACTGATAACACTTCTTCACATACTCTTGGGCCTCTCTTTGCATATTGGGCCACCAGTATCCTTGAGTGAGAGCTCAATGGTATAATGACCTCCCTCTTGTGTGGCTTCCACAAATTCCCTCGTGTAATTCTTCCAAGAGAATTTCAACTGCTTCAGGATGTATGCATAATAGATATGGTCCAGAAAAAGATCTTTTATTCAATTTTTGATCCTCGGATAGCTAGAACCGAGGAGCCTTCCTTCGTATCTTATCTGCCTCCAGTTTGTTCTCAGGTAGAACATCATCTTTGAGGAATCGTAGGATAGGATCCATCCAACTGGGACCTACCCTTATCTGATGAATGGATAACACTTCTTTTCTCAACCCAAAAGGGCTTAATGAGATCTTCAACGAGAATTACTCTCGGTAGACTCTATGCCGAGGAAGTTGCTAACGTTGCAAGCAAGTTTGCATGTGTATTTCTACTTCTAGGAATTTGCAATAAATTAAAAGATTCAAACACAGATTGTAAATGTCTAACCTGGCATAGATAGTCTTGCATTCTAGGATCCCAAGCTTCTAACTCCCCTCGGACTTAACCTACCACCAATCTTGAATCTGAGAATATGTCCACGGTCTTTCCACCCATCTTTTGAACCATCGTCATCCCCACTAATAGAGCTTCATATTCCGTTTCATTATTTGTGGCCTAGAAGCCTAGTTTTAGCGATTTTTCAATTGTGATCTTTTCAGGGGAGACTAGAACTAGCCCCACTCCAGATCCTTTGAGGTTTGAAGCGCCATCAACATAAACTCTCCATGACAATGCTCCTTATATGGAGATTATTCCAACTGAATTTTCATCCATGTTCAGTTCCTTCACATCTTCTTCTAGTGGGATTTTAGCAAACTCGGCCATAAGGTCGGCTAGGACCTGACCCTTTACAGAGGTACGAGGCATATACTTGATATCATAAGCCCCTAGCTTTGTTCCCCACTTTTCAATCCTCCTCGTATAATCAGCACTTCGAAGCAGAGTCTTGAGTGGCAATTAGGTCAGGACAACAACAGTGTGTGATTGAAAATAATGGAGAAGTTTGCGTGTGACATGTACCACAGCCAGAATAGCTTTCTCCAGTGGCAAATATCAGACCTCGACCTCATGCAAGGACTTGCTCACATAATACACAAGCTTTTGTATACCACTATCGACTCTTATCAATACCAAGCTTACCGCATGGGCGGCCACTGCGATATAAGTAAATAAGACCTTATCCGCCTCGAGTCTAGACATGATCTGTGGTCGAGAAAGATATTCTTTCAACTGCTGGAATGCTAAGGCACATTCCTCGATTCATTCAAAACCCTTCCATTTATTCAATAACTGGTAAAAAGACTTACACCTATCTGCCGACCGGGATATAAATCGGTTCAAGGCAACGGTCATCCCTGTCAATCTCTGTACTTCCTTGGGATTCCGAGGTGGTTGCAAATTATTAATTGCCTTGACTTGGTTTGGATTGACCTCAATTCCACGGTAAGTAATCATGTAGCCTAGAAATTTCTCTAATCCTACGCCAAAGGAACACTTGGATGCATTAATTTGTAACTTGTGTCCTTTCAGGATTTCAAAGATGTTTCCGAGATCATTAATGTGCTCGGTCTCCTTCTTGCTCTTGACCACCATATCATCAATGTAGATTTAGATATTCTTCCCCAACTATGGTTCGAACATTCGTATCATCATCTTTTGGTAAGTAGACCCCGCATTTTTAAGCCTAAACGGCATCAGCTTGTAATGATAGTTCCAAATGGGGGTGACAATAGTTGTTTTTTCTTGGTCTTCCAAGGCCAGAGGTATCTAGTGATAGACTTGGAAAGCGTCTAGAAAGCTCATCTAGGGATGCCCCACAGTTGCATCTACAAACTAATTAATCTGGTGCATGGGGAAAGGGTCCTTTGGGCAGGCCTTATTCAAGTCTGTGTAATTCACACATACCTGCCACTTGCCATTTTTCTTCCTCACCACCACAGTATTAGCCAGCCAGTCGGGGTAAAAAACTTCCTTAATAGCCCCAGCCCGCTTAAGTTTCGCAACCTTCTCTTTGACGGCATTAGAATGTTCCTTCGAAGAGCGCTGAGGAGGCTGCTTTTTGGGGGTAACAGTCGGATTAACGTTCAAATGGTGACAGATGAAGCTCGAATCTACCCCCAGGGCTTCATAAGCATTCCAAGCAAAAACATCAATATTCTGTCTAAGAAATTCCACTAACTCTTACCTTTCCCGAGGAGGCAGTTGAGCCCCGATTTGAAAAAATTTCTTCGAATCATCATCAACAAGAATTTTCTCCAACTCTTCACACTTTTCTTCCTCGGCCTCACTACTACTCGGCCTCACTACTAGAAACTGAGGCCTTGGGTTGTAACTACTACAACTTTTTATCTGCAAGGGCCGAGGAACCTGACCCAAGCCGGCGCGTGATAATAGCCACCAAACATTGCCTAGCCATAAACTGACTTCCAACCAGTTCCTCAACCCGATCACCGGACGGGTACTTTACCTTGAGATGAAGAGTAGATGAGACGGCCCAAAGGGCATGGAACTAGGGCCGTGCCACAATAGCAGTGTACGAGAAAAAAGCATCTATCACTATAAAATCCACCTCCACTATCTCTAAGCCAGCCTGAACTAGCAGTCTGATCTGTCCTCGCGGAACAACAACTTTTCCATCAAAGCCCACTAGAGGAGAATCATAACTGGTCAAATCCTCCGGTTTGAGGTTAAGCCTCTTGTACAGGTCTGGATACATAATTTCGGCCCCACTGCCCTGGTCCACCAATACCCTTTTTACGTTGTACCCACTAATCCTAAAGGTTACTCCCAGGGCATCATCATGAGGCTGCATGGTTCCGGCTTTGTCCTCGTCCGAGAAGCTTAGTGCTGGACGGACCCCTACCTTAGCCCTCTTCGACTCATGACCAGAGTCCTCGGCACATAGCCTAGCTACCGTCATCACCCTGGATGGGCAAGATCCTGTCCTGCCCAGTGCGGCAAGAATGACGTGAATAGTTCCCAAAGGGGGTCTTGAAGAATTACTGCCCTAAACATCTGAGCTCACCTAACCTTCCTGTTCGTTAGGTTGACTCAAGAAATGTTTCAATCTACCATCTCGGATCAGCTGCTGCAATTGACTCTACAAGGTCCTACACTCTTCGGTTGTATGCCCCCACTCCTTGTGATATTGGTAGTGCAAACTCTAATTACACTTCGTTGGGTCTCTGCTCATCTTGTTCGGCCACCTAAAGTATGGCTCATTCTTGATTTTTTCCAGAACTTAATGCACTGGCTCTCGGAACAAAGTGTTAACGACCTGGGCAGTTAGAGATCCGGATTGGCCTCTAAAGTCTCTTCGAGGCCGATTGTTGTTATAATGGTCTGACTTAAAATCCCTCATTTCCCGTGGGATAACCTTACCTTTGCTCTTTCCCTGTTACTGGTCCTCCTCAACCCTTTTGTACTTATCAATCCTATCTATGAGCTGGCATACATTAGTAACCGGTTTCCCTATTAGGGACCTCCTCAGGCCGTGCTCAGCGAGTAAGCCGACCTTGAAAGTTCTAATGGCCACATCATCAAAATCTCCATCTATTTTATTGAACATTTTTCAATATCTGTCCGAGTATGTTTTCAATGTTTCGTCTTCTGTCATGGACAAAGATAGTAAAGAATCCAAAGGCTGAGGGACTCGGCTGCACGTGATAAAACGGGACATAAACGCCTGAGTGAGCTCTTCAAAAGAGTCAACGGAACCTACCCCTAGACCATCGAACCACCTCATCGCCACAGATCCTAAGCTGGATGGAAACACCTTGCACATCAGAGCCTCGTCCTTAGAATGTACTGCCATTCTCTGGTTGAAATGACTGACATGCCCAACAGGATCTGTCCGGCCATTATAGATGATGAATGTAGGCGGGGTAAACCGCCGAGGAAGCCTCGCGCTTTCAATTCTACCTGTAAATGGAGACATAGAGATTCTATTGAGTGCCTTGCTCATCGCATCGTTTCCTAAGCCCTTCGAAAATGAATCCCTGCCCTTACGTTCACAACGATAGTGTTTCTCATACGAGAAGGTTTAGCTTGGAGGCATTCTTGATCTGCGTCTATAGTCACCATCAGAAGAAAGTTTAAAGACTAAGGGACTTCTCCTCCTCTGCTTGTGGCGCAACTTCTTCTTCAGGTAGTCAATCTCTTTTTGCATGGCCTTGGCATTTTCCTCATGAGAGACGTGGCTACTACTCATAGGATGACTCTCACCAATATGGGTAGTATGCATACTTCCCTCCTGTCCCTCTCGAAGATGGTCTTCCCGTGAAGATCCCAAAGACTCCGGTTGGTGTGGACCCGAACCTACCATGTTGAAGATCTAGCACATTAACCAATCAGCTTTCTCACAGACGGCGCCAATTGTAAGGACACAAATTTGGCCTTCTAGCCCAATAGTGGATGGATCAGTCCAAAATGCCCAAAAATAATAAATTTGTAGAGAACAGGTAAAAAAAGCTAGGCTAGCTCAAATTAAACAATCAATAAGGTGGACTTGGATCACAATAAGAATGAAATAAAAGAGATTAACTCCAGGGAGTTGTCCTCGGCATATGTCCGAGGAGATCAGTTTGATATATATATATATATATATTGTTCTAAATTTGAATACAAGTTTAGCTCTTTGTGTCTACAGTGCTTCTTTCTCTCTTTCTTCGATCCCCCATTCTTTAGGTCTCCCCTTCCTTTTATACTCCTTTTTCTTCTTCTCTGAGCCTTCCACGTGCAGATTTAATAGTTTGTGTTGATACTTGTCTCATCTAACTTTTTCAGAAGTCAATATGTAGTAGTTGTAAGGCTGGAGGGCACTATTCAGATATCATTTTCACATAAATGCGGCCAGAGGGTTAGCTGCAGAGCATTCAATGCGGTGGTGGCAGCCTTTTTCCTTGATATTTTGGGATCTTTTCTTGGCACATGTTTTGGTAATACTTATCTAGTCTGCTAGAATTCTTTGGGGTGTTCTCTAGATTGGCAGAGCCCCATGACTCACCCTGGCTTTGGTTATCCGAGGTAACATTCATCCTCAGCACAGCTTCCTAGATTACTAAGTTAATCATTATGAGTTTTTTCCTTTTTTGTCTTCCATTCTCTTTCTTCATGAACTAGATGGGGAGGTGAGACCATAAGCTATTCAGCTCTTTTTCTTTTAATTTAAAAGAAAATTTCTTTTAATCAAATAATTGAAAAAGAGCATCCACAACAATGGATCTAAAATTTTAGTTATTTGGCACCTTTAAAAATCACTTTATCTATTTTACCTCTTCACACCCCATAGCAATGCATCTATATTTTTAGCTATTTGATTAAAATAATACAAAAAACTCATTACAATAATAATAAAAACTTCTACAAAAAACTTCAATAACCAATCACAACCACATCTACCATCAGCCACAGCCACAACCACCACCACCACCACCACCACCAATTTACAGTAGGAAAAAAAAAAACCAACAAAACCCAGAGAAACCCACAATGAAGATCGGTGAGATGGAGGACGGCGATGGGTCGGCTACCATTAGCCACAACTACAACCACAGCCACCACCAGTCCACAGCAGGAAAAAAAAAAAAAACAAAAACAAAAACAAAACAAAACAAAACACCAACGAAACCCAGAGAAACCCACGATGAAGATTAGTGAGATGGAGGACGGCGATGGGTCGGCGGTGTGGGATGGCGAAGTGGGACAGTGATGAAGATTGGCGAAGAGATGGAGGATTGGGCGATGAAGATGGGCGATGGAGATCGCGATGAAATGAGATCGGCGATGAGGGAGAGAAAAAAAAATGAGAAGGAAAAAGAAGTGAAGTCGCAAAGAGAGAGAAAAAGAAAGAATGAAAGAGAAAATATTTGTTAAATGAGAGAGGAGAGAGAAATTTAATAAAATAATATATTTTTTTAGTTCTCATGAACTGTGCAATGGAACTAAAAAATATAAGTTTAACTCTATTGTTGTAGCAAGATTTTTGTGTGTGAGGAGCTAAAATATAGCAATATAACACCACTGCTGTGAGTGCTCTTCTCTCCCTCCCCCCCGAGAAATTACACCCTGTTACGGGTGTATGTTTCTTTTCTCTCACAGCTGATGGGACCCACAACTAATGGGTCCCACCAGCTTGTGAGGGGGAGGAAACATACACCCGTAACAGGGTGTAGTTTCTCCTCTCCCCCCCCCCCCCCCCCCCCCCCCCAAAAAAAAAAAACTCTCAGGCCTTTTATGTAAAGCATGTGGTGTGACAGTGTAATATTTAAGACCCAAAGAAATATAACCAAAAAAAAAAAAAAGGAGACAGACTGTATTGTCGGCACATTTATTTATTCCTCTAGCCTAATAGAACATCCAGGGACCGTACATTCTTTTAGTTTTTTTTTTTTTTTTTTAAATATGTTCATCATCTCAAATTTGATCATTTGTATAATAATAATAATAATAATAATAATAATAATAATAGTTAAAAAAAAACAATACTTTTAAAATATTAAATTCATTATTTTTTAACAATTTAAATTTCTTGATCTAGCGGTGATTTATCATATTCTTTGAATACGTGAAATAAGCTGAATGAAAGTCAGACTATATATATATATATATAGAGAGAGAGAGAGAGAGAGAGAGAGAATTGTTACGTCCACAATATTTTTATAATATTTTTATAATAAATCCTAGTTAACATGTTGTTATAGGTTTTAAATTTAAATCCAACACTGAAATTACTTTCTTACGCACTAGTAACAGTAAATAACAATCTGCCACATAAGATTTGTTGTGAAAATATTGTAAAATTATTGTGTACATAGTATTTTCCATATATATATATATATTTATATGCTATCTATCAACTCAATAAGGTAAGTGGGTGACTCTCTTTTAGTGTTAGGTCATAATTAGTTTACATTTTGTTTTTGATTAGTAACTGGTCAGGTCAACCATACTTAGCAAAAAGGTCCAACTTCGTAACTTAAAGATAAATATTTCAAAAAAATTTAAGGACAAAATTTTGATACCGTTCTTTACATACTGTACATTATATTTTTTTAATTAAATTCATATGCATAGATGTATAGATGTATTAAACTTAATTATTCTTAAAAAAAGATAAATCATTTATATGATCTATGCGTTTGAATTTGGCTGTAATGAACCAAATAAATTGTATCCAAGTTTTCCATTTACCTAATAATCTGTTCAAAAGATTTGTACTAAGAAGGAAATTGTACTTCAAAAAGGCCAATTTAAAACTGCATGTCTTACCAAACAGACAATTACTATTACTATTAGTATAGTGAAATATCATCTCTTATTCTCCGAAGGAATGTGCTTAATTTAACCAATGATCAATTCTGACTTCCCTATTGGGGGAGATGTTCGTGTCTTGTGTATTTGACATATACATCATCTCTTTTGTGAACTCTCTATTATGATAGAAATGGTACATATCTTACTGTAGCTCATTTTTTACTCTTTCGCTAGATATGTTAAACATGTTTCTCATGATGTAGTCTGGATTGAGGACTCTCCTCCTCCACCTTGGAATCTTTGTATTTTGATTTGGCTCATATTGCTTCCCAAATGATATTTCAGTATGTTTTCAACAAAAAAAAAAAAAAATCCCACTACCATTATCCAGAACTTACAAAAGCTAGCTACCAGCAACCTTCAATTGAATATGTGAAATATTTACATGTGAACTGCGTTAAAGAAATGAGACTTTGTAGTCTTGAATCCCACTTAATTGAATGCTCCATCTTAATTTAACAGGGAAATCAGCACCACTCAAATGAGATCTACCTCATGAAAACTTTTATCTAGGATTCTATTTCTACATCATGCAGTAATTCTTTATAATGTGGTCCATAGCACAGCGCCCTAATCATTTAATGAAGCAACACGCTATAAATTGTGATTTGTAGGGCTTGCCCCACCGCAATAAAACCGTTGTCACTCTTTCTCATAGATAGATAGTTGGAATTTGGAAGGGGGAGGTGAGGTTGAAATCAGACATGGTACACTGAAAAAGATGTCTTGGCTTTACCATTGTACTCATTGCCAATGATGGGTTTATTAGTTGTTGAGTAATGTCAGCAACACAAAAATTGTAATAATATTTTTTCACAATTGTTGATTCAATAAGTTGTGTTTGAAGCAATATCACTTTCAAGTGGGGTCAATTCTAACACTTTTTCAATATGACTAATCACAACATACCATTTTGGCAATTGTGAAAAAAAGACTGTAAAAAGTTTTGTACCATAAATTCGATATTAGTTCCTTCCATTTTGTCCACACCTTAACACCGCAACCTCATTTTTACCACTTTTTTTTTAAATGTAAGGTGTAATTAGAGTAATATCTTTTTCATACAATCTCACTACGGACATTATTTTTATTAGTAACAATAACAACGTATCAAATCCAAGGAAATCAATACCGTACTGGAGGCTGTACCGGTTTGGCCACCGGTAAGATATATTTCGGGTATCGGTCAATATCGGTGTACCGTTTCGAGTTTACCGCTATTTTATATATTTAATACACACACACACACACACACACACACACACACAAAATTTCTATTTACTATAAAATATTACTTCAATTGTTTATTGCATACAAAGAAAAAAAAAAACACAATATAAAAAACAAAAAACTTAACTGTTCATTGCATATAAAGAAAACAAATAATACAAATAATTAAGTTAACACAAACTACATAGAATCATCTACTCCCATTAATCAAAAAGATCTATTTCAGGATCATAATATATATGAGTATTACCATCCTTCCCTTAAAAAATTGCCACAATTACCAAAAAAAAAAAAAAAAGAGACACACAGCATTTTGTGTTCCAGTCCAGTACGAGGCCGGTACAGCCAGAATTCGCCGGTACGGCTAGTACGGCTGGTATTTTTTTTGGTACGATATAGGAGTGTACCTATACCGATGCACTAGCCGGTACGATATGTACTGGTCGATATGGGCCGGTATGGTACGGTATCGACTCCCATGATCAAATTAACAGTTGCAATAAATCATAAAATTTTTGTATCTCTAAATTTATTTCTAGTTCTTTTCCATTTGATCCCCACCTTAACCCCTCAATCCCCTTTTGCCCATTTTGTTGAGACAATTACAAACAAAGAAAATTTCACTCTCTCATATAGACTTGCTACTCTCCTCACTTAGTTATCTTTTTATTTATCTATTTAGCTTGGTTAGAAATACTAGATATGCTGCCCCACTTAGATATGCATTCCTCAAAAGAAAAAAAAAATACTAGATATGCTGCCCCACTACTTAAACGGTTAAACCTACTCTCCCTCTCCTCCACTCTGCCTCAAATGCGGTTGGTACCTCTCTTAATTTACTTGGGCACATAGGAAAAAGGGAGTATGAAAATTTTGGTGCTAGACTTATTGTTGTTCAGAAGCATGGACCCATTCCTTTAAAGAAGTATACCCCTTCTCTCTTTAACATCCTTATTGGCTTTGATGGTGAAATGGGCATTGGCCCTTGCCGGCAGGATGATGTGAAGGAAATTTTAGTTGAAGCCTGAAGGTGATGCTTGCTTAATTGCTTGGTGCTAACTTGATCCTCTCTTAAAGGGTGGGGTTGAAGCATCGATCGTACAGTTTAGCCACAATTGCTAGAGATGTGATAGAGCTCAAAGAGTTTGTTAGTTGTAAATTTTTCTGAAGTTAGTAGATTGGCAAACTCTGCCTCTCGTGAGTTGGGTCAACATCCTCTCTATCTTTGTATTATATTATTATGGGTCGGTAAATCTTACTCATTTCTCCAAGGCCCTAGATGCTCCTGAGATGGACTTTTGTCCTTTTGTTGTTATATAAAGGTCTTTTCTAGCCCAACCCAAAAAAATAAAAAAATAAAAAATTCAAACTAAAGGTTTGCATAAATTGGAGGTGGTATCTTGTGTGACAGCTAGGCACAAAAAATACCACTCTTTTATGCATATGTATTTTCTAAGTCTATAAATCTCATAAGGTACTTTTTGCATAAATTAGAGTTACGTTATGGTATTTAAAGTGAGGAGGTATTTTCATACATGCCTATTATTAAAACATTTAGGAGGTGCACAATTATAAGTTGCATACAACCCAACCCTTTGTGCAACCACAAGTTATATAGATCTCAATCTATAGACCAAAATATTTTTTACATTCTTTAAGTTTAGGATTGCATCTAAATTAATTTTTTTTGGGGGATAATTTTTAAATTGGTCTCTTGAAAACTTGTAATTTACATTGTCAACTGTTACAATAATGTCAATGTGCACCTTCTGTTAACATTCTTTATAATCTTATCATTAATCCACCAAAAATTATTGTTTTGAACATGAAATAAATAAAACGACATTGTTTTTAAGCGGAGTAACAACGATAATACCATGGAACATAATGGAAAGAGCAAATTCATATTATTATAATGGTCAATAGTGTAAATTGCAAGATTCAAAATTTAAAAAAAAAATTAATAATTGTAACTTTTTATTTTTCCTTTTGAGCCTTATTTTCATGGATGAATAAACATAACTTTTTGAACCAAAAACACTTTAATAATAATAATAATAATAATAATAATAATAATAATAATAATAATAATAATAATAATAATTGTAAGGTCAATGGGCCAGGAGTTCGATGTCCCTGTACACGTTGGGCCTAAAGCCTTAATCCGATGGACCAAGAAGTCTTTATCTCTGTGCATGTTGGGCTTAGAGCCTAAGCCGAGGACTAAGTTTAGTTCGAGGATGGTTCAATTTAGCCTTTAAGATTTGTATTAAAGGGTGAAGAGATTAAGCGTGAACTAATGACCCAGGAAGTGGCACCGAGGATGAATATCACCTCGGGTAACTAAAGCCGGGGTAAGTCTTAGAGTTCTGCCGTTTAGGAAAACACTCTAGAGGATTCTGTTAGACTAGGTGAGTATTGCAGAAACATGTACTAAGAAAAGATCCTAAAATATCAAGGAAGAACGCTACCACCCCCGCATTGAATGCTCTGTAGCTAACTCTCTGGCTGCATTTATGTGGCGATGATATATGAACAGTGACTTCCAGCCTTACAGCTACTATATAGAGACTTCTGGAAAAGCTAGATGGGACAAGTATCAACACAAATCATTAAATCTGCACGTGCAAGGCTCAGAGAAGGAGAGGAAGGAGTATAAAAGGAAGAGGAGACCTAAAGAATGGGGGATTAAAAAAAGAGAGAAAGAAACACGGTGACACAAAGAGCTAAACTTGTATCCAAATTTAGAACAATATATATATCAAATTGACCTCCTTAGACATATGCCGAGGACAATTTCCTGGAGTTAAACTCTTTTATTACATTCTTATTGTGATCCAAGCCCACCTAATTGATTGTTTAATCTGAGCTAGCTCAGCTTTCTTTACCTATTCTTTATAAATTCATTGATTTTGGGCCTTTTGGACTGATCCATCCACTATTTGGCTGGAAGGCCAAATCTGTGTCCTTACAATAATAATAATAATAATAATTTTACCAAAAAATAATAAATATTAAAAATAAAAAAAAAAGTGAACCAAGAAAAACTTTAAAAGATCAAATTTATTCGGATATTTCAAACATTTCAGTTAGCCTAAGCCTGAAGCTAGGTTGTAGAGGCCTAGAGCTCCAGACATAACTCATATTTGGGCTAGATATTCATTTCTATAAATCAGGTTCAAGTTTGTGCTTTTCACAAATCTACCAAGGTCCACCAAAGGCCCACAATATCAACTATTCAGCCGTCATCTCTCTCTCTCTCTCTCTCTCTCAATAATAGTAAATGTATTTTATTTTTTTGGGGGGTAAAAACATATTTTTGGTCAAATTCTATTTCAGTTGAAAACATATTAACCTAATCCATCCAATTCTTGTTCAATTGTCGTTATAACTCTGGGTTACAAGAAAAAAAATATTTACAATGCCCCATGGTGCTCTATCATAATGACAACTTTTTTTTTTAAGAAACAAACACAAACATATACACATGGAAGAGGGGAAATTGTTTTAACACAAAAGCACACTATAAACTCCACTCAAAAGTCATAATTCATAATAACTAAACTAAGTAGAACTAATTTGGGACATTTACAATTTTTTTTACTAAGCTTTTTAAAACTCTAAGGACTGAATAAAACCTTACCCTAATCTTATATTTTCAATTAGTGAGAGTCTAAAAACACAACAAAATCTCACAACATTTTCAAATCACTTTTGTTTTGAGTTGTGGACCTTGTGGTAGGTTCATGTATAATCTTTCTTTCTTTTTTTCTTTTTCTTTTTTTTTTTAAATTCTATATCATATTATTTTGACCTACTCTTTTTTTAAAATCCATCTACAGCCCCATCAATCAAGAGTAGAAGAATTACGTAATTTTTCTTCCCCATAAGCAAGTCTCCTGACCCCAAGTAAAGTTCTTGGGCTTGGGTTACTGTGATTTGCAAATCATAAATGTATGTAATTTTGTGCTCTACTTGGGTCAGCCCAAGTCAAGCCCATAATTGATAAAAGTTAAAACCCAAACCCACATAATAATATTTTATTATTATAATTCCTACGAAACCTCTGCTTATTTAGACAATTACCACATCACCCTTGATTTTACCAATTCTGATCTGCAATTTCATCGTGATTCCCCGATAAGACAAGGGTATAACAGCCATTTTGGCCACAAAAAATCCTCATCCTCTTGTTCTTCTTCTTCTTCTTCTTCTTCTGCTTCTTCCCAATCTCTTCGGAATCGTCAATTTCGCGGTATTTCCATTAATGGGCGATGAAAATTCCAATTCTGCCCCTGGGCCCCATCACAACGACCGTATCAAGCTCAACGTTGGTGGCAAGCTCTTCGAAACCACACTCTCGACCATACAGTCCGGTGGCTCTGATTCACTCTTGGCCGCCTTATCGAACCGGACCACCCACGACCCGAACCCGAGCCCGGTTTTCATAGACCGAGACCCGGAGATATTCTCTGTCCTCCTCTCTCTCCTCCGATCAAATCGCCTCCCCTCCACCTCTCGCCGATTCTCCAAACAAGAGCTCGCCGATGAAGCTCTGTACTACGGCATCGAATCGCATCTCAAGTCGGCGATGTCTCCTCCTCCTTTCGCCGGAATCGACGCCTCCGTCGTCTCCACCATCCGTCCTGCCTCCGAAGGACTTCCCTCGGCGTTCACAGCCGCCGCCGGCGACGGATCGATCTGGATCGCTCATGGCGGTCAGATCTCGAGCTACGATTGGAATCTCTACCATACCGCGACGATTCGGACTCACTTGGAAGATATCACCTCGATCTGCAGAGTTTGGCCGGAGATCGCAGTTTTAGGATCAGAATCTGCCGCCGGACTTCACTTCTACAATTTCTCCGGCGGCCGCCACGTCGGCACCACGCAGTGGACCGACCCGACCGACACGCGTATCTACAAAGCGCGAGTCACAGCAATCGCCGACTCACAGAATTCGATCTTCGCCTCTTTCGATTGCCCGCACAAAGAGAATTGCGTGCTCGTGATCGACAAATCGACGCTCCAGATCGCGTCGGAGCTCGGCCGCCAGTCCGGAAACTCCGCAAAAAACATCGTCCCCGGAAA
This sequence comes from Lithocarpus polystachyus, assembly GCA_033629205.1. Taxonomy (NCBI): domain Eukaryota; kingdom Viridiplantae; phylum Streptophyta; class Magnoliopsida; order Fagales; family Fagaceae; genus Lithocarpus; species Lithocarpus polystachyus. The sequence continues at coordinate 42,072,854 of CM066168.1, forward strand.
GCTGACGTGGATCCCGGAGAAAAACCTTCTAGTCGGAACCGCCGTCACGAGCGGCGCTTTCGGCTACTCAGGGTACATCAGATTGTGGGACGCGAGGTCCGGCGATGTGGTTTGGGAAACGAGCGAGCCAGGTTCGGGTCGGAGCAGTAGGTTCGGAGACTCGTTCGCTGACGTGGCGGTTGACACGGACGAGTCAACTCTGTACAAAATATGTTCGAAATCGGGGGATTTGGGAATGGCAGATATTCGTAAATTAGGGGACGATCCGTGGGTATATTTGAAAGATAGGAACCCAAGTATGAGAAACACAACAAGTGGAGGAGGTGAGGGCAATAATAGCGTAATTCACTGTTATAAGAAGCAAGTGTTTGTGGGAAGAGGTGGGGGTTTGGAGGTTTGGTCAAGAGTGGAAGGAGGAGAAAATGGAGTGATCGAAAACGAGAGTGAAGAGGGTTTTTTACGTAGGAGGAATTTTGTGGACAAAGTTGAGGATTGTGAGAGAGGGATTATTACGAGAATTGAAGGTGGTGGGGATAGGTTGTTTGTTAGTAGAGAAAATGTTGAGGGTATTGAGGTTTGGGAAAGTTCTCATTCTTCTGATACTGTTTCAGCTTTGTGACAATTGGGTTTTGTGTATTTTTTTTGGGTAAATGGGGAATTGGATCTCAAAGAGGCTCTCTTTTCTCTCTGTTCGTTGTGTAAATTGTAATGTAATTTGAGTTGAGTTTTTGAATGACTATGATTGTGTCCTAAGGCTATGATTGATCCATTCTTGGGCTTTTATTTTTTATTTTTTGCTCTCTCTTCTCCCATTATAATGGACCCCATAAATATGAAAAGTATGACTATCATTTCCTATGTTTAGAGAGTATTAAGAATTACTCACTCTTGATGATTGTGTTCACAAAGCAGTAGCCTAAGTGGGCTATATAGCCATTCTTAGACTTTTCCCAACAGGAATTCAAGCAATACATTTGTTGAAAGTTGACAAAAACACTTCATTTTAAAGCAATCCGGCTTGTTTACTTACTAGTTATATTATTCTAGATGGAAAGTGACCATCGAGGAAGTACCAACACTTTATTCGCACATGTTTTACCACTGTGTCCGCGACCGTGGTTACTAGCTTGTATTTCACTTATTCAAAAAATTATCAGTGCCGGCTCTACATGCGAAGCAATTAATGCGACCGCCTTGACCCAAGAAGAAAAAAAGCCCCCAAATTTTAACCAATAGGATTTTTTTTAATATTATAATAGTATTAATTAAATCCAAATATTAGCTAATAAATAAAATAATATTTTTTATCAAATGAAAAACAAGAAAAAAAACGTTACACTCACAACATATTTCACAACACTTTCAGAATAAATCCTAAGTAGTAGGTTGTTACAGGGTATTATTGACGACAAAAAATTAATTTCAGTGATGAGTTCAAATTAAAATCAGTAACAAATTAACACCTATGATTTATTGTAAAAATATTATGAATGTAGCACTTCTAAAAAAAAAAAGCAATACAAAAAAAATTTACAATATTTTTCACAAGTTGAGTTAACAAATTTTTACTAGTTTTTATCTAAGTTCATTATTAACATCATTTTTTTTACTTATTACTATCAATCTGTCACATTAACAGATGTAAAAAGTTGTCTATAAAATTTGAAAAAATCCTACACGGTTTATGTTAATTAGAAGTAATTTTGCATCTAAAATAAGATAATAGAGTATAAGTAATATTTAATTTTTTAAAAATTATATTTAAATATATAAAAGGCCTCCATTTCAACTTTTGTCTTAGGCTCCCAAATACATTAAGCGGCCCCTGAAAATTATACATGAAAAAATAAAAAAAAGCTTGAGTGGTTGTTGCAAAATCACATGGCTTAGCCTAAAACAGTCAACCAGAAACTTATGTAAGTGTAAAAAGTACAGGTACTTGTATAATTGGGTAGGCTCAGGCTTAGGTACTTGGAGACACAATGACAGAATATATTTTTTCATAGACTAAGAACTTCAGAAGTCAACTGACTCGAGTGGAATGAAAGACCGAAGTTATTACAAGGAATTAGGAAAGGTCAATGGCAAATGTTGTCAACGCGGTGATGGCTTGACTCTGACATTGTCTCTCCCAGAAATTTCCCTCCTACGGTTTCTACAATATAGCTTTCAACCCCACTCGTCTTTCCAGGTAACATCTTCTATAACTTTACTTTTTTTTTTTCTCCGGCTTTCTCCAATAAACAGTTTATTTATATAATCTTAGGAGATCCTATAGCTTACCATTTCTTGAAGGTAAACATGTTTTTTTTTTTTTAGCCATATGTGCTCTGCTCACCTTCGTAGAAACACTTTATTCTTGTTCCAACTGATTTTGTAGTTTTTTTTTTTTTTTTTTGGTATTACAGAAGTCTGAGGTAACTGGTGAAGAACATGGCATCCTTCGTCAGAATAACAGGTACTTTGCACTTGTTTATAAATAATGTAGTAGTTTCAGCACATTGGGTTAAGTTGTTACACAAATGAATTAAAAGAGAAATCACACACTTGGCATCTCATTTTGATTGTTGACTTATCTTGGGTCTTCAGAGTTTTCTTAGTCTTGCATTTCATCCTGTATTTTCCTTACCTTACAAGTAATATGGAACTATCTGCAGAATCTGGCATATTCCATGTGCTCTTTTCTTTTCAAAAGCCATTCACAAATTATCAGTACAAAAAGTAATTTCTTTGAAGCACCATTAATGGTTATAGGTCCTTAATCCTTGTAATATTCGGACTAGGATCTTTAAGAGTTTTTTGGATAACTCCACCGTGAAATCTTAAAATCCTATCCTTTCACTAAGAAATTTGTGGATAGGATTTTGTACAAAACAATGGAAAAGGCAGTTCTTTAACCCTTGATATCAAATACGCCTATGGAAATTTGTAAGATTTCAAAGAATTCAATTGGTGATTACTGCTTTAAATGCATTTATTTTACTTGATGGTCATGTCATCAAAGGGCTAGTTCAACTAGAGGGTTACATATTATTCATCCATATATTAAGCCACCTTAGATTTTTTTTGTTTATTAATTATTGGTGTATTCTAAAGGCACTTTCTTCCTCTTCCATTGCAGTTCTGGTATGGGCTGACATACTAACAGCTTATGCCTTGTTTGTGATGATGCCATACTTGACAACTGTCTGGAATCTTAACATTACCCGTGCTGCTGCAATTGTGAATGTGTTTTCTGGTGTTGCGACCATAATGCCTATAGGCATGGCCTTCCTCGTCGATGCTTTCATGGGTGACTATTGGATGCTCTTGCTCTCTAGTCTCGCTTATAGCTTTGTAGGTTTTCAAAATTTCCCTCATTTTTTATGGGGTCTCTACTATGCTACGAATATTTCCAATTTTTTTTGTTCAAATATGCTTTAGTTAGTTTTTGTCATTTCTCCATGAGCCTTGTAGCGCAATGACATTACCTGGTCTTTGGGTTCAAATTCCCCCTCCCCTATTGTTGTAGCAAATAGAATTTTATATATATAAAATAAATGTAATATTCATCACTTCAAACATCATAGATATATAGGCGCAACAACATTGAATGGATAATCAAGGAGCAACATTGGGCATCTCATCTAAATAGAATCACTTAAAAATCATTGACACATGGATTATTTTGACTGAGGAATGTTATGCTGCATGATTATTTCTTCTTCTTCTTTTCTAATTTGAATTAATTGCAGCTATCTGCCTTAAATTATGGGAGCATTATAACGCCCACCCTAAATTATAAAGTAATGGAATCAACACCTAATTTGAGATTAACTTGAACTTTTCATCCCACCTTCCATATTACTATGTAAATTAATGAATTTGAGGGTAAATTACTCTCAAATTGAAGTGTTGGTTGCAAAATTTTTATTGGTTAGGTTGCACATTGTAAATGCTTTCATAGTTTAGGTGGATAGCTACTCATAAATATGTTTATTTAAACATTGATTTGGATGATGTAGTGAACATTACTAATGAATATTAAAGAAGGGTGTCAATTGCAAAATATTGTATTTTAGGGTGCACATTGCAATGCCCTTGTAATTCCCAGTCTGCAATGAGATAAGCCACTTATGTTTATCAATTTGTAATGCTGTTATGACAATGTTATTGATCCAAAAATGTTATCCAATTCAGTATTTTGCACAGTATAGGTTTTGACAAAGTCATGGGATTTACCAGAAGATGTACTAATAATTGGCTGTCACTGCAGGGGGTGAGCTGCTTGGCAATGTCAACACCACCTGTCCTTTCTAATGCTGCGGGCAACTGTGGGGAATACAAGCCACATTGCATTGGTGATGCCCAAAAGGTTCTCTTCTATACAGCGTTAGCACTCATAGCTATTGGGATATCTGGTCATATCACATCCTTAGAGTCTTTCCTAAATCATCAAATAAAGAACCAAACAAGTGATCAAGATGATTCAGAAAAGCCAAAGCCAACTCCATGGCAAGCGGCAGGCAGCTTTGGTGTGATTCTTTTTCCAATTGTTGGATGTATTGCACTTCCTTACATAAAGCCATGGTCTGTCCGATTTGGAATACCAGCAATATGTACTGTAGTGGCAACTTTTCTATTCACAACTGGCTCCTTTTCATACAGACGTTATAAACCACAGGGGAGTCCTCTTACAACTCTATGTAGAGTCTTTGTAGCCTCAGCTTCCAAGATGTGTCGTCATCTCCCACCAAATGATAATCTGGTGCCTCACACCAGGGGTCTCAGGTTCTCTCTCTCTCTCTCTCTCTCTCTCTCTCTCTCTCTCTCTCTCTCTCTCTCTCAACCTAGAAACTTGATGATACAAAGTCATTTATTTTGAAACCCAATTACCCACATTTTTGCATTTAACAGAGTTTAGAAAGTATAATGACCTCACTAATGTTCATGATTCATGCTTGTAACTATTTTCCAATATACTAACTGCTAATAGTTGACGGAACAATATTTAATCAACTGTTAGTTATGACTTACAGGTTACAAATTTTTTATCAAGCTGTACAGATATTTCCTACAGTGTCATCTGAAACATAATTTTTTAATACAGGTGCCTTGACAAGGCTGCTGTCCAAACCCAAAATCCAGAGAAAAATAGATGGAAACTTTGCACCCCAAAAGAGGTGGAGGATACTAAAAACGTTATACGTATGATACCCATGTGGATGACCTTCATTATGTGTGGGGTTGTGATTTCCATAGGAAACACTTATTTTTTAGAGCAAGCAACGGATATGAATCGCAAGGTTGGAAAATTGAAGGTCCCTCTTCCTATATTAAAATTTTTCTATGACCTTGTAAAAGACCATTTCAAATGTCTATATGTCATAGTAGCTAAAAAAGTAATTCCAAGAAGATATGTTCCTCCCTATGGAATCATAGTAGCAATGCTGTTTTCTATACTATGTTGTATCACAGCTGCAGAAGTGGAAACCAGGAGGCTAGACATGATTAGAAGGCACGGGTTGCTTGACAAACCTAATGACAGTAATGAGAAAATTCCAATGAGCATGTTCTGGCTTCTTCCACAGTTTCTCCTTCTTGGTGCTGTTGATGGAATGTCTAACTTCAGCATTGATCAATTCTTCACTACTCAAGCTCCTACCTCAATGAGCCGCTACTTGAAACTTTTCAGCCACGGTGTAATTGGAGCTGGAACTGTGGGTAGTGTCCTTTCAGTTTATGTTGTGGGTAAGGTCAGTGAAAGGGGAGGAGGACCAAGTTGGTTTCAGGACACACTGAATAAAAGTCGACTGGATAACTACTATTGGACACTGACAGTGTTGAGTTGTTTAAATCTTTTTTTGTACATCTTGGTGGCATTGCAGTACACCTATAGAGACCCACGCGATGAAGATGCCGATGAAACATCAAGGAATGATTCTACTCAACCTTAGGAAGATGGTGTGCATTGTTGTTGTTGCTGTGGTTGGTTGGTATGCTAGGAAGAATTTCATTTTACATCCATTCCCCTGTATTCTCCAGTTCAATGTGGCAGTATTCTCTGTATTCCTTGACGTTTGTCAAGTGCAATGTAGCAAGAAGCTTAATTTAATGAAACTGCTGAGATTTCCCTTTTTTCCTTCAAACCCTTTTTGATAATGTTTCTCACCAGAGCACACGAATTGAAATTGACCTTGAATTCTAATTATTTGTTCCTTTCTTTTTCTTAACGAACGTAATAAGAAATGATTAAAAGGACTTTTTTAAGAATGAAAAGAGGAGAGACCATAACTCAGGAACTGATCTATAGGAGGGTACTATAATTGGGTTTGCTATTATATAGTAGGGTATTGAGGTATGGGAAAGCTCTAATTCCTCAGGTGCTGTTTCAGTTTTGTGACATTTGGGTTTTTTTATTTTTTGGGTAAGGGCAATAGGATCTCAAAGAGACTCCCTTTTCCCTTTTAAGGCAAAAATTCATAGTATTAATGTTATAGAGAACTTGTGTCTTTAGAACACCGTTTCAATTCTACATATTAGTTTTGGTATCAAATATCCAAACCTTTAAGGTTTGTGTCTTAGAAACACAATTTTAGTTTTAAATATAGGTTATACAAAAATTGTATCTTACAAACACGATATCAGTTTTAAATATATACGTTCAATTTAACATCAAAAAGCCTAAATACTATGTATATTGTAGATGCTTGGTGAAAGAGAGGATGAAGTTAAGAGATTGTTTCATCAAATTAGTATAGATTTTGCTCATTTGATTTCCTTTTCAAAAAACCAAGAGTACCCAAAACCCATATGTCTATTTTCGATTTCCCCATTGCATTCCTGTAAGCTGGAAGCTTAGCTAGACCCTAATAGTCCATCTCTTGAAAAGCTCAGCTGGACCCTTGGGGGAAGGAGGGGGTTGAGTCCACTATTCTATTGCCATTGGAGCCTCTCTTCACTGTAGCCTCCATTACTCATGCTCTTCAAGGACCATCACTTGAGAATTTAGGAGAGAGGGTGAATTTGAGTCTGATTAATAAGTGCTTGATCATTTGATCGGTTTAATCTTGGATAATAGAAAGAATGCTTTCATGGAATTGTGATAGTTGAATGTATTATGTTTTATTATTTTATTTAGCCGTGTGACAATTGTGTGTATGGTTATGTGCACTTGGGCGTGTCAAATAAACACCCCTCAATAAACATTTATTTATTTTTAGATAGTGATGGGGAGAGTGACGACTTGAAGATGCCGTCACCGTTTACCTGGGCGACGGCACGGTAAGGGGTGACGGTCCCATTCCATCCGTCACCCTCGACCAACTCTCCAGCCTGATCCGACGGCTGTCTACACACCGACGGGATGAATGGGTGACGAGACAAAGGGATCAACACGTCTTGTCACGCATTCCACTACCTGGATAGATACCTTGCACTCCACGCAATAGGGAATGGCCCTGGTGGGGGAGGATTCCGTAAAGGACACGCATTAGGGCATGGCTCCGATCAGAGGTTATCTCCTCCGACACGCCAAAGCTCCAACTCTACACCACTATAAATACCCTCGGCCCTCATGAAAAAGGTACGAATGTTTCTACCCCGACTCTAGCACTCTGGAGTTGTGAGCAATACTAACTTAGCCGTCGGAGGGTCGTTGGCTGGTACCACACCGGTACTCCCCTTCGAGGTTCTTTCCACTCGTGCAGGTTTACCAGGAACGCGCGAAGACCCTGCGGCTCACTGAGGGTGATTTTTGGCATCATCAGTTGGCGCCGTCTGTGGGAAAGACACGTACATAAGCTGCGTTCTGTGCTTTCCGGACAAAGAGTTGCATGGTACTCACGCGTTCGAGGGTTACCACAATGAACGACCAAGGCAACGAACAACGTACCACGGCCCTCGAGAGACAAGTCCAGACTCTAGCGACCGCGGTGGAACGTCTCACAAAACGTAACAATGATTTGGAAGAACAGCTATTGCGAAGGAACGTGACGGCTGGCAACCATGGAGAGAATGAGGAAGACAGCGCCCAGGAGAGAGATCATGGGGGCCCGAAAGGGAGCAACGCATTGACCCAACCCGAAGGGCAGGGGACAAGCCGTCCGTCGGCAGCTAACAATGATCCGCCCAGCGCTACCGAGGAGATGCGGTTGATGAGGGAGCGTATGGACTTTATAATGAACGCCCTCAAGGGACGAGTGTCCAGCGACCTTGACGACCTCGTCCACCGTACAGACTCTCCCTTCACCATGCACGTCATCATGTTCCCCACGCCGCCAAAGTTCCGTATGCCCCAGATAGAAAGCTACGATGGGTCCAAAGATCCACTAGACCACCTGGAGTCCTTCAAGACGCTGATGCACTTGCATGGCGTGCCGGACGAAATTATGTGCCGGGCTTTCCCGGCGACGCTAAAGGGGGCGGCAAGGACTTGGTTCGGCAGGCTGACACCCGGCTCAATCGGTACCTTCAGAGAGCTGAGTGCTCAGTTCGCTACGCACTTCATCGGAGGACACAGGTACAAGAAATCCACCGCATGCTTGATGAACATCAGACAGCGGGAGGACGAGACGCTCAGATCCTATATAGCCCGCTTCAACAGAGAGACACTTTCGATCGATGAAGCGGACGATAAGATACAGGTCGCCGCGTTCACCAACGGGCTGAAGGAGGGCAAATTCTTGTTCTCTCTATACAAGAATGACCCGAAGACGATGTCAGATGTATTTTACAGGGCAACGAAGTATATGAATGCAGAAGACGCATTACAGGCCCGAGGGGAGAGACCTCCCAAGAGGTGGGAGAGGCAGGAAGACGTAAGACAGGATAAGGGGCGAAAGAAACCCCGGACAGAAGGCCGAGACAGCAGGCGACCGCAACCCCCTGCCGGTAAGTTCACGAGCTTCACCCCATTGACGGTCCCGGTCGACCAAGTCCTGATGGAAATCAAAGACGAGGGGTCCCTGACTTTTCCGGGAAAACTGAAAGGGAATCCCGATAGACGACCCAAAGACAAGTACTGCCGCTTCCACCGAGACCACGGCCACGACACCGCCGACTGTTACGACTTGAAACAGCAGATTGAGGCCCTGATCAGGCAGGGAAAGTTGCAAAGGTTCGTCAGCCGAGAAAGGACAGAAGTGCCTCGGCAGGAATAGATCCCCTGCCGGGACAATGAGCGCCCTAGGCCGCCCATAGAAGACATAAGGATGATCATCGGGAGTACGGCATCCATCGGATCAACAAAGAAAGCTCAGAAAGCTTATCTCAGAGCAGTGCAAAACGTCCAGGCGGCGGGCGTTGCCCAGAAGAAGACGCGCGTCAGCAGCCCCACTATTGAGTTTACGGAAGAAAACGCCCAGCGTCTTCATCATCCGCACAATGATGCCCTTGTTGTCAACGTCCGGGTGGGAGACTATAACACATACAGGGTCTTGATCGACAATGGTAGTTCCGCGGACATCCTCTATTACCCGGCGTTTCAACAGATGCAGATTGGCAAGGAACGCTTGTCACCTACCAACGTTCCGCTCATCGGGTTCGGAGGAACGAGAGTTCACCCCCTCGGCGCCATCACCTTGCCAGTCACGATTGGGAAATATCCCTAGCAGGTCACCAAAGATGTCACCTTCCTCGTCGTCGACTGTTCGTCCGCCTACAATGCTATCATAGGGCGACCCACCCTTAACGTTTGGAAAGCCGTAACGTCGACCTACCACCTGATGGTTAAGTTCCCCACAGAGGATGGAGTGGGGGAGTTATGGGGAGACCAGGTGGCCGCGCGAGAATGCTACGTAGCAATGGTAGAGGCGGATAGCCACTTGCAAGTAATGAACATAAAGCAGCGGGTGGGGGCAGAACCCGCCGAAGAGCTCGAGGAGATAGCACTCGACGAGTCCAGGCCAGACAGGACCACCAGAATCGGCGCTCTCGCCAGCCCTTCGGCTCGCCAGGCACTCGTGACTTTCCTCCGAAAAAACCAGGATGTGTTCGCCTGGAGTCACGAAGACATGCCGAGAATTGACCCTTCAGTCATGGTGCACAAGCTGAACGTGTCGCCCACTTTCCGGCCCGTCCGTCAGAAGAAGCGGGTATTTGCCTCGGAACGAGACCGGGCGGTGGCAGAAGAAGTCGGCAAGCTACGAGAAGCGGATTTCATCCGAGAAGTATACTACCCCGATTGGTTGGCCAACGTGGTGATGGTCAAGAAGGCTTGCGGGAAGTGGCGCATGTGTGTGGACTTCACAGACCTGAACAAGGCATGCCCCAAAGATAGTTACCCCCTCCCGCGAGTCGACACATTGGTGGACTCTACAGCTCGACACCAGCTACTGAGCTTCATGGATGCCTTCTCAAGGTACAATCAAATCTGGATGGACGTGGCTGATCAGGAGAAGACCTCGTTTGTCACCAGCCAGGGTCTCTTCTGTTACAAGGTAATGCCATTCGGACTGAAAAATGCGGGTGCCACATATCAGTGACTCATGAACAAAATGTTTGCCGACCAAATAGGAAGGAACGTTCAAGTATACGTCGACGGCATGTTGGTAAAAAGCATGAGAAAGGAAGACCACCTGAGGGACCTGGAAGAGACATTCGACACGCTCCGTTCCTACAACATGAAGCTCAATCCGACAAAGTGTGCGTTTGGAGTGGCGGCGGGGAAGTTCCTAGGCTTCATGGTGTCTCAAAGGGGCATCGAGGCCAACCCAGACAAGATTCGGGCCATAGTGGAAATGGCGCCCCCAAAGAACACGAAGGAGGTACAAAGCTTGAATGGGAAAGTGGCCACCCTGAACCGGTTTGTATCAAGGGCGACAGATAAGTGCCTACCCTTTTTCCGCACGCTGAAGAAGTCTTTCGAGTGGACGGGCGAGTGCCAAAAGGCGTTCGAGGAATTGAAAGCCTACCTCCTTTCACCACCGCTACTAAGCCCCTCGCAACCAGGGGAAGAGCTCTTCCTTTACCTGGCCGTCTCCCCGGCGGCAGTCAGTGCGGCCTTAGTCAGAGAAGAAGACAAGGTCTAAAAGCCTGTGTACTACGCCAGCCGGGCATTCCGCGGGGCAGAGGAAAGGTACCCGCCAATGGAGAAGCTCGCCTTCGCCTTGATCACCGCAGCCCGCAAGCTTAAGCCATACTTCCAAGCTCATACAATAGTTGTCTTAACCAACAAACCCCTGCGACGGGCGATGCACAACCCCGAAGCGGCCGGTCGTCTGGCCTTATGGGCGATCGAATTGACTGAGTTCAACATCAGGTACCGCCCGCGCACCGCCATGAAGGGGCAGGCTGTCGCCGACTTTATCGCCGAATTCACAAGCGGCAAGGACCAGGGGGTAGACGAGCACCCATGGACCTTACATTTGGATGGATCATCGACCAGGCAGGTTGGGGGGATAGGTGTCGTGCTTCGTTCCCCCGAGGGAGATCAAATCGAATGCATGATTCGCCTAGATTTCCCCACCACAAATAATGAGGCGGAGTATGAAGCATTGATAGCTGGGATCGACCTCGCCAAAGCAGCAGGGGCCACCAAAGTGATAGCCCACTGCGACTCCCAGGTCGTCGTTAACCAAGTAAGCGGAGACTACGAGTGTAGAGGCGACAGAATGAGAAGATATTTAGATCAAGCGAAGAGAAGAGTGGATGAGCTAAGGGCCGAAGTGATCCAAATACCCAGAGAAGAAAATGAGCAAGCCGACCGTCTTGCCAAAGTCGCCTCTTCCGAACACATGGCCCCCCCCCCCCCGACAATGTGCTCTCCTTTGTGCAAATGACGCCACTAATAGAGCTTATCAGTGTGCAGGAAATAGGCTCCGGAGGCAATTGGACCACGCCGCTAGTCTCCTACCTAAAGGATGGCGCCTTGCCGGATGAAAGAGAAGCCGCTAGAAAGCTGAAGGTCCGAGCCGCAAGGTTCGTATTAATGGAGGGCGTCCTGTACAAAAGGGGTTTCTCTCGCCCGTACCTGAGGTGTTTGAGCCCCGAAGAAGCCGACTATGTCATGAGGGAAGTCCACGAGGGAGTCTGTGGAAACCACTCGGGATCTCGATCACTAGCGCATAAGTTGATTCGGGCTGGGTATTACTGGCCTACCATGCAGAAAGACGCCCAAGCCTATGTCAAGGCTTGCGACAAATGCCAAAGGTTCAGCAACATTATCCGACAGCCGCCCGCGGAGCTAACTCCCATGACAGCCCCGTGGCCTTTTGCTCAATGGGGACTAGACATTATGGGTCCATTTCCGACGGCTATGCGGCGGCTGAAGTTCGTGGTAGTAGGCATAGATTACTTCACAAAGTGGGTAGAAGCTGAGGCTCTGGCCACCATCACGGAGAAGAACGTGCGGAACTTTGTCTGGAAATCCATCATATGCAGATTCGGGGTCCCTAGGGTCCTAGTCTCGGACAATGGCAAACAATTCGACAACGGCCCCTTCCGAGAGTTCTGCTCGCAGTTGGGGATAAAAAACCACTACTCCTCCCCCGTCCACCCCCAAGCCAACGGCCAAGTCGAAGTGACGAACCGATCCTTGCTAAAGATTATCAAAACTCGACTCGAGGGGGCAAAGGGGATATGGCTTGAGGAATTACCCGGCGTACTTTGGGCATACAGGACGACGGCAAGGACCCTAACAGGAGAAACGCCATTCCGGCTAACCTACGGAAGCGAGGCAGTCATCCCAGCCGAAGTAGGGCTCACAACCTATAGGGTGAACGCCCACGATGAAAACAAGAATGATGAGGCATTGCGCCTACGGCTGGACCTGATCGACGAAGTCAGAGCAGTGGCCGAACAAAGGCTGGCACGGTACCAAGATCGCATGGCCAAGCACTACAATTTCCGAGTCAGGCACAGAGGCTTCCAAGTTGGAGACCCGGTTCTAAGAAGAGTTATGGGCGCTACCAGAGACCCAGCCCAAGGAAAGCTCGGCCCCAACTGGGAAGGACCCTACCGAGTCACGTCATGGCACCGAAGAGGCACCTACCATTTGGAAACAATGAAAGGACAGACACTACCCCATCCGTGGAACGCTGAGCACCTACGAAAGTATTATCAATAAAAAGTGGCAGCTCCTACTTGTATGCTTTAATGTATTTTGGGAACCCAAAGGGTACTTTTTTCTTTCCTTCTTAAAATTTATGCAAGGCTCGGAGGTTTATTCAGTCTCTCTCATACTATGTTAAGTGTTTGACCTTGAAACATGCGTACTAAAGTCGACGGTACCATAACCGACGGCTCAAAGCTGACGGCTCAGAAGCCAACCTCTACAAGGCATAAAAGCGTCAAGCACCAAAGCTGACGGCTTAGAAGCCAACCTAAAATCTACAAGGCGTAAAAGCGTCAAGCACCAAAGTTGACGGCTTAGAAGCCAACCTAAAATTTACAAGGCGTAAAAGCGTCAAGCACCAAAGCTGACGGCTTAAAAGCCAACCTAAAATCTACAAGGCGTAAAAGCGTCAAGCATCGAAGTTGACGGCTTAAAAGCCAACCTAAAATCTACGAGGCATAAAAGCATCAAGCATCAAAGCTGACGGCTTATAAGCCCGCCTAAAAACCTACAAGGCATGAATGCCCGTCGGGCGCAGGGAAAAACGACATCGAGGCCAACGGCCCTACAATAAAAGGATCGCATAAGAACCAATCAAGCCAAAGGTCAACGGCTCAAAAGCCGACGGCTCCGCCCTAAGGGGATCACGCGGAAACCAAACGGCCTCAAAGCGACGACACTATTTCAAAAAGTTAAGCCAATAACCTTACGTTAAAAAACTGCAGGCTTACAAGCCGACAGTTCACAAAGTAACGGCTCAAAAAGACCCCTAATTCAATAAAGGGCGCGAGCCCATTAAATGGGGAGGTCGACGACCCCGTTGGAAGGCCGTGACTTAATGCAAAAAGCTTAAAAAGTCCAAAATTGGACGGCCTCGAAGCAATAAAAAAAAAAAAAAAACATACACAAGGCTTGGAAAAAAGATAACCCATTACAATTGATAAAGATAGATTATCATATTACAAAAACCTTGTTCTTATAAAAGCCCTCAAAATGACGGGGCCACATTTACAAAAAGGGACAGGATAAAAAATTCTACAAAGGCTAAGCGGCAGGAGCATCCGAGACGACCTCGTCGTCCTTGGGAGGATCTTGGGCTACAGGGAAGCCTTCGAAGCTGGAAGGATCGGATGACGGGACCGTCTGAGCGCCGGACGGATCTTGAGCGGGTTGGGCAAGGACGACGCCGTCATTCTTTGGCTGCGTCCCAGACTCACTGAGGCTGTCGTCATCCACCATGACGGTGTCGCCCACAGGAGTTGACGGCACCGGATCATCCATAGATACCCTCGACAAGTCAAGGTGGGGGAAGAGGAACTTCACCTGCTTAAGGCAGTCCTCAAACCCGTCACCATAGTACTCGGCACAGGCATCTATGAATGTTTGGGTCGTCTTGAATTCAGTGACGGCGTCAGCCTTCGCCGTCTCCACCTGACCTAATAGAGACGACAACTCCCTCTCCGCCGTCACCCTAGCCTCCGTCTCCATCTCTAGCTGACGGGTCGTTTCTTCAAGTTTTTCTTTCAGCTCTTTTACTTCCACGTTCAGAGTCCGGCTAGCTTCCTTGTACTGGTTCAACCCGTCAGAAAGATTCGTAATGCGCTTCTTCTGACGGGCCAGAAGCTCCTCGCCCTTCGCCCCCTTGACTTGCATGGCCCTCATGCGAACCATTGCCTGTGGAGCAAAACTTTCGTTAGCATAGTACCATAAAAAGCAGACGGGACGAGTAATAAAGGATATACATACCCTGGCGAGATCAAAGAGGCCTGAGTCCCCCAGCTCCTGCACGGACTGGCTGACGCAAGAATCAGCTTCCCTCGTCCCCAGGATAGAGTCCAACCGCTCTAAGGCGTACTCCTTATGTGTAAGAATGCAGCGCCCGTCCTCTGGAATGACGGGACCTTGGGCCGACATCAGCCCCTTGCCGGCCCCGCGCTTGGGTGACGGGGATTTCGTAGAATGATCCCTAGGGGTGACCGCTACTTTCTTTGCCGAGCGGCCCTCGGTCCCGTCACCCTTCCTTTTTGGCGCGCCCTTGTTGACGGCCTTCGGGATGGACGTGGACGCCCCCTCCTTACCCTTCCCTTCCTCCTTTTTACGGGCAGCAGCGGCCCTGATCTGAGCTCTCAGCTTAGCAGACTCCATCTCTGCAAGGCAAAGGACACAATGTAAAAATGCGAATGAGAGTGACGGGAATAAATAGGTCGGCCATACTTACGTTGACGGGATAAGTTGTCCAAACGGCGTGCCTCTTCTGTTGGCTCGGGTCCCCCGCAATAGGTGTGGAGGGCGTCAGGCGTAATCAGGTCGCGACACTTCCTCTCCTCTAAAGGAATCTCCGTCACCTTAAGGATGAAGGCTTTCTGCTCCTCTGAAACCACCGGACGAGAGAAAGCTGAAAAATAAAAGGAAAGCAGACGGGTTAGAGCCTTGGATTAAAATAAGCTGATTAGTAAGGCTGACGGCGACGACCTGACTCCCTGACGTAACCCCAAGTGTTGTCAAACCCGTGAGGAATCGACCCCCACTCCTCCTTACGTCAAACCCAATTCGTTCCCTCCACAAAAAAATACCTGCCCTTCCAATTCCTGTTGGAGGCAGGCATGTCCGACACCAGCCTCAACTCCTTCTTCCTCGCGGAGAAGTGGTAAATCCCCTTGGACGAAGTGATATGGTGTGGACGGTAACACCAGAAGAACTCATCAAGGGTCAGTTGACGGTGCCCTCCACTCAGGCTCCCCCACAATATTTCAGAACCGATGAACACCCTCCAGGCGTTGGGGGCGATTTGGCTGACGGACAGCCCAAGGTAATTTGCCAACTAACGGTGGAGCGCCATCAGAGGCAACCTCAATCCTGCCGCGAACATGGCATCATACATGCCCACGTTCGCGGTCTTCCCGGAGTAACACCTCTCCCTCTCCAGGGGAAGACGGATTGGAATGTCGTCTGGGATTTGGTAACGCGCCCGCAGCGAGTTGAAGACCTTATCAGTCATTGACGGCAAAAAGTGGTTGACCGTCCACTCCTTAGGAAGGATGAATGGACGGTCGTCCCTAGAACCTCCCGATGTGCTCTCCAAGTCTTCACCCCCCGCGGAAGTCCCTTCACTCCCACTTTCCCTTACTTGGTCGTCACCTTCACCTTGCCTCACAACTTCACCTTGGTTCACTTCTTCGTCAGAAAGCTGCACCGACGACTCATCCTCTGACGACCAAGAAGAGTCTTCCCCTGGCTCGTGGCCCGACGGAAAGACCTCGTCGTAGCCCGCCCCATCGCGGGCTGACGATTGCTCACTTGATGTCTCCCTAGACATCTTACTACCTACAAGTGACGGGGGTGGTCTAAGAACCCAAGTGACGGCCTTTCCAGAAACGTCTTTCAAAAGCTCAGTATGCGACTAAATCGAGGAAATTGAAAAGAAAAGGGGGGGAGTAACTCACCAAGTTATAACGGAAGTGCGAATGAAGCTGACGGTATCAAACAGCAAATGAGAGCCAGAAAGCAACTGTGATCTCCTTAAAGTGACGGTTTCTCTCTGATCAGCGAAATTAGAATAAAAGAAGAGAAGTGAAGGAAAACGGGGCATATATATATAGGAGGTTTGGGGCGCAGAAGACGAAGCGACCTTCCCGTCCAGCTGCCTGCCAGTCCTTCGAGGACACGTGTTCCGACACTAGGCCTGCTCGAGGTGACTAGCCATTAATGCCTTGTCCGCCACAAGCTGTACTCCCCAATCCGTCAGACGAAAGCGACGGAATTAAGGAGTAGGGGGGAACTGATGGGGAGAGTGACGACTTGAAGATGCCGTCACCGTTTACCTGGGCGACGGCACGGTAAAGGGTGACGGTCCCATTCCATCCGTCACCCTCGACCAACTCTCCAGCCTGATCCGACGGCTGTCTACACACCGACGGGATGAATGGGTGATGAGACAAAGGGATCAACACGTCTTGTCACGCATTCCACTACCTGGATAGATACCTTGCACTCCACGCAATAGGGAATGGCCCTGGTGGGGGAGGATTCCGTAAAGGACACGCATTAGGGCATGACTCCGATCAGAGGTTATCTCCTCCGACACGCCAAAGCCCCAACTCTACACCACTATAAATACTCTCGGCCCTCATGAAAAAGGTACGCATGTTTCTACCCCGACTCTAGCAGTCTGGAGTTGTGAGCAATACTAACTTAGCCGTCGGAGGGTCGTTGGCCGGTACCACACCGGTACTCCCCTTTGAGGTTCTTTCCACTCGTGCAGGTTTACCAGGAACGCGCAAACACCCTACGGCTCACTGAGGGTGATTTTCGGCATCATCAGATAGCTAACAAAAATACTAGTATTTTTTATTTAAAAAAAAAAAAAAACACTTCTATTTCACTATTGGGCCGGCACCCAGTTTAGTACTTTAAAGACACTGATAAAAGTATCTATTGTCATAGACTAAGAAACTACAAAGACATATAAAAAAAAGAAAAAAAAAAAGGAAAAAAAAAAAGGAAACTACTAAGAAGTGAACTGATGGAGTAAAATGCATCAGCATGGTTACGAGGAATTAGGAAAGTTGTATGACTGAACTCTGAAAGTGACAAAATGTAGGTTAACGCGGCGATGGCCTATCTCTCACATTGTCTCTCCCAGAAATTTCCCTCCCACTTGTAGTAAAATATAGCTTCAACCCCGCTTGTCTTTTCAGGTATAACGTCTTCTATAACTTACTTTCTTCTCTGCTTTCTCCAACAAACTTCTTATTCATATACAATTTTGATCTTATGTTTGCTTATCATTTCTTGAAAATAAGAATGTTTTTTAGCTTTTAAGGCTTTCAATCATATGTGCTGACCTTCTTAGAGGTCGTACTTAGTCCACAAACCTCTCACTTCTGTGGGATCTAGGAGAAGTAATTGGTAGGCTTTGTTGCATGTTACTTTGGTTGTTCTCTCTCAGAACTTAGCATGTTTTGATATAATAGTTTCAACTAATTTTGTAGTTTTTTTGTATTACAGAAAGCCGAGGAAGGGTACTAGTGAACATGGGATCCTTTGTCAGAATACAGGAACTTTGCTCTAGTTAATAAATAATCTAGTAGTTTAAGCATATTGGGTTAACTTGCTACACAAATGAGTTCAAGAGAAATCACACAGACACACTTCTAGGCCTTGTTTGGTTTAAAAAAATAGTCACTCATCACTCATCGCTTAATTTTCATCACTCATCACTCATTACTCATCACTTAAAATACCCAACTCCCTACACCTCAATCCGTTTGACATCATCACTCACTTATCATCACTCAATATTTTTAACTGTTTATGGAACCCACACACTGACGCATTGTTAGTTGACTTTTTTTTTCTTTTTTTTCTTTTTCTTTTTCCCCTGCCTCTCCCCTTCGTTTTTCTCTGCGTTTTCCCTTGTTTTTCTCTTCGTTTGTGCTACAACCTCGACGAACTCAAGAAGAAAAAAAAAAGGAATGGAAACCCAGTGAAAAGGAAAGAAAAGAAGGAAAAAAAAAAAAAAAAAAACCCAAGCCCAGAAATCAACGTGAAAAGAAAAGAAAAGAAGAAAAATAGAAAAGAAAAGAAGAAAAGAAGAAAAACCAAACCCAGAAAGTGAAAAGAAAAGAAAAGAAGAAGAAGAAAAAAAAAAGGAATGGAAACCCAGTGAAAAGGAAAGAAGAGAAGGGGAAAAAAAAAAGGGATAATTACAGTAAACCCACCTGTGCTATGGCCCGTTTTCACTTTGCCTACCCGTGGTTTAAAACTTTACACTTTGCCCACCTGAACTTCAATCCGTTACCCATCCATTACCCATCTCGCCCCCTGATGTTAGAAAAACACCCTTTTGTTAAAATCAGAACATAACACCGATCAAAAAACACGAACCAGCAGTTCTTTTCCTCATGAGCCCTAGAAACATGAAATCCCTTGTTTGAGCTGAGGTTTTGATTTTTCTGATCGTGCTTTCATGTGAGGGTGAGGTTCTGACTTTGGGTTGCCTTGAGGCATTGAATATTTGAAGAGAGATCATCACCAGGTACGACATTTGTGCTTTATGTGGGTTGGGGTTTCAATTGTTGACGGTAGCTTTGATTCAGAGGAAGTTGATAAATGATGTCTTCTTCGAGTGGAACTTACTCCGGTTCAAATGGGCATATGTGTACATATGAGACTTGTGTGCTGAGAACAAGTCTGACAGTGGATAATTTTGGGAGAAGGTTTCTGGGTTGTAACCAATATAAGGTTGGTCCCAAGTGCCCTTTCTTCAAGTGGATTGATAATCCCACTTGTGTGCGTGGGAATGAAGCTGCCCATTTCGTGCAACAGAAGATGGATTTACTGCGAAGTGAGCTGCAACTTGCACATGAAAGGGAAAGAGCAGCTACCCAGGTAGCAGCAGAAGCTACCCAAATGGCAGAAATTGCTCAAGACAGGGCAGCAAATGCCACTGAGAGGGAGAGAAAGTTTCGAGCTTCCTCAGTTCAAGCCAAGGAGATAGCAGTGAGAGCTTTAGAGCAACAGAGAAAGTGCAGAATTGCACTAATGCTGTCTTGGTTTTTTTTTATTTTGGTTATGTTGTTTTCGTGTTTTAGCTCAAGTGAGAATGTTGGAATGATGAAATTGAGTTTACCTGGTGGGTTGTAACATAAGCTAGTCTTCAATTGTATTGTAATATAATTATGTAAGATGTAGATGCTGTTGGCTTGAAGCCAGTTAATAATATTAGTCTTTTTAAGATAAAGTGTTAAGATTGTTAGATGTTGTTGGTATTTTTGTTTAAAGTGAATTGGCTACTTGTAAACTGTGAGCTGTTGGTGTTTTGTTGGATGCTGTGAGCTGTGTTGGTTTGTGCATAAAGTGCATTGTGTGCAGATAATTGTGTTGAAAGTTTAATTGTTTAAAGTGTAAAGTGCATGACAACTATCTGTCAACTTGCAAGAAAAGACAACAAATACACACACAAACCTGCTATTCAACATATACACCTGCTATTCAAAAGTGACTGCTATATTCAATACATACACACATATACAAACTCATATGTTCAACTGCAATAACCAAAATAATAATTTTGAACACCTGCCATTAAGTTGGGAAGTTGTATACATATTTAAGGTAGCATTGAATAGTCTTTCATCAAGCACCAGTAAATATAGGGCATTTGGTACAACAACCAAAATAGTTGCACTTGCCCCTGTTTACAAAACTTAACAAAAATACAAAAAGTGATTGAACAGCATATATAAAAAAGTGTCACCATACTTTTTCTGCCCTGCCATTGTCTACAAAATACATATGACCCTAACATTACAAAACCCTAATACATAGCAACAAAGTGTCTTGACATAGTCTTCATTTACTGCCCCTGCCCCTGCCTCTCCCACCACTGTTGGCCTTTCCACCTCTTGTTCTACATTTCTGAGTCCTAGCTGCATTACCCCTTCCTCTCAAAGCAGCTCCTCTGGTAGCAAGTGATCTTGTAGCAGTTGGTCTTGTAGCAGGTGATCTTGTAGCAGGTGGTCTACTGTCCCATGTTTCTGCAGGAGTGTGTGGTGCTGGCTGGCTTGAAGCAAACCAAGGAGCTCCTCTAACTGTGTACCTGAAGTCTGAAGAGTACCACTGACTTGGGTTCTGTGACCATGAAGTCTGAGCTGGTGGCTGTGTAGCTGGTGGCTGTCGAGCTGGTGGTTGTGTAGCTGGTGGTTGTGACCCTGCTGCCTGGTTGGATGAGGATGAGCCCATAGTGTAAGGCTGATGTGTTGGTGGGGGTTGAGATGAGGATGGGGCTTGTCTGCATGTAGAGGGCCTTCCACTTCCATACAACAAAAAATGATCATGTTTACAGTGTCAGTTATTGGCATTTTGCATTTAATAAAGAAAGTTTGTAAAGACTTACAAATTGTTCTTTCTGCAATCTCTTCCTCCTCTCCCATGGTGTCTCACCAGTAACATTGGCCTTACATCCCCTTGCATTGTGCCCTTCCTTTTGACACCTTCCACACCTCATTGGCTTGTTTGCTCTAGACACCTTATAAGGGTTCCTTGGCTCATCAGCATCCCTCTTCCTCTTCATGGGTGGCCTGCTCGGTGGCTTATAGATAATAGGTGCAACAGGCTTGGGTTGGCCACTTGACACCCACTCAGACTGGCCAGGCATGGGAGGTATAGGTGTCTTGTATGTCTCCACATAAGCATCCTTGTAGTAGCATGGATGGGTGTAATCTTCTGGCATCTCACGATTCACAAAAATTGCTGCAACTCCATGCTTGCAGGGGATTCCTGTCAAGTCCCATGCTCTACAGCTGCATGTCCTCCCTACCAAGTCCACCACATGCCTTTCCCTCTCATTGGCAACCTCATACACAAACCTCCCAGATGGCATTGCACAGAAGCTCTTAGACTCTAATTTTAACTTCTCCAACTTGCCCTGTATGCTTGGACACAACCTGCCACCATACTTTTCTATGCCAATCTTCTTCACATACAGTCTACTCATAAGCCTAACCCTGATCCACTCCAGCATTGATAAGATTGGCTTGTCTCTAGCCTTCAGAATCATAGAGTTGAAACTCTCACTCAGATTGTTTGCCAAACAATCTGTCAAAGCTCTTGGAGAAAAGTGGGATTTAGTCCACTGTGCAGGCTCTATATCAGCAAGGTACTTCCAAGCTTCTTCATCCAAACTCTTAAGATGCTCCATCCCCCTCTCAAATTCCCTTACTGATGTTGTGCCAGCACACCTCCACAACACACTCTTCAACTCCATGCCCTTGTGGTTAACCTTGAAGTTGTTGTATATGTGCTTCACACAATACCTGTGCTCCACAGTTGGGAATAGAGTCTCCATTGCAGGTAGAAGGCCCTGCAATCATGTAAGCATTCAAGTAAGTAACTATGCAAGTAAGCAAGTATTGAAATCATGAGCATGAGCTAGATGATAATACCTTTTGCCTGTCACTAATGAATACCAGATTGAGCTCCTCTGGCCTGCCAATGTCATCTGCAAACTGCTCCAAGAACCAGGTCCAGCTGTCCTTGTTCTCTTGCTCAACCACAGCCATTGCCACTGGGAATATATTGTCATTGCCATCCTTGGCAGTGGCAGACAATAATTGCCCACCAAACTTACCCTTCAAGTGGCAGCCATCCAGCCCAACAAAGGGTCTACAACCACCTAGAAATCCAACTTTCTGAGCATTATACCTAATGTACATCCTTTTAAACTTGGGTTCTGCATTCTCATTTTCCATCTCTGTTTGTAGAATCACCTTGCTTCCTACATCTGTCCTCCTTATCATTTCTGCATAATCTCTAAGTAGGCCATACTGAGCCTCTTCATTCCCAGTAATCAAACCCCTAGCTGCCTTCCTTGATCTATACACTTGACTAATACTTAAATCCACTGAAATCTGCTGCATCACATGGTGCTTAACACCTGAGACCTCCCAATTAGGATTCTTACCAAAATCCTCTAAATACCTCTTTGCCACATAGGCTGATGTAACTTGCCCATTTCGAAATGTCAGGGGGCAGGTACATTCAGGCTTAAGTGTCTTGATCTCAAATGTGCCCTCTCCACTCACCATTGATGCATAACACCTCCATCCACAATTGTTCTTACAATGTACAAAAATCTTCTTCTTCTCATTCAACTTCCACTTGATATCAATGTGATGCTGAATCACATACTCCCTCAAAGCCTGCCTAAACACCTTGGAGTTTGGAAACTTCATCCCTACCACCAACCTAACATTTTCCATATCAGTCCTCTCATTGAATTCTAGATTTCTAGGCCCCTGCTCATCATCAGAACCATCCACACTTGTAATATCATCCTCTAAAGCTGGTCCAGCCCACTCTTCATCTAAATCTATGTTTGGAGGAACATTGCTTGGGCCAGGTGTATTAGTGTTTGGCTGAGGTGTATTAGTGTTTGGCTGAGATGTATTATTGTTTGGATGAGGTGTATCAGTGGTTGGTTGAGGTGTATCAGTGGTTGGAACAGTGTTAGGGTCAAATGGAACATTGTGAGGTGGAGAAGACTCACCAAAAATGTCATCAGCAAAGTCTTCTCCTTCCAAACCTTCATTCAACCAATCAAACTCCTCCTCTATCCCTACACTAGCATCATCCCCTGTAGCAGCTCCTGCACCACCCCTTGCACCACCCCATATAGCAGCTCCTGCACCACCCCCTGCACCACCCCCTGCACCAACCCCTACACCATCAGGGACTTCAACTGCAAGTGGAGTATGACCACTCTCCACATACAGTATGATGGTGTCTCTTGACCCTCCCACGTTAAGCTTGCACATGGGCACCACATCTTTATCATCTTCTATGAGCCTCAAGTCTTGCTCGAAGTTGCTCCCAGGACCTAAATAATGAACCCTACACGGTTCATCAATCCCCAATTCCTCACATATACCTTTTATTTCAAAATAACTAAGCCTATCAATATCCCTACACACTATTTCAACTTTCCCACCAAAGTATTCTAACCTAGGGTTCCACAGAAAAGTACCCCCATAATGTACCTCAAATTTCACTTCCTCATCAGCCATCTGCAATAACTAATTAGCATTTGACACGTACACAATTAACAATTAAGGAATTGTAAACATTACCAACACAAACATGTTTCTGTTTTGCTTTTGGGATGCAACACACACATCAGAGGGACCACTTTTTTTTCTTTGCTTCTGGGATGCAACACACACATGGCAAACACTAAAATTTAAACCATTGACTGATTACTCAAAAATGCCCATACATGCAACACACACATGGCAAACACTAAAATAGAAATTTGGGACCACTGTGAGACACAATGACCACGACAGACAAAATGCCCATAAACAAACACAAATCCAAACAACAGGTAACATTACATCAACAAAATGACCATTAACTGATTACTCAAAAAACCTCTACCAAAAATAAAAGATTACTCAAAAAACTATAAAACAACCACAAGCCCAAACTAAAAACTCAAACAGTGACTGATTTCTTACCAGGATTTGAGTCCCTCGACCAATTCGTTGCTCGTCTAGGTTTATACTTGCAGCGCTATTTCAATATCAGATGCAGAATGGGGTTTCTCTAGGGGATTTTCGTGTTTCTAGGGCTCGTGAGGAAAAGAACTGCTGGTTCGTGTTTTTTGATCGGTGTTATGTTCTGATTTTAACAAAAGGGTGTTTTTCTAACGTCAGGGGGCGAGGTGGGTAACGGATGGGTAACAGATTGAAGTTCAGGTGGGCAAAGTGTAAAGTTTTAAACCACGGGTAGGCAAAGTGACAACGGGCCATAGCACAGGTGGGTTTACTGTAATTATCCCAAAAAAAAAAAACCTAAGCCCAGAAATCAACGTGAAAAGAAAAGAAAAGAAGAAAAATTGAAAAGAAAAGAAGAAAAATTGAAAAGAAAAGAAGAAAAAAAGAAAAACCAAACCCAGAAAGTGAAAAGAATAGAAAAGAAGAAGAAAAAAAAAAAAATCCAAGCCCAGAAACCAAACCCAAAAAGCAACGTGAAAAGAAAAGAAAAGAAGAAAAAAAAGAAAAGAACAAGAAAGAACAACCAGAACGTGAAAAGGAAAGGAAAGAAAAGAAAAGAAAAATAGAAGAAGGAGAAGAAGAGGGGACATTCAACTGGTGCCAGGGCCCACGTTCACACCTTATTTACAAGCTTGCCACCGAGTATCAGTTGTCAAAACTGAAAACATCTTAAAACTGTTTTCAGTTTTGGTAACTCACATCCAATTTTTTGAGTGATTGAATGATAAGAACCAAAACAGAAAACTAAACCAAACAATCCATTTTGTTGTGGGGCTCACTAAATTTGAATATTGGATGATGAAAACTAAATATTAGATGATGAAAACTCTCAAACCAAACAACACCTTAACATCTCATTCTGATTGTTGACTTATCCGGGGTTTTTTTTGTTTTTTTTTTAATCTTTAATCATAGTTATAGAGGTACTGAGATTTAAGAACACAGGAATCCCTTGAAATTAGGAATTATTCTACAGAGAGGATTTTAATTTCTCATTTGTTTTAATATTAAATAAGCCCCCATTTGCTCTTTTCTTTCTGAAACCATTCTCAAATTATCAGTAAAAAAAAAAAAAAAATTCTTTGAGGCACCATTTATGATCATAGATCTGTAATCCTACGTACTAGTAACTTTTTTGAGTTTTTTGGATAACTCTACCATGAAATTCTTAAAATCCTATCTATTTACTTGAAATAAGAATAATGGAATTTGCCACATTCTAATTCAGAAACCAATGGAAAAGGAAAATCTTCAACCCTTGATATCCAAGTATGCCTATGGAAATTAAGATTTCAAAAAATTCAATTGGTGATTACTGCTATAAAGCCAGTTATTTTGCTTGACGGTCATGTCACCAAAGGATTAGTTCAACTTGACGGTTTCAAATTTTCCATTTAATGAAAATGTTTAATATATTAAGCCACCTTAGATTTTTTGTTTAGTTAATTATTGGTGTATTCTAAAGGCACTTTCTTCCTCTTCCATTGCAGTTCTGATATGGGCTGATATCCTAACAAATTATGCCTTGTTTGTGATGACGCCATACTTGACAAATGTCTGGAGTCTTAACATTACCCATGCTGCTGCAATTGTGAATGTGTTTTCTGGTGTTGCGACCATAATGCCTATCGGCATGGCCTTCCTTGTCGATGCTCTCATGGGTGACTATTGGATGCTCTTGCTCTCCAGTCTTGCTTATAGCTTTGTATGTTTTCAAAATTTCCCTTATTTGTTTATGTGTTTCTACTATGCTATGAGTATTTCCAATTTTGTTGTTTAAATCTTCTATGGTTATTTTTATTAAATCTCCAAAAGCCTTGCACCCCAATCACATTGGTTACTTCAAATTCCCCTCCCCACATGTTTTAAAAAGAAGTTATATTTATCACTTCAAGCATTATAGTAATATAGCCTATATAGGTGCAACAATGTAGAATGAATAATCAAGGAGCAACATTGGGCACCTCATCTAAACAAATCACTTGAAAGTCGTTGATACAGGAATTGTTTTGACTGAGGAGTATCATGCTGCATGATTGTTTCTTCTTCCTCTTACCTAGTTTGAATTTATTGCAGATATCTGACTTAAAATTATGTAAGCATTTATAACACCCATCCTAAATATAATGTAATCAAATCAACACTTTAATTTGAGATTAACTTGCATTGTTCAACCCGCTATCCATATTACTGTGAAAATTATTGAATTTTTTGGGAAGATTACTCTCAAATTAAAATGTTGATTGCATTATTTTTATAGGTTAGGTTGGACTTTGCATATGCTTTCATAGTTTAGGTGAATAGCTACTCTCAAATATGTTTATCAAAACATTGATTTGGTTGATGCAGTGAACATTACAAATTAAAGTTGAATAGAAGGGTGTCAATTGCAAACTATTGTATTTTGGGGTGCACACTGCAACGCCAATGTAATTTAGGAGTGATATTTGTTATTAACCTGCTTTATCTTTTGTACTCTACAATGAGATACGCCAACTATGTTTATCAATATCTAATGCTGTCATGACAATGTTATTGATCTGAAAATGTTACCCAATTCATTCTTTTGCATTGTATAGGTTTTGACAGAGTCATAGGACTTACCAGAGATGTACTAATTAATGGGTGTCACTGCAGGGGTTAAGCTTATTGGCAATGTCAACACCACCTATCCTTTCTAATGCTGCAGGGAACTGTGGTACATACAAGTCAGATTGCATTGGAGATGCCCAAATGGTTCTCTTCTATACAGCGTTAGCATTCTTAGCTATTGGGATATCTGGTCATATCACATCCTTGGACGCTTTCCTGAAACAGCAAGATTCAAAACAACCAATGCCATGGCAAGCAGCAGGTGGCTTTATTGTGATTCTTCTTGCAATTGTTGGATTTATTGCAATTCAATTTATAAAGCCATGGTCTGTCCGATTTGGAATGCCAGCAAAATGTACTGTAGTGGCAACTTTTTTATTCACAACTGGCTCATGTTCATACAAACGTACTGGAACGCAGGGGAGCCCTCTTACAACTATATTTAGAGTTTTTGTAGCCTCTGCTTCCAATATTTTTCATCATCGCCTGACAGATGATAATCCGTTGCCTCAAACACACAGTCTCAGGTTCTCTCTCTCTCACTGTCAACCTAGAAATTTGATGATAGTCATTTCTTTTCAAACCCAAGGTTTTTAGAAAGTATAATGACTTCACCAATGTTCATGAGTTCTTTTAGTAACAGTTTCCCAGTTTACTAACTTCTAATAGTTGGCAGAACAATATGTAATCAATTATTAGTTATGAGTCTTATGACATACAAAATTTTTAGCAAGCTCCACAATGTTCTTGAAAGAGGAATTTTTTTAAATACAGGTGCCCTGGCAAGGCTGCAATTGTAGTCCAAACCCAAAATCAAGAGCAGAAAGAACAAAATAGATGGAGACATTGCAGCAATGAAGAGATTGAGGATACAAAAAACTTTATACGCACGATACCCATGTGGATGACCTTCATTATTTGTGGGGCTGTGATTTCCATAGGAAACACTTATTTTTTAGAGCAAGCAAATGATATGAATTGCAAACTTGGAAAATTGAAGGTCCCTCTTCCTATATTTAAATTTTTCTATGAACTTGTAAAAGACCATTTCAAAAGTATGTATTTCAAAGTAACTAAAAAAGTAATTCCAGAAAGGAATGTACCCACCTTTGGAATGATAGTAGCAATGCTGTTTTCTATACTATGTTGTATCACAGCTGCAGAAGTGGAAACCAGGAGGCTTGATGTGATTAGAAGGCATGGGTTTCTTGATAAACCTAATGAGAAAATCCCAATGAGCATGTTCTGGCTTCTTCCACAGTTTCTCCTTCTTGGTGCTGTTGATGGAATGTCTAACTTCAGCATTGATCAATTCTTCACTACTCAAGCTCCTAACTCAATGAGCCGCTACTTGAAACTTTTCAGCCATGGTGTAATTGGAGCTGGAACTGTGGGTAGTGTCCTTTCAGTTTATGTTGTCAGTAAGGTCAGTGAAAGGGGAGGAAGACAAAGTTGGTTTCAGGACACACTGAATAAAAGTCGATTGGATAACTACTATTGGACACGGACAGTGTTGACTTCTATAAATCTTATTTTGTACGTCTTGGTGGCATGGTGGTACAACTGTAGAGACCCAAGTGAAGATGCCAATAAAGCAACAAAGAATGAAGAATCTACCCAGCCTTAGGAAGATGGTGAGCGTTGTTGTTGTAGCTGTGTTTAGTAAACTTAGAACAAGTTCCTTTTACATCCATTTCCTTGTATTCTCCAATTCAATGTGGCAGTATTCTCTGTATCAACAAGCTTCAGTTAATCAAACGGCAGAAATTTCCCTTCTTTTTCCTTCTGCCCCTTTTGATAATGTTTCTCACCAGACCACATGAAGTGAGACTGACCTTGAATTCTAATACTTTGTTCCTTTCGTTTCTTAAAGAACGCAAGAAGAAATGATTATAATGGTTTTTTAACAATGAAAAGAGGAGGGACTAGAACTCAAGAACTGATCTCTGGTTCTGCAAAATGGAAGGGTGAGAGTCTTCTGAATCTCCAACAGGAAAGATCACCATTATTAATTTATGCAAGTTCCACTTCGGACAATCCTGCCTGTGATGGGGCTCTAGTCCACTAACATTGAAAATTTGAATAGTTTTTTATGTAGCCTTATGAAATTAAGAGCCACGGTGTGTTTGATAAGCAAGATGAGAAAATTCACCAAGGTTGTGTTTCGATTTGAGGATTTAAAATCAAATGATTAGAAGAGATAGTTGCTAGTATGAATACAACAACACATGATGGTTTAATCTTTGAGGATTTCATTTTTTTTTTTTATCCTTTTGAGGATTTAATTTCAACAAAAACATTTTTGATATTATGAATTTGATATGACATTTTACTCCTAGTCATTTCAAATCCACATATTAACAAAGCTCAAATTCCTCCATAAATTTAATCAATAGAAAACAAAAATGTCATTTCATACTCTTTTCAAGTCATTTAAACTAAATATTGAAATCCTCCCTAAATCATTCCTATTAAATTTTTTTGCACAAACAAACAACTATCTCTAATCTTCTTCTTAAGGCTGGGAAAATTGCTCATTTGCTGGTGCTTCATTGAAGTCTTCAATTGCTGGGTCTTGATAGGTCTACCACAATGCCACCAAGATGTGCAAAACAAGATTTATAGAACACAATATGTCAGTGTCCAATAGTAGTCATCCAAAATACTTTTATACAGTGTGTCCTGAAACCAACTTGGTTTCCCCTCCATTTTCACTGATCTTACCCACAACGTCAACTGAAAGGACACTACCCATAGTTCCTGCTCCAATTATTCCAATAAGTGAAAAATGGCGAGTAGCATCTTACTGATTCAGGAACTTGATCAGTGAAGTAACTATCAATGGTGTCCTCAGAGATTTTATCAAGGGCACTAGTAAGGAGAAACTGTGGAAGAAGCAAGAAGATGCTCATTGGAATTTTCTCATTAGTTTTGTCATATAACATGTGCCTTCTAATCACATCTAGCCTCCTGGTCTTCATTTTTGCAGCTGCAATACAACATAGTATAAAAAACAGCTTTGCTACAATGATTCCACATGGGGCTACATACTTTCCTGAAATTACTGTTTTAGCTACTTTGACTTACAGATACAGTAAAATGATCTTTTACAGGGTCATAGAAAATTTTAAATTACTTGCTCTCAAAAGTAAATGCTTCCTGTGCAAAACAATCCCACACATAATGAATATTATCCACATGGGGATAATGCATATCAAAATTGAGGGTATTGAGGTTTGGGAAAGTTCTCATTCTCCTGATACTGTTTCAGCTTTGTGACAATTGGGTTTTGTGTATTTTTTTGGGTAAATGGGGAATTGGATCTCAAAGAGGCTCTCTTTTCTCTCTGTTCATTGTGTAAATTGTAATGCAATTTGAGTTAAGCTTTTGAATGACTATGATTGTGTCCTAAGGCTATGATTGATCCATTCTTGGGCTTTTATTTTTATATTTTTTGCTCTCTCTTCTCCCATTTATAATGGACCCATAAATATGAAAAGTATGATTATCATTTAAGAATTACTCACTCTTGATAAAGCAGTAGCCTAAGTGGGCAATATAGCCATTCTTAGGCTTTTCCCAACAGGAATTCAAGCAATCCATTTGTTGGAAGCTGACAAAGACACTTCATTTTAAAGCAATCCAGCTTGTTTACTAGTTATATTATTCTAGATGGGAAAGTGTCCATCGAGGAAGCACTAACACTTCATTCGCACACATGTTTTACCACTGTGTCCGCGACCATGGTTACTAGCTTGTATTTCACTTATTCAAAAAATTATACATGAAAAAATAAACAAAGCTTGAGTAGTTGTTGCAAGATCACATGCCTTAGCCTAAAACAGTCAAACAGAAGCTTATGTTAGTGTAAAAAGTACAGGTACTTGTATAATTGGGTAGGCTCAGGTTTAGGTACTTGGAGACACAACGATAGAATATATTTTTTCATAGACTAAGAACTTCAGAAGTCAACTGACTCGAGTAGAATGAAAGACCGAAGTTACAAGGAATTAGGAAAGTTCTATGGCAAATGTCGTCAACGCGGTGATGGCTTGTCTCTGACATTGTCTCTCCCAGAAATTTCCCTCCTACGGTTTCTACAATATAGCTTTCAACCCCACTCGTCTTTCCAGGTAACATCTTCTATAACTCTACTTTTTTTTTTCTCCGGCTTTCTCCAATAAACAGTTTATTTATATAATCTTAGGAGATCCTAAAGCTTACCATTTCTTGAAGGTAAACATGTTTTTTCAACTTTATGGTTTTCAACCATATGTGCTTCGTAGACATACTTTATTCTTGTTCCAACTGATTTTGTAGCTATTTTTTTTGGTATTACAGAAAGCTGAGGTAACTGGTGAACATGGCATCCTTTGTCAGAATAACAGGTACTTTGCACTTTTTTATAAATAATGTAGTAGTTTCAGCACATTGGGTTAAGTTGTTACACAAATGAATTAAAAGAGAAATCACACACTCGGCATCTCATTTTGATTGTTGACTTATTTTGGGTCTTCAGAGTTTTCTTAGTCTTTAATCATAGCTGTAGAATACTAAGATTTAAGAACACATGCATCCCTCAAAATTTGGCATTATTCTACACAGGATTTCAATTGCTCTTTGTTGTAATAGAAAATAATTTAGTCCCTTGCATTTCATCCTGTATTTTCCTTACCTTACAAGTAATATGGAACTATCTGCATAATCTGGCATATTCCACGTGCTCTTTTCTTTTCAAAAGCCATTCACAAATTATCAGTACAAAAAGTAATTTCTTTGAGGCACCATTTATGGCCATAGATCCTTAATCCTTATAATATTCAGACTAGGATCTTAAAGAGTTTTTTGGATAACTCCAATGTGAAATCTTAAAATCCTATCCTCTCACTATGAAATTTGTAGATGGAATTTTGTAGAAAACAATGAAAAAGGCAGTTCTTTAACCCTTGATATCAAGTATGCCTATGGAAATTTGTAAGATTTCAAAGAATTCAATTGGTGATTACTGCTTTAAATGCAGTTATTTTACTTGATGGTCATGTCATCAAAAGGTTAGTTCAACTAGAGGGTTATAAATTATTCATCCATATATTAAGCCACCTTAGACTTTTTGTTTATTTAATTATTGGTATATTCTAAAGGCACTTTCTTCCTCTTCCATTGCAGTTCAGGTATGGGCTGATATACTAACAGCTTATGCTTTGTTTGTGATGATGCCATACTTGACAACTGTCTGGAATCTTAACATTACCCGTGCTGCTGCAATTGTGAATGTGTTTTATGGTGTTGCAAGCATAATGCCGGCATGGCCTTCCTTGTCGATGCTTTCATTGGTGACTATTGGATGCTCTTGCTCTCCAGTCTTGCTTATAGCATTGTAGGTTTTCAAAATTTCCCTCATTTTTTATGTGTCTCTGCTATGCTATGAATATTGCAAATTTTTGTTGTTCAAGTCTGCTTTAGTTATATTTATCATTTCTCCATGAGCCTTGTAGCCCAATGACATTGCCTGGTCTTTGGGTTTATATTCCTCCTCCCCACTTGTTGTAGCAATAGAATTATATAAAGTAAATAATAATAAAAAAATATATTCATCACTTCAAACATCATAGAAATATAGGCACAACAACATAGAATGAACAATCAAGGAGCAACATTGGGCATCTCATCCAAATAGAATCACTTAAAAATCATTGACACATGGATTATTTTGACTGAGGAATGTTATGCTGCATGATTATTTCTTCTTGTTCTTTTCTAATTTGAATTAATTGCAGCTTTCTGCCTTAAATTATAGGAGCATTTATAACACCCACCCTAAATTATAAAGTAATGGAATCAACACTTAATTTGAGATTAACTTGCATTTTACATCCCACCTTCCATATTACTATGTAAATTAATGAATTTGTGGGTAAACTGCTCTTAAATTAAAGTGTTGATTGCAAAAATTTTATTGGTTAGGTTGCACATTGCAAATGCTTTCATAGTTTAAGTGAATAGCTACTCATAAATATGTTTATTTAAACATTGATTTGGATGATGTAGTGAAAATTACAATTTAAAATTAAAGAAGGGTATCAATTGCAAAATAATGTATTTTAGTATGCACATTGCAATGCCCTTGTAATTTTGGAGTGATATTTTTTATTAACCAGCTTTATCTTTTGTACTCTGCAGTCTGCAATGAGATAAGCCACTTATGACAATGTTAATTTTTGTAATGCTGTTATGACAATGTTAATTTTTGTAATGCTGTTATGACAATGTTAATTGATCCAAAAATGTTACCCAATTCATTCTTTTGCACTGTATAGGTTTTGACAAAGTCATGCGACTTACCAGAAGATGTACTAATTATTTGCTGTCATTGCAGGGGGTGAGCTTCTTGGCAATGTCAACACCGCCTGTCCTTTCTAATGCTGCAGGCAACTGTGGTGCATACAAGCCAGATTGCATTGGTGATACCCAAAAGGCTCTCTTCTATACAGCGTTAGCACTCATAGCTATTGGGATGTCTGGTCATATCACATCCTTAGAGTATTTCCTGAATCAGCAAATAAAAAAGAACCAAAAAAGTGATCAAGATGATTCAGAAAAACAACAGCCAACAAATCAACAAATAAAAAAGAACCAAAAAAGTGATCAAGATGAATCAGAAAAGCTAGAGCCAACACCATGTCAAGCGTTAGGCATGTTTAGTGCGATTATTTTTCCAATTGTTGGATGTATTGCACTTCCGTACATAAAGCCATGGTCTGTCCGATTTGGAATACCAGCAATATGTACTGTAGTGGCAACTTTTCTATTCACAACTGGCCGTTCATACAAACATTCTAGACCAAAGGGGAGTCCTCTTACAACTATATGTAGAGTCTTTGTAGCCTCTGCTTCCAATATGTTTCGTCATCTCCCACCAGATGATAATCCTCTGCCTCGCACCCGGAGTCTCAGGTTCTCTCTCTCTCTCTCTCTCTCTAGAAACTTGATGATACGAAGTCATTTATTTTGAAACTCAAGTACCCACATATTTGCGTTTAACAGAGTTTAGAAAGTATAATGTCCTCACTAATGTTCATAATTCATGCTTGTAACTATTTTCCAATTTACTAACCTCTAATAGTTGACAGCACAATATTTAATCAACTGTTAGTTATGACTAATGACTTACAGGTTACAAAATTTTTTATCAAGCTGTACACATATTTCCTACAATTTTATCTGAAACATAATTTTTTAATACAGGTGCCTTGACAAGGCTGTAATCAAAACCCAAAATCAAGAGCAAAATAGATGGAAACTTTGCACCAGAGAAGAGGTAGAGGATACTAAAATGGTTATACGCATGATACCCATGTGGATGACATTCATTATGTGTGGGGTTGTGATTTCCATAGGCAACACTTATTTTTTAGAGCAAGCTACTGATATGAATCGCAAGGTTGGAAAATTGAAGGTCCCTCTTCCTATATTAAAATTTTTCTATGACCTTGTAAAAGACCATTTCAAAGTAACTAAAAAAGTAATTCCAGGAAAATATGTAGCCCCCTATGGAATCATAGTAGCAATGCTGTTTTCTATACTATGTTGTATCACAGCTGCAGAAGTGGAAACCAGGAGGCTTGATGTGATTAGAAGGCACGGGTTTCTTGATAAACCTAATGAGAAAATCCCAATGAGCATGTTCTGGCTTCTTCCACAGTTTCTCCTTCTTGGTGCTGTTGAAGGAATGTCTAACCTCAGCATTGATCAATTCTTCACTAATCAAGCTCCTGCCCCAATGAGGCGCTACTTGAATCTTTTCAGCCACGGTGTTATTGGAGCAGGAACTGTGGGTAGTGTCCTTTCAGTTTATGTTGTGGGTAAGGTCAGTGAAAGGGGAGGAAGACCAAGTTGGTTTCAGGACACACTGAATAAAAGTCGATTGGATAACTACTATTGGACACTGACAGTGTTGTGTTCTATAAATCTTATTTTGTACATCTTGGTGGCATTGCAGTACACCTTTAAAGACCCACCAAATGAAGAAGGCAGTAAAGCAACAAAGAATGAAGGATCTGCCCAGCCTTAGGAAGATGATGTGCATTGTCGATGTTGCTGTGGTTGGTATACTTGGAAGAATTTCATTTTACATCCATTCCTCTGTATTCTCCAATTCAATGTGGCAGTATTCTCTGTATTCCTTGACGTTTGTCAAATGCAATGTAGCAAGAAGCTTAATTTAATGAGATTCCCCTTTTTTCCTTCAAACCCTTTTTGATCATGTTTCTCACCAGACCACACGAAGTGAGACTGACCTTGAATTCTAATACTTTGGTCCTTTCGTTTCTTAAAGAACGTAAGAAGAAATTATTAAAAGGGCTTTTTTAAGAATGAAAAGAGGAGGGACCATAACTCAGGAACTGATCTCTGGTTCTGCAAAATGGAGGGAACTATAATTGGGTTTGCTATTATATAGGAAGGTATTGAGGTATGGGAAAGCTCTAATTCTTTAGGTGCTGTTTCAGTTTTGTGACATTGGGTTTTTTAATTTTTTGGGTAAGGGGAATTGGATCTCAAAGAGACTCTCTTTTCCCTTTTTAAGGCAAAAATTCATAGTATTAATGTTATAGAGAAATTACGTCTTAAAAACACCGTTTCAAATTTACATATTAGTTTTGGTATCAAATATCCAAACTTTTAAGGTTTGTGTCTTAGAAATACAATTTTAGTTATAAATATAGGTTATACAAAAATTGTATCTTACAAACACGATTTCAGTTTTAAATACGCACGTTCAATTTGATATCAAAAAACCTAAATACTATATATATTGTAGATGCTTGGGGAAAGAGAGGGTGAAGTTAGGAGATTGTTTCATCACATCAGTATAGATTTTCCTCATTCGATTTCCTTTTCAAAAAACCAAGAGTACCCTGTTAGGTTCTAAAAGTTTAGAACAATTGGCAAATCGTGAACAAAAACTTGTCTAAATATAGATCTTAGAGTTTATAGGTTTTATTAGACAATGCTCAAGGTGATTCAAGTTAAGATTCAAGAACAAGTAAGCTGCAGAAAGAAGAATTCAGAAATTGCCTGGTTCGACCGATCGAGAAACAGGCTCAACTGATCGAAAATTGTATCTGCAGAATTTTAAGTTGGCCAAAACAGCAGTTCAAGCCCATTAAGGATTAAGGTTTCAGATCTACTTCTCCCACTATATAAAGAAAATTCTAAGCACGTTTTTACAAGGCTTTTTAGAGAGAGAAGAGTGTGCCTCTTTTGTATTTAGGGTTTTGTTCCTAAAACCTCTCTTATAACTTCTACCGGTGTTGTTTCTTGAAGAATCTCAAGATCCGGTATTGCTGAAGTTGCTGCCTTCTCTAGTCATCAAAGGTGCTGATGATCTAAACCTTCAAAGGTGGTCTTGGAGTCACAAACAGGAGAGTTTGTGTTGCTAAACCTTTGAGTGGGATCTCAAAGTCACAAGCGTAGGTGTTTGTGTTTTGCAAAGGTCAAGGAAAGAAGTAGTTCGTGGACTCGGAGTTGTCATGGGGTCGTGGTAGTAAGTTTTCTACTCGAGGTAGCAATAATATGTTAGTGGTCTAAGTCGCTATTGTGCAAACTTCAATTCTTTCTAGTGGATTTGCTGTTTTACCTTGAGGATAGCTAAGTTAAATCTTCCCCAGGTTTTTTACTGGTTTGATTTTCCTGAGTCATCAAATCTTTGTGTTCTTTATTTTCCACTGCTTTATTGTTTATGATTATTTGTGTTTAACTTAGATCTGAATAATAAACCTAAATATTCACTTGGTTAATTAATTAGGTTAAACAATCTAGTTTACAGGGGTCTAAATTTCTTACATACCCAACACCCATATGTCTATTTTCTATTTCCCTATTGCATTCCTGTATGCTGGAAGCTTGGCTAGACCCTAATAGTCCATCTCTTGAAGAGCTCAGCTGGACCCTTGGGGGAAGGAGAGGGTTGAGCCCACCTCTTCTATTGCCATTGGAGCCTCTCTTCACTGTAGCCTCTATTACTCGTGCTGTTCAGGAACACAGTCAACCTCCATTACTCATGCTCTTCAAGAACCATCACTTGGGAATTTGGGAGAGAAGGTGAATTTGAGTCTGATTTAAATAAGTGCTTAATCATTTGATTGGTTTAATCTTGGATAACAGGAAGAATGCTTGCAAGGAATTGGGATAGTTAAATGTATTATATTTTATTCTTTTATTTAGTCATGTGAAAATTGTGTGTATGGTTATGTGCACTTGGGCATGTCAAATAAGCACACCTTGATAAACAATTTTTTTTTTTTAGATAGCTAACAAAAATACTAGTATTTTTTTTTTATGGGAAAAAAAAAAAAAAAACACTTCTATTTCACTATTGGGCTGGCACCCAGTTAAGTACTTTTTTTTTTTTTTTTTTTTTTTTTTTTTTTTTTTTTGGGTAAGAACCAGTTTAGTACTTGACACTGATAAAGTATCTATTGTCATAGAGAAACTACTAAGAAGTGAACTGATGGAGTAAAATGCATCAGCATGGTTACGAGGAATTAGGAAAGTTGTATGACTGAACTCTGAAAGTGACAAAATGTAGGTTAACGCGGTGATGGCCTATCTCTCACATTGTCTCTCCCAGAAATTTCCCTCCCACGCTTTCTAGTAAAATATAGCTTCAACCCCACTAGTCTTTTCAGGTATAACGTCTTCTATAACTTACTTTCTTCTCTGCTTTCTCCAACAAACTTCTTATTCATATACAATTTTGATCTTATGTTTGCTTATCATTTCTTGAAAAAAAGCATGTTTTTTAGCTTTTAAGGCTTTCAATGATATGTGCTGACCTCCTTAGAGGTCGTACTTAGTCCACAAACCTCTCACTTCTGTGGGATCTAGGAGTAGTAATTGGTAGGCTTTGTTGCATGTTACTTTGGCTGTTCTCTCTCAGAACTTAGCATGTTTTGATATAATAATTTCAACTAATTTTTAGTTTTTTTGTATTACAGAAAGCCGAGGGAGGGTACTAGTGAACATGGGATCCTTTGTCAGAATAACAGGTACTTTGCTCTAGTTAATAAATAATCTAGTAGTTTAAGCACATTGGGTTAACTTGCTACACAAATGAGTTCAAGAGAAATCACACAGACACACTTAACATCTCATTCTGATTGTTGACTTATCTGGGGTTTTTTTTTTTTTTTTTTTTTTTTTTTTTTTAATCTTTAATCATAGTTATAGAGGTACTGAGATTTAAGAACACAGGAATCCCTTGAAATTTGGAATTATTCTACAGAGAGGATTTTAATTGCTCATTTGTTTTAATATTAAATAAGCCCCCATTTGCTCTTTTCTTTCTGAAAGCCATTCTCAAATTATCAGTAAAAAAAAAAAATTCTTTGAAGCACCATTTATGATCATAGATCTGTAATCCTACTAGGAACTTTTTTGAGTTTTTTGGATAACTCTACCATGAAATTCTTAAAATCCTATCTATTTACTTGAAATAAGAATAATGGAATTTGCCGCATTCTAATTCAGAAACCAATGGAAAAGGAAAATCTTCGACCCTTGACATCCAAGTATGCCTATGGAAATTAAGATTTCAAAGAATTCAATTGGTGATTACTGCTATAAAGCCAGTTATTTTACTTGACGGTCATGTCACCAAAGGATTAGTTCAACTTGACGGTTTCAAATTTTCCATTCAATGAAAATGTTTAATATATTAAGCCACCTTAGATTTTTTGTTTAGTTAATTATTGGTGTATTCTAAAGGCACATTCTTCCTCTTCCATTGCAGTTCTGATATGGGCTGACATCCTAACAAATTATGCCTTGTTTGTGATGATGCCATACTTGACAAATGTCTGGAGTCTTAACATTACCCATGCTGCTGCAATTGTGAATGTGTTTTCTGGTGTTGCAACCATAATGCCTATCGGCATGGCCTTCCTTGTCGATGCTCTCATGGGTGACTATTGGATGCTCTTGCTCTCCAGTCTTGCTTATAGCTTTGTATGTTTTCAAAATTTCCCTTATTTGTTTATGTGTTTCTACTATGCTATGAGTATTTCCAATTTTGTTGTTTAAATCTTCTATGGTTATATTTATCAAATCTCCAAAAGCCTTGCACCCCAATCACATTGGTTGCTTCAAATTCCCCTCCCCACATGTTTTAAAAAGAAGTTATATTTATCACTTCAAGCATTATAGTAATATAGCCTATATAGGTGCAACAATGTAGAATGAATAATCAAGGAGCAACATTGGGCACCTCATCTAAACAAATCACTTGAAAATCGTTGATACAGGAATTGTTTTGACTGAGGAGTATCATGCTGCATGATTCTTTCTTCTTCCTCTTACCTAGTTTGAATTTATTGCAGATATCTGACTTAAAATTATGTAAGCATTTATAACACCCATCCTAAATATAATGTAATCAAATCAACACTTTAATTTGAGATTAACTTGCATTGTTCAACCCGCTATCCATAATACTGTGAAAATTATTGAATTTTTTGGGAAGATTACTCTCAAATTAAAATGTTGATTGCATTATTTTTATAGGTTAGGTTGGTATTTGCATATGCTTTCATAGTTTAGGTGAATAGCTACTCTCAAATATGTTTATCAAAACATTGATTTGGATGATGCAGTGAACATTACAAATTAAACTTGAATAGAAGGGTGTCAATTGCAAACTATTGTATTTTGGGGTGCACACTGCAATGCCAATGTAATTTAGGAGTGATATTTGTTATTAACCTGCTTTATCTTTTGCACTCTGCAATGAGATACGCTAACTATGTTTATCAATATCTAATGCTGTCATGACAATGTTATTGATCAATGTTACCCAATTCATTCTTTTGCATTGTATTGGTTTTGACAGAATCATAGGACTTACCAGAGATGTACTAATTATTGGGTGTCACTGCAGGGGTTAAGCTTATTGGCAATGTCAACACCACCTATCCTTTCTAATGCTGCAGGGAACTGTGGTACATACAAGCCAGATTGCATTGGAGATGCCCAAATGGTTCTCTTCTATACAGCGTTAGCTTTCTTAGCTA
Source organism: Lithocarpus polystachyus (assembly GCA_033629205.1). Classification (NCBI taxonomy): domain Eukaryota; kingdom Viridiplantae; phylum Streptophyta; class Magnoliopsida; order Fagales; family Fagaceae; genus Lithocarpus; species Lithocarpus polystachyus. The sequence continues at coordinate 42,112,600 of CM066168.1, forward strand.
TTGGGATATCTGGTCATATCACATCCTTGGACGCTTTCCTGAAACAGCAAGATTCAAAACAACCAATGCCATGGCAAGCAGCAGGTGGCTTTATTGTGATTCTTCTTGCAATTGTTGGATTTATTGCAATTCAATTTATAAAGCCATGGTCTGTCCGATTTGGAATGCCAGCAATATGTACTGTAGTGGCAACTTTTTTATTCACAACTGGCTCATGTTCATACAAACGTACTGGACCGCAAGGGAGCCCTCTTACAACTATATTTAGAGTTTTTGTAGCCTCTGCTTCCAATATTTTTCATCATTGCCTACCAGATGATAATCCGGTGCCTCAAACACAGAGTCTCAGGTTCTCTCTCTCTCACTGTCAACCTAGAAATTTGATGATAGTCATTTATTTTCAAACCCAAGAGTTTTTAGAAAGTATAATGACTTCACCAATGTTCATGAGTTCTTTTAGTAACAATTTCCCAGTTTACTAACTTCTAATAGTTGGCAGAACAATATGTAATCAATTATTAGTTATGACATTCAAAATTTTTAGCAAGCTCTACAATGTTCTTGAAGGAGGAATTTTTTTAAATACAGGTGCCCTGGCAAGGCTGCAATTGTAGTCCAAACCCAAAATCAAGAGCAGAAAGAACAAAATAGATGGAGACATTGCAGCAATGAAGAGATGGAGGATACAAAAAACTTTATACGCATGATACCCATGTGGATGACCTTCATTATGTGTGGGGTTGTGATTTCCATAGGAAACACTTATTTTTTAGAGCAAGCAAATGATATGAATCGCAACCTTGGAAAATTGAAGGTCCCTCTTCCTATATTTAAATTTTTCTATGAACTTGTAAAAGACCATTTCAAAAGTCTGTATTTCAAAGTAACTAAAAAAGTAATTCCAGAAAGGTATGTACCCACCTTTGGAATGATAGGAGCAATGCTGTTTTCTATACTATGTTGTATCACAGCTGCAGAAGTGGAAACCAGGAGGCTTGATGTGATTAGAAGGCATGGGTTTCTTGATAAACCTAATGAGAAAATCCCAATGAGCATGTTCTGGCTTCTTCCACAGTTTCTCCTTCTTGGTGCTGTTGATGGAATGTCTAACTTCAGCATTGATCAATTCTTCACTACTCAAGCTCCTAACTCAATGAGCCGCTACTTGAAACTTTTCAGCCATGGTGTAATTGGAGCCGGAACTGTGGGTAGTGTCCTTTCAGTTTATGTTGACAGTAAGGTCAGTGAAAGGGGAGGAAGACAAGGTTGGTTTCAGGACACACTGAATAAAAGTCGATTGGATAACTACTATTGGACACTGACAGTGTTGAGTTCTATAAATCTTATTTTGTACGTCTTGGTGGCATGGTGGTACAACTGGAGAGACCCAAGTGAAGATGCCAATAAAGCAACAAAGAATGAAGAATCTACCCAGCCTTAGGAAGATGGTGGCGTTGTTGTTGTAGCTGTGGTTAGTAAACTTAGAACAAGTTCCTTTTACATCCATTTCCTTGTATTCTCCAATTCAATGTGGCAGTATTCTCTGTATCAATAAGCTTCAGTTAATCAAACGGCAGAAATTTCCCTTCTTTTTCCTTCTGCCCTTTTTGATAATGTTTCTCACCAGACCACATGAAGTGAGACTGACCTTGAAAATTCTAATACTTTGTTCCTTTCGTTTCTTAAAGAACGCAAGAAGAAATGATTATAATGGTTTTTTAACACTGAAAAGAGGAGGGACTACAACTCAAGAACTGACCTCTGGTTCTGCAAAATGGAAGGGTGAGAGAGTCTTCTGAATCTCCAACAGGAAAGACCACCATTATAAATTTATGCAAGTTCCACTGCGGACAAACCTGCCTGTGATGGGGCTCCAGTCCACTAACATTGAAAATTTGAATGGTTTGTTATGTAGCCTTTGTGAAATTAAGAGCCACGGTGTGTTTGATAAGAAAGATGAGAAAATTCACCAAGGTTGTGTTTCGATTTGAGGATTTAAAATCAAATGATTAGAAGAAATAGTTGCTAGTTTGAATACAACAACACATGATGGTTTAATCTTCGAGGATTTTTTTTTTTTTTTTTCATTTCAACAAAAACATTTGTGATATTATGAATTTGATATTACATTTTACTCCTAGTCATTTCAAATCCACATATTACCAGAGCTCAAGTCCCTCCATAAATTCAATTAATAGAGAACAAAAATGTCATTTCATACTCTTTTCAAGTCATCAATATCTATATCTATATATATCTAAAAGCTGAAGTGTAGCATTTATTGTTGCTACGATCCAGTAGAGCCACATCAGCGTCCACATCATTATCCTATTTCTTTCCAATTTTTTTTTAACATTTACTCATTTTTTTTAATATTTAGACTTTGTCCAATCTTTCATCTCCCCACTACCCTCTCTTACCTTTTGATCTCCCCACTACCCCTTACTTTAATATCACTCTTCATCTTTCTTTTCATCTTCCCTCATTTTGTCTCTTTTTATTCACACCATTTTACTATAAATTTGTCACTCTCTTCCCTTATTTGTATAGTTTTTCCTCACAAATAAAAGGTTATTTCTCTCTCTCTCTCTCTCTCAATTTTTTGGTTGATTTTTTTTATTTTTCTTGCATCTCTATTTTAGGTTGATAAATTTTTGTATTCTTTAGAACTCTACTTTTGGTTGATGCGCTGTAATTTTGAATTTAAGTTGCTATTTTTTTTTTTTTTTTTGGTTCTCTTTGATTGTAATCTAATCTATTATTATTTTTAAATAATTCTAACACATTAATTTAGTACAATAACAAATTTGAAAACAGCCTATGAATCAGAAAAGTATTAGAAGATTAATTGTAATTGTGTTGTTCTTGAGTTGCATTTTTTTTATAGTGAGTTAGTTTTAATGGGCAATGTGATGGTAAGTGTGGGAGTGAATACGTTGTCAATATTATGAGGTTTGCTATTTTTGGTTTTTGCTGGTTGTTTTCTTGATCATAGGATTAATGGGTGTCTCTGGTTTAGCCTTTTAGGTTCTTCTATGTTATTGTTGTTGTTGTTGCTGCTGTTTTTTCCATTCTTTTTAATTAATTTTGTTGGCTGATTGGAATTAGTTTTGGGAGTACTGGTTGAAAACTTTGTAAATTGTTGTATCTTTGATTTTTTTTTTTTTTTTTTTGTCCCAAATTTGGTGGACTTTGCATATATGGGATATGATTATTTATGCGTGAGTTTTACAGATGGAAAGGGGTTTACTAAAGAAGAACATCCAAGACTAACTTCTCTACATCCATTGAAAAAAATCAAAGCAAACACTAAACTTTGATCCTCTACTCTACCAAAAAAAAAAAAATCAAAGCAAACATTAAAAAGAAAAAAGTGAGCACAGGATAAAGCTGAGAATTTTATTTGATACATGTATTGAACTTTAAATTCTATTATTTTTCAAACTAGCCGGCTCCTCTCATGGATTTATACCATTTGACACTTTTGCTAAAAAGTGACAGAGGAATTATTTAGAACCTTAAAAAAAATAAAGGGTTGAGAAAACGGTAGAGAAAAAGGGGATGAAAAGAGACTGAGAAATTGAGAGGGGCATTTATTGAAGTTAATGGGAAATACGAGATAAAACATTAATTTTATAAAATTAATGATATGGCCTGTAATGTATTTTTAGACTTTGGATCAATTTTGAATTAATGGTATAAAAATGGTGTAACTTGAACTCATCTCATATATATGTAAATATATAACTCATTTATTCTTTCTTGCAAATTTTACTTTAGGTTGATGAATCATTGTATTTTTTTTTTATAATATTATTTTGGGTTAATACAATTTATAATGTTTTTTTTTTCCAACACAAGTCTTCTCTCTCTCCCTCTGCTTCTAGCTTTTTTTTTTATTTTTTATTTTTACATAATACTTAGTTATTTTGAAAGTGAGATTTTGAATTTATATCAAAATATAATCTTGGCTATGTATTTGAATGTGATTATCGACTATTAAAACAACCCAAGATGAATATGTATAGACAATATTTTTATTTTTATTTTTCATTGATTTATTATTTATTTATAACATCAAAATTAAAGTAAATAAATATTTAAAGTTAAAACGGCCTAAAATGAATTTGTAAAGTCAATATATTTATATATTTAATATTGTTAAAAAACTAAAAGCAAAAAATAAATAATAAAAAAGATAATAACGTGGAAGATGATGAAGCTCAACAAGAGCGTAGTAAGAATAAATGCAATATAAATGTCCAGTTAAAGGCAATTAATCTTAATAATTGAAAGTGTATGTAGTCAATTTTTATTTGTTGGATCACATTCTCTCTATATTGTTATACAAATTGTTTTCTTTCATTTCGATAGGTGAAGTGTTCAATTTTTTTTTTTTTTTTTTTTTTGGAGAGACTGAAATGTTCAATTTTAGATATAAAGTCCATTTTTTCTCTACATATTATTTTAAATATTTTTAGGGATGTCTAAGAAATATGCAGTTCCAATCTCATGTATCTATATTAGTAAACAAAACCCAATTAATAGTTCGAAGTTACTCCTAGGATAAGAAAAATTATAAATATAATAATCTTTTTTTAAGAAAATAAAAAATTTGAATAATATATTTGAAACTTAAACAGTTTAATTGTACAAAAAAAATTAAGAAAACATAATGCACAATAACGTAATTTAGAAAAATACGGACCTCCTAAAAATGAATAATATCAACTAAAAGAATCCAAATAATAAAATGATGATGTATTTTTTGAGATAGATAAATGAAATATACTTTTAGGAATTGTTTACTTTTTAGAGAGAAAAAATTATTTTCCACAAAATTTAGAGAGAACAAATTATATATTATACTATAACTACGAAATAATTATTTATTCCCACGCATCGCGTGGGTCTGCGACTAGTATATCTAAAAGCTGAAGCGTAGCATTTATTATTGCCATGTTTCTGTTAAGCCACCTCACCCTCCACGTCATTGCCACATCATTATTGTTTTTCATATTTATTTTTTACCTTTAATTTTTTTTTTTGACAATATTAAATATATATTACATTGGTTTTACAAATTCATCTTAGGCGGTTTTAACTTTACATATTCACCTACTTTAATTTTGATGTTATAACTAAGTATTGTCTATACATATTCCTCTTAGACGGTTTTAACTTTACATATAATATTGTCCATTTATCTTCCTTTATTTTGACTTTTCTTATTCTTATCTTCTTACTATAAATTTGTCACTTTCTTTCATTTTATGCATACTTTCCCATACATGCAAAAAGGTTATTTCTCGCCCTCTCTCTCTCTCTCTCTCTCTCTCTCTCTCTCTCTTTTCATTTTTTGTTGGATGTTTTATGAGGTTTGTACTCCCATTGTCTTATTATTGACTAATTTATTTGTGTTACTTGATGCAAGTATTATTTTTTTATCATTTTATTTACAACACAAAATAGTTTTAATGTTGTTGACCAGATTTAGGGAAAAATCATATTATAATATGTCCATATTTTGTGTTGTTGTTAAGTTTTAGTTTATTTGAAAAACAACAGGATAGTTTGGACAATACGATAAATAACAATTAATGCAGTTGAAGAAAATGGTATATGTGCAATTTCCTTTCATTATTTGGAGGTATTTTGTTTAACAAATTAGCTGCAAATTGCTATGTCTTTATTATGTGATATTTTTAGATGCTTGAGTAATTATTTTAAGCATTTACAAATATTTCGTATTGCTCATATTTTTTTTTATCTCATTTGTGTATTCTTTGAGATTTTTAAGAAAAAAAAAAATCAATTTTGTGTTTAAAATTATTTATTTATCTACTCATTTTTCATATGTTTGATTAGGTGTTAGATTAGATTATGATAGTATTAACAAAATACTTCTTATTTTTACAAAAAAAAATTTCTCTAAATTTCCTCTTTGTACTCTTGGTATAAAGTTATAACCAACACTTTTTTTCTTGGAAATAATGACATATTTCTATTGCGTCACCTCAAAATTATATTAAAAATTTTGAATTTGATTATGCATTGGATATTTGGCTTGATCACATCACGTTTGAAATGTTTTACACATTCGGAAGAAAATGTTTGACTTTGATGTGATTTTTATTTTTCCCTTTCTTTTTTTGAATTGTAATTTTTGTTGATTTTTTTTTTATAAGTTTTTTGGTGTTTTTGATTGTACCATAGATACAATCGGATTTGAAAAAGTTTTTTTAAAACTAAAAAAAATAATTTTCAAATTTTATATACTTTTTAATGTTACACAAAATGCTATAAATAATTTTATTAAAAAATTAATATTTTTGCTACCTTTTGAATTCTTGAGAAAAATTATATTGTTTTCATTTTGGTACGAAAAAATTATATATATATTATATTTGTGATTGTTCCTGTAATAAATGAAAATATGATTATGAAATACATTACTATTTATTAAATTAGTCTAAACTGCAAAAAATAAATTTAATGAGATCATCTTAAAAATATAATCACGCGCAACGCGCAAGTCCGCGATTAGTTTATATAATAACTAGAACATACATCATGTAGTTTGATAACAATATACCCATCTCAATTTGAGAGTTTGTAACACCATATTGAACATCTGAATGGTAACAAATGTCTGTTGCAATGTGCCATATGGTAATGCTCTTATCAAAATCCCTCTTGACACTCCAATTGAATTCATCGTTGAGGCATCCATACCTTTCAAGTGCCCAATGACCTCTTTGTGTGACAGGCTTTGAATTTCTTGCATTATCTACCTCTTTCATTTCATGCACTATAAGTTCTTTCAATTTCTTAGGGAATTCCACACGTGACCTATTCCTGGTCTTTCTGAGCTCCATGTCAATGCCACTAAACTTGATGATCCTACTATATTTCAAATGCTTGTCGTGAAGACAAAAGCTCAACAAATTGAATTGTCGCAACAAATTGGACCATCTTTTCCACCCACTTGACTTTGGGCCAAGTACTCGCAAGCATTTCATCACCACAGGCTTGCTATGGTGCCTCACCATTTTGAGTATTGCCCACTCTGAGAAAGGTAGTAGTATGATCTGATAAAGCTCTAGTATAACTGCCGCAAATAGCACCACATAGGTAAATGCAAGATATTCACCTGTAATTTTGTGGAAGTCTTGGCGAGACAAGATTGCAAATCCACATAAGGTGGAAACTAAACTCAAGAAACTGATGATACGAAGAATACAACCTTGCCATGTATATATAATAGGAGCCTTCGTATACAGCACATAGTACATGAAACCAAGTTCAAAATCTGTAATTCTGAAGACATCCTCAGCTGAATATGCATCAATGGACATCCATGGAAGAGACTCATATAAAGGCTGGCAGAGCCAATTCTCAAGGTGAGGCTTCGAGCAGCTAAACCGATAGTATTCCTTTAAGATCAATTCTACACCAGAAATCCTCTCGGGTAGCTGTTGGAGTAAACCTGGAACAGATTCTACTTGGTCAATTTCTGAAATGGTTATGCCAGACTTTCCAGTGAGTGCTGATCTGAGAGCCCATACGGTCTCTCCATACTTGGTTATACCAGCCACAGACATTGGCAATAAAAAAAATTAGTCCCAGACTTGCGCGATTCACGGAAAAATATGAAACACAATACAATAAAAAAAGTTATCTCTTATTTAATAGTGTGAGAACTATTAGATTAAGTTGTAACCATATATACTTTATTAATTACTATACAGATACATGCGAATCAACTCTTATAGGTATCTTTCTCCTAAACATAAATAAACATTTCGTTCTTTCTCATAATCAATAGATCATACATCATAACGTGAAAATATAAAATAAAAGACATTTTTTTTTCATCATATAAACATTTGAATAAATCTCGCTATATATAATTCTTCAAATTCATAAACCATATGATTACTTAGATTATATAGTAAATTAAGACCAATCTATCCATCATAACATTACAGTATCATCTAGATATAATTACATAAAAGTCATGTTTTGTTTATCTTGTCTCATTAATCTAAAAGTAACATCTATATAGCCAATAAGATATTTAGAAAGTAACATATATATGACGAGGAATTCTTAGTTTGAATAACCAATTATAGATATATAAATCATCCAACACAAACGTTTATTAGAAGATAGAATCTATAACTTTAATACAAAAATTTGGCAAAATGATTAAATAGTATACTACCTTTTGCCTAGTGATATTAAGTTTTTTTTTTAATATAATTAAGTAATTAAGGAGTGTACACATTCAACCAATAGGAATTAATCAAAGAATTTTTAATCACTATAAACTATGTTAGTTTGCTCTTTGTTTTTCATGGTTTCTCTTCCAAATGAAGGTGGCATTGACAAATTTAAACTATAACAATTATAGAGTAGATATACAAAACTATTCAAAAACTATTATTCAAAACTTTGTACAAATAAATTCATTTTCCTGTTCCATATGTTGTACATACTTATGGAATTTAAAAGTTTACTCTCCATTAAGGCTTGTATTACAAATACCAATGACTTCATCATAGAAATCAACCCTATTGAGAAGTTTATGTGGTGTAATGCTTAATTTGTCCAAAGTGGGGGCACCTTAGGCATTGTTTCTATTGTTACTACAACATAAGCTTCATCTGGTTCTATGTAACAAAATTTGTGCAATTTCAAAATCATAAAGAGACTAAAAGAGGGGGGGGGGGGGAACAAAAGACTAATTCAAAAATATTATATGAATTAAGCATTGCATATATGAAAGATTTAAGCAAATAATGGGACATAAAATGTTATTCAAACTAATACAAACACTGACATTCTTTTCTTTTTATTCATAGATAGATAGCAATGGAGGGGGGATGGTGGGATTTGAACCACAAATATGGGACACCGCAAAGAATGTATTTACCTCTAGGCTATCATTTGCACCCCTACAAATTAATCTAGAAGCCTAGAAAAAAGAATTATTGGAATCCCAAAAAAGAATTATTCACAAGTTCCTCAAGTATCTATACATAAAAACATTAATAGCATAATGATGCTTTAGAGTAAATTATATTTTGTCTTATTCTTTTTTTTTGATATTTTCCTTAAAGATGATCAACTATGCAAAATAAAAACTTACCAAGAAAACTCAGATTAACTAAAATCGTGTTGTCAATTCTAAGTTAATTAAGAGTAACAAAAGTCAACATCATTAAAAAATTTGGGAAAGAAAACAGCAAAATCACTTCACATAGACTAAATGTAAAAAATACCAGAAAGAAAGGGAAATAAAAAAAGTTCATTTCTATTTGTGCGTTTTGTTCGCCTCAATGGTCATCCTATTGCCGACTTAACTTTGAAAATCTTTGACAAAAACAATCGATGTCTTCTCAAAATGGTGAAAACTAAAGCTTGATTGAAAAATGTGGAGAACAAATAGTATTGAGCTAATTTTTTTGTTGTAAATGATGAGGTGATCGTATCTAGAATGTACATTGGTAAATATATTGTAAAGCTTAAATAAAAAATTATTAATGTGTAAGTGAGAGAGAAATACAATTGTGAATCACTGAAAATTTGGAAGAGGAAACATTGTAACTGTAGATAAATGAAGAGACACAAAACTCATCTTTGGGCTATAAATTATGCTTGAAATTTTAATTGTATCCACTAAAAAGATAATGAACTATTCTGTTTTAATAATTACTTGAAATTAGAAAGAAGAAAATGAAAAGTTGAAATCAATTTGGGTGGCTGAATAGTCAAACATTTGTATCTAATATATAGTAACGTTTGTAATTTGAATATTTATTATTATATATTTAGTTTAATAAGCCCACCTTCTATCCATATCTTTTCAAAGAACACAATCCTTAAACATTCAATCTAAAATTTAGAAATGCAAATCTTGAAATTTAAATATATTTTAATCCTTCATTAGTTAAAGATTTTATCTCAGTGAATTTTTGCATTGTCAAATGCAATTTCTAGAAATTTAAGATTCTTTTAACAAATTTCAAATAATTAGATGAAATGTTAAGTATATTTTTGAAAAGATATTAACATAAGCAATTTTCAAAAATAATCATTTGGTTCTTATTTACTTACAATTATTCTGAATTGTAAAGAAAATTTTCAAATTTCAACAATTATTGAGAAATTAATTGTTGAAATTTGCCATATGTCAATCCAAATATGACACATAGCACCTTATCATCCAAACATAGCTCATTTACAAAGGATAATGTCTAACATAGGACAATGTTAAAGTGAAAATTCAATTAATAAGACTATATATTGCATAGAATTTATTACCAACCATAATCACACAAACGAATGTAACAAAAAAAAAAACGTAGAGGTGAAAAATATATATTATCAAAATTATAAAAATTTGTATAAATCAAAGCAATGATTATTACACATTTATAGAGTTGGAATATGTCCCAACTCCACCACATTCTAAGTCCTCCAACAACAAACAAAGTCTATGGAACACGTTTACTTCAATTTCACTACTTAAAAAAAAAAATCCAAATATCATTTTCTATAAAAAAAAGTTACGTAAAAAATGTTTCTCAAAAAAAAAAAAAGTTATGTATAAAACTTTTGAGTTCTAAAAAAATCTAACAATTTATAGTTTGATTATCACTAATTGAAAAGAATCAAGTCAATTTAATGTTACAAAAATATCTCCCACAAAATATATTGATATTTTTTTTCATTTTAAACAACTATAAAAACACTTTAATCTTTATTGGGCATGAGAACCATGTATCAAGTTGCTTGGAGACACATTGCAAGAAAAAATTCCAAAAAGAATTATTTTAATCCAAGTAACCCATAATTACAATCTCATTACATAAAATAATTCCAAACCCTAATTGATTACCTTATGAATAAAATATGTTTAAAATTATGGGAATCCATTAACACAAAGAGATCAAACAATCAAAATAACAATCTAGATATTTTTTATCTGGTGATTGTAATAAAATATTGAGTTGTGAAAATAGAGTAAGAAAGAGAGAGAATAGAAGCTTACTAAGTAAAGCTGTCAAATTCATTAAGATATGAGTCTTTAGAGGGAGACAATTCCGCCATTGAAGAAATGCCAAGTGATTCTATTTGGCTTTCATAGACAAAATATGCCACGCATATAAGTTTTATGTTGAGAAAAATTAACATATATACACAATAATTTTTGTATAAAATAGTTCAAACTTTTAAGTCTACCTAGAAAGATTGGAACTCCAAACTACTCTAAAAGTCACTTTTATTCTCCTTCAATATCCCTTAAATGTTAAAAAAAAACAAAAAAAAACAAAAATGATGACAACATAATTGAGTTTTTGTTTAGTATGAAATATATTTGTTGTAAGGGCAGAAAAATAAAAGCGTCAATAGATTATATATATATATATATATATATAAAAGTTAAATAGATACATACAAACAAGATACACATAAGAAAAATGTAATGAGAGAGAGAGAGAGAGAGAGAGAGAGAGAGAGAGAGATATACCTCGAAAATAATAAAGGCACGCATTTTTTACAGACCAAAATTCGTATATGTAAAGAAAATAAGTCAAAATACATAGCTAAGAGAAGAGTTCATGAATATTGGTAAACACATAGATAGGGGTGCCAGTGCCAATGGTTGGTAAAAAAACAATTTGTATTGTGACTAAATGAAAAAACACAAAATAATTATTTTTTGTTTTTTTAAAAAATATGAGTTACACTGATTGACTGGCTACCTTCTAGAAATATAATATCATGCACATTGTGAGCAAATTAACATTTAGTCTTAACATTAAACAAAAAATACTAACCATTGAAAAAGTCATCAAAAGTTGCGATACAAATACAGTGATAATTCAACATTGTGAAACACACCTCAACAAAAATCAAGAGTAATATGTAAAAGAAATTGATTACCCAAAATTTCAATAAAGAATCGATAAATTCCTCTAGGATTGTAAGCAATAATCAATAGTGGAATTGAATCCTTGGTAGTTTGCAAACCTTTGTCTTGCATATTTACTGGGCATTGGCTAAGTACAGAAATTTAGGGGAAAAAAAAACTAAAGTGGAGATGGAGAGAGATAACTTACAAACAAAATATATAAGATTTGGATTAGCTATTGAAAGTGGAAGGGTGATTTGGATAGAAGACTCTGGTGATTTGGATTGAAGACTCTAACTTTGCATTTACGTTACAAAGAAACCGTTTTACTTCCAAATTTCAATTTTAAATAGAAGGATGTGAATAGTCGTAACCGAAGATAATAACTCATATTATTTGGATAACAATTGAGATGATTTAGTATGTGTAGTAGATTAGTAGCAGATGAATAGTCTTTTTTTTTTTTTTTTTTTGAGAAGGAGATGAATAGTCATCTTAATAGAGTACATGTTGACTAAAGTGGAGATGGAGAGAGAGAACTTACAGGCAGAATATATAAGATTTGGATTAGCTATTGAAAGTGGAATAGTGATTTGGATAGAAGACTTTAACTTTGCATTTACGTTACAAAGAAATCGTTTTGCTTCCAAATTCCAATTTTGGATGGAAGGATCTCATGTTGTATGGATAATAATTGAGATAATTTAGTATATGTAGTAGATTAGTAGCAGATGAATAGTCTTTTTTTTTTTTTTTTTTTTTTTGAGAAGGAGATGAATAGTCATTTTAATAGAGTGCATCAACATGTTTGCCCATGATCTATATTTAATTTTTTTATATAAAAATAGAGAGAAATCATAAAGGAAAATAGGATTTTAAAAAAAAATGAGGTGGAGGATGAGGTGGCTCAACTGAAGCGTAGCAATATTAAATGCTACGCTTCAGCTGTTAGTAATATATAGATATAGATGTCCTTTGAACAATCCTTCAATTCCAAGTTCGTACGAAAAAATTAGTTTTGCTTTTGTTTTTCTTTTCGGTATATCAAGTGAGTGTCTTATTCGGATAATTTCTACAAACTTCTTAGTTTCTTTTTAACCAAGTCAAAGAACTGAGCAAGTGGCAGGGATTATCCATACATGAAGCAATCCAAGTCAGCTTGAGCTTCTAACTAGTTTAAACTAAATATTGAAATCCTCCCCAAATCATTCCTATTAAATTCCTTTGCACAAGCAAACAACTATCTCTAATCTTCTTCTTGAGGCTGGGAAAATTGCTCATTTGCTGGTTCTTCATTGAAGTCTTCAGTTGCTGGGTCTTGATAGGTGTTACCACAATGCCACCAAGATGTGCAAAACAAGATTTATAGGACACAATATGTCAGTGTCCAATAGTAGTTATCCAAAATACTTTTATACAGTGTGTCCTGAAACCAACTTGGTTTCCCTCCATTTTCACTGATCTTACCCACAACGTCAACTGAAAGGACACTGCCCATAGTTCCTGCTCCAATTACCCCAATAAGTGAAAATGGCGAGTAGCATCTTACTGATTCAGGAACTTGATCAGTGAAGTAACTATCAATGGTGTCCTCAGAGATTTTATCAAGGGCACTAGTAAGGAGAAACTGTGGAAGAAGCAAGAAGATGCTCATTGGAATTTTCTCATTAGTTTTGTCATATAACATGTGCCTTCTAACCACATATAGCCTCCTGGTTTCCATTTTTGCACCCGCAATACAACATAGTATAAAAAACAGCTTTGCTACTTTTTTAGCTACTTTGACATACGGATCAGTAAAATGATCTTTTACAGGGACATAGAAAATTTTAAATATAGGAAGAGGGACCTTCAATTTCCAACCTTGTAATTCATATTTTTTGCTTGCTCTCGAAAGTAAATGTTTCCTATGCAAAACAATCCCACACATATTGAATGTTATCCACATGGGTTTAATGCATATCAAAATTTTTGTATTTAATTACACACGTCCTTACACACACGACCATAAAGTACTTTAGAGCCGAAGCCAGAGTTTGTAGGTTCCTTTTAGTACTTAAAAAAGTGAAGCCTTAAAAAAGTGTATATGAACAAATTAACAAACCTCAAGTGGTTGCCGCAAAAAGCATATGGGCATAGCCTGATAGGAGATTACAATTCATAAATGTAATCCAAAAGTGGATGCCTCATAGTTCTAGATGGGAAACGGTCAAACGGAAACGTATGAAAATGGTTAAAAGTACAAGTACTTCTATTTCACTGTCGGGCTGCCTCAGGTTAGATATTTGAAGACACTGAGATATATTGACATTGACTAAGAAACTAAGTCAACTGAGGTAGTAAAATGCAACAGCACAGTTACAAAGAACTAGGAAAGTTGTATGACTGAATGTCTAAATTGAAGGTTAACGAGGTGATAGCTTGTCTCTGGCATTGTCTCTCCCCTTCTCTCTCCCAGAAATTTCCCTCTACGGTTTGTACAATATAGCTTCAACCCCACTAGTACTTCCAGGTAACACCTTCTATAACATACTTTTATCTCTGGCTTTCTCTAAGAAACTTCTTAATTCATATAATTTATGTTTGCTTATCATTTCTTGATGGTAATTAAGCATGTTTTTGAACTTCATGGTTTTCAACCATGTGTGCTGACCTTCTTAGAGGCAGTACTAAGCCTACAAACCTCCCACTTTTATGGGTTCTGGGGAGAGCTGATTGGTAGACAGTATTATCTCCAATTCTTGCAACTTGGAATTTCTCTGTTGCATCGTGTTACTTTGGTTGTTCTCTCTTAGAACTTAGTGTATTTCAATATACTTGTTCCAAATGATTTTGTAGTTTTTGTATTATAGAAAGCTGAAGGTACTGGAGAATATGGCATCCTTTGTCAGAATAACAGGGACTTTGCACTAGTTTATAACTAATCTAGTAGTTTCAGCACTTTGGGTTCAGTTGTTACACAAATGAGTTAAAAGAAAACACACACTTGACACTTGGCATCTCATTCTGATTGTTGACTTATATGGGTCTTTATTTTTTAATCCTTAATCTTAGCTGTAGAGGTACTAAGAATTAAGAACGCATGAATTCCCTGAAATTTCAAATTTGGCATTATCTTATTGAGAGGATTTCAATTGCTCGTTTGTTTTAAAAGAAAATATGTCCCTTGCATTCCATCACTTATTTTCCTTACCTTACGAGTAATATGGAACTATCTGCAAACTCTGGCACATTTTATTTGCATTTCTTTCCGAAAGATTTTAACAAATTATCAGTACAGAAAGTAATTCTTTGAAGCACCATTTATGTTCATTGATCCTTAATCCTTATAATATTTGGACTAGGATCTTTTAGAGTTTTTTGGGTAACTCCACGGTGAATTATTAAAATCATATCCATTCACCATGGAACTTTTTTTTTTTTTTTGATAGGCATTCACCATGAAACTAGTAGATTAAGTTTTACCACTTTCTAAACCAGAATCCAATTAAAAAGGCAGTTCTTGAACCCTTGATATATCAAGTATGGCTATGGAAATTTGTAAGAATTCAAATAATTCAATTGGTGATTACTTATTTAAAGGCAGTTCTTTTACATGACAGTCGTGTCATCGAAGGATTAGTTTAACTACTGGGTTTCAAATTATTCATCCATATATCAGGCTACCTTTTCTTTCTTTTTTTTCTTTCTTTTTTTAAATTTAATTATTGATGTAATCTAAAGGCACTTTCTTCCTTTTCCATTGCAGTTCTGGTATGGGCTGACATACTAACAGCTTATGCCTTGTTTGTGATGATGACATACTTGACAAATGTCTGGAGTCTTAACATTACCCATGCTGCTGCAATTGTGAATGTGTTTACTGGTGTTGCTGCCATAATGCCTATAGGCATGACTTCCTTGTTGATGCTTTCATGGGTGACTATTGGATGCTATTGCTCTCCAGTCTTGCTTATAGCTTTGTAGGTTTTCAAAATTTCCCTAATTTTTATATGTTTCTACTATGCTATGACTATTGCCAAGTTGTTGTTTAAATCTACTTTAGTTAAATTTATCATTTTTCCAAGAACCTTGCAGTCCAATGGCATTGCTTGGTCTTCTTTATAAGGAGAACCGGGTTCAAATTCCCCTCCCACATGTTGTAACAACTGAATTATCAAAAGAAATTATATTTATCACTTCAAACATCGTAGTAATATAGGCACAACAGTGTAGAATGAATAATCAAGGAGCAACATTGGGCATCTCATTTAATAAAATCACTCAGAAATTGTTGATACATGGATGATTTTGACTGAGGAATATTATGCTGCATGATTATTTCTTCTTCTTCATTTCTAATTAAAATTAATTGTAGCTATTTTCCTGAAATTATGGGAGCATTTATAATGCCAGCCCTAATTTATAAAGTAATGGAAGCGACACTCTAGTTTGAGAATAACTTGCAATGTTGACCGGACCATCCATTTTAGTATGTAAATTAATCAATTTAAGGGCAAATTACTCTCAAATTAAAGTGTTGATTGCAAAATTTTCATTGGTTTGGTTGAACATTGCAAATGCTTCCATAGTTAAGGCAAATAGCTACTCTTAAATATTTTATTTAAACATTGATTTGGATGATCCAATGAACATCACAAATTGATCTTAAAGAAGGGTGTCAATTGCAAAATATTGTATTTTAGGGTGCACATTGTGATGCCCTTGTAATTTGGGAGAGAGATTTATTATTAACTGGCTTTGTCTTTTGTACTTTGCAATGAAATTAGCCAGTTTATGTCAATCAATTTGTAATGCCATTGTCCTATTATGACAATGTTACTGATCTGAAAATGTTAACCAATTCATTCTTTTGCACTATATAGGCTTTGACAAAGTCATAGAACTTTTACAAGAAGATATAAGGCTTTGACAAAGTCATAGAACTTTTACAAGAAGATGTTCTAAGTATTGGGTGTCACTGCAGGGGATGGGTTCCTTGACAATGTCAACACCACCAGTCCTTTCTGATGTTGCAGGCAACTGTGGTGCATACAAGCCAGATTGCATTGGCAATACCCAAAAGGCTCTCTTCTATATAGCATTAGCACTTGTAGCTATTGGGATATCTGGTCATATCACATCCTTAGAGTCTTTCTTGAAACAACAACAAGAAGATAATTTAGAGCCACTTAGGCCATGGCAAGCGGCAGGTGGCTTTGGCGTGATTCTTCTTCCAATTGTTGCATGTATTGCACTTCCTTATATAAATCCATGGTTTGTCCGATTTTTAATACCAGCAGTATGTACCGCATTGGCAACTTTTCTATTCACAACTGGCTCATGTGTATACAGTCAGTCTGCACCACAGGGGAGTCCTTTCACAATTGTATGTAGAGTATTTGTAGCCTCTGCTTCCAAGATGTTTCGTCATCTCCCACCAAATGATAATCAGGCGCCTCACACCCAGAGTCTCAGGTTCTCTCTCTCTTAACCTAGAAAATTGATGATACAAAGTCATTTATTTCAAAACCCAAGTACCACATTTTTGCACTTAACAGACTTATTAGAAAGTATAATGACCTCACCAATGTTCATGATTTCTGCTGGTCACTATTTTCCAATCTACTAACTTCTAATAGTTTGCAGACAAATATGAAATCTACTGTTAGTTATGACTTACATTATTCTCTGAAACATAATATTTTAATACAGGTGCCTCAACAAGGCTGCCATTGTAGTCGAAACCCAAAATCAGGAACAGGATGAACAAAATAGATGGACACTTTGCAGCTTTGCAGAGGTGGAGGATACAAAAAGTGTTATACGCATGATACCCATGTGGATGACCTTCATTATGTGTGGGGTTGTGATTTCCATAGGAAACACTTATTTTTTAGAGCAAGCAAAGGATATGAATCACAAGGTCGGAAAATGGAAGATCCCTCTTCCTATATTTAAACTATTCTATGACCTTGTAAAAGACTATTTCCCTAATCTGTATGTCAAAGTAACTAAACTAGTTATTAAAGAAAAATATATACCCCCATGTGGAATCGCAGCAGCAATGCTTTTTTCTATACTGTGTTGTATCATAGCTGCAGAGGTGGAAACCAGGAGGCTAGACATGGTTAAAAGGCACTTGTTACTCAACAATTCTAATGACAATAATGAGAAAATCCCAATGAGCATGTTCTGGCTTCTTCCACAGTTTCTCCTTCTTGGTGCCGTCGAAGGAATCTCTAAGGACTGCATTGATCGATTCTTCACTAATCAAGCTCCTACCTCAATGAAGCGCTACTTTCAACTTTTAAGCTACGGTGTAATTGGAGCAGGAACTGTGGGTAGTGTTCTTTCAGTTTATGTTGTGGGAAAGGAAGTTGGTTTCAGGACACATTGGATAAAAGTCGATTGGATAACTACTACTGGACACTGACAACGTTGAGTTCTGCAAATCTTATTTTGTACATCTTGGTGGCATTGTTTTACACCTATAAAGACCCACCAAGTGAAGAACCTGCACAACCTTTGGAAGATCATGTGCACTGTTGTCGTTGTTGTTGCCGTGGTTAGTATTCTTAGAACAATTTCATTTTACATTCATTTCCTTGTATTCTCCAATTCAATGTTGCAGTATTCTTTGTATTCATTGGCGTTTGTGAAGTGCAATGATTCAACAAGCTTAAGTTAATGAAACTGTAGAGATTTTCTTTCTCATCTCTTTTTCTTCTCACCAGACTACATGAAGTGAAACTGACCTTGATTTCTAACTCTCTGTTCCTTTCTTTTTAGTAAAGAAATTAAGAAGAATTGATTATATTGGCATTTTTAACAATGAAAAGAGTAGGGACTATAACTCAGCGAAGAACATTGTTGCCGGATAGCTGACATGGATCTTGTAGAGAAACGTGCTTGTGGGAAGCGCTGTCACAAGCGGTGCTTTCTGTATAGAGGCACTCTCTTCTACTTAAGAGAGAGAAATGGACCAAATAGATCATATATGACCGAAGCATCCTCTCTTCTACTATGAGCGAGAGAAATGGACCAAAGTTTAAATAGATTGACATGGACCAAAATGAGCAAAATGTTATTCTAGCGTGACTCAATATGAGCATAATAATATTAAATTTTATGTTTTAGTTTTTAGATATTGCTAGTCGTAAATTGCGCAAAGAGTAGAAATTTTGCAATAAGATAGGAAATTTACTAACTTTTGAATGATTATTACAACAAACCTTAAGTGGCAAGTTGTTATTGATGAGTTCAAAAGCGATGACAATGATACGCTCATATTAGAATCAATAGCAATTTGCTATCTAAAATTTGTTATGAAATTGTCAACAATAAAGTATTTCTCTTGAGTGTGTGTGCGCACGTGCACATGTGTATATATATCTATTAACTATATAAAAAGCATCAATGCCTCTACAGTAACCTTTTGGTTTCGTCAACCTTTTTTTTTTTTTTTTTTTTTGCCTCTATAGTAAACTTTTGGTTTCATCAACTCATTTGGCTTTTTTTTTTCCTTTATTTGGTAATATCGTCCCGTCCACTTTTTTTTTTTTTTTTTTTATATATAAAGTTGTTAGTTAACACAATAAATTATCACAATATTTTTACAATTATTAATGTGTTAATTCCTTATAGGTCAAAATAAAATATCATACTAGAATTAACCAAAACTAAAATAAAGATATTATGGAAAAATAAATCTTACATCTACAATATTTTTCACAATATTTTCATAACAAAAGTGTAAATACGTAAAGGAAGAGTAGTAGCTACATTTCTATTAGCTAGATAAAAAGTGGCAATGACCTTACAGTACACATTTGGTTTTTTTTTTTTTTTTTTTAAGTTTTGAACAGTTGCTAGAGTGTTCAAGTGGCACTGTAGCTACAGTAACTACAGTTTTTTTTTTCTCAGCCTTCCATTTGTACTTTTTTTTTTTTAAATATTTATAAGAACCCACATATATATTGTTATACTGACACAACAAATTTCACAATATTTTCACAATTATTGAGATGTTAATTTCTTATAAAGTGAAAATTAAATAATAAAATATGAAATTATGACTAACCACAACTGAAAATAAATATTTTACAAAAATATTGTGACACTTGTTAGGTGAATGTGTAAAAACTACTGTTTGTTCAATATGTACCGTTGTTCTTCTTCTTCTTCTTCTTCTTTTTGTTTTGTCAATCATCGATTTGTACTCTTTTTTCTATATATAAAAAGAATAAATAGGCTCATGAATAGTATTATAAACAGTATTTTTAGTTTAGTGATTTCCCTTCCCTCCCTTTTTTTTCCTTCAAGTTTATCGTGCAGTGCCCCGTTAACACAACTCATATAAAAAATAAATAAATAAATAAAAAGACTACAACTAGATTCTCAGAATTATTACGTCACTATTTCTCATTGGCATTACGTCATATATTTTCTTGTCACAATACTTAATTTGTACGTGTATAAACTTCATGAAACACGTTTTGGGTTTAAATAAATAAAAAAAAAAAAAAAAAACACGTTTTGGGTTAAGAAGGTGGAAAGGAATGCAATAAAAAATTCTGAGATATTTCTTCCGTTGATTCTGACAGCTTTTGTTTTTTTGTTTTTTATTTTTGGAAGGTTTAACAGCCAGCTGTCTCTGAAAAGAATAGCTCGGTACTTTGCATTATTTAGTCACGGGCCAGCCATTGTGGCGAGCCATTTATCTTTGCATAAAAAGGCGCAACGGCCAGCTAGCCTATTTTTACTTGGCCTATGGCTACAATGAGCTAGATATAATGAGCTCTTACGTCTAGCTTTTGTTGGTTCTGACATCTTTTGCTTTTTTTTTTTTTTTTTGGAAGGTTTTACAGACAGCTGTCTCTGAAAAGAATAGCTTAGAAGGTTTACTTGACCCATAAGAACAATGAGCTGAACATAATGAACTATTAATTAGTTAATGAGTTGGGCCAGATTGGGTCGAAAGAGAAAATCTCAGTCCATGATTATGTCTATGGGCAATACTCATTTTTTCTTTAGCAAGCTGGACTATCGGATTATGTCTAATGGGCTACTCATGAGCTTGTATTAACATATTATTTTATTATTTTTATAAGAAAAGAATTAATTTTTTATAAGAGAATAATCAATCTATTTTTTTAAAAGAAAGAATTAAAGAATTTAATACTTAATTACAAATTTTTTTACAATCAAATCTATTTAATTTTTTGTTTTGTTGATGGAAATCTATTTAATTTTTTTTATTAAGACTTTAAATAGTTTTTTATTTTAATCTTTAATAAAAAAATATATCAAATGGTTAATTCAAATTTGCTAGACTATTAGAAAAATATATATTTAGTAAACCAAGTTTAGCATAATTACTTTGAGTATCTTAGTGGTTAAGAGAGTTCTCTCAAGAAATTCCTCAATAATATCTCAAAATCAATCATTCATACACTTCTTATATATTTTTGTTATGAATTATGAGTTATTGGACTGGGCCAACGGGTTAGGTCAACAGGCTGGGCAACGAGTTGGGCTACGGGGCTAGCCCACCGGGTACCAATGGGCATAAAAACTAACCCACAGCCTGACCCACTAGACTAGTATTCACAAATGGCCATGCGTAAGTTGTTGAACAAAGTGGACCGAAATGAATAGAAATAGACTAAATAGACCGAACTTGGCCAAATTAGACCAAAATGGATTAAATAAACCAAAGTGAACCAAGGTGGACTGAACTCTAAATTGGACCAAAATAGATTGAATTGAACTAAATTAACGAAGGTGGACCAAAGTTGATCAAAATAGATAGAAATACTAAGGTGAAATAGTAAGAATAAATATTAGATTCAGCTTTTACTGGAATACTTTGATGCTCAATAAGAGTGTAGTAATAATAAATACTATGTTTTAGTTTTTAGATATTATATAGATGGGTTAGGTTTAAGTTACATCTGGGATAGCTTTAAGCAATATTACACTACTCAATATTTTTTAATTGGATACGAATTTTGACAAATTCACCGTTAGATTACATTATCTTCATATGTTTTTATACTTGAAAATTTTTAAGGTGATCAAAGATTAATAGTCATATCATCAATTAATTGTTTAAATTAAAGTTTTTGTAGTTTAAAGTAATGCATAAAAGATAAGTTTATTGATCGAGTGGTAAATAACATCCAATTGACATAAAAATTGGCACAAGTGTTAAGAACATATAGAACTTGTAATTTAATGGTGGAATTTTTAAAATATAAATTTTATAACAAGTTATTAGATGGTGCAACATTGCTTAGACTTAAACCAGATATAACTCGAACCAAACTCTATATAAATATAGATTAATTAAAGAAGTGAAGCCTCCAAAACATGAACATGATCAAATAAACAAGCCTTCAAAGTAGTTGCTACAAAATCATATAGATAGGCTAAGACTAAGAGGATTTAGAGCAGCAATGTAATCCAAAAGTAGATGCCCTCTAATCCCACACGTGAAACAGTCAAACGGAAATGTGTGAAAAGGGTAAAAAGTATTAAGGGCTGTTTGGATCATCAATTTCCATAACTCATAACTCTGTTTTCATAACTCATAACTCAAAAATAGTGAGACCTATTGCGAGTAGTCCGTTTAGAAGTACCATAACTCTATTTTCATAACTCTGTTTTCATCCCTCAATTCTCAAATTTTTAAATTATGAGACATGAAAACTGAACACACATTTTAACTATTTTCAATTCTCATAATTTATAACTCAATAAAACTTTAATAATTAAACACGTATCTCTTACACTGTCCTGCTTTTTTTTCATGCTTTCTCAAAGAACCCTCTTATTGATACAATTTTGATCTTAAGTTTGTTTATCATAATCTTAGGAGTCCTAAAGCTTACCATTTCTTGAAGCTAAGCATTTTTTTTTTGAACTATATATGTGTTGAGTCTGCTGACCTTCTTAGAGGTCTACTCCGTCCACAAACCTCCCACTTCTTTGGGGTCAGGGAAAGGTGATTGGTAGACAGAAATTTTCCCAATTCTTGCAACTTCAAATATCTCTGATGCATTTTGCTTTGGTTGTTCTCTCTCAGAACTTGTTCCAACTGATTTTGTAGTTTTTTTGTATTACAGAAAGTTTAGGTTACTGGTGAACATGGCATCCTCTGTCAGAATAACAGGTAATTTGCACTAGTTTATAATAATGTAGTAGTTTCAGCACATTGGGTTAACTTCTTACGCAAATGAGTCAAAGAGAAATCACACAGACGCACACTTGGCATCTTATTCTGATTGCTAGTTTTTGGGTTTTTTTTATTTATTTATTTTTTATTAATGTTTGTTTTTTGTCTTTAATCATAGCTATAGAGGTTCTAAGATTTAAGAACGCACGAATCCCCTGCAATTTGGCATTATTTTACAGATGAAATTTTAATTGCTTAGTGTTTTAATAGAAAATAAAGCCCCTTGCATTCCATCCCTTATTTTCCTTGCCTTACAAGTAATATAGAACTATCTACTCTTCGAAAAAAAAAATAATAAAAAAAAATAAAAATAAAAACTATCTGCCAAATCTAGTATAATCCATTTGCTCTTTTCTTTCCAAAAGCCATTCATGAATTATGAAATTTCTTTGAAGCATAATTTAGGGCCATAGATCCTTAATCCTTATAATATTCGAACTAGGATCTCTTTGAGTTTTTTTGGTAACTCCACCATGAAATTCTTAAAATCCTATCCATTCACTATGAAATTAGTAGATTCAGACTTGGCACATTCTAATCTAGAAGGCGCATTCTAATCTAGAAACCAATGGAAAAGGAAAATCTCTAACCCTTGATATCCAAGTATGCCTATGGAAATTGGTAAGATTTCAAAGAATTCCATTGGTGATTACTGTTTCAGCCAGTTATTTTACTTGACGGTCATGTCATCAAAGGGTTAGTTCAACTAGCGGGTTACAAAATTTTCATTTATAGGAAATAGTTTAATATGTTAAGCCACCTTAGATTTATTTATTTATTTACTTATAGGTGTTTTCTAAAGGCACTTTCTTCCTCTTCCATTGCAGTTCTGCTATGGGCCGACATGCTAACACTTTATGCCTTGTTTGTGATGATGCCATACTTGATAAATGTCTGGAAGCTTAACATTATCCGCGCTGCTGCAATTGTTAATGTGTTTTCTGGTGTTGCGACCATAATGCCTATAGGCATGGCCTTCCTTGTTGATGCTTTCATGGGTGACTATTGGATGCTCTTGCTCTCCAGTATTGCTTATAGCTTTGTAGGTTTTCAAAATTTCCCTCATTTTTTTGTGTTTATACTATGCTACAAGTATTACCAATTTTGGTATATAAATCTGCTTTAGTTATATTTATCATTTCGCCAAGAACTTTATACCCCAATCACATTGCCTGGTCTTGGGCTTCAAATTCCCCTCCCTACATTTTGCAACAATGTAGAAAGAATAATCAAGGAGTAACATTGGGCATCTCATCTAAATAAATTACTCAAAAATCGTTGATGCATAGATTATTTTGACTGAGGAATGTCATGTTTCATGATTATTTCTTCTTCTTCTTTTCTAATTTAAATTAATTGCAGCTCTCTACCTTAATTTATGGAATCATTTATAACGCCCACCCTATATTATAATGTAATGGAATCAACACTCTACTTTGAGATTTACTTGCATTGTTCGCCCTGCTATCCATATTACCGTCAAAATTAATGACTTTTTGGGCAGATTACTCTCAAATTAAAGTATTAATAAATATGTTAATTAAAACAATGATTTGGATGATGTGAACATTACAAATTAATCTTAAAACTAAGGGTGTCAATTGCAAACTATTGTATTTGGGGTGCACATTGCAAGCCACTTAATGCTTGTCAATTTGTAATGCTGTCTTGACAATGTTATTGATCCGAAAATGTTACCCTATTCATTCTTTTGCACAGTATAGGTTTTGACAAAGTCATAGGACTTTCCAGAAGATGTACTAATTATTGGGTGTCACTGCAGGGATTAAGCTTCTTGGCAATGTCAACACCACATGTTCTTCCTGATGCTGCAAGGAACTGTGATGCACACAAGCCAGGTTGCATTGGTGATGCCCAAAAGGTTCTCTTCTATGCAGCATTAGCACTCATAGCTATTGGGATAGCTGGTCATACCACGTCCTTGGATTCTTTCCTGAAACAACAAATCGAGGAGAACCAAACGCTTTGGAAAGTGGTAGCCAAAGTTTGTGTGATTATTTTTCCAATTGTTGGATGTATTGCACTTCCATATATAAAGCCATGGTCTGTCCGATTTGGAATACCAGCAATATGCACTGTAGTGGCAACTTTTCTATTCACAACTGGCTCATGTTCATACAAACCGTCTGGACCAAAGCCAGAGGGGAGTCCTCTTACAACTGTATGTAGAGTCTTTGTAGCCTCTGCTTCCAAGATGTTTCGTCATCAACTACAAAATGATAATCAGGTGCCTTGCACCTGGAGTCTCAGGTTCTCTTTCTCTCAACCTAGAAACTTAATGATACTGGGTCATTAATTTAAAACCAATTGCCCGCATTTTTGCATTTTACAGGGTTATTAGAAAGTATAATTACCTCACCAATGCTCATGATTTCTACCTGTAACTATTTTCCAATTTACTAACTTTTAATAGTTGGCAGAACTGTTACAATATGTAATCAGCCATAAGTTATGACTAACAAGCTACAAATTGTTTTATCAAGCTTAACACATATTGCCTACAATATTCTCTGAAACATAATTTTTAAATACAGGTGCCTTGACAAGGCTGCCACTGAAGTCCGAACCCAAAATAGATGGACATTTTGCAGCTCAGAGGAGGTGGAGGATACAAAAAAAGTTATACGCATGATACCCATGTGGATGACCTTCATCATGTGTGGGGTTGTGATTTCCATAGGAAACACTTATTTTTTAGAGCAAGCAAATGATATGAATCGCAAGGTTGGAAATTTGAAGGTCCCTCTTCCCATATTTAAATGTTTCTATGACCTTGTAAAAGACAAGTTCCTTAAACTGGTTGACAAAGTAACTAAAAAATTAGAGATTCCAGAAAGGTATGTACCCACCTTTGGAATGATAGGAGCAATGCTGTTTTCTATACTATGTTGTATCACAGCTGCAGAAGTGGAAACCAGGAGGCTTGATGTGATTAGGAGGCATGGGTTTCTTGATAAACCTAATGAGAAAATCCCAATGAGCATGTTCTGGCTTCTTCCACAGTTTCTCCTTCTTGGTGCTGTTGATGGAATGTCTAACTTCAGCATTGATCAATTCTTCACTACTCAAGCTCCTAACTCAATGAGCCACTACTTGAAACTTTTCAGCCATGGTGTAATTGGAGCCGGAACTGTGGGTAGTGTCCTTTCAGTTTATGTTGTCAGTAAGGTCAGTGAAAGGGGAGGAAGACAAGGTTGGTTTCAGGACACACTGAATAAAAGTCGATTGGATAACTACTATTGGACACTGACAGTGATGAGTTCTATAAATCTTATTTTGTACGTCTTGGTGGCATGGTGGTACAACTGTAAAGCAACAAAGAATGAAGAATCTACCCAGCCTTCGGAAGATGGTGAGCGTTGTTGTTGTAGCTGTGGTTAGTAAACTTAGAACAAGTTCCTTTTACATCCATTTCCTTGTATTCTCCAATTCAATGTGGCAGTATTCTCTGTATCAACAAGCTTCAGTTAATAAAACGGCAGAAATTTCCCTTCTCTTTCCTTTTGCCCTTTTTGATAATGTTTCTCACCAGACCACATGAAGTGAGACTGACCTTGAATTCTAATACTTTGTTCCTTTCGTTTCTTAAAGAACGCAAGAAGAAATGATTATAATGGTTTTTTAACAATGAGAAGAGGAGGGACTCCAACTCAAGAACTGATCTCTGGTTCTGCAAAATAGAAGGGTGAGAGAGTCTTCTGAATCTCCAACAGGAAAGACCACCATTATTGATTTAAGCAAGTTCCACTTCAGACAAACCTGCCTGTGATGGGGCTCTAGTCCACTAACATTGAAAATTTGAATGGTTTGTTATGTAGCCAGATGAACTTAAGAGCCACGGTGTGTTTGATAAGAAAGATGAGAAAATTCACCAAGGTTGTGTTTCGATTTGAGGATTTAAAATCAAATGATTAGAAGAAATAGTTGCTAGTATGAATACAACAACACATGATGGTTTAATCTTTGAGGATTTTTTTTTTTTTTTTTTTTTTCCCTTTTGAGGATTTCATTTCAACAAAAACATTTGTGATATTATGAATTCGATATGACATTTTATGCCTAGCCATTTCAAATCCACATATTAACAAAGCTCCAATCCCTCCATAAATTTAATCAATAGAGAACAAAAATGTCATTTCATACTCTTTTCAAGTCATTTAAACTAAATATTGAAATCCTCCCTAAATCATTCCTATTAAATTTCTTTGCACAAACAAACAACTATCTCTAATCTTCTTCTTGAGGCTGAGAAAATTTGCTCATTTGCTGGTGCTTCATTGAAGTCTTCAATTGCTGGGTCTTGATAGGTGTACCACAATGCCACCAAGATGTGCAAAACAAGATTTATAGAACACAACATGTCAGTGTCCAATAGTAGTTATCCAAAATACTTTTATACAGTGTGTCCTGAAACCAACTTGGTTTCCCTCCATTTTCACTGATCTTACCCACAACGTCAACTGAAAGGACACTACCCATAGTTCCTGCTCCAATTACCCCAATAAGTGAAAATGGCGAGTAGCATCTTACTGACTCAGGAACTTGATCAGTGAAGTAACTATCAATGGTGTCCTTGGAGATTTTATCAAGGGCACCAATAAGGAGAAACTATGGAAGAAGCAAGAAGATGCTCATTGGAATTTTCTCATTAGTATTGTCATATAACATGTGCCTTCTAATCACATCTAGCCTCCTGATTTTCATTTTTTCAGCTGCAATACAACATAGTATAAAAAAACAGATTTGCTACAATGATTCCACATGGGGCTACATATTTTCTTGGAATTACTTTTTTAGCTACTTTGACATGCAGATCAATAAAATGATCTTTTACAGGGTCATTGAAAATTTTAAATATAGGAAAAGGAACCTTCAGTTTCCAACCTTGTAATTCATATTTTTTGCTTGCTCTCAAAAGTAAATGTTTCCTATGCAAAACAATCCCACACATAATGAATGTTATCCACATGGGTATAATGCATATCAAGAATTTTGTATTTAATTACACACGTCCTTACACACACTACCATAGAGTGTTTAAGAGCCGAAGCCAGAGTTTGTGAGGAGAAGGTCTTTTTAGTATTTAAAAAAGTGAAGCCTTATAGAGTGCATATGAACAAATAAACAAACCTCAAGCGGTTGCTGCAAAATCGTATGGGCAAATTGTTAAAACAATTTGCCACTTTATTTTCCCCCCTTTATTTCGGCAATGCCTTTTGCCACTTTTTTTTTTTTTTCCCCCTTCTATTTTGGCACCACGATTTTTTTTTTTTTTTTAGAAATGATACGTCCACAACATTTTCACAACATTTTTACAACAAATCCTAAATAGTAGGTTGTTACTAATTGTTATTATTGGGGTAAAAAAGTAATCTTAGTATTAGATTCAAATTTAAACCAATAACAACTAACTACCTGTAATTTGTTATGAAAAATGTTGTGGACGTAGCATCTTTTTTTTCTCTCCCTCCATTTTCGGCAACTTGGTTGCCACAATTTTTTTTTTCCTCCCATTTTCGGCAATGTCATTGCCACAATTGGTTTCCATTTTGGGCAGTGGGCAAGACAAGAATTTCAGTAATCTCATTACCAAAATTCAATTTTCTCTCTCACCTGACACATTCTACTTTTTCTTGCAATTTCGGTAACACCGTTGCCGAAATTCAGTCTCTCTCCTCATTTTGCCAAATAACTTTGAACAGTACCTATAACATCAATGAACTCCGTTTTTTTGCAATTTTTAGCCAAAAGACTCCTTTGGTTAAGGAAATAAAATCCTATGAGAACAAAATAATAAGGGTTAAAAACTTAACATATTATTAGACTATCAAACTTCAATATCTATATATGCTTACTTAGAATTTAATATTTTTATTTACCTAAAAGTTGTGGTTTAAAAATATATTTGAAAGATAGATTTTTAGAGAAATACTACGTCCACAACATTTCTCACAACATTTTCACAACAAATTCTAGTTGGCAAGTTGTTATTTGCTATTACTAGTGGGTAAGAAAGTAATTTCAGTGTTAGATTTAAATTTAAAACATGTAATAACCTGTCAACTAGGATTTGTTATGAAAATGTTGTGAGAAATGTTGTGAACGTAGCAGTTCTCAAATTTTTATATTTATTTGGACTATTTTAGTCAAATTTTCAACTTTTACCAATTTAATATATTTATTATATTTGAAATAATTATTAAATTAATTATGATGTCATTACAATTCAACTTTGATTCGATCTCGGTCCAACCTTAAAAACTTTAAACTTCTTCTTTATCCGGTTCGTTAAATGGTTAGATATTTATTTGCTTATGAAATATATCAAATATGATATTCATTTTCACAAAACATAATGTATCATATTCACAAAACTTCACTTAAGGGTTTCTTTCTTTTTGAAAAAATTTCAAACCCATTCCATGAGTTTGTCTGTTCTTTATTCATTGTTGATTTTTTTTCATAGTTAATAGATTTCCTGTACATCGCACAAGTTAGCAACTAATCTATATCTATATATATCTAAAAGTTGAAGCGTAGCATTTATTGTTATTACACTCCAGTTGAGCCACATCAGCGTCCACGTCATTATCCTATTTTTTTCCAATTTTTTTTTAACATTTACTCATTTTTTTTAATATTTAGACTTTGTCCAATGTTTCATCTCCCCACTACCCTCTCTTACCTTTTCATCTCCCCCCTACTCCTTACTTTAATATCACTCTTTATCTTTCTCTTCATCTTCCCTCATTTTGTCTCTTTTTATTCACACCATTTTACTATAAATTTGTCACTCTCTTCCCTCATTTGCATAGTTTTTCCTCACAAACAAAAGGTTATTTCTCTCTCTCTCTCTCTCTCTCTCTCTCTCTCTCTCTCTCTCAATTTTTTGGTTGATTTTTTTTTCTTGCATCTCTACTTTAGGTTGAAATTTTTTTGTATTCTTTAGAACTCTACTTTTGGTTGATGTGTTGTAATTTTGTATCTAAGTTTTTTTTTTTTTTTTTTGTTCTCTTTGATTGTAATCTAATCTATTATTATTTTTAAATAATACTAATACATTAATTTAGTACAATAACAAATTTGAAAACAGCCTATGAATTAGAAAAGTATTAGAAGATTAACTATACTTGTGTTGTTGCTCTTGAGTTGCATTTTTTTTATAGTGAGTTAGTTTTAATAGGCAATGTGAAGGTAAGTGTGGGAGTGAATACGTTGTCAATATTATGAGGTTTGCTATTTTTGGTTTTTGTTGGTTGTTTTCTTGATCATAGGATTAATGGGTAGCTCTGGTTTAGCCTTTTAGGTTCTTCTATGTTATTGTTGTTGTTGTTGCTGCTGTTTTTTCCATTCTTTTTAATTAATTTGGTTGGCTGATTGGAATAAGTTTTGGGAGTACTAGTTGAAAACTTTGTAAATTGTTGTATTTTTTTTTTTTTTCCCTCCCAAATTTGGTGGACTTTGCATATATGGGAAATGATTATTTATGTTTGATTATTTATGTGTGAGTTTTACAGATGGAAAGGGGTTTATTGAAGAAGAACATCTAAGACTAACTTCTCTAAGTCCATTGAAAAAAATCAAAGCAAACACTAAACTTTGATCCTCTACTCTACCCAAAAAAAAAAAAAAAAATCAAAGCAAACATTAAAAAGAAAAAAGTGAGCACAAGATAGAGCTGAGAATTTTATTTGATACATGTAGAGAACTTTAAATTCTATTACTTTTCAAACTAGCCGGCCTCATGGATTTATATCATTTGACACTTTTGCAAAAAAGTGACAGAGGAATTATTTAGAACCTTAAAAAAAATGAAGAGTTGAGGAAACGACAAAGAAAAAGGGGATGGAAAGACACTATGAGAAATTGAGAGGGGCATTTATTGAAGTTAATGGGAAATACGAGATAAAACATTAATTTTAGAAAATTGATGATATGGCATGTAGTGTATTTTTAGACTTTGGGTCTATTTTGAATTAATTAATGGTATAAAAATTGTGTAACTTGAACTCATTTTATATATATATGTAAATATATAATTCATTTATTCTATCTTGCAAAATTTTACTTTAGGTTGATGAATCATTGTATTTTTTTTTATAATATTATTTTGGGTTAATACAATTTATAGTTTTTTTTTTTTTTCACCATCACAAGTCTTCTCTCTCTCCCTTTGCTCTGCTTATAGCTTTTGTTTGAATTTTTTTTTTTTTTTGGACATAATACTTAGTTATTTTGAAAGTGAGATTTTGAATTTATATCAAAATATAATCTTGGCTATGTATTTGAATGGGATTATCGACTATTAAAACAACCCAAGATGAATTTGTATAGACAATATTTTTTTTATTTTTCATTGATTTATTATTTAGTTATAACATCAAAATTAAAGTAAATGAATATTTAAAGTTAAAACGGCCTAAGATGAATTTGTAAAGTCAATATATTTATATATTTAATATTGTTAAAAAACTAAATGCAAAAAATAAATAATAAAAAAGATAATAACGTGGAAGATGATGAAACTTAAATGCAATATAAATGTCCAATTAAAGGCAATTAATCTTAATAATTGAAAGTGTATGTAGTCAATTTTTATTTGTTTGATCACGTTCTCTTTATATTGTTATACAAATTGTTTTCTTTCATTTTGATAGGTGAAGTGTTCAATTTTTTTTTTTTTTTTTTTTTGAGAGACTGAAATATTCAATTTTAGATATAAAGTCTACTTTTTTTTCTACATATTATTTTAAATATTTTTAGGGATGTCTAAGAAATATGCAGTTCCAATTTTATGTATCTATATTACTAAACAAAACCCAATTAATAGTTCGAAGCTACTCCTAGGATAAGAAAAATTATAAATATAATAATCTCTTTTAAGAAAATCAAAAATTTGAATAATATATTTGAAACTTAAACAGTTTAATTGTACAAAAAAATTAATAAAACATAATGCACAATAACATAATTTAGAAAAATATGAACCTCCTAAAAATGAATAATATCAACTAAAAAAATCCAAATAATAAAATGATGATATATTCTTTGAGATAGATAAATGAAATATACTTTTAGAAATTATTTAATTTTTGGGGAGAAAAAATTATTTTTCACGAAATTTAGAGATAAAAAATTATATATTATACTATAACTACGAAATAATTATCTATCCCCACGCATTGCGTGGGTCTGTGACTAGTATTACTAAAAACTGAAGCGTGGCATTTAATGTTGCTATGCTCACATTGAGTCACGTTAGCATCTATGTCATTCCCATCTTATTTCCTAAATTTATTCTACAATTTTAAAATAGATTTTTTCAATTTTAAAATACTAATAAAACTAAAATTATTTCCAACTTATCTCCACCATAAAGCCCATTTCTTTTAAATTTAATTCCACCAACCCACTTCTTCTAAATTTAATTATAACTTAAAAGCTCAAACCCAAGCCTTCCAAACTGAAAACCCTTAGAAACCCACGGTTACTACCTCTTGATATTCTCACGTGTTGGTTCCCCTTCCCACCTTCTAACGGCAGAATCCCCACGCCCCTTTGGTTTCTCACGTGTTTCTTCCCTTTCCCCACCTTCTAACGGTAGCCTCTTTGTTTTCCTTACTCCTTTCCTCACAGTATATAAATACTAACAAAAGCTGAATGCTTCAGTTCAGGTATTTCTAAATCCCGATTTGTTTTCTGCTCTATTCTTTTTGCTTGATTGCTTGATGTTTTTTATTCCTTTCTTAAATTTTGTTACTGCCTACTGCCACTTGAGTGTTGTGATGTGACTCAGATTAGTTCGTGTAATCTGTGCAAAATAAGGCAATATTGTTGCTGCTGAAACAATTTTCTGTGTGTTTATTACAATGCCAAATATTGTAGCAGATCTCCTTTGTGTATGAATCTAATCTCAATGTTAATTGGAGTATATTTTTTGTTGGCTGCGTTATGGGATGTAGCAATTCTTATATTTCAGTTTGGAAAGTTTTTTAATTTGAAGTTTTCTTGATGTTAAATACCATCTTGGATCTATGAATGCTTTAGTTTTGTTAAAAAAAAAAAAAAAGAAGGTTACTTGGTGATAAGTTAATTAAGAGCTGCAGTTCTTAGGTGGTATAATAAAACCTACTGCAATTGAATCAGTAAGCCAATCAACTTTCAGTATTAAGGTATTTGCTGCACTTCCATACAAAAATTTGGTAGTTTTTAGCTAAGATAGAGAAAGAGAATACCCATTAGAAAAAGAAACGCCACATCCCCCAAAAAGTTATGAGGCCTTGTATTGTGAAAGATAATAAAAGAAAATATTTTTAAATACAACAGAAGTTAGATATTCACAAACTTTCCTATTTCAGAATTTAGATTAAGAAGACTATCGCCCCAAAATAAATTTTAAGAACTCTTATGGCTATGACTCTTGTGACTCATTTTAACCTTGAAGTTTCTTAAGCCCAAAAAAGTAGAAACTAAATGAGATGAGAGGAGCTAATTACTGAACAGTAAAAACTTATTGTACACCCTAATGAATATAAAAGTATCCACTGATAAAGGAAGATATGTTAGCCTACATATAAAGAACAATTAATTGATCATTAATACCAAACATATTTCAGTTCTTTAATCACCTCTGCCAAATCCACCTCCTCCCTCCCCCCCTCCCCCACCCCCCCCCCCCCAAACCCAAAAAAAAAAAAAAAAAAAAAAAAAAAAAGAGAACCTCAATCACAAAGATGTCCATGTATCTGCAATAGGCAGTAATATATAATTAACAGTAACCCTTAAGACCATCAAAAGACTTCCTATATTTTGTGATCATAACTTAAAACTACCTTTCACTTTAACCCACTTGAAAAGGACAACACTATTTTGCTGCAATCCAATGCCCATGTTTGTGTTCACTGTTATATTGCATATTCGTTCATTGAAGGTCACAATGTTGAATACATCATAGCCATGTTAAAGTATTGACTTCATGTTTGAGTCATGTGACAAACTTCTAGTATTTACCATGTCATACACTTATTTAATTCCTGAAAGCTAAAGTTCTTGATAATGTTCATACAATATTACACTGCATTGAATTCTAAAACATTACTTGAGAATAATTATTATATAATCAGACATAGATAGCAAAAATAAAGTTCTAACAATATAAAAATGTTGAAGTCTAACTACATGATTATTATATAATCATTATTAGATATTAATTGGGTCTCAATCATATATTTTTATTAATTAGACACAGACAGCAAAAATAGCTACATGTCACAATACATATATCATAACAAACTATATCAAAAATCTGATCTCAATGTTGGTTGGAGTTTATTTTTTGTTGGCTGTGTTATGGGATGTGGCAATTCTTATATTTCAGTTTGGGAAGTTTTGACAAAAAAATTTAGCTTGAGAAGTGCATATTTTTTTAATATAGCAAAATTACAAATTTGATATCTAACTTTTGCATGTCGTAATACATTTCTCAATGTGTTTTATTGACAAGCTTATATTAGTGGTACTTCAAATGAATGTAAGAACAACAAAGGAAGAAGATACAAAAGTACTTTAAAGTTGTCTTTCAATTTCTTGGAAATTGATATTTTAGCATTTATTGGATATTTGAGGATGTAAAGGATTGAAATCCTAATTTTAATATCTAAGTTTGATTTATATTTTCCATTTTGTAATTTAATGTTTCATATCAAGGATAGGAATCCTAATGTGAAATCAAACATGAGGAAACAAAGATTTGTTTAAATCTTCGTACACAATAGCTTTCCCGTGCATTGCACGAGTTAGCGACTAGTATATATAAAAGCAGAGACCTCATACAGGGGAGCATGAAGTTTTGTCAAGTGACACTCTCTTTGAAAAGATAATTTAATTTTTTTTTCCTAAAATAAAATACACCATTCATAATTTATCACACTTATTAGATGTCACATAAGTTATTTACTAAACTCAATAGAATTTAATTAGTAATAAAGAAGACTAATGGATAAGAAAGAGGGATGTTAATCATCAAAAACTCTTTGTTTTCCTTATTTCTCCGTCCAAAGGTTTTCTTATGTTTATGCCTACTCCTTTTCCCTTATAAGTTATAACTAAATGTCTACTCTTCCTAAACCACTACATGCCTTCTCCTATGCCTATGTTGCTAAATTACCAATTCTAGGTTCTATAATTTGCACAAACTGAAATAGCATTCAGATTATTCAAGAGCACATGAATCTTCCAAAAAAGCATATGTTTATTCACCTAGGATAATAAACAACAAGAATGCTCATCTTCCACTCGCTTCATGTAATAATGGTTGTGGTTCAATATGGAAAATTATTTTTCTTTTTATTTTTCTTTTTTCAATTGATACTAAGATGCTCTTTTACTTACTTATACTTTTTGTTAACTAATTATCATTATTATGGGCATTTGAGGCTTGGGGCTCTATAAAGTGATATAGTCATATAATAAGATGCTCTTTATGCCATTTTTTATTTGCTAATTATGATTTTTATCAAGTTCTATTAATAAATTAAGATTGTCAAATTTTAGTTTTTTTTTTTTTTTTTTTTTTGTGGTCAATTTTAAGCATAACAAACTTATGGGTTTTTTTAAAATTATTTGTTTTTCTATATTTTGTTTTTCATT
Source organism: Lithocarpus polystachyus (assembly GCA_033629205.1). NCBI lineage: Eukaryota > Viridiplantae > Streptophyta > Magnoliopsida > Fagales > Fagaceae > Lithocarpus > Lithocarpus polystachyus. The sequence goes on from CM066168.1 coordinate 42,148,410, forward strand.
AAAACTTTCTAAACTCATCAATGTATTGCTCAATGTGTAGAAGGATCTATCATTTCAACTTTAATGGAATGAGCATAACTGTTGTTTTCTTGGTCCTTGTTCCTTTTGGTTTTTCAAGTTAGTATAGGTGTTAAGCTGATGCTTCAATTTCATTATACACAATTTGATTCTATTGTGTTTGTTGGTTAATTTTATACATTCAAAAGAGTAACTTTCGTAAAGATATATTAAAATTGAGGTTGTTATGTGTTTCATTTTCATTTTAGGTTTAAAAAGTTTTAGCCACCATGAATACTTTGATGATTGTAAAAAGATACATGTTTAAGGAGAAACCACACAAACATATATCTACTATAAATAAATTAAGTATGCTAACATTTACCTCATTGAGCTAAAGTTACTAAATGGCCAAAAACAATTTAAAAATGCATTTCTTAAAATATATATATATATATATATATATATATATATATATAAGAAAGAAAAAAAAAAGCATGCTGTCTAATCTTTTTACATTATAACTAATAATTTTAATTTGTAGTTTTGAAGTTTTTGTGCTAAAGATTGATTTTGGCCAGCATTACCGTATCAAGGGTAGCTTGGTAGTGTCATATCTTGAGATATGTAAGTTGTTTTATTAGAGAGATTTTATTCAACAAGCGTTTATGTTATTAAAAGTTTGCAACATACTCTCATGGATTTAAAATATAATTAGTGTATTTAGTTAAATTAGTATCTATTGATTTGTCATTCCATGAATGTGAGAATGCATTAAGCCATATTCAAAAATGTTTTTATTTATTTTTATTTTTTACTATTGATTTGAATTATGATATTAGCTAACTCATATTTAGTCTTCGGCAACAATTGATACACATGCAATATAGAGTATAACAAAAATTATGCTCTTCCCATTGAATTCCAAACAATGGGTTGATGTTTTATATTAACCAAACAACTTGAATCTTTAATATGCCTTTATTACTTTAAATGCTTTAGGTAGAGTCAATAATAAATTTTCAATTTACTTTTTTTTTGCAAAAGAACAAAGTTCAATGTAGATTTGCAAGAGTTAGATTCAATGGATTGGGTAATATGATTATGGGAAATGCTAAAGAGTGCCCTTAGGGCACTCGTTAATAATCCATTTTAAGAAAGTTTTAATACCACTTTTATGGAAAATGAAAAAAACTGTCAAAATATTAATTACTTTTTTTTTTCCATTTCCTATGAAAACTTTATTTAAATGAATTATTAACAAGTGCCTTTAGGGCACTCATTAGCATTTTCTTATGATTATTTGTCTCTACACATTTGACCAGTTAAGCATAAATATCAACCTACTTAACCGTTGTCTTTCAAGAACAAGTTCAATGTAGAATTGTAAGAGTCAGATTCAATCAATTAGGTAATATAATTATTTATCTCTACACATTTGTCCGATCAAATATAAATAGCAACCTCCTTAACTGTTGTCCTTCAAAATAAACTTCGATGGAGCTATTTTTAAAGAATAAAGCAAAAATAGGAGTTTTGATTTACAATGAGAATAAGTCACTCGTTGCAACATTGAGTTGCAAAGGGAGAGATATTTGGATTTAGATGCTTCAATCTAAGGAGGAAGGTAATTCTTGGTAGGGAGCAATGGTAGAGGAAGCTGGTATCTCATGCGCCTTGCGCATGAGAGATTTTTCCATGGCAGAGGTAGCAATATTAATAAGAAGTATTATGCATTGTCATAAAGATAATTTCATATTAAAAAAAATATTTTTTTTATAAAATATTTTAAAATAAATTTATACGGTACCTATGCATCGCACATGACATCAACTAGTTCATATAATATATGTTCGCTTATCATTTCTTGATGGTAAGCATGTTTTTGAACTTCATGGTTTTCAATCATGTGTGCTGACCTTCTTAGAGGTAGTACTAAGCCTACAAACCTCCCACTTTTATGGGATTTGGGGAGAGCTGATTGGTAGACAGTCTTATCTCCAATTCTTGCAACTTGGAATTTATCTGTTGCATCATGTTACTTTGGTTGCTCTCTCTTAGAACTTAGTATATTTCAATATACTTGTGTCCAAATGGTTTTGTAGTTTTTGTATTACAGAAAGCTAAGGGTACTGGAGAACATGGGATCCTTTGTTAGAATAACAGGTACTTTGCACTAGTTTATAAATAATCTAGTAGTTTCAACACTTTGGGTTCAGTTGTTACACAAACAATCGCGGACACTGTGCGTTGCGCATGATAATATTTTTAGAGTGATCTCATTAATATATATATATATATTTCAATTTGTACTAATTTAATAAATAATAATGTAATTCATAATCATATTTTCATTTATTATAGTAAAAATCATGTGTGTAATATATATAATTTCTGTCGTACCAAAATCAAAACAATACAATTTTTCTCAAGAATTCAAAAACTATGTTAGTGAAAATATTAATTTTTTAATAAAAATTTGTTATAATATTTTTTGTATCATCGAAAAGTATATAAAATTTAAAAATTATTCTTTTAGTTTTAAATAAATTTTATAAAACCCAAATTTTTTACCATACAATCAAAAACACCAAGAAACGTAACTAAAAATAATAATAAAACTCATCAAAACTACAATTAAAAAAAAAAGGGAAAAATAAAAGATTGTAACCATTTTTCCTTTAAAAAAATAAAGAATAAAATTCTAAAGGGGAAAAAAAGTAGAGAATTTTTTTGAAAAAAGAAGAAGCATTGTATTAATGCTGTCATAATCTAATCTAACTTCTAATCCAATATGTGAAAAATAAATAGATAAATAAATAATTTTAAACACAAAATTGAATTGGTTTTCTTAAAAATCTCAAAGAATACACTAATAAGATAAGGAAGATGAAGAATAACATAAAATATTCGTAAACACTTAAAAAATTATCCAAACATCTAAGAACATCATATAAAATATACATAATAATTTGCTTCTAATTTGTTAAAAAAAACATTTTTAAATAGTAAAAGGAAATTGCACAAAGATCATTGTCTTCAACTGAACTAACAGTTCTTCATCAACTTGTTCAAACTATCTTGTAGTTTTCCAAATAAACTAAAACCTGACAACAATACAATATATAACATATTATAATATGATTTTTTTGCCAAATTAGATCAACAACAAACACCATTTATTAAAAGTATTTAGTGTTGTAAATAAAATGATAAAAAAAATATATTTGCATCGAGAAACACATATGAATTAGTCAATAACAGGACAATGAGGATACAAACCTCTAGTTGGAGATCCTCCTACGAGCAGCTATCAGGTTGTATCTTTTTTACTATCAATAATTAAGCAAGACTCGTGAATACAATTTTATAGACAATTATAAAAAATATTTTTTATTCTTCATTGATTTCATTTTTCAGTTATAAGCAATCAAAAGTAGAATTCTAAAAAATACAAACAATCATCAATCTAAGGTAGAAATGCAAGAAAAACAATAATAAAAAATCCAACAAAAAATGAAAAAAAAAAATTTAGAGAGAGAGAGAGAGAGAGGCTTTTGTGTGAGAAAAAAAAGAAAATTATGCATGGAATAAGAGAGAGAATGACAATTTTATAGTACGAGGATAAGAACAAGAAAAGTAAAAAATAAAAGAAAATAAAAAGATAGAATAATAGTAATATTGAGAGTAATGAGAATATGAAAAGTTTAATTGAAATAAGAAAAGTTGAAGAATGTTAAGGTAGAAGTAGTGGGAATATGAAAAGTTAAAATGGAATTGAAAATTTAATAATAAATAAAAATAATTAATAATAAGATAAATATGATATTTTAATATTAATATAATAGAGTTTTTAATTCAATTTAAATGTTAAAAAGTGGTATAAAAAATTTATAAAAAAAATGATAATTAGAGTGCTGGGCTCAACGTCAAATGAGCAATTGAAGACTTCAATGAAGCACCGGCGAATGAGCAATTTTCCCAGCCTCAAGAAGAAGATTAGAGATAGTTGTTTGTTTGTGCAAAGGAATTTAATAGGAATGGTTTGGGGAGGATTTCAATATTTAGTTTAAATGACTTAAGATGCGATTGGATGCCGTAGTAGAGAGCTTCATCGGCGAGACGTGGAGGGGAGGCCATTCGATCGGAGGACAGAGAATATCTCCGGGTCTCGGTCTATGAAAACCGGGCTTGGGTTCGGGTCGTGGGTGGTCCGGTTCGATGAGGCGGCCAAGAGTGAATCGGAGCCACCGGACTGTATGGTTGAGAGTGTGGTTTCGAAGAGCTTTGCCACCAACGTTGAGCTCGATACGGTCGTTGTGATGGGGCCCAGGGGCCGAATTGGAATTTTTGTCGCCCATTAATGGAAATACCGTGAAATTGACGATTCCGAAGAGATTGGGAAGAAGCAGAAGAAGAAGAACAAGAGGATGAGGATTTTCTGTGGCCAAAATGGCTGCTATACCCTTGTTTTTCCGGAACTCACGATGAAATTGCAGATAAGGATTGGTAAAATCAAGGGTGATGTGGTAATTGTAAAAAAAAAAAAAAAAAAAGCAGAGGTTTCATAGTAATTATAATAATAAAATATTATTATGTGGGTTTGGGTTTTAACTTTTGTCAACTATGGGATTGACTTGGGCTGACCCGAGTAGAGCACGAAATTACAGACATTTATGATTTGCAAATCACAGTAACCCAAGCCCAAGAACTTACTTGGGGTAAGGAGACTCAGGACTTGCTTATGGGGAAGAAAAATTATGTAATTCTTCTACTCTTGGTTGATGGGGCTGTAGATGGCTTTTAAAAAAAGAGTAGGTCAAAATAATATGATATATAATTCCTACTTTTTTTTTTTCAACGTTTTTTTTTTTCAACTAAGTGAACGTTTTTTTTTTTTTCAACGTTTACCTGATGAACATTGTTTTTTTTTTTTTTCTTTTTTTTCTTCAACGTGACCTCACCTGGGTGAACTTTTTTTTTTTTTTTCCCAACTTGACCTGATGAATATTTTTTTTCTTTTCTTTTCTTTCTTGAACGTGACCTCATCTGGCTGAACTATTTTTTTTTTTTTTCAACATGACCTGATGAACATTCTTTTTTTTTTTTTTTCTTTCTTTTCTTTTCTTTTCTTTCTTCAATGTGACCTCAGACTTGAACGTTTTTTTTTTTAATGTAACCTGATCTAATTTTTACATTATAATAATAAAAATAATAATATAAATTTATATATATGATGTGATAAATTTTATATTATTTAATAAGTACAAATAATCTATTTCTTACATATTATGTAACAAGGGTATAATAGTCAATTTATATAAATTACATTTTCCATCATTCCCTTTTTTCCTCCAACCAAACAAAAGAGTTTTCCACCCTCTCACTTTTCTATCCCTCCAACCGAACACACAAGAGGGAAAACTAAATATTTTCCATCCTCCCACAATTTTTCATCCTTCCACTTTTCCACTTCTCTAATTGAACAGACCCTTAGGGTGCGTTCGTTTGGAAGGAAAATAGGGAGTGATGGGAATGGCGAAATATGACCATCTCCTGATCGTCCATAAGGGTCGTCCATGAACCATTTGGGAAAATTCAAGTCCACCTTTCGTGAAGGAAGGAGCCGTCCATAGATGAAGCACTTACATAGACGAAGTGTACGGACGACCATATGACCCTTAGAAACTTTCGAGGTACGACTTCCATCTACATACCCAAGCACAGAGTTTAGGAGAAAGAATCAGACCCGTAGATGTCGCCGCAATTACCTCAAATGCTTAACTCCCTTCAGCGGTTAATAACTTTCATAGCCGTTGAAGAAGTTATGTCGATGTCCATAAACCTTGGAGCAGTTACAAAGCGAATAACCGCTCTAAGGATCACTATATAAAGACCGGCCTACTTCAAATGAAGGTAAGTTTTTCAGAACATCGCTTCCCTCTAAGTCTAAACATTGTTGTTTTCTACAAGAAACTAACTTCACCATCGAAGGGGATTTAGCCGGTCAACCCCGGTCATCCTTTGATTGTATTCTTCCTTACAGGTCTTCGCAATCAACGACCGCCATCGAAGCCGGAACGTTCAGCCTACTGATTCTCTACATCATCAGTTGGCGCCGTCTGTGGGAAGGATTGACTTCGAAACTTGTGTTTTCCTTCCTTTGACAAAAAGGCTGGATGGTTCGGACAAGATCAAGGGCCACAAGCCCAGGCCACCAGGGAAGTAGAATTGCGTCGAGCGTTCCCAACCCTGAACGCCATACAGTGCCTATCGTGCAGCCGCCTTCCATCCAACACATGCATTCTATGGCCGCCGCCATGGCGGAGTTAACCCGCCAGAACCAAGAATTGACCAGAGAGATTGATAGAAGGAGGCAGTCCTTCGAAAGACCCGTGGAAGGACAAGCCCAGAATCAAGAAGTTAGAGTGAATACCGAACCTGAGAACCAGTCTCGAGGTACCGCTTCGCGGAGGATGCCACACTTGGAGAAAGAGATGGATCAAATGAAGAAGGCTATGGACGAAATGAGAGAGAACATGAGAAGAGTGAATCCCGTAGATGACTTGGTTCATCGTACGGACTCTCCTTTTGTGACTTCCATTAACAGTCACCCTCTACCCACCAAATTCAAAATGCCTTCCTTGGATTCATACGACGGGACGCGTGATCCGTGCGATCACATCGCGACCTTCAAGACCACGATGCATCTCCAAGGAGTCCCGGACGAAATTATGTGCAGGGCTTTCCCTACAACCCTCAAGGGACCGGCACGGGTGTGGTTCAGTAAGATACCCCCGAATACGGTAAGTTCTTTTGAAGAATTAAGCAAGTTGTTTCTCAATAATTTCATTGGGGGGTAAAGACACAAACGTTCCTCGTCCAGCCTATTAACTATAGAACAAGGAGAGAGTGAAAGCTTGCGGTCCTTCATCACTCGCTTTAACAAAGAAGCCTTGACTGTAGACGAGATGGATGATAAGCTACTATTGGCAGCCTTTCACAACGGGGTTCATTCGGACTTATTCATCCACAAGCTTTATGAGCAAGAGCCACAGACAATGGCTGAACTCGTCCATTTAGCACAAAACTTTATGAATGCAGAAGACGCTATTATAGCCAAGAAAAGGAAAAGAGCTGAGAAAACAGATGCAAACCCCATGCGTCACCCCGAACAGGGTCCTCGTCCAAAGAAGGGTCGAATGGAAGAGAGGAAGGAGCGAGATAGCAAGAAGATAGTTTCGTCTTCAGGAAGGCATCAGCAGTACACACCCCTAAATACCCCACTTGATCAGGTACTTATGCAGATCAAGGATGATCCTTCCTTGAAGTGGCCGGACAAGATGAAGGGAGACCCCAACAAACGCAACAAGAACAAATATTGTCGCTTCCATAGGGACCATGGGCACGACACGGACGAGTGCTATGACTTGAAACAGCAGATAGAGAATCTAATCAGGCAAGGAAAGTTGAGGCATTTCGTCGGAAGGGACCACAAAGATGAGAAGATGAAGGGAAAGATGGAAGAGTTACCGCGACCCCCACTCGGAGAAATAAGAGTTATCGCAGGAGGGACATCAATGGGAAACTCTTCCAAGTCAAAAAAGGCGTACCTTAAGGCGGTGCAGAACGTCCATATGTCAGGACGACCCCCAAGGACGAGTAATGTAGACGAGCCAACCATTTCTTTCACGGACGAGGAAGCTGGAAGAATCCATCACCCACATGACGACGCAATCGTCATAACTTTGCTTATTGCGGGGTACACCACCAGAAGGGTGTTGGTGGACAACGGAAGTTCGGCAGATATATTGTATTATCCTGCCTTCCAACAAATGAAGCTGGGACGGGAACGGCTTCGTCCAGTATGCTCACCATTGGTAGGATTTGGAGGAATGAAGGTACAACCTGTGGGCACCATTACTCTGCCAGTGGTAGTGGGATCATACCCACAACAAGTATCCAAAGAAGTGAATTTTCTTGTGGTGGATTGCTCGTCATCCTATAACGCCATCGTTGGAAGGCCAACTTTAAACAGTTGGAAGGCAGTAACATCTACCTACCACCTATCAGTCAAATTCCCTACAGAGCATGGAATAGGACAGGTGCAGGGAGATCAATTAGCAGCAAGGGAGTGTTATTTAGCTTTAGTGGCTATGGACGAGCACATGCAGACAATGAGTGTTGAGGAAAGCAGAGTTACCGCAGAGCCAACCGAAGAGCTTCAGGACGTTCCTTTAGATGAAGGCAATCCTGAAAAGTTTACCAAGATCGGAACAAGTATGAAAGAGAAGACAAGAGAGGACCTCGTTCAGTTCCTCAGGAAGAGTATTGATGTTTTTGCATAGAGCCATCACGATATGCCGGGAATTGATCCAAGTGTGATTACTCACCGTTTGAATGTAAACCCCTCCTTTAAGCCTGTTCGTCAGAAGAAAAGAGTATTCGCCCCCGAGCGAGATAATGCTATCAAGGAAGAGGTCCAGAAGTTAACCACAGCAAAGTTTATCCGGGAAGTCTACTATCCGGATTGGTTGGCAAATGTCGTGATGGTGAAGAAGGCGAATGGCAAGTGGAGGATGTGCGTAGACTTCACTGATTTAAACAAGGCGTGTCCTAAAGATAGCTATCCGTTGCCACGCATTGATCAGTTGGTTGATTCCACAGCTGGCCATCGGTTGCTAAGTTTCATGGACGCCTTCTCAGGATATAATCAGATAAGAATGGACGAGGCAGATCAAGAGAAGACCTCTTTTGTTACTAGTCAGGGTCTGTTCTGTTAAAAGGTGATGCCCTTTGGTTTAAAGAATGCAGGAGCAACTTATCAAAGGTTAGTTAATCATATGTTCCGCCCACAGATGGGACGGAATGTGGAAGCGTATGTCGATGACATGCTTGTGAAGAGCTTGGATGAGGAAAGACACATGGACGACCTTCAAGAAACATTTGAAACACTCAGACGATATAACATGAAGCTAAATCCAACCAAGTGTGCATTCGGAGTGTCTTCAGGGAAGTTTCTAGGGTTCATGGTTTCACAGAGGGGAATTGAAGCGAATCCAGATAAAATCCAAGCTATATTAGCCATGGAACCACCAAAAAATATCAAGGAAGTCCAGTCCCTTACAGGACGAGTTGCAGCATTGAATAGGTTTGTATCGAAAGCTACCGACAAGTGTTTACCCTTCTTCAAGGTCCTCAGGAAGGCGTTCGAATGGACGGACGAGTGTCACCAAGCCTTCCAAGATCTTAAGAACTATCTAGCGACGGCTCCATTGCTGAGTCCGTCCGTGTTGGGTGAAGAACTGTATTTGTACTTGGCAGTAACCCCACACGCCGTGAGTTCAGCTTTGATCAAGGAAGAAGGGAAAGTACAGAAGCCAGTATACTATACAAGTCGAGCACTGAGAGGAGCGGAAGGACGTTACCCGCTAATGGAGAAATTGGCTTTTGCTTTAATAACAGCTTCTAGAAAGATGAGGCATTATTTCCAAGCTCATGTCATCAACGTCATGACAGACCATCCACTCAAGAAGGCGATGAACAGGCTGGAAGCCGCAGGACGACTGATCCAATGGGCAGTTGAGCTCAGTGAATTTGACATTAGGTACAAGCCAAGAAGTGCCATAAAGGCTCAAGCTTTAGCAGATTTCATTGCAGAATTTACACCAAGCTACGAGGATGAAGGTGGAACGGAAGAGGATAAGAAGTGGATCGTCCATATAGACGGATCGTCTACACTGTGTGCAGGGGGGATAGGAGTTATCCTACAATCACCAGAAGGAGACAAATTGAAGTACAAGGTTCGCTTGCAGTATAGAACAACTAACAATGAAGCAGAGTATGAGGCCCTTCTTAAAGGACTAGAATTGGCTAAGTCCGTAGATGCAGAGTCGATACTCGTCATGAGTGACTCTCAGTTAATCATGGGCCAAGTGAATGGGATATATGAAGCCAAGGAAGATCGAATGAAAAGATACCTAAACAAGGTGATGCGCCTAGTGAAAAAATTCAAGAAAGCTGATTTTGTTCAAATCCCAAGGGAAGAGAACATGGAAGCAGATACTTTGGCGAAGGAAGCCTCAGCGAATGAAGTGGTGGACGAAGTTGATGAAGTACAATATATGCCACGGCTCGACCTCCCGGAGGTATTACAGATAGAAGGAGAAGAAAATTGGATGACCCCAATAGTGTCATACCTGAAGGACGGGAGGCTTCCGGAGGGGAAGGACGAGGCCAGGAAACTGAGGATCAGATCGGCGAGGTACATCCTGATGGACGAGATGCTCTACAAAAGGGGTTTCTCTCAGCCTTATTTAAGATGTTTAGCTCCAGACGAAGCGAACTACGTATTGAGGGAGATTCATGAAGGCACATGTGGCAACCACTCAGGAGCAAGATCACTCGTCCACAAAGTTGTACGGGCAGGTTATTATTGGCCGACTATCCAAGCTGATGCCAAGGCATATGTTAAGGTCTGTGATCAATGTCAACGTTACAGCAACATCCCTAGACAGCCGTCAGAGTATCTTACCCCAATGATGGCCCCATGGCCTTTTGCACAATGGGGTTTGGATATATTAGGCCCCTTCCCAACAGGGGTTAGACAGATGAAGTTTTTGGTGGTGGGAATAGATTACTTCACCAAGTGGGTGGAAGCTGAACCCTTAGCGAAAATTACACAACAGAATGTGAAACATTTCGTCTGGAAGAGCATTGTATGCAGATTTGGAGTGCCAAGAGTTCTGGTGTCAGACAACGGAAGGCAGTTCGACAACACACCCTTCAGGGAGTTTTGTGAACAACTGGGGATCAAAAACCATTATTCCTCACCCGCCCACCCACAGGCCAACGGACAAGCAGAAGTGGCAAACCGCTCCTTGCTGAAAATCATCAAGACCCGGCTTGAAGGGGCAAAGGGAATATGGCCAGATGAGTTACCAGGTGTTTTATGGGCTTACAGAACAACAGTGAGGACCCCCACAGGAGAAACTCCTTTCAAACTAACTTATGGGAGTGAAGCAGTCATACCTGCAAAGGTGCACATGGCCAACCATAGGGTAGCGACGTACCAAGACGGGGAAAACGAGGAACAACTTCGTCTTAACCTCGATCTTGTAGACGAGGTGAGGATGGACGCGGAGCAGAGAACAGCAAGGTACAAAAACCTCATGGCGAAGCAGTACGATGCCATGGTCAAACCCCGACGTTTCAACATTGGGGATCTCGTCCTGAAAAGGGTTTCGTTGGCCACCAGAAACCCCGTCCACGGGAAGCTGGGTCCGAACTGGGAAGGACCTTATAGGGTTGTCAACTTCAAGAGGCAAGGATCCTACTATCTGGAAGCCCTAGACGGACGGAAGCTGGAACATCCTTGGAATGTAGAGCACCTAAGAAGGTACTACCAGTGAAGGAAGATCATGGACGAAGTGCCGTAAGACGAAAGTCATGAACGCTCGATGTGATTCGTTTACAGTAACTTTCTTATATTTTCTTACTATTACTATGTTTTGTTTTGAGTGTATAAGCATGTTGTGTTATTCATGGACGACTTTGTGTTGTATTCTTAATTCCCTAAAGGCACTAACTCTCAAGTACGTGCCATGCCTATGGACGAGTGGTTACATTATGAATTTCCAGAATATATATAATGTATTTTCAAGTACATGTATGATTGTAAGGAAACCCTTCATTTCTGTGAATCCATTCAAAATAATCCACATAAGGCAACCGAGCAAAGACGAATAAAATTCCTTAGACGCAGGGATGTACCGTCTATAAAGTTTTCCTTTAAAAAAAAAAGAGGGGTAGACTCGTCTAAGTGGACGTGTAATGTGCGTGCAACAATACCACAAACCCATGGACGAGTCTAACCAGCATAACAATCTAGTATTTGGACGAGAACATGTTGGGACGATTTAGAAATGATTGAATTAATAATCATCCAAAAAGGTATATCCGTCAAAGATCAAGACGAGATACCCGTCAAAGATCAAGACGAGATAAAACCAAAGGAAGACTCGTCGAAGTCATTGACGTGTAATGTGTGCAACAACACCACGAGCCCATGGACGAGTCCTACCAGCATAACAATCCACTACATAGACGAGAAAATGTTGGACGATTTTGAGATGATTGACATAATAATCATCCAGAGCTTGAATAACAAATAGAACTCGCAAAGACACGTCATTCGTGGACGAGTTATATTATTAAGAATAATATTAAGTTCGTTCATAAAATCAAGACGAGATAAACAGACGAGCCACAGTGCCATAAAACATAATATGGACAATATAAACAAATTTAAAACACATGAAAAATGAATTGAAGACATTCATTCATTTAAAGAGTGGACGACCAACGCCCAAAAACCCTTGAGTTTGATGTAAATGATTATATAAAGCCCGTTCATAAGCTTGGACGAGATAATTGTACTTGAATAAATTTAAAGAAAAAGAAAGCAAGCAAAGCCCAAAACAACAGGCACTTCTAGTAAAATAAAATGGAAAATTCTAAGCTAGATTCAGTTAGATAAACCACTGGGGGCATTACCCCCAGACTTGGGGTCGTCCTGGATCACCTCATTGTTGGCATCGTCCATCACATTGACGTCCTCGGAACTTGTTTGCAAAAGGGAACTTTCTGTAGCAAGAGGAAGCTGGAAGGAATCAAAGTCTAAGTCAGGGAAGACGTCCTTGGCATCAGCACGGAAGTCCTCGTAACCAGCTGCATAGTGGCTGTCTAGACGATTCTTGTACTCGTCAGACCTCTTGAAGGCTGCAACGGCTTCCTCTCGTGCTTTCTCCAAGGACAAGCCAAACTCAGCAACTTGTCCCTCCAAGTGAGCGATGCGAGTATCTTTCTCAATAACATCCGCTCTAAGCTCTTCTGCCTCGTCCTTCAGCTTCGTCTCACTCCCTTGCAAACGATTAAGGTCCTCAGTCAACCTAATCACCTCCCCCTTTTTCAACAAAACCTCAGTGGTCAGCTCCTGGGCCTTCTCCTTAGCCGTCTTGGCTTCCTCAGCAAGTTCCTTAGTCTGGCTGTTAGCTGTGTAAAACTTGGACATAGCCTGTGCATGGATGGAGAGAAGTTAAGAATTTTTACTCAAAATTTGAATATGCTCAAGGACGAGTAAAATTGCTTACCTTGAAGAGGTCGTGAATGGCAGAACGCTCAAAATCTTTCACTGACATGTTGTAGCACGAGTTCACCTCGTTGTCAGAAATGATTCCTTTGAACGTCCTCCAAGCATAACCCTCGTCCAGCACCAGGTTAGGAGGTCGCTCAGACGACTCGGAAGGATGAGGCCTGCGAGGAGTCTTGGTCGGGGGAGTAGGATCAGTCTGGACTGGTGGAATAACTTGGACGGGCACAACGTCGTCCAAAGGATCGTCCAAGTTGACCGTTGGAGGTGTAAACTTGGGGACTTTGGGAAGAGGAGTCGTACTTGACTTTTGTCTCTTGGAGCCTCGACGACTTGGAAGGTCACCAAGGTCCACCGAACTGGAAATAGGCTTGGACTTCCTCTTCCCTCCAGGGACGACGTTCCCCTGGACGACTGGAGGAACATTAACCTCGTCATCCCCACTGGTTACGTTCTTCTCCCTATTCTCTCTCATTGTAGATATTCCTGCAACAAAGAAGGTTAAAAAGGACAAAATAAGAAAACATACGAAATATGAAAAGAGAAAGGACGACACTTACTTCGACGAGTTTTCTCTTCGTGTGCAAGATTCTCGACGGAAGGCACTGGTCCGAGGCTCCATGAAGCTAGGCTACTGAGAGTAACTAGATCGTGGAAGGTTCTACCAGGGAAGGCACGAACCCTGTCAATACGGTCCAAATGAAACTTGTCTAATCTTGGACGAACAACAGCTGCACATATAGACGAAAAGGGTTAGACGACAAAAAATGGATTATATAAACAATAAGAAAAGAAAATAAGATGAAGTGAATGTAAAGGAAACATACCCTCAAGACGAAGACGACCTAGAGGGGTGGTAAAAGGTGGAAAGGGGGCATTAGCCACGTCAATTGGGTTCCCAGCCCAATTTCCAGAAATAATAAAAAACTCTGTTTTCCACAGCCTGTCCGATGAGCTACGACCCTTAATCAAACTATAGGGGGAGCCTCTGGACGAGAACTGGTAAAAACCAGCAGACTTCTTGATTTCTGAGGGTTTATAACAGTAAAGGAACTCGTCCACTATGATAGGACGGTCCCCTTCCAACGCCTCACGCCATAACACTTGCATGGCAACTATTGTTCTCCATCCATTAGGGTTGAGCTGGTTAGGTCCAATACCCAACCTATGAAGAAGACCTCTACAAAACGAATTCAAAGGGAACCTAAGGCCAGCTAAAAGGTAAGATGTGTATACCCCTAAACCAGAAGAAGGAGAGCAACACCATTCACCTTCCTGGGGTAGACGAGGTTGGAACTCCCTAGGTATCTGGTATCTATCTACAAGGGTTTTCAACTTAAAGGCGTCTAAAGTGGACGCTACTTCAGGAGCACAGCTATAGATTACATTCTCCTCCTCCTCCTCGTCTAGAGAAGGGCTCATTGGTTCTCTGGACGAGCTAGTCCCAGCCCCAGAGGCCTTCCTACGTTGCTGCTCCTGGAATTCCTCTAAAGGAATACCAGGGACCCCAGACAAGTAAGGCTCGTCTGAGGAAGTGCTGCTATAGCTGGTACTTCCCTCACCACTCTCATAACTCCCTACCGAAACGTCCTGATACTCGTCTATATCTTTCTCTAAACTACTGTTAGATGACGACATGACAAATGAAGGATTAAAAAACCTAAAGGAAAAAGGAATACCTGACAGATCTAGGACGAGTGCAAGACGAGACTCTTGGACGAGATAGCAGAAGAGATTATGAAAAAGGTGAGGGGCAAGAATGAGAATGTGCCTATTTATAGGCCCCAGAGGGGGGGTCAGCGAAGCGACGCCCACCATTCAAAAAACGACACGTGGCAATTCCTTTGGGAAGAGCAATCGACGAAGCAGGTCAACCAATGACATATTTACACGTAGCCCTAACAAAAAAAAAAAAAAAAAAGAGAGACGTCCAACCAATGACGACCTTGGACGACCCCTGGACAAGGGGGCAACTGATGGGAATGGCGAAATATGACCATCTCCTGATCGTCCATAAGGGTCGTCCATGAACCATTTGGGAAAATTCAAGTCCACCTTCCGTGAAGGAAGGAGCCGTCCATAGATGAAGCACTTACGTAGACGAAGTGTACGGACGACCATATGACCCTTAGAAACTTTCGAGGTACGACTTCCATCTACATACCCAAGCACAGAGTTTAGGAGAAAGAATCAGACCCGTAGATGTCGCCGCAATTACCTCAAATGCTTAACTCCCTTCAGCGGTTAATAACTTTCATAGCCGTTGAAGAAGTTATGTCGATGTCCATAAACCTTGGAGCAGTTACAAAGCGAATAACCGCTCTAAGGATCACTATATAAAGACCGGCCTACTCCAAATGAAGGTAAGTTTTTCAGAACATCGCTTCCCTCTAAGTCTAAACATTGTTGTTTTCTACAAGAAACTAACTTCACCATCGGAGGGGATTTGGCCGGTCAACCCCGGTCATCCTTTGATTGTATTCTTCCTTACAGGTCTTCGCAACCAACGACCGCCATCGAAGCCGGAACGTTCAGCCTACTGATTCTCTACATCATCAGGGAGGATGGAAAATATGGTGGAAAATGCTGCTTTCCACTGTTCGTTTGGGGAAGGAAAATAGGGAGGATGGAAAACTCGAGAGAAAGTTTTCTCTCCGGGCCCACTTTTTTTTTCCTTTCAAATCGGAAGGAGAATATGGAGAGAAAAGTTCTATTGTAGCACTTTGTCGGGGGTTCTTTTTTACGTTTCTTTTTCTAAGAAGGAAGTCGGGCCCGGCGCTTCGCGGAATGGGCTCCAAAGTACCATTCTGCCGCTGCCGGTTTGTGCGCAAACATTAAGTCCAAGTCCAAGGGAAGACACTACAAAGTGGGCTCATTCTTTATTTCTGCCGCAGAAGGAACTTTTCCTCCAGCTTCTACCGCAGATCTGACTTTCCTGCCATGCAGCAAAACTCTGTGCAGTAAACTATTTGCTGTGCAGCAAGCTGTTTGCTGTGCAGCAAGCTGTTTGCTGTGCAGTAAAGCTTTCTACTGGGCTTATCCTTTGTTTCCGTTGCAGCAAGAATTTTTCTCTAGTTTTCTGCCGTGCAGCAAAACTCTGTGCAGCAAGCTGTCTGCTGTGCAATAAAGCTTTCTGCTGGACTTATCCTCTGTTCCTGCCGCAGAAGGAATTTTCCTCCAGTTTTCTGCCGTGCAGCAAAACTCTATGCAGCAAGCTGTCTGCTGTGCAGCAAGCTGTCTGCTGTGCAGCAAGCTGTCTGCTGTGCAACAAAGTCTCTTGCTGTGTAACCTGGGTGACTACTCTTAATTTCTTTTACTGCATAAATATTGTTTCTTACTTCCTGCACATAGACAAATCTAAAACCCAAAGAAAATACAAATCAAGCAAATGTTAGCTTACATGGGTTAGCATATTCTCAAATATATACATACATATATTCGTAAATATACTTATACGTATTAATATATATTTTGCAGAATATGAGAAACAAGATATATATATATATATATACTTATGGCAGGATAATGAGTCAAAAGTAAAACACGTAATAACAAATGAAGAAGAAAGTTTAGGCAGAAAATGTTGAACACGGTGAACGTAATAAAAGAGTGCTACGGCAGAATAACCAGTACAGCAAGTAAAGATACCACAGCAGGATAACTGATGCAGCAAACATGATAAAAACGTACTACGGCAGGATGACTAAATGCGGCAGACATAAGTTATAATGAGGGAAATCAAACACATTTGCAATCAAAATAAGTTTTGAATCTTCACATAGAATAAGTAAACCAAGAAGGAACCCAAACCCCAACTTGAACAACCTTATCATAGGCTTCTGCCATAAAAGTTGTGCATTTTCTAGAACAGGCCTAAATGGCTACTGGCTATTACTTTTGGAGACTTCAAAGAGTGCGTTTGCTAAGAGGGAGGGAAAAGATGGTCTATTGATGCATGCCCCTATTCCTGCCGTGTTTTCTCTCTTCGTTTTACCGTTTTCTTTCTTTCTTTCTTTCTTTCCCCCATTGGATCTCTCTTAGTTTTTTTTACTACTCTCCTGCCGTGGCTTCCCCCTGTTTTTGGTCCCCGTTTCCTCCTTTTATAGTGAGCTAATTCAATGGGATTTCTCCTTTTACCCCTAGGGCTTCACCAACTGTTTTTGGTTTGTTGTGGGCATCTCTTTAGGACTACCCACTAACCCATTGGTTGCCCCGACCACTGCTATGGCTCAGTACATGTCTGCTGCATCGCTATTTCACGACAAAATTCTCTTTTGTTTGTTCCTGCTGTATACCTCTACCTCTTGGTCTAAATGGATAAAAATTGGATTACCTCACTACCTAGCTCTATGGCATGCATCAAATGGTCCCAACCATTTATTACTTCTTTTGGGTAAGAAACCATCCCAGCAGGATATCTTTCCAAAAGAAGTTACGGCAGGAAACCAAATATTGACCCCCTTTTCCCCCCACCTCCAAACCACGCCCTCTGAATCCCCTTGACCATGGGCCCACCTCCCTTGTATTGGCTGGGTACAGGTTGGTGGAGCTCCGGCCCTTGTGTGCTTGCTTCACTGTCTTCCGCTTTTGTCTTCTTTCGTTCCCACGCCGTTTCTGCCGTAGCAGATTAGTTTTGTTTGATTCTGCTGCATGTCTTTGTCTCATTTCTTCATGCGTTTCCTGCTGTGTTTGTCTTTTCCTTTAGTTTGGCTTTTCTTTCATTCACGCGTTTCCTGCTGCTGACACTTCCTGCCATTCCTTGTTTCTTCTCACCATGCTTCTTCATATTAGTTTTTCATGCCAATCCTTTTATACGAAAGGATTTGGGTCTTTGTGGACTAGATAATGTTGATTGGATCAAAAGGGTCTTGGGCCCAATTTGCCTTCATCTGCCGAAGCTAATCTGCCAGAGAATTGCATTCTGCGGCAAAGCTGCATCCTGCTGCAAAGCTGCATTCTGCCGCAAATTTGTATTCTGCTGCAGATCATTTTTCCTTGCATTTCATTCTTTGGACCTTTCTTGCTCTTTGGTCCGTTGTTTTTCATTGGGCTTTCTTCCTCATGGGCTTTTGGCTATGGATTTGCAAAATTGGGCATCAACATTCAGCCCCCTGAGCATATGGATTGCTCTTGCAATTCATATGTGAACACTTATGCAGTTTTCTTTCGCAGGTGGTTTCACAATTCACATGCGAATGCTTCTCTTATTTTCTTCGCGGGCTTGCTATTTCAATCTTTACTCTCCTTAGGCAAATCATTCTCTTTCCCTTTTCAAATTTATGACCCTCAAAGGGTAGCCAAAAAGTTGCTCTTCATGAGGGTGGTGGTTTTGTTGCTGTCACCCCAAAGCGAGTTTGTTGAAAACTTTGCCTTTCTTTAGTTTTATTGTTTCTGCTAACTGCCTACATGTTAATATTTGACTTGTGCCTGCTGGGCCTCTTTTGGGCCTGCAATATGCTTTCCTTTTGCTAAATTCCAGTAGCCCAATACTATCATTAGGCTTGTACTCATGTTGTTTTGGGCTTCCTTGGCTCATTTCATTGCTTTCGGGCTCCTTTGTCCCATTTTATTCTTTTAGGCATCCTCGGCCCGTTTCGTTGCTTTTGGGCTCCTTTGTCCCTTTTTATTTTTTTGGGCATCCTCGGCCCGTTTCATTGCTTTTTGGGCTCCTTTGTCCCATTTGGGCTCCTTTGTCCCTTTTTATTCTTTTGGGCATCATCGGCCCGTTTCATTACTTTACTTCCCATGGGCTTTTACTAATTCATTGGGCTTCCTCGGCCCAACTACTTTATACTTCATCTTTGGGGCTTATAGACTCTCTATTGCCCCTTACTTTCTTTACTTACATTACTTTGGGCCTGCTGCGGCAGCTGTGGCCCATTCTCACTTTTCTACATCCATACCGCCCCATAGGTTTGCTACTTTTCTCTTTCCGGGCCCTTTTAGGCCCATTTACTTGCTCAAGGTCCATTTGTTTGCTTTATGGACCTATGATCCATTATTCTTGCCGCTTGGGATTAATGGTTTTTCTATCCACTTACTAACTCTTTTCTGCCCATGTTGCTGGGCTTCTTCTTGCTATTGAGCCTCCTTGCCAAAGTGGGCATCAACACTACCCTCATTCAAAGGGATTGTCGATGATGATGATGTGTGCATCCTTCTCTTCTTCATCATTCCTTTGCTTGTTTCTTGGTTTGCTTCTTGGAAATTCCTTGTGGTCTTGGACTTCTACAATGGTACTCATTTCTTTATGTCTGCGGCAATTTGTATACTCATTTCTTTTTGTTTCTGCGGTAGCATGTACTCATTTCTTTGCTTTTATAGGGATAAATACTCATTTTTTGCTTCTGCAGAATATGTAGACACTTTCTGCTGCAATACAAACACTTATTTCTCTGCGTTAATGCACCTCTTACTCTGCTTCTGCTAGAGCAGCATCTATACTGTAGGAAGTGAAGGTTGTGGCAGATTCTGCGGCAGAAGAATCAGGCTTGACTGCTTCAGCTAACTTACTTTCCCCACGTATTCCTTAGTATCATCTCTTCATTCTTCTATAAGTGTAGTTGCTTTCTAAGAATGGTTAAAAGACACAAATGTCGTGTAATCCTTACTTGGTGGGTTCTTCTCCATTATAATGTTTTACATTTTCTTATCTCTGTAGAATGCTCAAAATTGACTCTCTGGATTCTTTAACTCTTCTTTGTGCCAATTTCGCGAACAGCACTTTTGCGGAGCAAGGATCCTTCTTACGGTCTTCATTTTTCTTTTCTTTTAGCCACTTAAGGTTGTTTCACTTCTGGCTTCATTTATTCTCTAAAAATAGAGAAAGTGTTGTCTTCTACTACCTTCGCATCTAAATCGACAACTGAAGAGAGTTTCATCAAAACATTTCTGCCACGTTACTTTCTTCAAGTAGAGTTCTTTCATAAGAGGAAAGTTTCCTCTAGGTGTGCAGATCAAAGGGTAGCTTCGCTCCCTTTTCTTGTGCCTTCTTTTTCATTCACATATCTTCATTTCTTTTGCTCAAAATAAAGCATAGAGCTAACATTGTAAGCCCTCATCATAGTAGAGTACTCTTTCATTTGCTGATAATACTTTCTGCTGTGTTGAAGAACACATGTATTTTTTGCCAAGATGAAGTTTCTGCAGAGAAGGACATTGGGCCTTGTAGAAAGGCAAGTTTCTTTCAGTGATGATGTATTTATGGAGGGCTTCCTTATTCGGAGCTACTACTAGCATGGGCAAATGTAATGTTGCAATAGTAGAGGACCCTTTTAGCCCCCAAGATCACCAATACTCTTGTACCTTTGCTGTTTGCACTGGGCTGTTTCTGATTCTGCCATAAATTCTGGTTTGCCACAAAATTGATCTTTCTGCAGAAGTGACTAAGTCTGTCACTCATTTTAAGTCGCCTACAAGTGGTGCCACTATAGATGTTCTTTTTTTTTTCAAGAGGTAATGAGGATGCTTTTACGAGAAATCTTTACTTTGTCCTCATCCTGAACATTTTCTTTGTCATTCTGCCATAAAAATTTCCTTCTCCTTTTCTTTCTTTCGCATCTGCATCACTCTCAAAGAGGGAGTCATTACTTCTGCCGGACTCATCACTTCTATTCCGTAGACCAAAAAGAAGGGTGAAAACCTTATGGCTGGCTTTGATGAATTTCTGTAGGCCCAAAGAGTGTCTGGCAGATGCATTGCCCATCCTCCCATGTATTCCTGGCTCATTTTACTGATAATCTTTATGAGGGTCTCGTTCGTTGCCTCTGCCTGCCCATTCCCTTGAGGGTAATAAGGCGATGAGCGGTGGTGTTTCACTTGGTAGAACTCCAACATTTTCCTCACATCACTATTGACAAAAGGCGTACCGTTGTCACTAATGATTCTGTGGGGTACTCTAAACCTCACAATTATGCTCTCCTTGATAAAGTTTGCCACTGCTCCTCCCGTGGCTTTGCGGAATGGTACTGCCTCTGCCCATTTTGTGAAGGATTCTGTAGCTACCAAGCTCCATATATAACCGCGTGATGGTGGATTGATTGGCCCCACTAGATTAAGCCCCTAAGTATGGAGGGGCCATGGGGTGACCATGCTTTGCAAGCTCTACGAATGGGTGTGGATTAAGTTAGCCTGTACTTGGCAACTATGACACTTCTTTACAAATTCTGCCGTGTCTTTCTTCGTGGCAGGCCAGTAATAACCCATTTGCAGCAGGCAGCTGTATAACTTCTTCTTCTCTTGGTGCTCCCCACACTCCCCTGCATGCATTTCCTTCATCATTTCTTTTGCTTCCTCGGGGCCCAAACATCGCAGTGGGTCCCCATCATATCCCTTCTAAAAAAGGACTTTGTCATGCAAAAAAATATCGTGTCGCCAGTCTCTTCAGTTTGTCTCTTTCCCCGTGCTTTTGTGGCAGGATGTCTTCTGTCAAGTGCTGCATGAATGGGCTTCTCCAGTCTTCACTGGCGAATACAACATAACTCTCTTCTATATTTGCTGTAAGTTGGCAGGCTCCGCATTGGGTTTGGGCTTGATCTGTATTTTTTACTCATACTTGGTCAATGAAAACCCGCCCATTGCAGTTTGCGGTAAAGGCTTACTTCCCTGTAGAACCCACAAGTCTTTTCATGCACTTTTCCTTTGGGCCTCCCTTTGCCTTACACATCTAGACAAGACCTCGCTTGGCATTCTGCGGTGCGACCCTCCTTTCATCATGGTGTAGTCTTTTAGCACTTTAAATTCTGCTAAATCTGCCACAGCAACTATTAATTCCTCTCTGTTTGCTTTTTTTCTTCTTTAACATATTCTTCTTGTCATTCTGTCACAACCGCTGTAGGTGAGTATATCACTGCCTCTTTGATGAAAAAGCATAGATGTTATGAACTAAATCTCTTAACTTTGTTGTAGTCTTCCGCAGATCTTATTATTATTCCCAATTCTTCTTTCTCATGTTGCTAAGCTTGGTTGCCAATTCTTGTAGAAGGTAGTCTGCCATTGAATGCACTGCTAGGGAGATGCTTGGACTTCATCATTGATTCCCACCTTTTGCTATAAGTACCTTTGTCACTCAGCTTTTCTGCGGAGCACTCTTGAAGCCTTAAAGTTTCATGAAGAGCATTTATTTTCTGCTGTAGTGCTTGTTGGTTCAACTTTACATATGTTTCTGCCAGAGTGCTTGTAGGCCTTCTCTTCTTACTTCCTTTCTCTACTTCATTTACATTTGCCACAACAAGGGTGGTAGAATTTCTTCTCATGGATTCACTGCTGCATAGACTTTGCATTGCGTGAGAACTTTACTTTCCAATTGCTAGTTGATGCTTCTGCGGAAGATGATGTTGCTGCTTTATAGCAGACTAGAGTGTTACTTGACCGTGGTAGGTCGCAACAAATTGCATGGGTGTTGCACTATGCCGTATCATGAAGTTTGAAGTTGCTGCAGATCAAGTGGCAGATGAATGTATACTTGTTGAAATGCTGCAATCAATACTTATTTCGCGGTGGGTAGTGTTGCTATTGCATATTGATGCTTTTCGGAAGGCTTTCCAAACTTGCGGTAGAATAGGCCTTAGCCCCCTAACACGTGAGACAACTGAATGAGTCTTTAGCATGTTGGAGAAGACTCTTCATATTTTTGTAGAATGAGACAGCCCCTAGTATAGGAGAATAAGCCCTTAGCTTTCAGCAGGAGGCTTCCCATGTTTGCTGCAGAATGAGCTTTAGCCCCCAGTATGTGAGACAACTGGATGAGCTTGATATCACCTTCTCTTGGTGTTGATGCTCCATCATGTGGTTCATGCATTCTTCAGTAAAAAAAAAATTAGATTCCATGGATCTAAAAGTTGCCATATTGTAGAAATTCTTCTAGAGAATTTGGGAAAGAGCTACTTCCCAAGCATGCTTTGGCTTCGTTCCATTGCAAGCACAATTACTTCCCACGTATCTTCTGTTACATATAATTATGGCTATAGCTTTTCTGCAGATTCTTTCCAAAGACTTGCGATCATGGCTCCTTTGCGGGTTTGATTGAGTGTAGCCCCCATTATGGGCTTTTGCCAAGAACTCACAACCAAGGTTTCTTTGCTGGCTTCTAGCCAAAAATTCATAACCACGACCCTTTTACTGGCTTTTGCTACTAAGACCCATATTTCATGGGTTTCTTCTTTGCTTGTTTTGAGTATAGGCATATTTAGATGAAGCTTGCTACGTCTCTTGCCTCATGGTTGGCTAGTAATAGCCAAAAGTCAGCGGCTTATAATATAAAATTTTCCCATGACGTACCCATATCTTTCTGGGATATCATGCTTCTTTACTCCTGCGGTAGAATGCCCTTGCAGCAGAATGCCTTCAATAAAAACCATGCAATAGTTTTCTGCAGCAGTAAGATGAGCAACTCTATTCACGGCAGAATGTGTGTCAAAAATTAATTCTGCTATTTCCCTTTTGTACACAAGCCAAAAGAAGGAGCTTTGAGTTTGTCACTGTTTCAGAGTTCTTCTAGGATGAGAGATGGGTACCAATGAGCTTCATGACTTGAAAAGTGATGGTGGAGTTGTGTAGTACAAGTGATCTAATACATTCTTTCTTAGAAATATCATAAAGGTCATGATCGTTAATGCCACTCTAGGCATAAATCCTGTGAGGTGCTTCAAAGAAAGCTTCTCAACTCTCTAAGGTTGTTGAATCGGTTTGCTAGACCCGATAATGGACAAAGAGCAGTTTGCAAGCAGCTTGTAGATTCGGGCTTCTCTATAGAGAGTACGCAGTAACTGAGTAATTGGCTTCATTCCAAGGTCTGGATCTAAATAGGGTGCTTCACCACCCTGTCACATGCCTTCAACGTATTCTTTGGTTGAAAGCAGATGTTTCGATATTGCCGAATTGATTACTTCTCCCTCCTCCCTTCATTGATACTGATATATTTGCTGATGTAGTAGCAAAAAATTGCTTCAGCAAAAGTGAACATGAAAGGCTTCGTATACACATCTCTTGCTTTGAGAACAAGTCTCAAATTTGTTGAACTCGAATTTCTTGTTGTAGCGGAACTGTCCAGTACCCTATTACACATCTTCACACTGTTGGTGTTCCCGTGAATTCTTGATGGGGCAATGATCACTTTTGTTGCAGCAGGTAATCACATTGGATTTGTGATTGCACTTAGAAAGTTCAAGAATTCAATACTGAACTTTGTGGTAGGATATTCTACGAAAAGACTTGCTGGAAAACAAAATTCTGCTGTAGAATATTCTACCGCAGAATATTCTGCTGTGAACAGTCTGCTGAGACATCTGCATTTTGGCTTCTGAAACTTTCTGCTACGAAACATTCAGCAAATGAGCATTTTGCATTTCTGAAATTCAGCAGATTCTGCTGTAAATAGTCTGCCGAAGGATCTGCGAAATTTCTACAGAGGGACATTTTGCACTTCTAAAAAAGTCTGCTGAAGGATACTTCACATCGAAAATAGTTATTCGCAACAGTATAGTAATGATGAAAGCTTTCCTTTGGCTCCTATAGCTTCATTTTTGTTTCTAGCTTTTGGTTTTTTAAGGGGAAGTAAAGCTAGAATCACTATCATGAAATTGCTCTGTTTCATGATAGTAAAAACAGAGCAGTTTGCTCTTTGTTTTAACATTGCTGTGTCCTGCCACAGAATTCTGCCTGCTGTAACGTTTCTGTTTTCTGCCATAGAACTCTACTACGGTACCGCCTTGCGGTTACGTTGCTGTTTTCTGCCATAGATTTCTACTACGATACCGTCCTGCGGTAACGTTGCTGCAATATTCTGCCATAGAATTCTGCCACAGTACTATCTTGCGGTAACATTGCTGCAATATTCTGTCATTGCTCTGTTTCATGATAGTGAAATAGAGCAGTTTGCTCATGATACTGCTCTGTTTTAACGTTGCTGTATCCTGCCACAGAATTCTGCTATAGTACCATCCTGCGGTAACGTTGCTGCAATATTCTGCCATAAAATTCTGCAACACCGTTTTGCCGTAATGTTGCTGTGATACTCCATTATAGTACTGCTGTGATGTTTTGGATACTTTTTCCTGAGAGTATAGTTTGGAAGATTTAAGAACATCTGCATGTCTTGCTTTGGTTAAGGACTTGGGAACATGTTTGCGAAGGAGAAATATCTCATTCTCCCCATCTTGATCCCAACTCCCCAGTGAAGTCGCCAAAAATGTCGGGGGTTCTTTTTTACGTTTCTTATTCTAAGAAGGAAGTCGGGCCCGGCGCTTCGCTGAATGGGCTCCAAAGTACCATTCTGCCGCTGCCGGTTTGTGCGCAAACATTAAGTCCAAGTCCAAGTCCAAGGGAAGACACTACAAAGTGAGCTCATTCTTTATTTCTATCGCAGAAGGAACTTTTCCTCCAGCTTCTGCCACAGATCTGACTTTCCTGCCGTGCAGCAAAACTCTGTGCAGTAAACTATTTGCTGTGCAGCAAGCTGTCTGCTGTGCAGTAAAGCTTTCTACTGGGCTTATCCTTTGTTTCCGCTGCAGCAAGAATTTTTCTCTAGTTTTCTGCCATGTAGCAAAACTCTGTGCAGCAAGTTGTCTGCTGTGCAATAAAGCTTTCTGCTGGGCTTATCCTCTGTTCCTGCCGCAGAAGGAATTTTCCTCCAGTTTTCTGCCGTGCAGCAAAACTCTATGCAGCAAGCTGTCTGCTGTGCAGTAAAGTCTCTTGCTGTGTAACCAGGGTGACTACTCTTAATTTCTTTTACTGCATAAATATTGTTTCTTACTTCCTGCACATAGACAAATCTAAAACCCAAAGAAAATACAAATCAAGCAAATGTTAGCTTACATGGGTTA
The DNA here is from genome assembly GCA_033629205.1 of Lithocarpus polystachyus. Taxonomy (NCBI): domain Eukaryota; kingdom Viridiplantae; phylum Streptophyta; class Magnoliopsida; order Fagales; family Fagaceae; genus Lithocarpus; species Lithocarpus polystachyus. Next base: position 42,174,378 of record CM066168.1, read on the forward strand.
GCATATTCTCAAATATATACATACATATATTCGTAAATATACTTATACGTATTAATATATATTTTGCAGAATATGAGAAACAAGATATATGTATATATACTTATGGCTGGATAATGAGTCAAAAGTAAAACACGTAATAACAAATGAAGAAGAAAGTTTAGGCAGAAAATGTTGAACACGGTGAACGCAATAAAAGAGTGCTACGGCAGAATAACCAGTACAGCAAGTAAAGATACCACAGCAGGATAACTGATGCAGCAAACATGATAAAAACGTACTACGGCAGGATGACTAAATGCGGCAGACATAAGTTATAATGAGGGAAATCAAACACATTTGCAATCAAAATAAGTTTTGAATCTTCACATAGAATAAGTAAACCAAGAAGGAACCCAAACCCCAACTTGAACAACCTTATCATAGGCTTCTGCCATAAAAGTTGTGCATTTTGGAGAACAGGCCTAAATGGCTACTGGCTATTACTTTTGGAGACTTCAAAGAGTGCGTTTACTAAGAGGGAGGGAAAAGATGGTCTATTGATGCATGCCCCTATTCTTGCCGTGTTTTCTCTCTTCGTTTTACCGTTTTCTTTCTTTCTTTCTTTCTTTCCCCCATTGGGTCTCTCTTAGTTTTTTTTACTACTCTCCTGTCGTGGCTTCCCCCTGTTTTTGGTCCCCGTTTCCTCCTTTTATAGTGAGCTAATTCAATGGGATTTCTCCCTTTTACCCCTAGGGCTTCACCAACTGTTTTTGGTTTGTTGTGGGCATCTCTTTAGGACTACCCACTAACCCATTGGTTGCCCCAACCACTGCTATGGCTCAGTACATGTCTGCTGCATCGCTATTTCAAGACAAAATTCTCTTTTGTTTGTTCCTGCTGTATACCTCTACCTCTTGGTCTAAATGGATAAAAATTGGGTTACCTCACTACCTAGCTCTATGGCATGCATCAAATGGTCCCAACCATTTATTACTTCTTTTGGGTAAGAAACCATCCCAGCAGGATATCTTTCCAAAAGAAGTTACAGCAGGAAACCAAATATAAACCCCCTTTTCCCCCCACCTCCAAACCACGCCCTCTGAATCCCCTTGACCATGGGCCCACCTCCCTTGTATTAGCTGGGTACAGGTTGGTGGAGCTCCGGCCCTTGTGTGCTTGCTTCACTGTCTTCCGCTTTTGTCTTCTTTCGTTCCCACGCCGTTTCTGCCGTAGCAGATTAGTTTTGTTTGATTCTGCTGCATGTCTTTGTCTCATTTCTTCATGCGTTTCCTGCTGTGTTTGTTTTTTCCTTTAGTTTGGCTTTTCTTTCATTCACGCGTTTCCTGCTGCTGACACTTCCTGCCATTCCTTGTTTCTTCTCACCATGCTTCTTCATATTAGTTTTTCATGCCAATCGTTTTATACGAAAGGATTTGGGCCTTTGTGGACTAGATAATGTTGATTGGATCAAAAGGGTCTTGGGCCCAATTTGCCTTCATCTGCCGAAGCTAATCTGCCAGAGAATTGCATTCTGCGGCAAAGCTGCATCCTGCTGCAAAGTTGCATTCTGCCGCAAATTTGTATTCTGCTGCAGATCATTTTTCCTTGCATTTTATTCTTTGGACCTTTCTTGCTCTTTGGGCCGTTGTTTTTCATTGGGCTTTCTTCCTCATGGGCTTTTGGCTATGGATTTGCAAAATTGGGCATCAACACACTTTTACAAAAATACCCTCTTTTCACCTATTTTTTTCAACGTTTTTTTTCCTTCTTTTTTTTTTTTTTTTCTTTTTCTTTCAGCGTTGACTTGAAAGTTTTTTCTTTCTTTCTTTTTTTTTTTTTTTTTTTCGACATTAACAATAACATTGTTAACGTTGTTCACTGAACAACGTAAACAATGTTAACATTGTTAACATTGTGACAACATTTTTTCTTTCAAATTTTTTTTTTTTTTTTACTGAACAACGTTGTTCACTGAACAACGTTGGTCTTCTCTTTTTTTTTTTCTTCAACGTTGTTTTTTTTTTTCAATGTGACTTGATCTAATTTTTACATTATAATAATATAAATTTATATATATGATGTGATAAATTTTATATTATTTAATGATTAAAAATAAATCTATTTCTTACATATTATGTAACAAGGGTATAATAGTCAATTTATATAAATTATATTTTCCATCATTTCCTTTTTCTCTCCAACCGAACACAAAAGTTTTCCATTCTCCCATTTTTCCACTCTCCCAACCGAACACACAAGAGGGAAAACTAAATATTTTCCATCCTCCCACTTTTCCATCCTTCCACAATTTTCCATCCTCTCACTTTTCCACTCCTCCAACCGAACGGACCCTTAGGCTAATTGAAGTGTTTGAAATATTCGAACAAATTCGGTCTTTTAAAGTTTTTCTTGGTTCACATTTTTTTTTATTTTTAATATTTATTATTTTTTGGTAAACTTATTATTATTATTATTATTATTATTATTATTATTATTAAAGTGTTTTTTGGTTCAAAAATTTATGTTTATTCATCCATGAAAATAAGGCTCAAAAGGAAAAATAAAAAGTTACAATTATTATTATTTTTTTTAAATTTGAATCTTGCAATTTACACTATCGACTATTATAATAATTTGAATTTGCCCTTTCCATTATGTTCTATGGTATTTTTGTTGTTACTCCGCTTAAAAACAATGTTGCTTTATCTATTTCATGTTCAAAACAATAATTTTTGGTGGATTAATGATAAGATTATAAAGAATGTTAACAGAAGATGCACATTGACATTATTGTAACAGTTGACAATATAAATTACAATTTTTCAAGAGACCAATTTAAAAATTATCCTCCAAAAGAGACTAAATTAGATGCAATCCTAAACTTAAAGAATGTAAATAATATTTTAGTCTATAGATTGAGTATATAACTTGTGGTTGCACAAAGGGTTGGGTTGTATGCAACTTGTAATTGTGCACCTCCTAAATATTTTAATAATAGGCATGTATGAAAATACCTCTTTAAATACCATAACGTAACTCTAATTTATGCAAAAAGTACCTTATTCCAAAACATACAACATTCTTATTACATGCATATGAGTTTATGAGATTTATAGACTTAGAAAGCCCATATTCGTAAAAGAGTGATATTATATGTGCCTAGCTTTTTTTTTTTTTTTTTTTTTTTTTTTTTTTTTTTTTTTATAGAATACTAAGTATTTTAACACACACACATGGAGAGAGGGGAGAAGGTTTTTTAAAGAAACTTACAGTGGTGTATATTCAAAAGGGTCTAACTCTTTGATACACAACTCTATAACTCACATTCATTTTCCAATGTGGAATTAACCTACTATTTTTTCTTTTGAGAATACTAAGTATTTTAACACTCACACTCATTTTCCAATGTAGGATTAACATACTATTTTTTCTTTTGAGAATACTAAGTATTTTAACACACACACACAGGGAGAGGGAAGAAGGTTTTTTTAAAGAAACTTACAATGATATATATCCAAAAGAGCCTAACTCTTGAATACACAGCACAAGCTTTAAACCTCTATAACTCACACTCATTTTCTAATGTGGGATTAACCCACTATTTTTTCTTTTGAGAGTACTAAGTATTTTAACACAAAAACGGAGAGAGGGGATATATGTGCCTAGCTATCACACAAGATACCACCTCCAATTTATGCAAACCTTTAGTTTAATATATATATATATATATATATATATTTTTTTTTTTTTGGTTGGGCTAGAAAAGACCTTTATATAAAAACAGAAGGACAAAAGTCCATCTTAGGGGCTTGTTCTTGGGCCTTGGAGAAATGAGTAAGATTTACCAACCCATTATAATATAATACAAACATAGAGAGGATGTTGACCCAACTCATGAGAGGCAGAGTTTGCCAATCTACCAACTTCAGAAAAATTTACAACTAACAAACTCTTTGAGCTCTACCACATCTCTAGCAATTGTGGCTAAACTGTACGATCAATGCTTCAACCCCACCCTTTAAGAGAGGATCAAGTTAGCACCAAGCAATTAAGAAAGCATCACCTTCAGGCTTCAACTAAAATTTCCTTCACATCATCCTGCCGGCAAGGGCTAATGCCCATTTCACCATCAAAGCCAATAAGGATGTTAAAGAGAGAAGGGGTATACTTCTTTAAAGGAATGGGTCCATGCTTCTCAACAACAATAAGTCTAGCACCAAAATTTTCATACTCCCTTTTTCCTATGTGCCCAAGTAAAAACTGAATTTTAATTAAAACTCATAAAATTCCAAACTTAGAACTAATAATAAGCATAATTCTGCAACCATTACATTTCCCATTACCAAAAACACACGCACAAAGCCGCTAAATAGATTCTTTGACAATGAGTTTCAGAATAACTACCTAAAATAGTTGGCTGGAATAGCCGGAGTAGCGTGCTCAAGAACCACTCCAAGAACAGTCGGACTTCAACGGAGACAAACAACAAGCAGTTGATTGACACCATCTACTGCTTTTAGAAGATTTCAGAGTATAGTGTGGGTTTCAGAGAGTAGTTTGGGCGGAAGTGGGGAAAGAGATTTGTGGGTTTCAGGGTAATCCGACAGACCAAGCCCGCTCTTGTCAAAACTGGCGAGGAGGAGCAATGGCTGTGCTGGAGGCACAGTTGGGGTTGAGAGGAGCATCAGGGAGAGGGAGGTAGAGAGAGAAAAACCCCTGGTGGAAGTGAGAGAGTGAGAGAAAAATAAGAGACGAGAGAGAGTTTTTCTGAAATCATTTGGGTAAACTGAGAAGAGAAGAGAAATGGATGGGCACGCGGATTGCCAGCTTGGACAGATAACGTGCCAATATTTGGAACGTTGGATTTAATCCATGGCTGATATTACAGCTATTGCACCCCGTGCAATACCCTAGGTATTGCACGGGATCTGAATCCGTGTTTCACTGTCGGGCACAGTATTAGTACTGGTGTTTCGCATTCTTGGGTACTTGAAGAATGAAGACGCACAAATAGATTTTATCTATTGACTAAGAACTAAGAAGTCAACTGACATGAGGAAAGTTGTATGACTGAATGTCTAAAATGAGCGTTGAGGCAGTGAAGGCTAGCCTCTGACATTGTCTCTCCCAGAAATTTCTCTCCCACGCTTTGTACTACAATATTCCTTCAACCCCAGGTAACATCTTCTATGCCTTGCTTTTTTTTTTTTCTTTTTTTTTTCTTGTTCATGTTTTTCTTTTCTTTTTTTCTTTCTTCTTTTTTTCTTTTTTTCATGCTTTCTCAAAGAACCCTCTTATTGATACAATTTTGATCTTAAGTTTGTTTATCATAATCTTAGGAGTCCTAAAGCTTACCATTTCTTGAAGCTAAGCATTTTTTTTAAACTATATATGTGTTGAGTCTGCTGACCTTCTTAGAGGTCTACTCCGTCCACAAACCTCCCACTTCTTTGGGGTCAGGGAAAGGTGATTGGTAGACAGAAATTTTCCGAATTCTTGCAACTTCAAATATCTCTGATGCATTTTGCTTTGGTTGTTCTCTCTCAGAACTTGTTCCAACTGATTTTGTAGTTTTTTTGTAATACAGAAAGTTGAGGTTACTGGTGAACATGGCATCCTCATCCTTTGTCAGAATAACAGGTACTTAGCACTAGTTTATAAATAATCAAAAAGTAATTCCTTATAATATTCCAACTAGGATCTTTTCTGAGTTTTTTGGGTAACTTTACCTCGAAATTCTTAAAATCCTATCCATTCAGTATGAAATTAGTAGTTCTGATTTTGCCACATTCTAATCCAAAACCCAATGGAAAAGGCACTTCTTCAACCCTTGATACCAAGTATGCCAACGGAAATTTGTAAGATTTCAATTAATTCAATTGGTGATTACTGCTTTAAAGCCAGTTATTTTACTTGACGGTTATGTCATCGAAGGCATAGTTCAACTAGAGGATTACAAATTATACATCCATATATTAAGCCACCTTGGAGATTTTGTTTATTTAATTATTGGTGTATTATAAAGACACTTTCTCTTCTTCCATTGCAGTTCTGATATGGGCTGACATACTAACAGCTTATGCCCTGTTTGTGATGATGTCATACTTGACAAATGTCTGGAAGCTTAACTTTACCCATGCTGCTGCAATTGTGAATGTGTTTTCTGGTGTTGCGACCATAATGCCTATAGGCATGGCCTTCCTTGTCGATGCTTTCATGGGTGACTATTGGATGCTCTTGCTCTCTAGTCTTGCTTATAGCTTTGTAGGTTCTCAAAATTTCCCTCATTTTTTCTACTATGCTATGTGTAACGAGTATTGCCACTTTTGTTGTTTAAATCTACTATAGTTATATTTATCATTTTGCCAAGAGTCTTGTAGTTCAATCACATTGCCTGGTCTTGGGGTTCAAATTCCCCCTTCCCACTTGTTGTGACAATTGAAATTATATAAATAATATTTACCACTTCAAACATCATAGTAATTTAGGCACAAAACGTAGAATAAGTGATCAAGGAGCAACATTGGGCATCTAATCTATATAAATCGCCCAAACATCATTGACACATGGATTATTTTGACTGAGGAATATTATGCTGCATGATCGTATCTTCCTCTTCTTCTTCTTTTAAATTTGAATTAATTGCTGCTATCTGCCTTAAATTTTGGGAGCATTTATATTGCCCACCCTAAATTATAATGTAAAGGAATCAACACCCTACTTGAGATTAACTTACATTGTTCACCCTGCTGTCCATATTACTATGTAAATTTTTTAGGCAAATTTCTCTCAAATAAAACTGTCAATTGCAAAAATTTTATAGGTTAGGTTGGACATTGCAAATCCTTTCATAGTTTAGGTGAATAGCTACTCACAAATATGTATATTAAAATATTAATTGAATGATGCAGTGAACATCACAAATTAATCTTAAAGAAGGATGTCAATTGCAGAATATTGTATTTTGGGTGCTCATTACAATGCCCTTGTATTTTCAGAGTGATGTGTGTTAATAACCTGCTGTATCTTTTGTACTATGCATTGAAAAATAAGCCAATTATTATTTTTATCAATTTGTAATGCTGTTATAACAATGTTATTAATCAGAAAATGTTTCCCAATTATTTTTACTAGAAGATGTACTAATTATTGGGTGTCACTACAGGGGTTAAGCTTCTTGGCAATGTCAACACCACATGTTCTTCCAGATGCTGCAAGGAACTGTGATGCACACAAGCCAGATTGCATTGGTGATGCCCAAAAGGTTCTCTTCTATACAGCCTTAGTACTGATAGCCATTGGGATATCTGGTCACATCACATCCTTAGAGTCTTTCTTGGAACAACAAAAGGAGAACCAAACAAGTGCTCAAGAAAATTCTGAAAAGCCAAAGCTAACGCCACATCAAGTTGCAGGCAGCCTTTTTGTGGTTCTTCTTGCAATTGTTGGATCTATTGCACTTCCATATATAAAGCCATGGTCTGTCCGATTTGGAATACCAGCAATATGTACTGTAGTGGCAACATTTATATTCACAACTGGCTCGTGTTCATACAGATGTTCTAGACCGCCGGGGAGTCCTCTTACTACTCTATGTAGAGTCTTTGTAGCCTCTGCTTCCAAGACGTTTCGTCATCTCCCACCAAATGATATTCAGGCGCCTTACACGCAGAGTCTCAGGTTCTCTCTCTCTCAACCTAGAAACTTGATAATATGAAGTCATTTATTTCAAAACCAAGTGCCCACATTTTTGCATTTAACAGAGTTATTAGAAAGCATAATGGCCTCACCAATGTTCATGATTTCTACCAATAACTATTTTCCAATTTACTAACTTCTAATAGTTGGCAGAAATGTTACAATATGTAATCAGCTATTAGATATGACTTACAAGCTACAAAAAATTTTACCTCTGAAACATAATTTTTTTAAAACAGGTGCCTTGACAAGGCTGCCATTGAAGTCCAAACCCGAAATCAAGAGCAGATTGAACAAAGTAGATGGAAACTTTGCACCAGAGAAGAGGTGGAGGATACTAAAATGGTTATACGCATGATACCCATGTGGATGACCTTCATTATGTGTGGGGTTGTGATTTCCATAGGAAACACTTATTTTTTAGATCAAGCAAATATTATGAATCACAAGGTTGGAGAATTGAAGGTCCCTCTTCCCATATTTAAATTTTTCTATGACCTTGTAAAAGACAACTTCCATAAAAAGTATGTCAAATTAACTGAAAAATTAATGATTCCAAGAAGATATGTACCCCCCTTCGGAATCTTTGTAGCAATGCTGTTTTCTATATTATGTTGTATCACAGCTGCAGGAGTGGAAACCAGGAGGCTTGACATGATTAGAAGGCACCTGTTACTTGACAAATCTAATGACAGTAATGAGAAAATCCCAATGAGCATGTTCTGGCTTCTTCCACAGTTTCTCCTTCTTGGTGCCGTTGAAGGAATGTCTAACTTCAGCATTGATCAATTCTTCATTAATCAAGCTCCTGCCTCAATGAGCCGCTACTTGAAACTTTTCCGCCACGGTGTAATTGGAGCAGGAACTGTAGGTAGTGTCCTTTCGGTTTATGTTGTGGGTAAATTCAGTGAAAGGGGAGGAAGAACAAATTGGTTTCAGGACACACTGAATAAAAGTCGATTGGATAACTACTATTGGACACTGACAGTGTTGAGTTGTATAAATCTTTTTTTGTACATCTTGGTGGCATTGCAGTACACCTATAGAGACCCACCAAATGATGATGCCGATTAACAATGAAGAACCTACCCAAGACCCAACATTAGGAAGATGATGTGCATTGTTATTATTGTTGTTGGTGTTATTAGTATTCTTAGATGAATTTCATTTTACATCCATTTCCTTGTATTCTCCAATTCAATGTGTCAGTACTCTCTGTATTGATTGACGTTTGTGAAGAGCAGTGTATCAACAAGCTAAAGTTAATAAAACTGAAGTGATTTCTTTTTCCTTCACCTGTTTTGGATAATTTTTCTCGCCAGACCTTTCTCTTTCTTATTGAACGTAAGAAGAAATTATTATTAGGGCTTTTTTAACAGTGAAAAGAGAAGGAACTATAACAATGAAATTATTATTCCGTTCCTTTCTTTTTTTCCATGGTGTGTTTGATAAGCAAAATGCGAAAATTCCCAAGGTTATGTTTCAATTTGAGGATTTAAAGTCAAAGGATTAGAAGAATAATTGGTAGTATAAATGTAACAACGTATGATGATGCAAGCTTTGGCTATTTAGTTTAAACAAAAACATTTGTGATATTATGAATTTAAAATGGCATTTTACTCCTATTCATTTCAAATTCACATATTAACAAAGCTCAAATCCCTTCATAAATTTAATCAATAGAAAACAAAAAATGTCATTTCATACTCTATTTAAGTCATCTAAACTAAATATTGAAATCCAAATCATTCTCATTAAATTCCTTGATACAAACAAACCACTAGCACTAATCATCTTCATGAAGCTGGACTGATTGTTCACACTTCTTATTGTACGGTTTGTACCACAATGCCACCAAGATGAACAAAACAAAGTTTATAGAACTCAATACTGTCAGTGGTGCGGACACAAGGTATAGGCCTCCAATTATACGCACGTATGGGAGGAAGACCAAAAAGAAGACGGCCCAACCTGTGGCCTTATGGATGGAGCCTATTAGTTATTGGGCTTGAGACTAAGCAAGCCCAAACATTTAATGCTTAGGGTTTCTTTATGCACTTTATTTTTTTAGCTATTTAAGCAACTTTTTCTGATTATTGTAAGACAGTTTTGAGATAATAAAATTATTGAGTTTTCTTTTACGCTTGGTGCTGACTCCAAGCAACCCTTAGATGCTGATTCCTAGGGTTTTATCTCTTGTTCTATTGTTTTTGGTGGTTGTCCTACGTCAGTTTTGGTATCAGAGTAAACTTTCGATCCATACAACACCACCGTAGGCAACCAGTTGACAGCAAAACCATCAACATTGCAAGCCAACCAAATATGTCAGTCCTTTTCAAATACTTACCCCACGAAATTTGCAAACCACAAACACCCATCTGCAAACCAGCCCCTGCAATTCGTTTTCCCCAAGCCCTACATAAGTTTTTCACCCCCAAACCAATAGAAAAGCCAACGGCCTCTTCCAAGCCAGTGACCCCCATCCCCATCCGTGCCCGCCTCTGATCACAGAACCCACAAGCCACCAACCAAAAAAAAAAAAAATTACCCACGTAGAGACCCATCGGCACCCTCTACCCATCGTCACTGAGATCGCCGACCACTGCCTCTGAGATCGCCGACCACTTCATCTTTAACCCATCACCGCCGCTGAGGATGTCGATCACCGCGGAGGACGCCGACCACCACCATGTCTCAGGCCGCCGCTCTCTTCTTCGTCGATACCAGCGCCGCCGTCGTCGCGCCGCCATAGTCGCCGGCCTCTAGCACCGCAAGCCCATCGCCGAGCAGCTTTTATTTAGAGATCCTACTCTCTTCTAGTTCCTGTGTTCTTTCCTTTTTGTCCGTGGTTCTTTTGTGTCTGCCGTTTGCATTTCTTTTAAAAGAGTCTGTAATGACTTAAGTCCACTACAGTGTATTTTCTTATTTAAAAAAAAAAAGATATTGTTGTTACTGTAATAGCCCATTGTATACGTTGGGCCTTAAATTGTTCTTCACAGGTCCATCTGCCCAAGACAGATCCATTCACTTGAGGAACCCAGCTCATCACTATCTAGTGCAATAAGTTGGCTGCTGACTAGGGTACAACTCTTACCCTCTTTTGGTGGATTCAATTTTGTTTCATTGAAAAAATATTATCTTTATCTTTTTTATGTGCACATCCCACCATACCCCATTAGCCTACCCATGTTGTGCTCAAGCTAACTATTTTATTATTTGTGCCTTCTTTCAGTACCTATTCTAAAATCCAAAAAAAAAAAAAAAAAAAAAACCAATTTCTTTGAAATACCTGATTCTCATTATTAATTGTGGAGCTTATTGGAATTTGACTTTTATTTGGGCTATCTCTCAATATCGCGAATACTGTTACTACTTGACTGCAATTTATTCTTTTGAATCATTGATCTAGTCTCTACATGCTCTCTTGCTTGACCTTAATTTTTATATTGGGAATTGGTTATTTGGAATTTTTGGGAATCTCAACTGCATTCATAAATAGTGTTGCATGCATCTACGTAGTGGTCGCATCATGTCAAACCTTGAGCATCAATCCACTTCTGAGCCTAGGCCCTCCTTAGAGCAAACCACAGAAGGTTTAGTAAAAAGTGTCCATGATTTACTGGAAAGGGTAGAGCGAGTTGAGGCATCTCAAAGAGAAACTATCAATCATGAGGGAGATAATATGCTGAGGCAAAATAACCATGGTTACTTTAATAGGGTCCCAAACTTTGACCATGATCACTATAATCACAATGGCCCTAGGGATTATGATGATAGGATGTTCAAGGAAAAGATAGAAGCACCCACCTTTGATGGCTGCCTTGACCCATGGATCTTCACTAATTGGTTGCGTCAAATGGAGAAATTCTTTGACTATTACCATTGGGCTGAGAATAAGAAAGTGAGGTATGTCAGGATGAAGTTAATTGGAAGAGCTGACATTTTTTGGGAGGACCTTGAGGAAACCCTTAGGCGACGACGTGAGCCCCCCATTACTGAGTGGCTTGAGATGAAAGATGCACTCTTGAAGAATTATCTTCCTCCAACTTATAGGAGCTCCCTCCTCGAGGAATGGAATTGCCTAAAACAAGGCACTGCTCCTGTGGCTGAATACATAGAGAAGTTCAAGGAGTTCAAAAGGCGAATTCGAATAGCCGAGGAAGAGGTTGTCACACTCAATAGGTTCAAGAAAGGTTTAAACGCTAACCTACTAGGTGAGATTATCACCCGAGGAGTCACTAACTTAGTAGAAGCATATAACCTTGCTAGGAATTGTGAGTTAGCATCTAAATCTATCTTCTGGCGACGTTCTGAGCTCCAGAGTGTTCCTCCCAACTCTCAACCTCTTAGTAGCAAATCTAGACTTACCTTACCCCCTAAGGTCAACCCCAATAGTATTCCAATAGATAAAGAGGACAAGGGAAAAGGTGTGATCAATGAGCCTTCAAGGTTAGGCTCTCGACTCCAATGCTTCAAATGCAACGGGATTGGACACATCGCAGCTAAATGTCCCTCTAGGACCCTTGTCATTCAAGAGGACGATGAAAAGGTAGGAGATGTTGAGGAGCTGGTGTATGATCCAAATGTTGAAGAAACCCAGGATGTTGAGGCAGAATGGGAAGATGATCCTAGGTATCTCGCATGCATTAGAGCCATCTCTCCCCAGGCCGATGACTTCAAGGACTTTGGTGTCCCTAGAGTGAATGTTGTGAGGTGTGCTTTAGCAGAGCAGAGGGACACTGATGATTGGCGAAGGAGTGCCATCTTCCAAACTTACACTAAATGTGGCGACAAAACTTACAAGGTTATTATAGATAGTGGGAGTTGCATTAATGCAATGTCCTCTAATGTTGTTTCCCGCCTAGGTTTGAAATTGACCCCACACCCTAACCCATATAAAGTTTCTTGGGTGGATACCTCCTCCATATCCATAAAAGAAAGGTGTGTTGTCCCACTTCAATTCCTTACCTACAAGGCTGAAATATGGTGTGACGTAATTCCCATGGATGTAGGGCATATCATCTTAGGTAGACCTTGGCTTTATGATTTGGATGTCACCCTTCGTGGGCGATCCAATTCTTGCTCATTTATGTTTGAAGGTAAGAAGATTGTGCTCAATCCCTTGAAACCCAAGCCAATTGACATGAGCAAGAAGACGGAAGCACCAAAGGCGAAAGGTCTGAACATCATAAGCCCAAAGGCATTTGAAAGGGTAGCAGTTCAAGATTCTATCGTGTTTGTCTTATTTGCCAGGGAGCTTCACGGAGAGACCCGTGAGGAGTAACCTGAAGAAGTGAAGTTAATGCTCAAAGAATTTAAGGATGTTTTCCTTGAGGAACTCCCTGATCATTTACCGCCCATGCGTGACATACAACACGCCATAGATTTTGTGCCCGGAGCGACCCTACCTAACTTGCCTCACTATAGGATGAGCCCTGCAGAGCATGCCGAGTTGCAAAGGCAAGTAGAAGAACTACTTAGGAAGGGTTTTGTTCGTGAAAGCATGAGTCCTTGTGCAGTCCCTGCACTCTTAACTCCAAAGAAAGATGGGACTTGGAGGATGTGTGTTGATAGTCGTGCCATCAACAAGATCACTGTAAAATATCGTTTTCCTATCCCTCGATTGGATGACATGTTAGATATGATGGCTGGAGCTACAATCTTCTCCAAGATAGACCTAAAAAGCGGCTATCATCAAATTAGGGTTCGTTCTGGTGATGAATGGAAAACTGCCTTCAAGACAAAGGATGGTTTATATGAATGGATGGTCATGCCTTTTGGATTGTCCAACGCTCCTAGTACCTTTATGAGAGTGATGACTCAAGTGCTCAAGCCCTTTATGGGGAAGTTCTTGGTTGTGTACTTTGATGACATTCTCATCTATAGTAAGTCTAGGGAGCAGCACTTAGACCACCTAACTCAAGTTTGTACCACCCTTAGGAAGAAGATTTTGTATGGCAACCTCAAGAAGTGCTCTTTCTTCACCGGTAAAGTCGTCTTCCTAGGCTTCATAGTATCCTCTGAGGGAGTTTCTGCCGACCCCCAAAAGGTTCAAGCGATTTTGGATTGGCCTGAGCCCAAAAATATCCATGAAATTCGAAGCTTTCATGGGCTTGCTTCCTTTTATAGCCGATTCATCAAGGGGTTTAGTACCGTTATGTCCCCCATCACTGACTGCATGAAACAAGGGGAGTTTGTTTGGTTTAAAGCTGCTACTAAGGCTTTCAATGAGGTAAAGCAAAAGATGACTGAGACACCTGTCATGCGTCTCCCTGATTTTACCAAGCCTTTTGAAGTGGAATGTGATGCCTCAGGTATAGGTATAGGGGGAGTACTTAGTCAAGAGCGCCACCTAATTGCTTATTTTAGTGAGAAATTGAATGATGCCAAACAAAAGTACTCCACATATGACAAAGAGTTTTATGCCATTATTCGAGCTCTTTGGCATTGGCGCCATTACCTGTTGTCTCGAGAATTCATTATCTACTCTAATCATGAAGCTCTGCGCTATCTCCATTCCTAAAAGAAGCTGAACTTTAGGCACGGTAGTTAGGTTGAATTTCTGCAACGCTACTACTTTGTAGTGAAACATAGGGCGGGAGTGGAGAATAAGGCTGCTGATGCCCTAAGTCGAAAGGTGTCTTTGCTATCAATCATGAGTGTTAAGGTTACTGGGTTTGAACGACTTAAGGATGACTATGAGTCATGTCCAGACTTTGGGGAACTCTACACTAACCTAAGTAATGCCTCACAGCATGTCCTAGATGATTATATCCTTCGAGATGGTTACTTGTTCAAGGTCAACAAGTTATGTATCCCTCGGTCTTCAGTGAGAGATTTCCTAGTTTGGGAGGTACATGCAAGAGGCCTTGTAGGTCATTTCGGTAGGGATAAAACAATTGAGGAAGTGGAACGTCAATTCTATTGGCCTGGTCTTAAGAGGGGCGTTGCCAAGATAGTTGGTCAGTGTCGTACATGTCAACTAGCCAAGCATCGCAAGCAAAACACTGGCCTGTACACGCCTCTACCTGTGCCAGATCGCCCGTGGCAAGATGTGAGTATGGACTTTGTATTAGGTTTGCCCCGCACCTTTAGGAAGCATGACTCTATCCTAGTGGTTGTTGACCGCTTCTCTAAGATGGCTCATTTCCTACCATGTTCTAAGACCTCTGGTGCTTCTAAGATTGCAAAGCTCTACTTTGATGAGATTGTCAAGCTTTATGGCCTCTCCAAAACCATAGTGTCTGATAGGGATGTTCGCTTCATGAGTTATTTTTAGAAGACTTTGTGGCATTTAGTGGGCACCAAATTGAAATTTTTCACCGCATTTCATCCTCAAACTGATGGTCAAACTGAGGTAGTTAACCGTAGTCTAGACAGCCTCCTTCGGTGCCTAGTGGGTGAAGCCAATCGGAACTGGGATTCAATTCTTCCTGTAGCTCAGCTTGCATATAATAGCTCTGTCAATAGGTCTATAGGTGCTAGTCCTTTTGAGGTTGTGCATGGATATACGCCTAGGAAGCCCGTAGATCTTTTGCCCATGTCCCCACATGTTAGGATTTCTGAATCTGCTGAGACATTTGCATGACATATTCATGATTTGCATAATGAGATTCGCAAAAAAATTCAGGCAAGTAATTCTCAATATAAAATTCATGCTGATACTCATCAGCGTCATGCAGAGTTTCAGGTAGGGGATTATGTCATGATTCGAATTCGACCTGAGCGGTTTCCCTCTAGGACCGTTAAGAAATTGCAGGCTCGTAGTGCCGGTCCATTCAAGGTATTGAAACGAATGGGTCCAAATGCATATGTCATTGACCTTCCTCATGATTATGGTATTAGCTCCTCCTTTAATATTGAGGATCTAGTTGCTTATAAAAGCCCCATGGCTATTCCTAATACTCCTTTTGATGAGCCTTTGCTTGATTCTATTGATACCCCTATTCCTACCCCTTTACCTTTAAATCTGCGTTATGCACATAAAGAATCTATTGATGCTATTTTAGATGAGCAGATTGTTTCTACCAGGGATGGAGGAGTTCACCGTTTCCTAGTTCGGTGGCGAGGGCGACCAGATTCTGATTGCACATGGATTACTCGAGATGAACTACAGCGACTGGATCCTGACTTACTGGAGTACTATCAGAGCTCTTCAGATTTCCACTCGACAGGGTCGAGTTCTTCTCACCCCGGGGGAGTTGGTGCGGACACGAGGTATAGGCCTCCAATTATACGCACGTATGGGAGGAAGACCAAAAAGAAGACGGCCCAACCTGTGGCCTTATGGATGGAGCCTATTAGTTATTGGGCTTAAGACTAAGCAAGCCCAAACATTTAATGCTTAGGGTTTCTTTATGCACTTTATTTTTTTAGCTATTTAAGCACCTTTTTCTGATTATTGTAAGACAGTTTTGAGATAATAAAATTATTGAGTTTTCTTTTACGCTTGGTGCTGACTCCAAGCAACCCTTAGGTGCTGATTCCTAGGGTTTTATCTCTTGTTCTATTGTTTTTGGTGGTTGTCCTACGTCAGTCAGTGTCCAATAGTAGTTATTCAAACGACTTTTATTCGGTGTGTCCTGAAACCAACTTGGTTTCCCTCCACTTTCACTGACCTTTCCAACAACATAAACTGAAAGGACACTACCCATAGTTCCTGTTCCAATTGCCCCGTAAGTGAAAAATCACGAGTAATGTTTCATTGATGCAGGAACTTGATCAGTGAAGAAATAATCAATGCTGAAATCAGAGATTCCATCAAAGGCACCAAGAAGGAGATACTGTGGAAGAAGCAAGAACATGCTCATTGGGATTTTGCCATTAGGTTTGTCATGTAAACAATGCCTTCTAATCACGTCTAGCCTTCTGGTCTCCATTTTTGCAGATGTGATACAACATAGTATTGAAAGTAGCATTGCTAGTTGCTACAATGATTCCACAGGGGGCTAAACAATTTGGTGGAATTACTTTTTTTGCTTCAATATACAGTTTGGTGAAAAGATCTTTTACAAGGTCATAGAAAATTTTAAATATGGGAAGAGGGACCTTCAATTTTCCAACCTTGTGAATCATATTTTTTGCTTGCTCTAAAAAGAAAGTGTTTCCTTTGGAAATCACAACCCCACAAATAATGAAGGTCATCCACGTGGGCATCGTGCGTACAAAGATTTTTGTATCCACCTCTTTTTTGCTGCCTGGTTCATATGAACACGACTTACACAAGCCACATATGAATAGAAAAGTTGACAGTGCTGTACATATTGTTGGTATTCCAAATCGGACCGACCATGGCTTTATGTATGGAAGTGCAATACTCTCAATAAGTGCGAGAAGAATCACAGCAAAGTTGCCAACACAATTCCATAGCTTTTTCCTATCACCTGTTTGGATCAGCTTTTTGTTGATTCAGGAAAGACTCTAAGGATGTGATATGGCCAGATATCCCAATAGCTATGAGTGCTAAGGCTGTGTAGAAGAGAGCTTCTGGGCATCACCAATGCAATCTGGCTTGTAGGCACTACAGTTGCCTGCAACATGAGAAAGGACAGGTGGTGTTGACATTGCCAAGAAGCTCATCCCCTGCAGTGACACCCAATACTTAGTACATCTCCTGGTAAAAGTTCAGACTTTTTCAAAGCCTATATGGTGCAAAAGATTGAATTGAACATTTTAAGATTTATACTAGTATGAACGTTGTCAAAGACAATGTTGCTTCTCGATTATTCATTCTACATTGTTGCCCCTCGATTATTCATTCTACATTGTTGCCCCTTTATTATATGATGTTTGAAGTGGTAAATATAAACTAAAGCAACTTAAACCAAAATAAAAATTGCAATATTGGTTGCAGAATAGAAACACATAAATGAGTGAAGGAAATTTTGTAAAACCTACAAGGCTATGAGCAAGACTAGAGAGCAAGAGCATCCAATAGTCACCCATGAAAGCATCGACAAGGAAGGCCATGCCTATAGGCATTATTGCAGCAGCACCAGTAAACACATTCACAATTGCAGCAGCATGGTTTAAGTCAAGCCTCCAGACATTTGTTAAGTATGTCATCATCACCCACACAGCATAAGCTGCTACCATGTCAGTCCATACCAGAACTGCAATGGAATAGGAAAAAAAGTTCCTTTAGAATACACTAACAATAAAATAAACAAAAACTAAGGTGGCTTAGTATATAGATGAAGAATTTGTAACCCTCCAGTTGAACTAACCCTTTGATGACATGACTGTCAAGTAGAATAACATCAAAGCAATAGTCACTAATTGAATTCTTTGAAATTTTACAACTTCCCATAGGCAAACCTGATTTCAAGGGTTGAAGAATTGCCTTTTCCATTACTTTATGTTGAATATTCTGGATTATCAGGGGCAAATTTCAATCCACTTATTTCACAATGAATAGGTAGGGTTTTTAAAAGTCTTTGGTGGAGTTATCTTAAGAACCATACAGGATGTTAATATGAATATTTTAAAGAACTATGGCCATAAATGGTGCTTCAACATAGTCACTTTTCACCGTTAAAATTTTGGACGACTTTATGAAAAAATGGAGCAAATGGAAATCCTCTCCATCCAAATATGCCAGCTTCTGCAGATAGGTTCCATATCACTTGTAAGGTAAGGAAAATAAGGATGAAATGCAGGGGATTTATTCCCTATTGAAACTAATAACATTCACTGTATTGTAAAGAACCAAGTAATTAATAACATTGGTTTCATGTGTTGTTCAGTTTTGAATTCACAATCACTTATTTGTAAAAGCAAATTTCTCTATAGCATGTGAATCTGTATTACATTAGGTCCTTCCTTAATAAGCATGCAAAGTTAAGCATTCATTCAGTTTTTTTTACACCTTCTGCTCAAAGTAATGTCTCTTTACATTTTTCATTTCAAGTCAAGCGTTTTAACATACATCGTGATGTCATATTTTTTATTTCAAGTTAAGTGTTTTAACATACATCGTGATGTTATATTTTTTATGATGCCTTAAAACTAAATAAATAATATTATAAACTTCTTACAGATAAAAATCCCGCTGCATTAAACTAGTTTACAAGCTAGATTTTATATTAACTTAAGCAGATGTACTGAAATGGTAGATTATTTATAAACTATTAGTTGGATTGCCTGATTTGCTGAAAAAGAATGCCATGTTGACCAGTAAACCTCGGCTTTCTATAATACAAAAAACTACAAAAACAGTGGGAAGTTGGAACCAGTATATTAAAATACTAAGTTCAGCACATATGGTTGAAGACCATAAAGTTCAAAAATATGCTTACCTTCTAGAAATGGTAAGCTTGTAGGATCTCCTATATAAAGATTAAGCAAACCTTAGATCAAATGTATATCAAAATGATGTTCATAAAGAAACCAAGAGAAGAAAAAAAAAAAAAAAGACGAAAAAAAGAAGAAGAAGGATGTCATAGAAGATGTTGCCTGAAAATAACTAGTGGGGGTGTAGGAATATTAAACAAGTCACCTCTTTTTGGTGTTATTTGGCTGATGAAAGAAAAATGAGGTCCATGAGCAGCATAATTTTTTTCTAATCAGTTTCAGATTCCTTTGAATCGAATTATTTCCTTTTTCTTTCCTTGACCTATACTGTAAGAAACAAATATGCTACATGTGACTCACATAATATAACTATAAGAATACATTCCTCAAAAAAACTATAAGATCATACGATAATTGCCAGTTTGCCACCAAACTAGCATCTATATTTAACATTAACAAAATATATAAGTAATCTCCTAAAATTTAAACTAAACTAATATATGAAAAATAAAACTAGCAGCTATTTAATATTAACAAAATATAAACAAAAGAAAAGATACAAAATTATTGTTTTTAATACAATTCTTGTAACAACCCAGCCCTTACAAATAAATAAACAAATAAAAGGGTTGTTTTGGAAATAATTAAAGTGGGGGCATTTTTGTGATAAGACCTAAGCCTAGCCCTAGCCTTACATGTAACTCACGTTGGCTTCCTCCTCTATTTTTCTAAAGCGCCACCTCCCATCACCTTTCCCTCTTTCCTCTGGTGTTTCGATTCCCCATGGCCGAAAATTCTCTCTCTCATCCTCATGTGAAGTTTATTCACTTTTGCCTCTTAAATTTCTATTATGGCCGACTCATGGAAGATTCTTTTCCAATCAAAATCAACCACCAAGAGCGCTCTAGTGGCTATTTTGGCGGACCCATTTGAAAGACCATCCCCCTAAGTTTGGTTAATTCAATAAATGAGGTAAAAATCTAAGTTTTCTGTCATTTTCTTCTATGAAATCCTTTGAGCTTTGTTAGTTTATGATGTTTATGGTATATACTTGATGGGTTTGGTAAATATTGGAAGTTTAGAGAGTTATGAGGACTTGGGCAGCAAGAGTTTTTATTAAATCCGAAAATTTCAAATAATTTGGGGTGTTTGCTTTGATGGGGTGTTTTGGTTGTCTATTTTACTAATGGGTATCTGAGGTTTGGTTTCCTAGAGCAGCTATATGAGTTTTGTTGTTGCATGAGTTGATTCCAAAGTGTTTCCTTTGCATTTGATTGGCTTTGACATATGTGAATGTGGGCATGTGCTTGTTGCATGTCAAGTGTTTGGTAAATTGCCTATATGAGTTAGAGGATCGAATTTCTTAACTCGTGTTGTGATGACTATTATATAAGGTTATTGGTTGCATTCATAGTTGTTATCATGTGCTAAAACATATAGCTTTGAGGTTAATCAAGTCTGAAAGTTTTTGGCATAGTATTAAGATTATAGTAATTTTATTTTGGAATTGTAAATCTGTCCCAGACAGATTTGAGTTAGCTGTAATACATGATTTTTAATAAATTACAAAAAAATCGTTTTGGGCTGAATTATTGATGGTACATACTACACATATAAGAGCTTATCCCTATTTAATTTCAAGTTAATCGGATAACTTTTTGTGGACCAAAAAAATTTTACAAAATGGATGATTAGTTGTGTATTGAATCTGAAAGTGTAATGAAAATGCTGAGATTTTGTGGAATTTACTTCAAATCTTTGTTGAATGGATTGGTTTGTAAATTCATGTGCTTTCTTCGACATGTGTTTTACTTAGTTAAGTCTAATAATGGTTTGGTTTATTCATTTAGTGCTCTAAAGGGAAACTCATGAGTTTTACTTAGTTAAGTCTTATATTTTCCTTTCGACATGTGTTTTCCTTTTGACATGTGTTTTACTTAGTCTTGGTTTATTCTTAATCTCTCTAAAGGGAAACTCATGAGTTTTACTTAGTTATGGTTTGGTTTATTCACCCCCCCCCCCCCCCTCTTTTTACTTCCCCTTACAGATACATTAGAGAGATTATTAGAGTAGAGATTCTTGGAAAACAACAGTTATGAATTATTTTGTGGAACTGAGAATTTTATTATTATTTTTAGGGCATTAAACATTGTACTGGAGAATTATTTTGAGAATGTTTTGTCTTTAGTGGATTAGAGCTCTGACATTTGTAATGAGATTTTAGGTTGATGGTTTCTTTTATTTAATATTTTTTTATGGATTATTTAGATTGAATAGACTTTTATTATTTATGTTTTTGGGGCGTTACATTTCTACTTAATCATTTGTAATTTATCAAAATGAAATTTGAAATTCTTTTACATCAAAATCACTTATGGTTGATTCCGTACTAAATGTCACAAAAATTTTCCTTTTAATATAAAAAAAATTCTAAGAATCTGTTAATGCATCACTTTTTATTTATAAAGCTAGTTTTTGAAAAAATTTATGACTAAAAAATGTTTGTTTTATAACTATAGTAAAAATTGAAAGAATAGATAGAAATACAATTATTCTATAATCAAAATAGTATGAACCATGAAAGTTGAGTCACACGTATAATCATATATGTCCATTATTATTCTTACTAAATCCAATTAGTGTTGTCAAGTAAAAACTATATATAAAACCAAGCTATGAAATTGCACACTTACCCCCTAAACTATATATTAATTAGGATGTCTTGGAAATGACTAGTTTTCCACCCTTATTTGCTGTTGGTCTTACATTCTTACCTATGCAATTTAAAGGTATTCCAAGTATTGGATAGGTTTTGATGATACGTTTTTTGGTTTAGTGAAAAATGAAAGTAATAGATAAGACCAATACCCTCTTCTACTCATATATATATATATATATATATATAGAGAGAGAGAGAGAGAGAGAGAGAGAGAGAGAGAGAGCCCTCTAATGAATTTATAATTCAATGGAAATTTTTATTGTATACAAGTACTAAAAAAAAAATAAAGTAAGGTTTTATTAGTATAGAAAAAAATTTCATGATATCTAATCAATAGAAATACATATATTATTGTTATAGTGTGATTGTGTCCGCAAAAGATCGCAATGAATTGAAATGGACTAAAGTGGTCCAAATTAGACCGAATGAACCGAAATATTACGCTGATATGGCTTAGCAACAATAAATCTTACACTTTAACTTTTAAAAATTATATAAATATAGATGCGTTAAAGATGTTATAGTCCAAAAGAGTTAAGCATAATTCATTGTGTTAAACCAAAAGTGATTGAACCAACCTTAAAAAGGTTTGGAGACTAAAAAAATCAAGTATGCACAAAAAGCCCTAAATCTCTAATTTAAACAACAAAATCCCTAATTTAAACGACAAAATACTAGTAGTCCACACCACTCCAATCTTCCTTCTAATTATTGGTAAAACCACATCATCGTCAACATGGAAAAATACTAAAGGTACAAACTATTTTACAAATTTTTTTTTTTCAAACTTTTGATATAGTTAATTATTATTAGTAAGGAAAAAACAGTTACATTAACGGTTAACTCAAGCCAATTCGCCAAACACGTGGTTAGATTCAGCTCTTTCACAATCACATTCCATAGAACGCGATCTGACAAAGCGGTTTTAGAGTTAAAAAAAAAAACTCCGTCTCTGTTTCGTATTTGGATTTTGTTTTAACTCATTTCTTTCTACACAAGACAACGCACACTCTCAAACTCAGACAACAAAAATAAAAAACACAAAGCAAGAAAAGTACCAGAAACAAAAACATATTTTCAAAGTCTCTTCGACGGAAAAAAAAAAAAAAAAAAAAATTAAGCTATGGATGTGATAAAGTCACAGCAAATATCGTCGAAACCAATCGAGAAGGTGATCGTTCACCCATTGGTTCTCCTCAGCATCGTCGACAACTACAACCGAGTCGCCAAGGACACTCGCCGCCGAGTCGTCGGCGTTCTACTCGGCAGCACCTTCAAAGGCACCGTTGATGTCACCAACAGCTATGCAGGTCCCAAATCCCTCTTTTACATATATATATATATATATATATATATATATATATGTTACCTCCTCAATTTTCCTAATTTTGTGTTTAGATCTAATGAAAGTAGTAGATTTTAGGGTTTCAAAGTTGTGGATTTTAGGGGTTATTAATGCACTATGTAATGTGATTGGAAATTTGAGCGTGGCATTACGTGATTTTGTTAATTATATGGTTTTGTGAAAACTTTGATTTTAGGGTTTTTTAGTGAGTTACTATATGAATCTGGGTTTTATGGTGGAAACCTTGATTGATTGTTAGATTTATTGGAAAGAGTTGCTATTGTTCGAGGGCTTAACTTTGCGATTTGCATCCAACTTTAATTTCAACAACAGAGCCAATGCTATCCAAAAGTACTAATTGGCTGTCACAATCTAAAAGGACTAGTTAAGTTACAATTAGGCTCCTTGTAATAGTTTGTACTTTATATACACTAAATTGATTGACCTAGTATAATGCCGGATGTGGAACTCAGTAAACGTGGCGCAACTCACACTTGTATGGAATCCAATACTGATTTAGACAACTTGGGCAATCAAATGTCTTGAAAGAGTGCTTCTACTTTAAATGGCACACTCTCGTAACTATTTGTTGTGATGACACTAGGTTAAAAGTGATGGAATTGTTGAAAATTCTAATCAGGAAAATAGGATATTTATGATTATTTTCCAAAGTGGTTTTAAACTTTCGAGTCCATGAAATCACTGTTATGGCCTCTATGCTTTGTAATAGTTACATTGAGAGTGGTGTTTAGAGCAAGTGTACTAGTTAGGAAGAGTGTGGTCTAAATATGTTAATTTACTTATGTGTATTTCTGAAAGAAGATCGAGGAGATTTTTCCTAATGTTCTAGCATCACATATTGCCATGTTGTATGGTAGTTGCTGCAAAGTGCAAACTTACTAATAATTAAAAGAAAAAAAAAATGTTGAACAATTTTATCAGGTCAAAGGGTTTCTAAGTTTTGTATTTCATTTCAAAGTATGGTTCATTGCATAATAAGAGTTTCACTGGTATTACTTTTTTCTTATTGGTGATCTTGTAATTTCAGTGCCCTTTGAAGAAGATGATAAGGATCCAAGCATATGGTTTCTTGACCACAATTACCATGAAGCGATGTTTTCTATGTTCAAGAGAATCAACGGTAGTTTTTGTTTTAGTTTAAGGGTAAATATGATGTCTGTTAAAAAATTTCCATGGGGAATTCTAACTTTTCTCTATATGTTCTAATAATGTTTCAGCCAAGGAGCACGTGGTAGGTTGGTATAGTACAGGCCCGAAGCTACGGGAGAATGATCTTGATATTCACAGATTATTCCACAAGTAAGATCATATATCTTAATTTATGAGGATAATATTTTACAGCTGTCTATTCATGTAACTGTATCATGCATTCGTATATATGTATATGTGTGTGTGTTATTTTCTCTCTTCAATACTTGCTTTAGGCCCTCATGTTCAATATCTTATTGTTTTGACCAATCAAATATTGATTGAACTCTATAACACTAGCAAGACGTTTGGTGGGTTTGCAATATCTTCTTTCTCTCTCTCTCTCTCTCTCTCTCTCTCTCTCTCTCTCTCTCTATATATATATATATATATATCTGTGTGTGAGTGGATGTGAAGTTCATTTTTGTGATAATACATATATTTTTGGGTGGTGTTGTAGCTATGTCCCAAATCCTGTCTTGGTCATTATTGATGTCCAGCCCAAAGAGCTGGGGATACCCACTAAGGCTTACTATGATGTTGAAGAAGTCAAAGAGGTAAGAAAAATATCCTGTTTTTTTTATCTGCTATCTTTATATAGAGATTGCATATGGTGAATGGTTGAGTGCAGTTCCCATGTATCATTTTAGAAGAGACTAATGGAAGTCTCAAAGTTAATGTTCTTTTCTCAACAAGCTGTATCCATTTTTCCTCCCTTGATGTTAATCTAATGCTTGATTATGTGTAACAGAATGCTACACAAAAGAGCCAGAAGGTTTTTGTCCATGTGCCTTCAGAAATTGCGGCTCATGAGGTTGAGGAAATTGGTATGCCATGACATGAAAATTGCAATTTTCCTGCTAGCATTTCCCACCATTTAGAATTTGAAAGAAGATGCAAAGTGACTTCATCTTTGAATTTATGATCTTTCATCTCCATTACTAATTGCATTCTCATATGATCTATCTACAGGAGTGGAACACTTGTTAAGGGATGTGAAAGATACAACCATTAGTACACTTGCAAATGAGGTTTCTTTTTTCCCCACACAGTTTCTTTTCTTTGTTTGCTGAAGCAACATCTTGCGTAAATTTCAGAATTAAGTTTTTTTTATTATGGATGATAAACTCTGAACAAAAACATTTTGAAGAAGTAGATTTGCCTTTTGTTTTGTTCAGGTTTCCGGAAAACTCACAGCTTTAAAGGGTTTGGATGCACGACTACGAGAGATACGTGGTTACCTTGATCTTGTTATTGATGGGAAGCTTCCTTTAAATCATGAGATACTTTATCATTTACAGGTGTAGTTTGTTATTGCACATTACTCTTTTCACCATGATATTGTTATTTACCTGCCTTTCTTTTTTATTTTTCGTGAAGATAAGTATATCTTTCTTCCCTCATATGGTGTCACCAGTTTTTTCAGAAGATTATCTTTTTTCAATGAAGTAAATCAAGTTTGACTGAGTTCAAAATAATATTTGAAGAATATCAATCAATTTTGGTGCTCCCAATACTTTCACTTCTTCATTTACCTGTACCACGTTTCCTCATATCTTTAAAACTTCAGGATGTGTTCAACCTGCTTCCAAATCTCAACGTGAATGAGTTAATCAAGGCATTTGCAGGTAATACTATATGCCACAAATGTAGACATTCTAATTTAGGCAGGTAGATGGGGGTAATCTGTACATATAGTTTTTCTTTTATTTTTTCTTTAAATCTCTCTTTTCCCTCTGTGCAGTTAAAACAAATGATATGATGTTGGTAATATATCTTTCTTCTCTCATCCGAAGTGTCATCGCACTCCACAACTTGATCAATAATAAGGTGACATGCCCTCTCCTGACACAAATAATACTCTCTCTCTCTCTCTCTCTCTCTCTCTCTCTCTTCATTGAGCACACCTGTATCAATTGGGCTGATGAATTTAGATTGTGTTTTACAGATGTTAAACAAAGAACATGAGAAAGCTGAGGATGCAAAGCCTACCACAGTCCCTCCTGCCAGTGGAAACTGATTTTGGGGTTTCATGATTCATCCTTTACAGAGCTCCACCTTTTGGGGCAGTGAGAACAAACGATCTGCTGCTTTTGAGGCTTCTCAATCATGAGAATTTTGTGTTCTCCGTAGTGCAATCTGATATAGCAGGGTTCCAAAATTGACACCCATGTTGATTTGTTACATGATGTTAGTAAACTGTACTGTTTAACATCTTATGCCATGTTCAATTAGTCATTTTATGTAGACTTCCAAGCATTTTTCCTCAGTGTGCTCCAAGTTAAAACAATTTCTGCTCACCAAGATTAGTTTGCATTGTGGATATTGCATTGGCTGCTTGTGTGCAGGTTGCGCGTGATATCCTAATCATTTGATTACATTCTTTAGGAACTTTTTTTTTTCTCCTGTTTTTATCATTTTTCGTTTCGTACAGCCATGTTTGGATGTTGCTAGAAGTGCGACCAAAGAGCCTACTGTCTTCGGTTGGCATCAGTCGTAGCACACCAGATAGCAAAAAAGTGGCCCCACTTGATGTGCCATTTGGGGAAAAAAATTGCAAAAAACTCTTTTTGCTACTAGCAGATCATTGTAGCAACTAGCAGTAGCAATGCTACTTATTTTTTATTCCGTTTTTATTTTCTTTTAACCCTCTCTCTCTCTCTCTCTCTCACAGCCCAATATAAAAATCTCATGGTTCTCTCTTTGATCTCTGCCTAGAGGTCTAAACAGTGTGTGAAGGGTAGATCCATGGAATGGAGGTTATAGATCTCATGGGTTCAACGAGTTGAGTTTGGTTTGGTTTGGTTTGGGTTGGGCAGTGGTTCTAGGCAGCGGTTGATTGATTTAGGGCTATATATATATATATATATATATATATATATATATATATATATATATATATTCACGTATGTTTTTGTGTAACAGCATGAAAGTTGTTGGCCAAGGGATTAAAATGGACCATAAAGACCAAAATAAACAGTAATGGACCAAATTGGACCGAAATGTATTATTGATACAAATGCCTATTATAAATATGAACTTCATTAATCATTAATTTAAAGTGAAGGGTAATATAAAAATAAAAAATGAAAAAAGGGAAATTATTTTTAAGAATACCCTTGAATTTTGGGTGAAAATCATATAAACCCAATGTCCTTTTAATTTGAAATTAGGAACTAGGTATTAGGTTTATTGGTCATGTGATGTCAATCCACTTCACTATCAATCCATAGGATTTTCAAAGTATCTTATGAATGAGTAAATTAATTAGACCAAAATTTAATACTGCGTATGCACTTCAAACACTACAAGTGATTGCATCTTAATAAAAAAAAAAATTTTTTTAGAAGAAATAAAATAAAATTATTTTAAAACTAATTATTTTTTTCCTTCTATAATATATATATATATATATATATATCAAATATATATATATCTAAATCTTTCAGAAACTTTTATCATTTTCAATCGAATTTGCCAAAAGCTATTATGGCCCTCTGCAGCAGCTTTGTCCAATACTAATGAAACTTATACAGCTTACTGTACTGTTGGTAAGAAATATTTGTAAATTATGTTTGATTTTCACATGAGTTTCAGGGTCTATAAATAGCTAGCTAGTGTTTGAAGGAAGACAAAATAGAGCCTTAGGGGTTTTGAAACCCTTCCTTCCTTCCTTTAAACATTGACTAGTTATTTATAGACCATGAAACTCAAATGAAAATCAAACATAATTTACAAATAGTTTTTACCGACAATACAATAAGTTGTATGGGCTTAATTGGTAATGGCCAAAACTGCAGCAGAGGTCCACAATAGTTTATGGCAAATTCGATTCTGAATGATAAAAGTTTCTGACAGATTCGGATAATGATAATCGCTTTTTTTTTTTTTAAGTGTTGAACACTATTGGTCCCATATATATATATATATATAAGAAAATATTACTAAAGTACTTTTTCTTAATCTGAAAAAGATCGTGTTAAAAGGAAATGGAAAGAAAAAATGAATTTGTTAAAAAGAAATATTCTGTTTTTTGATTTTCTTGAAAACCATTATATTTCAAAAGATCCTGTTCAACAAAATTATTTAAACGTTATTAAAAAATCAAATTTTGTTAAACAAGACAAAACTGTTGTAAAGTCTAGCCATCCTCCTCTTGAGACAATCCTTGTGCCTTGTCAAAAGACGGAAGTGAAAGCTTTTCCTTTCAAAATTGCTGATTCCGAAACCCCTGCTTCTGGTATTATTGAACAATGTAATTTTGCAAATAAGTCTTTGCATATTTGTATGGTGTATTTTGGGCTGATTCTGTTGGTAATGGACTAGATTATCTCATCCTGCCGCAATAAGCCCATTATGTTCTGGATTGGAAAGTCGGGACCGGCCCAGTTGCAACTCACCCTGGCCCGGCTTGTGCGCAAGCTATGCCTTACCTTGACACACTTATGCTGTGTAACTGTGACAGGCAAATCCTTTCTAAACAGTTGCCGCAGGCAAGTATATTATGAGTACAAGGAATAAAACCCGTCTGCCATGCTCTGAATGAAGGGACCTAGAGATGAATGTATAGTGATAACAATAAAATAAATTTAAAATGAATGCGTATGAAGAAAGAAGAGGGTAAAGAGTATCGGCAAGCTGGTAGGACTCCTAGCCTGCCGTGGTATGCTAGGGGAATTTAAGCCAAAAAGAAGACAACACTTCCTCAATGCAACTAATTTCTCAAAGGGGAAATTAACGGCTTTAAAGAAATGGCCCTAGATGACCTTTGTTCCGAATGTGATCAAATAAAAGATGTGACTTTTCAAGAGGGAGAGAGGAATCAACAACCCATCTTGGTGCATGCCCGTTTTCTTCCCTTTTACTCTGTTTTCTTTCTTACTCTGTTTTCTTTCTTTCTCACTCTGTTTTTCTTTCTTTCTCACTCTGTTTTTTTTTTCTTTTTCTTCGATTCTTTTCCTGGTTCGCCTCCCTTTCTTCGTGCACAGGGAGCACTCTTATATAGTGTTTTCTGGTGTATTATCTTTACCTTTTTACCCCTGTAACCGTCTTTGTCTGATGCTTGTACTCACCCAACCATTAATGGTTGGTCAGGCACCTGGCCAGCGCCACGTCCCTGTGCTGGCCGTGGCGCACTACGTCTCTGAACAATCGACAAGAATATTTTGTTTGTTAGCTTGCCGTGGCATTCTCTCCCGCCACGGCAGAGCACTCTTTCTCTCTCATGGCATGCACCAAAAGGCTCCAACTCAGTTTTGCCATTTTCGGGTGCTATGTCATCCCAGCAGGACACTCACCCGAAAGTGGCCTGAGTGGAAGCCCCGAAATGGGTTCCTCCCCCTCCCCTCCGCCAAACCACACCCTCCTTACCTCTGACCCGTGGCCCACCTTTACCTGTATTGGCTGGGTACAGGCTGGTGAAACCTGGGCCTTGCGCGTGCCTACGTCCGTCCAAAATTCATCTGCCAGTCATGCGTTTGCCGTGGCTTGGGTATCTACCTTTTAACTTCTTTGTAGATTATCTCTTTATCGATCCTCTATCTGTGGTTTGGGCTTGCCCTCGGTTGTAGGCCTTCGCACATGTGACCTTTCCATTTGTTTCCTGCCGTGCCATGAAACGGTTATGCAGCAGGATTGGGCCTTCTTTGGGTTCACCAATTTCTCTCTTTTTCTCAATGGCTTAGTAAGCCCACTGGGCCTTCATTGCCATGTATGTCTGTGGGCTCCCGTGTCGCACTCATCCTTCTTTGGGGCGTCCTTGGCCCCTTACAATCTCGCGCTTTCCATGGGCCCTCATTACCTTGTTGGGCTTCCGCGGCCCAACTATCTTTCATTTCCTTTAGAGCCCATAGACTATGGCTCCATATACTTGCTTTACTTTGGGCTTGCCACAATGGGTATGGCCCATACTTACCTTTCTACATCCGCGGCCCATGGTTTGCTCTTTCTATCTTTTCGGGCCTTTTCATGCCCATTTACCTCTTCAAGACCCGTTTGTTGCTTTACGGACCTATTCCTGTCGCTCAGGTTTAATTGGGCTTTATTCTTTGATTATTTCTATCTGATGTTACAGGCTTACTCCCCTCGCTGGGCTTTAAAAAAAAAAAATGAGCCTCAACAGTTATTCCCCTGAGCATATGAAGTGCTTCTGCAATTCATATGTGAATGAAAAGACTTTCCTGCCCTTTCTGTCTTGTTTTTTCTTTTTCTTTTTCTTCGCGAGTTTTTCAAACAGTGGTCCCTAACTCATGCGTTTGTTCAGACATATCCAGATACATATACATTCCTACTGCGAACAGTTTTTTCTCTTCACATTCCTCTTTCAGCAGTTATCCTCGCGCTTCATTAATTCCTTTCCATTTCCAATGGCTGACCCGTTGTATCCCTTCACGCCTCTATTAATTACACTGATATCTAATGATCATTCCCACCGTAATCCTCCTTCAAAAATTCTCTCTCCTTTTATCGCAAGCACCACCTCTTCTCCCTCTGCTCCGCCGTCCCTTATTCCCAAATCACTTCCTTCCATCTTACTCCGATCGAGACCTCACATCATGACGCCGGTGAAAGGTCAGAGTTCCGTGCGCCGTAAAGGGAAAGGAGTTGCTCGTGACCTTCCGATTTCTCACGACGTCGACGAGGAGTCCCTTCTCTCCGAATCGGACCAATCCGAGGAGGAAGAGTCACAACGTGCCCCGGATAGAGAGTGCGCTCCCCTCCTTGACCCATGGTATGACATCCATCCACACTTTCCCAAGATTCCCGGTGATTACGTGCCGCCACCATCCGGCCGTGTATGGCTAGCCCTTTGCCGGCGAGATACGAACACTTCGTGGGCTCCCTTGGCTTCTTCGATTTATGATTTTGTCATTCGCGAAGGCGCTTCGCTTCCCGTGCCCATTCACTTCGAGTATGGTTCCGGCACCGCCTTGGGTTGGAAAGAGTGGGTTGATAGGGAGTTGTCAGACACGGGTTTTATAGGCTTGCTTCAACGAGCCGGCGTGTTGAAGGCCGTTGTTTCCTCCCGTTGCCTGTCAAACTTCAGAGATCTCTTCAATCTGTGACACTTGGTCCGCCGGTGGTGCACTACTACTTATACCTTCTTTTTCTCTTGCGGTGAGATTACC
The DNA here is from genome assembly GCA_033629205.1 of Lithocarpus polystachyus. Taxonomy (NCBI): domain Eukaryota; kingdom Viridiplantae; phylum Streptophyta; class Magnoliopsida; order Fagales; family Fagaceae; genus Lithocarpus; species Lithocarpus polystachyus. The sequence continues at coordinate 42,205,747 of CM066168.1, forward strand.
GTGACCTTGGAAGACGTGGCCAATCAACTACTTCTGCCCATCCTTGGTGATGCTGACCCTGGTGCTTTAAAGCTTTCGCCGGAGGAAGAGGCTATTGAGGCTAAGTTGAAGAAAAGGATGATTGGTAACGCGAAGTTGTCGTTTTGGATTAGCTCTCCTGCCAAGCTTTTTGCTGCTGCCCGCCATGCGGCCTTCATCGCCTTTTGGTTATGTAAGTTTGTGTTTGCTTCCCATCCTCATTATGCCATCAAACCTTTGTATTTCTGGCTGGCTATTAAAATTTCAACCGGGGTAAGTTTCCCGCTGGCTTCGATGTTTTTGGGAAACTTATATGTTCAACTTGACATCCTGCGGAGCGACGAGAGCCAAGCCGGTTCTTGCCACATAGTTACTTCCTGTGTTCATAGCACCATTTTACAGCATCTACTCTATGAGCGTTGTGCGAAGCATCTGGCGAAATGTAGGCCTGTTCGTTTTTCCAAGGAGAAGTACCAATCCTGCCCTCAGGTTATTTCCGAATTCTGTGGTAGATTCGAATCTGACTTTCCGCTGGCCTTTCGTTGGGTCGGCTTGAGCCTATCGACTATTCTGTTGTTGAGTCTTTTGATCAAGAGATTGGTTTTTCTTGGAGAGCTTATAGGGACTTGGGTGTGGGGTATACGTGTGCCGACTCGGTTAAAGGCTTGTTTGTTGACACCGCCGGCACTACCACTCCTTTGGCCGCCTTCGATGAAACTGGCATTACTTATTTGGCTGCCACCAATGCTGGGTGGCTGCCCTACCTTGCTGATGAGGGTCTTCGGTTTGTTCACTATCCTACCAACCGAGTGAGAAGGCAATTTGGGTTGGACCAAGATATTCCGGACAATCTTTCCTTTCTTATGGAGTCCCCACATCCGTCCGTCCATTCTTGAGGCACACTGCTTTTGCCTTTTGGAGTCAACGATTTGCCGCAGTTACCATTCCAGGTTCTTCGAGGGAGGGCATTTATACTCCTGCGATGCACGGTTACTGGCAGGCCGTAATGACTTCGTTTGAATAAGCATTGATGGGTAGCCGCAGTTTCTCCCTTATTCCCCCTGAGGGGCTTAGTGCTGTTATTTCGGCCAATCCTCGTTTGCTCTTACCCTCCAGATCCGTGTTAGCTTATGCCCGAAAGCAGAACCGGTCTGGTATCTTTGAGTGGGATGATGAAGAGAAGGGTTGGTTTTGGCATGCTGGTGATTATCCTCCCGGTTGGGAAAAGAAGGTAAAAGTGACCAACATCCCGGCGCCTAAAAGGGGATCCGCCAAGTCTAAGTCTACCAAGAAGAATATTGAACTTTCTAAAACCTCTTCTGATGTGCAGCCTAAAGTCAGTAACCCTAAGTCCTCTGCCTCACAGCCTTCTTCCGGTGCTCCTCCTTCTAGCAGGACAAGAGGCAGCAAAAGGAAGTCTGCCCCTCCCACCGAGCGACGGGTAAATTTCTTTTAACCTTACTCCCTCTTTTCTTGCGCTAACTCTTATGTGTTTGTTAATACATCTCCTGATCTTTGTCTTCTACCTTTCTTTGCAGTCTAAGTTCAAGGAGGATACGTCTGCTACGCATCCTCTATCAGTTGATGATCCCGAGTTTGAAGTATGTCTATTGCTGTTCTTTTGTTTTATTTTATTCATACCTCTCCTGCCATACTTTACTTGTTTGGCTATGTTTCATCTTCCCCTCTTTTTTTTTTTTTTTTTTTTTTTTTTTTTTGCTTTCGTTCCTCAGGATGAACCCGAACCTCTTTCCATATATCGTCCTACTGCCGAAGAGCTTTCTGCCTCAAAGGGGGTGCTTTTAGGAGGTCCCCTAGTGTGATTGACACGTCCTTTGTGACTCCTACTCCTGCCGCTGCTGCACCAAGGGCTTTCACCGAGGTGCACACCCCTCCTGCTGAGCCAACATTTATGAGCGAGGGTGTTCCTTTTGAGCAGGTTGAGAAGACTGCTCCTTCGGGTATTGCTGAGGCCGAGACCGTTTCTCCTGCTACTCCCCTTATTATTTCCACCAGCGACCCATTTCTTGCCCTTTCTCAAGTGGCAAAGGATAGCTCTTCCCTAGTTGTTACTCCTTCTTCTATTCCAAATTCTGCCACACGGGGGCCTGACATGGACTTTTCTTCCGAAGGTTCTGAAGACATCCTTGAGGATCGTGATGATGAACCCATGGTGAGGAAGGTAGTTTTTGATTCTGAGGAGGAAGAGGACATTGAGCATGAAGTTAAGTTTATGGGTACGTATTCTTTACCTTACTGAGTCTTCTTTCTGCTTCTCACTTCTTCTTTCCTGTGCAATACCCTTTTACTTTGTGTTTTATTTCACTTCTGCAGAGACTTCTCATGAGCTAGAGATTGCAGCAGGCGCATCCACTGCTATTCCTCCTACTGTACCCATCACATTTATTACCTTCGCAGCCCCCGTTTCTACAGGTCTTAATCCGCTTCTCCTCCTCCTCTTTCTTTTTTTTTTTTTTTTTTTTTTTTGTAGTTACTTTCTCGTTCCTCCATTTCTCTTCTTATGGATTTGCCCTCTTTTTCTTCTTTGTCAGGTCCACCTTTTCCCGTTCCTTCCCAATTTGAATTGGGCAGCAGTTCTTCCACATCTATTGATTCGGCAAGCGAGGCTGCAGCCTTTTTTACCCGTTTTGATCAGCTGGAGACCAACGATCTTGGTCCTGCGGAATTCTGGGGCTCTGGTCCACCTTATGTGGATTTCCATGGTTTTAAAGTCCCTGAGGACTGTATTTCCCATTTGGAGGCTATCTATAGCAGTCGTGGTGACTTCATGGAGAGGTTCCGCCTGGGTCGCTCTGTTAGAGAGCACTTTCTAATGATGCTTGGGAGTCTGCTGAACGATATTGAGTACAATTTTGTGGATACTGTTTCTCCCGAGAGAATTCTTCAATGGAGGGCTGTAATTCAAGAGCTCATCAGTGTTGGATTTGCTGTGGACTTTGTTCTTGATCACCTGCGAGAGGTTGCCCGTACCTTTTTTGTGAGGAAGGTTCAGCCTGCCATCGATGCTATTGATGCTCGTATTGAGGTGCTGAAGAAAGAGGTGGCAGACTTGGAGGCTCGCTGTGGGCGTCTTCTTTTAGGTGTTAGTGAGTCTAGCCGTTTCAAGGACCAATCCCTTATCTCTGGACTTCGTTGATGATATAGTTTCTATATTCTTCATCTTTTGTTCCCCTGAATACTATTTCTCTTTTCTTTTAAGACTTGCTACAATTTGGGTTTGTAACTAAGATGCTACACTTGCTACTGTTATGACATGGCATGCTTTTTCTCCTTCTTCTTTTTTGTAATTTTTTCATATTTCTTTTCATTGTGATGAAAAACACACTACAACCATGCTTTGTGACTCAGTCACTTAAGGAAACAAAAGGGAAAGACAAAAAGAAGAAACAAACAAAAAAGAACAAACTACATTACTTTCACCCCTTAAGTGTAATAACGTTTTAACCATTTCCCATTAATGGGATCATTCAAGCCCTTACCATCCATTTGCGCCAAACGGTAATACCCAGTTGGATGTGTCTCTCGTATCACAAAGGGTCCTTCCCATTTTGGCGCGAACTTAGAAAGTCCTGCCATGCCTCTTCTAACATAGTCTGCCACTTTTAGCATAAGCTGTCCTTCTGCAAACACCCTTTCCTTGGTCATCCTGCCATAGGCTTCCGCCATTTTCTGTCTGTACCTGCGGCTATGCTCTTGGGCTTCTTCTCTTTTTTCATCAAGCCCCTCCAAGTCTTCATACCTTTCTGCGGCAAAGACTCCTTCCTCTTTTTCCTTCTCATGCATCTGCATGGCCCTCAATGATGGAGTTTTTATTTCTGCCGGGCTCATCACCTCTGTACCGTAGACTAGAGAAAAAGGGGAAAAACCAGTAGCTGATTTTGAAGAGTTTCGGTAAGCCCAAAGAGCATCCGACAGGTGTGTTGCCCATCCTCCTGTGTACTCCAGACTCATTTTGCTTATGATTTTTATGAGGACTTTGTTCGTTGCTTCTGCTTGCTCATTCCCTTGAGGATAATAAGGCGATGAGCGATGATGCTTCACTTGGTAAAATTCCAACATTTTTCTCACATCTTTATTAACAAAAGGTGTGCCGTTATCACTGATGATCTTGTGGGGTACGCTGAACCTCACAATTATATTCTCCTTAATGAAGTTCGCCACTGCTCCTCCTGTAACTTTTCGGAGTGGTATTGCCTCAGCCCATTTCGTGAAATATTCCGTGGCTGCTAAGATCCATACATAACCATGTGATGGCGGATTGATTGGCCCCACTAAATTGAGCCCCCAAGTATGGAAAGGCCATAGGGTGACCATGCTTTGCAAGTTCTGCGGATGGGTATGGATCAAATTAGCTTGTACCTGGCAACTGTGACACTTTTTTACAAATTCTGCTGTGTCCTTTTTCATGGTAGGCCAATAATAACTCATTTACAGCAGACACCTGTATAACTTCTTCTTTCCCTGGTGCTCTCCACATTCTCCTATGTGTACCTCCTTTAGCATTTCCTTCGCTTCATCGGGGCTCAGGCATTGTAGCGGGTCTCCATCATATCCCTTCTTGAAGAGAACCCCATTGTGTAGAAAATAACGCATTGCCAATCTCCTGAGCTTGTACCGCTCACTGTGTCTTTGCGGCAGGATCCCTCTGCTAAGTACTGAATGAACGGCTTCCTCCAATCTTTGCAAACAAATACTATGTAACTTTCCTCCCTGTCTGCCATTAGTTGGCATGCCTCACATTGGACTTGGATTTGGTCCACATCTTTTTCCATATTCGGTTAATAAAAGCTTGCCCTCTGAAGCCTACGGTAGAGGCTGACTTCTCCGCTGGATCCGCAAGTCTTGTCGTGTACTTCTTTTAATCTTTTCTGGGCTTCCATCTGTCCTACGCATCTGGATAGGACTCCTCCTGGCATCCTGCGGTACAACTCCCCCTTCACCAGGACATAATCTTTCAATAACTTTAGATCCATATTCTCTTCTTTGTCTATCAGGGCTTCTTTTATCGGATTCCGCCAGTCCTTTTCACAGCATTCTTCTCAAAATCTTTCCCTTAATAGTTCAATGATGGACTATTCCCTTTTGCTAACTTCCACCTGCACGCTATTTCCTTCAAAAGTTATCTGTGATCCCAGCGCGGCTAGTGCATCTGCGAACCGGTTTTCGTTCCTCAGGGCATGCTCTATTTCAAAGGTTGAAAACTCTCCTTCCATCTTTTGGGTCATTGCCCTATATGGGGCTAGGCTGGGTTCCCTTAAAGAGAAACTCCCTTTGGCCTGGCAGACCACTAGGTTCAAGTCCCCTATTACTCTTAAGTGCTTGACCCCCATTTCAAGGGCCGTAGCTAGCCCAATTAAATAAGCCTCATATTCTGCCGTATTGTTTGAACATGGAAACTCCAATTTGAAGGACATCGCCACTGCTTCGTCCTCTGTATGGTACAGAACCACTCCTACTCCTCCTGACTGGGCGGTAGAGGACCCATCAAACCTCATCACCCATTGTTCCCTTTCTTCTTCTACCACGGCTACTTCTCTTGGGACTTCATCATCCAGCGGGAATTCTTCCTCTCCTGGGAATTGTGCCAATAGATCAGCTATGGCTTGACTCTTTACTGCTTTGGGTGTTCCTACCTTCAAGTCGTATTGGGATAATTGTAACAGCCATTGGGATATCCTGCCAGAAAGAATGGGCTGCTGCAGCAAGGATTTTATAGCATGAGACTTGGTCATCAGCCATACTTCGTAGGCTAAGAAATAATGTCGCAGCCTTTGGGAGGCGTACACAATGGCCAAACATGCCCTTTCCACCCTTGGGTAACGAGTTTTCGCATCTTTCAAAGCACGGCTGATGTAGTACACTGGTTGTTCGTTGCCATTTATATCTTCTTGGGCAATCAATGCGCCCACAGTGTATTGATTGGAAGCCAGGTATAACAACAGTGGCTTCCTGCGGACTGGGGCTTGTACGGTGGGGAGGTTCATCATGATCTCCTGTAGCTTTTGGAAGGCTGCTTGCTGTGCATTACCCCATTCAAAGTTTTGTCCCTTTTTTAGTAGCCTGCCAAAAGCAGAGGTAATAGATGCCAATCCCGGGATGAATCTTCTAATATACGAGACTTTCCCCAGGAAGCTCTTTAATTCTTTAACCGAGGTCGGCGGTCTCATGGTTGCTATGGCCGCAGCCTTGGCTGGGTCCACACTTATTCCTTTGCTATGAACCAGAAAGCCCAAAAATTTTCCAGAGGACACCCCAAACGCATACTTGAGAGGGTTCATCCTTAGCTTGAAAATCCTACACCTCTCGAATACCTTCTTTAGTACCTGAACATGCTCTTCTCGTCTCCTTGACTTCACAACTATGTCATCAACATAGTCTTCTAATTCTCGGTGCATCATGTCATGGAATATGGCTGTCATTGTCCGCTGGTAAGTTGCTCCCGCGTTTTTTAACCCAAAAGGCATTACTGTGTAGTAGAAGTTGCCTATGGGTGTTCTGAAAGCAGTCTTTTCTGCATCCTTTGGCACCATCCTAATCTGATTATATCCACTGAACCCATCCATGAAAGAGAACATGGCACTTCCTGCCGCAGAATCTATTAACAGATCCATATTTGGCAGCGGGAATTCGTCCCTTGGGCATGCTCTGTTGAGACTTCTGAAATCTACACAGTATCTTATCTGCCCATTCTTCTTCTTTACCGGCACAATATTAGACAACCAACGAGGATGTTGAATGGGTTTGATAAATCCTGTGGCTAGTAGTTTCTGCACTTCTTTGGTTATCTGCTCTTCTATCTCGGGGTGGAATACTCTGACAGGCTGAATCACCTGTTTAGCTCCTGGGTCCACGTTTAGCGTGTGTACTACTAGCGCTGGGTCCAACCCGGGCATTTCACTGTAGTCCCATGCAAAAACATCTCTATATTCTTTCAATAGCATTATTAGTTCCATCTTTTCCTTTTTTGACAACTTTGAACTGATTGAAATCGGCTTTAGATTCTGTGAATCAACTCCCAAGTTCACTTCCTCCAACTTTTCTTCTGCCGTAATCTGCGGGTCTTTTTCTGCCACTACTCCTTCATTACTATCTTTTTCCTCCAATCTTTCTTGAACATTGCAACACACTGGGCTTTCGTGCTGCCATCCCTGTCCGGGGCCCGCATGTGTTTCATTTGTGGGCCCCGCGTACCTTCATAATCGATACACAATCTTGCCATCGGGGCTTCGTATCCTGACACATTGGGGTGCATCGTCTGCCTCTGTGGCAGGCTTTTCTCTCCTCTTCCTTTTTTGAGACAGAAGCTTTCTTAGGTCAGGTTCGAGGTCATCCCATATATCCTCCCATTTGGGAACAAAAGTGCCTCGCGGTTTTGACACAAGGCTCTCCCCCGACGGCGCCCACTGATCGTAGAACATGGTTTCCACCAAATGGGCCTTTGCCTGCTCAAACGGTGATGGGTTGGCCGCTATTCGTACTATTCTGCCATTTAGCCTTCCCTTCACACATTGGTGATAGGTGGACGGGACTAGCTTGTGCTTATGCAGCCATGGTCGTCCCAATAACACATGATATGAGACCTCTGTTTTTACCACGTGGAACCGGGCTAATGAGGCTATGGGACCTACTTTTAGCCACAACTGGATATGGCCTGCGGTGTATTCTCCACTTCCTCCGAACCCGGTTACTTCCATTGGACATCCCTGGATCCTCTTTTCTGAAATCCCTGCTGCCCGCAGAGTGGCTAATGGAATTAGATTTACCGAAGCGCCCGTGTCTACCAGGGCTCTTTTGATAGGAATCTGATTTATCGATGCGGCCAAATAAAGGGGTCTTCTGTGGTTAGGACTTCCTACCTCCATGTCTTCATCACTGAAAGTGATTTCACTTGATTCTTGTAAGAAAGCTTTGTCGTCTGTAACTCCTGCGGTTAAGCATTCTACCCCTGCTCCAGAGGCAATGCTGACTAGGGCCTCTGTAGCCACTTTTCGTTCGTTTGCTGTGAGGCCTAATTGATTGAACTGGTTTTTGAACTTTGAGCCTTTCTGCAGGGTGCTAATCGCTGCGGTAGGCAAGTTTGGGCTCTCCTCTTCATCCTCCCCAGGATCCGCACAGATTACTACCGCTGCTACACCCTTCCCTTTATGGTTCGGGAATGGGTTTCTTTGAACTTTTGATTGTGTTAACTCCAGGGTTCCTTCTCTGATCCTGCAGTGTATTAGTCTACGGAGTGCCCAACATTCTGCGGTAGGGTGTTGCACGTAGTTGTGCAGTCGGCAGAAGCGTGGGTCCCTTCGCTCTTCCTCTGTGGGCTCTCTAGAGACTTGGTTGGGCTTGAAGACCCCATCAACTATCCATCTATCCAGGAGCACATCTAATTCCTTTAGGGTGCATGGTATTGGTGGGGGAGTGTCATGCTCCTTCCCCTCTGATTTCCTCTTTCTTTCGCCTGCGGAAGCTGTCATGGCCTGCGGGGCGTTCCTTTTGTCAGGAGCTGGTTTTACTGATTGAGCAGTCCTTCTAGCCTTTTGCAATAGTTGTGAAATTGTGAAATCTCCAGGTTTTCTAGGACAGCCCGATATTCTCTGATCATATTTGTCATGCACATTTCCACTAATGTCTTCTCCTCACAGTGGTCATAGCAGTCAAGTGCTATATCTCTAAACCTTTTGATATACTCCAGCAAATCCTCGCCACTCTTTTGCTTGGTAGCTTGCAAGGTTGCAAGCGTCACCGTTTCTTCCCCGTGGAAATACTTAGTGCAAAATACATCCACCATGTCATCCCAAGTTAGGATTGACCCGGGCTTTAAACCGGTATACCAGGTATAGGCTCGATCGCATAACGACTTGGAAAACTCCCGAAGGCATAGATCTTCATCTGCTGCGTAAGGTCCGAGAGTGTCGATAAACTTGCTTACATGTTCAACGGCACTCCCTTTCCTGCCATCATATTGTGCAAAGGCCCGAGGTTCATACCTCTCCGGATATGGCTTGCTGAGCACTCTCAGCGGGTAAGGCGGTCTTCGTGCATAAAACCTTTCTTTTGGCACTCTGGCTCTTTCACGTTCCAAAAGAGCAACTACTTCCGCCATTGTAATGTAGCGTTGCTCGGTGTTCTGTGGGGCACCCCCAGTGGGTGTTTCTTCTTTGTCTGCTGCATGCTCTAGGTCATGTTGGCTTCCTTTTTCTTTTGTCCTGTCTGTCCTTAGCTGACGGATTTCTTCCATCATCTGTTGCTGTGAGTGTTGGAGCGCCTGTAGTACCTCCACGAAGGCATTGGGGTCGCTGTTGGGATTCTTGGCCTGCGGCTGAGGCCCAGCCCCCAATCCTGTAGCACCATCCACCTGGTTAGACTGGCGCTGATGGGGTGTTATTGATCTGGATTCTGCTTGAGAAGGCACGGCGCTCATGTTTCGCGTTACCCTAGATTTTGGCGGCATTTGCTTGCGAGGAATCTCTGTCCCTATCTGTTTCCTAACTCCCCAGTGGAGTCGCCAATTTTTGTATGGTGTATTTTGGGCTGATTCTGTTGGTAATAGACTAGATTATCTCATCCTGCCGCAATAAGCCCAATATGTTCTGGATTGGAAAGTCAGGACCGGCCCAGTTGCAACTCACCCTGGCTCGGCTTATGCGCAAGCTATGCCTTACCCTGACACACTTATGCTGTGTAACTGTGACAGGCAAATCCTTTCTAAACAGTTGCCGCAGGCAAGTATATTATGAGTACAAGGAATAAAACCCGTCTGCCACGCTCTGAATGAAGGGACCTAGAGATGAATGTATAGTGATAACAATAAAATAAATTTAAAATGAATGCGTATGAAGAAAGAAGAGGGTAAAGGGTATCGGCAAGCTGGTAGGACTCCTAGCCTGCCGTGGTATGCTAGGGGAATTTAAGCCAAAAAGAAGACAACACTTCCTCAATGCAACTAATTTCTCAAAAGGGAAATTAACGGCTTTGAAGAAATGGCCCTAGATGACCTTTGTTCCAAATGTGATTAAATAAAAGATGTGACTTTTCAAGAGGGAGAGAGGAGTCAACAACCCATCTTGGTGTATGCCCGTTTTCTTCCCTTTCACTCTGTTTTCTTTCTTTCTCACTCTGCTTTCTTTCTTTCTCACTCTGTTTTTCTTTCTTTCTCACTCTGTTTTTTTTTTCTTTTTCTTCAATTCTTTTCCTGGTTCGCCTCCCTTTTTTCGTGCACAGGGAGCACTCTTATATAGTGTTTTCTGGTGTATTATCTTTACCTTTTTACCCCTGTAACCGTCTTTGTCTGATGCTTGTACTCGCCCAACCATTAATGGTTGGTCAGGCACCCGGCCAGCGCCACGTCCCTGCGCTGGCCGCGGCGCACTACGTCTCTGAACAATCAACAAGAATATTTTGTTTGTTAGCTTGCCGTGGCATTCTCTCCCGCCATGGCAGAGCACTCTTTCTCTCTCATGGCATGCACCAAAAGGCTCCAACTCAGTTTTGCCATTTTCGGGTGCTATGTCATCCCAGCAGGACATTCACCCGAAAGTGGCCTGAATGGAAGCCCCGAAATGGGTTCCTCCCTCTCCTCTTCGCCAAACCACACTCTCCTTACCTCTGACCCGTGGCCCACCTGTACCTGTATTGGCTGGGTACAGGCTGGTGAAACTTGGGCCTTGCGCGTGCCTACGTTCGTCCAAAATTCATCTGCCAGTCATGCGTTCGCCGTGGCTTGGGCATCTGCCTTTTAACTTCTTTGTAGATTATCTCTTTATTGATCCTCTATCTGCGGTTTGGGCTCGCCCTCGGTTGTGGGCCTTCGCACATGTGACTTTTCCATTTGTTTCCTGCCGTGCCATGAAACGGTTATGCAGTAGGATTGGGCCTTCTTTGGGTTCACCAATTTCTCCCTTCTTCTCAATGGCTTAGTAAGCCCACTGGGCCTTCATTGCCATGTATGTCCGTGGGCTCCCGTGTCCCACTCATCCTTCTTTGGGGCGTCCTTGGCCCCTTACAATCTCGCGCTTTCCATGGGCTCTCATTACCTTGTTGGGCTTCCGCAGCCCATCTTTCATTTCCTTTAGAGCCCATAGACTATGGCTCCATATACTTGCTTTACTTTGGGCTTGCCACAATGGGTATGGCCCATACTTACCTTTCTACATCCGCGGCCCATAGTTTGCTCTTTCTATCTTTCTGGGCCTTTTCAGGCCCATTTACCTCTTCAAGACCCGTTTGTTGCTTTACGGACCTATTCCTGCCGCTCAGGTTTAATTGGGCTTTATTCTTTGATTATTTCTATCTGATGTTACGGGCTTACTCCCCTTGCTGGGCTTTAAAAAAAAAAAATGAACCTCAACAATATTATTGGTCAACAGCTTGACCGTATTGAAGAAAAAATTGTTGAACAAAATGTTTCTGCTAAAGCTGAGAAACCTTTGATTGATTTACCCAGTCAAAGAGAGAAAATTGCTTTTAAAACTTCTCAATCAAAAACTATTGACATTGTTGAAAAAATGCTTTCTGATTTAAAAGTTAAAACTGAAGGCACTACTTCTACTTCTAATGTTGCTGCTGCTATTTCAAGAAATAGTAAAGAAACTATTTTTGAAGAAAATACAGATTCTGAATCATCCTCTTCTGTTAACACAAAAAATATTTTTGATAATGGCCTTCCAGAAATTAAAAGATTTGTTGGAACCAATCCCATGTCTTTTACAAAAAACTGGTATTCTAAACCTACTCCTCCTGATATGCAGTTTGAAGAACGGATTTTTCAATCCCAATTCTCTGTTTCTGCTGATAAACTTTATGAATGGAGTATTGATGGCCTTTCTGAACAAGAAATTATTAACAAAATGGGTCACATGTCTATGGTTGCCATTACTTATATGAACAATCATAGCCTTGATCATCCTGAAATTGTTGAACTCCTTTCTACTAGTTTTTCTGGCACTCTCCGAGGATGGTGGGATTCCTACCTCACAGAAGACTCCAGAGAATCTATTAAACGTGCTGTTAAAATGAATGATGATGGTTTTCCCATTTTTGATGAAAAAAGGAACTCCGGCATCCCTGACGGTGTTAACACCCTGGTTTACACTATTCTTAAACATTTTGTTGGTACTCTTACTAATGTCTCATCTCGAGGTTCTGATTATCTGAATAATTTGAGATGTCCAACCATGTCTGATTACAGGTGGTACCAAGTTGTTTTTCTATCTAGAGTAATGCTCCAAAAAGATTGCAAAAAGCTGTATTGGAAAGAAAAGTTTATTGACGGTCTGCCTCCTATTTTTGCTCATAAGGTAAAACAAGAAGTAATTGGTAAAAATGATTCTATTGATTATGAAAACTTAACTTATGGTGATATCCTAAGCACTATTAACAAACTAGGCATTAACATGTGTAATGATGAAAAATTGTTAAAAAATCAATTAAAAAACAAGACAAAGGCTAAATATGAAATGAGAAATTTCTGTGAACAATATGGTTTACCTCATATTGCCCTTTCCAGGCAAAAGAGAGAAAAACATGATAAAGTTCACAAAAATGTTCATCATAAAAGACACAAAACCAACTTTGTTAAACCAAATGAATTTTATGAGAAAAAGAGGAATGTTTCTAAAAAATATGTTAAACAAAACCCTGCTAAAGGTAAATGCTTTAATTGTGGAAACCCTGGTCATTATAGTAAAGAATGTAAAGAAAAACCTGGCAAATTAAAAAATAAGCTCAGTATGTTAAACATTAATGATAAAGATCAAGAAGATCTATTCCGAATCCTTGAATCAAACAATTCGTCTGATTCTATGGAAGACGATTTATCTTCCTCATCTGATTCATGTTATCACTCAGCTGATGAATCTTTTGGTTCACCTAATATTAAACTTGGTTGCAAAGATTCTTGTTATAATGCTATTAAAACTATTAACACTCTCACAAAGCATGAAGAAAATGAAAAATTGTTAATCACTTTAATAAATCAGATTCAAAACCCTGAATTACAAAAAGAATATCTTGATAAATTCAAGAGAAATCTTACCAAAAATGAAGATTCTAAGAAACTTAAATCAACAATAAGTTTTGAAGAAACTTTGGAAAGATTCAACAAGAAAAAACCTAAAGAATTAACTATTAACGAACTTCAACATGAATTAAATATTGTTAAACAAAATATTATTAATTTAGAAGATGAATTTAGAATTATTAAAAGTGACAATGATAACATAAAACAAGAACTGTTAATCCTAAAACTTGATAAAAGCCTTGATAAACAACAATCTGATAATGAACAAGATGAGCTTAAAGAAAGAGATGATTCCAGTCAACAAGCTCTTCTTTCTGATACAGGTATTACTGATGCTATTAACTCTCATATCAATCTTGACAATAAAACCATTCCTTCAAAATGGTTTACAAAAGTAAACATTGTTGTTTCTCATGATTACAATTTTGATGTTATTGCTATGATTGACTCTAGTGCAGATATGAATTGTATTCAAGAAGGATTAATCCCTTCTAAGTATTTTGAGATGTCCACTGAAAGGCTTATTTCTGCTAATGGCTCTCAAATGAGAATCAAATATGAATTAAGCAATGCTCATGTTTACCATAATAATGTTTCTTTCAAGATTCCTTCTGTCCTTGTTAGAAATATGCATGACAAAGTGATTCTTGGACTCCCATTCCTTAACACTTTGTATCGACCATGATAGAATTACTTCTGATCCTTTCGGACAAAGAGTAAAATTCAAATTCGTTTCAAAATTTAAAATTGATATTGACTATGCTGTTAACTCTTATCATGTTGCAGAACCATCCTTAAGGATCCTTGCTTGTGATACTGACTATGCTGTTAGTAGCAAGAAAGAATATATATTCCCATCTCCCCTTTCTTCTTTTTCTCTCTCCCGCGGCCTCTTTTAGGCCCATTATTATTTTTGGTTTGAGAATCTAGGCCCAATATATCAATCGTGACTTTATTCATGTCATGAGAGGGCAGCAGTGGGCAGGTCCAACATTAATCCTTGCAAACTAAATTTCTTCTGTCAGAAGTCCTGAAATAAACCGCCAACGACAACATTTTAGGTTTAAAATTCAGCGAACATACGCGTGTAAGTGTAACCACCTGTCGATTCCAAAACAAAAACCGGTAAGCTTGTATCTCTATTCTCTATAATTTTATCTGTGTTGCCGACGATTGTTTGACCCTATCAGCATGCATGTATGTTTGAGTTGCTTGATTTCTTTATTCATATCAATGTTTGTGTATGCACTTAACGTGTTCGAAGAAATGTCTGAGAGAAAAGTTTGTATGTTTTTAGCTTGGTTACCTTAGCAAGTTTTTCCATAGTGGCAATCAATCATGGAAAGAATTGACGATTCATTGGAACTAAACTAAAAACTAGAGCAATGAGAACAAATTTTTGCTTTCTGCTAATCAGGGTTATTGTGAATTATATTTTTGTTAACTACTTTGTTTTTCTTTTAGAAAGAGAATTGTTGCCAATATGGGAATGTTGGACTGTCATTAATTATTATTAATTAGGACTAGAGGGTGTTAATAGTTCAAAATTGAACATGGGCATAGTGGTTTTAGGAGTAGGATTCTTTAAAAGTTATTGCTGGCCTTGTTTCTTAATACATTAAGGAACTACTCAGTCTAGGCTTTGTTTTAGACATGGGTTTTGTTACCAAATCCAACTTGAACTTAGTATGTGAATGATGGCAGTCTGTCATATTCTTGGTCGTTAACGTCTTTAATATATGTTTTTGTGTTGCATAGTTTCCAATTTTTGAGCTGTTTTTGCATTGTTGGTTCTGGAAATTAATTTTTAGAAGGAAGTAATTAAACTTACTTGCTTAATTCCTGGTATCATCTTGAACTGACCCCTGTTAGCAGGAGTTTGGTCTTTCAAGTTACCACCTACATAAGTACAAGTTATTTACAACATGGGCAAAGCTTCAAGAGATAAGAGGGTAGGTTTTCCATTTTGTGAGAATTTCCTTTCTCTCTTTTGTTTCCCAGCTTTTTAGTGATTAGTTCATTCATTTGTAGGATATATACTACAGAAAAGCAAAAGAAGAAGGTTGGCGTGCTCGAAGTGCCTTTAAGCTCCTTCAAATAGATGAGGAATTCAACATATTTGAAGGTGCATTAGAACTATATTGGACCCAATTTGTCTTTTTTTTAAATGGAGCTCAAGTGATTGTCAAGGCATTCTATAGAAATTTCTATTCATCTGATTGATTATCAATAGACAAATAGAAGCAAAAGAAAAAATTAACCATATTAACTTACAGAAGTTAACCATATTGACTTACAAAAGAAACCAAAAAAAGAAAAGAAAAGAAAAGAAGAACTGTATTGGACCGAATTTGTGTTGTTGATCCTACTGCACTCAAGTTGTAGATGTTTTTGGTTTTAATGATCCTTTCGTTGAAACTGAAAGAAATAATAAAACCTGTAAATAGGCATTGTTACCATTAACAGTTTATTTTATTTTATTTAATAAGGAATTTTCTTCATTCTGAGGCTGAAATTGAAAAATAATAAAATATTGACCAAATGCCTCGAAATGTGCAGCTCTCTTTGGTTAGCCTACCATCCTACAAATCTGAAATATTTGGCTGCACATTGATTTAGGAAATAAATTTAATTTTGTGAAAACATTTTTTTTGTTGTTGAATATATTTTGTATTTATGATTTAAGTACATATCGAACCTTCAACTCCTTAATTAGAATTTGATCGACAGGAGTGAAGCGTGTGGTAGATTTATGTGCTGCCCCTGGTAGCTGGAGTCAGGTAGTTTATCTTGGAATGCTAATTTTACCTTCCTTTGAACTATGTTGTGAAACTGCTTTTATTTTTTTTTTGATAAGTAGAATTTTATTTCATAGATAATATATATAGTATACATAATTCAACATTTTGTATCATCCATAATTTTAGGTCTAGGACTTGTTAGTTGTGAAACTGCTTTTACAAAGAAAGCCATTAGCCCATTACTCTCCTTCTGGGATAGGATTGCTTTACTAACTGAGCTACTCTTGACCTTTAGAAAATGTTACTGTTTGCAATGATGTGACTTCAGCATTCACATTGACTATCACCGAAAGGGTTCAACCTCAAGATTTATGTTATCACTTATCAGTTTTTTCTTAGCATCTTACCTTCATATCATGCTTTGTCGGTACATGATTTTCCTACTTTCAAATGACATGTTACACCACAGTTTGGAACTTTGAAACATATTTCCTGCATCCCATCTTGTTGGAGGCAGGATATATGATGATTGATGCGCCAATGCTTGCAGCAGACTTCCCTACCCTGTATATACCTAGTGGACAAATTTTTGTGGTAAAAATATGTGAAGCATCTTGAATGGATTTTAATACCTTGTTCTTATGTGTAGGTTTTGAGTCGTAGATTGTATCTGCCAGCAAAGCTTTCTCCCGATTCAAGGTAGGCCACCTTGCTTATGTCAAGTTTTCTTTGGAACTTTTGTGCTTATTAAAAAAACTTTCACATTTTTCATAAGCTCTTTTGTCAAATTTATGTTCTAAATCTACAACAAAATATAAGGTCAGGTATTCCCTAGGTTGGATGTCTTAGATTCCTCCTTTCCAATCAATAGGAAAAATTGGAAGAATGTATATTAAGATATTCATAGGAATCAAATTTGGTTAAAGTTGAATTTGCATTTATATTATTATTTTTGATAAGTAAAAATGTGCTTAGAAAAATTTGCATTTTTATATTATCATAACCAGTTTTTTCAATCCTTTGATTTCTCAATAATTAGATCCAATGAAATAAGAAACTCTTGTTTTGGAGAACTATCACCAAGCCTTTAGTATGTCGCACTCAATGTTTCAGAGGCATTGCATATAGTTACTATTCTGATTGGATGTTGGTGTCTATAATTTTCTTTGAGGCCCTTAAAATCAGGATACTTTGATCTTTGTTATGACCTTTTTAGGAAGTATTTATCTAAAAAAGTGGTGACATCTTGAGGAAGATAGTATTAATCAAATTCCAATGAATATATTTGATGCTGGCATTTAGAAAATCCTGTGGTCTAACAAAGATGTCTCTGTTCTGATTTCTGTCTGTTGGTATTGTTTTGAAATTTGGAGATTGATCTGGCCAATGCATTTTTCTTATTCTATAGAGCTAAATTTCATTCCATGTTTCTTTATCTAGGAATCTCATTGAGTTGTTATGAGACTTAAAATCACGTTATAAATATGTAATTAAATTTTGGAGTTCCCTTTCATTTGCCTTAAAAGGTTAACTTATATACTCCTACCAATTGAGGTTGGTGGTCACTCTTAAACAAATTCATGCTTTGAAATGTGTTTTTATTTTGTAATCTTGTTAATATCAAATCTTCTCCTTGCATGCTACTTCCCTAGCAAGACAATAACTTCCTACTTCAACATAATATGCAGGGAGAGTGATCTTCCTCTGATTGTAGCCATTGATTTGCAGCCCATGGCTCCAATTGAAGGTGTTATCCAGGTGCAAGGTGATATAACAAATGCTCGAACAGCTGAAGTGGTAAGGACAGCCTTCAAGTCTATGTTATATGTTTTCATTTGATATATGAAGACAAATTACATGTGATGCTTTTGCATAATTTTATAGGCCACTTGAATTCGTTATGGCTCGTGTTCTAGTAGGATTTCAAAATAATTCTTGTTTTTCTTGAGCACTTTAATTTGACTATCAAGTTTCTTTAGAAAGTTCGCTGATCATTAATACTACTTGGGAGGCATTAGTGTCTAAGTATTCAACAAATATTATGCATTAAAATGATTGACGTTTTGTTTTGGCTGGTTACATGATCCATTTGTGTACTTGATGTCCCAAATTTTACTTGTCAAGCAAAAAAAAAAAATGTCTATTTGATGTCCCCAACACCTACCTTAATATAGACTCTTGATTGATCTTGAAGATGGTGAAAACCAAATGGTTTAGATTGACTGCATATATATCCTAACTAACCACAACTAGTTGGGCAAGGCATTTTCATTTCAGTGGAATCTTTCCCTGTTATTTCAATCATTTTGGGTTCAATTCAGTGGCTATGCTGGATTTGGGTCAGCCACATTATTCAAGTCTAATGTTTTGATGATGACTACATAATCAGTTCAACTTCAATCTGCACGTATAGATTCATGATGGCCAAATAACTCCAGTGAGTTGTATGTTTTGTTAGACAATATGGGTGATACAGACAAGAGATTCCCATATTTTTTGTCCTACTTTGCAGTTGTTCATGTTCAATATTTTTTTACAATGAATTTCTTTGTTGCATTATGGATCATGATATTGGTCACCCATTGTTTATCCTACTCTTTCTTTCTTTCATTTTTTTTCTCTCAAATTTTCTTCAGGTTATTAGACATTTTGAGGGTTGCAAAGCTGACCTGGTTGTTTGTGATGGTGCTCCTGATGGTAAAACAATGGTTTTTTTTTTTTTTTTTTAATGGTCCAGTATTGTTCTTTACCTTGCTTTATGCTGTGCTGTTTTGCAGTAACTGGTCTTCATGACATGGATGAATTTGTTCAGTCCCAGCTTATACTAGCGGTAAATCCTGATTCCTCATAGACCATCCAATGTCTTTCTTGGGAACAACTTCCTATAGTGAGTTGTTTTGGATAATGATTACTTTTTCAGAAGAAGCACAAATACATGTAATGATTACATGTGTGCTACTGTCCCTCATTATTCATTTTCTCTCAAATATTCCGTGTTAATATTGGAACATTGACTACTATGAGGTTTGTCCTCCTTGTTTACAGTGGTTCTTTGTGACATGCATATGTTTTATATATATTGATTTATTTATGTATCCATGTTAAATTTATATCAATATGAACAGTTTAGATTTAAAATTAGGCGAAAGTTAGGGAGAAATGTATGATTTTAATTTATGAATGCAGTTTGTAAGAGGAACATTTGATGTTCTTTTTTTTCTTTTTTTTTTTCTTTTTTTTATCGATAAAATAAAAATTTTACAGCATCAAAAATAGCTAAAAAACAGACTCCCCTTTACACACCTTGTGTACCAAGGAATCCATAATGCTAGCAAAAATTACATGAAAGTAATAAAAAAGAAAATTCCTCTTATATTTCTTGGTTGCTTTATTTTGAGAGATTACACAGTAACTAAATTGTAGCTAGAAAATTTTGCAACTGAAATTTGAACCAGTGCCATTCCATGAATCCTTTATATTTTCCACAAATTCTTTCATTTTTTACTGCTGTTTTTGGCCGTTCTATTCCTTGCTTGCTGTTTTTCAGGATGCAGTTGCTTTCAATGGTATGTGAATTTTGTTGAAACTTAGAATTAGATTGATTCCACATGGACCATCTTTCTTGCAGGGTTTAACAATTGTTACTCATGTACTTAGAGAAGGTGGAAAGTTTATTGCAAAAATATTTCGCGGGAAAGATACAAGTCTTCTTTACTGTCAGGTAAATCAAATGCATGTTGAAATTCTCAATATCAGTACTTAAGTTCCTGTGATATGATACAGCTGTATACTTATCCCCAAAAAAAAAAGTTCCTGTGATATGATACTGCTGTCTTTTTCCAAATTATATCATGAGGTTTAGGGGCAAAGCATGTGTAATCCTTTTTTCCATTCAATTTAACCCTCCTTGTCAAATATGTTAGGTTTTACCAAGTGTTCACAGTATTGGTATATCAGATTTTCTGAAAATTTGAAAATAAGCCAGGAATAAGGGCCTCCTTTTATGCAAAGGGCTTTTTGTTGGATCCTGACAGAAAAAAAATAATAAAACAAGAAAAGGAAAAAGAGGTGAATACAATTCTCAAGTTGATTTTATATATACTGATCAGGGCTAATCTGGGAGTGCACTACTGAATAAGCTCTCAATCAGTGGTTACCTACTAATGATAGATCTGAGGAATTTCTGTTGAGCTTTTCTACTTGTGGTGCAACGTTACTTCAATTTGGCCAAGGCAATATAGATTTTTAATACAAGTAGATATCAATTAAGGTGTAACCCACTTCATAAAGGAATAGTTTGGTGTCGACGTTGTGCATGATATTCCATGCACCTAACCAATTGATTCAAGCCCCATCCAACAATAATTAATCATGTCTATGATGAATTCTTTTTTTTGTTTTTGGGATAAGTATGTCTATGATGAATATCAATTGTGCAAATCTTGCTCTACCACCCCTTTCTTTAAAAAGAAAGAACTATAGTGAATAACTAAGAGTAAGTGCCTTCGGAAAGTGTTGGCACATCTTTGTTCCCTTTCTATCCTTGTCATCTTTGGCATTAGTGTTTGTCTGTTTATGCCTTATTAGTGTATGATGAGAACCAAGCCTATATGGAATGTTCTTAATGTTTTGCTTCTTTGCTGCAGCTGAAATTATTTTTCCCTCTTGTGACTTTTGCAAAACCAAAAAGCAGCCGTAATTCCAGTATAGGTAACACTTTCTATTTCCCTCTAGTACACAACCCCTGTACTTGGAGGCACTTTCTTTTCTTCTTTCAGTAAATAAAATATAATTATATAAAAAAATTGACACTTCTATTTTACTTTTCCTGGAGGCACTCAGCAATTTTGAAATTATTACAAATTAAGGAAAATCTGCCGTAACATAAGATAAGATTAATCGTCATTGTCATTACTATTTCCCGAGTTAAAATGAAGAGTAGTCTTCTTAATCATCTTTATGATAAAATTTGTAGTAAAAGCTAATTCTTTTAACTCTTTTCATACAGAGGCCTTTGCAGTTTGCGAGAATTATTCCCCTCCTGAAGGATTTAATCCAAAAGATCTATATCGCTTGCTAGAAAAGGTGGGGAGTCCATCTGGAGGAGAAGATCTAGGTAATGTGTTGTTCTACATGATTGCATCTGTATGTATGGTGTATTGATTAGACATGCTTAGAATTGCATTATTGCTTAATGGATTATGTCTCGAACTTGGACAATTTACAAATGGTCACAGTTTGAAAAGAAAATTCCCAAAGCTTTCATCTTCTTCCCCTTCTTTTTTGGATTTTGGTTGAATTATGGGTTCTTTGTTTGATGGGGCCAATTTTATCATCATATTTGTTAGTTCACGTGGAAGTAATGATATTATGTTGGATAACAGATTGCAGTAGTGGATGGTTGGAAGGGCCAAATAAGGTGTATATCCCATTTCTAGCTTGCGGGGACCTCTCTGGGTATGATTCTGACCGTTCGTATCCGTTACCGAAAGTTGCTGATGGAACTTACAAGAGCTTGGATCCTGTACAGCCCCCTATTGCCCCTCCTTATAAGAGAGCTCTTGAATTGAAGAAAGCGTCCAGTCATGGAATTCAAGAGCTTGAAAAGCTCTCCTTGGATTCTTGATCATGATGTATAACAAACTCAAGTTGCTAAATTTGTTATATGAGTAATTACTTGATGAGTGGATGGACAATAATTAGTGTAGGCCTTAAAAACTTTTTGTTGTGCTAAAACACCCTTTGCTTTTTCCTCATACTGGTTTACTTGTCCCACAAATTGTTGGGAGCATCTTTGATAACATATTTCTATTTATTTCTGGTATATTGGCTACAAGATAATATTAAGGTGATTTATGGAACTGACTTGCAAAATTATACGGGAAAGCATTCAGTACTAGGAGGTGGTACCGTGGTATCTTCACTATCTTGTATAATGATTGTATATTTCTTGAGTAAATTTGTCTGTATCGTCAGTTCAAAAGACAGAAATAAAAGCAGAAATCAAAGTGGGATATTCGCTGATTTTCAAGTTGTGGTCCTGACAACAGTGACTTTTCACTTTGAATATTAGACAGGCTCAACGTCCCAGTATGGTCCATGTCTATGAGTATGAGCTGTGTGGTTGTGAAATATCAATCAAGACTGGGAACTTTCAGTGTAGTTGATCTACCATTCTCTCTCTCTCTCTCGAACCAATGATCATCCACTCCATTATGTTCCCTATAGTTGAAATCCGGCTAAGATGCTGTAGATTGCATTGCATATTTTTGCATTGTAAATTTATCTCAGGTGATTTACATGGCAGCTTTGCAAGTTTGACTGTAGGTCCTATGGATGCATGTTCTTACTGCCTTTTGTAGTATAGTACACTAATGGTGCAATTTTCATAATACATAGTTTTTCTATATCTAAACAGAACTATTTCTTATGCTCAATGAATTGTGAAGGGGATTTACATAGCAGCTTTACAAGTTTGACTGAATTTCACTGAAAGTCCATTGGATGTAAGATCATAAAATGTTCTTACTGCCTTTTGTAGTATAGTACACTAATGGTGCAATTTGCATGATACATAGTTTTCCTATAATTAAACAGCACTATTTCTTATGATCAATGAATCTTAGACTTGCTTATGGTAAATGAATCATAGAATCGTATTCATATACATGATGAT
This sequence comes from Lithocarpus polystachyus, assembly GCA_033629205.1. Taxonomy (NCBI): domain Eukaryota; kingdom Viridiplantae; phylum Streptophyta; class Magnoliopsida; order Fagales; family Fagaceae; genus Lithocarpus; species Lithocarpus polystachyus. The sequence goes on from CM066168.1 coordinate 42,228,212, forward strand.
ACATATTTTCCAAAGCCAAGCCAAAATACTCTAGCAAGATCTTGAGGAAACTGAATTTGATCGCGGCAAAGATGAAGAAGAATTCAAGAACTCGATGCAATCCTCTATGGCTTCAGCTCGATGGGAGTCAATAGGGTCGGATACTGAGCGCGATCTAACCAAAGACGAGGAAACCTTCCGTGAAGATGACCTTCTCAGGGACATTAAACGTATAGTTCCGACCACCTTAGCCTGCAGGCGCTCTAGAAATTTGACAGGAGAGAATTCTGAGTCTTTGGGCAGCCTGCTGAAACTCCAAATTCCGATGACCCTTTTCCTGCCTGCAGCCACTCTGGTACTTCCACCATGTTTGAGAAAGATTGCTGGCTTATCATTCACATCCGGACTGAAACTCACTCTTTTGCTTGCTTTTCTAGACATTTGATATGTATAATATGGCTAGCTCTTACCCTTTGGGAGAGACAGAGAGTCAAGTAGGAGAGGGAGGAATAAGAGAAATCTATGAGCAGAGGGGACAATTTGTTAGTTGTATAGGGTGTATTTATTGTTGAATTCATGCAAGGAAAAGAGGGAAAAACAAAAAAATAAAGTAAAAGAGGATACTGAAGAAAAAGAAAAAGAGAGGACAGGGCTTCTCACTGAAATGAGAATTTATAGGAATTGTATGCCAAAACATTTTTTTTTCTTCTTTAGGCATAAGAAAACTAGCTAGGTTTGTTAAAAGAGGTTGAGTTTGACTGTAAGACCAACTAGCTAGCAGCCTAGCAAGCGTTAGGTTCACGCACTCACATAATGAAATATATATATACGTCCGTCAAGGACAGCATGAGCCATGCACATATATAGCTTATTGATATATGCCTAACAGTAGTGTCATATATAAAGCCAAATCTCCAAGGTTTTGGACTTGACATTTCAACTAAGATGTTTCTTACTATAACGACTTTTGTGGGTATTGTAGGGACGAGTGTGAAGAGCAAGAAAAATTTGGGAGCTATGAGAATTTTACACGATCAAGAAAGAATAGGGTTTTGGTCAAAAAAAAGATAGTGGTGGAGCCATGAAAGAGGAATAGAGGAGTGAAGTAAAAAAAAAGTGAACAACAGAGGCATGCACATTTTGATACTCTTCTTATCAGCGTTGCTTTTTAGGTGCTCTCTTATGGCCTACCCTCTCCTTTTGTTGGCCATCTTGATTCTGCTTAGAATCAGAATTCTGTAAGTCATGGTCCATATATTTTCACAGAGAGAGAGAGAGAGAGAGGTATGGAGGGGAGGGAATCTCTTTGAATATTTGGGCTTGGCGTGTGTATTAGGAAACTCATCTTTTTCTTTCTTTGTACCATCTTGTCTAAGAAGAAATTGGGGGGTTGAAATTAAATCTGTTTGCTGGTGTCTTTTTGACTGGGAGCTAAAAGGCCCCAGTTTCCAATGTAATGCATTCATTGTCAAGAATAACGAAGTCTAAATGTCTAAATACTGCACAATAAAGCAGTAAAACTTCACATGCTCATGGTAAATACCATAAGAGTAATATTAAGAATACAATTTTTTTTTTCAAAAATTATTTCACAACCTTGTATAGTTGGTGCACCAATTATTATCAGTCAACTCAAATAGTTATGAAAAAAGTTATAATATTTTTTTTATTTTGTTTCACTATAATTATTGATACATGGTATAGGATTGAGCCCATTGAGGAAATGGGATGTCTAAAGGAATAGATCCACCAAAAAAGAAATCAAAGAAATTATAGGAAATACTTTTGTGTGTAAGATGAGCCTATGCTAAGCTAGCCAGCCCATGAAAATGAATTTCTTTTCAGACAAAATTTAATTTTTGCATATAAAAAGTGTACGGGGTAGGCCTCAGGCCCATTGGGCCTCGGCCCAGACATTCTCAAGGACTATGGTATGGGGTATGGCCTTAGGCCCATTGGGCCTTGGCCCGGACATTCTCAAGGACCAAGACCGAGCCCAAACCTCATAGAAAGTCCAAATCGTTTTGGATGCATAATAGACAAGCCCATGTTCAGTCCATTATGACTTGCCCAGTAATGCGTTTGCTCGGAACAAAACATGTCCTCAGCAGCTTGGTATTGCCTTGGAGAGTATCACTGTCGGACGATCTTTTGGAGGCAGAAATCAATTCCAATGCCATTACCACTATTTCTAATGGGGCATATTCCTTGTCATGAATAATCACATTGGACTCCACACACACGAGAAAGACCAAGATGTAATCATGAAACCTCCACAAACCTCAAGCTATAACTAGCAAAATTGAGTGAAGAATAGGGGTTGGCAATGGGGAGGAGAAAATAGAGAGTAAAAAGAGAGGTAGAGCTAGTACCACCAGGAGGGAGAGCAACTCAGAGAGGAAACATAAGGAGTTCACAAGGGCTAAGGGGTGACATTGGGCAGCTTAGTAAGGAACCATCCATAGTAGGAAATGCTAAGCCCACCATACAAGTAAATTGTGGGCCCAATTCTAAGCCCGTTCATTTAAGCATTGTTATTGATTCTGTTCCATTCCGGCCAGAACGGCCGGAATATTTTGTACCGGCATGCAAACCAATACCATAATACCCCTTGTTCCACCTCGGGTCAAATTTCGGCCTATTTCGGGGTGTTCCGGCCATTCCGGCTAATTTCGGCCGAAATACAAATTTCGGCCGGTACCAGATTTTTTCTTAAAAAAAAAAAAAAAATCCTACCTTCTTCTTCTTCTTCTTCTTCTTGGTTACGGACCCTTCTTCTTATTGTTTTTTTTCTTCTTCTTCTTCTGGGTTTTAGACCCTTCTTCTTCGTCTGGTGGGTTTCGGACCCTTCTTCTTCTCTTCTTCTCTTTTTTATTTTTTCTTCTGGTGGGTTTCGGTCCTGCTGCTAGTCTGCCTTTCCTTTTTTATTTGTGTGCTGTACAGTCAAAGTATGTGACTAGTTGTCAACCTTCTTACACTTCCTTAAATGCTATGTCCTTTGTTTTAAATTTTTTATTTGTTCTGTTTTTGCCAGCCCACATTCTCTTCTATTTTGTCACTTGTGTTTTAAAATATGAATTTTTTTTCTTTGTTTTGATTTTGTGAGCCCCGCGTGACTAACAATAAAAATGAAGGATCTAGCCTTAACCCTCTTCCACTGTTTCAACTACTAATATTAACATCAAGTTGTTTTTTTTTTTTTTTCTTTCATATTATTACTCTTATTATATTTTATAAATGATTGAACTGATACTTCTTCTTCTTCTTCTTCTTCTTCTTATTATTATTATTATTATTATTATTATTATTATTTGGGTTTAAAGATTACATATTGGTTGAAATATGTACTTATAACTTCTTTAAAACCCTTAATAATTTATATAGGTTTTTTTTATTAATAATATATATTTTTTATTATAAAATAACGTAATTCCGAAACACTCTGAAACAGTACGCTGAAATAGGCCGGCACCGAAATATTCCGTTCCAATTGGCAAACCGAAACGGGGTCCGAAACGGTATTCATAACATTGCATTTAAGTAAAAATTGGGTACGCACAATTGGTACAGTCTGTGGGAATCTCCTGCGTAGTTGTGGTTCTGCCAAGGTTCGTGTGGGGAAAATGTTCGAAAGGCAATCTGAGAGTTACGCTGAGAGTGGCTTAGGGAGATCTTCTTGGGGATCCGGTTGGCAGGAAAGAATGCAGAAGAGGCATGAAGACAGAGAGTATGAGCAAGGGGAAGAACGGTCTGGTTTTGGAGAAGGATCATTTCAAACACACCGGACATTATCAGGAGCCTCGGGGCATGAGCGTTTTGACCGAAAGGACGAGGAACTGGAACGCTTGCGTAGATTGGTAAGGGACCTAAAGTTGGAGGCAAAGGGTAGGCGTTGGAAAAGAGACCGCGAGGAGCGTGCAGAGGGGTCGACTAGTGTGGGGGGTGGCTATGGAGAGACGTGCCATTAATCCAATTCCCGTCTACACCTCGATCAGCCTCGGGAGTATGCAGACCGGGACTCAATTTCCCAGGAGGGGCGAGGACCCCGAAATGCCGCCATGGATGCTATGAGCCGAGCATTACGTAGAGCTGCCCAATCACCGTTCTCGAGAGACATTGAACGGAACCGATGCCGAACAGATTTACTAAACCTCTATTAAACTATTATGATGGGAAAACGGATCCGGTAAAGCATGTGAGCCATTATATCCAGATGATGTCTTTGCACTGCCATAACGATGCGTTGATGTGTAAGGTGTTTCCTTCAAGTCTCGGACTCACCGCTTTGAGGTGGTTCAATGGGTTGAGGAAAGGCTCAATTCATAGTTTTACTGAGCTGATTCAAGAGTTTGGGGTCCGGTTTATGACTTGCAACCGGGTGCCACAACTAGTGGACGCGTTGCTGTCTATGAAGATGGGAGCCAGGGAAACTCTTCGTAGCTACACTAGCTGGTACTGGGAATTATACAACGAAATCGGTGGAGGTAATGAAAAAATCGCAACAAGTACTTTCTAGTTGGGATTGCCCAAGGATTCCGAATTACGAGATTTGTTAACAAGGAGACTTCCTGAGGATATGAGGCAGTTGATGAGGCATATTGAAGAGTATAAAAGGTTAGAGGATGATTGGCAGCAGAACAAGGGCAAGGCCCCAATCATAAGTCATCCACAGAAAGGGGGTTTTCAATCAAGGCCCCAGAAAGATTTTAGGATCCAAGAACCGAGCGCACAAGCAGGGGAAGTAAACGCGACGTTCAAGAAGCTCGTACACAGAATTGTGGATCGAATTAAGAACGAACCATACTTCCGGTGGCCAAAAAAAATGTGGAGGCGACCCATGGAGAAGAAATTAGAACTTATACTACACTTATCATAGGGATAAAGGGCATACCACCAAACAATGCAGGGTGTTAAAAGATCATTTAAAGAAGTTGGCGAGGGCGGGGTACTTAAAAGAGTTTGTTGTGGACCCAAGAAATCAGGAGGCCGGACAGGGCACCCGACCCCAGGGGAATCCTCTTCCACCCCCTCTAGGAGTGATAGAGGTCATCCACGCTACTTCAAGGGGTACCCTAGTCACCAGGAGAAGAGGCGTACTGGCAGTGGCGTTGATAGAGGGCTGTCTAGACAAGCAACCCCTTGAGAAGAAGATGAATCTTACTCGGGAGCCCATTGGCTTTAATGATGACAACTTGGAAGGAATGATCCAGCCACACGATGATGCTTTTGTGGTCATTACCCTGATAAATGGTTTCATAGTGAAGAGGGTGTTGGTAGACCAAGGAAGTGGTACCGAAGTGATATATCCCGACCTGTTCAAGGGGCTTGGTTTGAAGAATGAGGACCTGTCTAAGTACAATACACCCCTGGTAGGGTTTGATGGTCGGATGGTGATCTCGGATGGGCAGATTTCGCTCCTCGTAAACATGGAAGGCAAGGAAGTATTGGTGACCTTTATAGTGGTCAATTCGTTTTCTCTATATACAGAAATTCTCGGAAGGCCATGGATTCATGCGATGGGGGCAGTTCCGTCTATCTTGCATGTTAAGGCCAAATTCTGCACTAAGCATTGTATTGCTATAATAAGGGGAAACCAGCAAGTAGCTAGGCAATGCTTGGTGGCCGCTATTAACCGAGAGATTAAACAAAAAGAACTAGCTGAGGAGGTTTCTTTATAGCAACTATAGGAGCTCCAGGGGGAAATGGGGGCCAGTTGTGCCGAGGATTTAATAAAAGTGAAGATATTGCCAGACGAAGATAGAAGTTTTCAGATAGGAGCAGGTATGAAGGATGAAGATAGGGTGGAGATGTTGTTATTGCTGGTATAGAATGTGGATGTATTTGCTTGGAACCCGTACGAAGTGCCCGGGGTAGACCCCGAATTTATATTTTACAAGCTTAATGTAGATCCATTATTTCCTCCTAAGAAGTAGAAGCCCAGGAGGTTGGCCAAATAGCACGTCGAGACAGTCAAGCAAGAGGTCAAGAGGTTGAAAGAAGTAGGGGCAATAAAGGAAGCTTTATTTCTAAAATGGCTTGCAAATACCGTGGTGGTGAAAAAGAAGAATGGGAAATGAAAGGTCTATGTAGATTTTATTGACTTGAACCGGGCATGTCCAAAAGATCCTTTCCCCATGCCGAAGATCGATCAAATGGAAGATGCTACGTATGGGCACCCGAGGATGAGTTTTCTAGATGCTTTCTAGGGTTATCATCAAATTGCCCTGTCCACTGAGGATCAGGAAAAAACGGCGTTCATCTCCCTTGATGCCAATTACTAGTACACCGTAATGCTGTTTGGCCTAAAGAATGCTAGAGCCACTTATCATCGGATAATGACAAAGATGTTCAAAGATAAGATTGGGCGTACAATGGTGGTGTATATTGACGATATAGTGGTTAAAAGCAAACAGGAGAAGGGGCACATTGATGATCTTAAGGAAGTGTTCGAAGTACTCTGGCGGCACAAGCTACATCTCAATGCTGACAAGTGTGCTTTTGGAGTGGGGGCTGGCAAGTTCCTTGGGTATATGATTACCTACTGAGGAATAGAGATTAATCCGGATCAGATTAAAGTTGCTGAGCGCCTTAAGCCGCCGAGTAATCCAAAGGAATTCCAGGTGCTGACCGGCATGCTAGCTGCCCTAAACCGGTTCATTTCCAAGTTTGCAAACCAGTGTCGTCCATTTTACCAGCTTCTAAAAAAATGGAAGGGATTCCATTGGAACGAAGAATGTGAGAAGGCTTTTCAGGATTTAAATGAATATTTGGTGTGGGCACCTATGTTGTCAGTCCCGGAGCCTGGTAAGGATTTATTCATGTATCTCTTGGTGTCCAAGCACGCCGTAAGTGTCGTGTTGTTGAGGGATCAAGGAGTGCAACAACCAATATACTATGTCAGGAAAACTTTGGTCGATGCCGAGTCAAGGTATTTGCCCCTAGAGAAGTTGGTGTTAGCACTAGTACATGCTACAAGGAAATTGCCCCACTATTTCCAAGCTCACACCATCTATGTATTAACCGAGTATCCTTTACAGTCATTGTTGAAGAGATCTAATTTTACGGGCAGGATAGCCAAGTGGGGAACTCGGCTAGGTTCTTTTGACATTAGATACAAAACTAGGAGTTCGATGAAAGGTCAGGTTCTTGCTGATTTTGTTGCGGAGTTTTCCCTGAGGAGGGAGATGGAGATGGTTTGTCGTGTAAAGGTTCACCTGTTGAAGGTATTTGTGGATGGTGCGTTAAACGCACTGGGGGCTGAGGCTGGAATTGTCATCATGACCCAGGAAGGGATAAGGCTGGAACATTCTTTTAGGTTGGGTTTTAGGGCTTCCAACAACGAAGCTGGGTATGAAGCCCTACTTGCCGGATTGAGAGCTGTTTTGAACCTGGGTGCCCGGGAAGTAGAGGTTTACTCGGATTCTCGGTTGGTGGTCAATCAGGTGCAAGGCAGTTTTGAAGCCAGGGATCTCCGGTTGATAAAGTACTTGCGGTTGATAAAGCAGATTATGAACCAATTTCTGAAAGTAAAGGTGGTTCAAGTGGCCAGAGGGCAAAACTGGCACGCCAACTCTCTAGCCACCTTGGTGGTGTCATTAACCAAAGAGGTACCTCGGCTAATCAAAGTGGAGCTAATGGCGAAACCTAGTATTGATGCAAGGGTAGGTGTTTCAGTGGTGGCGATGTCTGAGCTGTGTTAGATGGATCCAATTATTGACTTTCTGGCTGAGGATCGAGTGCCAGCTGATGAAAAAGTAGCAGACAAGGTGCGCCGAGTAGCTACTCGGTATTGGTTATCAGCAGATCGTAAGCTGTACCAGAGGTATTTCGGGGGACTATACCTTCAGTGCTTGCACCCCAGCAAGGTTGGTGAGCTCTTGACCAAACTCTATGAGGGGGTGTGCGGTAATCATGTTGGGGGACGTTCATTGGCCCACCGAGCAATGACCCAGGGATTTTGGTGGCCACAGATGCATAAGGATGCTGCCGAATATGTACGAAAATGTAAGTAGTGTCAAAAGCACGCCCCGTTGATTTATCAATTGGCAGGAAGTTTAAATCCTATCAGTAGCCCATGGCCCTTTACGCAGTGGGTGCTAGACATTGTTGGTTTGTTCCCTCGGGCTACAGGGAACCGAAGATTTGTTCTAGTAGCTATGGACTACTTCACTAAGTGGGCGGAGGCTGAGGCATTGGTCAATATCTGGGATATAGATGTTAAAAGGTTTATGTGGAGAAACATAGTAACAAGATTTGGAGTACCAGAATCCCTAGTATCGGATAATGGGTTGCAATTTGATAGTATTGCCTTTTACAAGTTCTGTAGTGATCTTGATATCAAGAACAGGTATTCCATTCCGGCATATCAGCAAAGTAATGGTCAAGCTGAGGCTACTAACAAAGCGATTGGGAACAGTTTAAAGAAAAGATTAGAGGGTACTAAAGGTATGTGGGCTGAGGAATTTCCAAAGGTTTTGTGGGCATATCAAACGACTCCCAGAAGGTCCATGGGAGAAACTCCATTTTCTCTAACGTATGGAACGGAAGCGGTAATACTGATCGAGGTAAATTTATGCAGTGCTCAGGTTTCAGGATTTGCCCTTGCCGAGAATAAAGAATTAATGGTGAAGCGGTTGGACTTGTTAGAGGAATATTAGGAATCAGCAACCATATGGCTAACGAAATATCAACAGAAACTTGCCTGACGATACAACAGGTATGTGAAGAGGAGGGAGTTTAGCGCTGGAGACTTGGTACTACGAAAAGTAGTAGGGAACACACGAGACGTCAATATGGGGAAGTTAGGCCCAACTTGGGAAGGACCATACAAAATTACCGCCATTGCTGGGGCAGGAGCATACTACCTGGAAGACTTGAATGAAAGACCACTTTCCTGGCCATGGAATGTTCATAATTTGAAAAATTTTAACCACTGACTGTTGATGTGTAGTACCTTGGGTTGAGTATAATGTAATATGTGAACAAAGTTTATGCGTTCTGGTAAATTCAAACACTTGGTTTCATCATTATTAAATTGTTCACTAGCGATGGACAAAAGCCTGTGCTCAGTTCGATCCTAATCACCGAATAGGTGGAAACCTAAACTTTATTTTCTCTAAGGGCAGAAACTTGTGCTCGGTTCGATCCTAATCACCGAACAGGTGAAAACCTAAACTTTATTTTCTCTAAGGATAGAAGCCTGTGCTCGATTCGATCCTAATCACCAAATAGGTGGAAACCTAAACTTTATTTTCTCTAAGGACAGAAGCCTGTGCTCGGTTCGATCCTAATCACCAAATTGGTGGAAACCTAAACTTCATTTTCTCTAGACAGAAGTCTGCACTCAGTTCGAACAAGTGGAAACCTAAACATTTTCTCTAAGGACAGAAGCCTGTGCTCAGTTCGATCCTAATCACCGAACAGGTAAAAACCTAAACTTTATTTTCTCTAAGGACAGAAGCCTGTGCTCAGTTCGATTCTACTTGCCGAGCAGGTAGCAACCTAATGTTTATTCTCTCTAAGGAGAGGAAGCTCAAGCTCGATTCGAACCCAATAACCAAGCATGTGGTAACCTGGTCCCTATTTTTCCAAAGATAAAACAGGTCACCAGAAAAGGTGATGTCCTTATCCCTGCTATACTCAAGACAACTACGCTCGGTTAAAGTTGATCAAAAATTAAGAGTAAATTGCAAGTTCGTTTTACAATCACTAAATAATAATAATAATAATATGGCAAAATTTAATAGCAATGCAGAAATTATTCATAAAAATAACTAGCTGGATGTCTTGTCACCACATCATGGTGACTAAGTAAATTGAAATAAACACAAATTTAAACAAAAACATTGTTCCATCACCACATCCCGGTGACCATAGACAAACCGAGCAAATAAAAAAACAAATAAAGAAAAGAAGAAGCAAAAGAACAAGAAGCACTAGGCTTAAATAGCAGGGTCAGGAGAGTGAAGTGCGACAACATCCTCGACAGGTTGTGTAGGAATGTCCTCAGGTGGCTGAGCAGTAGGGAATGTCTGCGCTTGAACATCCCTGGCGGGCTAGGTACCGTGCAGCACAGCATTAAGGTTGCTGGTGACTTCTAGATCAACTAACTCCACATTGGAGTCAATTTCATGCACCAGCTCCCTTATGCTGGGGGTATCCTCTTTGTTGTCAACACCGGAAGGATTCTGGACAGGGGGAGAAGGCTCCAGGAAAGGAATTTGCTTGGGGTTCCTTAGCGGGGAATCGTTAAGTACTCCCATGGCTTGTAAAGCGGCCATCCATCCTTCTCGGAACCCATGCCTCCATGCTTGATAAACAATGGGTTCCACGGAGTTCTCGGTGTTAGCAAATCCCTCATTATACCACTTCTCTTTGCTGGCTTCAAAGGCCGCCTTGAGGTTGGCAATCTCATCAGCCTGTGCCAAATTCAAGCTCTCCACTTCAGCCAGTTTAAGCTCTATCCCCCTAGCTTTGCATCCATTTCAGTCAGCCTTTGCTCAGCTAGTATCCGAGCCTTCTCAGACGCCTGAGCCCTTTTCTCGGCAGCCTCGTCAACCTTGCCCTTATCCTTCGCAATGGCCACAGCAACCTCTTTCAAAGCATTTTCCTGGTCAGCGTCCTCAGTAGCCTCCTTCAACCGGTCCTCTATTACATGAACCAATTGTGTAGCTTGGTAGTACGACAATAATAAGCATGAAAAGGAAAAGAAATGCAAACACATTCTTGTGAGAGAAAAGAAGTGAGGCATTACCGCTATTGTGTGCCACTACAACCGGGTAACTGGACATTCATCAGTGCCGCCTGAGAAGAAGCGCACATCTTTTGGAAGTTATAAGCCCTGCGCTAGGCTTCGAGCAACACGACCACCCTTACCTTGGGCCCAAGTCCTAACACTGGTTTTCATAGGAAGTGGCTCATTCTTGAGCTTGAAGACAGTCTGCCAACCCACTTCTGGGCAGGAAGAGGACGCCACATTGGACCCGGCTTGCACAACTGAACGGGTGCTGCCAACAGGTTCCCCGATGATTATGCCCCCTACTATCCGGGCTGGTGGAGTTTTAGAAGGTGCACCTGAGACTTTTGGTGGTTAGTCAGCTGTGTGTTGCCTTTTTCGGGTTCGGGTAGGAGGAAGAAGTGGGGGAGTCTGACCCCTGCCTTGGGTTTGTTGTTGTTGCGCTATTGGACAGGCGCCAAGCAAAAAACGGTCGAGGGTCATTGATTGTTTGACCACCATCGCATCTTCGCCTTGGTCGGTATCTACTTCGGAATAACTTACTGATTCGGCTGCTGCTTGCTCGGCCAAATGAACTTAGGATTGGAGCTGTTCTACTGGTCTATGGACAATACGATTATGGGAGACGGAATTTGCAAAATTGTCTCTCACCGGTTCTAGTGATTCTACTCTAACTAGTCGGGGACCAAAGTCCCAAGCTTCACCTACAGTGAGATTAGGGGGAAGGAAGTTGGCGTGCCATACGTCAATGTACAACAGTAAAGGGTTGTCCACCAACAGAGCTTGTCTGAAGGGCTGCCAAGTAGAGTAGATAGGATTACAACCGAGTATGAGATGAGATGCCCGGAGCTGCCAGTTAGAATTCATGAATATCTCTGACCGGAGCACAAAGTTTAGGTCTTTCATATGCACAACTCTGATGTCCGGTCTAAACTTTTTACCGTCTATCAAAATAAAACGTAAACGGGTTAATACTTGTTTCAACGAAAATAAGGATGAACAGAACTCTAACATCAAAAACAATTAAATATGTAGGGTACCGACCAACATCACGTGGTGAAGTTGGGCAAGTGAGCTTGCCGGTGAGCCAGTTGCGGCTCACCCGGACATACTCTCCTGCCGAGTATCTGTTAGAATTAGGAAGGCATCCCTAACCTTAAGGTAGTAGTTAGATTTAATGTTACCACATAAGCTATACATAAAGTTTATGTCGTGGTGGTCTAGTTGTAACTCGTATATTTGGTTTAAGCGGCTGACGCAACTCACTAATTGGTAAAAATTAGGGGGATGTTGGTTGGAACATAAACCGTAAAACCTAAAGGTACTAAGTATGAAGGGGTCCACAAGAAATCTAACCCCCCTTCTAAAATGGCCATTAAAGGGAAAAACACTACATGAGAGCGTTGCTAAAGAGCGATGTCACCCTCATGGCAATAGGCTACGTCTACATCCCCAAGAATATTGTAAGCTGCTCTAAAATTAGGCAGAGTTGCTTCGGTGCCAAAAATGTGTGAATAACCCATTCCTAATACTAGAGTGAGGAAAAGAAACTAAAGAAAAAGAAAGAGGGAACAAGGAAACTTACTGGGAGCTCTAGGAAGTGGTGCTCTTGGTTAGAGAATCTATGCACAGGAGGAGCATGCTCGGCAGAGAGAAAGTCTGAGGAGTAGGAAAGCAAAAAGTAGTCTGAAGAGGCAGAATGAACTATTTATAGGGTGAAAGTATTTAATGGAAAAGAAGCGAGAAAACCTTTTTAAATTCATTTTCATAACTCCCACACGTGTGACCTCGGTTTACCAATCGTCAGGTCATAATTACCGATAGACTTGACAGCCTGCATAACGCTCCTTTTGAGAGGGCATTAATAACTGTCTTGCTCATTTAATTGTCGACGGCTGGACTTCTTGAGGAGTCTCTAGTGCCTTATGGATTGTTCTTGATTCGCTCCCGGTAATTAAACACGAATCAAGGGGGGGCTATTGTACGGGGTATGGCCTCAGGCCCATTGGGCCTCGGCCCGGACATTCTTAAGGACTATTGTACGAGGTATGGCCTCAGGCCCATTGGGCCTTGGCCCGGACATTCTCAAGGACCAAGACAGAGCCTAAACCTCATAGAAAGTCCAAATAGTTTTGGATGCATAGTAGACAAGCCTATGTTCAGTCCATTATGACTTGCCCGGTAGTGTGTTTGCTCGGAACAAAACACATCCCCGGTAGCTTGGTATTGCCTTGGGGAGTATCGCTACCGGACAATCTTTTGGAGGCGGAAATCAATTCCAATGCCATTACCACTGTTTCCAATGGGGCATATTCCTTGTCAGGAATAATTACATTGGACCCCTCACACACGAGTGAGACTAGAATGTAATTATGAAACCTCCACCAACCTCAAGCTATAAATAGCATAATTGAGTGAAGATTAGGGGTTGGCAATGGGGAGGAGAAAATAGAGAGTAAAAAGAGAGGTAGAGCTAATACCACCAAGAGGGAGAGCAACTCAGAGAGGAAACAAGGGGAGTTCACAAGGGCTAAGGGTTGACACTGGGCAGCTTAGTAAGGAACCACCCATAGTAGAAAACGCTAAGCCCACCATACAAGTAAAATTGTGAGCCCAATTCTAAGCCCGTTCATTTAAGTAGAAATTGGGTACGCACAAAAAGCAACTGAATTTCTTTTTATTCGATTAAGCAAGTATTTTCTTTCGTAATTCACGGCGTGTCTATACATTAATGAGTACCTACAGCCCTCATTTTCTCTTAAAAGTAAATTTGGTTTGGCAATGCTCCAAAAAATAAAACAAAACAAAACGATGATGTGGGTTCAAATTTCCAGTCTTTGAATCAAATTGTTGAATAACTAAGTTTGTCTCTACCCTTTGCATTTATTGCATTTAGACGAAAGGAAGGAAATTGGAATGGATGTAATAAAAAAAAAAAAAGTGCTACGTCTACAACATTTTTCACAATATTTTCACAACAAATCATAAGTGGTTAATTGTTATTGGTTTAAATTTAAACCTAACACTAAGATTACTTTTTTGCCCCAATAATAACAACCAGTAACAACTTACCACTTAGGATTTGTTGTGAAAATGTTGTAAAAAATGTTGTGGACATATCATTTCTCTATAAAAAAAAATAGATTAAATAAGAAGCACTTAATTCAATAGTTGGACCCATAAATAGGAAAAATGACTCGACTACAGGCTTTTGTAATCTGAAATGGATCACTTGGGAGTTTGGAGTTTGGACTTGTATCAAGAAGATTAAAATGCGCCTTTGAAAAGAGATGCCCATTGCCTTCATATGAATCCATTTGGACTGCAAGAGTAGGATTCTTTGTAACCCATTTGGACTACAAAATTAGGACTCTTTTTGCAAGTGTATGAAGTGCATTGAATATGTAAAGCATAAGTGGAAATGGTATCCGAGTCTATAAGCATTTGGAAATTTCAAAGGGCATCATTTACTGAAATAGGTTTCCCACGAAATCTTAAGGTGTGAACTCACTTTTTTATTCTTTTTTTTTTTTTTCGTTTTTGAAAGCCACTTTTTTTTTATTCTTGTTAATCAAAAGCTCAAATAATGTAATAAGAATATATGCAACTTCTCTATGATATACACACATAAGGTCGACAGATGTTACAGATAGAAATTCAATCTCAATTTGATTCCAAAAAGAAAAGAAGTATTTGGATGATTTTAGAAAGAAAAAAAAAAGGACTAGATTCTTAATTCACACTATTAGTATTGTCTGTCGGCTAAAATGGAAATGGTTGCCTTTTTGAAAAAAAGAAGACAAAATTAAAATGTCATCAAAATTTAAGAGTAAAATGAGGCATATATGCTTTTGCAATTTAAGAAAGATTCTTCAAATTTGTCTTAAAAAATATGTATTTAAAATCAAAATTTTTTTTTCAATCAACAAAATCAACTTGTTTTAAACCTTAAAACTTAAAGGATAGCAAAATGGAGTTGATTTCAAGAAAATACTTGTGGAACTCATATTCTAAGCTAGAATTAAAACTTCCTTAACAGCCATTAATTCCGCAATAATACTAGTTGAATGTCCTATACTGATAGAAAAGCTTGCCAAAGTTACCATCTAGTGGCCATCTAAGGGCAATAGTTTGGTGGCTGTTTTGGCAGTTTTGTAGGTAATGTATCTAAGGAGCAAATCTATAAATGGGTAATAACTATTGCACAAACTATTGCTTCTCAAAAAAAAAAAAAAAAGGTACACCTAAGCAAGTCACGAGTTCAATGCAAAATTGTGCCTATGTTAGACTGTATGTAATTTGTGTGCAATAATATATGTGAAATAAACACCACTCCATCTCATAAGACGATCTCAGAAGATCACTCCCTAACAATTCGTGAGACTCACACATATTACGAGAGGGAGGTCCTGTGACATAATTTTTCCATCATAAGGGTAAAACTAAAGTCATACACAAGTACAACTATGGGTTTCAACCCCATGTGAGTTTGGACTAAAGGCCTGCATAGAAAACAAAATAGGAATGGAAGCAGGCCCAGCTCTAACCTTTCTGGACTACACCAGCTAGCCCTGTAGTTGAAGAACACTTTGAATTTGAGCCAGAGATCTGTCTCTTCTGCTAGCTTAGACCCTTTCAGATTAATGCCGAAGTTGCCAACATAATGCCAGTCACAATATGTTAAACGTTACTGTCATTACTCACATGTTCACAGCATAATTAACCTTTAAATCTGTCCTTTCTGAGAATAAAATAAGAGCATAGAAGTCAGACCATGGATTTTCCTTCCTTCGCAGTTGATTTTTTTTTTTTTTTTTCACCTTTTCTAAAGGACGAACAAGCAAAATAGTACAGTATTCTTTTTTTTTTTTTTTTTTGAGGAACAAATAGTACAGTATTCTCCAGAAGATAATATGCCCATTTGTTAGTTTTATTCGTTTTGTTTAAGCCGGTGTTCAGACTAGCTTTTTTTTTACTTTTACTTTTACTTTATTTGTTCATATACCCTACTTTAGAATCTCAATTTCTAAATATAACGGTTCTTTTTGTTATGATACGTGTCTTTTAAATCCTATTGTATGACATTATGTTATAATTAAAAGCATTCTCATCGGGTATTGCATACTAAATGCTATTTTCACACATAAAAACTTACATTTTCTATTTTAACACATTATTTTACGATATGTTATTCATCAGATATTCTATTCTTCCTTCAACACATTAAAATAATATATACAACATATTAAAATAATCTAAAATAACTCTTACACGTTAAAACTCCACCGCTATAGATCACCCCACCACAGCCCACAACCAACAACCACCCCCACAAGATCAACAACTGACCACCAATATCAGCCACTACTACAACCAAAAAAAAAAAAAAAAAACACCACAACGACAACCACCACAACCAATATCAGCCACCCTATAAGATCAACCACTGACCACCAATATTAGCCACTACTACAACAAAAAAAAAAAAAAAAAAAAAAAAAACACACACACACACACACAACAACAACAACAACAACAACAACCACCACAACCAATATAAGCTGCTGCACAAAAAAAAAAAAAAAAAAAAAAAAAAAAAAAAAAAAAAAAACCAACACAACACCGCGAGATCTTGAGGAATGGAGGTTGGGCAAATCGGTGGCGAGACTTAGGGAGAGAAGATTCGGCGATTAACAACAACTGGGTGATGAGTCATTTGGTGAGACTAGCGGCAATGTTGAGTCTGAGATCGGCTGTGGCGCTAGTGAGACCAGAGGAGTAATTGGCAACAAGTTTAGAGGAGAGATCGGCATTGAGATTGGATGTCAATGGCGGCGCGAGGCTGAGAGAGTGAATAAGCAAGATTAGTGAAGAGGAAGAGAGGCTAAGATATTCGATTGGGAGGATCAGTGAAGAGGAAGAAAGGCTTGTGGTCAGTGGTGTGGTGAGATCGGCGTGGCATGGTGAAATCGGAGTGCGAGAGGGTGATGAGAGAACCAGATAGAGAGAGAGAGAGATGTGTTGTAGACGGAGAGAGAGATATGTGATGGGAGGAGAGAGAAAAGTCAATAAAATAAGCCAAAATATTTTTGGCATTGATATCCGTACCGTCTCATATTTAAGACGGTACTGTAGCTGTGTAGCATAATTTTTGAGATTTGGAGTACCTGATGAGGATTGGTTTTTCCTGTTTGGTGTGCCAAATGCCAAATATTTGGCATTTGGCACACCTGATAGTAGTGCTCTAATAAAATTGTTTTAATTTTATCTAAAATAATGGTAACATGAATATTTGGGCATGATCATATAGTCCATGAGATGTATTGTATGTGATTTAGTCACAGAAGATATAAATCACAATTTTTTTGTAAACTCAGAATTTTAGTTCGTAGTTAGTGATGAAATTAAGCATTTTATCTGCGAAGACTGTAACATATCAACTAAGATGATTTGTCTTGATCATGGAAATGGAGGCTTCTAGTTGAATGTTGATATGTTTTAAGTGTTAAGACTTATTGAACTAGACCGCTGTGAGATTTATTATTCTACTAACGACTATCGAATGAATAATAAATCTCACGACTTCTATTTACATCAACTCTTAATCCTAAGAGAATAATGAACCTGATCATAAAGTGTAGGTTGCTTTGATATATCAGAAGTGAGATCTAAAGTCACGATCAAAACCTCAATATGTTGGGCAACCTTAGTTGATGTTGAGGGAACATATATTCTCAAAATAGAATTCATAATCTATTAGCGGAGATATAAAATATTTCATTGGGATAAGTTTAATAGATTTGGTTATTCAGAATGTTAGGCCTAACTACTTTAGTAAAAAGTTACTAAAGTATATGTTTATGAAATTGGATTTCATAAATGTATGATGAATAATTTAAACGATTTAATTGGGTACTCAAGGATTAAAATGTAGTAATTTTCAAAGTGGCAGTCAACGTTCATAACTTTGTATTACTACGAATATTTTAATGAAAGGGTTGAATGTATAATAAAGTCTTGGGATATAATTTATTAATAAGGCCTAGAGTGCAATTATATTTATATAGTGGTATTAAATATAATTAATGGTAATTTTGGGCTTGTTAAGAGTTAACAGAAAAGCCTAAAACCCATTGAAGCTAGTGTCTTGTTTGTCCCTTTTAGTTCCACTCCAAGCCACATACTAAAACCCAATTGGAATGGCCCAAAAGGCTAGTCCAATTAGATAATCAATTATATATAAAGAGAGAAACATATAGAATTTAAATAGTATCGAAATGGTGTGTATATGAGTGTAAGTCACTCTCTTATTCTCCCTTAAACACATACATATAAACTAATTGAGAGAACACACTTCTTGGGTATAAGTGGAATTGGAGTGAAAATTAAAAGTGTTCTCAAATACTTCTAATCTTTGGTTTTGAATTTCATCGCATCAATGTACGCTCTCTTGTTCTTAAATTCTGAAATTTACATAGTACATATTATCAATTGTGAATGGAGTAGATTCGTTAATTTTTCGCTATGTATATTTTGTATGCGATACAAACCATGTTTTTCCAACACTTTTACCCATAATTTTTTTTTTAATGATTATAGTCTTTATCATCAGATCAAGCATTAATCAATTTTTGGTGTAGGCGGAAATTAAATTTCAAATCTTTTATTCAACTATAGAGACTTTATCAATTTAGTTAACTGAAACCTACTTTTAATGAACTAGAAAATCAACAAAAAATTAATCTAAACACAAGTGATTTGAAGTTCAAAACCTACACCAAAAACCATTAGAATTCCTTTAAAAAGTATAAAAATAATAATAATAAATAAGAAGAAGAAGAAGAAGTCAATAACTTTTCGAATTTTCCTTCTTATTATAGGGATGAGTTCAAGTTATACATGGTCTAATTTTAAACAATCTTACACATTTTAATATTTTTTTTATTAGATGCAAATTTCAACAAGTCCACAATTAAATTACATTTTATCCATATAACCTCCACATCTACGCTAGTCTCAAGTTAATTAAAGATCAATATCTATCTTATCTATAAATATTTAAAATTCAAGTTTTTATATTATAAAAGTATGCATAAAAGATAAGTTTATAAATTAAATAATAAATAACATTTCAATTGATATGAAATTTGACGTGAGTATTAAAAATTTAGCAAATATGTAATCTAGCAGTGGAGTTTTCAAAATATTAATCTTATAAAAGATTATTTTTAAATAATATAATATTACTTAAATTTACACCATGTATATCCATTTGAAAAGAATATATCATGACAAATCATGTATGTGCACCAATAATTACGTTTACTCTTCCTATGTTTCCAATTCATTTTTAACTTCTTGTTTTGTGTTTTACGAAAGCTGTATTATATTGAGTCTATTGACCACTGACAACTCATTGCAGAGAGGAGAAACAGCAGAGGTTTTCATGTTCTTTGCTTCACCAAAATGGAAAAGGACTTGAAACAAAGATAAAGCCAAACTCAAATTCAAATTGATGTTGCTTTCAATTCTCAATTACGTTTGAGTGCATGTGCCACACAATAATACGAATTAAGGCACTCCTTTTTTTTTTTTTTTTCTAATTGAATTAAGGCACCACTAAAAAAAAAAGAAGATCTTTTACGTAATATAAACAAGTTTCAAACATAATGATGACTCATGCTTAGGGTTGGACCATTGAGACCCAAACACCCAAGAAGCAAGAGGATATGCACTGGAATATCTTATGATTCTTAGATATTTAGGCTGCAACAATATACAATTTTATTCATCAATAGTGATTCTATAATCTATATTAATTGAATTGGATCATAGAGCAAATCTCCTGATTGTTACATATTTTTATACTATAAAAAGAAAAAGGTAGAGTAGGTCATTATCCCAGACAAATTCCCAATAACATTTGTCATCATGTGTCATATTGCTTTCTCTTTTAATAAAAAAATTGTGTCAAATTGCTTATTCTGGGGTTTATCTGTGATAAATTAAAGGGTATGAAGTTTTCATGAAAGTGAAAAAGAAAACACTATCAAAACCTGTCATGGACTCATGGAAAGTCAAATTGTGTTTGTCTCACCAAAATAGAAGAGGGTTAAATTTAGTAATTCATACACATATTTCGTATGGTGCTAAGAATGATCAAATTGCTGATCTAAAATGATGGCAGGCAAAGAATCTACATAAAAAGACCACAAGGGAGCACCTAGTTATCATGAAAAAGGCCAAATGTCACATGTTGATAGCTGGATGAGCCATTTGAGCATATATTGCTTTCAATTTTTGTTTATAAGAAAAAAAAATCACAGTGCTGAAGGGCGGGACCCTATATAGAACAAATTGAGTAGGCTAGTAGAATATGATCTTTTATCTTTTGGGTTTGTGTAGATTTTAACAGCACACCAGAGATCCACATACACACCCCCTGGGGCCACAAAATGAAAAAGTGGATAGAAAGATAATAAAAAAATGACATGACACTTGAGATAGAGTTTACTGTGACAAAGTATCTTTTTTTCTTTCAGAATAGGCATATCAAGTCACGAATGTCACAAAACTCTCAATCCAATAAGTGAACATTACCTAGCTGACCATGCATGATGCACCCACTTGGTTCGAGTAAGTCTAGCGCTACAAATTTTTTCACAATTTTACTGTATAACGATTTGTAAGTTGTTAAATCATAAACACACAAAGAGTGATTATTTTATTTTCGCCACTTATAAGTCGTCACATAATAAATTTGTGACACTAAATTTACTCCCTAAGCACTAGCATACAACGAGGACAAAAAGTATCTATGGAAGAGAAGAGTTTCGTCGGTTCAAATAGTAAGTAGAACATTCTAAACACGGTCAGAATAAAAAACTAATGACAAGCTTGTAAGAGTAATTTTAACAAAAGAATAAATTGAAACGTAATTTTTACTAAGCATACAAGAAGGAAAAAAGGTATTTAGGGGAGAGAAGAGGTTCGTCGGTTTAGAGCATTCTAAACACACTCAAAAAAAAAAAAAAAAAAAAAACTAATTACAGGATTGTAAGAGTAACTCTAACAAAAGAATAAATCAAAACGTAATTAGTGATGAAGCCTAAATTTGATTTCATGGGGACAAATTTTACAATTAATTAACACACACTGTACACATACATATATAAAACTTGAGATCAATTTAAACAATAAAATAACACTTGTGTAAATACTTAAAAAGATAGTATATCAATTTATTATGTTTATTTGTTAGAATTTTTTAATGTATGAGTAAGTTGTGTTAGAATTTTTTTCAAAGTCAAAATTCCACTTATAATTCTTACTTTAGTAAGGGAGTGAATGAGTGTATCTATTTGTGTGAGTAGAGAAAATTGGGGGGGGGGGGGGGGGGGGAAGAAAGTAGTGGGAAAAATTGAGAGTTAGAATTTCAATTTTTAGCATTGATCAAAGTAGATAGGGCTCAATTTTAGAGCATTCATATTGGTGGCTATTTTAGTACCCAAAATACTAAAAAGTATGTTACATTGGTGGTGGTAAAGTTAAAAATTTATACAAACTAGCTACTGTAAACTGACACAAAGTGATAAAAAATTTAGTTTATTCTGTGGAAGTCACGTCTTTTTATTATTGTAGCACAAGGTGTTAAAAAAAGAATATATATATATATATATAATTTAAATAAAGTGGTAACAAAATAGAATATTTGATGTTAAACATATTGTAAAGTGGAGTGTTAAAATAAATAAAGTATTTTTTTTAAGTAGCTAAAAGTTAAAAAAAAAAAAAATTAGTATCACCAATGTAAATACTCTTAACGAGGTCGCATTGTGTCAAACTTTTGTTTGTGTGTGTCTTTTTTTTTTAGTTGACACCATTTTTTTAAAAAAGTTTATATAGGTGCTGTCTTTGTAAATATAGACTTGGAAATATATAGCACTTATTTAAATCCAAAAAAATGCACTTCATAATTCATATGCTTTAATGTTTGTCTTGCCTTTTGTTGGAAAAGTACACTCCATATCCATGTGATCAAGAAGATGGTACAAGGAATTACCTGCATGTTAATTGTTAAGTTGAGTGGTGATGATGATGATGAGACTAGAAGTTGGCATAGGTGTATGGTAGTTGTTGGCTAGAATGGTTGACTTATCAATGCTAATTGACACCATTGATAGTTATACGAGGGTGAGGGTGAAAGTGAAGGTTTGGTTTGCCTTCTTTACAACATGTCCCTATACTCCTATTTTTTGTGCTTCTCTGTATTTGAAGCCTTCATTTGGTCTTAAAATGAAATAAAAGTGCCCATTTAAGAGCCATAAATTTAAAGCAAAGAAAATTTATGGCCTAAACTTTGACCAATTAAATTTAACTGTGCTTAAACTAAACTAGAGTTATCAATTTCTTAAATGAGTTGGCACAATCTAAATCTTTATTTCACTTTGGTCATACGTATGCGAGTAATATATAATTTCTTTTCTTAAGATTTTTTTTGTAGTCTTAATGTATTTAATTTATTTTAGTGATTATGTGTCCGTTTAGAAATAATTTATTTAGCTAGAACTAAAAACTTTTTGCTGAAATTATTGTAGATAAATCTAAAAGTTAATTAAAATAGTACAATGAGACCCATGAATAATACCAAAAAATGCAATGAAACCTATGAATAGTAATAAAAATAAGATAAATAGTAAAAAAAAAAAAAAAAAAAAGCTTTTTCAGCCAATGCCAATTGCAACCTCCAAATCCTCAAATTCTTAAAATCAATTTTTTTAATGTACATTTGTATTGCTTTTTGGTTTATTTCTCAAGTAAGATAAGCTAACAAAAAACGAACTATACAAACCTCCAATTAAAGCGAATAGTCTTGTCACTCGATGATATATGTTGCCATGATTTTGAACTAGTCTCTCCCTAACTATTAAATTGATAAATTCTAAGGGAAAAAAAAAATACTCCAATAAAAGTTATTTTGTGACATATTTTATTAACTTTTTAATGTCCTATATTTTTTTTCCATGTCTGATTCTTTTTAATTGCAATATCTTCTTTCACTTTTTTTAAAGCTTAAAATGTTAATAAACTTTGAGAAAAGTGTCAAATATAAATTTGATTTGGTCAGAAGTTTATATTAGAATGAAAGATAGGTTAAATGAACAATGTGACAAGCAATTCAAAATTTAAAATAACTTAGATTCATTGATATTTGATACACCATACGCCAGAGAACATACCAAAATTTCACTAAAAATATATTATATTATAATATTCATGTTTATAATAATATATGTTAAATAATTCATAAAAAATAATATAATAAAAAAATAAATAAGTAGCACTCACGAAATTTCACAAATTTTTATAATATAATAATCTTTCCCTGAGGGACTAAAATAATTATAAAAAAGAAACCTAGGAATTTCTTAATTTATTATGGACTGAATTTTTTAAAGATTGGTTTGCAATGATAAATCTAACCGTATAAGAAAAGAAATAACACAAATGAAAAATTGACAAACGTAGTCCTTAAAGTTTGTCCTATTTTTTTATTTAGTCCTTAGAATTTCAAAAGTAACAATTAAATCCTTAAAATTTTAAAATGATCCAATTTGGTCCATACTGTAATTTGGGTGTAAATGCGTCATACTTTAATTTGGGTTTAAATGTGTCATGCAATTACTCAACTATAAGACGCTAATAGTCTAAATGAGTTAAAAGTGGTACCTACCTTGATAACTCAATTTGACGTGATATAAAACAGATTAAATAAGATTTTCATATTGTTTCTCAAAAAAAAAAAAAAAAATCATGATTTAGGCATTATTATTTATTTTTTGTTTTGGTGGAAAAGAATCATTGTTTTTTTGAACAAGCTTTTTACCATAATGTAATTTCTTTTTTTGTTTAATGAAGTTGTTAGTCTATCTAACAAAAAAGAAAAAAGATTTTCATAATTTAACTGACCAAATTAGAAAATTAAACATAAAAAATCTTGTTCTTTGTTTTTTAATACAATTATATTTAATTTGATTGAGTTATTATAAATATTTTTATTTGAATTAACCCAATTAAAAAACTTTTAATAATCAAATCAAAAGAGAATATCAAATATCAAATTTTCAAATAATACATTAAATCAATAAATGTAGTTTAATTCGCTGTCTATATGTTTTAATATCCTACTACAATCTAATTATTCTATAGAGATTTTTATTAAAATTGATGAACAACTAATACCAATATTAGTCTTTATAAATGTCGAATAGAAATAAAAAATAGGGTGTGTGGCCGAGTGGTAAGACAATAGGTGTTGGTCTCATCATTCAAAGGTTCACGTATATATACATATATAATGTAAGGACACAATTTACAATTTGGGCCTACAAGAGAGATGGACTCTGACCCAGCAAGTGAACAACATCCTTGCAATGAATTTGTAAGAGAGTGGGCTAAGTAAACTTGATTGAAACGAGCTGGTAATGGCTCAAATCTAGCTATGATCAGCTTGATAAAGACGAAGTGCTGGAACTGTATTGGGTTCTTCTCGGCTTAGTCCGAGGAGCCTTTCTTGACAGTTCCCTGAATGTTTTTCTTTCTCTTTTCTTGATGCTTTTTTGTTTGCCTTTCCTCTTTTTTTCTGAATTGTTCAATGTCTCCTTTTTCCTTGCCTTAAGCTCTCTTTATATGCCAGTTCTTCTTACGTGCCAATTAGGTGGTTCCTTCTTGATACTTATCGCATCAACCTTCTCTTAAAGCCTTTACATGGTAGCTGTAAAGGACCAGGGCCACTGTTCAGACGTCTTTTTCCCATTAATGCAGCCATGATGTTAGCTGCAAGATTATAAATGCGGTGGCAGCAGCCTTTTACTTAATATCTGATCGTTGCCATCTGTCCTTTTTGCCTACATAAGTCAGGGGACTCTTCGGAAATGCTAGGATCGATATTGGAGCATTCAAGGATCATCCCTTTGATAATCCGAACAGACAAGTTTCTTCAGACCAGTCTTTTTTTTCTCCACGTAACTTACACTTCAGAAAGGAGTTAGGCCAGGCACATTCCTCACGACTTGTTGTCCTCGAACGCATGGGTCTCCTCGGACAGGCCCACGGCCCATTATCTGGCATTGGACCTCTTACCCCCACATATAATATTTGTATATCAAAATAAAAGAAAGATTGCCTCTTCCAAAAATAAAAAATAAAAACAACTTGAATCATAATTTTTGAATAACACGCAATTATAATTGAATTTATTTGTATACAGCTAAGAGACAAGTGACAGCATAGATAAAATAATATTTTTATTTACGTTAGTTACTCTCACTTACTCATTAACTAAAAATAAGAGCCATTACTTAATATGTACTTGTGTTAACTAGCATGTATACATAGAACACCCTGATTTAAGATTTATCATCTTCGTAGAATTGCCCGAAAAATCAGCATTGAATGAACATTTTTTTTTTTTTGAGAGGGGGCATTGAATGAACATGGTAAACCTATACAAAAGTTCAAAACTTAAAAGATGGATGTAAGGACACGATTTGGTTCTTAAGCCCAAAAGGTAAAAGGATTTAGGCCCAAAGAGTTTAATACAATGAATTTGTAGAGAATGAGTTAGAAAACTAGGCTCTAATGAGTTGGATAACAATTATAGTGGGTCTTGATGACAAGAAAACAAAGATAAGCTAGTTTTACCCAAAGAAAATCTTTCTCGGCACAATCCGAGGAGATTAGTTCTTATATATATTTCTTTTGAATTTAATTACAAGTCCAGTTCTTGTTGCCACAATGTTTTCTTTACCAATTCTCAGATGCCCCTCTACAATGAGATTTTCCTTCTTTATATCGCTCTTATTTGCTCCATCTCAGCCATTCACGTGTTGATCAGATGACTAGTCCTTATCCTTGTCCCATCAGCACATTCTTGAAATTTTTAGAGATAGCTGTAAAGCTGAATATCACTGTTCAAGTATCACCTCCACATTAATGCAGCCAGAGGGTTAGCTATAGAGCATTAAATGCAGTGGCAGCAGCTTTCCCTTAGATATTTCTTACTTTCTCGTTGCCTTATTCCTTTCTGATGATTATCCTTACTAGCAGAACTGCCCAGAATGCTGCTCTTGATGGCAGACCCACCCTTCTGACCTTTGCTCTGACAAGCCCGTGTGTCATTTGTCCTCGAACCTCTTTCCTGAACCCTCATGACCAGACCCCTATCTCCATTCACTAATATGAACTTCTGCGATGACGTTTACTTGTTTTTGGACTATTAAATGTCTTCGGACAAGACCCATGACCCAATATACACTATTGGGTCTATCATCCCTACAATGGAAATAAAAGAAAAAGAGACAAAAATTTCAACAATAAAATTGGGTAAATTTACTAATTTTCTAAAATTACAAAGATTTAATTGTAAAATTTTAAAACCTTAAGGGCCAAAAATGTAAAAAAAAAAAAAAAAAAAAAGAGGCCAAAATTGGTAATTGGGCAAAGAAAGAAGGCATAGAGAGAAAATTACCCAATGGGCACTAGCCAATAGCATATGCTTAAAGACATTTTGTTTGATACCTTACAAAGTCCCCTCCATGAAAAGAATATCCAATATGAGAGTCCCTTACAAGTCTCCGAGATTCCTTCAAAACCATTCGCACCCACAATACGAATTCGAATATTATTCAATCAAAGTCCGAAAAAACCAAAAAACTCAAAAACACACACATATAGTCACACACACAAATGCGCACACACACACACAAATATACACAGCCTAGAGAATATTTATAAACAAACACTCATTTAACCATCATGACCACGTCTTCTCTGTCTATAAATCCCACTCTCTCTCCTCCATCTTTCTCTGCCTGTTCTTCATCTCTTTCATTTTCACCTTATTCTTCTCCTTCTTTGTACTCAAAGTTTTCCGTTAAAGTTTCCAACTTTAGCTCCCAAAGAACAAAACCCATTAACCTTTTTGCCAAACAAGCTTCCGGGTTGTGTTTTCTTGAAGGGCCAAAGAGTTTGAGCCATAAAAAGAGAGAGCTTTTTGTTGTTAAAGCAGACGATAACATTAATAATAACAATATGACTATCACTGAGGTTAGAGAAGAAGAGGAGATGGATGCTCCTTTGCTTGATTCTGAGGCCTTATCAAGGCCTCGCCGTATTGCTCTCTTTGTTGAGCCTTCTCCTTTTGCGTGAGTTTCTTTGAAAATTTTGTACTTGATCAGACTTTATGGGTGCTTGGTTTAATTAGATCTTCAACCATGAGAGACCCATTTACTCAAATGCTCTCTTGATTTTGATTTTTGGTCAATTTTTGACTTTCTTCTTTTTGTTTTGACTTTGCAATTGTTTGCATTATCCAGTGAATTTTTTGTTTTAGGTTTAGAAATATTTGAATTTTTTTTTTATTGGTTGTTTGTTCTTTTCGTAGGTTAGATGTCATTCATTTATTAATTGTTTTTGATGTAATTGATATTGGACTGTAATTTTTTATCTACTCTGGCTTTGCTTTTATGGTGGTCAACACAACTATAATTATAGCTTGGTAACATTTTAAAATTAAATAAAATGATCTAGTTTGCTATGCAATCTAAGTGGCTGTTGAAGTTTAGATCTGAGTAATTTCTCTATAATTGGAATGACTCGGATAACTTGCTAAATTTCAGCTACAGCTTTTTGGGTTTTGCTATGTTTATGTGTAGTGTCATTGGTTAATTCTTTCTATATGTATGTGATTGTGCTAACTCTATCACTTGGCAGCTTTCTGAGTGTAAAACATTATTTGGTGAGAAGGTGTTCTTGGATACTTTTAGCTTGGATTTAAGTTGCTGTATTGCTATATTTGGCTGTTACAGATATTTGTGTTGTTGTTATGAATTGATGTGGTCTTGTAGCCTACTGTGTGGATTTGTGATTTAGCTGGTGTATTTTACCAATGGTTTCGGTTGTGGTATTTGTGATTTACCAATGTATTTTACAGATATTATGCTTGTTTCAAATGTGGATCACATTTTACTAGCTGATAATTTTTCTTCAGTTTATTTGTAAGTCTGTGGGTCTTAAATTTGTTCATATTTGGTTTGTACTTTGCATACCCATCTTGTTTATGAGGCTATGAGTTATGAACCTTGTAATTTTTGCACCTACTTGCCCTCACTTTCCTGTCATTCTCAATTGTGCCAAACCATGAAACCTGGGAAGAGGCACCAATTATAGAATTTGTAATTGGTGATTTGCCTCTCATATATGCATTGCCAATGCCAATCATTTGGTAATTGGCATTAGATATTGAATGAAAGTCCAGATTGGAGAAGCCATTCTTAAAAAATTTAGAATTCATTTTTGCTGCATATGGACTCTGTACTTCTCTCTCTTTTCTTCCTTGAGGTTGAGTTAAATAGCTATGGTCCATATAAGCTTTGCAAGTAATCACAATAATTATCCTAAACTGCATGCACTAATGGATTCAGGATTAGAAAGTTCCAGGTAATATTAATCAGTTCAGTGTCTGTTTCTTGGGATACCTTAAGTGGCAGAGAGTCCATATGACATGAAATTGGTTTAAAGCAGTACAATCTGTTCAAACACTCTTAAGAGGAGAACGCCAATTATTGTAGATGCTATTATGAATATGTTTAATCTGCATCATGGTTTTAAATAAATGTTAAGAATGTTTGACTCAAATGCATGATTTGTAGTTATATTTTTTGGGATAAATGTGGTTCAGTCATATTATAAATAAGCAATTAGTTTAGTGTAGAATCATATGGTGAGCTACAATAAATTGTATCGTGTTTCTTTATATCAAAGATGGATTTTTACTGAAAGATGTCTGTTCTCTGTTTCACTTGCAGATATGTATCAGGGTATAAAAACCGGTTCCAGAATTTTATTAGAAATTTACGTGAAATGGGGGATGAGGTACGTTATTTATATCTCTGCAGCTGTGTTTTCTGTTTGTCTAGGGGTGTCCTTGACCAAACCTGTTAATTTTAAGCCATTCAAACTTAACCTGAGCCTCATTGCAAATTGTGCAGGGTATCATACTTGAGCATCTTGTTTCCTGAAGTTGTATTTATTAAATGTTTTTTTTCCTGGTGCTGATTTTGAATAAAATTAAATCAGATAATTTAGATATGCATTTTACTACCAGTCTATCAAAAAAACCATCCTCATCAAGCTCAACTGAACTTGAGATTGTTCTTGTATTAGCAATATCTAGTCAAATTGATATTAGATTGGCTTATATAAAACCCCCCATGGAAGTTGTCTCTGTCTTTAAAAAAAAAAAACCCTGTGGAAGTTTAACATAAAGTTTGCTTTAGATTCTAAATGTGCTTCTTTGATTAACTGACATCTTATTGATGATGTAGGTGATGGTTGTGACCACACATGAAGGAGTGCCCCAGGAATTTTATGGAGCAAAATTGATTGGATCACGGAGGTTGCTCTTACGATTACTTGTCTTCAAGAAAAATTATTTGATAATATTTATTGGGCTCATTAAAATTATAAACTGGGCAAACAAAGTAATAGACAAATAAAAGTAAATCTAGTTATCCTTTCTTATTACAAAAAAAGTATTTGATTGTGTTGTGGGTTGCCCCTTCATCCTACGTTCTAAGGTTTTTCAAGTTAAGGTTCAATTCTTAAATTTTACAAGAGCTGAACCATCAGATTTCTAATAAGTTTGCTTTCCACACCTTGACCCCTTACTCCTGTTCAGATTAGCCTGAGGTTGCATCTAAGCTACTAGAGATTTTTTTTCTTGAATCATTTTTGGGCAGCCATTGCTAAGTCCTTGGCAATCACATGTTTTCTCCATACCTCATTTCTTTATTTAAGGCAGTCATTTGTCCTTTCATGCCTTCATCATAAATCAATTAGTCACACATACCTATGCATCCAAGATACTTGTATAACAAATGCATTCATTCCTTATTCTAGGTTTCATCATATTGTCACTCTTCAACTCCTTATACTTTCTTGCATATTTCTAAGTCAATCCACTTTTACCATTTGAGCGTCTAATTTTTTGGATGAAGCGTTTGACTTACAAGAAAAATTGTTTTGGTAATGATGTAGGTATGAAAGCATTATCTGTCTGCCTAATTTTCTCATATATTTATTTATTTTTTCAGCTTTCCATGTCCCTGGTACCAGAAAGTGCCACTTTCCCTGGCACTCAGTCCTAGAATAATTTCGGAGGTTGCCCGATTTAAGCCCGATATAATTCATGCTTCATCACCAGGAATAATGGTAAATTTTCAGTTCTTGCTAGAATTTTTTGTTGTCTTCTTATTTCTTTAATTTTTTGTTGCAAATGGGGGTGTTTTGAATTAATAAAGAAAGAATATTGCTTTGCTGGTGGGTGACATTACTGACTGTATTGTAGGTATTTGGAGCTCTCGCTATTGCAAAACTATTGTGTGTCCCGATAGTTATGTCTTACCACACTCATGTGCCAGTGTAAGTTTAATGCTATTCTTGACCGAATTCTTATTATGCACATATTACAATTAACTTCTGTTTTTGATTGGTAAAAATAATATTATTGACAAGAGACTATTTCATGAAATATATTACAATTAATTGCTCACTTTAAATGAGTGGAAAATTGCTAATGAGCTCCAACTCAAATGGTGTTTACCCCTCCCAAAATTATGGCATGGAGGGTTAGGTTGTGTGTTCATTGGGTGCATGTGTAACTCACCAATACAAGAACAACAAAGCGTTAGTTACCAGTAAAAAAATAAATAGATGAGTGGGGAACTCACAAATTCAAAGGCTGCTTCTCTAATAAGTTTAATAATGTTCTGAGTCCCATGTGTGTACTTTCTCTCTACTATATTGCTAAATTTCTATGAGATATGTCAAGTAGGTTGATTGTAGTTTTCATCTGCAGATATATCCCAAGATATACATTCAGTTGGCTGGTGACACCCATGTGGTTGGTTATAAGTATGTAAATGCTTCCCTCTCTCTCTCCTTTTTTCCTCCCTCCCCTCCTCGCTTCCTTCTTAACTGTTGATACTGGAGCCTTTAGGTAACGATTCGGTCTTTCATTTGCAGAGTTTCTACACAGAGCAGCTGATCTTACACTGGTGCCCTCAGTTGCTATTGGCAGGGATCTTGAAGCAGCTAGAGTGACAGCTGGTGAGTATAACTATAAACTGTCAAGCACCTTCTTAATAACCACACTATAATGACTTCAATCATTATGGGGTTGTTATATACCATTATGCACCAAACTCATTTTTTTTTAGGATTCTCTTTTTCCCCCTCACAGTAATAGTTTCACTTAATAGCCTCCAAAGTTCCCTTTGTGGAAGTTTCAGCTAAAAAACTTGCATCTGTGCCCAGGCAGCTCGATCCTAAATTGACTTGCTTTGTTATGCTTGTTTACAGCCAACAAGATTCGTCTTTGGAAGAAGGGTGTTGATTCTGATAGCTTCAACCCCCGTTTCCGCTCTCAAGAAATGCGATTACGACTAAGGTATGACAACCCTCCAATCCTTTTTTCTTCTGTCTTGTAATTACCCATGTACAATGAGTTTCACTTATCCTATTTATACTTCCTCTTGCACAGCGATGGTGAACCTGAGAAACCATTGATAGTTCATGTTGGACGTCTAGGAGTTGAGAAAAGTTTGGATTTCACCAAGAGGTAGTGCTCTTCGATCACAAAGATTGGAAGTGATGTTCTACTCCTCTTTAGTCCTGTCTATACATAGTTGGAAATACTAATGCAGCAACAAAGTTTTCTATGCACTGATTGTTTAAGTTTCAATTTGGCAATTTGCTGTCCTTTATTTTTTTTTTGGGTAATGTTTACACACTTTTTCCGCCTCCCTCTCCAATTGCTGACATTTGAAACTCATGTTTTAACAGGGTAATGGATGAGCTTCCGGAAGCACGAATTGCTTTTATTGGAGATGGGCCATATAGGTAATCTACTTTGACACTTAATCAGTTGCATACTTTCTTACTATTTTGAAGGCCATTCTAAGAGAATATGCATTCCATCATGATTACCAACCCCACTTTTAGAGAGGGAGATATCACAGCACTAAGGGGGTCCCAAAATAATGAATTCTGTAGTCTGATCGACCAGCTCCAGGATATTACTTCTATGAACTGCGCTGATGTAGCCAATAGAATTTAAATATTACTCTAATTACTTTGAGTTCATCTGCACCATTTTACAAAACAAACCTTTCTTGGCAGGGAGGAGCTGGAAAAACTGTTTGCTGGCATGCCTGCAGTTTTTACAGGGATGCTAGGAGGTGAGGAGCTTTCACAGGCATATGCCAGTGGGGATGTTTTTCTTATGCCTTCAGAATCTGAGACACTTGGGCTAGTTGTATTGGAATCCATGTCTTCTGGAATTCCTGTTGTGGGGGTTCGTGCTGGTGGAATCCCAGATATAATACCTCCAGAACAGGAGGGCAAAACTGGTTATCTATATAGTCCTGGTGACCTTGATGATTGCTTGAGCAAATTGAAGCCTTTGTTGCATGACCGAGAATTGAGAGAGACCATGGGGAAAGCCGCACGTGAAGAAATGGAGAAGTATGATTGGAAGGCAGCCACAAGAACGATTCGCAATGAACAATACAATGCTGCCATCTGGTTCTGGCGCAAGAAGAGAGCGCAGCTACTGAGACCTCTTCAATGGCTGGCAAAACGCCTTTTTCCATCACCAGAGGTTATATAGGTGACGCAAAAAAATTCCTTCAGTTCATTAGTGGTTTGGCAGCTTTGCTCTGGACTTCAAAGAACGATGAACATGTGATTGCGATACATTCATTTGTTGTATATAATGAATGGACCATTCAGTAATGGTCAGCTGTGCTGTATTTTGTGGCATGATTAACTTAGATGTCAGTTTTAAATGTAATAACAGGGGAACATTTTTAAAGTTTTAAGTAATTTTTGCCTGGTATTTGTCTATGACATTGCTTAGTATTTCCAAGCATATCAAACTGTTTGTCTTATGAGGCAGCACACAGGTGTTAACAAGATGTAGCTACAAAGAGAGCTTCCTTTTCCACTGGGTAGAGAATTGGCTGGAAAAGCATTATCAGGACACATTTTCAGTCATCCTTAAGGATAACTGTGTTTTCTCATATCTGTGTATATTTTAGGTGTATAGGTTGAAGAATAAGAATCACAAACAGGTTTTAGCCGAATAAGAATGGCGAAACGATCAATCATTGTTGAGTTAGCACTCTCAGGGAGAATGCAACTACTTTCTAGAGGATCAACCAGTGGAGTTGATTCAGAAGCCCTCTTAGTGTTGTTGCAATGAAGTGGTTCAGAAGAAAAACTGCATAGTGACAATGGCAGTTAGGAAATGAATACCTCTTAATGATTTAGGAAGGGGTATTCCATTAATAAGATTTTGTTAACGGCAGAGTTTGGTTAATATTTCCCTATGAAGGGGGAAGGTTAGGTTCGACAATCTATCAATCCCTCGGGTTGGATGAGGATACTTGAGCTTAAACTGCTACACCCACGGCTATAAGCGGATGCTACTCTATCTTGTAACATTAAATGTGAAATTGAGGATTGCTACAACGTAATAAATATGCAGATGTGATATACTGAGACTTTCTTAAGATGCTTATTTTCTGTAAATGGGAGTGATTGACTGCGTATTGAACAAATTCTTTTATCCCAAACACCAAAAAATTTGTATTTCAGTTAGCACCACCTAGTGTTTCTAATTGAAATATGTAAGGTTTAAATCCTCTCATCCCTAATTGTTGAATTATCAACAAAAAAAAAAAAAAAAAAAAATCCCAAACGCACCATGGGTGGTCTTGTGTTGGTTCAGGGGTGGCATTGGGGTGAAATAGTATCGGTTAATGGGTGCCCCATTCTCACTGTGTCTCCTATTTTATGATGGGGAAAACCCACACAATAGTGGGGCAAGTCAGATTCAGGGCAGGTTGGAGATGCTTTCCTAATTTTAATGAGATGACTTTAATATTGATAAAATAAATATGAAACATAAAGGGAAAGAGTGGCTGTAAGAATACTAAATGAGAAATAGAGACAAATGTTTTGAAAATAGTAAATAAAATACGTATAAAAAATATATTATAATTGGAATATGTATTGAAAGAAAACTATATAATTTGTATAAATAAGTAAAATATATATGAAAACCCAACGGTGTAGATAGATCATTTCGGCCATCCCTTAAGTCAATCACCAAGTAATATTTCGGTGATGGCCAATCTTCACGAGATCGTTTGTGTATAACTTCACTCTATTAGGCTCGGGGTCTTGTACCATTTAGACATTGGGCCCAGGAGACAAGCATTCGTTCATGCCTAGATTTCTCCTATGTTTTGTATTGGGTCGTGTTGGTAAGAATGTATTGAAAGTAACATGTTATACATGACAAATGTTACTAACCCGTGGCCGCAACCTATACATATAGTCTAGCTAGGTGTGGGCATGGGGCATGAACCACACATCCCCCTAAACATCTATGCTTCTGGATTTGATGCATTCACTTTGCTATTTCAATGCATCCCCTATTCATCCATGCTCTATGCTACTAAATTGGACGGTTGAGGTCATTCTCTACCAGTCAATTGTGGTGGCCTGCCCTTGCACCCAGATTATTACATGCAGGGGATGTATGTAACATTCCTCTAATACATGTATAATCATGATGCTTACAATGTTCGATCAATATTGTAAATCTCACACATACAATGTAGATACATACTTGCGTGAGAGAGACGATATATATATCTAATCATGATGTCTCTATTATAATTGATGGAGCTTAATAATTTAAGTCGAATTAGTATTCGTGGATCTGATATATGTACAATAGACTTTATATACATCTAATTATGATGCGTTCACCACAATTCAACAACTTTACAAAAGTCTTGAAGAAAGTAAATATGTTTGAATTTAAAAACTCTTTTTCTAATTAAAGACAGTTCTCTTTAATAATTAGATAGCAATAGTCATCGCCTAGGTTGGATTTTGATCTTAGGTTTTTTGATTACATGCAAAGAATTTTTTACAAAATTACGAGCTAAATTAAGAAACACCAAGAGACTAAGGTGTTGTTTGGTTTGAGTGTTTTCATCATCCAACACTCAGTTTGTATCATCCAATATCCAAATTTAGTAGGCCCCACAACAAGATGCATTATTTGGCTTAGTTTTGAGTTTTGGTTTTCATCATCCAATCACTCAAAAAATTGGATGTGAGTTACCAAAACTGAAAGCAGTTTTAAGCTGTTTTCAGTTTTGGAAACTGATACTCAGTGGCAAAACTTGTAAAAAAGGTGAGATTGTGGGCCCCGGCGTCAGTTGAATGTCACGTCTTCTTCTTCTTCTTCTTCTTCTTCTTCTTCTTCTTCTTTTCTTTTCTTTTCTTTCCTTCTCACTTTCTGGTTTTGGTTCTTTCTTGTTCTTTTCTTTTCACGTTGCTTTTTGGGTTTGGTTTCTAGGCTTGAGTTCTTTTTTTTTTTTTTTTTTTTTTTTTTTTTTTTTTTCACTTTCTGGGTTTGGTTTTTTTTTTTTTTTTTTTCTTCTTTTCTTTTCTTTTCACGTTGATTTCTGGGCTTGGTTTTTTTTTTTTTTTTTTTTCCTTCTTTTCTTACCTTTTCACTGGGTTTCCATTCCTTTTTTTTTTCTTTTTGAGTTTGTTGAGGTTGTAGCACAAACAAAGAGAAAAACAGGGGAAAACGCAGAGAAAACGAAAGGGAGAGGCAGGGGAAAAAAGAGAGAGAGAAAAGTCAACTGACATTGGGTCAGTGTGTGAGTCCCATAAACAATTAAAAAATATTGAGTGATGATAAGTGAGTGATGGTGCCAAACGGAATGAGGTTTAGAGAGTTGGGTATTTTAAGTGATGAGTAATGAGTGATGAGTGATGAGTGACGAAAATTGAGT
Source organism: Lithocarpus polystachyus (assembly GCA_033629205.1). Lineage (NCBI taxonomy): Eukaryota > Viridiplantae > Streptophyta > Magnoliopsida > Fagales > Fagaceae > Lithocarpus > Lithocarpus polystachyus. Next base: position 42,263,870 of record CM066168.1, read on the forward strand.
GATGAGTGACCATTTTTTTAAACCAAACAAGGCCTAAATGACCAAGAGTTTCGTACTATGATCTCACCATCAATGACTTACCACCAAATTTATATAATCCACATGATGAGTGCCTTTAAACTTGAGCATCTTTTCTGAATCTAGAATAAAATTTTTTCATTGTAAATGGCTACACCTAGCTTGTTGCCATTGTACAGAATATTAATGGAATTACTGCTTATTATGTGCAATCAATTGGTTTGACATGACTGATGAGAGTCTTTCTTGTGCATTATATGGACCATAAGATATGATCAACTTGTGCTGTTAAAAAAAAAAAAAACCTAGATTTGGATGAGTTTAATGTAATTATACCACACTTTGTATATATTGTCATGTGGCAATGCTAAATATGTATATAAAATAAGAAGTTACATTACTGGTTATATATATATTTTTCCTTTTTTTTTTTTTTGAGAATGTGCATGGAATATGGATAATTATAAATTATATTAATTAGTAGTAACATCAGAGTAAAGTCCCCATTTCTTACTTAAACATCATTTAGCTTACATTTATATGAGATGAGAGGAGAGAGAAAGATAGTTAATTTATATACATATATATATATATATATATATATATATATATGAAATAAATTCAAGGCAAGGCACAGCAAGCAAAACCTAACCCTATCTTGTTACCTCTTTAGAGCAAGGAAAATCCACACCGAGCACGATGGGGAAGGATAGGTAATTTTTGCTATCCCTTAACTCAGTGTGAGTTTGGATAGCACTGAATGCACGTTATAGTTGTGTTTGGCCCCTTTATTGAGGTCCCACAACCACCAAACTTAGCAAAATGCAAATACTCATTTATTTTTGGGTCCCATAGCACTATTTATAATTTTAAAAATTATTTTGTTACAGTATTTTCAGCAATAAGTTTTAAGTTTTCAGCAAATAAGCGGTATTCAAATAGATAGTCAATCACCAAGTACTTCTTTTTCGGTGAGGACCAATCTTCACGAGATCGTTTAGACATTGGGCCTAGGAGACAAGATTCGTTCATGCCTAGATTTCTCCTATGTTTTTATATTGGGTCTTGTAGGTAAGAATGCATTGAAAGTAACATGTTATACATGACAAATGTTACTAACCCGTGGCCGCAACATATACATATAGTCTAGCTAGGTGTGGCCATGGGGCATGAACCACACATCCCCCTAAACATCTATGCTTTTGGATTTGATACATTCACTTTGCTATTTCAGTGCATCCCCTATTCATCTATGCTCTATGCTCCTAAATTGGACGGTTGAGGTCATTCTCTACCAGTCAATTGTGGTGGCTTGCCCTTGCACCCAAACTATTACATGTAGGGGATGTGTGTAACATTCCTCTAGTACATGTACAATCATGATGCTTACAATGTACGATCAATATTGTAAATCTCACGCATACAATGTATACACACACTCGCGTGAGAGAGACAATACATATATCTAATCATGATGCCTCCATTATAATTGATGGAGCTCAATAATTCAAGTCAAATTTATATTCGTGGATCTGACATATGTACAATAGAGACTTTATATACATTTAATTATAACGCGTTTACCACAATTCAACAACTTTACAAAAGTCTTGAAGAAAGTAAATATGTTTGAATTTAAAAACTCTTTGTCTAATTAAAGACAATTCTCTTTAATAATTAGATAGCAATAGTCATTGCCTAGGTTGGATTTTGATCTTAGGTTTTTTGATTAGATGCAAAGAATTTTTTACAAAATTACAAGCTAAATTAATAAACACCAAGAGACTAAATGACCAAGAGTTTCGTACTATGATCTCACCATCAATGACTTACTACCAAATTTAGGAAAATTATTAGGTACTCTCGGAGTACCATAAATGCGTACTTCTCCCTCTCACATGAATGGTGGGTCCCACCAAAATTTAATTAGTGGGATTACATAATAATTTATCCCAAATTTATATAATTTACATGATGAGTGCCTTCAAACTTGACCATCTTTTCTGAATCTCGAATAAAATTTTTTCATTGTAAATAACTACACCTAGCCTGTTGCCATCGCACAGAATATTAATGGAATTACTACTTATTATGTGCAATCAATTGGTATGACATGACTGATGAGAGTCTTTCTTGTGCATTATATGGACCATAAGATATGATCAACTTGTGCTGTTTATAAAAAAAAAAAAAAAAACTTAATTAGATTTGGATGTGAGTTTAATGTAATTATACCACACTTTGTATATATTGTCATGTGGCAATGCTAAGTAAGTATATAAAATAAGAAGTTACATTACTGGTTGTATATATTTTTCCTTTTTTTTTTTTTTTTTGAGAATGTGTATGGAATATGGATAATTATATATTATATTAATTAGTAGTAACATCGGAGTAAATTCCCTATTTCTTTCTTAAACATCATTTAGCTTACATTTGTATGAGATGAGAGGAGAGAGAAAGATAGCTAATTTATTTATTATGGCCACTTTCCTAAAATATAGTGAAAGTAAGGAGATTTTGCTCATTCCTAAAATTTGAAATCATACTAGAAGGAGATTTTAACACAATTTGATGTGCAATTAGATTTGGGTTTGGAAGGCATAGGACATCCCAATTGGTCAATTTTTGGACCAAGGGGGTGCTCTCAGCCCATCACAATGCTTCACACCTTTAGCCCTAAAAATTTCCTAATTTTTAGCCCAAATTTTAATAAAAAGGAATTATTATAATTAAACAGTATCATTCTCTACCTCAATTTAATTGTAGGACCGCTGTACTTTGACCAAAACTATGGCTACTATATTTTAGGGCCAAAATGGGCTTTTGCCTCCCCCCCCCCCCCCTTTTTTTTTTAATATCCAGTAAAATACTCAATGCCTAAAACTAATTAGAAAAATGCTCATGTCTTGAAACTCGATGTTGACACCATATTTTGTAACTCGTATTTAACCTCACCTGGAGGGTAAAAGGGTAATTTTTCTTGGAAATATGCATCTTGATTCTGGTCATTAGATCCTTAATCTCATTCCACCAAAATGATCTTGATGTTGTAACAATCAAATCGACTGGTCATAAGCCCTAATCGGACCATTAGATTGAAAGTTATTATCAAATCAAGTTTTAATGGCTGAGATGCACTATCACAAATTGAGTCCGACTATATGTGATTATGAACAATTGATTTCAATTGGTTATAAGTATAATCAATTTGAGATCAATGATGTGTCATAATTTGATTAGTTAATACTACATTTTATGGTAGGGTTGCACACACCTAATTAACTAGATAGTTAAATATTAGTCATTCAATGAGTAATTTGTACAATTATCTTTTAATTAGGGCAAATTTGAAACTAATTAGGTCTGAAATGAGAGTGATTGGAGTCTATTAATGTTAATTAGAAACTAATTTGAAACCTATTAATATTAATTGTGCTGAGATTGTTTTCTAACAAATGACCTCTGCTTACCATTTCGTTGATATCTCTCAGAGTATTTTTAATCTGTGAATGAGGTTAAATTTCTCAGAAACTAGACATCTGGGGCTTCAATTTGAGTACAAAAACGAGACAATTCCGGTCAGAATTGAGTAAGATATGATTTTTTTAAGTTGGCTCTACAGGATGTTACAATAGCTATGGGAAAACCGAATTTTGCTTGCTCCTCAAACCCACCAATCTCTACATTCAATGCACCAGATTTCCCCCAAGGCTAAAACAAGGTCTAGGTTCATGATTCTTTGTCAACCCTCATTAAATGACCTTTCATTCATATTTTCTTTACCACTACTATATAAACCCCCCTCTCTTTCATTCCAAAGCAGACAAAAATCCCCTCTCTTCTCCTCTCCTGAGTTCTAGTGAAGTTAAGTAGTTTTGTCAAATCTTGGTCTTTCTGAGACTCAAGATATTGAATGAGACTCACTCTTCCTCTCTTAACTCTTCTTTTCCTCCACCCTTAGGACATCTACCAAGAGTCTCCTCCATCGTATGGATTTTGCATGAAAGTATAATCTCTTTCCCTAACTTGTTTTTTTGTGTTGCCATGATGTGAATTTAGGATTAAAGCACGATAGTAATTATTTAAATTTTCTTGAATATGTTTGAATGTCCTTAAATGTTCTTATGTGTTTTTCATATGTTGTTGGTTGTTCATCATATGTTCATGCATAATATTAGTTTTTAATCCTAAATCCATATAAAAAATATAAAAAACATGTTTGTTTTATAATCTTTTCAAATTCTTGAATCTAGGATATCACAATCCACATACACTCACTAGAATTTATTTTTTAATCCAAATGCAATGCTAAATAAATTGAATTAGAGTTTATCACAAGCACACACATTAAATTCAGCATGCAAATTGATTGAAATATTGGATGGTATGATATGAATGTTGGCTGCCATAGTCTATAGTCTAGAAGACCGGTTTTATCGGGCAAGGTGGGTGCCTAACACCTACCTACCTTGTAACATAGCCTCCGAGCTTAGATCAAGAGTTAGTAGATCGAATGATTATCCATAAAATTTTCAATTTATAGATTATAACTAGGAAACAAAACCATGTACTTTATCTTAAATTATATCTAGGACCAAAGCCATGTAATTTCCTATAATCAATGTAAATTCATTTGCAAATCAATAAAATGAGGATTTATTTTTTTTTTAATTTTGGTTTTCTTATTTATTCTAATAATTAAATAAGTGGCGACTCCATTGTAAAATTCTTAGGGTTCGTTTGGTTGGAGGAGTGGAAAAGTAGGAGGATGGAAAATTAGTGGGAGGATAGAAAAGATTTATTTTTCCCTCATGTGTGTTTGATTGGAACGGTAGAAAAGTGAGAGGTTGGAAAACTTTTTTGTTTGGTTGGAGAGAAAAAAGGGAGGATGGAAAATATAGTTTATATAAATTGACTATTATGTCCTTATTATATAATAGTGGGAAAGTGAGACGGATAGGTGAGTGTAATAAAGTGAGGGTATTTGTGTAAAATATATTTCTCATCACTTTTCCCTCCTCATTTTCCTTCCAATTTGGGAGAATAAAAAAAGTGGGTCAAGGAGGGAAAACTTTCTCCCCTATTTTCTGTCTCTCCTATTTTTTTTCCCTAACCAAACAGTGAAAAACAGCATTTTTCATCTTATTTTCTTCTCCCTATTTTCCATTCTCCCAGTTTTCACCCCAACCAAAAGCACCCTTAATTTAAAGGGGAAAATATAATTAGTTGAATCTCTATTTTGAGAGGCAATAACACGACTCCACCTACTTACGTGGGTTTGGCCTAACACCACAAAAAAACCGAGCCGGGGCCGCGGTCTCTCACACTCGATTTTCTAAAAATTGAGTTTCAAATGTATAACTCAATTTTTGGAACATCGAGTTATAGTGAACGTGGACTTAGATTTTTTTTTTTTTTTTTAATTTCAGTTCGCTATAACTCGGTTGTCCAAAAATCGAGTTTCAAAATAGCAGCATTTCCCTTAATAGTTTCAGATATGAGATATTTTGCTGAAAAGTTTTGGTGAAAGGAGTAAATGCCCATTTTCTCCCATATTTTAGACTCATATAAAGTTCATTTTCTTAATGTTTTCGCACTTCTCATCTTGATTACCCTCCATCCTATAATTCCTATTATTAGGAAAGGAAAGGAAAGTGTGCTAAGTATAGCTCGTGGCTATCTAAAAATGGACTTATCCTGTTTAAGTGCAAGAAAAATAAAAGTATAAAAGTAAAACTTAATATACAATACTTTAGGTGGAGTTTTAGTTACTATATACACGTATCTTACACATATATTACGCATATGTACATGTTCAGGTTAAAATTCGTAGAGAATGGTTTGTTATATACGGATATATATACGAAAGATAAAATTTTTTAATAAACTTATTGAGTTACTGTTGCTGACAAAGACTCAAAATGGGACCATAAATATAAAAGATTAAAATAATCTCTTAATTAAAGGAAATGTATTGCACCCAGTCAAAGTTCAAACACAAATAATAAGCTTAAATTTTTTTTATATATAAAATAAAACTTAATTTTTTTTATTTTAAAATAGTGGTATAGCAAACAATATTTTCACAACAATTTTACAGTAAAATTTAGATGGTAAATTCATCTAAGTTCATCAATAATATTGCTTTTTATTTACCATTAATTGCTTAACACCTAAGCTCTATTGTAAAATTATTTTAAAAATGTTGTGTCTGTACTTTATAATTTATTTTATTAAATTGTCAGACTCACAAAAAGTTAAACACAAAAATTGCCACAACCTATTGCCATACTTTATCCCTTCACCAATTAGAGGGCACAATAATAAGTATCCATTTGAGAACAGCTTATCTAGACTTTTTATTTTAAAAAAATTGCTGAAAGTATATTAAAGTATATTTGTACTTCAAAAAAATAAGGAAAAAATGTGATTTTAAAAGCTGTATATAAAAGTTAAAAGTTGAGTTTATAAGCTCAAGTCAAACAGACACTAATTGTAAGTAGGTATATATTAATAATTGTATTTATCTCACAAAAAGTATATGCTAAATGTTTATGTATTTTTTTTTATATGAGCTTTTAAAAAAGAAATGCTTAATACCGCATTACTTTTCTGTTTCCCTATTTTTATGTTGAATTTTTGAAATGTACATTTTTTAAAAGATACTGAATTGTACCCGTCCATATATTTACCATAATATACGCGTACCATATTTTACTAACTACGAGTATATTATTAGTTTTTAGTTGAATTCAAACACATAATTTTTTTTAATTTATTTATTTTTTTGAAAAATATAATACTATTTATGTTTAATTGGTCAACGATAACAAAGTATTTGAATTCAATTATGTTACATTTGGGTACTTTTTTTTGGAGAAGGATTTGGGTACTTGAATTTAGATTTGAATTTGATTTTAAATTTCATAGGGTTAAATATTATTTCAAATTCAAAGATTTCAAGGTTTAAAATTGTTGAGATTCTAGTCCAAAATGAAAGCACAAAGGAAAACATCTCAGTCAAGGAAAAGAAAGGGAATACTGAGAAAACAGGGGAAAATAACAGAGTATTTGAGAAGAAGAAGAAAGGGAGGCTAAAAGGAAACGGTGCCGTTGCACTTAAGTGATTGCACGTGTGATTGTAAGCACGTGAGATTGATTAAATGGTGTACAGCTGTCAATTACTGGAAATTAGTTTGTTAGAGTTAGTTTAGAATCAGTTTTGCTTTTCTCTTTCACTGGAACGTGTATATAAAGCACTGCCTTAGTGTAAATTAATCAAATCATTCATTTTAATCAGTTTCAGTGACTCATTCTTCTTTCAATAGCTTCTAGATTTTTCCCTTTTTACATGGTATCAGAGCTTCAAAAGCTCATCAATGGCTTCCACTTGCAACACTGGTTCAGATTCTGAAACTCTTCCCACCAATACTTCCAACACAGCAAATCACAGATCGTCCAATCAAGCACCTTCAATGGATGATGCAAATACAAACCCTTCAAGCCCTTATTTCATTCCACCCTCAGATGTTGTTCTGGTTTCCCAACCACTGATTGGTCCAGAAAATTATCTCAGTTGGTCAAGGGCAGTGTTTCTATCCTTGAGTGGTAGAAACAAATTTGGCTTTCTTGATGGTTCGATTCCTACACCTGATCTTTCTCATCCTCTGTACAATGTGTGGCATAGAGCAAACACTACAATTCTTTCATGGATGGTGAACTCTTTGAGCAAGGATCTTGCTACCAGTGTCATGTACATTCACACTGCAAGGGATTTGTGGATTGATATGCGTGATAGGTTTTCGCAGCCAAATATTCCAAGATTCTTTGAGATTCAGAAGGAAATTTCGAAGCTTTCACAAGGTTCTTTATCGGTGAGTTCTTATTTCACCAAATTCAAGATTTTATGGGATGAACTTGTGCATTATCAATCTTTTAGTGCTTGCACTTGTGCCTGTACCTGTGGTTCTCAAAGAAATCAATTGAATGCTCAGCAAAAGGATCAAGTTTTTCGCTTTCTTATGGGACTCAATGACAGTTATTCCACTGTTACAAGTCAAATTTTGATCACTGAGCCATTACCAGCTTTAAACAAAGCCTATTCTTTGATCTTGCAAGAGGAAAAACGTAGGCAAGTTGGTCAAGCTGATTTGGTTATTGAACCAACAGCTTTGTATGCCAATAATGCTGATCCAAAGGGGTTTCAAGGGCAACAAGGGTGGAATCAGGGTGTGAATAATGGAAACTAGGGTGGAAAGAATGTTAAAACAAAGAAAGAGAGGCCTGTTTGTACTTATTGTGGACTTGTGGGTCATGTAGTTGATAAGTGCTACAAACTACATGGGTATCCTCCAGGCTACAAGCACAAAGGGAAGGCATCTGCTAATCAGGTTTCTAGCAATGGCAGCTTATTTTGCAACAATGGTGTTTTTGGGAATTCTCCTTATCAGCCTATGCAAGGTTTTGCTAATCAACCTGATCTAATGCATTGCTCACCACAGCATCCAGGAGCACAACCTCCATTCAATACACCTCAATGTCCTATCACCCAGAGTCAGTGTGAACAACTGCTCTCTTTCCTTGCATCTCAGTCCCTCAAGGAAACTAACTCATCTCAGGCTTCTCACCAGGCTGCTTCAGTTCTCTCACCACTAACCAATGCTGTTGCTACTGCTGGCACCAACTCTTCCATGCCTTATTTTACCAACTTCTCAGGTAATCCCTTTTGGTTACCCCCTAATCCTTCTCATTCCATTTTTTCTGCTCGTATAATTGATAGACAAGCATACCAGTCCAATGACTGGGTTATTGACACTGGTGCCACAGATCATATGGTACATTCAGTGTCTTGCTTATCCACTATTACATCCACCATTAATACCTTTGTCTATTTGCCCAATGGAGAAAAGGCTTTAGTTACTCACATAGGCACAGTTCATATCTCAAATCATCTTACCCTTTATGGAGTTTTATGTGTTCCATCTTTTACTTTTAATCTCATATCAGTCAGTCAATTGACTAAAACACTCTTTTGCTGTCTTGTGTTCCTTGATTCTTTTTGCTTTATCCAGGACCTAGCCAATTGGAACATGATTGGACTGGGTAAAGCAACAAATGGTCTCTATCTGCTACAACACAGACTCCCATCCTCATCTGCACTTACTGCCTCCTCACAGACACCTACTTCTTTACCTTCTGTTCATTTTAATTCTGTCAATAATAAGCTTGTCAATGCTGATTTGTGGCATTTTCGTTTAGGGCATCCTTCTTATGCCAAATTATCCTTACTACATAATCTTGTATCTGGTTTGCAAGTTAATAAAACACTTTGTTGTGACATTTGTCATTTTTCTAAACAGAAAAGATTGCCTTTTCCTGTTAGTACTCATGTCTCTAAATGTGTGTTTGATCTTGTGCATTGTGACCTTTGGGGACCCTTTTCAGTTCCCACCATTGAAGGTTACAAATACTTTCTTACCATTGTGGATGATTACTCTAGGTGTACTTGGATTTACTTACTTAAATCTAAGTCTGAAACACAGGCTCTTATTCAACAATTTTCTATAATGGTTGAAACTCAATTTGATGCAAAAATTAAGTGTCTTAGAAGTGATAATGGGACAGAGTTTATTATGAAGGATTTTTTTCAAATCAAAAGGCATTTTGCATCATTTATCTTGTGTTGAAACACCTCAACAAAATGCAATTGTGGAGAGGAAGCATCAACACATTTTAAATGTTGCAAGAGCTTTGAGATTTCAATCTTCTTTACCTTTACAATTGTGGGGTGACTGCATTCTCACTGCAGTCCATCTTATTAACAGGTTACCTTCAAAGCATTTGCACAATAAAACCCCTTATGAAATGCTTTTTCAAGTACCTCCTTCATATGGACATATTAGAACTTTTGGTTGCCTATGTTTCACTTCTACTCTTTGTCAAAACAGACACAAGTTTGCACCAAGAGCTAAAAAGTGTGTTTTCCTAGGATATCCAAGTGGTGTTAAAGGGTACAAGGTTTTGGATTTGGAGTCTAACTCTTTTTTTGTTTCTAGAGATGTCATTTTCTATGAAAATGTTTTTCCTTTTGCCTCCATTTCTCCCATATCTAATTTTTCAGATCATACCTCTCTTGATACTAGTTATGATTCTTTTGTTTTTCCTAATTCTATTCCTGATTCTTCCAATTCAGATTCCTCCTTTTCTTTTGATAGTGGTACTCAACTTCCTCAATCTGTAGACACAGTTTCTGCAGACACTGTTTCTGCAGCTCATAATCTTGATTCCTCATCAAATTCTCCTTTACCACATCTTACTCCTAATGTTGATTCTGAGCATGATCTTCTTCCTGTGTCTGTACCTAGGCCTACTTCTCCATTACCCATCAGAAAATCCACCAGACCACACAACCCCCCATCCTACCTACAAGCCTATTCTTGCAAGTCAGTCAGTTCTAAGCCTTTCTCTGGTCAGCCTTATGATATTTTTGCTTGTCTTACTTATTCCAATCTCAGTAAGAACTATAGGCAATTTGTCATGGCAGTTGATTCCACCTCCCCTGACCCTACTTCCTTTCATGAGGCTGTTCAATCTCCTGATTGGAGAGCTGCTATGGATAAGGAAATTGCTGCTCTAGAACTCACAAATACATGGACTTTAACCACTCTTCCTCCTGGTAAGGTTCCTATTGGATGCAAGTGGGTTTATAGAACTAAGTTTAAGCCTGATGGCTCCATTGAAAGGCACAAAGCTCGCTTGGTTGCTAAAGGGTATACACAGAGGGAAGGCCTTGATTACACTGACACTTTTTCTCCTGTTGCTAAGTCAGTTTCTGTCCGAATGGTCTTGTCTTTGGCTGCTGTGAAAGGGTGGTTCCTTCATCAAATGGATGTGAATAATGCCTTCCTCCATGGTGACTTGGATGAGGAAGTTTATATGAGTCTTCCACCAGGTTTTCACAGCAAGGGGGAGTGTGTTTCTAATCCTAGTTGTGGTCCTTTAGTGTGTAAGCTCAATAAGAGTCTTTATGGTTTAAAACAGGCTTCAAGGCAATGTTTTGCCAAGTTTTCTTATACATTGCTGAATTTTGGCTTTGTTCAATCCAAGGCTGACTACTCCTTGTTTACCTACACTAAAGGATCTTCATTTACTGTTTTGTTAGTATATGTTGATGATATCTTGCTCACTGGCAATGACCCTAGTTGTATTACTGATTTGAAGCATCTACTTAATACTAAGTTTGGTTTAAAAGACTTGGGTTCCTTGAAGTATTTTTTGGGTCTCGAGGTTGCTAGAAGTGACAAGGGTATAAGCCTAAATCAAAGGAAGTATTGTTTAGAGATTCTACAAGATACTGGCTTCTTAGGTTCTAAACCAATTAGAACTCCAATGGAACAAAATCTGCACCTTTCAAAGGATGTAGGTAAGCTTCTTCCAGATGCAAGCCAGTATAGAAAATTGATTGGGAGATTGTTACATCTCACTTTGACCAGACCTGACATCACCTATGCAGTGCATAGGTTGAATCAATTCCTTGCTGCACCAAGAGAGCCTCATATGTTGGCAGTCAATAGAGTATTGCAGTATTTGAAAGGTACACCAGGCAGAGGTTTGTTCTTCTCCAGCAGCTCAAGTATGCAAGTTAAAGCCTTCTGTGATGCGGATTGGGCAGGCTGCCCTGATACCAGAAGATCCATCACAGGCTATAGTGTGTTTTTAGGAAATTCCTTAATCTCTTGGAGGTCTAAGAAGCAAAGCACGGTCTCTAGATCTTCAGCAGAGGCAGAGTACAGGGCAATGGCTACTACAACTTGTGAAATTGTTTGGGTCCTCCAATTATTGAGAGATTTACGGGTTGATCATCCATATAGTGCTCAGCTTTTCTGTGATAACCAGGCTGCATTGCATATTGCAGCTAATCCCGTTTTTCATGAGAGAAGAAAACATATAGAGGTTGATTGTCATTTGGTGAGGGACAAAATAACAGAAGGAGTCATTAAGACATTCTATGTTTCAAGTCAATTGCAAACAGCAGACATCTTCACAAAAGCATTGGGTCTTCCAGTTTTTAGCAGATTGGTCACTTACTTGGGATTGATTGATATCTATTCACCGAGTCTTAAAACTTCTGATAGTCAAGTCACTGATCTTATGACTCATGACTTGAGGGGGAGTGTTGAGATTCTAGTCCAAAATGAAAGCACAAAGGAAAACATCTCAGTCAAGGAAAAGAAAGGGAATACTGAGAAAATAGGGGAAAATAACAGAGTATTTGAGAAGAAGAAGAAAGGGAGGCTAAAAGGAAACGGTGCCGTTGCACTTAAGTGATTGCACGTGTGATTGTAAGCACGTGAGATTGATTAAATGGTGTACAGCTGTCAATTACTGGAAATTAGTTTGTTAGAGTTAGTTTAGAATCAGTTTTGCTTTTCTCTTTCACTGGAACATGTATATAAAGCACTGCCTTAGTGTAAATTAATCAAATCATTCATTTTAATCAGTTTTAGTGACTCATTCTTCTTTCAATAGCTTCTAGATTTTTCCCTTTTTACAAAAATCCTTATCTTTGATCTTTTTAAACTATCAAAACAAGACATTTTGATTTTAATAATTTGACTCCTAAAGAGTTTCTCTGAGTAGTCTATCAAAGCACATTGAGAATGACTTATATTCCAAGAACCAATGCTACCAATATGGGCAATGCCTACCACCGAAACGTTAACTACTAATAATAATGAGCTACTATTCAAAATGCACATGTTGAGGTGAATGCTGGTGTGGTTGAAACTGCAAATAATGTTCCATTTTTATTATGCTAATGACTCAACCAATCCAAAAACCAAATTTAAAAAGACCGACTACATTCACAACATTTTTATAATACATTTACAGTAACTTTTAGATAACAAGTTGTTATTAGTTACTATAATTTAAATCTGTAATTAAAATTATCTTTTTACCTGCCAATAATACTTAATAACATACCTATTGTAAATATAGCATTTCTGAAATCGAAACTCACATACAAAAATTCTGCTGCTCGAACGCGTTATTAATAAATCTATTCTACTACATCCAAGATACTTTATTACCTAAGTTTTTCTCTGCAATGGGCTCAGCACCAGTCACAGTCACACATAGAAGGTGATAAAAAAGATCTTTCCCAATCCAAATTGGCCATACAGTACCAATCCAATACACACTATCAAACGTTTTTTTCCTTACAAAGTACAAACAGCCAAAACGTCCCGCATTTACTATTCATTCCCCACTTGAGGATACAAACAAAAACAATCACAACGGTCCACCCATCCAGAGCATTCAAATCCAACGACCCATAACATCACAGCCTTTAACGGTCCAAATTCCACCCATACCCGCCACAAATAACCGTGCAAACCGAAAAGTGGACATAATGGCAGTTTTGCCCTTTTATCTTATAACAAATATCAAACCGGTTCCGATACATATTGCATGAACTCCGTATCGGATTCAAGTCCGGCCATCGTTTCCGGCGACAAAACCACCTCCAGATCCACGCTTCCGTTGCCTTCTCTTCCCGGAAAAGCCGAAATCTTACCATCGAATTTATTAGCTCCGCCGCTCCGTATCGCCAAAGGTTTGCCCCACCCGAAATCGTTATCGTACATCGGAAATCTCGGCGAACTTCCCATCGTTATCATTGCACCGTCAAAATTCCCCAACGGGAAAAGCCTCGGCTCTCTCTCCCAGTCCTTGACTCCGCGACGCACCGTTTCGTTATCGTGCGCCACTACGTTTTTGTGTAGGAGATCCCCGCACCACCGCAGATCTCGATTGACAACGTCTCCGACCGTCGCGACGGTCGGGATGCTCTGAATGGCGTTGCCGAAGTAGTACGGATCCAGCTTCGGCTCGAGGCGGTGGCGGCAATTCACCGCCATACGGAACGTCGTCGTTTTGTTCGTATCTAAATTCCTCGCACGCGTCACCGATCTCCACAGCTGAGCGCAGAGGGACTGGAACGACGAAATTTCAGCCGCCCGATTCTTAACGGCTCTCCAAGCCACGTCGTTGCATTGCTTCCCGAGAATCTCGGAGGATTCGTTGTGACCGTTACTACGCGTAACATTCAGTAACTGATTATTATAGTTATTATTACCGTTACTGCCGCTGTTAGCTCTGAGTTTCAGTTTCAGAATCGATTCTCTAGTGAAGTGAAAGATTCGCTCGCGCAACGGCTCGTTGCCGGAGAAAGTGACTTTGGGGCCGCCGGGAGGGAATTCGAGCACCGCCGGCGAGTTAAACACGGTGTCGCGACCAAAGTCCGGCAGCTTCGTAATCTTCTTCGTCTCGCCTTTGCAAATCTCAGCGAAGGTGTTGAAGAAATGCCAGAAGGAGGTTCCGTCAGTAACGGCGTGATTAACGGTACAGCCGATGAAAACGCCGTCAGATAGCTCCGTTACTTGAACGGCAACCAAGGGCTTGAAGTGCCCCGAGTAACTTAACGTCCTGTCGAAAGCGAAGAACTCCCTGAAACAGCCGGGGACGTCATGTAACGGCGAGAGGATCGGTTTGATAGAGAGGTGTTTGGCTCTAGCAAGAAGGAAATCGACGCCGGCGTCGTTACACTCGACGTGAACGTAGCCGTTAGAGTCCGTTACCAAACGGCCAGCTAAGGCGGGAAAGTGAGCGAGAGCCGAGGAGAGAGAGTGTTTGAGGAATGAAACGAGGTCGTCTAGAGAGTAAGGTGGGTAAGCGAGTAAAACACCCTTTTGAATATAGTGGCACGAGAGCATAGGCAAGTCTGAAACTGAGAGCTTAAGAAGTGGTTTTTTAGTGTTGGATTCTGATTTTTTTTGTGGGTATATAGTGCATTTTGAAACTATTGACACTGAAGAAGAAGGCATTTTTTTTTTTTTTTTATCTTCTTTTTTTTGATATGGGGTTTACAGTGTTAAAACAAAGAGTGTGTGTAAATGTGAGAGGGAAAGGTTGGAGTCGAAGGTGTTTAAATAGAGGAATTGGATTCATGCACTTGAGGCTTTGTTGTACTTCCTTGAATGGTTGTTAGTGGCAAGTCAAGATAGGCTTATTTATTTTTTATTTTTCCTTATCTCTCTGTGTCTGGACCTCTTTTTTGTGTAACGGTGACGTGGTGAATGAAGGTGTAGGAGAAGGAGACTGTGGATGAAGTTAGTAGGACACGTGGATGGCGCCATCAATTTCAAGTCTTTTTTTACTTTTTATTATAAAAGTTAGTGTCGGGGTTTGCTTGTGATGTCGTGGACAATGAGTAATGGTAGGAACATATAAAATTTTATAATTTTTTTTACAATTTGTTATTTGATAAGTTATGAGTGGTAGCGGAGTTGACTCATCATTTGACCTTCATTATTTACAACTTGTCATGTGACAAATTGTGACAATAATTGTAAAATTTTTTTGTGCCCCTAACATGTTCCGTGGATTATATGCGCTTGGTAAGAGGTTTTTTGCCAAAAATTTAATAATTTTATGTAATAAAAAGTTAATTTATTTAATTTATTATTTTATTTTACAAAATATTTAATAAAGTAATATAAATAATATAATAAAATAATATATTCTTCAATCGCCCCAACTAACGCTAAAACCATGGAAACCACCACACAGTCCCAACACCACCAAATCTATCAAGAGCAAGTGAAGAAAAAAAAAAAAAAAAAAAAGCAGGAAAAACCTACACATCGGAAAAAAAATATCAGCAAAAACCAGCATGAAAAAACCGGGGGAAAAAAAAAAAAACCCAAAGATTGGAACAAAAACCAGCAAAAAAACTCACACGTCGGAAGAACAACCAGCAAAAACCAATGCTAATGCTCTAGTAGTAGCAGCAAAATGTTGCAGTGTTGGTTCTTTTTTATTTTATTGCTGTTGCTAAAGATAAAGATAGATTGACCTGCACTGAGAAAAAGATGAAGTATGAAAGGGCCTAAGAGTCTAGGAAGTAGGAGCTGGATCATAGTTGAAGTTGAAGGGCCTAACTCATGACTCATGACCGACTTGTTCGTTGTTCTTTTACGATAGAGTTATTTTAGCAAGATCCTCGGGATTCATCTCCATTTTTTAGTTTAGGTTCACATAACATAAGCTGTTGTCCATTCTCTAGGGATATAGTGTACTAGATTTTAGACTTTACTTTTGTTAAATTATTCAAAAACTCAATAGATTGTGGTTTGGAAGTAAAAAACTAGTGTGCCATTCTTAACAAGTTGTACCATTGTTATGGGGAAGGATCTCAAAATTCCAAACAAATTGAACAGAGGAAGAAAATAAATTTTCAACCAATAGTTCTTTTATGAGTATAAAAGGACTCAGCGTGTGATGAAATGGCACGTGGCATGATGACATGGTATTTGAAGTGATAAGAAGATATGGCATTGTAACATGGGAGCATGTGGCTGTAAATTGCATGGGGAATAGTGATGTCTCTGAAATTGACATTAATTTAGTCAATACTTAATACCAGGCAATTTTATTACACATGTGGTTAGTTAATTGTAACATGTGAGTAATTTAGGAAAATAATTAGCTATGTTGTATGTTGGGGTTATGTGGATTTGATTGGATAAACGTGTGCTGTGCGGATATGTATTAAGTTTCACCTTAGTGCGTACGTACATGATTTAGATAAAGCTCCAATTGTAATTTAACTAATCATTTTGGGTGGTTTCTCAAAAAAAAAAAAAAAAAAAAAATCATTTTGGGTACAAAACAGACATATCTGAGCTAACTTGATAATAGTATGTGGCTAGAGAAACTACAACATGTGAGACTCGACGAGGACTTCAAGAGTTTAAGTAGCAAAAATTGTGATACCTTGAAATACGTTTATCAAATAAAATAAGTGTATATTAGACGGGTGTATAGTTAAATACCAGGTCTCATATTAGGTATTTACTAGGTTGAATTGTACTATATAAATAATTATTAGTAGTTTTGGGATTTTCTTTTATCTCACATAACCGACATAAGACCAAGGAAGTCAATACCGTACCGGAGGCTGTACCGGTTTAACCACCGGTACGATATATTTCGGATACCGATCAATACCGGTGTACCGTTTCGAGTTTACCGCTATTTTATATATTTAATATATATATACACACACACACACACAAAATCTCTATTTACCATAAAACATTACCTCCTGTTTACAATAAAACATTACTTCAGTTGTTCATTGCATACAAAGAAAAAAAAAAAACACAATATAAAAAACAAAAAACTTAATTGTTTATTGGATATAAAGAAAACAAATAATACAAATAATTAAGTTAACACAAACTACATAGGATCATTTACTCACATCCATTAAAAGGATCTACTTTAGAACCATAATATACATGGGTTTTCGGCCCTTAAAAAATTGCCACAATTACAAAAAAAAAAAAAAAAAAAAAATACAGCATTTTGTGTTCCGGTCCGGTACGGTTGGTACGAGGCCGGTATGGCCGGAATTTGCCGGTACGGCCGGTACGAGGCCGGTATGGCCGGAATTTGCCGGTACAGCCGGTACGAGGTCGGTACGGCCGGTATTTTTTCCGGTACAAAATAAAAGTATACTTATACTGGTACGAGACCGGTACAAGCTGATACGGTACGGTATTGACTCCCCTGCATAAGACTTATTCTATGTCAAAACCTCCAGTTCCCAAGTCTAAGATGCATGTCATTCTGCTCAATGAAGCCAAAAAACCAAAGGAGAAAAAAATGTCTAAATACAAGAAATATGAATAGATCTTTAGAAAAATGGGAGAAGTTTGGGTCCAACGACTTTTGTGCACTGGGTCCAATACGATATGAACATATTACCGTACAGTAATGCGTCCTAAAAAAACAAAAGCACTAGCTTACAAAATTGCTGATATCATTAACAGTAACAAATGCACTCGAATGAGTAGTACAAAGACACTAACTCTCACTTTAATCAACATCAAAGAGAAACCACTACTATGTGTTGCATGCATGTGCGCTATTAAATCCTGCTTCTGGGAAATTCACATTTACGGCAAGTTTACATGGCAAAACCCAATTGCTAGGATGGTTCCAACAAGCCTAATTCTTTTGACCCAAATGAAATAGATTTGCATGTTCAACGCGAAACAAATGTTGGATACGTTCTCTCTAAAATCACGTTTGAGAGTTTATTTCAAGCAGTACTGTACTTTCATGAAATTTCCAACAACCACGTTTTTGTTCAGATTTGGGAAAGTAACTAATTTCAGGAGAGTTCCTGAGTCTGAGCAGAATTGTGGACTCTTTAATTTAGGTCTCCAGCCTAATCATTTGATGGCTCTCTTAGACAATGGCACTAATCATTAATACGCCGATTTATCGGTTAGAGCTCCAATTAAAACAGGTTTGGCAGTGGGTCTAAATTGCCGGCCGGAGAAGACAACCGCATGTGTAACTCAACAGGCCGGTGGTATGTGAGCCTGATTTTGTACTTGATTCGTTTCTTACCCAGTTTAACTTGGAAGAGTTATGGTTTTAAATGTTTTATGTTTTTTTTTTTTTTTTTTTTTTTTGGTCTGTGAAACTTAAGGGACGGTTTGGATTGCGTCTCTCATGTTCACACACACACACACACACACATATATATATATATATATATATATATTTCCATCTCAATGCCTCTTGCACTGTCCATGGAACATGAACAGTGTGAAGAGGCAAATGAATAGTAATCTATGCGTGAACAGTAATTTTATTATTATTATTATTTATTGTTTTTAATTTTCAACAAAATAAGTGGTATTTAAACACACCCTGAGTCTATGGAGTAGAGGCTGCTCATTTTTGCCCGTTTTAGATTCATTGTTTAGGATAATATTTGTCATTTCAAAAGTCGGGTTTGTTGTATCATTGTATTGTATTGTCACTTTTATATTATTCTCTTTAATATGGTGTCATCACTATAACTCTATGGACCAGGGCCGGATCTATAGCATAGGCAACTGAGGCGGTTGCCTAAGCCTCCAAAGTTTAACCAATAGGTTTATTTATTTCATTGTAATAGTATTAATTAAGTGCAAATATTAGCTAATAAATAATATAATATTTTTTTATCAAATGAAAAACTAGAAAAAAACAAAAGATGTGAGAAATGATATGTCCATAATATTTTCACAATAAACTCTAAGCGGCTGTCATTGGTGGGCACGAGTAATTTAAGTAGTTGATTCAAATTATAACCAGTAACAACTTAATACTTAGGATTTGTTGTGAAAATTTTTTGAATGTAACACTTCTAAAAAAAAAAAAAAAAAAAAAGCAATACCCAAAAAATTTCACAACATTTTTCATAACAATCAAGTTGACAAACTTTTACTAATTTTCATCTAGGTCTATCAGTAACATTACTTTTTACTTACTACTGTCAATATGTCATATCAACAGGTGTGAAAAGTTTTGTTATTTATTTTTTTTCTTTGTGTTTAGAAACTTTCTCAATAAGAAAAAAATCTACATGATTCATGTAAATTAGTAATTTTGCATCTAAAATAAGAAAATACAGTTTAAGTAATATATATATATGGTAAAAAATTCATATTTAAATATATAAAATACCTTAATTTAATTTTCATCGTAGGTCCCCAAATGCATTAAGTTTCCTCTGCTGTAGACATAGACATATTATTGAATCACGTAAATCTTTATCTCTCGTGATTGTTTGTTGTGCACTTTTTTTCTCTATTTTATTTATTATGTGTTCTATGAATTAGGTTACATTCCTAACAAGACAAAGTGTCTAAATCATGATACAAAGAAAACTAGGGCAGGATTAGACAAAACACTTTATAAAAAATCCTCTCCATTCCAAGTGAATGCTAGAGAGAGTTTTTATATTACTGTTAGTATTTTATTTTTAGCATATTCTTGTATGTAAGAATATATATGCATGGTGTCACGTCATTTAAAATTTTAAATGACTTATTAATATATTCATTATTAGAATTGTAATATATAATTAATTTGAACCATAGAATGGATCTATTCATAAAGCATGTTAATGCATTTTATTACTAATTGAGATAAGCAGATATCATATTGTTGAAATTATTATTTTAAATTTTAAAACCATATTGTTGAAAACATGGAATAATAAGTGTTGACAAGTTTCAAAAAGTCCATGAGATGATCCGACAGTCTCTTGTTGGAAAATGTTAAAGAATACCTTAAGGGCATTTATTAGTAAACCATTTAAGAAAATTTTTATGGAAAAAGAAAAAGAGTACCCATTAACATGACTCATATTAGAATCTGTAAAAGCCTCTTTCTCATAGCACACTCATTTTTTGGAAATCATAGATATGTACTCAAGAATTATTAGCTCTTGTGCTTACTGCTTAGTGACATGGATTGTCACTAATACCATATTTTAAATACAAATCACGTTTACTTATTAACTACATAATTTATTAGCATGTATCATATATGGGAAGGTTAGGCACTTTTCTATATATCGATCTTGGATGAAGGAACCCTACTTTTTCTTCTTCTTCTTTTTATGTTAAGTAAACAAATGAAAGAAATGAGTGAGTGAGGTTTATAGGTGTTAATCTCAAGCTTACCTCAAGAAAATTACTCTAACATCCAAGATAACTTAAAATACTTAATTATAAATACACGTCCTTACTCATCACTATTGAGTAAACTGATGAGACCCAGAGATTTTTTTTTTCTTTTCCAAAGTTTATGAAAGTGTGCTTCCTTAACACCTAGCTACAATGTAGTAATAATTTATTCCACGCACTTGGTATGATACGATGCACCATGACATAAGGTGATCTTGATCAATTAGATAATTCTAAGCTTAAGTGGTATGTATTGACTATTGATCAATGCTCTTTTTCATTAGAGAAATATTCTTCTATTTTAATTGTTGGGTGGAGGCCTAGTGGGCCAAGTCTAACATTCTGTAGAGGCGGAAGTCAGGTTGAGCTAAGTCTGAGTCAATTCATTGGCGCTGAACTATCACCCTTTAATAGTACGTTTGGATTGAGGGTGAAGGAGAGAGAGTAGAATAGAGTAAAGTAGAGTTGACTAAAAATAGGCTAATTTTACTCTACTCTACTCTATTCCCCTCCTCTTCCCCTCAAGCCAAACAGAGAAAATAAAGTTGCACCCTTATCATCAGTTATAGCTTTTAGTGCAGTGGATAAGCGCTTGGTACTAACACTAATAAAGGTAACATTAGATTTTAATTGTCTTATTAATTATATCACCACTAAATGACTATTTGCCAACACCAATTAATAATATACCACTATGCCTCCTTTTAGGTTGAAAACATCCAACCACTCCCTTTAATATATGTCGTCAGAAACTATAAAATTATAAAAAGGGTTTTTTTAGTCAAGAATTATAATGATCCATATTAGTCGGCAGATGATTATGAATGAAACTTTCATGTTTACCTCCGAGTACCATGAAACATATCTAAGTAGTGTGGCAAAACATATCCATTGCGATGGATAAGAACCTAAAAAGTTAAAATCCAAAACACTTACTAAGATTATAAGTTTCAATAAGTCTAATGAAACAAAATATATTGTAATTTTCTTTTTATTTTTCTTTTATTTTTGACAAAAATTGATATAAATTGTTGTGATTTGATGTAATAATAAAAATAATATCAATAATAACCATAAAAAAAAAAAATATATATATATATATATATATATAGATATCAACAATAGATTTACATGAAAATTATGTTGTTTCTATCACTACTTTCCATCTTATTCAATAAAATTATCTTGTCTAACAAATGGGACCTTCACTTGTTGCCTAAAAAAGACAACCAGCTTTATACGAAGCTAAAGATCATATATATGAGCTCGAGGACTTGTCGAAACTCTGTATAGGTTCTTAATCAAAATTTCGTTTTCATCACCATGACTTTTCTGATATGAAATCACAATCTTTCACATAAATAGTGAAGCCCCACTAGTCTTGAGCTCATCCAATAATTACTGATAGAATGAAACCTAAGGCCTACTTTTGTTCATAAAATATCGCGAGGCAGATAGCGAAAGATACGAGTCAATTGTGCATCATTTGTTCATGAATCTAGAGTAGATGACCGTTGACTGTGTTTTTATTTTTTTTAATGATAAAATGAGAACTGGGCCACCCATTTAGGCATTCCTGTCACTTAGTAATTCCAAAACAAAAAGTTTAAGTTGTTTAACGCACTAGTTTTGTTTTGTTTTTTGGTTTTTGGTTTTTGTTTTTGTTTTTGTTTTTTTGTTTTTTTTTTTTTTTTTTAGGGAATGTCTTTTCCTTTCACTTTTCAGAGGTAAAAAAAATAAAAAATAAAAAAAAATAAAAAAGAGAAAAGAGAAAAGGAAAAAGTAAAAAAATGAAGGCACTTTCAGTCCGTATTAGATTTTGTGGGAATGGGTGAATCTCTCCCACTTTAACCGTACCATCGTCAATTTGTTTGGGACAAAAAAGCAAAGTGTGATTATTCATAATTAACCCTAACCCACAATGATTAAATGTTTGCATCCCTTCCCTTAAAAAAGGAAAAAAAAAAAAAAAAAATTGCAGCCCCACATAGTACAGACTAAAGAGTAGATTACTTAGGTAACTACAACATTTTAGGGGCAAAATCAGAGGGTTTAAAGAAATAGTATAACGATAATGATATTATTTATGATACTCATTTATATCTGTGATTCTAATCAGATATGCATTTTCCCTTCCTTTACTATTTACCTGTATAAGAAAAAGAGAGTTTACTTGAAACTGCGCATCAATAAATGTAAGTCAATTAATATAATAATTAATATTTTCATATTAATTTATGAGCTTATATTATAAGTCAAACTTTTTTTAAAAATAAATTTAGAAAATGATAAGGAAATTTTATTAGCTCAAATCATTTTGGAATACAGTCTCCAAATATGATGGTAGTTTTTCTACCCAAACATCTAAACTGTAGATGAAACTACTCTTGTTGCTAGGACTTGGGCTAAATAATTAACTTGCTTAACAGTAAACTACGATATGGAACTTGCCAAGAGTTTGGTCTCTTCTATAATGTGCCTGTGCATGGAGTTTGTTAGATGCCTTTTAAGCTGAAATGACCATAAGGGAATCACCTTCACATTCAAGCTTATTAATACAAAGATCTTTGGAAAATTGGACAGCTGCACAAGCAGCAATAAATTCAATTGTATTGACTGAGTGAGGTAGAGTTAAACATTCTAAGAAACATTTAAGGCCCTTTTGGTTAAAATTTTTGAGAATCATTCATAAAATCTCTAATTACTTATTTTTGAGATTGTGAATGAAAAATAATTTTATTATTTTTTAAAAATAAAAAATATATATCGAGAAAGATGTAAATTGAAAATTATTTTTAGAAAGTAAAAAAATTGAAAAATTAGTTGCTATAAAAATAAAAATTGAGGTTACTATTGTGAGTGTTACTGCTTCCACTTCCATTAAATAAACATCTCTCTCTCTCTCTCTCTCTCTCTCTCTCTCTCTCTCTCTTATTATTATATATTTTTTTAGAATACTAACTATTTTAATACACACACAAAGAGAGGGGAAAATATCTTAAAAAAACTGACAGTAGTGTATCCAAGAGTTAGACTATTTTGGATATATACCACTCTCTTATTATTACATGGTGTTATAAAAAGACGATTTTTTTTTTATTTTTTTATTTTACATGACTCGAGACTAATACATGAAATGAGATTCAATTGGAGGGGGTTGGACCAAGCAAGCCCAAACAGGATAATCTCTGTGTCCAAAGGCCTATTAAATGGCAGAACAAATTAACTCTCTTAAGGATTGATGTGATTATTACATGAGGAGTCATGACTTGAAACCCGAGTTGTCTTGACCTACAAAGGAAGCACTCTTGGCTCGCTACTTTAGCAAGGATGTGTCCGCAGGCATATGGGTATTGATCTTTATGTTGATCGCTACTTTAGCAATCATGATCCTTTTTTATCCAATCTCTCACCCATAAAAAAGAACATTAACTTAACTAATACATATGGCAATGACCTATAATTTAATGATATTCCATCTCCTTTAAAGGCAGTAGCCCAAGGTTGACCCATATGAGTGAAAGATAAAGATGTATATAGGTTTAGAATTAATAAATCATATGGGAGAGAAAAAAATTTTCTTATGTTTTTAGCTTTACATGAATTTTTTATGTCCTCATTTTGACCCTTGTGCAGTACTCTGAATGATTAATTGTTTGGAAAACACAATGTCCGAATGTGGTCTTTTCATGTCCTCTCATTGTAAAGGCCACTTAAGAGAGAAAGGTCTTGGATTATATATCTAAATCACTTTTTTTCTTCTTCTTTTTGATTAAGTGGGGATAATCTAAATCTATTAACCTTGGCCTGAGGAAGAGGGGACAAAAGGCAATGAAGAATTAATTAAAGAACAAAACATAAAATAAATAAATAAATTGTTATTTAATAATAAAAATGAATGATGATGTTGTTAGGTTGCTCTTTTGACAAGGTGCTAACTCCCCACTAGTAGGTGCTTTCATCATTTTGGTAATAACAACTTAATTATTGGAATATGCTAATCATTATTTGTCAATGGTGCATGAATGTAATGATGAACCAAGGTAGAATCTGATGAATAATATCTGATAGCTGGAACGTACGTCTCCCCAGATACTTGTTTAGAGGTTTGATCAATTGCATACATGCTTTAATTTGTACTTAATATTGGGGTTTGTTGAAAAGACTAATGTTTTCTATTTTGTCAGAAAGCATTTTAATTAGATTTGCCTGCTTAGTGATTGAGTTAGATGAAAAGCCACTAGAGAGGATAATGCCAAGGAATATTGATGCCAAGGAATATTGATGCCAAGGAATGATGCTATGGAAGATGACTATAGCGCATGTAATAATATCTTTTTTCTTCCTACCTCACTTGAGTAGATTCTTTTAGGTGAAAGAGATGAAGAAAAATGGATTTTGGATATGGAAAAGATAATGATGACAGATATGTGAGAGAAAAGTGAAATAATAGCCGATAAGTTGCTAAGGATGAAAAGTAAAAAGAAGCATAACACCCTTCCCTTGGTTCCCCCTTTCTACATCATTCCCTTTTTCTTCTTACCATGCTTTGAGAAATGTTGGAGATTTATGTTAACAATCTTAGTTTAACTAGAAAGAAAGAGAGAAAATCATTACGAAGATTTACGTGGTTTGACTGTGCGTCTATATTCATGGGGGTAGGCTATTGAGAAATCTACTATGTGAAAAATTAGGATTTACACCATATTTATATCATTTAAAAAACTTTAATATGGGTATTTTCAATGTTATCGCACCGTTCATAAGGTCTGTAAACTAGAGGCATGTGGTACTTGTTCAAAATGTGAGTTACTATCTCTAATAAGAAAGCATCATCGATTATGTATTTCATTTTTGCTTCATCTTATATCTTTAAATTTAATGGAGTTTTAATTTCTTGAGAAAGATGACGTTTTCACAAGAATTACTTAGTTAATATTGTCGATAAACTTTTCTTAGGATTTAGGTTTCAGGCTCAACTAGATGTAGAAAATATTCTGAGCAACTTCGCTATGGTACTGAGGATGCTATATGATTTGGAACGTATGTGCTGTTGTTGTTGATAAGCAAAGTTGAAACTGAAGATGAGGAAGTATCTGTTATTATTAACATGATAGGATAAATAAATAGCACTTGTTGGTATCTACCATAATATATATATATATATATATATAAATTAAGTTAATTGGTACCCTAATATATTTGGAACCTTATGAATGGTTCTGCTTTTTTTAATATTTATTTATCATCTATTGGTACAAATATTAGCATGGGCCATACAAGAACAGCTAAACAAAGAAATGAAGAAGATAAGTAAGTATAAACATAGATAGATACAAACAATGCTTGGAAGTTCCAGAAAAAATACAAATAGAAAAATAGAAACAAATATAATAGTAAAATTGAATTGAGATAATAATAATAATAATAATAATAATATAATTCCGTCAATTCTTCATCTTCTCACTCTCCATACCTATCTGTGGGGACGAGTGTTCTTCTTTAGAGTCCATTGTATAGGCACAATTAATGTATTGACAACCGATCAATCGCAATCTCTCTTATCTCTTTGATCTTTCTTGCCTTAGTAAGGTGCCAACAAGTCATCCATTTCGCCAACTCGGTGATTGACAAGCGGACATTCACAGCCCCACGCCCTCTCACCATCCAGGTAACTATGCTGGCACATCCCCCACCTTCCCCCTATATGTATACATTGACTGGACATAATTAGATTCAATGACTTAGTTGGGGTGAAGACAACTAGGCAGCTGACTTCTCACCCTCTTTACTAGCTAGCTGGTAACCCTAGTAAGTTGGCAAAGCTTCACGAGAGTTGTCCTCGTGTTTTAGGCACTATTTTAAAAACCAGACCAAACTGGTCGGTTCAATCAGGAATAAGACCCCAAATCGATTTGGTAAAAATTAAGAAAAAAGGGGTTAAAACCAAGAACTGAACCCAAATTTGGTTCTTTGACTGTTTTGGTTTTTAAAACCATGGTTTTAAGTCACATTTGAACCAACAGTTATTAGTAATGAGTGGGAACATGACCGTACTTCAAAACTCTTCATTTGAAGGTTAAGATCTTGTTTTAGGATCTAACAATATAAGTAATATATGAATATACTTTTATATTTGTAATATATCATTTGTTTGTTTAGAAATAGTTTATTTAGTTTTTTTTTGTTGAAAACATTTTATTGAAAGTATTGTACCAAAAAAAGAAGCTAAAAGCTAGCTTATATTCTAATTCCAAATGCACACTAAAGGTGTGTTTTGTGTTTTCAGCTTTTTTATTTTTTCAGTTTAGTGCTCCTTGCACTATTCATTGGCCATGAACAGTAAAAATAGGCCAATAAATAGTGCTAATAGTAATGAACAGTAACTGAAAAATATTTTTTTTATTCTTTTCAATTTTCAGCAAAATAAGCAGTATCCAAACGCACACTTAAGTATTAAATTACCAATTGTTCCAAAAGTTTAAACTTTTGAGATATAGTAAATTCAATCATTTAATCACGTAATTTTAACGAAAAACATTAGTATTCGGGTTTGTAAAAAAAAATACATTTTTTAAAACACAAAAAGATACTTTTAACACATAATTTTACAACTCACACTACAACTCTGTTTGCATTGGGCGTTTCCGCGTTTGCATTTGCCACGTTTTGCTTTTTTTTTTTTTTTTTTTTTTTTTTTTTTTACTCAGCGTGTTGTGCACTGTTCACTTGCCATGAACAGTGATTTTAGGCCAGTGAACAGTGCACAACACTGTAGCAACAGTAAAAAATTTTTTTTTTTTTTTTTTTTTTTTTTTTTTTTTTTTTTTTTCAGTTTTTAGTTTTCAGTTTTCAGCAAAATAAGCGGTATCCAAACGCATACTATATATCTTTTCTTATTTTGCACATCACAACCACCGCTATTCATTTATTTATTCTTTTCACTCTCTCTTCCTCTCCGTCTCTCTCTCTCTCTCTTCTATCTCTCTCCAACTGAAACTCTTTCTCTCTCTCTCTCTCTCTCTCTCTCTCTCTCTCTCTCTCTCTCTCTCTCTCTCTCTCTCTCTCTCTTTGAAACCACATACCACGGCAAAAACCCACCGCTAAGAGCATTCACACCCCAAATTGCCATCCTATTCTACTTTACCATCCTAAAAAACTACTTTGTCAATTATACAAAACTATTTTACAATATTCCAGCATTCCAACTTTTATTTTACAATACAATACATTAAAATAATATTTCTACACAATCAAATAATATATCCTAAAATCACCATCATCTATAGTACAACACGTTAGCTATAGTGCATTTAATAAAAAGTAGGAGAGAGAGAAAATTAAATAATAATACGAGAGTTTATCATTCAGCTACAGTGCAATTCTACATGTAGAATTGCACTGTAGCAATTTGCAAATTCTTTTGCAATACTTGGCTTTTACAATTTCTGATGGAGTGGAGATTTTGGACTTAAATGCTAAAAAATGCTTACATTTGGCATTTGGCATTTGGAGTGTGAATAAAACCCAAATCTTAAAAACTCAAATCCTCCAATAAAACCCACAAATCACAAACCACCAACCACGAACCACCAACACCATAGCATTGCTGCACCACAGACCCAACAAATCAACAAAATTTCACAATTAATAGAGCAAAATCAACAAGTCGAACCATTGCTGCATCCCCACCACTACCAAATTTACTATCACTATTCGAGATCCAGAATATTTAATACGTGCTCCACCAACACAGGAGAGAGAGAGAGAGAGAGAGAGAGAGAGAGAGAGAGAGAGAGAGAGAGAGAATTAAGAATTGCTACAGTAACTTCTAAATTTAAGAAGTTACTATAAAAATGTTCTAAAAAAATTTATGTATACCCATCCGGATGTTGGTTGGATTTTGGATTTGGAATTTGAAGTTTTACTCACTCCAATGCTAATGCTCTAAATGTATAAAAGTCTAGGTGTTAGACAATTGATCCCGAAGAGGAGTGACTAAAAATGTGGTGACACCTTGCATTCATGCCAGCCACACAAACCCATGGACATGAGAGAGACATGCCATGAGGTGAGGTTCCTTGGCTAAGTGGTAGTGTGTGATAGTGGTTTTGGCAATGGACTTGTGGTAATTGGTTGACAGGTTGCTAGCCATGTGTGTGTTATGGCCTCATGGGGTAGCATGTGCAGTGAGATGAGCCATGATAGCCTTGATTGGGCTGGGTCATTGGTTGTTTTTTGTGCAGTGGTTAGGCTGCATGCGTGTGTGCACGGTATGTTGGGTGCCTGAGTATGTAACATACTGAATTATATGGGAAAAACGTGTTTTTAGTTGAGCCTCATTTTTCTTTGAACTTTTAGGCTAAAAAATAAAGATTGGGAGTGTTTTCCCATTAGCTTTATGTTTGTAGTTTATGCTTGAGTTGTGTCATGTATGCTTCCATTCATATAAAGTCACAAACTGATTTGAGTGTTCTTTGTGTGAGTATAAGGTGTTGGAGATCGAGTAAGATATTAGTCTCATTACAAGACAAAACACTTTGGCATGAAAATCTTCCGTATGAAACTAAAATGTGAGAAGAAGCCAAATCAATCCAAATCACGTAAAATGTTTTTCTCACCCCGACCCTATCATCCAAATTAAAGCAATTTATGCGCATGGACTCATTTGGCAATTATTGTGAAAAACATCAAGTTGCATCAACACTTTTTCAGTTTTCTCCGACCATTTGATGTTCAGTGTCGTACAACTTAGTGTCGAAACTACGGATCTAGACGAATAGGACATTTACAAGCAGCTGGAAAAAATATAGAAACCATGATGTCTAAGATAGCGGTATTACTAACATGTGTTATAAGGGTATATATTAATAAACTATTCTAAAAAGCTTTTTATAAAAAAATGAAAAAAATGCTGACTTTTACTTTACAAATTTTTTAGTCTCTCATAAAACGTTTTTAAAAATAAATAATTAATATATGGCCTAAAGCATGCATTAACTGCGCCTTTAAAATATTGCGTTTTGATTTGTTTTGCAGAGGACAAATTAGAGGTTTTGTCCTTTTTTTTACTCCACTATGTAGCACATTATTTGGATAAGATGTTTAATGAGGTCTTATCATCCCAATCCTTCACACTAAACGAGATAAAAGTACAATGTTTTTTTCTTGTTAACATGTTTTCCTTGATGGGAAACTGTGGTCCATCTTAATGCACTCGCAGCAGCAGTGAATTTGTGAAGTGAGCAACGACGAAACAACTAGCTAATTAGACAAGGCCAAGGCGGCTGGTCAAATGGTTTACTCATGGTCCTTGCTTTGGAACACGTGGGTGCACTTTGTGCATTGTGTTTTGACAAAGTACCAGGAATATTAATAGGTGATAAGGATTTTCTTTTCCCCAATGATATATTAATCTCTCTTTTCCTAAACTTTGACACAGCCTTGAGGCCAATAATGATTAGTTGTTTTCTACACTCTAATATTTATAACCAAGAAAGATTTTGCACCTTGCCACGTAGCGATGATAATGATGTCTTGGTCTTGGTCTTGGTCTTGGTCTACATAAATGATAAAACTGAAGAAAAACTCTGTACCTTGCAATTGGGATTAG
Organism: Lithocarpus polystachyus; assembly: GCA_033629205.1. NCBI lineage: Eukaryota > Viridiplantae > Streptophyta > Magnoliopsida > Fagales > Fagaceae > Lithocarpus > Lithocarpus polystachyus. The sequence goes on from CM066168.1 coordinate 42,294,104, forward strand.
AGACAAAGTATATACGGACATTTTTCCTAAATAAGCATTCTATTCTTCATTGTCATTGGCTCTATTTTAGTTACCACGTTTGGGTGCCAAGAATATTAATGATGATAAGAGAGTAAAGTATCTTCCACAATTTTGTATGTAGAAAATTTCAGAGTTGAATAGGATTTCGGCCCATAATTTGGGATTTGAAATCGGCTGGGCCTATATCAGACTTAGTCCATTTTATTTCCCTTGAGGGATGAGATGGTTACCAGTCTGGTCTTGAGACTGTGCTACTCTTTTGGTTCTTAGGAATTCTTTATTCAGTAGAGTGCCTGATACTGGCCCAAAGAGTTTTGTGGCCGCATATAAAATGTGAATGGACTGGTCCTCACCACATATAAAAAAAGTCAATAATTGTTAGGCCCAACCCTTTTTCTGCCTCTAAACTTCCAATTAATTGCATGTTTATGACAATTTTGTTGTATATGATCTTCTCTGTTTGAAATGGATCAATTTAAAGCTTAAGATTTTGTTAAGTGTGTCTTTTAAGCGTTGATATTGGAAAAAAAAATTAATTTAGGAGTAGTAGTTTTTATGTCAATTAATTTGGAAGAACTTTTCCAACTTGAGCAAGTCTTGATTCATCACATTGAAAGCACGAGTATCTACATTAGTAATCTTGAAAATACTTAAGAACTTCTTATAATGGTGTGTTATATAGAAAAGCAATAAATCCTTCAAGAAATAACTGAGCTTGTCCTCTACATATAAATGCAGTGAGATTTTAAATGAATAGGCATCTTGAACAAACACTCGTTAGATGTTATACCCTTTTGTGGGAAGGGTAAGATTTGAATATAGAATAGTGCCACGTGGGTCCAACATGAGGAGATGGAAAGACCCATTCTCTCATTAGTTCTGGCCCAATACGTTGATAACAGCCCAAATATTGAAACTGAAGAAGTTGACTGCCCGAGGAGCTTGAAGAGTGAACATTCCTCAAAGGGCTTTAAGTGAGCCACTTGGACCAAAAAACAAAATACCGAGGAAGAAGATAGAGACATGCAAGCAAAAAAGATGAAAAATATCCAGATAAAGTATTCATCACCTTCGCATTCAATGCATTGTACCAACTCAATTGGCCGCATTAATGACAGAATGACCTCTGAATAGTACCCTCATAGCTTGCAGCACATTCTACTACCTCCAACAAAGCCCTGATGGGACAAGCATCCAAAGGAAGATTAGTGGTTGTACGAGCGGAGGGCTGAGATGCACTTCAGATAGCTATATAAAGAAATAGAATTCCTCCATAATGGGGAAGAGAAATTGAAAGAAAAATATACTCCGGGCATCTATACTTTGTAATTGCGACTTGAACATTATATGAACTAGATGATGTCCTGTGCGATGCGCGGACTATTTTACAATTTCTTTTGAAATTATTTTTATATATATTAAGACCTACATATAGTACTTATTTTGTTATATAATATTTATGTTTGCTCACAATATTATTAAATATTTTGAAACTTGATTTTCTTAATTCTTATTTTATTAAAATATTTGTATAACACTAAAACATATTATAATATTTATTGTTAAAATTAAGTAGATTTTATTTTTTAAACTAATTAAATGATTTTGAAATCTATGAATAAGAATTTAAAGCATAAAATATTTTTATATTCTAAAGTTACATAAATTTAAGCAACCTACCAAACACTTCCTCAACTACTCTATTATCACAACCAAATAGGGAGACCTCAATCGCAAACACCCAATTCACTATCTCAATAAAATTAAAAAAATCATTTTTAAGTATCAACATAAAAAGAATGTAATTAAACAAAGAGAAATTGGCTAAAAACACATCAATTTATCAAAATTTAATTGTTTTTAATTGGGCTTTTGTATCCTTAAAAAAAAAAAAGCAAAAAATACTTTGAAATCATCATTAATTTTTATTTTTATTACTATGGCTCATACCGCACAAAACAACTGTAAAAAAAAAGTACAGAAAAACCTACAAATCATGAGTTATAACACAAAATAAATAAAAAAATAGTTAGCTTCATATATAATCAATTAGAATGATTTTTTTTTTCTTTAGTTCTAAAACAAATACTTTTATGACTTTCCCAAACCAAAATCTCAAATACCCAAAGACTCAAAGCGAATCACAACTTTCACAAAATCCACAACATCCGACTTCAACATCAGAGCCGTAAGTTTCCATCATTTGAATAAAAAAAATGCAAACCCCCTTCCTTGGTCATAGTCTACTCACACGGGTTTGAATCAAATGGTACCACAATATTGAAGTTATGTACGTGTCTTTGAAAATTAAAGGTAAATGACATTGTTTTTGTATGAGTGTTTTTGAGATGAGATGGTATCATGGGTTGTAGACATGTGTATATAAAGGAGTAGAAGTGAAAAGGGTGAATAGATATGCAAAGAGTTTTTTATGTGTGAAAGAAAGGAATGTTAGGACATATGTGATTCACATGTTAGGACCATATGTCACTATTTTATGTAATTGGCTAATCCTTTGACAAAACGCACTTTACTTGTAATTGGGTAGATCTAAGATGTGTTTAATGCTTCAAGAAACAAGGTTTCAAGGTCAAGTGTTAAAGCCATGCAAGTTTGTCCAAGATTCAGGTTTGAAAAGTGCTATTCATTAAAACTCGACAGCTAGCTATCTATCGAGACTTGTAGAGCTGTTGAAGCCCGTGGCTCGACAACAACTCGACAGATAGGGTATCTATCGAGGTTTATGAAATTCAGAATTTTTGATCTATTTTCATCCATCCGTGATTGTATGTTTTGGGCTTTCTTTTCTCATAACCCTAAACATATATAAGGATTTTTTTAAGGACCGTCAAAGGTTACTCGCGTGTGTGGAAAAGATTGTTCATGCAAAATTGTGACCGGAAACAGAGTTTGCTCTAGTTCATCTTTCTTGTGAAGAAGCTGCTGTGTTTGTACACCGTAGGATTTTGTGACCGAGCAACTTCATGATCTTCATCGTCTAGATGAACTAAAGAACTTTGCAGCCAACATCTTTCTCTAATTGGTGAATCAAGTCGCGCATTGGGATCTGCGCAATTGGTTAGTCACGTACTGGGAGCCGTGCATTGAAAGGAGAGATTGTCACTATAGACAAGTCTAATTGGATATTGGGATAAGAGTTCAACTGTAAGTTGGTATAAGGTACTAGGATTCTTTTACTTGTAACCGCTTGTTATGATAACAGTGGATTCTCAGGGGTGGTGACCTTAAAATCATCAGGTGAGGTTTTTGCCGTGTAGGTTTTCTCCATTCGTAAACAAATCAACGTGTCAATTTATTTTCCGCTGCATACTTTAGTTAATTGGTGATTTGTTTGTGCTACCACGCATCTTCCATGTTAATTTGATTAATTAATAAACTTGGCTAATTAATCAATTAATTCATTACAAGGGGTCAATACGTTTTTGGCCTACAAAGTGGTATCAAAGCAGGCATACTTTGATTAGGGTTAATTTTTACTGTGTGATTCATTGACCCCTGTTTGTCATGGATAGAGGACAGTCTCTTATCATACCTCCTTTATTTGATGGTACTAACTATGCATACTGGAAAGTATGCATGAGAGATTTTTTGCAATCTTTAGATGAGAAAGTGTGGCAAGCTGTGGAGATAGGTTGGACCACAGAAGCGCCAGCCGATTGGGATAAAGCTAAGATCAAGGTGGCAAACTTCAATCGCAGGGCATTGAATGCTTTATTTAGTGCAGTCACTAATGAGGAGTTCAAGAAGATCTCCTCCACTGAAACTACTAAGGAAGCATGGACCATTCTCCAGACAATCTATAAGGGAACCAAGGTTGTCAAGGATTCGAAGCTATAAAGGCTCACTACAAGCTTCAAAGTGATCAAGATGGAGGAGGATGAGTCATTTGATGAGTTCTATACCAAGCTCAAGGACATAGTGAACTCAGCTTTTAATCTTAGAGAGACCATTCCTGAATCCAAGATTGTGAGAAAGGTGCTCAGATTTCTACCCGAGAGATACTATGCCAAGATCACTGCCATTGAGGAATTAAAGGACATTGACAAAATTCCTTTGTCGGAGTTGGTTGAAAATCTGCAGACCTATGAGTTGGGTTTGACAAGGATCAAGAAATCAAGCAAGAGTAAGAGCATGGCATTGAAGGCCAAGAGCAGTGATACTGATGAGTCTTCTAATAATGAAGATTCTAAGATGAAGTCCTACATCACCTGGTAATTCAAGAAGTTCATGAAGAATGCCAATGCAAAAAGCTTCGATAAAGACCATAGACAGTCAGTGACACTGAGCTTGAGGATGATTCTGACAATGAGGATGACGAGATCCTAAATGCCTTCACTGCCACTGTCAATCCTGTCAGTTCGTTTAGACCCCTTAAACCCAGCAGATTAACCTAGAGAATTAGCCAAGTTATTAACTTAGGTAATTTAATTAAAACTAGGTTAACACAATTATGCAAAAATAACAAAGCAGCGGAAAATAAACAACACAAAGATCTGATGACCCAGGAAACCACACCGGTAAAAACCTGGGGAGGATTTGACCTAGCTATCCTCAAGGTAAACTGAATCCACTATGAAAGAATCGAAGTTTACACAATAGACTTAGACCACTAACGTCATATTGCTACCCGAGTGTAGGAAACTTACTACCATGACCCCATGATAGCTCCGAGATCCACGGACTCCTTCTTTCCGGAATTCTTCAACAAATCCACAAGCGCACCTGCTTGTATATCTTTGTGTTCTCTTGATTCTGCAACTGTAATGATCTACACAACTCTTGACATAAATCTCAAGTATGTAAACCCTAAGTGTATGTGAAGGTAAACACCTCTAGATCTCAAAGAAAGATTCACACACACAGCAAAACAGAACTCTCAAAACGTGGCTAGGGTTTTCCCTTTTATACTTAGGGCAAAACATAAAACCCTATACATTAAAACGGGCTTGGGCTGAGTTGGAATTTTCTGCAGAAAAACGTTCTGCACGATTTTCGATCGATCGAGTCTAATTTTCGATCGATCGAGTCATACAGAAAGTGAACAGTACTTCTGCATAAAAACTCGATTCCAACTTTACAATTAAACCCATACTTTGAGCAAGTCTAACACACGACTCAACATTGTTTTGATCATGGTTTGCCAACATACAAATTGAAGTTCTAAATACATTAGTTCCTAATCTTTAGAACCTAACAAACTCCCCCTTTGGCAATCCGTGACAAAACACAGACTTAACAAAAAGCTCAAAGTTACAAATTGAAATAGCCCATTACAACAAAATAGCCACTCAACAATTCAACCTAAACTACTATCTAACAGTTGCAAAGTAGACAGCAGCTCGACTGAAAGCAACCTGTATATTCCTGTAACACTTAACAAACACATAAACGCATGTGTGGAAAAAAAAAACAGGAAATACATAAAAAAAATTCTTAATTTCACATGACACAAAATAAAGACATATATCATGAATAACATCATCAATATAAATCAATAAGCAGAGTAGTAGCATAGTGAAATAAGAAACATATACACACAAATGTATCTCAACAAAATAAATCTCCTAAACAAGAGCTAAAAATGAGAATACACAGTGAAGCATCTAGATACAATCTAATAACTCCACAAGCTCCGCAGTATCAAAACCAAGTAAACAAAAACTCCCCCTAAAATGTAAATCTCCACAAAAAAAATCTCCTAGATACAATGAACTATGTACTCCCCCTTTTTGTGACGAATTGCCAAAGGGCACTCACTCATCATCAAAAGGTGGAGGAGGAGATCGACGAGAGCTCGCCAAATCCGCTCGTAACGCACGTAGCTCATCAAGGATGTCCACCAAAAGCTGACCATGAGCCGCCTGAACGGTCACGACAGTGTCAAGCGTTCGACGAAGGTCAGAAACCTCATCAAACGGTGGAGGAACATCAGCAGCATCAGCAGCAACAGCAGGATCAGAAGAAGTCCCAGCTGCATGAGTATCTGTAGAAAAAGAAGGGGGTGGAGTGACATCGGAAGGCTCTACCCTAGCACGCTTAGAGCTAGCTCGAAGTTGAGCAGCCCTTTGCCTCAAAAAGGTAGCACCAATAGGAGCGACAACATGAACAGGTTCAGAAGCAGGATACTCACCAAAACCAAGAAAAAGGAGAATCCTATGAATAAAAATAGGAAAAAACAAAGCATGAGCCGTAGAACTAGACCGATGAACCTCGTTCAAAGAACGAAGGAACAGATGCGGAAAACTGATAGGAGCATCAGTGACCAAAGCATACAAAAAGACACACCTCTCAAGAGGAATGGTGTGGACATGCGAAATAGGCCACAATGAATGACACGCTATCCTAAAGAAAAGATAGTGCAGCTCAGACAACTCAGCAGAAGTGATCTGAGGATCAAAACCCCACTGGATAGAAGACCCAGTGATGTATGACAAGACGTCATCAAGGGGAGGCGACTCCTCGTAAGGAAAAACGGGATGATCCACAATGGGTACCCCAAGAGCATCAGACACTACCGAAGGGGTAATGCGATACTCCACACCACGTAACCACACCTTAACCAAGGTGTCGTTATCATAGACATGAATAGAGAGATTCGAATAGAATTCTCTAATCAAGGTGGCAGGAGGAGGAGAATGCTCATACTCGAGCAAAGGTAACCAACCCCGACGCACAAAATTACGACGCACCTCAGAATCTAGCTCATCTAAGATAACTCTACGCTCAGCCCAAATCTGACGCCTAAGGTTCAAAGTCTCATAAGTGACTTGGTGTGACTCACTAGGGAACCTCTCAGTGTCAAAAGAAGGAGAAGAATCAGAAGTCCTATGGGCTCTAGTTTTCCTAGGCATAGTGCTAAGGAAAAGACAGACACAAAAAGAAAAGAGCAAAAACCAAAACCAAGGGCAGACTGCAAGTTAGCACAGCAAAAAAAATAGAATATAAAAATTCTATATGATGCATGAGCATGAACATAACATGATGCATGTACTAATGCAGTGACATGTTCAATTTTGATCCAAATTAACAAAAATGGCTTGAGCATTCGATATTCATCAAAAATCCCCAATTTGAAAAACCCTAATTTTAAAACACAGCAAATTGATAAATTGATCAACACAATATTCAATTAACTCAATATAATGATCAAATTAATCAATCCAACAAGCCAATTTCATTAATTTCAATCCAATTGAACAAAAACCCCAAATTTACTCAATTTCAAGCCCTAGAAATTCAAATTTCCTTCAAACCACCAAAATAATCCAATTAAACCACATGATGTGTTTAGACAAGGTGTCCCCACAAAAACCCATAAAGATTTTGAGAAAGAATCATTCAAAAACAACCCCAAAAATAGAAAATTCCTAAATGCCAAAATTACCCAAATATGCATGAAAAAATGCATGAAAATAGAAAATAAATGCAAAAGGAAGGGTATAAGGGACTTACCACACTTGGGAGAGAGAGATTTTGCAAAAGATTCGGAGGAAAACGACAAAAATCACCAAAAACTCTTTGACCGGTTGGTAGGAAACAAAAGAAAATTTGAAAAGTTTTGAAACAGTGAAAAGTCACTTGAAAAACTTCTTTTAAAAAACAGCCGGACCGATTTTCGATCGATCGAATATTACATTCGATCGGTCGAAAACTTATTCGACTGATCCAAAAACAGCTTGGATCGATCGAACCAACCAGAGAGATTTGTGAGTAATTTAAAACATTTTCGATCGGTCGAAAGTCAGTTTCGATCGATCGAAATTCTGAAAAAAACATATTTTTGAAAAACCAAACGTTTTAGACCAAAAACTCCTCAAAGCAACAGATTTGAAAAATCAAATGCATGAGTATGAGATGAGATGTTTTCCAAAAACACATGTATTCATTCCAGATTTTCCAAAGCATAATTTTCCTTCAATATACCCAAAAACAAACAACAAACAAGCAAACATGTTTTGCATCATAATTCCCAAAATTCTCAAACACGGTTGGTCAGGCCAAAAACACACACATTATCATGTACGCAATTCTAGCAAAGAATAACTTGTGTAGTGTGTGCAACTAGCATAAGTTTGAGAAACATGTGAGGTGATATACACATAGAGATCAATCACAATTTCTACAAAATCCATCACATGAATTTGAAAGAGACTATCCCTTAAAGAGTTACATCATATAACTCTCACATCTCCTAGAATAAAAGCTTGCAATCATGTAAGTTTCTTGATTTGCCTCATTATTCAAATTTATTGATTAGAAACTTAATAAAAGCCGGGATAATGTACACACCAATTTTATTTGAATTTGTGATATTATTATAGCCCAATAATGTACACACCAATTTTAATTAGAGGCTACACCTTATGTTCTTTTTGTGCATGTGCTACACTTTCTCGAGCACAGAATCTTATGATATGCACTAAGGTGTTCATGATTGGCTAATAAATAGTGGTGAAATGGTTATTTATGCCTTTCTCAATAAGTTCAAATCCAACAATCAAAGACATAAGACTTCAAGATCAAGATCATGTGATCAACAAATATAGCATCTTCCCACACAACATGCACAACAAGACTTTAGCTAGTAAAGTGCAATAAAAATAAGTGCATCAAAGCTAAACAAGGTACATACATAAGATATGTTATTTTGATTGACCAACCTTGTCTACAAATTCAAGGAAAAAATAGCAAAACACAATTTGCAAAATTTTTTTTTTTTTTATTTTATTAAACAAAGAAACAAACATCCTAGAATGAAATGCATGAATGTAATGCAATGCAAATCCTAGAAACAAAGGTCACAAAAGATTGAGCAATGAAGCACAAGGACCATGTCAGATAGACTCAATTAGATTGAGCCTTTTGCATCCAAGACTTCTTAGATGCAACTCTTGCATTTGAGTTATAATTCACATCAGAATTCTGAGCAACTCCAGGATTGGAATAAAGATTTAACGCCTTTACCAATTCACCAATAAGTACCATAGGATCATGTGCTTGAGGCACAGGTACTTTAGTTTTATTTGCTTGCTTCGCAGCTTGCAACTTAAAGCAATTTGGACGTATGTGTCCAGGTTTTCCACAAAAATGACAAACCCATGCAGGCTTATCATGCAATTTGCCCTTAGTAGAAGTAGACGCTCTAGAATGAGAAGCATGAAGATCAACCCTAATCTTTCTAGGTGGAGGAACATTAACAGGTTTGACAGGTTCACTCACCGAGGGTTTAACAATCTCACTCTTAGGAGGTTCAGAAGAAGGAACAAATTTAGTGGAAGAAGGTTTAAGTACAGAAATACTTTCCTCATAACCTAAACCAGTTTTATCAGAAGGAGACTTTTGAATACTCAACAAGTGATCAAGTTTGGAGCTTGCAGACCTATTAGTTTGTTCTTTAGCAACAGATAAATCAAGTTCCAAACATTTTACTTTATCAAGTAAGAGCATATTCTCAGTTTTCACATTATTCAAAAGCTCATTTGCATCAAACAATTTAACAAGTAAATTTTTCTTTTCAAGTTCAAGAGATGCAATTTTCTTCAAGCCTAACTCAACATTCATGGCATCCTTTGCAGCAACTTTGCAAAGTTTATTGTAGGCTTCCTGTAAATCTGCATCCTCAGAGAGTTCCCCATCAGAAGGGTTCTCTTCAACAGATATGCTTTCATTGACTACAGTGGTAGCAGTGAAAGCAATGAAGTTTCCATCCTCATCACTAGCGGATTCATTGTCGGAAACTTCGTCATCACTAAGGGTTACAGCCATAGCTTTACCCTTAGACCTCAAATAAGTAGGACATTCAGACTTTAAATGACCATACCCTTGACAACCATAACATTGTTGTCCCAAAGAATTATTAGAAGATTGACCTACTTTCTCCTTAGGTTTCTCAAAGTTATTAACCTTAGTGGGTTCATTCTTCCTAAAATTTTTAGGTTCAACAGTGTTCTTGCCTCTTGCCCTTCTGTTACTATTTCTCAGAAAGTTTCTAAAGTTCTTGGCAAGATAGGTAATCTCTGTAGCAGAGAGATCATCATCAAATCCACCATCCTCAACATCATCAACAGACTTAAGAGCCATTGATTTGGATTTGTTAGTCTTGGGGAGGTCTAACTCATAGGACTGAAGAGATCCTACAAGCTCATCCACAGGGATGGAGTCCACATCCTTACTCTCAGTGATGGCAGTCACTTTGGGTCTAAAATCCTCAGTCAATGATCTAAGAATCTTCCTAACAATTTTAGGTTGATCATAGATTTCACCCAAATTATAAGCAGAATTAACAATGTCATTCAATTTAGCATAGAATTCATCAAAAGTTTCATCATCATTCATTCTTATGCTTTCAAATCTAGAAGTTAATTGCTGCAACTTATTAATTTTAACTGCCTTCGTGCCTTCATGCACAGTCTGGAGGATTTTCCAAGCAGTATGAGCAACCTCAACATTAGTGATTCTCTTAAATTCCTCCATGGAAACAGCATTAAAAATAGCATTCATTGCTTTGCTATTAAAAGCGGCTGCCTCCTTCTGAGAAGTTTGCCACTCACTCACAGGAGTAGTGGGCTTCTCCCATCCGTATTCAATGGAATTCCAAACTCTCTTATCTATGGATTTCAGGAAGGCTTTCATCCTTACTTTCCAATATGCATAGTTGTTTCCATCAAAGTGAGGTGGAACAACAAGAGAGTGTCCGTGTTCCATGACAACAGGGGTCAAGGATCAGCTCAAAGATCAAAGGATCAAACAAAAAAGCTACCCGCTCTGATACCACTTGTCAGTTCGTTTAGACCCCTTAAACCCAGCAGATTAACCTAGAGAATTAGCCAAGTTATCAACTTAGGTAATTTAATTAAAACTAGGTTAACACAATTATGCAAAAATAACAAAGCAGCGGAAAATAAACAACACAAAGATCTGATGACCCAAGAAACCACACCGGTAAAAACCTGGGGAGGATTTGACCTAGCTATCCTCAAGGTAAACTGAATCCACTATGAAAGAATCGAAGTTTACACAATAGACTTAGACCACTAACGTCATATTGCTACCCGAGTGTAGGAAACTTACTACCATGACCCCATGATAGCTCCGAGATCCACGGACTCCTTCTTTCCGGAATTCTTCAACAAATCCACAAGCGCACCTGCTTGTATATCTTTGTGTTCTCTTGATTCTGCAACTGTAATGATCTACACAACTCTTGACATAAATCTCAAGTATGTAAACCCTAAGTGTATGTGAAGGTAAACACCTCTAGATCTCAAAGAAAGATTCACAAACACAGCAAAACAGAACTCTCAAAACGTGGCTAGGGTTTTCCCTTTTATACTTAGGGCAAAACATAAAACCCTATACATTAAAACGGGCTTGGGCTGAGTTGGAATTTTCTGCAGAAAAACGTTCTGCACGATTTTCGATCGATCGAGTCTAATTTTCGATCGATCGAGTCATACAGAAAGTGAACAGTACTTCTGCATAAAAACTCGATTCCAACTTTACAATTAAACCCATACTTTGAGCAAGTCTAACACACGACTCAACATTGTTTTGATCATGGTTTGCCAACATACAAATTGAAGTTCTAAATACATTAGTTCCTAATCTTTAGAACCTAACAAATCCTACTGAGGGGATTGTAGAATATTTGGATGAAGAAGATGACTTGGTGGATTCTAAGTTTGAGAAGATGGATGATCAAGATGATATCCATACAGCTTATGAGAAATTGTACAAGTTTTTTGAAAAGCATAAGAAACTTTATAGGCTGGCCACCAAGAAGTTTAGTGATGTGGAGCTTGATCGTGAAGAGCTTTCCACGAAGTTTGATGAAACCAATTAGACTATTGGAGCACTGAAGTTTGAGAATAATTTTTTAGCTGAGAAGATCAAAAAACTTGAAGCAGAGCTATTTCAAGTAGGGGTGTTCACCAAACCGCATAAACCGCACAAGCCGCATTAAAAACCGCCCGCAAAATGGCATAACTGCACCGCACCGCAAGTAATAGTGCACCGCATGGCACCACACCGCATGGTGTAGTGCAGTTTGCGGTTTTATAATAAGAAAACCGCACAAACCGCACTGCACCCTCTCTATATATTAATTAATTAATTTATTTTTAATATTAAATATATTAATAATAGTTTAATAACCCTAGTTAAAAAAAAGGTTTACTAACCCTAGCAAATGTTGACTAGAAAAGCCAACCCAAAATAAAGAAATATTAGCTCAATAATTTAAAACTTAACCCAAAAAAAGGGGAAAAATTGGTTTTAGGCTGAGTAGGAAACCGACTTCAAACCGCATCTTATACATAGTACCGCACATGTGATCGCAAAAATGAGGTGTGGAGCAGTTATGATTTTGGCTAAACTCTAAACCGCACCACACCACACTGCACCGCACATGTGACCACAAAAACAAGGTGCGATGCAATTATGATTTTAGCTAAACCACACAGCAAAGTGTGGTGTTAAAAATGGCCCAAAACCGCACCACACCGCATTGCACCGCGAACACCCCTAGTTTCAAGTCAGAGCTCAATTAGAAAGGACTTAAAGTGCAAAGCTTGATGAGATGCTAGTCTTTAAAAATCTATTTCTGATTGAACCGGTTTAGGGTATGATTTCTCCTCTTCTAATATTGCTTCTACTAGTACTACTGTTTTTGTTCCTCTTAGTACTAATGTTGAAATTAAGAACACTAATGTCAAAACTGAGTTAGCTAGTGAGAACAAAGACAAGGGTAAATCTATTTTAGGAGCACTCTTAAAGCAGGATAAGAAAGAAGCTAAAAACTCTAAGGCTAAGAAGGCGAACTCTCAAAAGCCTAAACAGAAGAAGCAACATCTTTGTCATTACTGTGGAGCAGCCGATCATACTCGACCTAATTGCTATAAGTGGTTAGCCACTCAACAAAGCAACGACATGATCGCATCAGGAAACCAGAATCAGTTTCTATCCTCTTTTGCTCCCATTGGAGATATTCTCAAAGCCCTCATGTTTCTTTCAAACTTAAATGGTTTCAATTCTTCTTCCTCGCCACTGGTTCAAGAGTTCACTCAAAGGAAAGGTTCTTCCAAGGTGTGGAAGGAAAAGACTGATTTGTTTACCAAACCTCTTGACAGCAAACGGTTTGAATTCCTTTGCCAAAATATTGGTGTCATCTCCATGGATTGATCTCCTTTTCTCTTCCTCTTTCCTCATGCATTTGCATCTAGTTTTATACATTGCTTTGTTTGGTTAACATGTTTTTATTAGGTTATTTTTTAGTTTTGCTTTATTTTGTTTTCATATAAAAATATAAAAAAAATTGAAAAATTAGAAAAATACAAAAACAGTGTGTGTTTGTGTACATTGGTACTTGTGTACCTTGTATGGTCATTGAATCAAAATTTTCTAAACTTTCTATCTTTTGTAACTTAGATGAGCATCTCTATGCATAGCTAAGCAAATTGGCTTTGTGGCTCGTATTTGTGATGAGTAAGATTAAGTAGTCTCTTATACTTAATACTCATATCACTCTTTTTGACAAAAAGGACTAGAAAATCCTAAAAGAAAGACATAAATAATCATCTCACCACTGTTACCTGCCAATCATAAGATGAAATCTGTATGCTTCGGCATAGCAAAAATGCAATGTCAATGGCATCTGTATGCTTCAGCATAGCAAAAGTGCAATGTCAAAAGCTTAACATAATTGGGTAATTATTTTCTATCTCTTATATGCTCATGCTGGTTTGCTTAATAAAAGAAAATATGCAAAGAAATAAAAGCAAAAAGATCAAAATGCTTTATATATGATTGCAAGTGTGTATTCTAGGAGTTATGGGAGTTATAGGATGTACTTCAAAGATGATAGTCCCCATCAAACAATTATGATTGTGTGTGAGTTAAAATGATTTTCTCATATTTCAAATCGTCATAACATGTATACATTTATGCAATCTTGCAATGTTTTCATACACAACACGCAATATTCTTTGCTACTCTTGATATATGTACAGGTACAATGTGATTTGGCCTTCATAAGATTTACATATGTTAATGTATGTTCACTAAACTGTCTTAAATTGTTTTTGAAATATAAAATTGGTTAGACTTGTTTAGTGTGAGTGTGTGTGCGTGTGTGTGTGTTTGGGATCTTTGTGCTTAACATTTTATTGTTGAGAGATGATTTTGGGAGTTCAAAATGCTGTTTGGATTATTGGTTGAGTTGCATGCTTGATTGCATTCATCTCTGTGTTTTTTTTCTTCTTGAAAAACTGTTTTTAAGCAATCTTGATAGCTCCTCGACACCTTTCGATACCTAGCCTATTTGTCGAGCTCTTCAGTTACTTTTTATCGCAATCTCAACACCTCTTGATAGCTAGGTGGGTCGATCGAGAAAGTTTCTGTCCCCTCAATTGCTCATCGATACCTCCTCGATCCACTAGCTTACTTTGCTGTGGACACCTCTCAATAGTTGCATCTGTCGATACTTTTTTAAATCTTGACACCTCTCGTGACATCTTTATCTATTGAGATTTACTGAGCTTCTATATAAGGTTTTAGCGCGATTCGGACTTCATTTCACTTGATCTCTCTCTCGATTTGTCCGTGTCTTTTCACCTCACAAACTTCTCTCTCACACTCCAAACTTCATCTCAAGGTAATTTTCAACCTTAATCAACTTTTTCTTCACTTGGTAAGTGTCTAAATCTCTCACATTCATGCACTTCATGATGTTTGACCTAAGTTTTTGGGTTTTTGAAAATTTTTGGGGTTCTTAAAAATTGATGAAGTTATTGTGAAATTTTTGGGTTGGTTTTTGTGAAAATGTTTTAAACTCTTCATGCATTGTATCCCATGTGCATTATAACTATATTTTCATGTATTTAGATGTGTGTTATATATGTTAAACTGATTGTGTGCTGGTAGGATTGGATTGGGCTGAGCCTATGAGGTTTTTACTATTGCATATCACATGCTCATGCATTTTCATGCATACATTCACTATATTAATATATTTTGAACTGTTTTGGGACTTTTCTGATTGTCTCTTTCTTCCCCCCTCACTCTCTAATTTACGTTAGTGTGTCATGGCACCAAAACGTAAGTCTGCTCCGTCCTAGAACCCTCTTCGCTCTGGGGCATTTTCGTCTTTTGATCCTACTCCCTCTTCTGTTCGGTTTCGTGATGAGGATGCCCGAAAGGACTTCTCGGAGAACTTTTCTCGATGAGGTGTTCATTCGGAATGCCGAGTCATTTTTTCAGACTTCTCTGACACTGACCTGACCTACCCACTGTCATTCACAGTCAGGGTTGGGAGTCATTGTGTGACGTCTCGGTCACCTGCCCATTCGTGTTGATTCAGGAGTTTTACTCCAATGTGCATGAACTTGATTACTTAGTACCTCTTTTTCATACTTGCATTTGAGGTACGCACATAGTGGTTACACCAGAGTTGGTATCAGCTGTGCTTCGTGTCCTGAGGGTAGAGCATCCTGACTACCCCGGTTGTGAGCGTTTAAGGACTGTGTCCAAAGACAAGATGATTTCTACTTTTTGCGAGCGCCCTTCTGATTGGGGTGATCGTCAGTATACTCCATGTTCAACCTTTGCTAAAGGTCTTAGATTCATGAACATGGTTATGACTTTTGTTTTACATCCTCTTTCTCATTATTACTCTATTACAGAACCTTGTGCTCGGTTTTTGCTTTCTTTGTTAGAACATCTCACCATAGATTTTCCCTCTCATTTCATTCTTTCTATCATAAATGTCTATAGGGATACATCAACTCGTGATAAGCTCATCTTTCCTTCCGCTATCATGAGGATCTTACACCATTTTTCTATTCCCTTTCCCGTTTCCGACCACTTCTCCGTTATGTGTGCCATTGACGTCGCTACCGTTGAACGGAGCGAGGCGTAGTTTCATTCGAGGCGATCCGATATGGTAGCTCCTCCCACTCCTTCTGCTCCATCCACCTCCACTCTCTCTACTTTTGCGGGAGGTGTGACTCTGGATACGATCATGGCGCAGCTTTTGCGTATGGATGCTCGCCTTGACACTCTCATTGATGAGTTGTGCCAGGTGAACACTCGTGTAAGCTGTGTTGCTAGACGGCAGGCTCGCCTTGGTGGCTTTGTGGAGTCTCCCTCTCCTCCTCTCAAGGCATCCGAGGACAACGACGACTCCAACGACGACGATAATGAAGGTGATGGAGATGCTAACTCTTCCAGCGATGACGAGATGTCTACTTGACACTCTTACCCTTTGTCACTTGTGACAAAAATGAGGAGTAGTTTTGGTTATGAGAGTAGTCATACTTAGGGGGAGGATTAGCATAGGAGATTTTTGTTAGGAAGAGTGTTGATATTGAGGGATGTAGTGAGGATATTATGTAACTTTTTCTTTTCTCTTCTTTTTAGATACATTGTTCATGTATCTTAGGTCTTGTGACCATTTTGACATACATGTACTTATATTGTGTTTATATATATTGATGTATGTTTTTTCATCTACCCTTACATGTATTGCTTCTCTTCTTTCTTTATATACATGGTTCTTATATCTTGTATGCAATCTAGTATTTTTGTTTTACACTAAGATGCCTTGATGAGTTTTGTTTAAAGTGTTTCAGAAATACTGGTTGCCAAAGTCTATTTGCCATAAACTCTTTTCTTGCAAAATTTTTTAAGAGTTTGTGTTAGGATAGATTTTATTGTATTCAACAAGTGAATATGAGTTGAGTAATTTATGACTTCTCTCATATCTCATTTGCTAGTTGTGGTGTTGTCACGGATTGCCAAAGGGGAGATTGTTAGGACATATGCGATTCACATGTTAGGAAAATATGTCACTATTTTATGTAATTGGCTAATCCTTTGACAAAACGCACTTTACTTGTAATTGGGTAGATTTATGATGTGTTTAATACTTCAAGAAACAAGGTTTTAAGGTCAAGTGTTAAAACCATGCAAGTCTATCCAAGATTCAAGTGTGAAAAGTGATGTTCATTAAAACTCGACAACTAGCTATCTATCGAGACCTGTAAAGCTATTAAAGCCCGTGGCTCGACAGTAGCTTGACAAATAGGGTATCTGTCGAGGTTTATGAAATTCAAAATTTTTGGTCTGTTTTTTATCCAATTCGTGATTGTATGTTTTGGGCTTTCTTTTCTCGCAACCTTAAACATATATAAGGATTGTTTTAAGGGCCGTCAAAGGTTGTTCGCATGTATGGAAAAGATTGTTCATGCAAAATTGTGACCAGAGATAGAGTTTGCCCTAGTTCATCTTTCTTATGAAGAAGCTGCTGTGTTTGTGCACCGTAGGGTTTTGTGACCAAGCAACTTCATGATCTTCATCGTCTAGATGAACTGAAAAACTTTGTAGCCAACATCTTTCGCTAGTTGGTGAATCAAGTCGCGTACTGGGATTTGCACAATTGGTTAGTCACGTACTGGGAGCCGTACATTGAAAGGAGAGATTGTCACTACAGAACAAGTCCAATTGGATATTGGGATAAAGGTTCAACTGTAAGTTGGTATAAGGTATTGGGATTCCTTTACTTGTAACCGCTTGTTGTGATAATAGTAGATTCTCGAAAGTGGTGACCTTAAAATTACCCGGTGGGGTTTTTGTCGTGTAGGTTTTCTCCATTCGTAAATAAACCACCATGTCAATTTATTTTCTGCTGCATAGTTTAGTTGATTGGTGATTTGTTTGTGCTACCACGCATCTTACATGTTAATTTGATTAATTAATAAACTTAGTTAATTAATTAATTAATTCTTCACAAAGGGTCAATACGTTTTTGGCCTATCAAGGAAAAATCTTGAAACATTGAACCAAATAAAAGAAATAATAGTCTTAAAACATTGAATAAAAAATGTAACAAAAAGTAGTCTTGAAACACTGAACTAAAGGAAATAAAGAACCCTTATTTTTAAATTATTAAGTTTGGTGGCCTTACAAAACAAATATTTCATTTTGCAAAAAACTTTACATGAACTTTTTTGTGACAACTTTTTTTTTTTCTTTTTACCAAAAAAACTTAAGAATATTAAGACTTAAGTTAACACATATGGTAGTTGTAAAACACGTCAGTGATATGAAAAATAGAAATATTTAAATATTTAAAAAAACATTTTTAGTAGATTGTAATATAAAACATTTTTTCTCAATATTTTATGTAACTATTCTCATAAGATTAATATTGTTGGCAACTTGGCATTCTTTAAAGATGATACATAATATTTTTGAGAAGAAGAAGCAAAGACGATGCTATCACATAATATAAAATTATTAAGTTTGCGTGATTTAAATTTGTGGCAAATAAAATATTAATGTATCTATGATAAAAGTTTGTATCTAAATAATATATAGTAGTTCATATTTTTTTACACTTGATTCTAAAAGTTCATTCTCAATAGCCTTTTAAGTCTACAAATTGCTCAATCTATGGGCCTAGACACATTCAAAGGGTGCTATCTAAACTATAATTATATGATCTTTTATCACACAAATATTTTAATTCCCCCAATGTATGGTAAGGAAGACAAGTTTGTGTCTAGCCTTTTTCTTGATTTGTGCTGCATAATTTAATAGAATGGAGGATGTAATTGGATTTAAATGTTGAATAAAATAAAATGAGAGGAAAAAAGAGTAAAAATAATTATATAGCAATAAAATTCAAATTATCCAAGTCATTTTGTGTAATATAAGAACATTATATTATTATATACTATATGTATATAGAATGCAGTAGGATAATATTTAATCAAAGAGAATATAAAATATAACAACCTAAAACACAAAAATGAATTGCATTAACCTAAAGTAGAATTTTAATTAACACAAAAATACATCAACCTAAAGAATTGATGCAATAAAAAAAAATCAAACAAAAAATGAAAAACAAATTGAGAGAGAGAGAGAGAGAGAGAGAGAGAGAGAGAGAGAGAGAGGTAACCTTTTTTGTGTGAGAAAACTATGCATAGAATGAAAAAGAAAATGTCAAATTTATAGTAAGATGTTGAGAATAAGAAGAGTTAAGATAAAGGAAGATAAAAAAAAAAAGAAGAGAAAGAATGATATTTAAGTAGAAAGTAGAGGGGAGATGAAGAGGTAAAAGGGAGGGAGAGTTTTGGAAAATTAATAATAAAAATAATGGTTAAAAGATATTTTAATTTTTAAATAATGAAGTTTTAAGTCGACTTAAATGAGAAAATGTTTAAAAAAAAATTGAAAACAAAAAATGATGATGCGGTTGCTGATGTGGCTCAACGTGAATGTAACAACTAGTCGCTAACCCGTGTGATGCATGAGAAAATTCCAAAAATGAAATATTTATGAAACATTCTAAATAGTTTTTTTTAATAAAAAAATTCAAAAGCGATAGAACTCCAAAGCTTATGCTTACTTATCATATAGTCTAAAAACTGTCTATAGGATATATGTCCTGCCTATTTCACAAAAAGCATGAATTTGTTCTAACACATCCGAAATCTTATTCAAGCATAGTTCATGCAACCCTATTGATGCCAGCAACTATGAGTTGGCAAGCTCCATAATCAAATCCCTAATCCATAGTTCGTGACAAGAGTGTAACACTCAATAGGATATATGTCCTGTTCACAAAAAGCATGAATTTGTTCTAACACATCCGAAATCTTATTCAAGCATAGTTCATGCAACCCTATTGATGCTAGCAACTATGAGTTGGCAAGCTCCATAATCAAATCCCTGATCCATAGTTTGTGACAGGAGTGTAACACTTAATAGAGCATGGCAGCCATCCACGCTGGGTTTCCTTGGCAAGGAATTAATTTAGTATGGACTATAATATGAGAATCATGACTATCTCTAAAAATAATGTCAAAACTTGCATAATTGGTGGCTTTGAAAAAAGGTCAGTGTTATGTCCAGTTTTGAGACGAGGAGAAACAGGATTTGCAATTGTTGGGCTCACTTAATATTTAAGCTTATGTTTTTTAGCATTGTAAAATTTAAAGATATTTTAGGCTAGTAAACAGTTAACGTTATTTTGGTAATAAGTGGGGTAAGAATAAGTTGTCACTGGGAAAAAAGAGAGAGAAAGAAATTTTATATCTATAAAATTTTCACAATTCTTTTATAATAAATCTTAAGTGGTAGGTTGTTATGAGTGGGCAAAAACATAATTTAAGTTGTAGATTCAAATTAGAACCAATAAAAACTTACCACATATTTTTTGTCATAAAAAGTGTTGAGAAAATATTGTAGACGTAGTATTTATAAAATTAAAATAAAAAAAGAAAAAAGGAGTGTTTTGTTTGCAAACAAATATGAACCACATCAAGTAAAATGTCATTGTCCACCAGAACTAATGAAACAATAAAATGAACAAATAAAATAGTAAATGTGTTTTAGTGGGTTATTGATTTGTGGAAAGGAGTAGCCTAGTTGTGACATGAGGTTGAGGCCAAAATTTTGTCAACGTCTTTTTCTTCAGTTTGCTTTTCTCATATTTATAGACATGGTAACTTAGTTGCTCATAACCTTACTAAACATGTTAGTCATGTCTTATGGTGTGGATGGAGGATGTTCCAACACACATAAACTCTATTGTCTTAGCCGATTTTGGCTAGTTTTGCTCAGCCTTTTTAATACAATGTGCTGATTTGATTCTCAAAAAAAAAAAAAAATCTCCAAGCCTCCAATGTAAGTTATTTTATTTTATTTTTTAATGAGGAAGAGGCAAAACTAAAGTTTTTTTAGACGGTTGTTCAAATAACTTTGTATTCCTCCTCTTTTTTTTTTTTTTTTTTAAATTGTCAATTAATTTAACTCCCTATGTGGTTCATATATAATCTTGTAAAAAGGTTTGCAAAATTTATTGGAGCTTTGTCCACCACAATCCATAGCTACGAATTTCTTCTTTTTCTTCTACTTTTTTCTTAAAAAAAAATTGTCAATTAATTTAACTCTCTATGTGGTTCATATATAATCTTGTAAAAAGGTTTGCAAAATTTATTGGAGCTTTGTCCGCCACAATCCACAGCTACGGATTTCTTCTTTTTCTTCTACTCTTTTTTTCTTTCTTAAAATCTAGCTTCATTTAATTTCGGCCAAGATTCACCAAAATAGGCTGAAATGGCCAAAATTACTAACATATCAAACAAATATAAACATAAAAAATAAAAAAAAAACCTACTACATTTTTTCTTCTTTTAATTTTCCAAATAGTTTTAGGCATAAAACTAAATTAAGGTTTGAGCAACATAGCCGGTCTATATTATTGGTCTATATCAGAGACATTGTTGATAAGCTCACAAAGAAAGATGATTAGACTTAACAACTGATTGATCTTAGCCTTAAAAAAAAAATCCTAACTTTTTTTTTTTTGAAGAGTCTTTGAGATTTAAAAGAAGCAGAAGAGGAGGTATCGAGTGCGTTTTCAGCAAAGGAGTTAGAGCCATATTGGATTACTTATCTTTCATTGCATCTTTCGGTTGGGTCTTGAGAGAATGATGAATTTAGTGTGGGTTTTGGGCCTTTTGGCTAAGTTGAGGGAGGGGAAGTTATCGATTTTGTAGGTTGGGGATGGAGAGAAATAATGGAAAAAAAAAAAAAATTCGGGGCAACAGGGAGCTGAAAATAAACGTTAAAAATAATAATTAAATAAATAACTAAGGTGTAAATTTGTTAGACTTGAAAAATTGATTTGCCAATGTCTCATGAAGTTAACAAAAAGTCTACGACTTCGGTTATATAGTATGTTATGATCATAGTGTCCCATATGAATTAAGTATAAGTTTAACCATGTTTTTATAATTAAGCTCTTGGGCACCCTCTCCTTGCAAGCCAGTTTTCAAGGGTGAGTTATACCCATGGGTTCCTAACATAGTATTTATAACTTTGTTTCTATTATTTTTGTTTCGAATTGGTTGGGTGCTCTTTTACCTTGGAAAATCATATAGTCACTTCACGGGGAATTAGCGACGCCTACAAATGATATAAATACTATTGTTGCTTTAGCTTTACTCACATCAGTAGCATATTTTTGTTTAAAATTGTAGTAGATTTGTTTTTTCGTTACGTATAAAAATCTAATACCTATGATATTAGACTTTTTAAGTTTTTGTACTATTAACTACAATGTATGTGCTAAATGTTAAGGAGCTCATATATGGAATGAAATATATACATTTATTAATATTGTATTTATCCTTATTTGTGAATATTAAATATTTATCCTTATGAATTCCTTTTGAATGGTTCAACAATCTTCTCTTGCTTAAGGCCAAGTTTTGTCTTTTCTTTGCAGGCTGTTCATTCACTTCCTTAAAGAAAAGTACCAATTTCATACAATATTGGAAAATTCATTGACCTCCTCTGTATAGTACTTTAATTATTAAAAGAAATACATAATTTTTCGTTGGGACAAGTTAAAAATTAATTCTGTAAAATTTTGGACCTTATCTCCTATAATTGGTGAATATATGCAATACCTACAACGTAACAATTGTTCCAATAACAAAGTGTGAAATAATTTATAAAAAAAACACACACACACACACACAAGCTCAAACTACAACTAACTTGTCAAACCCTAAAAACATTCATGACCCATTTATCGTCAACGACCAAACAACTCCAACTCTCAATAATCCTTCCCAACCACAACCTACCAAATTTGGAAGAAAAAAAAAAACATTTTCCCATATACTCTTTTCATGAAAAACAAAGAAAAGAAAAGTTGTGATCTCTCTCCATAATTTGCTTTCCAATTTATTATACCAATGACATATATTCAAGCAAAGACAATGTCTTGAGGGACCAAATAAGATTTGTGACACCAAGTGGGTAGAGATTGTCTATGACATTATCATTTATAGACATGGTTTTGAAACCTAGACCATTAAAAGAATCATAAAAGGGAGATGTTCAAGGTTTCTAAGGTCAGACTAAGGTTGAACTAAGATCATACCGTGATGACGTTATAATTAATTTAAAAAATTAAATTAGTAAAAATATAAAAATTGACTAAAATATAAATATTTATATTTCAAATGCATTTTTCATATCATAACATTCATAAGACAAATAAGTAATATTAAATCATAATCAAACATAAATAAATATTGAGTTTTTCAATCAATGGATATATATATATATATATATATATGAAATTAATATCCTTAAACTTTTTGTTAGAGTTCAATATTCTATGCAAGTCTTCATTTAAATTATTTTAAATCATATTCAGCCCATTTGATTACCCAATACTTTTTTTATTATGCCAATCCCATTTAGTATATATGAAATTAAAAAAAAAAAAAAAAAGGAACAGGGGCCAACATTGGTTTGCCTGCCTATTAGTTGATCAAGTACAATGCAAACACAAGCCCAAGCCAATTTAAGAAAGCAATAAGGGGATCCAATATACCTATATTTGTTTCTACTATGTGCGGAAGGGCTGTCCGCTATGATTAGAATGGCAGAAAGGGAAGATGGCCTTAGAGGGGTTACGGTCAGTAGGGGGGCTCCAAAAATATCCCATCTGTTCTTCGCCAATGACAGTATAGTGTTTGGTCGAGCCACAATTGCAGAAGGCCTAAGGGTGCTGAAGATTCTTGAAGACTGTGAAATGGAATCAGGACAGAAATTAAATAAAGAAAAAACATCACTATTCTTTAGTAAGAATACTAGTAGGGAAGTCCAAGATCAAGTTAAACAGATGTTTGGAGCCTAAATCTTTCAGCACCATGAGAAGTACCTGGGGCTGCCTCCGTTAGTGGGAAGGAGTAAAAGAAATGCGTTCAATCGCATAAAAGATCAAGTGGCCGGAAGATTGCGCGGTGGAAGGGTAAGTTGCTGTCAAGTGCAGGTAGAGAAATTCTCATAAAAGAGGTTGCTCAAGCCACCCCTACATACAATGAGCTGCTTCAAGTTTCTGGATTCTTTGTGCAAGGAATTGAGTGCCATGATGAGCAAATTCTGGTGGGGGCAAAAGGAAAAAGAAAGGAAGATGGCGTGGGTTGCTTGGGAGAAGCTATACAAGCCGAAGGAAGAAGGGGGAATGGGATCTAAGGATCTTAGAGCTTTCAACCTTGCTCTCCCAACGAAACAAGGATGGAAAATTCAGCAAAATCCACAATCTTTGGTCCATAAGGTTTTCGAAGCGAAATACTTCGTAGGATGTTCTTTAAGGGAGGCAAAATTAGGGAAAAATCCTTCCTACGCGTGGAGGAGTATTATGACGGCAAAGGAAGTTGTTGTCAAAGGATCTAGATGGATCATTGGCAATGGGGAAAGTGTGAACATATGGAAAGATAAGTGGATTCCAATCCCGAACTCCTTCAAGGTGGTCAGCCCGAGAAGCCCTCTTCTGGACGTTGAATTAGTATCAGACCTCATAGATAGAGATGCGAGAACCTAGGATGCAGCCATGGTTAGGAGGACCTTCCTACCCAACGAGGCTAATGTGATTTTTGGCATAACAATCACTCCGCGCCTCTCGACTGATTCCTTAATATGGGCATGGACCCCTGCGGGTCATTTTTCTGTAAGAAGTGCCTACGATGTGGCCTAGAAGTAGTTGAGGGAAGAGAATCACAAGACTGATTATGGTGGATGCTCTGACCATTCGAGGATGAGATCCTTGTGGAAGGAGATATGAAAATTAAAATGCCCAAACAAAATTAGACACTTCATGTGGAGGTCATGTAAAAATATTCTCCCAACCAAACTTTGCTTAATGGCAAAAGGAATTATTCGGGATGATGGGTGTGACTTCTGTGGCTAGAGTGAATCCTCAAGTCATATTCTTTGGGGCTGTAAGGTTGCATTGGAGGTCTGGGGTGTGACAAGACTTAAGCTGCCACTAATTCAGAACCCACCAAGGGACTTCATTGACATTGTTTGGGCTATTAGGGAGGAGAAGCCAGAAATTGATTGGGAGCTCTTCGCAACCACGGCATGGAGTTTTTGGAACCATAGAAACTTGGTAAGGCATGGAGGACAATGCAAGGAGGCAAGTAGGATTGCCAAGGAGGCCTCTGATTACACAAAGGAGATCAGGCAAGAGGGCAGTTTGCAGGTTAGACCCCCTTGCATCTGCTCTAATTTTTGGTCCCCTCTGAGGCAAGGTTGTTACAAAATTAATGTAGATGGAGCGGTTTTTAGGGAGATTGGCTGCTGTGGTGTGGGGGTTGTGATCAGGAATGATATGGGACAATTAATGGAGGCATTGAGCAAACGGATTGAATTCCCTCTGAAGGCCCTTGAGAGGGAAGTTGTTGCTGTGGATGAAGGAATTTGTTTGGCCTGGGAACTGGGGCTGAAAGATGTAATTATAGAGGGTGATTCCTTAATTGTGATCTTTGCTCTCTCTAAGGCAACCACCCCACCTTGGTCCATTTAAAAGGTAGTTGAAGGCTCAAGGCATAACCTTCGTTGCTTCAGTTCTTGGAGTGCTATGCATGTCCGCTGAAAGTGTAATAGAGCAGCCCATCTCTTGGCTAGGAGTGCAAAACATGTCCATGGCAGTGTTATATGGGTGGAGGATACTCCTCCCTTTATTGCCGAGCAAGTGCGCAATGATGTAAACTATATGAATTATGCTGTTGTTTAGTGTTTTGTCTTTAATGAAATGTTGATTATTAAAAAAGAAAAAAAAAAAGAAAAAAAGAAAAAAAAAATGAAAGCAATAAGTTGTTTTAAAGACTTGCAAACATTTGGTTCAAGTGGATGACAGCTGAACTTGCCTAAGCATTGGCTTGTCCGTCCATTTGCAACAACTTGACCTTCACTGTGATAGTTAAGCATTGAAGACCTGCAGAAATGGCAAAAATGCAGCGAGAGCGAGAGAGACAGAGAGATAAAGATAGAGAAGAAGAATAAGAAGAAATAGAGATGCAATCTCATGGTTTGACAGCATCTCATGGTGGTTGAAGCTTTAACTATGGCTGTAAGTACCCAAAAAATATCTCTGATTTGAACTTGTGATTGGGTGGTTTTATTGATTTTCTTGCTTAGGGCGGTTTTATGGGTTAAAAGAATCGTTTTGGTTAACCCGGTCGCACAGTACGGTCCGATCCAGGTTTCAAAACCATGTTTACAGATTGTTTAAGCACTTCTTTAACGTTGAACATTTTGGTTTGCAGGTTCAAGGGCTTTGATTCTAAAAGCTTTTGTTTTTGTTTTTGTTTTTGTTTTTGTTTTTGTTTTTGTTTTTGGTCTGTTTGTTTGTTGAGAACCCCACAACAAATATTCATAGCTTCAAATCTGATAATTTCATGGGGGCTCCTTGGTGGGAGGGATTGGATTCTGCAATGGCATAGGTTAGGCTAAGAGGCTCTTTATCTATGGAGGAAGAGAGATTGCAGATATATATATAGAAAAAATAACGCAATGGGTGTTCTATTTCCAATAGGCACAATTGAACGTTTTGAAAAATCTATTGATCGGGAATAGGAAGAATCACCACTAATTAAGACAGATTTGAAGAAGGTTCGAATTAATGCTCAATTAGTTGAAGAATAGCAAAATATTAATTACAAAAGGAAGGGATAATGTGTACCTAGTATGGACTTTTTTTTTTTCCAGTACGGTGGCAATTGAACAAGTATGAAGGTGTGATTTAGTTAAATGAGGAGAGGAAGAGACCAAGGAGGGAAGAGAGAGAGAGTTTGGCGCTGGGAAGTTGAAGTTGTGAAGTTTTGAAAGTGTGAAAAGCTGAAGTTGTGGAGTTTTGTAAGCCTGAGAGACAGGAAGATAGAGAGAGGTTAGCATTAAAGATTATTTAGCTTGGTTGGGGATTTACGGTGGTCAGCATTAACTATAATATATAAAGATTGGGTTTTAAAGTAGAGATAGGGTTGAGAATAATTTCTTTTTAATAGTATATTAAAATTATGAAAAAAATTTAGAAAAAAGAAGGGTAATTACGTGGTTGCTGATCTGCCTTAATGTGAGCATAGCAATATAAAATACTACGCTTCAACGTTTAGTATTATATAGATATAGATTAACTAGAGATCCTCAGACTAACCCGAGAAAGAGTTAATATTGAAATCTTCTTCTTTCTTATAGATAACTTGCTATTTTTCCATTAACTTGAAAGTAAACCACTAAAGCATACAAAAGTTGACATCGGAAACCCATTTTTTACAAATTAGTTGTATTGGGCAATTAATCTCATATTAACTCTCTATCCATTTTGGATTGGTAACTGATTTTCGTTCACTTACACCTTTCAAATGTGTGTTTAGGTTACGGTACTTCAACTCTAAACCTAGAAATTCTAGTTAGGACTTTTCCTATGAGGTTAATAATTGGTTCTTGGATCATAAAACTAATTGGCTACTCGCAATCCAATTACTTTATTTTGGCCTATGAGACTTATAATGTACTCCCATGTCTCTGTTTAGAGTGGGACTACACATGCATACTAAGTGTCCGTTAGAGAAGAAATGAAAATTATAAATTATTTTGCTATTCAGCTTATTTTTACTACTATTTATGGATCTTATTGCACTTTTTGGTATTATTTATAGGCCCCACAATACTATTTCAACTAATTCTTACATTTATCTACGTTACTTTTAGCAATAAGTTTTCAATTTCAACAAAATAAGCGGTATTCAAACAGACCCTAAGAGCCATTTATGTGACCTATAACAAGCACGATTTGAACAAACAAGACATGATGCTCACATGGTTAGACTTAAGTTTAGGAATTTTTTTTTTTAAGCTTAGGAATTTATGACTTAAAAGAAAGGCTTATAAGAATCTTTTAACACACACACACACACACATATATATATATATATATATATAATTCTTACATTTATTTACATTACTTTTAGCAATAAGTTTTCAATTTCAACAAAATAAGCGGTATCCAAACAGATCCTAAAAGAGCCATTTATGTGACCTATAACAAGTATGATTTGAACAAACAAGACATGATGCTCGCATGGTTAGACTTAAGTTTAGGAATTTTTTTTTTTTAAGCTTAGGAATTTATGACTTAAAAGAAAGGCTTATAAGAATCTTTTAACATATATATATATATATATATATATATATACATGCACACATATATCCACGATTAATGCAGGAATGTCCATATTTTAATAAATAAAAGTGGATGCGAAAAAAAAGAGATAGTAGTGGTTACGAGAGAAGCAAACGAAAGGGTTCATATGACCTACAAGCATGTACACACGAACGTGGCACGGCAACACTAGAAAGTAGTCAAAGCACGAAAAGTAGTTTTCTTTTGGCACCAACATCCATATTAATTCCTCAGGTCCAGGAATCTAGGCATGAAAACATATTCTTCTTTTAGTCTTGCCCATTTTACATATGAAAGCTAATACAAACTGAGATCTATAAAACACCCTCCACGTAAATTTGTGCACATAAAATTAGTATTACAGCCACCAAGCTTAAGTCACATCATATGTCCTAATTTTATGACTCTCAAGTCTCAATAGGAAGAAAAAAAAGAAAAAATGGGGAAGATCAGATTCCTATTGAACAGAAAAAACGGGAATTTTAATAATGTATCGTTTGACTGTGCAGTAACTCAACCGCA
This sequence comes from Lithocarpus polystachyus, assembly GCA_033629205.1. NCBI lineage: Eukaryota > Viridiplantae > Streptophyta > Magnoliopsida > Fagales > Fagaceae > Lithocarpus > Lithocarpus polystachyus. Next base: position 42,322,719 of record CM066168.1, read on the forward strand.
GTGGCAACAACTCCCCTTTCCCTCCATAGAAATGTCCAAAGTAGACTTCAAACCAGGTTCCTCAATTTTCCTATTAAGAAGCTTGTCAAGTTCCCTGTGCAGTTTCTGCAAAATAACCCATTACATCACTTTGTCTTTAATCAAAGTTGCAAATAAAGAAAGGGAAACATCATTTAAGAATCATAAAATTTAATATAAAAAAACTTGGGAGACATTCCCCATATCAACTCTAAAACACTCTTTTTTTAAAAAAAGTAGCTTTCTTTTAGTCATGCTCATGCCCATTTCATTCTTATCATAGTGATTATTTCTTTTCGTTCTTAATTCGCCTAGGTCCTAGTATAAAAAATAAATAAACCAAAAGAAACTACTTTTCATGCTTAGATTCCTGGAAATGACATATATTAGCGAATTAATTCTTGCAAAGTGGTTGATCTATGATACAATTGTAGGTTTGCCTGCCGTAGTTTAGCTTCTTGTGTTTGTTTTGTCCCTTAATATCTTACTATCAATATCTTACTCAGAAATTGCTGCCCATTGCATTATTACCTTAGTATAAGAACTACAAGTAGTAATGTTTATCTTGTTACTCAGAGAATACCTAAGCTTTTGTCAAAGCAGAACCTGGGTCAGTTCAGTATCAAAGAAAGGAAAAAGACAAGATGAGTGAAGCAACAGATAGCTGCAGGTTCATCTACAAAGATCCTAATCAGCCTATTGAAGCTAGGGTCGTTGATCTCCTCTCTCACATGTCCTTGAAGGAGAAAGTTGGCCAAATGACCTGCACTGAGAACCCTTCTGCTAGTCCTTCCACCATCAAAGACTTGTCCATCGGTACAGTGTTCTTATTAATTTGCATATTTTATCTTTAATAGATCGTGGATTTGTGTCTGGAGTTAGTCTGTCCCAAACAATTTTTGGGGTAAGTCTGCCTAACAATCATCTCTTTAATACCCCATAAAAGAGGGAGGTTTGAGCACTAGATAGACCTTTTTTTTATAGATATATTTGTTTACTTATGTTAGTTCTATATCATTTGCATATAGGAGCTATATTATATTCTTTCCCGGCCAGTTGTTATCCGACTGAACCTGCTTCAGCAACTGACTGGGCTGATATGGTTGACAGTCTACAGAAGGCAGCTTTAGAGTCACGTCTTGGTATTCCAATTATACAAATGTGTGATTCCGTCCATGGCCATGGCAATGTGTTTGGTGCTACAATTTTCCCTCATAACGTTGGCCTTGGAGCAACTAGGCAAGTCCTTTTATTTTTGTATAGTGCAGCTGATTGATACACATATAATCATATAGCTAGATGCCATATTTCAATAGCAAATAAAAATCAATTGTCCCAACCTGAGTGTTTAACTTTATGTTTCACTAGCACCATAACTTGCCACGTCCTTTTTTATTTCCTTATAAAGTAATAGAAGTAATTTAATATATATATATATATATATATATATATATATATCAAGCTTGTCGATGCATAAAGAGAATTTCTTGTCATAGCCTTATATTCGTTGTTGTTCGTTATCCTGTCTTCTATTTGTTGTAGAGATAAAAACTTAGTTGAAAGAATTGCAAGTGCTACTGCACTGGAACTCAGAGCAACTGGAACTAATTTTTCTGTTGCTCCTTGTGTAGCTGTAAGTTGACTCATGTTAATGCAAGACCATTTCGTTGTGTTTTTCTGTTTTACATCCACATGCATGACTTTTGGAATTACTGTGGGAAATGTACTGACAGGTTATGAGAGATCCAAGATGGGGAAGATGTTATGAGAGTTTTAGTGAGGATAGTGAAATAGTTAGTGCCATGACATCTGCTGTTGTAGGATATCAGGGCATAACGCCAGAAGGACATCCTAATGGTTACCCTTATGTAGCTGGCAGGTAAGAGAAAATTCCATTACTACTTCTCATTCTAACCTTCTATAATGAGTGTGAACCATGTCTATCAACATTGTTAATAGTTTTGTCTTTTGGGCATCATTCGGCAGTGGAAGTACATATAATGATAAAATGAAATTCAACCTCAAAGTTGATAAATCGAGGCACAGAAATTTTTAATCTTGTTGTACTTCTTTTGATTTGTGTATATGTACTTTTGTAGTGAAACATATGTGAGTCATGTGACAACATTGTTATATGGTTCAACCAAATTTATACCAACATTATCAGAAATCAAATTAAAAAATCCTCACAAACACAAATCAATGTAACCAACCCTAACTCAACTCAAACTTATAATCGCAATTCACAAACTCAACACTCTCATAATTTCCAAGCCCCAATCATCAAATGTTTCCCTCTCAAACAGCCCAAAAATGTACCAAACGCTTTGTAGAAACCCATTTCACGTTCTTTAAAAGTGTTAATCACATAAGTATTCTAATGCCACCGTCACATAAAATGTTTTCTGGAAGTGTTTAAAAAATATGTTGACAGTAAGTTTATTTGATTTTTGTTTGACTATTTCTTTCATCAATAAATGCAGAACAAAGGTTATTGCATGTGCCAAGCATTTCGTTGGAGATGGGGGCACTGAGCTTGGTTTAATGGAAGGAAATACTGTATCATCTTTCGAAGACTTGGAGGAGATCCATATGAAACCTTACCTGGATTGTTTGGCTCATGGAGTCTCCACTATTATGCCCTCTTATACCAGCTGGAATGGGACTAGAATGCATGGTCACCGCTTTCTCTTAACAGATATTTTGAAAGAGAAGTTGGGATTCAAGGTGCTTAAAACTCTGATTTCAAGATTTTCACTGAGATATATACCTTTCTCTAGAATTTAGGTTTGAGTGTGTAACCAATACAAATAGCTTGCATCACATGGGATTAAATCCAATGTGACAGATACTTAAGTACCCATAAAATAAGGGGTTTTTATTGATTGCACCATAATTCAAGTTAGATAACAGGAACCACATAACAGAGCCTTTGCACTACTATTTTAATCTCCTGTTTTCTTAGTAAGACTCTCTTTTCATCTTGGTTTGTGGATGTATGCAATTTGTCCAACCACATATATAAATTCTTGTGTTCTTTGCGTGTTTATTGAATTATCTTTGTCTTGGTTTAAATCCTAGAAGTGATGTTGCACAACAGTGAGTAGCTAAAATGGAACATCATCATAAAAAATTGATATTAAAACTTAGCTCATAAATTATGCTCTCCCAAAACTTGAATGAGGAGCTTGATTTCATTGTGCAGGATCCTTTGCTTATTTGTTATAGCATACTATTTAACCTTCCCCCCACTTCTTTCTATGATAATTAAGCTAAATGAACTTTTTCTTTCTCTTTTTGGCAGGGCTTTCTTCTATCAGATTGGGAAGGAATTGACACGATATGTGAACCATACAGAGCAGATTATCGTCATTGCGTTTTAACATCAATTAATGCAGGAGTGGACATGGTAAAGTTTGAAATCTCAAAAGGATTAAATAACTGCAAAGTTGGGCAAGCCACTTAATTTTAATGTGTTGTGATAAGGTGCAGAATATGGAGCCTTTACGATATGAAGAATATTTTGAAACTTTAATATCTCTCGTTGAATCAGGGGAGATACCCATGTCCAGGATTGATGATGCTGTGAAACGAATATTGAAAGTCAAATTTATTGCTGGCCTTTTTGAGCATCCCTTTGCTGATAGATCCTTGCTAGATATGGTTGGTTGCAAGGTATTGTTTAGTGGAACATGTTTTAGAGTTAACTGACTAATGGTTATTGATTCCATTTACACAGGCTAAGCCTAAATGAATGAAATAATAGTCACACTATCTTTGGCAGAAGATAGAAATGGTTGTCCTATCTTATAATTTTCTTTGATAACAGGTGCATAGAGAATTGGCACGCGAAGCAGTAAGGAAATCACTGATTTTACTAAAGAATGGGAAGGACCCGGAGAAGCCATTCCTCCCTCTGGATAAAAATGCAAGAAGAGTATTAGTTATTGGGAGGCATGCTGATGATCTCGGGTACCAGTGTGGAGGTTGGACAATAACAAAGTATGGTGCCAGTGGCAGAATAACCATTGGTAAGAACACAGTTAATTCAACCATATAAATATGGGGCACTTGGACACTCATTTAATTTTAACTCTTCTATCCAGTTATTGAAATGAGTAATTATTCAACAATCCAAGGGTAATACTTCTTATGCTTATATGATAGTTGGTTTGACCAAATAACTTTCTAGTGGGATCCATCGTTTATATAAGAGGAGAGAGCATTACTCCCGGAGTAGTAAATAATTTTTCTATTAGGAGTGGTTTTTATTTTTTATTTATTTCATTTTTTTTTTCTGTTAAAAACTTATCCCAAGCACATTCTTCAATCTTTTTAGCTTGGAACGAAGCTAGAATATTGGAATACAACTAATGTCTTCCTTCCATACATCTTCCACTAAGGCTGGGCAGCCTAGAGTATCTATCCAACAGTTGGGTATAGTTCCTTAGTTGTGCCATATGTTATTTAGTTAAATTCAACCATGTGGCCTTAGAAGTTGTAACTATACCAAAAAAAATGCACTGGCCAATAAGCTAATAAAGTACATGATTGTTTGCATTGTCAATAAAGCACATGATTAAATTTAATTGTTGAACTTAAGGTATTGTACCTAAAAAATTGTATTAAAGGTTTGACCAATGAATTTTATATGGGGGATGGGGCAGAGGAGAAATGAAGGATGAAGTGTCACCATCAAAGGAAAGAGATAAAAAGAGGAAATTTTGATTAAGTCAATAACGGGGAACACATACATTTGAAAGACCATGCAAGCATGTTAAAAGCAATGGAATGGTTTGTATTTTTTTTATACCTCTCTCATACGGATTTTCCTTGTGTTCTAGGGACAACAATATTGGAAGGCATTAAAGAGGCAGTTGGAGAACATTCAGAAGTCATATATGAGCAAAACCCATCATCAGCAACCTTTGAAGGCCTAGAATTCTCCTATGCTATAGTTGTTGTTGGTGAGCCTGCTTACGCTGAAGGCAGGGGATATAATGTAGAGCTCAAAATTCCTTTTGATGGTGCCAATGTTATTAACATGGTTGCAGAAAGAGTTCCAACTTTGGTAGTTCTGATATCTGGAAGGCCTCTTGTTTTGGAACCAGAACTTCTGGAAAAAATGGATGCATTGGTTGCAGCTTGGTTGCCAGGGAGTCAAGGAGAGGGAGTAGCAGATGTGGTGTTTGGAGACTATGAATTCCAAGGAAAGCTTCCTGTCACTTGGTTCAAGAGAGTAGATAAGCTGCCTATGAATTATGGGGATGAGCATTATGATCCTTTGTTTCCTTTAGGCTTCGGTTTAAAGACGAAGGTACATTAGATGAATTTGGGTATGTAAATTCAATACAGCTAGGCACACAACAGGTCATATCAGCAGCCGTGAAAAAGGTTGTGCTTACTTATGTGAATTTAGTTAAGCCAAGCTTATGTTACCTTATAACCAGCCCAGTTTGGGTTTTGTCTACTCTGTTTTTATGAGACATAATCTGGCCGAACATGTATGGATCATATGTTTCAAAGCCCGTCTGATGGTTTTAAAAAATATTCCATTTTGTTTCTACTCATCTTGTAAATGAAATTGAAATGAAAAGAAAAATCTTGTTTGGTACAATTTTATTTATTTATTGAGATTATTTAAAAATACTTTACCTAAAAAAATGAAAATTGAAAAAAGTTACACTTTGAAAAGTACGGTTTGATAACATGTTACCAAATAAATAAATGAACTCAAGTGGTCAATATATTTTGGTTGACTAAGATGGTAAACATTATCTACAAAGGACTCATAGGTTGTACCATGATGAAATTATTGGTTTGGTGATAATGACATTTCAAGCTTTCATGGAGAGGAGAATAAAAGAAGGAAAACTATGCAGGGAGTACTATTGGAGATAGCAACTACCATTTACTTGCCGATTTGACACACCAACTTAGCTGCCCATTAGGAGAAACGGACAGTACTCTTACTCCAATTATATAAAATGATTCGTACTTAATGCATAAGCCTATCACTTTTGTGGAGAATGGAAGAGGTGATTGGTATTTCATAGATAGTCTTACTTCCAAATTTAGAAGTAAAATTTGATATGCCCTTTACACCAGTAGGAGACAAAAGAAAGGGTAGAGACTTGGAGAGAGAAAATCAAGTGTTTTATTAAAACAAAGATCTGTACATCATCTAGGACTATATCAACAGAAAAGAGAACATAGAAGAAAGCAAAGTAAAAGGAAAGAAAAGAAAAGAAAACAAGAAATCATGGTGTCCAAGACCCACAAAGCTGAAACTTACCCCCTATGCCCAGAAATCAAAGAGTAATTTTCTAGTCAAATCAAGACCATTATTGGGGAATCTCTAATAGAGCCATAGAATTTGTAAATGACATATAGTGCAGGCCAATTGTAAAACTATTATAGATCACTCACCAGAGGGCGAAAAGTCTCAATCCACACCACATATCTACTATTGTCTAACCTGGGAAAGAATAAAAAAAAGTTCTGTAAATTTATATGGCACAGCAACTTAGTGAAAAAGCAAGCTACAAAAGAAATATGATAACTTTTCACAGCTTTGAACACAAATGAGGCTATAGGAAATACAGCAGCAGTAATAGGATCATCATGAAACATTATAGAAACCTTAAAAAGCAATTAGTTGGAGTCCACAATTAGTGTTGGTGGTCTCCTCAATTCCTGTTATCAGCTCTTGTAGGGATCTTGATAGCTTAGAGGAATCTCCTATTACAGAAATTTGAATGTTTTCCCTGTCACAAGCCAAAAATCAGCACGATTAATGTATGCCCACTATATAAGACCATGTAATCTATCAAGTCAATAATGCAACATTCCTTCACTCAGATATAATGAAAACTGTATATGATTAAGATCATCACAGCAACTATATGTTAATGGCAGCAAATCATACTCTAACCGAAAAGTGAAAAACCCTAAATCTAGGAACTCAGAATCTCACTCCTAGTCATAGCTTAGACCATTTTGAAAATTTGAAAGCAACTGGTACAGTCACTCCCATCAAGGTCAAACAACTTCCTTTCTTACTTTTAGTTTAAAATAATGTAATAACAGCATTCTAAAGTTGTTAACTTGACATAAAAGTTAACATTTGGAAACATCAGAATTCTCGTGCATAATAACACTTCCACGTACCAAAATGGAAAGCCAAACCCCATTTACAAAATTAGTTCACTTAACCAGAAATATTGGTCCTTTGTAATCATTCATGCCACCCAATTCCTGCAAGTCTCACATAACTAATTATTCAATTCAATACCCTTTCAATATAAATATAGCATCTTACAAATGCAAACCGAAGCTATGGATACAAATCAGGATCCTCTCCATTTGCTTTTATACAAAGAATGTCTATTTCATTACAAAGATTTATTTTGTCACAAAATCTGATGTGATACACCACACCAACAAAAAAAAAACCGTCTAATACAAAAATATTACATATGCTTAAAAGTCATTGAAAGTACCACCATAATAAACACCTTTAAATTCTTACAAACAAAAAACTAAATCTTTATGGTAAAATGATACTATCTGTGTGTCTAAAAGATGTAGCAATTGAAGAAAGTGAAATAGTTTCTGATATGCTGACCTGATGAACAAACTGCCCATTTCATCTCTCAATCCTCTTTCAAATAACTCCATTAAAAAGTCAACTTCCACCTGCATCATTAGTGACTATATCAGTATAACTCTATCATTTAAAAAAAAAAAAAAAAAAACACACACACACACAAACACATAGAGAACCTTAATTCCCAACATGCAACACGTACAGCTCCATAATCGAGTGAAAGTGAGAGTTTTACGTAATCGTCCAGATTGAAGGAGAAGAAGAAGTGGGGTTCGGGTCGACCCAATTGTGTTTGTGGATCATGTAAATGGGTTCGCCCAACGGGTGTTTACGTTACGTTTAACAGAGGGAAGGTTGTGTCGTGTCGTGTTGTGCTAAGCAAAATCATGGATATATGTTCTAACCTTTTCTATTAAAAATAAAAATTATGGATTTATGAGTTAAAAAGGAGTGAGGGAGTAAAAAAATGTAAAAAAGATGTAAACTAGGTTAATTAATGATGGTTGAACAAGAGATTTTGAGTTCAATTTCTGTCTACATTATAAAAAAAAAAAAACTTCATACAAGTTTTTTTTTTTTGAGAATGTCATACAATAGGTTTATTTGCTATATGTATCACAAATTGTATTTTTCTTTTTGTAATTAACACACCAATTCAAGTTTGATGTATAATATCCACTCAATCATCCAAAATTAGTATCAAAATTAACAAATTGGGTGTGTGGTGCACTACTATGTCAAAATTAATAGACCTATTCTCATCATAATAAACCCCACTAAAATTATTTTGGAAACTTGTCGAGACAACTATTTTATACATCAAATGTTGTCTTACTAAGGTGCCGTTTGTTGTAATTTAGAAATTAAACCAACTTATTTTTATATAGGTGTAGGTGTAGCTTGAAAAAGGAATTTCCAAGACCCAAATGTCTAGTAACTCAGCAGGATTTTATGCTCTCTTTTATGAAGAACACCAAGGTTTGATCTCCCTTCCGTGCATCATCTTGTCTGTAACCATGAAAGCTTATAATATAAAATTCATATGATAGCTAATACAAACTGAGATTTATAAAACACCCTTCATGTAAATTTGTGTACATAAAATTAGTATTACAGCCACCCAGCTAAGTCAAATATCCTAATTTTATATCTAAGTCTCAATAGGAGGAATAAAAAAAAAAAAAAAAAAACGAGGAGGCCAAAGAAAGAAAGGGAAAACATCATTTAAGAGTCATAAAATTTAATAAAAAACTTGGCTGACATTACTTGTATCAACTCTAAAAAGACTAACACACTCTTCTTTTCTTCTTCTTCTTCTTCTTTTTATTTATTTTTTAATAATAAAAACTTGTTTTCTTTTAGTCATGCTCATGCCCATTTCATTCTTATCTTAGTGATTATTTCTTTTTGTTATTAATTCGCCTAGGTCCCAGGATAAGAAATAAATAAACCAAAAGAGTACTACTTTTCATGCTTAGATTCCTGGAAATGACTTAAATAAGTGAATTAGTTCTTGCAGAGTGGTTGATCTATAATATAAGTGTAGGTTTGTCAGCAGTAGAGTTTAGCTTCTTGTGTTTGTTTTGTTCCTTAATAACTTACTATCAATATCTTACTCTGAAATTGCTGCCCATTGCATTATTATCTCAGTATAAAAACTACAAGTAGTAATATTTATCTTGTAACTCAGAGAATAGCCAAGCTTTTGTGTAAGCAGAACCTGGGTCAGTTCAGCAACAAAGAAGAAAAAAAACCAAAGATGAGTAAAGCAACAGATAGCTGCAGGTTCATCTACAAAGATCCAAATCAGCCAATTGAAGCTAGGGTCAATAACCTCCTCTCTCACGTGTCCTTGAAGGAGAAAGTTGGCCAAATGACCTGTACTGAGAACCCTGCTGCTAGTCCTTCCACCATCAAAGACTTGTCCATTGGTACATTATTCTTAATAATTTGCATATTTTGTCTTTAACATGTCTTGGATTTGAGTTTGGGAGTTGGTCTCTCCAAAAATAAATTTGGGATAACTCTGCCTAACAATCATTTCTTTAATACCGCATAAAAGTTGGAGATTTGAGCACTGGATAGACTTTTTTTTATAGATATTTTCCTTCACTTATGTTAGTTCTATATCATTTGCATATAGGAGCTATATTATGTTCTTTCCCAGCCAGTTGTTATCCGACTGAACCTGCTTCAGCAACTGACTGGGCTGATATTGTTGACAGTTTACAGAAGGCAGCTTTAGAATCACGTCTTGGTACTCCAATTATACAAATGTGTGATTCCGTCCATGGCCATGGCAATGTTTTTGGTGCTACAGTTTTCCCTCATAACATTGGCCTTGGAGCAACTAGGCAAGTCATTTTATATATATTGCAGCTGATTGATGCACGTATAATCATATAGCTAGATGCCATATTTCAATAGCAAGTAAAAATCTGTTGTCCCAACTTGAGTGTCTGACTTTATGTTTCACTGCACATTGCATTTTACATTTGGTGGAGTATAAAGTAGAACACATCTAGTGGGATAGATGATTTTTATTGGTTGTAGCATGTTCAAGAATCAGCTACATATTAATTAAAATATTTTACGATATATCAAGCTCATCGATGCATAAAGAGACTTTTTTATGTCATAGCCTTATATTCCTTGTTGTTCATTATCCCTTCTGCTATTTGTCATAGAGATAAGAACTTAGTTGAAAGAATTGCAGCTGCTACTGCACTGGAACTCAGAGCAACTGGAACTAAATTTTCTATTGCTCCTTGTGTAGCTGTAAGTTGACTCATATTAATGCAAGACCTTTCGTTGTGTTCTTCAGTTATTAATCCACATGCATGATTTTTGGGATTTCTGTGGAAATGTACCTACAGGTTATCAGAGATCCAAGGTGGGGATTATGTTGTGAGAGTTTTAGTGAGGATAGTGAAATAGTTAGTGCCATGACATCTGCTGTTGTAGGATATCAGGGCATACCGCCCGAAGGGCATCCTAATGGTTACCCTTATGTAGATAGCAGGTAAGAAAAAAATTCCAGAACTACTTCTCATTCTAACCTTCTATAATGAATGTGAACTGTCTATTAACATTGTTAATCGCTTAATTGCTTTGTCTTTTGCGCATCATTTAGCAGTGGAAGTTCATATAATGATAAAATGAATTTCAACCTCAAACTTGATAAATCGAAACATAGAAATTTTTAATCTTGTTGTACTTCTTTTGATTTGTGTTTATGTACTTTTGTAGTGAAACATATGTGACAACGTTGTTATATGGTTCTACCAATTTATGCCTACTTTATCAGAAATCAAATTCAAAAATCCTCACAATCACAAACCTAACCCAAATGTAACCACACCTAACTCAACTCAAACTTATAATCTCAATTCACAAACTCAACACTCTCATAACTTCCAAGCCCCAATCATCAAATGTTTCTCTCTCAAACAGCCCAAAAATGTACCAAACGCTTTGTAGAAATCCATTCCACATTCTTCTAAAAGCCTTTAATCACATAATTATTCCAATGCCACTAAGAGCCTTAATCACATAAGTCTTCCAATGCCACCATCACGGAAGTGTTAAAAAAATTTGTTGACAGTAGGTTATTTGATTTTTGTTTGACTATTTTTTTCATCTATAAATGCAGAACAAATGTTATTGCATGTGCCAAGCATTTTGTTGGAGATGGAGGCACTGAACTAGGTTTAATGGAAGGAAATACTGTCTCATGTTTTGAAGACTTGGAGAGGATCCATATGAAACCTTACCTGCATTGTTTGGCTCAAGGAGTCTCCACTATTATGCCCTCTTATACCAGCTGGAATGGGACTAGAATGCATGGTCACCGCTTTCTCTTAACAGATATTTTGAAAGAGAAGCTGGGATTCAAGGTGCTTAAGCCTCTGAATTCAAGATTTTCACCAAGACATATACCTTTACTCATCTTTCTTTAATCTTGGGACTTTGTAAGTGATGATGTGGGTTGAATTTAGATGTAATCAATACACATAGCAAGTTAGAAAACAGGAACCGCGTAACAGAGCCTTCGCACTACTATTTTAATCTCTTGTTTTCTTAGAAATACTTTCTTTCCATCTTGGTCTGTGGATGTATGCAACTTGTCCAATCACAAATATAAAATCTTGTATTCTTTGTGCATGTGTGCTTATTGAGTTATCTTTGTCTTAGTTTAAATCCTAGAAGTGATATTGGACAACAGTGAGTTGCAAAAATGGAACATCATCATAAAAAATTGATATTTAAACTTAGCTCATAAACTATGCTCTCCCAAAAACTTGAAGGAGAAGCTTGATTTCATTGTGCAGGATCCTTTGCTTATAGGTTATGCTATTTAATCCCCCCCACCCCCAACTTCTTTCTATGAGAATTAAGCTAAATGAACCCTTTCTTTCTCTTTTTGGCCAGGGATTTCTTTTATCAGGTTGGGAAGGAATTGACATGATATGTGAACCATACAGAGCAGATTATCGTCATTGCGTTTTAACATCAGTTAATGCAGGAGTGGACATGGTAAAGTTTGAAGTCTCAAAGAATTAAATGACTGCAAGGTTGTGCAAGCCACTTAATTTTAATGTGTTGTGATTTTGTGCAGTATATGGAACCTGTACGATACGAAGAATATTTTGAAACTTTAATATCTCTCGTTGAATCAGGGGAGATACCCATGTCCAGGATTGATAATGCTGTGAAACGAATATTGAAAGTCAAATTTATTGCTGGCCTTTTTGAGCATCCCTTTGCTGATAGATCCTTGCTAGATATGGTTGGTTGCAAGGTATTGTTTAGTCGAACATGTTTTAGAGTTAACTGACTATTGATTCCATTTATGTGCAGTTGCTACAATTTACATAGACTAAGCCTAAATGAATGAAATAATAGTCACACTATCCTTAGCAGAAGATAGAAATGGTTATCCTATCTTATTATTTTCTTTGATAAAAGGTGCATAGAGAATTGGCACGCGAAGTAGTATGAAAATCACTGATTTTTCTAAAGAATGGGAAGGACCTGGAGAAGCCATTCCTCCCTCTAAATAGAAATGCTAGAAGAGTATTAGTTTTTGGGAGGCATGCTGATGATCTTGGGTACCAGTTTGGAGGTTGGACAATAACAAAGTATGGAACCAGTGGCAGGATAACCATAGGTAAGAACACATGGTTGATTTAACTATAAAAATATGGTACATGATAGTTTGCATTGTCAATAAGCTAATAAAGTATGGTAACTAAAAAATGCATTGGCCAATGAGCTAGTAAGGTACATGATTGTTTGCATTGTCAATAAACTACATGATTTTGAACTTAAGGTATAGTAACTAAAAAATTGTATTAAAGTTTTGACTAATAAATTTTATTTGGGAGATGGGGTAGAGAAGAAATGAGAGATGAAGTGTCACCATCAAAGGAAAGAGATAAAAAGAGAATGTTTTTTATTAAGTATTTAGGGAACACATACATTTGAAAGACCATGCAACCATGTTAAAAGCAATGGAATGATTTGTATAGTTTTATACCTCTCTCATACAGATTTTCCTTCTGCTCTAGGCACAACAATCTTGGAAGGCATTAAAAAAGCAGTTGGAGAACATTCAGAAGACATATATGAGCAAAACCCATCATTGGCAACCTTTGAAGGCCTAGAATTCTCCTTTGCTATAGTTGTTGTTGGTGAGCCTGCTTACGCTGAAAGCAAGGGATATATAATGTAGAGCTCAAAATTCCTTTTGATGGTGCCAATGTTATTAACATGGTTGCAGAAAGAGTTCCTACTTTGGTAGTTCTGATATCTGGAAGGCCTCTTGTTTTGGAACCAGAACTTCTGGAAAAGATTGATGCATTGGTTGCAGCTTGGTTGCCGGGGAGCCAAGGAGAGGGAGTAGCAGATGTGGTGTTTGGAGAATATGAGTTCCAGGGAAAGCTTCCTGTCACTTGGTTCAAGAGGGTAGACCAGCTGCCTATGAATTATGAGGATGAGCATTATGATCCTTTGTTTCCTTTAGGCTTTGGTTTAAAGATGAAGGTACATTAGGTGAATTTGGGTATGTGAATTCAATAAGGCTAGGCAGTAGGCATACAACAGGTCATATCAGCAGCTGTGAAAAATGTTGTGCTTACTTATGTGAATTTAGTTAAGCCAAGCTTAGGTTACCTTATAACCAGCCCAGATTGGGTATTATCTCTATTGTGTATTCTCATTATGTCTACTCCATTTTTATGAACCATAATCTAGCTGAACATGCATGGATCATATGTTTGAAAGCCTGGTTTTAAAAAATATTCCCTATTGTTCTACTCATCTTGTAAATGAAATTGAAATGAAAAGAATAGTCCTGTTTGATACAATTTATTTTTTTCATACACCAGACTATACATACAAACCCATTCGAGTTTAAAAGAGAAGAAAATAGGCCTCAAGTAGTCAAGTTGGGGACGATTGACAAAAAAAGTCAGTGCATCTACCAACTAGGAAAGCTTACAACAATCAGAAATTTTAAATAAGGATATTTCAAGTTCAAAAGCTCTAGCCTAAACTAAAAATATCACACAAGATCTGCCATGATCTTTGGAGTCAAAGATATGGTTTTTTTTTTTTTTTACTTAGGATTAAGATTCTCTAAATTTCTTAAATCTTCCATGAAATTTTTAAACCATTCATTTGCCTTCTTATCAATATCCTAACTGGATACGAAAATAATACTCGTCTATGTTTAAATTTTGATGACGTGAAAAAACTGAGCCATTCAATTTTCTATGAATGATTAAGATTTTAAGAACTTTGGAATTAATGAAAAGGTGTGAGCTTTGGTACTGAGAAGTGAGAACTTTGTGTACTCAATATAACCTTTTTCATCGTGGAGTTGCCAAGAACTCAGGTCTAGAGCATCTCACATCACATCTAAATATAGCATCTTACAAATGGAAACTCAACTTCAATCTAAAATATGTAACAATTGAATGAAGTGAAATAGTTTACTTATCAAATGCGCATGCTGACCTGAACAAGCTACCCATTTCATCTCTCAATCCTATTTCAAATAATTCCATTAAAAACTCAGCTTCCATCTGCATCATTAGTGACCATAACCTTTCAATCATTTAAAACCCAAAAAGGAAAAAAGACACATACTTGAGGGCGAAACCAGAGAGAACCTTAAATTCCTGACTTGCAACACAGCTCCACAAACAATCGCTCTGAGAGTCAGAGACCGTACACCGGCCTTGTAACCCGACCCGACTGGCAAGTCCCTGAACCGGGCATAGTGTGGTAGATGGGAGTGAGAACTGAGAAGAGAAGAGCAGAAGACAGTGAAAGAGGGAAGGCTGTGCTGTCGCTTGACAGTGTTGTTTTAGTAAAATAAAAATACACGTACCTTACTTCCTTTCCAGGAAGACGATTACCATGTAAATTTTATTATTATTTTATTTTATTTTATTTTATAAGTTTTTTTACTTGGTAAAAATAGAAATTTCATCCTCTAAATTTGACCAAAATTTATTTAATACTTAAATTTTACTTTTATCCAATTGAGTTCTTTGAGTTTTAAGTTCATTTACTTTTTTTTAATTTATAAGAATTTCCATTCAATTGAGATACCTCCATCAAATTTCCTTAAATGTTGCGGCTAAGTGTCCAAATATTTATTTATTTTCTTCAAATTCTTTAATTAAAAAATCCAATTAATTATTGAAATATATATATTTAAAAAATAATGGAAGTTGACAGAGAACAAAAACTCATTGAACAGAACTAAAGTTTGAGAATTGAAATGAATTTTGATCAAACTTAGACGATGCACTTTGCATTTTTGCTTTATTTATTTATTTATTAATTTGCATAGACCACAAGTTGAAAACTCTTTTTTTTTTTTTTTTTTTTTTTTTTGTGCTGAATAAATACTTTATTTATAAGAAGAACCAAAAGAAATACAATCCAAAGAGCGCCGGTGACCATCTCTATCTAAAGCCTTAGCGAACATTGGCGACAAGTTAGAGATGGGAACTGGCTCACTCCAATTCAAAAGACCATCCCATTGGGCGAGAAGGTAGGTGGTAACATTGTCGTCTCTACATATAAAAGAAAATGACACATTATCAAAAGATTTTACTAGAAACAAAATATCCTCTAGAACTGCTTTAATTCTCCAATGAGAGACAACTGCTTTGTTCTTCAATGGCTCAATGACATTCAGTGCATCTCCTTCAAGAATAATTCTCTTGAATCCTTCATCAGCCGCCTTTTTGATAGCTAACCAAGCTGCTTTGGCTTCTCCTAATAAAGGCTCTGTCGGATTCAACTACTCTGTCCATGCTGCAAGTAAATTTCCTTTTTAGTCTCTTGCCACCACTGCCACTGAAGATTTATCTTCCCTAATTGCTGCATCAAAATTCAGTTTTATCCAATTTAATGGTGGGGGAGTCCAGGGTGAGGCATTAGGAGGTTTTTTTGATTGATTTCTCTACGCATTCTTGTGCTCTTCATATGCTTTAATCACCTGCCTAGCCACCTTTTCCGGACTTGTTTTGATTCCTTCCAGTCTAGCTTTATTCCTTGTCATCCAAATTTGATCACATAAAATTGCTGCATATAATTGGAAGTCTTTAGCTTCTTCTCCCTCTAAACCTAGGCCATGCTTTGGATTGATTATCATCTTCACCCAATCTGTTATAGACACATTTCGCATATGGCTCATATTTAATGGCCAAGGACCTGCAAACCAAATTTGGGCAACCCAATCACATTGTAGAAAAATATGCTCCAAAGACTCAATGGCATTATTGCATAAATAACAATCTATCGAAGATAGAGAGAACCTGGAATTTAGGAATGACTTTGTAGGCAAAATCTCCCAAGCCATTTTCCACAGCAACATTTTGAGCCTGGCATTAATTTTCAGCTTTCATAGCTCTTTCCAATCTTTACTTTGCAGCAAAGGGTGAGGTGGATAATTGGTAGCCCTTAATGCATTATATGCTGTCTTTACAGTGAATTCAGCTGTGGGGTTAAGACACCAAAAAGCTTGGTCTTTTTGTGACAATTGAGTAAGGTGGATGGCCAGAATCTTGATTACTGTATTTGGCTCAAATAACTCATGAAGCTTTCCTCTATCCCATTGTCTAGTATCCTGATCAATCAACTCTGCCACCAGATGAGCTTCAAGACTAGCTCCATTTCTTCTTTAAGGAATTAGATTAGTCTCATTTGGAATCCAAGGGTCTTCCCAAATCCAAGTATTCAAGCCATTCCCTATCTTGTGGCACATCCCTTTCTTTACTACATTTCTGCATTCAAAAATGCTTTGGGCAGCCCATGATGCCCTTTTAGGTGAGGGCATTTTCATAAAGTTTCTATGCTTTACGAATTTCCTTTTAAAAATCTGGATCCATAATTTGTCAGCATTACTTACTATTTCCAAAGTCATCTTTGCCACCAAAGCTTTGTTCATGTCTTCAGTTTTTTTTATACCTAACCCCCCAACACTTTTTGGAGTGCATATAGAATCCCAGCTTTTAAGACAACATCCCAGTTTATTTTCATCTTTGAAAACCCACCAGAAATTTCTATTCATAGCATCAAGCTTAGAACAGACTTGTTTAGGGAAGAGAAGAGATGAAGCTTGATAAGATGGGAGGGAGGAGGCCACTGACGTAATTAGAGTGGTTCTGCCTTCTTGTGATAAAGTCTTCATCTTCCACCCTTGAAGTCTTTGTTTCACTTTATCAATAATTTCTTCAATTGCAATATTTCTATCTCTACCTGAGGCCATTGGGCTGCCCAGGTATTTTTCTTTCCTGTTTGAGGATTTTATCCCCATCGAGTTTGCTAGGCGAGTTCTTAAGCTTTGATGCACATTCTTGCTAAAAATGATCACAGACTTTAATAGGTTAACTTTTTGCCCTGACCATCCAGCAAAAGTTTCAAGACAAGCTTTAATGCTCTCTATATTTTCCTCATTTGCTTGAGCAAATAGAAACAAGTCATCTGCAAATTGAAGGTGGGAGATAGGCATCAGACCTGGAGCTAATTTATAGCCAATGATTTTGTTATTTGAAACTTCCCTCTCGATAAGCCTAGTAAGAACTTCTGTTGCTAAGACAAACAGGAAGGGAGATAAGGGATCTCCTTGCCTTACTCCTCTGTTAGGCTTGAAAAAGCTAAATGGACTGCCATTGATTAGAATTGAGAAAGAAGCTGTAGTTACACATTGCATAACTCACTGTATCCAAATGCTTGGAAAACCAAAGGCCCAAAGAACTTTCTCTAAAAAACACCATTCCAGTCTATCATAGGCTTTTTCCATGTCTATCTTCAACCCCATCCAACCTTTCTTACCTCTTTTCTTTCTCATATCATGAAGGATTTCTTGTGCCAAAAACGTGTTCTCTTGAATTTTTCGGCCTGGAACAAACGCTGTTTGCCATGGAGAAATCAATTTGGGGAGAATCTGCTTTAGCCTATTAGCCAGCAATTTAGAGATGATCTTATATAAAACATTGCACAAACTTATGAGCTTATATTGAGAGACTGTTGCAGCATTACTCCCTTTAGGTATGAGAACAATAAAGGAATGGTTTATTTCCTTCAACATGGACAAGTTGAAAACTCTTGATAGATTGGCAGTTCTAAATTTTATAAAATCTAGGTTTCAGTCCCGATCCCAGGTTTCCCAAAAAATAGACTAGATTGGATTGAAATGACCTAATGGACTAGACTGGCCTAATCGACCGAATAGATTGGACTGGACCGAACAGTCGGTATAAAACCTCAATTGCTATGCAACATTCTAACGTTTCCCAACTAAATACATCATAGTTCTAGAACAGGTCCATAGTAGCTTGGATAATGACAACAAGAACTTTGCATTGCACACTAGGAAATGTCTTTAAAAATATTGATGGCCCATAATTCCATATGGTTCCCAAGTAGATGTATATCCATAGAGAGGAGTTGCCCAAATAATTGGGTTTTCCTTTTTGAGTTTAGTAATTAAAGACATTACAAAAGCATACATACCTTGGTTGCAACCACTTCTAGATTGCTGAGATTGCAAAATGGTTTTCGGTGGATCCTAATAAGGTAGACCCTGTGGTTAAATGAGGTAGGTCTTCATATGTGAGTGAGGTTAGAAGTTTCTTGGGCCTTGCTGGTTATTATAGAAGATTTATAGAGGGATTTTCCAGCATTGTACCTCCTTTAACAAAGTTAACTCGGAAGAATGTTAAATTTAAGTGAAAAGAAGAGCGTGAGAAAAACTTCTAAGAGCTTTGACTTACTTTTGAAGTAATTTTTGATGAAATTATCATAAAAATTCTTAATGTTGGTACTTGGTATGAATTGTTTGGATTGAATTGTCAAAAAAGAAAAAATTTACGGATACCTTTGGGATGTATTTCTCATGTTTTGGACCTTTTTAGTTTTGGGGCGTGACAGTTGTCCTCTTGCTACACAATCTATTTAAGTTTCTATCTCAAGTAAATCAGTATATGTCTAATCACATTTTTAGCACATACTTATATGGTGCACTTCTACGTCTACAATAGCCCTAATGTGATACTGAAAAACAGTGAAAGAAAAAGAATTGATTGCAAAAGAATATTATGTACATTTTTATTTTTATATTTTGAGAAGAAGAATATTATGAACTTGAGTTCAGTATGTTATCAAAATAATCAAGTGAAGCATATGTAACACAGAAGTATAACATCTTATTCAATGATTCTACTATATTCTTTTACAAAAATTAATTAATTAATTTTTAAAAAAAAAGATTAAAAAAGCGTGAGCGGCAGGATTCGAACCTGCGCGGGCAGAGCCCACATGATTTCTAGTCATGCCCGATAACCACTCCGGCACGCCCACCAGCTGATTGTAGGAGCGTTGAGTTAAGAGTAATGTAAAGTATTTAAGAGAATAAGATTACCTACATTTTGCTATATTAAAGATTAATAGATCATTTAACTAAAAAAAATAGCTAAAATTACTTTTACGTGGAACATTAACAAAACAACTTAGGATCTACAAGTGTTAAAAAAACCTACTTGCATATTTGTTGCTTCCATCTAATGTATTTTGTGGCGTAGCTAGCAACCCTCATATATTTTACCAAAAATTAATTCGGAAAAAAAAAAAAAAATCCCGCATCTAAAGGAATAATTTAGAGAGAAGAAAGATGCAAATGTACGTTGCCATAATTGACCTTTAAAAACACCCTCTCAAAAGATTGACCAAGTAATTTCTAATACCTCATGAGATTCATAAGTTCAAAATCTCTAAGCAATAGTTTGGAACCATCTTTAAAAGATTCTTCCTTATAAATTGAATAACATAGTATATAAATATATATTAAAAAACACATTTCAAGCATTACATAGGGATGATAATAAGAGGTGCTTTAATGGATCTACCATGCATTTGTGTGAAAAAAAATTTAAAAAAAAATAAAAATAAAAATAAAAAACAAACAAACAAGGCGAGATGAATTTTTAGGACAAATAGAGCAAAGAATAGACAGAAATATGGGAACATAAAATAGATTGAAAAGTGTCTTCTTTAGTTCTTTCGTGTTGTTGATTTTTTTTATTTATTTAGAATGTCGTGTTGTTGATTTTGGTGACCAAGTTTTGTGGTAGTCCTTAGGGTTATTTATTTATTTAGATAGATATGGTAGAATTTAAACTTATGATGTCTTCTCTGTAATAATTGTTTTATCATCAAGTTAAAACACCAGTTAGTTTTTGAATTAAACAAAATTTGAATTTCTTATTCAATAATGAAAGACTTTATCAGTGAAACTAACTAGAATTATTTTCCACACACACAAAAATGTGAGTAAAAAAAAAAAGGTTAAGTTGGAATCTACTACCTACCATTTTTTTGTTGTTATTGAGAAACAAAAACACACACACAAGAGAGAGGAGAAAAAGTTCTAACAAAACGGCACATCATATAAGTTGGAATTTACTATCTAGCTAGCGTTAAATACAACTTTTATGCATTTTTCTATCTTATCCAATGTTTTATGATTCTATTACTTAAGTGATGATGTGACATAGTATTTATTTTGTTTTCTCTTTTTACTTATACTAGTCGCAGATCAGCGCGTTGCACGTGATAATTTATTAGATAAAATACTATTATAGTCTCTAGACTTTATAAAGAGTTTTTATTTTTTTAAATAGTTTTATCATATTTTTCATAATCTTGTCTATAACATTTTTTACCATTATCATATATTTATTGGTTGATAATTTGCATAACATAGACATTAAATAAGAGGTAGAACTATTCATTAAATTTTTTTAAGTTATGGTGTATGAAGATTATGAGTATATATGTATATATATATATATATATATATATATATAATGTCCCTAGTTAGAATTTGATTAGTTTTAAGTTTAAATTTTGTATTATGATATTTAATTGTTGATTATTGATTTAATTAAGTGAATGTAATGATTGATTTTATTGCACTATAAAGTTTTTAATTTCCTCTGTGTAGCCATCTCTATTTTATTTCTTACTCCTCTTGACCACCTTTTTATTTTCCAAATAACGATTATTAATTGACATTTAATTTCATTTCTTTTTTTCTTCCTTCATTTACTCTTTATTACATTGTATGTTCCCTAGCTAGTTATAAATTTTATGGTTATCAATAAGAAACAGATATCATGGATGGCTTAAATAGTTATAGATGTAGTTACGTTAGTGGTATGTCAAAGGTTTTTTTTTTTTTTTTCTTCTTTTGAATTTTCAAGGAAATATGAAAGGCATTTCTCTAGTTTAATCTCAATCAATTAAGATATCCATAATATATTAACGGAAGTAATAATGAGCTGTAAATTTTTTTAATGATAAAGTGTTTAGGTTAGTGGTATGTCAAAGGTTTTATAAAAAAAAATTTAAAAATATTTCCAAAGAAATGTAAAAGGGATTTTTTTGAAAAAAGAAATTGTGACTTTTTAAATTGTAGAAATATGATTGTTTTAATTACCTTATTTATAGATTTCATTATTAAGTTATAAACATCTAAATTAAAGTAGATGAATATATAAATGCAAAGTTATATGTAAAGTTACAACCGCACAAGATAAATATGTATAAATAATTTTTTTTATTATTATTCATAAATCATTATTTCATTGTTTACTTATAAATATCTAAATTAAGGTTTTTTTTTTTTTTGAAAAAAAAATCTAAATTAAAATAGATGAATATGTAAAGGTAAAATTATATAAAAAGTTAAAACTACCCAAGATGAACGTTTAACTACTAGTAGATGTGTGTTTTTTGAATACTAAAAGTATACACAATTGCTTTAATTGGAACTATATAACTATGAAAATATTGTTGCGAGTGGTTCCATCATTTGCAAATTATCAAATTTGGTGGCCTTACAAAATAGATATTTCATTTTGCAAAAAACTTTACATGAACTCCTCTTTTGTGATAACCTTTTTTTTTTTCCCGAAACAACTTAAGAATATTAAGACTTAAGTTAACTCTTGTGGTAGTTGTAAAATACGTTAGTGTTATGAAAAATAGAAAGATTTAAATATTTAAAAATCATTTTTTGTAGATTGTAATATAAAAGATTTTTTCTCTTAATATTTTATGTAACTTTTCCCATAAGATCAATATTGTTGGCATCTTTTAACATAATATTTCTGAGAAGAAGAAGAAGAAGAAGCAGAGACGATACTAACACATAATATAAAATTATTAAGTTTGCGTGATTTAAATTTGTGGCAAAAAAAAAATATTAATGTATCTATGATAAAATTTTTAATCCAAATGATATGTAGTAGTTCATATTTTTTTAAACTTGATTCAAAAAGTTAATTCTCAATAGCCTTTTAAGTCTACAAATTTCTTAATTTATGGACCTAGACACATTCAAAGGGTGCTATCTAAATTATAAATTATAAATTTTAGACTTGATTCCTTCAATATATGGTAAAAGAAGGCATGTTTGTGTCTAGAAATTTTGTTGATTTGTGCTACATAATTTAATAATGTGGAGGATGTGACTGAATTTAAATATTGAATAAAATAAGATGAGAGGAATAAAAAGTAAAAATGAAATATATAGCAATAAAGTATATAACATTATATTATTATATACTATATGTATAGTGTAGTAGGATAATATTTAATCAAATAGAATATAAAAGATAACAACTTAAAATGCAAAACTAAATTGCATCAACCTAAAGAATTGATGCAATAAAAATAAAATAAAAATCAAACAAAAAATGAAAAACAAATTGAGAGAGAGAGAGAGAGAGAGAGAGAGAGAGAGAGAGAAGTAACATTTTTTGTGTGAGAAAACTAAGCATAGAATGAAAAAAAATGTCAAATTTATAGTAAGATGTTGAGAATAAGAAGAGTCAAAATAAAGGAAGATAAAAAGGTATAGAAAAAATGATATTAAGGTAGAAAGTAGTGGGGAGATGAAGAGGTAAAAGGGAGGGAGAGTTTTGGAAAATTAATAATAAAAATAATGGTTAAAAGATATTTTAATTTTTAAATAACGGAGTTTTTAAGTCACCTTAAATGAGAAAATGTTTAAAAAAATATATAAGAAAAATTGAGAACAAAAAATGATGACATGGTTGCTTATGTGGCTCAACGTGAGCGTAGCAACATTAAATACTATACTTCAGCTTTTAGTAATGTAGGGAAAAGAGGCCCAAGAATGCCTATTGGGCCTTGGACCTTGTTTGAGGATGCTTATTGGTCCAAGGACGGATAAACAGTAATAAAGACATAAGATCCAAAGCTCCACGAGTGATCTGGAATCCAACAATACACAGTTTAGTAAGTATTAATTAAGAAAATGGAAATACTAAATAGATTGGAAGAAAATGATAGCAGAAGCATTCTACAACTAGTACCAACAAATTGTAGACATGAATATGATAATGATAGCAAACTCGAACTAGACCGTACAGTCTAACCCAGTTAATTGTGAACCTCTCCTGAATACGTCTTTTAACCTTAACCGGTCTATACCAAAAAAGCATGAAACCGTTCAAATCACAGTCCAATCGCACGGTTCTTAGAATCGTGACCGGTTCCCACGGTTTAAATGATTCCCTACTTCTCTTTGAATTTGTACCCAAAAACCTCAAAAAAATGAAATAAAAAAAGAAGAAAAAGAAACACAATCGTTTAGTGCCACTCTATATACCGGGAAGTATCGGGTCATTTTGGAAATATTAGGAAACATTTCGGATTTTGGTGGAAAAAAGTAATTTGGCTGGTAAAGAAACTCAAAGGAAACTATAAATAATAATAATAACACACACGAGCATCTTCACCACTTGCTACCTCTTTTCTAGTGAAACCGCTTATGTCGTCCCGCCCTTGCCTTCTGAAGAGCATATGTCTTTGTGTTTCTTCTTCTTCTTTGGCAAAGCCAGAGTCACAGACCCTTTATTTCTATTATGTGTAGTGTTTATTTCTTTTCTTTTTAACTTAGATGTGTCTTGTTGTTAAGTATGCCGTGTACAGTGTGCCTAGTGCCTACATCTGGCCCGTTGAGCCACCCACCCACCCACATGCTTTGATTGCACAATTCAACTTTAATTTAAAATTTTGTACTATGAACAAAGAGCTTTATTATTACTAGCCTTTGATCTTGCACGACTATAATTTAAAATTTTGTACTATGACTACCATGACTCTGTCAACATGGAACAAAGAGCTTTATTATTACTAACCTTTAATCACGCGCTCATATGCTTGCTCAGAGACTCTTCTATTTTTTGTGTAAAGGTTAATAGTGTTCATTCATCATAATTCGAAGACATTTTCAAATCATAAAATATCAAGGGGGTGTGATGATATTTATACCAAAAAATTATTTCACTCGCAGCAAAACTTCCAAATGTTTAAACCTAAATTCAATAGATTACACAATTCAATAGATTATAGTTTGAGTAAACAAAATTCATGAAAAAAGTAGGAATAATGAAAATGAATAACAAAATATTAACCAAACTACAATATGTCTTCAATTAGTGCTAGCAAAAAAAAAAAAAAAAAAACACCCTACTAAAAACCATGTTGATGAAACACTTTGTTCCACGAACTCCCACCCATTCAAACAAAAAATATAACATACCAAATCCAATGAATATAATGGATATAGAAATATAAACAACATATTAAGGGGAAAAGAGTACTCATCCAATGGGATATTTTGTCGAATAACTTTGAGGCCTCCTTAATTACAAATAGCAAGTAGTAATCTTTTTTTTGAGAAAATAGCAAGTAGTAATCTAAAGAGCCAATAATAACATGAAATTAAAAACAAATAAGAAATGTACATATCTGTTCACAAAATGTACCTATGAAAACTCATTACTATAACAAACAAAAAAATCATACTCAGAGTGAGAGATACACTTATTACAAACCACTTCTTAATCTCCACTGATGGTGCCTCAGTGCCCCAATTATTGTCACAAAATTACAAAAAGAATTTCGAAAAAAAACCCAATTGAATTTTATTAAAAAAACTAAGAAAAGCACAGATTTTTATAACCCCGTATGATATTAAAACACAAACACATTTTTTGATGTATAACACACAGTTTCTTACAACTGAATAAAAAAGAAAAGGAGAACCTTCAAATGGGCAGCAACCTTTTCCTTTTGGTAAAAACAATAGTGGACTCAACCACAAAGTCGACACCAGCCTGACCCATGGGATCTCTTCTAGGTTCCTGAAAAATTTTCATCTTTTAAGCAATAACACTCAAATTGTAAAACCCATTTTCAATCTTCAAAGTTCAAACTACAAAATGAAAACAGAAAAGAAATGCAGTGATGGGTTTCTCATCGAAGAGAAGGGTCTGTGCTTTAAAAAAAAAAAATTAATTGATAGGTGGATAAAAGCAATTTAAAAACTAACAGGAGAGTGATCCTATTTTATGGGCAACGTTTTGGTAGGAGTTAGATAAGTATTTTTACGGGATTATCTTTTAATTTTGTCTCTACACATAGGGTTATTCTGGAAAAAAAATTGGTCCAAATAGGAGAAGCCCCTTAAATAGTAGTATAGATTATTATTATTATTATTATTATTATTATTATTATTATTATTATTATTATTATTATTATTATTATTATTATTATTATTATTATGTAGAAAAAATCTAAGTGCATCTAATGTTTTGTTTTTGTCAATGAGATGATGATATTTTATTTAGACACTAACATGTTAGATAATTTACGGACATATATGAAAAACACATTTAATTGGATTATTTTAGTCAATTTTTATATTTATATTAATTTAATACATTTATTTATATTTAAATAATTATTAAATTAATTATGATATCATCATAGTTTGATCTTGGTTCGACATCAATCTGACCTTTAAAACTTTTATAAAGTTGAATTTATTCAACTATGTGTTGGCTTTATTCCGTGCCAAATTTGCTTGTAATTTAGCATTTAGAAATCTTGTATTTAGGTGAGATAATGTAAGGGTTGTGTGTAAGAGAGTGTGAAGATTTGATCAAGAGTGTGCAACAAGAAGTGACTCGTGACTGACTCGCATGTGGTGATTCGTCAAAATGAAGTACACGTGTGAAGCATGCAGGAAGTTGAAGAGTCAGGTTAGCTGGATCACTATAAGACAAAAAGTACAGTCTGACTTAGTCTGGTAATTGGCGATTGGAACTCGCAACTCATCCCAGTTGCGAAGTGAGTCGCCAGTGCACTTTGTTATGCTAAAAATTGACTTTTCATATTCCATCTCATATCTTACTATAAATACCCACGAAATGTAGAGAGCTTCCAGAGAGAATTTTGAGAGAGAAACCCTAGAGAAAAACAAAATTGATTCATCCACAATCTTATACACTTGATTCTATAAATTCCTTTCCTCTCACCCTCTCCATTGTCATACCCATGAGAGGATTATAAACCAAATCCTTACCTCACCAAATTCAGATTAGTGAGAAAGTTCTTGTTTTTTACGAAGTAGTTCAAGAGAGAACCAATTCATATTGGTTGATTCAATGGACTAATTACGAGATCTGGTAAACTAGAGAATGTAGGGAATTAACACAAAATTCCCAAACTTGTGAGAAACAAAACAAAAAAGAAAAAAAAAAAAAAAAAAAAGAGAAAACACACGCTAAAGAAAAATAATCACACGCACAAGACAATATTTATGTGGTTCGGCAATTTGCCTACATCCACGGTGTTGCAGGGATTTCACTATTATCAGAAAAAAAAATACAAAGTACGGTTGTTCAATTTTTCACTCTCTCAAAAACAAGAACAACAAGAAACCCTAATCACTAAAACAATGGTTTTTATATCCTTCGCTGCATGGGTTAAGCCTCAAAAAATCTCCCATTAAAAGCCACGCAACATTGTTTCGGGTCAGGTCAGATTGTCAACCGAATCAAACACAACTAGGCTCCACAAAGCTCAACAGAGAAGACACGGTTCGGCGTAACTTTGTTGGAGCAAGAAGTTTGGAGAGCTTAGGTGCATCGGGTAGATTAGGTTTGGAGGGTCTATTGCTATTCATGTATCCTAACTGATTTTCTAGGATCATTTACCGCTTGGAAGGCGGCGAAGAGGTTTTCGTCGAGTTCCTCGGTTTCTTCTTCGATTACACATGCCGATGTTATCTTGTGTTTGCATCTCTCGTTCCCTTACTCTTAGCTTTTAATTTCTGCTGGTTGTGATTAATTAATGGCTTAAAGTAGTTTGATAATTTAGGTATTGCTTATGTTTCATATTCCGCACATATATTATTTGAATATAAGCTTGCTTTGAAAAATTAGTTTTTGGGGGTCTAAACATTCACAAGTGTTTTATACACTGAGTGAGTTTTCAACTTTAAACTCTCCCTTTAATGGTTTATTAAACGGTTTAGGTCTGAAATCCATGGGCAGAAGTGTTCATACAATACATCAACTTTTTTACGTATTGGTATTTCCCAACAACTGGTTTTTCAGTACATATATTTTTTTCCCGTGTTAATGAAGACATGGTAAGGAATGTATTTTATATGAAACTTTGTTTCTGTTGTTTAGACACAAAATTCACAAGTTATTTATATACTCAATAATATAATGGCATACACAATCTTCCACTTTCTGCATTAATACAATTATTTTCTGTAATATGAGTCAAAATACCCCATAAGAGAGTATTCTTAAATGTTTGTGGACCTGCATTGATGCACTATAGAGAAAAATGATGGCCCTAATGATTAAGCTTTCTGTGACAACTCTTTATTTCTTCTTTAATTTTAATTTTATTCTAGATAACCCCTTTTTTTGTTTTATAAAAAATAGTAACCTGGTAACCCAATTTTATTTTAAGCACCAATACAGCAATAACAACAAAATCTTAACCCAAATTATGTACTTGAGTTCAGCATGTTATCAAAATAATCTAGTGAAGCCTATGTAACACAGAAGTTTAACATCGTATTTAATGATTCTACTATATTCTTTTACAATTTTTAATGTTTTCTATGGAAAACATTATTTAATTAAAGGTACACTACATAGTTGGTCCCTATTTTTACACAAAATGTCAATTTAGTTCAATTGTGTTAATTTAGTCTTTATTGTTATTCCTTGAATAGAAAAATCTGATATGTCAAGGGGTTTATCACTTGCTCTGCAACACTAACTGTCGCGTGTAGTTTTGATGTTGGCGTGTGAGTGTATTCTCTTGTCTCATTCCTCTCTCCCCTCGTAATAAGTGTGTCTTAGATAGTATGTTTATCAAAAAAAAAAATAATAATAATAAAAAGTTATTTTTCTTACATATCAATTTTTAACTGTACCGCCATGTCAGATTTTTTTTTTTTAAATAAAGAAAATCTAAATTTTGTTGACATGAGTTCAAGTTTGGGGAAAATTTCCAAATCCCCACTCGCATTAGATTATATCTTCCACTCTTCTTCCTCATCCTCACTCTCATAATAGTTGCTTCAAATATGAAAAGAACCATGCCATTCTAAGCAAGATGATTGATACTCTTTATTGCTGTCAATGTTCTTTGGCGGCGGATTATGGAGCCGATCGATGTTAGATATGAGAAGAAACCCATCATTCTAAACATCACTATTATTACTGCGCTACGAAGCAGTTTTCCTCACACAGTTGTTGGACGCGTTTCCTTTGCTCCAAGCATCAGCAGAAACGGGTTTGAAACTTGGCAAAAAACCACATGGTTCTTGGTTAGTCTCATTGCATATGCTAAAAGCATCGCATAAAGCATAATCCCCACACCTGGATGCTTGGAGGGTGTTTGGATCGATGAAATCAATGAAAACTGAGTTATATAACTCAATTTTCATCACCCAAAACTTAAAAAATGTGAAGTTTACAGGAACTCAACTTGTTTCAACTTATTTTTTAGTTGAGTTTCCATAACTCAAAACTCAAAAATTTGAGTTTGAGTCATAAAAACTGAAAAAACAATTTGGATGTTTTTGAGTCTTGAGTTATTGGTTTTGAAAGTTCAAATAGCGTATAAAATACCAATGAACGTTTAGACCCCCAATTGCAAAAATACCAACACAAGCTTACAATCAAACAGTATATGTGTGGAATTTGAAATATAAGATATATCCAAATTGGTAACACACTCTAAACCATAATTAATTACAAACACAGTAGCAATTAAAAGGTAAAGAAAAAGGAAAGAGAGATGCAAATACAAAGATAATACGCCAATGTGTTATCGAAGAGGAAACTGAAGTACTCGGTGAAAAACCTCTCCGCCGTCCTCCAAGCAGTAAATGATCCACTAAAGAATATAGTTGGGATACATGAATAGTAGAAGACCTTCCAAGCCTAATCTACCCAGTGCACCTAAGCCCTCTAAGCTTCTTGCTACAACAGGGTTACGCCGAACCTTATCTTCTTTAGCTTACCGGATCCCACAATAAGCCCATTGCATCAACCAAACGAATTGGTCTTCTTTGAACTGCTTCCTAACCACCAAAAAACCTCCTCACTGATATGGGTATGTGAGATAAGGATTTGGAAAATGTAGCTCTTAAAGATATGTCAATGGAGAGGGTGAGAGTAGAGGAATTTGGAGAATCAAATGACAATGATTGTGGATGAGTCAATCTTGTTTTTCTTTAGGGTTTCTCTCTTAAAATTCTCTCAAGAAGCTCTCTATATTTTGTGGGTATAAAGGTATTTATAGTAGTGTGTATGAGAAATGTGAAAAGTCAGTTTTCATCCAAACAAGGCAATCTGGCGACTCAACCTCGCAATTGGAACGAGTCACGAGTCTGAGTCGCAAGCTAACTGCTTAACCAGACTGGAATTTTTGTCCTGTAGTGCTCTAGCTGTCGTGACCCTTCAGCTCCCCTGCATGCTCCATATGTCTGCCACTTTGGTGACTTGCCAGTTGCGAGTTAGTTGCTAGATCCAGTCGCAAGACTCCTTTGATTACACACAACTTGAGTTTTCTTCACACTCTCTCACACATAACCCTTACATAAATCTCACATAAATACAGGGTATCTAATTGCTAAATTACAAGAAAATTTGGCACGGAATAAAGCCAACACATGATTGAATAAATTCAACCTTACAGGTTTCAATGTGTCTTACCATTTTATGCAAAAATTTGAGTTATAGAGAAGAAATATGCTCCAAGATATGAAACCAAACAAGTTATGGGAATTGAGTTTGAGGTTGAGCTTGAGTTTGAAAAGTGTTATTAACAGGCCAAGAATCATAATACAAAATGTCAAAGCTAGTGAGTGAACCAAACCAATATAGTTTTAATGTTTTAAGTTAAGTAATAGTTTGTTTTATGCACTTTGGGTTCAATACTTCAATGGCTTGAGAGTGAGGATGATGGAGAAGACAGGGAGATGTAATCTGACGATAGAGAGAAAGTTAGGATTTTAGAATTTTCCCCAAACTTGACAATGATATTACAGAAGTATAGTTGACAGTTGATGTGGTAGGAAAAATGATTTTTTATAATTTTGTTTTACACATAAGCTTTTTCTATCAAATAAATAATGACAGCGACTAAATCGACACGACACTAAATTGGTTAGGGCTCAAATTGACATAATTGAAAGGTTCTGGACCAAAATGTGATATAATGTAAAACATAGTGACCAACATTATTATTTACCCTTTATTTTTTTTAAAAATGAAATTTACCCATTATTTATTGGGTTAGGCTTGGGTCCAGTGTCTACCATCTAGCATTGAATACAACTTTTATGCTTTTTTTTTTTGGACAAGGGTTTTCTACAAACATGTTTGTAGGAGTTACTGTAGACAGTATTATGTGGCTGCTTGTGAAGCTAACATCTGTCCTAGACCATGTGCATGTCACATGACTAGCAAAAGTCACCAAATTCACATAACCACAGTTGGCACTTAACCATAGGGGTGGCAATTCGTGTTCGCGTGTCGGGTTCGTGTTGTATCAACTCATATGTATCCGATTATATGGGTCAACACTAACCCGACATGTTTATTAAACGGGTCAAGATTCCTCAACCCTAACACGACCCATTTATTAAACGGGTCAGTCGTGTCGACCTGTTTATCTAATTTTATCAAAATAAAGAAAATCATTTATGAAAAAACAAACAAATAAATATTTTAAATATAAAATTCAGAATTAATGAGTAACTGCATCACAAATAATCATTCAAAACTAAAGCATATCTCAATATCATAAAAAATCAATCACAATATGTCAAAGAAAATAAACTACAACAACTAATAAGTTTATATACCAAGGATTTGAATGGTATATTGGTAAAATTTCATTTAATTAAACGGGTCAGACGGGTTAAACGGGTTCCATAAGTTGAACCCTAACCCAACCCGTTTATCAAACAGGTCCGTCGTGTCAACCCAAATATGACACGAACCCATTAAGCTTCAACCCATAACCTGCTAATTTCGTGTCGTGTTGTGTCGGGTTCGCGGGTCGTGTCCAATTTTGCCACCCCTACTTAACCAGAACTTCATCCAAAGTAAAACAAAACAAAATCCCAACCATTTCTCTTCACCGGTCCACCATTCTCTCTCTCTCTCTCTCTCTCTTTCTCACTTCACAACCATTTGTCGCTGCCATCATTTCTTGGCGGTGATACCTTGGTCAAGTTGGCTCAACTCAGCAAAAACACTCCTTTCTCTCTCCATTTAGTCTTAAATCTCTTACAAAAATGGAAAAACAAAAAAATATTCTTTTTGGTTGTGATTGACCATGGTTTAATTGGAAAGTTTATGTGGAATTCGTGGGTGGATTTAGCTATAAATATTTGATTTGGATCAAATTTCATGTTTAGAACTATCAAGATAAAAAGAAAAGATTTATTTTTGAGAAGTTTGGCCTGAAATGGGGACTGAGAGTAGACATGGGCCAGTTTGTTTCTCACTTTCTTGTTTGAAAGATAAATTTGATTTGTAAACTATTGTAGAGGAAGTCAAGTTTTGCTGGTCCTAAGAAGGTATATTGTGAGTTGGAGAGAATATTTTGGATGCCTAGAAGGATTTTTTTTTTTTTTTTTTTTTTTTGTGGGGTGGGGTGAGGGGGGGGGGGGGGGGTGGGGGGAAGCATGGAGATGAAAATTTTGATATTTCTTTTGTTTTATTTGTTGTAAACCTTTAACTTCAGTTTTCTATGTGAAATTCTTTTCCTTGGTTGCTTCATTCTAAAGCTCTAAATCCCTTGTGGCTTTGCAAATATAAAAAAAATGGTCTTTGTAGTTTTTGGCTATAATTTCTGCTGTGGTCCACTTAGTAATCAGATCTAAGTATTGTGCATGCACATTGAGTTACAAATTTTTTCATATTTGAAAATATTTCCTCTTTTCTTTTCTTTTCTTTTTTTTTCTTTTTCCTTTTTTCCATTTTTGTAAGAGAGTAAGAGTAATTGGAGAGAATATGGCTTAGTTGAGTCAAGCTCGTTGATGGTGTTGCTGCCATGAATTGGCAGCGGCGACGAACAATGGTGGAGAGAGAGAGTGAAGGGCTAGCTGGCAAAGAGAAAAATGGTTGGGGTTTTATTTTACTTGGGTTAGTTAAGAGAGAGAGAGAGAGAGGGGGGGGGGGGGGGGGGCGGGGGCAGAGGGTTGGTGGCCTGGTGCTGAGTCTGCTAACTGTGGTTAAGTGAATTTGGTGACTTTGGCTGGTCATGTGACATGCACATGGTTTAGGACAGATGTTAGCTTCGCAAGATGCCACATAATACTGTCTACAGTAACTCCTACAAACATGTTTGTAGGAAATCCTAGTTTTTGTTTTTGTTTTTTTTTTTTTTTTTTTATACAAAGATAGAAATTTTACTCTATTCTAATCTAAGTGTATATGTATGTGAATCTCCTTTCTGGAGACTTAAACCTCGGCTCTTGCCCCCCACACTCCACAAGCACTTATACTTGTAGAGTGACCATCGCACCAAGGGTATGCGGTGATGCATTTTTTCCATCTTATCAAATGTTTTATGATTATATTACTAAAGTGATGATGTGGCATAATATTTCCTTTTTTTCTGTTTATAATAATTCAGAAAGAGGGATTCAAATCCAAGTTCCATAGAAAAATTAGATAATATTATTAAATTACAAAATTCTTGACAATATTTAATTATTTATTTTAAAAGAGAAATGAGGATTTAAATAACTATACCATACAACATTCCTTAAAATCTTCTATTCTTGACGCGATGCTTTCTTGGAACTAAATAATCTTATTCCTACTAGGTAAAAAGGTATGCTTTTTTATAGCTATAAAAGTGAAACAGTAGAGAATAGGTAATGTAAAGTTAAATCGTTCGAACTTGGAAGCATTGTAATTTGTAAACGATCTGTTGCATTATTGGTGACCAATAAGCATCCTCTGATACATTAAAGGCAAGCCTCTTGAGAAATTTATGCTTATTGTCTTCCAAATCCAATGGTTGTGTCACATTGTGAGATGATAGATCCTTTAACGATGTTGCAGCATGCAATGCCAACACTTTCTGTTTTTTTTATTTTTATTTTTCTTTTGTCAAGTAGTAGCGATATTGATAGGTCAAAAAATCACCATCGTTCCCTCCACTTCAATGAAATTGCAAAAATATAAGATTAATGTTCACTATTTTTTTCCCCAGCTATATAAACAATAATTTATTGAAAAAGAAAAAAAGAGAAACACAGAGGATTACATTATATTGTAAACCAAAAGAAGCATATGGCCCAAACTATCTTTCCCTTCTCGCTTGAGAATTCAAACAGGCAAGGTACATAGAGCAATGGGCCATTCCGCACAGAGGGACAAAGTCACAAAGTCCATCTGACTATGCACATTATGAGCTATAAAAAAATGAATAAGAAGAAAATCCCAGCACACAAAACTCTTTGAGTAAACTGTTTGATATCAACAATGAGGTCTGGAAATTAACAATTCACAATTTAGTAAGTATTAATTAAGAAAATGGGAATACTATATAGACTGGAAGAAAATGATAGCAGAAGTGTTCTACAACTAGTACCAACAAAATGTAGATATGATAATGATAGAAGAAGTGTTCATACAATGCATCAGCTTTTTTATGTATTGGTATTTCCCAACAACTGCATTTTCAATACATTTTGCCCGTGTTAATGAAGACATGATAAGGAATGTATCTTATAAGAAACTTTGTTTCTGTTGTTTGGACACAAAATTCACAAGTTATTTATATACTCAATAATATAATGGCATACACAATCTTCCACTTTCTGCATTAATACAGTTATTTTCTGTAATATGAGTCAAAATACCCCATAAGAGAGTATTTTTAAATGTCTATGGACCTGCATTGATGTACTATAGAGAAAAATGATGGCGCTTTCTGTGACAACTCTTACTTTATTTCTTCTTCAATTTTAATTTTATTCCAGATAACCCTTTTTTTTTTTTTTTTTTGTGAAAAATAGTCATCCGTAACCCAGTTTTATTTTAAGCACCAATACAACAATAACGGCAAAATCTTAATCCCAATTATGTACTTAAGTTCAGTATGTTATCAAAATAATCAAGTGAAGCATATGCAGCACAAAAGTTTAACTTCTTATCCAATCATTCTACTATTTGTAAACTACATAGTTGGCCTATAACCTTTCAATTGTGTTAATTTGGTCAATATCCTTCATTATTGTGTCAATCTAGTCCCTGTTATTATCCCTTAAATAAATAAATAAATAAATAAATCTAATATAAAAAATTATTTTTCCTACACATTAACGGTCAACTGTACCACAACATCAGATTTAAAAAAAAAAAAATAAAAAAGTCTAAATTTTTTTGTTGCTTCAAATTATATCTCCCTGCCATTATCCCTTACTTTCTCACTCTCGTCAGATTATATCTCCCTCTCTTCTTCCTTTTCTTCACTCTCATTAATAGTTGCTTCAATTCTTCAAATATGAAAAAGAACCATGCCATTATAAGCAACCAGAGACTTGGTCCTGTTTGGGACCGAACTTTTGCTCAAAAGCATAAGCAATACAAGAACAATTGTTCAAGCAAGATGATTGCACTCTTTATCACTGTCAATGTTCTTTGGCAGCGAATTATGGAGCCAATCAATGTTAGATATGAGAAGAAAGCCATCATTCTAAACATCTCTATTAAAGCACTGCATAAAGCATAATCCCCATACACCTGATTGCTAGATGACTGTAATGAGAAATTCCACTTTTTCCCTTCTTCTAATTATGACTGAAGTTTAAGCTCCCCAGATTCATCCAACACAATTTTCGAAATTTGAGTTTGAAAAGTGTAATTAATAGGCCAAGAATCATAGAACAAAACGTCAAAGCTAGTGTGTGAACCAATCCAATATACTTCTAACGTTTTAAGTCAAGTTATAGTTTGTTTTGTGCACTTTGGGTTCAATACTTCAATGGCATGAGAGTGAGGATGAGGGAGAAGAGAGAGATGTAATCCGAGGATAGAGAGAGTTAGGATTTTAGATTTTCCCCAAACTTTGAACACAATAGTATATTTGACCTTTAATGTGGTAGGAAAAATAATTTTTATAATTTTATTTGACACGTTAGTTTTTTCTATCAAAGAGATAAGGACAACGAATAAATTGACACGACACTAAAAAGGTTAGAGAAAAAATTGAGATATAATGTAAAGCATAGTGTCCAACTTTGTAATTTACCTTTTAATTTTTTTTAAATGAAATTTATCCTTTATTTATTTATTAGAATATGAAAAAAAAAAAAATCAATTCGAAAATAACTCTATGCAATTTCTGGCCATGTATTGAAAATAAAAAGTGAAAAATACTAATAAATACTCTTAAAGTATTAGTTAACAATCTATTTTAAGAAAATTTTAATGTCACTTTTATAAAAGATAATAAAAAAAAACTGTCAAAATATTAAAAATTAATTTTTTTTTATAAAAACTTTTTTTTAAGTAGACTGTTAACTAATGCCCTAGCATTGGTTAGCATCACCATGAATAAAAACGATTTGGATTAAGCCACCCCAATCAGAAATCGACTATGAAACTGACACCTATATGGCTATCTATAAATATATTTAAATGCAAATTCGTAGGGTTAAATAACCTTTCAGGTTTATTAAACTTCTGTTTCCATGGCGGTAGTGGAGTCGATCAAAAGCACAAACACAGATTCTTTGGTTGTGTGTTATAAAAGAAGAAAAAGAAGAAGAAGAAGAATAATAGAAGAAGAGCCGAATGATCCGATCCAAATCGGTATTGAAAAGCTGCCTGATGCTCTATTGTTCGAGGTCCTTTATCGACTCCCTTGCCGATGGGCTCTCCAATATAGGTCCGTGTCGAAGCGCTGGTGTTCTTTGATTTCCCATCCTCAGTTTGTTTGCAGCTACATTCACCACCGCCACCAATTCAGAAAGTCAGACACAGACCCCTTTACTCTTGTGTTACACTATGGTAAACAATTTAACAACAATATCCTCGCTCTTCCATTCTATGATGATTCTGGGTACGGTGGCGGTGGCAGTGACGGTGGCGGTGACGGTGACGGTGACGGTGACGGACTCAATTTTCTCAACTTTCTTCCTGATATCGAACTAGCAAGAAAAGGCTATACCTTTTCCATTGAAGCATCGTTCAATGACTTATTGCTGGTTGGAAGTTATTTGAGCCGTTTTTGGCATTTGGGTCCAGCCTTTTGGGATTATTGCATCTGCAATCCACTTACCAAACAATGGATCACGCTCCCTCGCCTTCCGTTCCCGAATAGTAACATAGTCGTTTTGGTGGGCTTTATATGCAATCTATATAGCTGTGATAAAGAGCAGGGATGTACTACCAATGCCCATTACAGTTATAAGGTGGTACGCATTCTTTCTCCTACTGAAACCAACACTACTCAGATACATATGCAGATCTTTTCTTCCGACACCGGTGAATGGTGCGACTCTCTTGTTTCGTCACCACGCGGATTGAATCCCTTCCATGTAAGGTCTTCGAATGCTGGTGTTGTTGCCTGCAATGGGATGCTGCATTGGGTGGACGAAAATGATAGAACGATCAAAGGCATTGTCGTGTTCGATCCATTCAACGAAGCACAAGGATGCCGCTATATTGATCCGCCCCGTGACCTTTGCCTTGGAGACTTCGTCTACCCTGGAGTGTTCCAAGGGCGTCTCCGGATATTCCAAAAGCCTTTTTTTCAAAACCATAGCAATTTTTCTGTTTGGGAACTCGAGGATTACAATAATGCAGGAAAATGGTGTTTGAAATACAAAATTTACTTCAAGGACATGGTTTCAGAGCACACCGATCTCGTTAAGATAGCTAAGAAGATCTCGCCGCCTGGGTCATTGCTAGCTTTCCATCCAAATGTTGGTGAAATTGTTTTCTTACAATTTCACAATTACATTGTCTTGTGTAACATGCGGACGAAGGTGTTAACAATGGCCGGCCGACTACGAGATAGGGGAAGAATCTTAGCGGGCAATACCAGCTTGGAAGCGTACAATGTATATGCAAAATATGTCTTCATAGTTGGGCAATCATCGTGGCCAACACCAGTTCCTCTCCCATTGAAGCGTGAATGGGATTTCCTACTTATGCTCGCAAAGGTTGCTTCTAAACTAGAAGAGCGCAAGGAGTTGAGGGCAACCATCGCGGCCAACACCGGTTCCGAGGTTTGAAATGCCAGCAATTCGAAATGTTTTTCTTGTTCTCTTTGTTCCTTTTAAATTATAGTTGATACTTTAATACAGTGAAATTATGTTTTGGAATAATTAATTACCAATATGAATTTTGTAGTTGTACCATTATATATTACACTATTGGTCCATTTAGATACAGTTGAAAATTGAAAACACTATAGCAAAATAATTTTTAAATATATAAATAGTACCGTGAGATTCATTTTTAATGAAAAAGTTGCTGAAAAGTGATATTTGTGGGTCCTATGAACAGTGCACGGATGCACTGTTCATGCAGAAAGTCAACAGGCTATTAAAAAAAAAAAAAAAAAAACTGAAAACGCGACGCAGGTTCTGTAGGAAATGCAGAACCCAAATGCAGGCTACATAGAGTAGATATCATAAAAAGAGCAACATATTTATAATGGCATAGTGCTATCATGCCTTCATTCGTTAGCTTTGAAATTTATAGACATAAATCATTTCTCTAATATTTAGTGTGCGTTTAGTATGGATTATTTTTGTCAATTTATTTTACTATTCAGATTATTTTTGCTACTATTTATGGGTTTCACTACACTTTTTGGTACTATTTATAGGTCCTACTGTACTACTTCAGCTAACTTTTACCTTTATCTACAGTACTTTCAGCAAAAAATTTTCAATTTCAACAAAATAAGCGGATTCCAAATGGACACTTACTCTTCATTGTATATAGAGTAATATATAATGGCATAGTTCTACTAGACGAGTTATTTATGGAATATCTCCTGAGTTTTTTTTCTTAATTTGTGAAGCAGGATTTTGTCTTAATTTTGTCTTCTAAGGCTTTTTCTTGTTATGCAAATGAGTAACTGCCCTAAAGATTAGATTTGTATATTCATAAATTTCATATTTAGAAAGTGTTTCACTTAAATTTAAATGAACTGAAGTGGATGAAAATGCTATATTAATGCAACTCAATAAAAGTGTGGCAACAATATATGCTATACTTAAGATTTTAGATATTACTAGTTTGAAATATATATATATATATATATTTCTAAATTATAATAGATGCAAATTATTAATCTTTATCTAAAAAAAGAGAAGAGCCACTGAGCATATGCGTGCTTAGAGGCTATATTATATATAAGAGGATTTCCCTTTTTCAACTGGACTTTTTTGTAATTCAAAAATACTCACATTAATGAGTGGTAACTTTATTTAGAAATCGGGTCATAAATGTCAAATAACAAATTTCATTTTGAATTCAAAAAGATAACTCCTAAAATTTAGAATTTTTTTCCTTTCACGTTCAAAAAAGAAATTACAATTACTGCTTATCTCTACGGTTTATCTTTTTTATTTGGTTGAAAAATAAAAATTATATATTCTTAAATTATAATAGATGCAAATTATTAACTCTTATCTAAAAACATAGAAGAGCCAATGAACACGCGCGTGAATGCGTGCTTAGAGGCTAGTATATATATATATATATATATATATATATATATATATATTTTAATAAATTTGAATTTAAAATAGGTGCTCTCAATCCAAACATATTTTTTCTTTATATTTAAGTGAACAAAAATGGACCAAAATAGACCGAAGTCGTCTGAATGGACTTAAGTGGATACAGTTGGCCCAAATAGAATGAAGTGGACCAAATAGATAGAATAGGATCGAATGGGAACAAGGTGGACCAACATGGACCAAATAGGACTAAAATAGACAGAATAGAACAAAATATACCTATGAGGACTGAAAAGGATTTAAGGGGACCAAATAAGAAAGAATAGATAGATTAGGACCAAAGTGGACATAATGGACCGAATAGGAACAAATAGGACTGAATAGGACGGAAGTGGACAAAATGGATTGAATAGAGCCAATGTGGACCGAATAGGATTGAAGTGGACAGAATAGGACTAGTGTGGACCAAATGGACCGAATAGGACTAGTGTTGACCAAATGGGATAGAATGGATCAAATAGGACTTTGAATATTTATTATTTTTATTGCATTTTTATGGCTCATATTTCTAATGTCTATTTTAATTGTATTTTTTTTTTTAATCAAAACTAAAGAGTTTAGCCTAAATATAATAAAATTTCATACTTTTCTACCCAAAAATTAAGAAAATAAATTGAATTTTTGAGCTTAACTTGAAAAGGCAACCTATAAAAAGAATCAATTAAGACCTAATTAGTCCAAAATGGATTGAAGAAGATTGAAATTGAACAAGTGGACCAAATTGGATTGAACGGAACCAAAGTTGACCTAATTGGACTGAACATATATAAAGTATTTAAGTTTAGGGAGAAAAAATTATACATTATATTACAATTTCAGAATAATTATTTATTCCCATGTATCGTGTGGGTCTGCGACTAGTAAAAATAAATATGAAAATATAAAAGAGATTGAAAAGTGTCCTCTTTAGTTTTTTCATTTTGTTGATTTTGGCAACGAAGTTTTATGGTAATCCTTAGGATTATTTGTTTATATATTTTGATAGATAAGGTAGAATTTAAACCTATGACGTTTACTTTATAATAATTACTTTTATCATGAAGCTAATACACTAGTTAGTTTTTAGAATAAATCGAGTTTGAATCTCATATTTCTTATTCAATAATGATAGATTTTATCAGTTGAACTAATTGAAACTATTTTTCACACACACATAAATGTGAATAAAAAGAAAAGGTTAATAAACTGGAATCTACCATTTAGCTTTAATTACAACTTTTATGCATTTTTCTATGTTTTATGATTATATTACTAAAGTGATGATGTGGCATAATATTTCCTTTTTTTTATAATAATTCAGAAGAGAAATAATATGTCCACAATATTTTCATAATATTTTTACAACAAATCTTAAATGGCAGGTTGTTATTAATTGTTATTGTTGGAACAAAAAAAGTAATCTTAGTGTTAGGTTTAAATTTGAACCAATAACAATTAATCATCTATGATTTGTTGTAAAAATATTATGGACGTAGCACCTCTCAATTCAGAAAGAGGGATTCAACTCCAAGTTCCATAGAAAAATTAGATAATATTATTAAATTACAAAATTCTTGACAATATTTAATTATTTATTTTAAAAGAGAAATGAGGATTTAAAGAACTATACCATACAAAATTCCTTAAAATCTTCTATTCTTGACGCGATGCTTTCTTGGAACTAATCAATCTTATTATTACTAGGTTAAAAGGTATGCTTTTTTATAGCTATAAAGTGAAACAGTAGAGAATAGGTACTGTAAAGTTAAAATCGTTCGAACTTGGAAGTATTGTAATTTTGTAAATGATCTGTTGCATTATTGGTGACCAATAAGCATCCTCTGATACACAAAAGGCAAACCTCTTGAGAAATTTATGCTTATTTTCTTCCAAATCCAATGGTTGTGTCACATTGTGAGATGATAGATCCTTTAACGATATTGCAGCGTGCAATGCCAACATTATTATTATTATTTTTTTCTTTTTTCTTTTGTCAAGTAGTAGCGATATTGATAGGTCAAGAAATTACCGTTGTTCCCTCCACTTCAATGAAATTGCAAATATGTAAGATTAATGTTCACTATTGTTTTCCCTAGCTATATAAACAATAATTTATTGAAAAAAAAAAAAGAAAAAGAAAAAAAGAGAAACACAGAGGATTTCACATTACAAACCACAA
Source organism: Lithocarpus polystachyus (assembly GCA_033629205.1). Taxonomy (NCBI): domain Eukaryota; kingdom Viridiplantae; phylum Streptophyta; class Magnoliopsida; order Fagales; family Fagaceae; genus Lithocarpus; species Lithocarpus polystachyus. Next base: position 42,364,227 of record CM066168.1, read on the forward strand.
GAAGCATGTGGACCAAGACTATCTTTATTCTTTCCTTTCTAGCTTGAAAATTCAAACAGGCAAGGTACATAGAGAAATGGGCTGTTCTGCACAGAGAGACAAAGTCACAAAGCCCATCTAGCTGTGTACATTATGAGCTATAAAAAAATGAATAAGAAGAAAATCCCAGTACACAAAACTCTTTTGAGTAAACTGTTTGATATCAACAGTGAGGTATGGAATCCACCAATTTACAATTTAGTAACTATTAATTGAGAAAATGGGAATACTATATAGTCTGGAAGAGAAAATGATAGCAGAAGTGTTTTACAACTAGTACCAACAAAATGAAGACATGATAAGGATTGTACCCGTACATTGCCTATGCAATCAGACACATCACACAGCTCATACAGTGTGTCAGCTTCGTTATGTAATCGTATTTCCCAACCACTGCTTTTTCAATACATATATTTTTTGCCACTTTGTTGATGAAGTCATTATAGGGAATGTATTTTATAAGAAACTTGTTTTGTTTTGGTACTATTATTATATAAGAAACTTTGTTTCTGTTGTTTGGACACAAAATTCACGAGTAATTTTTAAGCTCAATAATATAATGGCATATACAATCTTCCACTTTCTGCATTAATGCAGAAAGTGGAAGATTGTATATGCCATTATATTATTTTCTGTAATATGAGTCAAAAGACCTCATAAGAGAGCATTGTTAAATGTCTGTGGACCTGCATTGATGCACTGTAGAGAAAAATGATGGTCCTAATAATTAAGCTTTCGGTGACAAAGTTTCCTAAAAAAAAGAAAAAGGCTTTCTATGACAATTCTTTATTTCTTTCTTCAATTTTAATTTTATTTTGGATAACCTCCCACCCTTCTTTTTATTTATTTATTTTTTTTTATGAAAGTAGTAACTGATAACCTAATTTTATTTTAAGCATCAATACAACAATAATAACAAAATCTTAGTTTCGTTTGTTTGTTTTTTTTTTTTTTTTTTGAGCCAGTTATGAATTCTCAACAAAAGTCCACAAGCTATTTTATTTTTTATTTTTTTCTCTCTTTCTTCTTAACATATAATGTTTTATTGAAGGCATTGGTGGGAAGAATCAGAATATATATATATATATATATATATTATAAAAGCAAGCATAGAAGAAAACAAAATAGCCAAAAGTGTGAGACTAATGTATGTGGCCTCAAATCAACATATAAAGGCTTGATCAAAAATAGAATAAAGTAGCCGAAGTGCTTTCCTGTGCAACTTGCATAAAAGCTACTCCTTTTTAAAAAGAATGTGGGTAATACTGTCATTTAACAAGGACACAATTTTTAGACTTTTTAACATTACTTTATTTTCTTTCTTGGTAATGCCTTTCATATTGGTCATTCTGGTTGAAGTGTTTATAGAGTGGGTAGGACCCCAAAAAGTAAGTGCAAGCAACATGGTGGGCTCTAGCCTCAAAAGTTTACGACCATAGCCTATTCTATACACTTTACCACAGTTCTCATGTGAGGATGATCATAAGGTTGAAGAAAAAATGGTGGATTAATATAAAGTTCAGACACTGGACCTTGTAGCCTAGTGGTACCTGGTTTCGTTGTAACCATTAGCTTAGGAGACAGAATCCCTCGCAATTACCCAGCAAAATATATATATATATATATATATATATATAAAAGTACAGGAACACAGTCATAATTTGTCATATAAATTGTTGTAAAAAAATGTGATAAAAATTGTCGTCCTAGAATAACTCATCTAGCCTTCTCCTGAAGGTTGCAACAGTAATAGCAATGTCAATGCCAAAGCCAGTTTCAATAAGTAGCAATAGCTAAAGAAAAGAGGGTAAACAAAACCAGTAGCAACAGGAAATTCTATTGTCATATATCACTTTTGAACTGACAATGCATGATATTTGAGGAACTTTTAGCGGAATAATCTTTTGAATATGTTTAAGTCATCATAGATGATGGAAAAGATAACTTGATAGTGGATAAGGCACATGCCCAGGAGACACCATTTTTAAAGATCTTTTTCTTTAGTAGTGCTATAGTGTTAGGGGGAAAAAAAAAGGAATGAGATTTTAAATTAATTTTCCTGTATAATTTTGTGCATCTACTGGGGAAAAAAATAAAAATGTTTCAAAGGTCGAAACTCCATTTTTAAACAAACTAGCTCACTTTCAGAATTAACAAGATATCTTCTCCTCCCCCCACCCCTCCCTTTATTTGTGGATAAATAGAGGGAAATGTTTTTTTTTTTTTTTTAATATACAAGATAGAATTTTACTTTAGCATAATCTAAGTGTATATGTGTGTGAAACTCTCTCCTGGAGACTTGAACCCCGGCCTTTACCCCCCACACCCCACAAGTACTTATACTTGTAGAGTGACCATCGCACCAAGAATATGCGATGATAAATGTATTTAACATAACAAAATCTTGGAAAACAAGCACAACCTTATCAAAGGCTAGTGAATTCTCCACAAAAGGTGGTGGGTTATCATAAACAATAAAATTACAATATTGTTGAGTTTTTAATGCTAGGCCATGAGTTATGCCACTCCACCTTAAAACTAATTAGTGATGAAGAAGACAGACTCAAATATTTTATTGTATTTCATATCACATCTCACGATATGATATATGGTCCTCCCAACAATTCCCGCCTTACGATGACTTTCCTATGACTTAAACTCATGACCTTGATTCTAATATCACTTGCAGAATCGTAAGTTGTGTCATTCCACCTCAAAATTAATTGGTAATGAGGAAGATACATTTAAGTCTTTTATGACATTCGATATCACATCTCGTGGGTTTGTTTTTAGAGTGGTCGTAGAAAGTCGAATCGTGGTCTCCAAACATTTAATTTAGCAAAATTGCAGAAGTATTTGCGCATTGGTTAATTTCGCGGCACACGTGTTCTTACTTTCTTCCTTTCCCATCTTATTTTCAAAATGGTCAAATTGCTACCGAATGAGATTCAATTCGCATAAGCACCAGTAGGATTAGTTAATCAATTGATAGTAAGATCATTCTTTTCAAACTGCACCTGACTAGGGAGACGGTTATTAATACTGTCAGTGTTTTCACAAAATGGAAGGTCATGATAATATTTCACTGCCCTATTGGAGAATGTTAACGAGCATCATGAGCTTTTTAAAACGTCATGAAAAGCTAGATACTCGACTGTAATGCATAGTGTCACAAGAGAGAGAGAGAGAGAGAGAGAGAGAGAGCTGAGAGCAGGATTTGGATAACAGCATGACAATTTTCAAAGTTTCTTTAATTGGTATGGTACACTAGAGAATCATAAAAGTATGATGCCTTTGATGTCGACTAAAAAGAGTCCAAAGGAATAAAAAGTCTTTGGTACCATTGGAAACTGGTTTAGAGTGAAGAAAAAATTCTTGTCTTGTGGTTCAAAAGAATATGCAGAAGAACAAAAAGGAAAACACACATAGGAGTAATCTAGAAAAAGGGAAACCGTCATCCTCGTGAAGGAATAAAGGAAAAGAAGAATTGAGCATCTGATGCTTAAACTTGTGGCCTTTGGTAATGGCTTGGGTCAAGATTCGATTGTCAAACTCAATCCAAGTGGCCCTTGGTCATGGCTTGGGTCAAGGTTCGATCCTCAAACACTTAGTATATTAATTGCCATTAAGTATATAAATCATGTTTATTAAAAAGGCATTAGAGAAAAGCAAACAATGTCATAGGGAGAGAGGCATTGTTAGAGCATTCACAGCACTGGAGCTAAGTTTTTAGCAATTTAGCTCTACCAAAAGTTACTTTATCTATTTTAACTACACACATGCTGCAGCAGTTGATCTATTTTAACTTTCAACACAATAAAATAATATAAACATCACAATAAAATAATATATTTTTTACAATAAAATAATATATTTCACTACCCATAAAATATACACCACGCCAACACAACCACCTTTACCATTAGCCACAGCCACAACCACAACCACCACCACCACCACCACCACCACTAGACCGACGACCACAGCAGATCGGCAACCACAATAGAAAAAAAAAAAAAAAGAAAGAACAGACCAGCGATCACAGCAGAAAAAAAAAAAAAAAAGAACAGACTGGCTTGGGCCGGTGATGATGAGGCCGATGACGAGTAATCCACGGCAGAAAAAAAAAAAAAAAAGAAAAAAAAGAAGAAGAGAGAACTGATCAGCGACCACAGCAGAAAAAAGAGAGAGAGAGAGAGAGAACTAATCGGCGACCACAGCAGAAAAGAGAGAGAGAGAGAGAGAGAGAGAGAGAGAGAGAGAGAAAGAACAGACCGGCGACTACAGCAGAAAAAAAAAAAAAAAAAAAAAAGAACAGACCGACTTGGGCCGGTGACGATGAGGCCGGCGGAGGCATGAGACGGCATGGGACGACGGCGACGCAGAGAGTAGATGAAGGAGAGAAAAAAAAATGAGAGGAAGAAGGAAGAAGAAGAGAAGCCGGAGAGAGAGAGAGAGAGAGAGAGAGAGAGAGAGAGAGAGAGAAATACTTTTTAAATGAAATAGGAGAGAGAGAGAGAGAGAGAGAGAGTTAATAAAATAATATTTTTTTTTTAGCTTTGATGAACAGTGCACATCTATAGATAGATGTGCACTGTTCATGTGGAATTATAATATAAGAATATAGCTCCACTGCTGGAGCTATATTTTTATGTTTGAGGAGCAATATAGCAATATAGCTCATCTGCCGTAATTGCTCTTAGATGGCATATCCTTTTATTTTTGGGCAAAAGAGGCAGTTCATTAAAGCTTAAGTAGTTTTATAGAGTCTCAGGACAGAGCCTCTTAACATGCAATGCAGCATCAAAGTCTGGAATTGAAATGACAAATAGCACCCATAGGAGTTAAAATCACTTCAAAATCAAATGCTTGATTTGCTCCTCTTTTCGTTGGTGCATTTGTGAGAAGGCATATTGGATTAGGCATCTGCTGATATGAACTACCGTCCTCCGATCAGCTCCTTCCAATTGGGCTAATAATACAAATGCATGCAAAGCAACCATAGATTAGGCATCTTCCTCATGTTGCACCCCATGCAGGCATTTTAATTTTCTGCTTCACTACTACAGTTCATTCTCCAAAAAAGAATATTATTGAGACCAATCCTATTCTTCAGTGGGGGCTAACAGTAAATATAGATTAAAGTAATTAATAAACTTGATACTAGATAACCACCAACACAACTTATTTTATTGCAGAACAATCGTTATCATGCAATGATCTACATGTCCACCAAGTAACAGAACATAGCTCCAAGGTTTTTTTTTGTGTAATTTTATAAATAAGCAATTTATTGAAAAGCGCCAAAGGAGACGCATCCACGCATTCGGGAAGTAAAGCTACAAGAAATTTGTTCAAATGCATATTGACAAATCACATTTACGAATGATATTCACAAGTTTAAAGCTTTCAATATACCTCCACAAGATAATTATCTCACTAATGCCCGTATCTCACCCACCATCCAAAGAGAAGTGACTGGGTGAGAACTTGAGCCTATCAACCTACCATATAGTTTTGACCATGATCCTCAATGAAATCTTGTGAACAAGAGCAAAATGAATAACACATGAAAGCACAAGAAAAGGACTGCTTACTACCCTTAATTCCCCAACACACAACATAGCAGCATTAGTGATGAAAGCTACACTTCACATTAATAAACTTTCCTTCCAAGTTTGAATATCAATCATGATATCAACTAACTGATTTCTTTGCAGAGTCTAATTACTAAGGACTAACTAAAAGTCCTCATCAACATATTCACATAAAACCATCATATAGCATGGTTTGGCATTAGATTCCTCCAGAACTCTCACCGATGATGCATTGGCTGCATCTGAAACATTGTATTGTAAGGTCCAAACTGAGATCCGTGAAGGGTGCTCCGGAATAGATTTTGTTCCTGCAGGTTAGGTCCATATGAAGAAATCCCACAAAATGGTGTCATGAACATGTTTACATTTGCCGGGTTGAAAGCCATGGTTGTGGCCTCATACGGTGTTTTCCAGTCATATTGCTGCTGTCTACTGATAACACCCATCTCTAGATGCTGCTGAGGCTGCATAACCATTGCACAGTGATCTGGTGAAGGAGATCTTTTACTGTCTGAAGAAGGAGATTTAGTTTCTGGAACATTGACAGTAGTAATATCATGGATGCTAGATCTTCTCTTATCCTTCCCTCCTGAAAGCTGCCTGATAAAGTACTTCTGAGCATGACTAGCTACCTGAGTAGGGGTCCTAGTGGTCACATAATTGCGAGCGATATTTCTCCAGTCACCTTTACCATACTTCTTGAGACCCAGCAGAAATTGCCTGTAGTTAGAATTAACACAAAATTAAAAACTTGCAGGAGGACGCTAAGAAATTGAAAGCCAGACAAATAGAAAAATGAACAATGATAGAAGCAATTTTTAGTCAAGTCAAATTTTAAACTAATTAACTAGATCTATCAGGAAAAATTCAATTCTCAAACATATACATCATAATATAAGGTTATCTTCAACATCTCAATTCAAACCTTATGGTTTATAGACACGAACAAGAAAACAAATCTCATTATAGGTTCAATTGTAGTGTAAACTAGCATATAACAACAATAACTAAGCCTTAATCCTATAAATTTAGGGTCCGTTATGGATCTCAATAAATTAATCGAGCTCCGCCACATATAATGTAAACTAGATATAACCCTGAGTGCTAGATTCGCCAATCATATCTCATTCACATTCCAAATTGTCAGGGCACATATTTTATACAAATTATATACCAAGGCATGCAATACCTGTGCTCTTCTTCTGTCCATGGTATCCCTTTCTTCCTTTCCTGATCAGAAGGCCGAGTAGAGGCGCCCCTCTTTCCACCAACACTATAGAATTGTTTCAAATCACCAAAGCCTTGATTGTTCACCCACTCCAGTGTGAAAGAATTACTACCATAACCAGGAATCGGAATCAAGCCCGCCTCTATGTCACTAACGTCTTCTTCCAACTCCCTGTACTGTTTCATCACATCTCCTACAGTCTTGCCTGGGATCATGGTCGCAATCCTAAGCCATCGATCCGGGGTATCCTTATCGTATAAAGCAAGAGCATTCTCAAACCGCTTATTCTCTTCCAAGGTCCAATTAGTTCCCTTGCTTTCCCGATACAACCAGTTAGAATTCTGCAGATAGGAGGCTGGAGACTGAATTTCAATTTCCGGATTCATAGTTATAAACAGTCAGCCTGTACAACCAAGCACAATATCAGCTCTCTCTCTCTCTCTCTGTGGCAGTTCAAAGAGAGAGAAAACCAAGATAGGAAATGCAGGGAAGTGGAGGTCTTATGGCCAAAGAGGCACTAATTAAGAAGCATTTGGAAGGAATCTGAGTACCTTTTTCACATAAGCATAAGGTGAGGAATAGAGAATCTAGAAAAGACCCAACTTTCCAAAACCCAAGGAAAATTCGAGAACAGTGAGAAAACAAAGCAGATCTTATTTTTCTCAAAGATAAACCCTAGACCTCCACATCAGATCCAACACCCCACAAAAGAAAAACAAAGGAAAGCAAGGCTTAGATCAAGTCTGTGTGATAAAATTTGACAACTTGAAGCTTCACAAAGTGATACACAGAACTTCCAACCATAGAAAAGAAATAAATAAAAAAAAGAAACTTGAAAGTTGAACCAGAATCAAAAGAAAAAAACAAACAATGCCCCAGTTGATAAAAATAGGAGTAGAAGCTCAGACAGAGAGAGAGAGCAGAGAGATTTCTTCAGAAATGAAGTGGTGGTTACTGGTTGCAGTACTAGTGGGAAAGATTTTGGCTTTTTTTGCTTGTGGGGTTATTTTCTTTTTTGCTTTTAGCTCGGGAGGCTAAAGCAAAACCGAGAGAGAGAGAGAGGTGAGAGTGTGAATGAAACGAATCCAAATATGTCAGCGTTTTTGTACTAGTTTGCAAGACAAGGATCTATGGAACAGGGATGAATGAAGAGACTAAAATAAGAGAGAGACAGAGATGGGTCAAAGCTGTTGAGTTGTGATTGGCTAATATGGTACTTGTTGGGGCGTTGCGGCTTAACACAGAGAGAGAGAGAGAGAGAGAGAGAGTGTGACCAATCACTCCCAAAGTCTCAATCAAAATTTGTGGGACTTTTTGAGAAGGACAAGCTTTGATTGGCTAACGTGCATTCGGGGCATTTTGGTAATTTAAATCAAAAAATGGGCAAAATGCTGTTGGTGTTGACGTTTAGCTTCATTTATGTCAAAATGCATGTCACTAACATCACCTCATAATTTTTAATTATCATTAGTACTGGTATTATGCATTAATTCTATAATTTAGGTTAAGATTCATTCAAGTTTGTTTTGGTAAATCTAATTAATGAAGCTTTTAAAAATCTATCTGTGGCAACTACAATTTAAATTAAATTAAGTAGACCTACCTTGGTGCCAATGGTGTTGACGTTTAACTTTATTATGTCCTAATGGCAAACTAAAATTATTTTTGATTTTTGATTCAAAATTCCCTAGAGTTTTAAAAATTCTATCCATACAATTTTAAATTAATTAATTGAATTTTACCACGTTATTCAAAACTAGAATAGATAATTAGGAGGGAAAACAAAAATCTCTCTTCATTGTGGATGATCTTTTTTTGTCTTTTAAATTATTCATTTTTTTAGAGGGATAATTTTTACCTATGAAGTCTGCTTCTGATAATTGCAAATTCTATCCATACAATTTAAAATTAATTAATTGAATTTTACCATGTTGTTCAAAACTCTATAGATAATTAGGAGGGAAACAAAAATCCCCCTTTATTGTGGATGATCTTTTGTCTTTTAAATTATTCTTTTTTTAGAGGGAGAGTTTTAAGTTAGAGACTTTACCCGTTTAGTTATCTTGATTCTACTTTAAATTATTCTTCTTCAATCGTACAATAACACTATCCATTCTTTTTAGCCTATCCAAGAAGAGTCATATTATTCAATTTTTGTTTTTGAATTTAATATTGTATTTGCATTCAATACCCTATTAAATAGTCGGTAGTTTTTAAAACATTTTAAATACAAAACAAGATTATTGTTATTGTATCTATCATCACTTTTTACAAATACCTAATACTCACTAACAGTATAGAATTTGATGTGAAATTCTAAGAGAGAATATTTCGGTTGCTCATAAAGTTAAGTAAAAAAGGTAGCAAAAATAATTCGAACACATTATTGAGAGAGAGGGAAAAGCAAAAGTTAAAAAGATAGGGAAGAAGTTTAAATTGTTGATCCAAATAAGTTCGGACAGTTATGTTAAACATATTATTTTGTATAACTGTATTACAGTCTACAAAGCAAGATCTAAGATAAAGCTAATGGGACTATATCATAGTACTACTTAATTATTGTGGGTGTCCATAAAAAGTTAAAAAGTGAGGATATCCAAAGCAGCTATTTTATTCCTTCTCTCTCCCAAAATAAACAATTGCAAGTTGCAAATCTTAACCAATTGGAAAGCAACATTTATATTACATAAATTGTAGGACCATTTCTTTTCACCTTTTTTTATTCAAGCCGTCATCCACTTTATAAGTTACAATGATGAATCCTTCAATGATGAATCCCATAGCTTTGACAAATATTAGGGAATGATTAATTGAGTTGACAAGTTATAATCAGTCTTAGACTAAAAATGCAAATTACATCTTATAAAAAAAAATGAAAATTACAAATTTTAAATTTTATTGAAATTTATTTTGGTCTCTTAACTTTACTTTCGTTTATTTGAGTTTTTTTAAGTCTCAAATTTATTCAATTAAGGTTTTTGTTTCAATTCCGTTAAAAATTTGTCATTAAATATGTAATTAACTAATGAAAAACAAAATTTAAAAATTCTCATGTTAAAAATTCATAAATTATTTTTATTAATTTTTTAAATTTTTTTCATGTGAGAAAAATATTATTTTATAAACAAATTTTTAACAAAATCGGATGGAATGTATAAATTGAGTAAATTTGAAATTTGGAGAATTTAATTGAACGAAATTGAAATCATAAAACTAAAATAAATTTAATCAAACTTGAAGTGTGCAATTTAGCTTTTAACCTAAATATTAATTAAATAAAAATATTCTTATAACAAGAACTAGCCTCATTATATGCGCTTTGTGCATGCAATGTGACTTTTTTTTTTTTTTTTTGAGTGTAGTGTTATAATTTTTTTTTTCTAAAAAAAAATTGGATAAGTTTATTTTGAAAACATGTATTAGTAAGAGAGTGTTTTATTTTATAAATATTTTAAGTAAAATTAGAGACATATTTTTTTCGAATTGTGCTCAAATTTTTCTTTGTTAAATCTAAAATTTAGAAATATTTTTGAATCATATAAAAATCTAATTTAAATAAAAAAAAATTTCATATAAATAATATAGATAAAATCACTTTTATTTATATTCGCTAACACTATTTTTACTATTTCTTAATCACAAGCGCTTCACCAACGGTGTCTTGGTCTAGTGGTGCCAGGGGCTAGACTTGGTAGGGAGAACTATGGTTCGATCCCCCGCAAGCCCGTTGGGAGGAGTTTAAAACCTTAACCCCAGGACCCGCTCCGAAACCGGATTAGTCGGCCCAGTGGGTTCGGATACCGGTTGGGAAACCAAAAAAAAAAAAAAAAAAAAAAAAAAAAAAAAATCACAAGCGCTTCACACCACAATGATATTGGTCATTATGTATGCTTTTACTGTTTACCTTGTGGCATATAATCAATTAATCATGATGCTGGGACGGATGCTCAGAGTCAAAATTCCCTGTCAAAATGTATTAATGTGTTGTGCAGTGCTACATGCCTCAGTTAGTGTTGTACGGGTGAACATGCCCTCTAATTCATTCGGCCTTTTAATGCCCCACTAGTTCAAAACCCATTAATGCATCAACAGTAATTTCAGGATGGTGGGTTTTTTTTTTTTTTTTTTTTTTTTTTTTCAAATAATTAAGATGAGAGGTTTTGAATTTTAAGGGTGTTTGTACGTGCACTTAAAAGTTGAAAATATATATTTAAAAATATGTATAAAAATATTTATAAATAAAAAAATATATAAAAATATATGTAATATTATTTAAAAATTAAAAACATATATTTAAGTGGTTATTCCAAACGGATTCTAAATATTTTTATTAGAATTCAAAAAATGCCACTCAATTAAATTAAGACTTTTAACTCTTGGTATTTTCCTTTTATTATTAAGAGAAAATATGCTGATTTTTTATTCACGTTCAATTCATTATGGATCATATAAAATTTCCAAATTAATAGTCATTTTAATTTGCCAAGGACAAATAACAGCTCAAACGCAATAATTTTGCCAATTTTTTTATTATAATATTAGATAAATAAGATAAAATTTAAATTTATTACATTTTTTATATGATTTTTTTTATCATTAAGCTAATACATCATTATTATTTTTTTGTTGATAATAAGAGACTTTTAACATTTGAATTAATTAAAACTTATATATTTTTTTTTAATAAACAAAGGTATCTAGACCTCTTCGAATATCTGACTATTCTCTTTGATATATGCAGTCTCTTTGTCCTACACACACCGAATTATTATAAGGAGCAATCCTATAAGGGTGGCTTCAAAATACTGACAAGAAATTTTGCACTCAAAATCGCATGAATTTCATGAGGCTTTAGCAACCACTAAGCCAATCCTTGAATTTATATTTATCAATCTTAATGGCACATTTTGTTGGACTAATCAGAATAACCACCTTTTTTGTATTTAATAATGTTCCTAGTCACATTAATTAATTATAAAGAAATGCAAAATGGGCTTTGCTAAAGCTAGGTTACACACACACACACACACACACACACACATAGGGATCTCAGGGTCCAAATGAAATGGGGAAGCAAAAGTGGGATCTGTTGACTACTTTAAACCTAAAAGGAGATTTTTCGTGGTACTTGGGGCTAATGACTCAAAAGGTATATTAAGGTAGTCATTACTCAAAAACAAAATGCTAGATTAAAAAATTATAGGTTGGGTAGACAACACCGTGGACATCAATATTATACTATTCACAAACAAACATTAAGGTATCAAGAAATAAAATTTTTTTTTTTTTTTTTGGTAAGCATCAAGATATAAATTGATACATTACAAAAATGGCTTCCTAAGTTGGTGTATTATTGTCCCTCAAAAAAAGTTGGTGTATTATTTTTTTTCATTCTCTTTTATCATCATGCAATTGACTAATGAATAAAGTATAGGTATACCATTTCCACCATTACTTTTGTAGCTTTTTATTTTTTTTTTCCCAGTAGAAAATTGTATGTAAATATTTAAATGTAATAGGGATTTGGATCCGAGTGCAATTACACCCCTCCCTCTCAAATTAATTTTTACTATTTTCATTTTTTTACTTTAATTTTTTTAACTTTTTCAACATTACTTTCAATCTCAATCCATGTAATAGTGGTTGGTCCCATTTGTAGGCTGTAGCCTACATATATAGGTAGCTTCTGCTTTATCTTCATAAAAATATGAGAAAAATGTTCTCTTTTTTTCTTTACTAATAGGAAAATACAATCAAAACTAACAACCAGAACTCTTTTCCACTAACTCATATGCTCCACTTACTGTTCCAAATTATTAAATGCATCTTTGTTTGTCCCTTCTGTGAATCAATTTGGTGTTCAAGTTCTCTTTCTCTTAAACAAAGAACAGTCCACAGGTATACATGCTTTTATCCATAGGTAATCCTCAAGTGAAGCTGAAGCTATAGGGAACTTCTATTTTCTCATTAATATCCTTATTTTACAAATAAAAAACTTAATCTTTTTAGAATTTAAAGATATTCACAGTAAAATCATGTTATAATTTGAATTTGAACTAGTCACCACAACTACCATTATTAATCAGTTCTCTCAAATTTGACAATTAGAGATTTTCAATCTCTTATACACCCACAACTTCCCATTTAAACTAAAATTTAAATTATTTGAAAACTTCTGCAACTTCTGTTTCAATCATATCCCTTTATAAAGTTAAAATGTAATGGTTTCCCTTTTTTACCATCTACACAAATACTAGTCAAGAGTTTTGAAACTCAATGTCAATTAGGGTTTAAATCCATCATTACTTACTTGGTTTAAGCAAAAAAAAAAAGCTACCATTTTCATTGAAAAAGATGAAAAGGTAAAATACATTGGTCAATGTCTTTATAAATATATAATATACTAATTATCATTTAAAAATTTTACATGATTGATATTTTTGGGGGGATTTGGGGAGGGTGTTTCATAACATTGTCAATGTTAGCATAGACGTAAAAAAATACTAGCACATGCATTGTCAATGTTTATAAGCTCTTTTAGCAACATAAGGGTTATTTTGAATCACATTGTGCGTATGCATGTGGTCCACAATATATTTCTAGGTCAGTATAATAAGAGAGGCAAAAGTAACTTATTAATTGAAAAAATTTGGGAAGGGCCTGTCATTTAATTGATAGACTTCAATCACAACTGCCAAGAAGTTATTCAAATTATGGTTAAAGACTTGAAAGCAAGAATTAGTTTAAGAGAATTTGGATGTAAAAATTTCTATAATGTATGCAAATTTGAGGGCAAGAATTCAATCTTGGAGTAACTACTATGAATATTTATTTAGTACTTCGAGATAATGGGTTGCATAGGTAATCTTCATGATGAGATTATTTATGTGAAAGGAATGGATATTGAATAAATATTAGAGTATTGGACTTTTAAAAAGCATATGTTTCGTAAAAATGTAGAACAAATTTTAATTATTACTTAATTATTAAGAGAATTTAGAAAATACTTAATAATTGAAGAATTGCAATTCAAAAGCACCTTAAATAAACTATAATAGTCATTAACAAACTAGAAATTTAAAAGACAGCCCATTATTTTGAGTTGAGTTGAACCTATCATTCTTTTGTAGAAGTAGATATCATTTAAAATGATGTCTCACTAAAACTTTCCACTTATTTCCTCCAGTTATAAGTCAATTTTTAAATAATCATTCTCCATTTTTTTTTATATTATAACATATTTCACATTAATTTTCATATAATTTAACAAAAGCTAGCCATAGATCTATGTATTATGACTGCGCTCTAATCATTTGCAAGGAAATGCCCAAATTATCGTACAAACTTTTCTTATTTCAAATTGTATGGAAGTTTTAAGTGCAGCAATTTACATTTTAGTCCCACGCGTGTCAAATAAAAACTTAAGGAAATAAAAAACTAAAAAAGTGACAAGAGAGAATACTTTTTATGTGTAGTGGAGCAAAAGATCCAACCACTAAATTATGAATGTTTGAACTTTGGTGCTTTTGTAATTAATTTATTGTTGTTGTTTATTATTTGCTTTTTTATTGAGACTCTCTTTGTTAGAATTACTATAATATAGAAAAATAGATATCTCTTTATTTTTTATATAAATATTTCTAATTATTAATAATGTAATTTTAGGCCTAGAGTTTTATAACTCAACTAGATGATAACTTGGTATTTTATAATGTTTTTTTTAATTAAAAATTATTTGACAAATAAAAGTATCCAAATTTCTTCGAATATCTGATTATTTTCTCAGGTGTATGCAGTCTTTTCGTTCTACACACATCACGTTATTAAAGAATAAATCTCTTAGAGGTGACTCCAAGATGTTTCAAATGCACGAGACATTAGGATTCAAACTCCTCTACCTAATTTTTGAATTATTAAAAAAATATAGTAATCCAATGTTATGGGTAATATTCATTTGGATTGGGGATAAGCACCATGTCCAATAGAGTAAACCCTACTAATTATTCATTTCTGGAGGGCGGTGCCCCATTGGTCCTGCCTCCTTTTAGATCCACCCTTGAATTCATGAAGAATAATATACATACATATATTTTTTTCTTAATCTGGAAAAGTTAATGTCTCCCACGCAGACCTCTGAAAGGGTTTACTCTAAGCTTAGTGTTTGTTGGAAATGACAATGACTACATATTAAACAAAGCAAAGAGGATTCCATAAACAAATTAAAGAAAGATTCTTCTCCTAATTTCCATAAACAATGACAATTGATTATACTTGGTCGTGTTAATAAGCTTGTTTCTCTCTGTATGTTCTTCTTCTTCTTCTTCTTCTTCTTCTTTATTATGAGCAAAATAAAATAATCTTAGCGTAAATGCACTTTTAATCCCTATATTTTGACTTTTTTCTATTTTGATCCCTACATTTTTATTTTACCACTTTTAGTCCCTAAACCAATTAATGCCTAACGTTTAAGTCCTTGCCATCACCCAACCAACAGAAAATGCTGATGTGGCTAACGGCACAGTAAAATAATAATTAAAAAAAATCTATTTTTGCATTAAAAAATTGCCACGTCAGAATTTAAATTAAAAAAATAATTTATTAATTTTAACTAAATTAAAAATTAAAAAAAAAACTTGGGAAGAACATGATTCAAACAAGAACTCCAATCCAAATCAAATAACTCAAGAACACAAACCTAAACACAGAAGTTTCTTTCCTGACTCGTGACTGCCCTCAAATCATAACCACAAATCCACTGGAATCTGCCACAAAGCCATCAACTATCCACCACAGATCCAAAAAAATAAACCCATCCACTATCCACACAAACCCATCGGAGCAAACTACCAAACCCATCAGAGCAAACTACCCAAATCTGATTAAAAAAAAAAAAAAAAAAAAAACTCAGCTAGTCCAGTGCCATTCCTCTTCGATCTGAGAACGAAACCCACCACCAAACTTCAATCCAACCACCAACCATTACCGATCTAGCCACCGAACAATCATGCAACCCATCACCGATCGACCCAAACTCTGATCTGTGCCATCACCAAAACTCCACCACAGACGCCGATCACCACAAACCCACTCTCTCCACCACGCCGATCCATAAACTCTGACGTCCACCACGCCAATCCCCACAAACCCACGCCCTCCACCTCACCATGACAAGTCGGCAACACCATATGCATAGAAACCCATAAATAAAAATGACAAAGAGACCCATTGATTTGAGAGAGGAGCTTGAGGCATATGGGTTTGGGTTTGAGCAAAATCAAGAGATAAAGAGAGTTCAAGAAGGCTAAGCATCAAGATAGAGAAAAAGAAGAAGAAAGCAAGAAGAAAAGGAAAGAATGGAGGCGGAGAAACTGAGAGACCAATCTGGGAAAGAAAAAGAAAAAGAAAGAAGAAAACAAAAAAGAAAAAGAAACCCACAAGCACCGACAGGAGATCTGGGATTGTGGTGTTTTTGGGCTTGATTTTTTGTTTTTTAATTTTATTTTTAATTTTTTATTTAGTTAAAATTAATAAATTAATTTTTTTTAATTTAAATTCTGATGTAGCAATTTTTTAATGTAAAAATGGATTTTTTAATTATTATTTTACTGTGCCATTAGCCACGTCAGTATTTTCTATTGGTTGAGTGACAGTAAAGACTTAAACATCAGGCGTTAATTAATTTAAGGATTAAAAGTGATCAAATAAAAAAGTAGAGACCAAAAAAAAAAAAAAAACATCAAAATATAAAAACTAAAAGTGCATTTACACCAATAATCTTCCGACTACGGAGGATGTCCCATTCCTGCATTAGCTCATCTGAGTGGCAGTGCAACTTGCCATATATATAGTAAATGCTGCTGCTCCCAAGAAAATAGTAATACTATATATATTCCTTACCCAATTCCAGTTAAGTGTGGGCACGCATGTGGGGCTCCCGGCTAAAAGGAGGGCACTTGGCACTGTGGGGTTGTCAATGTGCCATGTACTTTTGACTGCCTGAGAAAATTTCATTTTAAGATTATTGATTTTGTGGCTTGTGAACATGCTAGGTAGGATTAATTAGTATGGGGGTCTTTTGAATTACATCGCAGGATGTAATGAGATCATAGTAGGGTTATTATATCGATCCTACCATCACTATGGGAGTGTGGTTTTAGTAGTAAGAGTTCTCGTATTGTTTTATATAGTATTTAGTAAGAGTTGAGCAGTTCAAGTAGCGACGCTTCAATAAATGTGTTGTGCCCACGATGATAGCCTTATCAAATTAGTGATATATGTGTATAGTATTACCCATTATAGTCATGTGGCGTGGGGTCAGTGAATCTACATTGAAGGCTTTTTTGTATTCAGCAATCCCATTATTTAGATTTTGATTCTAGCTTTCTACTCTAATTCTATTTTTTTAAAAAAATATATATCCGAACTTTCATTAAACTGTCTTTTTTAGCAGCATCTAAGAGAGGACCTGGGAGGAAGGAGTGATTACAACCGACATAACTATTGGGAGAATTAATTAATTTAGCTAGAGTTTAATTGGGTAGGACTACTCCGTTTGCCTCTCTTTTAACCCATTCAAAAGTACTGATAGCAAACAACTTGCTTAGCTCTAAAGCACAACTTATTTTTAGATATAGACATGCCAGCAACCGTCGTCATTAGCACTGTTAAGGGCATCCATACATATCTTTATGTCTCTTTCCACAATGATACTTAGAGATTTTCCTCATTAGCCAAATGAAGATGCCAAACAATATCAACTGCTTCTGTATACAGACTATCACACAAATGACTTTTGTCCCTAGCTTTAAGAATTTCAATATTTTCATTTCGACCTTAAAAAAAAAAAAATCAATATTTTCATTTCAGGCAACCACAACTAAAGAAGTGAAATTAATTATCCAAAAAATAAAGAACTAAAGAAGTGGAATTCTGTGAAAAAGCTGCATCAAACCGGGCATCGCCACTGAGCTTGAAAAATGTGCTTGTCTTCCTGTGTTAGCTCTAAGACAACATACTACACGAAGCTTAAAGTTCAAAGGCGTTTATGATTTTTGCAATATTGACCTCTTGAACTCTAATAATTATAGATCCTAAAGCGTTATTGTTCATTTAACGATAATAGGATTGTAGTATATTAAGATTAGGAAAATTACACTAACCTTCCCTGAGGTTTATTCAAGTAACACTGAGTCACTGACCTCCCACTTAGTATTAGATTGTACACTAACCTTCCTTACTTTCAAAATAGTATGGTAAAATACATTTATGCTTTCAGCATCACTTTTTTTTATTGAAATTCTCATTTTACACTCACTTAAAATTTGTGAAGTTTCCCATTTTACCCTCCACTCACTCGAACCTTCTTTCTGTTCCCATTTTTTTTTCTCTCCTTCTTTTCTAACGTGAAATAAATTCAGCCCTATGATTATTGAACATGTAAAGTAAAGAGCTTCGCATGAGTAAGTAATTATTGAACAAAGCACTTGTTAATTATTGACCATAAGGACTTTTAGAAGCTAATGATGATTCATGTGTCAATTTTCTAATTAGTGGTATTCTTGCTTGAGTTTTGACTCCATAGGTAAGTATGGTGAAGTCGTAAATGTGGAGCTAGCAATGGATCGCACTGTAAGTTTATTATAGTTGTCGTATCATCAATCATGGTCATGACTTGAGGCCATCTTGCTTGGTAAAGGTGATTTGAAAGCTTCTTTCACGTGTAGGCAGTAGTGCTCGAAAGTTTTGTTTAGGTGTAGTTTAAGGAAGGTAAAATTGGAATTTAACTTGCTCTAAAAATTATTTTCTAATTAATTGTTTAATTTCCCTTAGTAGATATATAATGGTGTTAAGGTGTAGGGGAGGAGAGTGTAATTTATTTTGAAAATAAGGGAGGTTAGTGTACAATCCAAAACTAGCAGGGAGATCAATGTAATTGAAGGCTGTATTTGATACTATGTAAAATGTTTTTCAAGTAAAAATATTTTACGTAAAGAAAAACATTTTTTTTTATTGTTTGACAGCATTGTGGAAATTATGTCTGAAAATTATTTCTTGTATTTAATCTTACGTGTGAAAAACCTATTTTCAGAAAAGGTAAACACAAGCCACCAGCCACCGCCACCAACCACCCAAAATCCAGATCGGGAAGAAGCAAAAAACCACCACCACTGCTCCGTTGCCACCAAAACACCGCCATTCACATCACCACCACAACAACAAAATCAGAAATCAAGAAAGCAGAAAATCAAACACAAAAATAAGTGTGTGGGGGGGGGGGGGTTTGGTTCGAGTTTGAGAGAAAAAGTGGGATGAGAAGGAGAAGACCACCGTGGAGTGGTGTCACCTGGGGTTCGTTGCGGAGGAGCCATGAAGGCTCCACCTTGCCGGATAGAAGAGAAGAAGAGAGGGAGGGTAAGACCGATCCAAATCGAGAATGCCATGAGTGAGAGTGGAAGAGAGAGTGTGGTTCTTGAGTGAAGGCACTGGATCGGTGACATGCAGTGTCCAATTTGGCCTTGGTTGGTCGGAGGGAAAGAGAGAGAAATAGAGAGAGATGAGAAAGAGAGACGAAAGAGAGGAGGAGGTTACCTTCACTGGCGGGCACAAGGGACGGCAGACGGAGCATGCAGAGGGACGGCGGTCGAAGTGATGGAGGAAGCTTTTGGTGCTCTCTCGCTTCGGGTTGCTAGAGTTGTGAGGGAGCTGGAAATTGATTGAACATGTATTTTACACTCCAAAAGGCTTTTTTTTTTTTTTTTTTTATGGTCAACTGAAATATATTTTCAGTTTGACCGAATTTTCATGTATAAAATATTTTCTCAATTTTATTTACACCCGAAACAAACGCAGTCTAAGTAAACTTCAGGAGAGGTTAATGCAATTTTTCCTGTTAAGATCTTATGATCGGAAATGGGATTTCAACTTTAACAACTATTCTTCTGAGCACCTATCACAAATGACACGAAAGGTCTCGATTCCAAAGTATTATTGCTATCAATTATAATGATTCAATTTGTGTTGTTTCAGTTAATGAAAAAAAAAAAAAAAAAAAGAAGAAGAAGAAGAAGGCACAAGCAAGATCCATTGGAACTTTATAATAAGATAACAATAAGACATACAAATTCCAATAAATACACTTCCATTAGCAAAAAAGAAAAACGCATTTGTATTTCAACAACTAAAATGCTCGCACAAATTTATTCAAACAAAGCTTGAGCAAACATTTTTATTCACTCAAGAAACAATTAAATCTTATGTCTCAGTTGTTTATTAGAACTATTTAAGTCTTTCCTTGAGTTGCCTCTGTCTCTCCCACCCTCTTTTTCCAGGTGGGTCTTTCTCTACAAGTATGGTAATAAATATATTCTCTGTGGCTCAGCATTTAGGAAGATCACTTGGAGGAGGTAGAAGTGACTCATTAGGTCCTTTTCCATTGTCCACTACAAATGCCATCTTAAGACCCCATGTTGTATGCACTTCCAAATGACAATGCATGAACCAAACTCCTACAATTGCACAATAGTCAGAAGTCAGTAAGGAACCTTCTTCCAAAAAAAAAAGTCAAATCACACAAACTTTTCACAATGTTTTCAAAATCACAGTTTACCATTTCAGCAATTGTGATAATGGTTGTTTTATGACACACCAATCACAAAAGGTTATGTTAGCAGCTATGAAAAATATCATATCCCTATACTTATTTGAAAAAAATTATCAAGAAGCCAAGTAGAGAGTAGTGAGAATGAAATTGAAGAATTATTTAGGAGCCAAATTTAAAAGCCGGGGGTCTGAGTCAATGTGGATGGACCTATAAACATTACCTGGATTATCTGCTAGAAATCTGATTGCAACCCATCCACCAGATGGCACACCAATTGTGTTCCTCTCAACAGGATCAACAAGGTTGAAACTTTTGGGATCTGTCTTTGGATTATAATTCCCTAGTCCCCTACCAACAGCAAAGAAATTATACCCATGTAGATGGACTGGATGGTTCTCAGGGGCAATGATTCCGGTGTCTTGCAAAACAAGTTCAACTGAAGAATTGTATGACAGTTTATAAGCCTTTGTCCCATTATTGGTCTGTAAAACTGATGCTGGAGTACCCGTAAAGTTACCCGTATAGTTAAAAACATGTGGTGGCTGGCCAGGAAAATCAGTAGTGAAAACACCACTAATGTTGAAGAAATGCGCTTGAAGTAAAGCAGTGGTTGGCATAACAAATGTGACATTGTTAATAGCAGCCACTGCCCGGCTTCCATTACCGGCTTTGCAAGTAGCACAAGGGTTGATTCCTAGTCCGACAGTGAACAAAAGATTATGATCAACCTTCAATGGGACCTTAGCAGGGTATTTGTTCGAATTAAGGCTTCGGAGAGAAGTTATAAATTTGTTTGCAACTGCTGTAGCATTTGGTGGGGGTGGAACAGTAAGAGCTGTGGGGGAATTAGCAAGTGTGCCTGAATAGTGCAATGTGGCAGTCGCGGTTGCATTATCAACAGCAACTGGAGAGTCCATGAATGGTGAGGCAGCTACTAAGTATTTTCCAGAATTTTGATTAGCAGTTACTAGGACATTGGTGGTTTGGCCAGGGGCAATCAGAATTGTGTCAAGCTTGACTGGTTTTACATAGGTAGCATCTACTTCTACTATTGTGAGTGTATGCCCAGCTATTTTGAAGAAGAGCTCTTCATTGAGCGCAGCGTTGATTATGCGTAGCAAGTAGGTGTTACCACTTTGGACTGGCAATGTGAACCCACCTGCACACGATTGAGATAAGTTACCAAACATCTCTGTACAAAGAATTTTTGCTTTATATAACTTAGCATAGAAGTTTTTATGTGATTTGCTGGGAATATTTATTAAGAAGTACCTTCTGAGGAACAATTTGTGACTGACCCTGGATGGCCATTAATTGTATGAGCATCCGAGACATTTGGAGCTAGTCCGGACTGGAGAGCTTCGTTGATCACGGCTTCAGTGTCTGATTTCCACCATTCAGCTGCAATTCATATGAAAGAATAAAATTGCTTAGGAGTTCGCATTTGAATTACTGTAGGATAGTAAAAATAGTTGTATCCAAGTTAACCAGAACGTGTTACAAGCAGAGAGAGAATATGGGTAGCATTATATTTGTATGGGGTAAATTATATTAATTTGGTTATGGTTCTTCAATTTAAAAAGTTTGGATTTTTGTTTTTGAATTTAAAAAATGAAACAATTTTGTTTCCCTATCAATGAAGTCAATTCAATTTTGGTTTCTAAATATTGGTTTGGTTCAATTTTCATCTTTAAAATATGAAATTAGCTCAATTTTGCCCCTAAAAATAGCAAAAATTGTCTTGTGCACCCACTTAATGAAGCAAGACTCTCACAAACACTTGGGCCTATACTATTAGCCCACATCCTTGTTAATGATCCTCTCCATGAAACTGGTACACAAAATACTGGTACACAAAATACTTTCTCAAAGAATAGAAAGCTCAACCTTCCATTAATTACATAATTTGAAGAAAAATAAAAAGGAAAGAAGATTGACTGACCAACCTATACCAAATTGCAAAAGAAAAAAAAATGTTATCCTCACCTAATACGACAACGACTTCCTTGTCTGGTTTAGGGAATGGGTATGGAACACCACGCTTAGGCAAGATGACTAAGGCACCGTGGACGGTTGACCTTAGCCACAGAATATGTGCATGCCAAAGGAGTGTTCCCCGTTGGCCGGTGAGGGTGAAATTGTACACATAGCTCTGCCCTGTTTGGATTGGGCATTGAGTTATGTATGCTGGCCCATCTGCCCAACCTGTTCGGAGTTGCCTAACTCCATGCCTACCAAATCATTAAAAAAAAAAAAGAGTTACTAACTTTTAAGCTGCAACATGTTTATATAACAAGTTTCTTCGACTTGTTGAGATGATAAACTGTGATTAATGTCAGATAATTTTCATATCGGTCTACCACAAACACCATTTTTATCGTCTTACAGCTGTGAACAAAATCTGTGAAATTTGTTGTATTTGTAAGCATGACTGATTATCTTATTTAAATATTTAATATATGCATGTTGAATATATTGGCATAAAAGGTTGAGTAAATATTTATAGCGTTGAAGCGGATGATTTGGTAGTTTTACCAGTGGATGGAGACATTATATGAGACATGGTTGACGACCTTCACGAGCACTGTATCGTCTTCCCTGGCATAAAGTGTGGGTCCTGGAAACTTCCCATTCACGGTGACAATGGGCTTGGTTGAACAGAGTCTGGTAGTGTTTCTCAGCACCACCTTTACACGTTACCCAGAGATCAAAATCAACATGTTAGACTATAACACTTGAAAGCAACTTTGAAAAGTACTCAATTGTCTTAATGAGTTTGTTAAGAGATTACTATTTAATTAATGCACAGTGGTCTCGTAACAACCAGAGGGTGTAACATCTATGTACTTCATTTTTTTTTTCTTCTTTTTTAGGTGGTATGATTGTTCAACTGATGACAGACTTTTGCTTTCAGATTAAATGAAATATGATTGGTTTATGGTTTTGATTTCATTTAATTGTTGATATTTTATATCCTCGCAAATCTTTTTTATTAGAAGAAAAAATGATTTAAACAGACGAAACTGCTTAAGAAATATAAATTAAGTATAATTCTATAAGCAATTATTTTGGAGCTCTGAAGTTGAAAACGTGGCAAGTCTTTGTCTTATCATTATATTTCCGAAAGTTGAGAAAAAGCTTAAATCACATGACTTGACTTCGTGGGAAAACTGAGTCTCTTGTGATGATTTCTGACTTTTAGTGTCAGGTTTATTATGTGAAATTAAAGTTAGAGTGATGTTACAGATATGATAAAATTGATTAACTACATATATAAACCTTGCAAATTAATATGTTACTAATCACAAAAAAAAAATGATTTAAACATTTGATAGTTATGTAATTGAAGTGAAACTATTATATCACATTAATTTGTAAATCATTTATAGTTAAAATTAATAATAACTTTAACATATTCTTTAAAGTTAAAACGTAGCTAGCATGAATGCTTGAGTGACTGCACTCAAAATACTTCAAACAATACAATATTTTTGGTATATAATTTCATAATGCAAAATTTTAATGGGAGAAAAGAAAGAGAGTGAGAAAAATTATAATATTTGGTACACAATTGCATAATGCAAAATTTTAATGTGGGGAAAGAGAGAGAATGAGATAAATGAACAATCAGTGAAGGAAAATTCTCAATATTCATGGGCAGACTAGGTCAGGCATGGCTTGAGCTCCAACACAAACTTCATTGCTCCATACAATGGCAGTTATATTAAGAATGAGGAAAGAAAGAATTAATGTATACTTACATTAAACTTGTAGTTGCGAACTCTGCATTGGACTAAAACTGGAAAAATGCACACCACGAGAACTAAAGCTCGAACCCAGCAAGAATTCATTTCTTTCTCAATATCTCACTTTAGTTCTTGTCCTTAACTTTTGTTTTTCTTAGCTTGTTGCAGTCATAAAAGACTGGCCAACGCACTCTTATAGTGAAATACAGAAGCTTTGCTCCAATGTCGTTTTTCCTAGGTTAGGTGGACTACGGGATTCTTGATTAACAAGATAGAAAACGAAGGCTTCCCTCGATAACTTGCATGCTACATAAAGGTGTTAAGCTTCTCGTGCCATTCTCACCTGATTAATTAAAAACCTCATTATACTAAAATTAACTCAGGTTTCATATGTTACTTTATGTTTTATACTCGCCTCAGTTACACTCCACTTGAAAACCAGGTTAACAATCATTGCTTTGATACAATATGTGGTAACTAACCTATTCAATCACTAGATATTTATTCCACAATGAAATAATTAAGTCATAAAATTTAAAGATATAGCGTCTAACCCAATTTTATTAATAAGTTAAAGAAGGCAGAACTAACTTTTTGGTAAGTACATACATTTATGCCAAGCTTAATTACCATTCATAAATCACCATATAACTGAATATATAAGTGGTTTCTTAGTCGACCCAGCTAGTGGCTCCAGTAAAATCCATTGAAGTTTTACAATACTACATAGCCTGCTTTTACATATGACTAGACTAAGGGTATGACATTTTTTTTTTTTTTTAATTTTCAATGATATAATTTAAATTTTCAACCCATGACATTTACTTCATGATTATATATGAAAATTTGAAATTCCTTGTAAAGGTATATAGGTAGTCCCACTTAGAATAATTCCAAGAGTAACAAATAATAAGTTTATAACTATAAGATAAAGTTTAGAGAGGTGCTACATTTAAAAACATTCTCACAACAAATTATAGGTGATTAGTCGTTATTGGTTCTAATTTGAACTTACTACTGAAATTACTTTTCTATCCTACCAATAACAACCTATAACAAGGTTGATTCTTGAGTATGTACTTCTAGAACAAGATTTCTTATTTTCAAATATCTCATAAGCACGCTCCATGATGCGAATGTCTCACAAAACCTCTCCCACAAGCCCATGAGAGGTTCGCTCCATGGAACAGGTATAAGAGATACATATCTCCTCCTGTCGGTCTTCAAACTAGTGTCATTTTCGGTGCATGTAATTTTCAAAAGGGGTACGCATCATGGTACCTTGTAGAGGGGGAGTTCAGTATAAGTTGATGCTTTTTTTTCTTTTTTGGTATGCTTCACATACACAATATTTAATAGTTGAGAAATGCCTTTCAGGTGATGTATCAGATAGCAGCCCAACATTAGGGTCATTATGTTTTGTTTGAAAGACAATATTAAACAAACGGTGGGTAAGTACCAACTCATCAGCTAGCACCTTCCTCTTTGCTTGTTTTCATGTTATGTTCTCTTTCTTTACCTAGAGGTATCTGTGGTGAAAAGGAAAGTGTAATTTTTTGTTCAATTAATTAGTCTTTAAAAAAAGATTAAAAAAAAAAAAAAAAGGTTGGTTAAGTACCAATATAACCCACCTTGCTCTGCTTGTCTTTTTTGCCTATTAGAGTACAATATTACATCCTCACCTTTCTCTATGCTAGAGAGCTGTTTTATGGTTGAAATTGTCATTTTATGTTGTGCAAAAGATCATATTTATCTCTTTAATTAAAAGGCAAAAAAGTTGATGGTAGAAATGTACTTTTAAACTTGTTAGTCACTGCATCAAAGATTTGAGAACAAAACACCATTTTTATTGCGTTATGAATTGGATTATCTGGTCAGAGGTAGATTTCGTTTGTTTTGCGTAAATTCAGCTCAACCCAAGAAATTGGCCCAACACAACACACATGGTTCTCTTTTTTCTTTTTCTTTTTCTTTTTCTTTTTTTCAATTTCTTATTTTCTGCTTTTGTTATTTTATTTCTTTAAAATAATTAAAAAGATAACTTTATATCCCTTTGTACGGAATTAATCCTCACAAGAATCTTATGAAATATAATCGAGAACTCCATGAATTTGTGAATTGAAAAAGTAAAAAAAAAAAAAAAAAAGATTTCCTTATAAATAAATAACATGATAAGAAAAGTTGGTGAACAGTCCTTTTTAATTCTTTTATTTTAAACACTTTTATACTCATTAAAAAAGAAAAAGAAAAAAAAGAGTCTTCATCAAGTTATAAGTACATTTGAAATTGTTAAGAAACTTCTATTTTAGGTGAAATCTGTTTACTATATAGCTCTAAGAAGGTTAAATTACTATTTACATTTTTATTATTAAAAAAATTATAAATTATAAAATATTTTAATCATCTTTGTATATTTTTTATAATTTAACAGTTATAAGTAAATTCAAAAAGAGAAGTTTACTAGGTTTTTTTTTTTTTCTTAAATTATTTTCTCCTCATATCTTGAATGCCTGAGATTTTGCTTCATGCCACAAGATAAGAGCAAATGATCAACATAGCGAGTACGAAGTACTCACGTCCATTGCAACCTATCCAAAACAAATCTTTAGATTTAGATTGGTAGCGACTTCTTTCTTAGTCTTAGAAGGCAAGCAAGAAGGACTAAATGGAAATGGTGAAAAAGTTCTTAATGTCATTTTACTCGTCACCTTAAGGGTTTAAAAAAATGGAAATGGTGAAAAAGTTCTGTACATAGAGATATTGTGCGAAAAGCTAAAATTTTAATCGATAAACATAAATGTTAGGTTGCGATTTGAACTAAATGATTTCCTTTTTATTGGTAACGAGGGTGTCCATGGTTCTTTGAACTCATTGTCCTACTCCTACACACTACATAATTACAGGAAAAATCTCTAAAAGGACAGGTGACCCTAATATGTTTGCTAGTGGTTTCTACTAGAAACTTTCTAGCTCTTAGATGCCACCTCAAGGCACCGCCAATCCAAAATTAATTGACATTACTTTGACGGGTTGTAGAGTGTAGACTTGTAGCTAAGCAATGATGCATTTAAAGGGTTGGCTTAAATGCGTGCATGAACAATTATAACATTCCCGACTAATGCTAAAATGAAAAGAATTAAAGAACACTACTTTGTTAAGTTTATAGTTAAATACTTGAATATATAAGCACATAAACAAAAAAAATAAGCCAACGTTGTTCTTCCCAAAAATAATAATAATAAGAAATAAATAAATAACCGATGTATGCTTGATTTTTGTTCTTTCTGTAAAAGTTAGTTATACAGTATGTTGGTTCCATAGTACACTAACTGTGTGCTTTGGTTTTTGTACTATATCATAATTATTTTCAATCAACTCCAGTACTTATAAAATTATAAAATTCTAGGATTAACACTCTAATTTAACCTTTAATTAGGATGTTGTAAGCTTGCACTTAACACTACCATAAAAGCACTACCAACAGACCTTCAAACAAAAAGTATTTTGATAAAAAGCAACACTTCAGCTAAAAGTATAATATATTATTAGTAGATATAGACAATGCCATGACTTCGATCGTCATGTTTCAATGGTGATAACAAATCAATATGACTAGTATAATAATATAATCAACAATGGAGATAAGGCAGAAGAATGAAACTTTATACATAACTGATTAATAATCAAAACTGAGAACTGAAGGTCAACAATCACTTGAAAGAAGGGAAAAACTCATGAAGCAAAATTTTAAGTCACACCATGAAGTGTCAAAGATTGAAGCAGCAGCAGCAGCAGAGTATGCAGCAGCAGCAGCAGCAGAGTATGCAGCAGCAGCAGCAGCAGCAGCAGAGTATGCAGCAGCAGCAACAATTGGATTTAGAGCAAAATCAGACTTAGAACAAAATAGCAACGACTTGTAGTTTTTGTATGGTTCATTATGTACAAGCTGTAAGTAGTTTTTAGTTTCTTTGTGTATAGACTTTAGTGTTGCACGTGAGAGAGCACGTGAGTCTTTTAGTTTAGTGTTAAGAGAGTTTGTTAATCTGTTAAGTTAGTTACTAATACTCTGTTTTATATATAAAGAGTACAGCTGTGTAATCAATCAGTTAGTGAATAAGATCATTTTCATTTTTCAACAAATTCTCATATGGTATCAGAGCAAGTTTCTCTCAAGTTCTAGAGTCTCGTTCTAGAAAATTCCCAAATTCTAGGGTTTCATTCTTGAGAGCTTGGAGTTGCTTCAATGGCGTCCACAACTTCTGCATCAGATTCTTCTTCTACTTCAATTGAACGTGATCCAGCGTTGGTAGAGGATATTCGTAATCCTTTGTATCTTCATCATGCTGAAAGTCCTGGAGCTATGCTCGTATCAGAGGTCTTGATTGGTGAAAATTACCATGCTTGGGTTCGATCTATGAAGAAGGCTTTAATTGCAAAGAATAAATTTGGTTTTGTCGATGGCACAATCACTTTATCTTCTCCACTGATCAAAACGCCAGCAGCTGTTGATGCTTGGATTCGTTGTGATAACATGGTTGGTTCATGGTTGATGAAAGCTGTTTCACCACAGATCAGAGTAAGCATCACCTATAGAGACACGGCATTAGAGATTTGGAATGATCTCAGAGACACACATGCCCAAGGCAATGGACCTAGGTTTTTCGAGTTACAGAAGGACATTGCATCAATCAATCAAGGTGATTCTTCAATCACTACTTATTTCACTCAATTGAAGCTGTATTGGGATCAACTCAAGAATTTCAGGCCTGCCCTAACCTGTTCTTGTGGAAAATGTACTTGCAATCTTTCACAAAGAATTGAGAATGTGCACCTTCAAGATTCTGTGATGCAATTCTTAATGGGACTCAATGATTCATACTCTCAAATCAAAGGACAGATTTTGTTAATGGAACCACTTCCATCCATTAACAAAGCCTACTCCTTGTTGATTCAAGAAGAAAGGCAGAGGCGTGTAGGAAGTTCTAATACTTACATTGAGTCTACTGCTCTCGCTGTGAAAGGTTCCAATTCTACTTCTCTTTTTTCTGGGGGTAAGAATTCTAAGGGCAAGGATAGGCCTGTCTGTACACATTGTGGGAAACTTGGTCATACTATGGAAAAGTGCTTCAAACTGCATGGATTCCCTCCTGGTTTCAAGCCTAAAGGAAAGACTTCAATTGTGAATCAAGTGGGTATTCAAGAGGATCTTGCAGAGAACAATCAGTCAGTTACTGATGCTAATCAATTTCCTTTTACTAAGGAACAATGTCAACAGTTCTTGGCTATGTTGGGAAATCAGATGCAAGCTGCTCATTTTAACATGGGAAATAAGGAGGTCCATATGGCTGGTAATGTGATCAAGTCTCATTCAGACTCTCAAGCAGCACACCAAGAAAGTGTTTCCCAGTCTGACAATGTTCTCAATATGTCAGGTATGACTTTTTTTGAAGGCATTACTTTGAGGCATTCTGTATTTTCTGCTCAAGTAGTGAATAGGAAAGCTTTTAATGGAGATACTTGGGTTATTGACACTGGGGCAACTGACCATATTGTGCATTCTGTTCATTTGTTTACTAATTTTACTGCCATTAGTACTAATGTTGAGCTTCCAAATGGTGAAACAGCTATGGTAACCCATATAGGTTCTATTTCCCTTTCAGCTACTTTAGTTCTTCATAATGTTCTTTGTGTCCCTTCTTTCTCTTTTAATCTTCTGTCAGTTAGTCAGCTTACACAATCTTCTTCCTGTTGCCTTATTTTCTTAGCAAATCTTTGTTTTATACAGGACCTTATTTGCTGGAGGACGATTGGTGTGGGTGAAGTTCATGATGGGTTGTATTTGCTACAACAAAACCCTTCAGATGCTTATACCTCTCCAATCAACTCTGGTTCATCCTTTCAATCTCTCTTCAATTCTGTTTTCAAATCTGTTCTAAATAAATCACAATCTTCTGTAATCAATAATGTTGTTGTACCTTCTTCTTTATGGCATCTCAGATTAGGACATCCCTCTGATGCTAAACTCTCTTCCCTAAAGAATGTACTTTCTGATGTTGTTTGTACTTTTAATAAAGATTGTGAGATTTGTCCACTTGCAAAACACAAAAGACTGCCTTTCCCTTTTCTTAATCACATTTCAGAATTCCCTTTTGATATTGTGCACTGTGATATTTGGGGTCCATATTCAGTCCCTACTGTTGATGGTTACAAATATTTCCTTACTATTGTTGATGATTGTACTAGGTCAACTTGGGTTTATCTCATGAAGTCCAAGTCTGATACTAGGCCTCTTTTACAATCTTTTTATTTCATGATCAAGACTCAATTCAACAAACCCATTAAAGTTTTTAGAACGGATAATGGTCTTGAGTTTCAAATGACTGATTTCTTCAAGAATCATGGTATCATACACCAACATAGTTGTGTTGCCACCCCACAACAAAATTCTGTTGTAGAGAGGAAACATCAACATATTTTGTGTGTTGCAAGGGCCTTGAGAATTCAGTCTAATGTCCCCATTGCCTATTGGGGTGACTGCATTCTCACTGCAGTACATCTCATTAATAGGCTTCCATCCCCTCTTCTTCATCATAAAACCCCTTTTGAACTGCTTTATGGTAAGATCCCTGATTATCATTCCCTTAGGGTGTTTGGTTGTCTCTGTTTTGCATCCACATTGGCTCATAACAGGTCTAAATTTGATTCTAGAGCCATCAAATGTGTTTTCTTGGGTTATCCTTTTGCTGTTAAAGGCTACAAATTACTTGATTTACATTCTAAAAGGATATTTGTTTCGAGGGATGTTACTTTTCATGAGTCAATTTTTCCTTTTCAATCTATTCCATCTCCATCTTTCTCTTCTCCCTCAGATCCTTTATCTCAGATTTGTACTCCTGATGCCCCACCTTTACCTATTGATGATCCTATTACACATTATAAAGTCTACTCTCATACTGCTAGTCCAGAATCTCACATTCTTGAAGATCATTTTTCTGATCTTCCAGAAGAATTGTCCATATACATACCCAATGACATTGTTGATGATACTGTTCTACAAACTGATCCTAGTTCTTCAGCCTTACCCAATGCTCCTATTCCCTCTCTTAGAAGGTCTACTAGAGTATCTAAGCCTCCTCCATATCTCCAATCTTATCAGTGCAATACAGTTTGTACTAGGTATCTCATTTCTAATTTTGTTTCTTCTCAAAATTTGTCACCCAGCTATTCTCACTTCTGTAATAGTATTTCTACCCTCAAGGAACCTCAATTTTATCATCAAGCTGTTGGTGATCCTAACTGGGAAGCTGCTATGGCAGCTGAAATTAATGCCTTGGAACAGAATCACACATGGTCTGTGGTTCCTTTGCCACCCAATAAGAGGGCTATTGGCTGCAAGTGGGTATTTAAAATTAAATACAAGGCTGATGGTAGTGTAGAGAGGTACAAGGCAAGGCTTGTTGCCAAAGGTTATACCCAAAAAGAGGGCTTGGACTACACTGAGACTTTCTCCCCTGTGGCTAAAATGGTCACTGTTAAGCTATTTTTGGCATTGGCTGCTGTGCAAGGTTGGGTTCTTCACCAATTAGATGTTAATAATGCTTTTCTAAATGGTGATCTTAATGAAGAAGTCTACATGTCTCTTCCACCTGGTTTGCACAGCAAGGGGGAGTTGGATAGCAAGGGGGAGTCTAAAAGGGAATTGGTTTGCAAGTTGCATAAATCATTGTATGGCCTTAAGCAAGCTTCAAGGCAATGGTTCTCAAAGTTCTCAAACACCTTATTGCAGCACGGTTTTGTTCAATCCAAAGCAGATTATTCTTTATTCACTAAGAAGAATGGTAGATTGTTCATTGCTATTCTAGTTTATGTTGATGATATTCTCATTGGTAGCAATGACCCTAAAGCTGTGGAAGATCTTAAGATGTATCTAGACAAGCATTTCAAACTAAAGGATTTGGGTAGTTTGAAGTATTTTTTGGGTTTGGAGGTAGCAAGATCACAAAAGGGCATTTCTTTGTGTCAGAGAAAATATGCTCTTGAAATTGTTCATGATGCTGGAATGCTTGGTTGTAAACCAGCTAGAACTCCCATGGAAGCTAGTTTAAAATTGAGCAAAGATGATGGTGAGTTACTACATGATGCTGGAATGTATAGAAGGCTGATAGGTAGACTGTTGTTCTTAACAATCACTAGGCCAGACATTACTTATTCTGTACACAAGTTAAGTCAGTACATGTCTAAGCCTAGAAAGCCTCATTTGAAGGCAGCATATAGAGTCATTCAATACATTAAAGGCACGGCAGGTCAAGGTTTGTTATTTTCATCAAATACTTCATTGCACATAAAGGCTTTTGCAGATGCAGATTGGGCAGCTTGCCCAGATTCTAGAAGGTCCATTACAGGCTTTTGTGTTTTCCTAGGTGATTCATTGGTCTCTTGGAAGTCTAAGAAACAAAATACAGTCTCTAGATCTACTGCAGAGGCTGAGTACAGATCTATGGCTGTGGCTGTGTGTGAAGTGACCTGGATTCTATACTTGTTGAAGGATCTAAATATAGAACATGACAAAGCTGCCTTGTTATTTAGTGACAGTGAGGCAGCAATCCATATAGGGTCTAATCCTGTATTTCATGAGCGCACAAAACATATTGAAATAGACTGTCATATTGTGAGAGACAAAGTACAAGATGGAGTTATAAGGTTGATGAATATTAGGAGTCATTCTCAACTGGCTGATTTGTTGACAAAAGCCTTGAATCTAAGTCAGTTTACAGTTTTAATTGGCAAGATGGGAATCCTGAATATCCATTCCAGTGGTATCCATCTTGAGGGGGAGTGTCAAAGATTGAAGCAGCAGCAGCAGCAGAGTATGCAGCAGCAGCAGCAGCAGAGTATGCAGCAGCAGCAGCAGCAGCAGCAGAGTATGCAGCAGCAGCAACAATTGGATTTAGAGCAAAATCAGACTTAGAACAAAATAGCAACGACTTGTAGTTTTTGTATGGTTCATTATGTACAAGCTGTAAGTAGTTTTTAGTTTCTTTGTGTATAGACTTTAGTGTTGCACGTGAGAGAGCACGTGAGTCTTTTAGTTTAGTGTTAAGAGAGTTTGTTAATCTGTTAAGTTAGTTACTAATACTCTGTTTTATATATAAAGAGTACAGCTGTGTAATCAATCAGTTAGTGAATAAGATCATTTTCATTTTTCAACAAATTCTCATATGAAGAAACTATGCTCAATGAGATATTCTATGTCCAAAAACAAGAGAAGATAATAAGCCCAACATTACACATTTAAAGCAAGAAGAATGAGAAGAAACAACCTAAAGGCTAAAACAAAAGCATCATAGGTACCTCGTTGTTTTATCGTGCTTGAAATGGACCACAACTATTATAAACTAACAGTCATCCAACGAAAAGCTCCAACATATAACACTACATAAATTCAGAAAAAGCAACAGATGTTCTTTCCTTTTTTTTTTTATCTTTTTATTTAATAAGTAAAAAAACAAAAGAAATTCTAATAATAAATTATATAATATATCTAAATTGACATTCAAAATGCAGGGAATCATTACTAAAAATATAGTCAAAGTGACTTTGTATAAGACACCATCTGTTTCCAGCCATATTGATGCTACGATCACAGATCAACACAAAGATTTAGCAATTACTCTTTAGTACTACAATCATAGATCAACTTCGCTGCCTGCGTATACGCAATAAGTCATCGTACTACGATGCTTCGATGTAAAAAGGATAATTTTTTTTCTTATACATGGAAGGAAGTTGAGAAAATCGATTCTGTCGTCACCGCCGGCCACAATCCTCAGAATTATGGAATGGAAGAGCTAGGATGCTTCCGTCATAGTTGGAAATCGGAGAATACCAGCGTTTGGACACGGACTCAAATTGGGGAGCAGATCGGCAAGGGAGTCGATAAAGGACCTCGAACAACAGAGAATCAGGCAGTTTTTCGATATCGATCTGGACCGGCTCTTCTCCTATTCTTCTTATTCTTTTGCGACAAGGAGACACGATCGAATCCTCCACCGGATCTTCTTTTCTTATTTCGCAACGCAAAATCAAGGAAAGGTCTTTGCTTGACTCCACCGCCATGACAACGGCTTAAAACCTTACAGAAGCATATACTGGTTTGGGAAAAGAAGAGAAACCAAAACGGTATAATATATAGAGACGTGGCAATACGGGTCGGGTCAGTAAATCGAGTTCGGATAAAAAAACGGCGCATTTGAATCGCTGTTGGGACGGACTGACTGGTATTTTTACCCATTTTATTATTAATATTAAAAAAAAAAATGCATTGCTTTAAATTCACTTTTCATAAGAATGAATTTAACTCAACAAATTAATACTTTCATATCATCTTTATTTTGAAAAGCCATATATTTTGGCCATGGATTGTTAAAAATTAAGTCAATTAAGGTACTTATAAGTAGACCTAACATAATTGCAACCGATCCAAACTCAAAGGACAATAACTCAACTTGGAATAAAAGCAAGTTAACTTGCAATTAGATTCGTTTTTTTGAGTCAGGTCAAATCAACTTGGTTGATTCGTAACCCAACTCATTTTTAAAAATGTTTCTTGAAAAAAGAAATCCAAAGTTGTTTTATAACTTCATAATTTCATTGTTTGGTTTATTTTTAGGTAAATTTATATAATATATAATCATAGTTATAATAATCATATTTTCATGGTATACTTAAGTTATATTAAAATTTTGTATCGTAGATGAAGTGACTGACAAAGCTACTCTCCAACTTGAGTAGCTATTTGTAAGTATGAGGATTTGATGGATCTACTATTACCGTTGAGTCGATTAAGGTGCAATTCATTTTAAATATTTATTTATTCTTATTTGCCTAATAAGTTATGCTTTATTTTTAAGGCCTATTTTAATTATTTTAATTAGTAATATAATTTTATTTTTATTTTACAAGCAATCGGTACAGGAGCACTTGAAGACTGACAGCTTGAAATGGTCTATTATATCAAGTTTTTTTATATTGAATTTTGTGTGTGTTATTTTATGGTTATGATATTGTTAGTGAACTTTGAATTTAAATTGTATAAACTTTAAATATATACTTTTTAATTGGTTTGTTTGAATTTTAATGGTGAGTTTGAATTCAAGTATTGGATTTGTTAAATAATTGTGCCTTTTCCATTCCAAGTTTGGTGGTTAGAAGCTTAGGATTTTTTATTTTTATTTTATGGTGAGTTTGAATTCAAGTATTGGAATTTGCATACACTACATGATTATATGAAGGAATCATTGGGAGTAGCCTTAAGATGCTGGCTAGAAGTTTCTAGTACTTAGATGCCACCGCTGAAATTGAAATTGGCACCACTTTTATGAACTGTAGCTAACCAATGATGTATTTAAGCAGTAGGAATAGAGTTAGGATTTCAAGTTAATGGGGCTAGAGTATAAGAGAAAAAAAATAATAATAATGAAATTGAAAATAAGCATTCATTTTTACATTAACAAATTATGTATCAACAAAAATAAAAACACAAAATCTTTGTTCATAATACACTACAATGTAATTATCTACTAACAAAGATAAAGACACAAAACATCATTGTTTCTTATAATATTACAACATTCGCATAAGCATGTGCAAAAATATTATTTATTTTAGTATAAGAACATACTTTTTTTATATAAAAAAAATATATTCACTTTTCAAAGAACCTTACATTAAATTATTTATTTTATATTACACTTCATTAAAATATTATTTTTCTTATTAATTTTTTATTATTATTATCCCAAATTATATCTTTCTTCCTCAACCAAAAGCCACTACCCTCGTTCAAAAGAATTATTAAAATATTCATTTGCATAGCTATAATAACTTCACATGGTTACGTTGCATAAATTTATTTTTGCACAATGATACATAGAATGATGTGTGTATATTTTGGAATTGATTGGGAAAATTTGGGGCCTAATGTTATTTAAATTTGTAAAGGGTCAAGATTTTTAGAAGAGGAGGCCTTAATATAAAAGAACAAAGTTTAGCTACAAAATTAATTGTAGTCTAAGGCTACAATCTTACTCAATATATTTTTATTGAATGTGGTTGTTGACAAATCTACCATTAGATTACATTTTCTTCTTATATCCTCCATGCTTGACAAATTTTTAGAAAATTAAATATTAATAGATATATGATCAATAAATTGTTTAAATTGTAAGTTTTTGTAGTTTAAAATTATGCATAAAATATAATCTCATAAATCATATAGTAAATAATATCCGATTGACACAAAATTTGACATGTGCATTAAGAGCATAAAAAACATGTAATACATCGGTTAGATTTTCGAAATATGTAATTATGTTAATGATATTGAATAAAGTTGTAACTTTAAGCTACAACCAATTTTGTAGCTAAACTTTGTCCAATAAAAAATTGTAAAGAATATGATTCTTCTTTTTATTTTTTTATTTTTTCTCTAGGCCCTTTAGGGTTTGGGCCCCCAGCCTCCATTCCATTTTAAGGTTTGGCTTGAATTACATGCATCCACAATTATAACATTCACCGATTCATGACTAATGCTAAGATGAAAAAGATTAAAAAGAACCACTACTTGTACTTTTATATATAGTTGAATTTTTGAATAAGCTCATCAATAAAATGTAAGGCAAATTACATATTACCTATTTGTAGTTTGATCCGAATTTAAGTTGCCTATCTGTGGTTTAAAATTTGACACTTTGCCCATCTGAGGTAAGCTCTGTTAGGGTTTCATAACTCACCTCGTTACTTTTTCCATTAAAACATAAAAAACATAACAAAATCAAAGAAAAGAAGATCAAAAGGTGGCATTTGTAAAAATATAGAAACTTGGCTCAAGAACTTCAACAGAACACAAAATTTGCTCAAAGATTAACTTGTACCGTCAAAGACTCAAAATAGCTACTTGAACAACGTTTTTGGTATTCAGCAAAGAAATAAAAAGAACATTAATCTAGACTAGAATCACTACTCTCCCCCTCTCTCTCTCTCTCTCTCTTTCTCTTCCTAACTCTTTATCACCTCTCTCTAATCCTTCAATCTCTCTTTCTCTCTACGCTTTTCTCTCTTCCATCTTCCACGATCCAAACCCACAGCTGAGCTCCACCCAACACTGATTATCAAGATAAAATCACCAACCTAGGGCCGCTGTCACACCACCAAACCCATGGGCCACAGCTGATCTACCATGGGCAGGGGCGGTGAACTAATAGAGAAGGACAAGGGGTGTGCCTGAAGGCAGTGAAGAAATTGGGGCATTGGGAGTGGAAATTGGGGAGGGGCGTTTTAGGGTTTTGCAATTTGAGATATCTTTGAGAAGAGAAGAAGATGAAGATGATGAGAGATGTGGTGATAGAATTAGAAACGGTGGTTCTTCTCTGCAATTTTCTTCTCTTTGATTTCTTTTTTATTTTTATTTTTAATTTTATTGTGGGTTTTAATTTTCTTACAAAGAGTTTGGAATGGTTTGTCTAAATTTTGAAGAAGTCTGTGATAGAGTAACAATAGAGATGGGTTTGCTGTTTTCCTTTGAATACTAATGTTTCTTAAAACTAGGTTTGTTTTCTTATTTTGCAACTG
The DNA here is from genome assembly GCA_033629205.1 of Lithocarpus polystachyus. Taxonomy (NCBI): domain Eukaryota; kingdom Viridiplantae; phylum Streptophyta; class Magnoliopsida; order Fagales; family Fagaceae; genus Lithocarpus; species Lithocarpus polystachyus. The sequence goes on from CM066168.1 coordinate 42,402,066, forward strand.
CGATTTCTTATCTTCTTATGGTGGGGTTGTAGGGCTTGATTTCTTGTCTTGTTTTTAATTTTGCTTGATCTAGCTACAGAGTTGTTGTATATACAGATGGTCTATTTTATTTATTTTTTACTCTTAATTGTATTCGACTCATAATTTGTAGAGTTTATCTTGTTCTATTAAAGTTTTTGAGCCAAATTTCTAAAATTTTACAAATGCCACTTTCTGATCTTCTTTCATTTGATTTTGTTATGTTTTTTTTTTTTTTTTTTTTTTTAATGGAGAAAGTGATGAGGTGGGTTATGGAATCTTAACGGAGCTTATCTCAGGTGGACAAAGTGCCAAATTTTAAATCATAGATAGACAATTTAAATTCGGGTCAAACCATAGGTGGGTAACCTATAATTTATCCAAAAATGAATAAGCTTATTGATTTTTTTTTTTTTTGGGGTAGAAAAATAAGCTTGTTGATGCATACTTGGAGACGAGAGGATCATCAAGAACACAAATCTTGTTAATAATCTTAGATTTGAACCAGGCCTACACAGTGTAGGGGCAGTCGATAATGTGACAAATTGGTCACACAGTTACTTGGCCAATGCCTACTTGGGATTGGAAAGACACTGGACAATTCTGGGTCTCTATTATTTATGTGCTTTTTGTTGTGAAAATATTATCTCATGTAACTTAAACTGGGATATGGTTTCAATTTTTTAAATGTTAATCTATATGTTGATATTTTTCTTCTAGGAAATAATCATTATCTTTCATTTCTTGCACTTGCAAGGTATGACATTGTTGACGCTTCTGTTAATGGTCTAAAGCCACCTTGAGTGCTTGTTTAGAATTTAATGACAAATAAATGTAGGAATTTTTTAGAAAGACGAACTCTTCGTACTTTAAATTTCTTTTAAAAGTGTTGAAAGTTACTTTGCCTATTTTTTTCTCCCTTCAAACAAGAAAAACACTTGTTACAGTTATAAACTAATGTCTTTCTTCTTCAGCTTATGATTCGTTTGGATTAAGGGGGAGAGAGAGAGGGTAGAGAAGAATAGAATAGATTTGACCCAAAATTAGCTTATTTTTAGCAAACTCTACTCTACTCCCCTCCAATCCCCCTCACTCCCCCTCAATCCAAACAAGCCTTAGTTTCTTTGACAAGGCCATTATGGAGACTCAATTAGATCTAATTAAAGACTTGGTGAATCCACAAGCAATTCCAAATTAAATTAGGTGAAAGGAGTGCCAACTTGAGAAAAGGCTTAGCAAAAACATAGTTTATCATCGTTGTTTTTAGGATAACATATTAAGTGTCTTTAGGATAGTTAATTTTTATTGCCTTTTGTTTAAGATATAAATTAGAAAAAATACAACTATAGGCCTATAGCTAAGGAAATATTGATGCTTTAAATAAATTATCCCAATTCCTGAACAGAGGTTACACCAGTTATGTTAATGCTTTGAGTGTAGGCTGCTAATACCAAATCATATTGATTTCTGACATTTCGTCTCATCTTGGAACAATGCTAAGCTCACAAAAAAAATTATACAACTTTTTCTCCACCACTTAGAAGTTATGTAATATTTTGTGATCTTAGTGTTTTTTCTTATCTTGCTCTTTACTAATACTATACCAGCACAATGAAAATATTATATGCAAACTACCTCAAATCCTAAAAAGCATTAGCCCTAAATTGAGAACCTTAAACCCTAGATGGTAAAACATAAAACCCTAGATTCTAAAGCATAAAACCCTAAATCTTAAACTCAATGCCCTAATCCCAATCCTTAAATCATAAAACCAATGTTACGAATGCTGTTTCAAAAGCCGTTTCAATTTGTCCATTGGAATGAAATGTTTCGGTACTGGTCTTTTTTGGCGTACCGTTTTAGGACGTTTTGGGACTACTATTATATAAAGTAATAGTGTGTGTGTGTGTATATATTACTATTATATAAATTATAAAATAATGAATTTAATTTTTTTATATAAAAAAATTCAAATAAAGGGAGTAGAGTTTATTATGAAAAAGCAATTATTTATGATTTGTTTTTAATAAAACCATTATTTTTTGTAATTGTAAACAAAGGACCTCCTTCCAAGAAGGTTCCTTTACTCCTTTTATTCCCAAACCCACAAGAAATTATTAGGTCCACCAAGAGGACTGCTAACATGGTCCTCCTTGACCTCCCAACTAATAAAATACCGTTATTTATGCAAATGTGACATCACTTGGTAATTTTTATTTTTTATTCTCTGTGTTGATTAAGAAGCTCACTCACATTTTTGCATAGATGGCATTGTCTCATTGGTTGGGAGGACCATGTCAACAATTCTCATGATGGACCTAATAATTTCTCCAAGTCCACCCACGTGAAACAATTGACTTTCTCACCTACTTAATTTATATTCTTTTGTCATAACTTCTCATCTAAACCTTTATTCTTCTTCCTTATCTCTTCTAAGTTCTAACCATGTCTCTATGTCTTCCCATCTTCTTCTTCCTTCTTTTTTTTTTTCTTTCTCTCACATGGCCACTGCTTCATCAATTGATTCAGTTCACCTTGTTCTTTATTTTTTATTTCACCTTCTCTCTCTCTCTCTCTCTCTCTCTCTCTCTCTCTCTCTATATATATATATATATATGTATATATATATATATATGCAATAGTTAGAGCTTAGGAAATGCTAGGATTCAGTTTTTTTCCCTCTGTTTTAAACGAAGATGAAGTCCAAAGAGCATTGTAAGTACGTTTAGACCCCTTAAACCCAAACAGATTAACCTAGAGAATTAGCCAAGTGATTAACTTAGGTAATTTAAACAAATCTAGGTTAACACAAATATATCAAATCATGTAAAAGTGCGGAATAATAAAGAACACATGATATGATGACCCAGGAAAATCAAACCGGTAAAAAACCTGGGGAGGATTTAACCTAGCTATCCTCAAGGTAAACCGAATTCACTATGAAAGAATCGAAGTTTACACAATAAGACTTAGACCACTAACATCCTATTACTACCTGCCTGTAAGAAACTTACTACCACGACCACGTGACAGCTCCGAGATCCACGGACTCCTTTTCTTGAATTCTTCAGCAAAGCACAAGCAACACCCGCTTGTATATCTTGAAGCTCTTTTGATTCTGCAACTGTATGATTTACCAACCTCTTGACATGAATCTTGAGTTTGGAAACCCTAAGTGTATGTGAAGGTAAACACCTCTAGATCTAACAAATAGATTCACAAACACAGCATTCAGAACTCTAAAAACTTGGCTAGGGTTTTCCCTTATATACTTAGGGTAAAACATAAAACCCTATACATTAAATGGGCTAGGGTTGAGTTGGAAAAATTCTGCAGAACAACGTTCTGCACGATTTTCGATCGGTCGAGTCTAATTTTCGATCGATCGAGTCAGGCAGAAAGTGCACAGTAATTCTGCAGTCAACTCGATTCCAACTTTACATAAAAAGCCATACTTTGAGCAAGTCTAACACAAGACTTAAAAAATGTTTTGATCATGGTTTGCCAACATTACAAACTGAAGTTCTAATACATTAATTCCTAATTTTTAGAACCTAACAAATTCCCCCTTTAGCAATCCGTGACAAAACATAGACTTAACAAAAAGCTCAAAGTTTACAAATTGAAATAGCTCATTACAAAATTAAAAAGCCACTAAACAATTCAACCTAACTACTATCTAACAGTTGCAAAGTAGACAGCAGCACGACTGAATCAACCTGTATATTCCTGTAACACTTAACAAACACATAAACGCATGTGTGGAAAATACAAAGAATATAAAAAATAACTTCTTGATTTCATATGACACAAAATAAAGACATATATCATGAATAACATCATAAATATAAATCAATAAGCAAAGTAGCATAGTGAAACAAGAAAAACATATATACATAAAAATGTATCTCAACAAAAATATCTCCTAACAAGAGCCAAAAAATGTAAATACAGAGTGAAGCACCTAGATACAATCTAATAACTCCACAAGCTCAACAGTGTCACAGTAAGGTACAAAACTCAACTCCCCCTAAGACAAAAATCTCATCTACAAGGCATGAACTCCTTAATAGAATGCACTCCCCCTTTTTGTGACGAATTGCCAAAGGGCACTCACTCATAATCAAAAGGAGGTGGCGGAGGAGAACGACGAAAACTCACCAAATCCGCTCTCAAAGCTCGAAGCTCGTCAAGGACATCCACCAAAAGCTGACCATGAGCCACCTGAACGGTCATGACAGTGTCCAAAGTTCGACGAATATCAGAAATATCCGAAGGAGAAGGTGGAGGAGCATTAACAGCAGCAGCAGCAGGATCAGCAGACGTCTCAGCTGCAGAAGCATCTGTAGAAGAAGAAGGGGGTGAAGTGACATCGGAAGGCTCTACCCTAGGACGCTTAGAGCTAGCTCGAAGTTGAGCAGCCCTTTGTCTCAAAAAGGTAGCACCTATAGGAGCAATGACGTGTATGGGCTCAGAAGCAGGAAAATCACCGAAACCTAGGTGAAGGAGAATCCTATGAATAAAAACGGGAAAAAATAAAGCATGAGCCGTAGAACTAGACCGATGTACCTCGTTCAAAGAACAAAGGAACAAATGAAGAAAACTAATAGGGGCATCAGTAACAAGTGCATACAAAAACACACATCGCTTAAGAGGGATGGTGTGGAGATGAGAAATAGGCCACAAGTTATGACACGCTATCCTGAAGAAAAGGTAATGAAGCTCGGAAAGCTTAGCAGATGTGATCCGAGGATCAGAACTCCACTGGATAGAAGACCCAGTGATGTATGACATAACATCATCTAGAGGTGGAGACTCCTTATAGGAAAAGACGAGATGATCAACAATCGGCACCCCAAGAGCATCAGACACTACGGAAGGGGTAATGCGATACTCTACACCTCGTAACCAAACCTTAACCAAGGTGTTGGTATCATAGATGTGGATAGAGAGGTTCGAATAGAACTCTCTAATCAGGGTAGCAGGAGGAGGATGCTCAAAATCGAGTAAGGATAACCAACCCCTACGCTCAAAGTTACGTCTCACCTCAGGATCAACCTCATCTAGAATAACCCTACACTCAGCCCAAATATGACGTCTAAGATTAAGGGTCTCATAGGTCTCTTGGTTCTTCTCACTAGGGAACCGATCACTATCAAATGAAGGTGAAGGGTCAGAAGTCCTATGGGCTCTAGTTTTCCTAGGCATGGTGCTAAGGAAAGAAAAGAGAGACACAGAAAGAGAAGAGCAAAAACAAAAACCAAGGGCAGACTGCAAGTTAGCACAGCAAAAAGAAATATAAATATCAATTCTATATGATGCATGAACAAAATATGCAAATGATGCATGAACTAATGCAGTGACAAGTTCAAATATAATCCATATTAACAAAATTGACTTGAGCATGAGTTTTAAATTAAAAATACCCAATTTTGAAAAACCCAATTTTTCAAAACACAATTAATTGATAAATTAATCATCACAATAGGTAAATAACACAATATAATGATCAAATTAATCAATCTAACCAGCCAATTTCATCAATTTATATCAAATTGAACAAAATCCCCAAATTTCATCAATTTCAAGCCCTAGATTTTCAAATTGACCGCAAAGCACTAAATTAATTAAATTAAATCACATGTAGTGCATGTATATAGTGTCCCCACTAAAACCCATGATTCATTTGAAAGAAAAAGGTCCAAAATCAATCCTAAAATTACCAAAAACAGAAATGCCGAAAATAACCCAAAATGCATGAAAATAATGCATGAAACATGAAAATAAAAACAAAAGAAGAGGCAAAAGAGTCTTACCAGCCTTGGGAGAGAGGATTGATGCAAAAAGAACAGACGAAAACGACAAAAACAACAAAAATTTCTTTGACTGGTTGGTAGGGAGAAAAAGGTGTTTGAAAAGATTTTGAAAAGTGAAGAATCACGTGAAGAAAAAACTTTTTAAAAACACTCAGCTCGATTTTCGATCGATCGAAAATTACATTCGATCGGTCGAAAATCCTTCGATTGATCTAATACCAATCGAGGACTGATCGAAACACACAGAAATTTTTCTGAGATTTTAAAAACAATTTCGACCGATCGAAAAACATACTCGATCGATCGAAATTCTGGAAAAATTGAATTTTTGAAAAATGAAACATATTAGCTCAAAAACTCCTCAAAGCATTAGATTTATATGAATAGAATGCAAGAGTATGAGATGAAATGTTTTCCAAAAACCCATGTTTTTAACCCATATCTCTTAAAGCAAGATTTTCTCTTAATATCCCTCAACCATTTAAACAGGCAAACATGTTCTGCATCAATTTTCAGAAATATTCAAACTTGGTTGGTCAGACCAAAAACACACAAAAACATGTACACAGTTTAGCAAAGAATAACTTGTGTAGTGTGTGCAACTAGCATAAACTTGAGAAACATGTGAGGTGATATGAACATATTGATTAATCACAATTTCTACAAAATCCATCACATGAATTTGAAAGAGACTGTTACTTAAAGAGTTACATCATATAACTCTCACATCTCCTAGAATAAAAGCTTGCAATCATGTAAGTTTCTTGATTTGCCTCAAATTAATATTCAATTTAATTGATTAGAAACTTAATATATAGCCGGGATAATGTACACACCAATTTTATTTGAATTTGTGAAATTATTATAGCCCAATAATGTACACACCAATTTTAATAGAAGCTACACCTTATGTTCTTTTTGTGCATGTACTATACTTTCTCGAGCACAAAATCTTACGATATGCACTAAAGTGTTCATGATTGGCTAGTAAACAGTGGTGAGATGGTTATTTATGCCTTTCTCAATAAGACCAAGTTCGACAATCAAAGACATAAGACTTCAAGATCAAGATCATGTGATCAACAAATATAGCATCTTCCCACACAATATGCACAACAAAACTTCAGCTAGTAAAGTGCAATAGAAATAAGTGCATCAAAGCTAAACAAGGTACATAAACATGTTATGAAAAATTTGATTGACCAACCTTGTCTTCAAGTTCAAGGAAAAATAGCAAAAACACAATTTGCAAATTTTTTTTTTTTTTATATATAAAAGAAACAAACATCCTAGAATGAAATGCATGAATGTTATGCAATGCAAATCCTAGAAACAAAAGTCACAAAATATAGAGCAATGAAGCACAAGGACCATGTCAGGCAGACTCAATTAGGTTGAGCCTTTTTGCATCCAAAACCTTTTAGATGCAACTCTAGCATTGGAGTTATGATTCACATTAGAATTCTGAGCAACTCCAGAATTGGAATAAAGGTTTAACGCCTTTACCAATTCACCAATAAGTACCATAGAATCATGTGCTTGGGGCACAGGTACTTTAGGTTTACTTGCTCGCTTTGCAGCTTGCAACTTAAAACAATTTGGATGAATGTGTCCAGACTTTCCACAAAAATGACAAACTCATGCAGGCTTATCATGCAACTTACCCTTAGAAGAAGTAGAAGCTCTAGAATGAGAAGCTTGAAGATCAACCCTAATCTTCCTAAGTGGAGTAACATCTACAGATTTAGTAGGTTCACTCACCAAGGGTTTGACAATCTCACTCTTAGGAAGTTCAGAAGAGGAAACAAATTTAGTGGAAGAAGGTTCAAGCACGGAGATGCTATCCACAAAACCTAGGCCAGTCTTGTCAGAAGGAGACTTTTGAACACTCAACATGTAATCAAGTTTGGAGTTTGCAGACCTATTATTTTGTTCTCTAGCAACAGATAATTCAAGTTCCAAACATTTAACTTTATCAAGTAAAAACATGTTCTCAGTTTTCACATTATTCAAAAGCTCATTTGCATTAAACAATTTCACAAGTAAATTCTTCTTATCAAGTTCAAGTGATGCAATTTTCTTTAAGCCTAAATTAACATTCATGGCATCCTTTGCAGCAACTTTGTAAAGTTTATTATAGGCTTCATGTAAATCTGCATCTTCAGAGAGTTCCCCATCAGAAGGGTTCTCTTCAACAGACACGCTTTCATTAACTACAGCAGTAGCAGTGAAAGCAATGAAGTTTCCATTCTCATCACTAGCGGATTCATTGTCAGAAACTTCATCATCACTAAGAGTCACAGCCATAGCTTTACCCTTAGACTTCAAGTATGTAGGACATTCAGATTTCATATGACCATACCCTTGACATCCATAACATTGTTGTCCCAAAGAATTATTAGACGGTTGACCTACTTTCTCTTTAGGTTTTTCAGTGTTATTAACCTTAGTGGGATCATTCCTCCTAAAATTTCTAGGTTTAGCAGTGTTCTTGCCTCTTGCCCTTCTATTATTGTTACTAAGAAAGTTTCTAAAGTTCTTGGCAAGATAGGCAATCTCTGTAGCAGAGAGTTCATCATCAAATCCATCATCCTCAACATCATCAACAGACTTAAGAGCCATTGATTTGGATTTGTTTGTCTTGGGTAGGTCCAACTCATAGGACTAAAGAGATCCTACAAGCTCATCAACAGGGATGGAATCCACATCCTTGCTTTCAGTGATGACAGTCACTTTGGGTCTAAAGTCCTCAGTCAAAGATCTAAGAATCTTCCTAACAATTTTAGGTTGATCATAGATTTCACCCAAATTATATGCAGAATTAATAATATCATTCAGTTTAGCATAGAACTCATCAAAAGATTCATCATCATTCATTCTAATGCTTTCAAATCTAGTAGTCAATTGCTGCAACTTATTAATTTTAACTGCCTTTGTGCCTTCATGCACAGTCTGGAGGATATTCCAAGCAATATGAGCAATCTCAACATTAGAGATTCTCTTAAATTCCTCCATAGAGACAGCATTGAAAATAGCATTCATAGCTTTGCTATTGAAAGCAGCTGCCTCTTTTTGAGAAGTTTGCCACTCACTCACGGGAGTAATGGGCTTCTCCCATCCGTACTCAACGGAGTTCCAGACTCTCTCATCAATGGATTTTAGGAATGCTTTCATCCTTACTTTCCAATAAGCATAATTGTTTCCATCAAAGTGAGGTGGAACAACAAGAGAGTGTTCGTATTCCACGACAACAGGGGTCAAGGATCAGCTTAAAGATCAAAGGATCAAAAACAAAAGCTACCAGCTCTGATACCACTTGTAAGTACGTTTAGACCCCTTAAACCCAAACAGATTAACCTAGAGAATTAGCCAAGTGATTAACTTAGGTAATTTAAACAAATCTAGGTTAACACAAATATATCAAATCATGTAAAAGTGCGGAATAATAAAGAACACATGATATGATGACCCAGGAAAACCAAACCGGTAAAAAACCTGGGGAGGATTTAACATAGCTATCCTCAAGGTAAACCGAATTCACTATGAAAGAATCGAAGTTTACACAATAAGACTTAGACCGCTAACATCTTATTGCTACTGGCCTGTAGGAAACTTACTACCACGACCACGTGACAGCTCCGAGATCCACGGACTCCTTCTTTCCCTGAATTCTTCAGCAAAGCACAAGCAACACCCGCTTGTATATCTTGAAGCTATTTTGATTTTGCAACTGTATGATTTACCAACCTCTTGACATGAATCTTGAGTTTGGAAACCCTAAGTGTATGTGAAGGTAAACACCTCTAGATCTAACAAATAGATTCACAAACACAGCATTCAAAACTCTAATAACGTGGCTAGGGTTTTCCCTTATATACTTAGGGCAAAACATAAAACCCTATACATTAAATGAGCTAGGGCTGAGTTGAAAAAATTCTGCAGAAAAACGTTCTGCATGATTTTTGATCGGTCGAGTCTAATTCTCGATCGATCGAGTCAGGCAGAAAGTGCACAGTAATTCTGCAGTCAACTCGATTCCAACTTTATATAAAAAGCCATACTTTGAGCAAGTCTAACACAAGACTTAAAGAATGTTTTGATCATAGTTTGCCAACATTACAAATTGAAGTTCTAATACATTAGTTGCTAATTCTTAGAACCTAACAAGCATACCAGCTGGATCTTGAATTGCGGTTGGTATTGATTGAAATTGGCTAAAACTCCCAAAACGTCCCAGAATGGGCCGAAATTCTATCTGAGGTGGAACAAAAGGGTTACCATTCCGGTTTGTATGTCACTAACTACTAACTAGTGTCCATGTCAATCTTCCCCAATTTTGAAACTCTTCAAAACGTTATAGCTTAATTGATGATATGCAAAATAATAAAGAAAATCAAAGTTCCTATACTTTATGATAAGTTCCTACACTTTATGAGAAGTTCCTATACTTATCATATACTTAGCAAAGTTCCTATACTTTAGAAACTCATCAATTAGCTGTTCATGTACCCATGTCATTTGAAAGGGAGATCCATGTAAGAGAGATGTCACATAAAATTGTTACAATAAAAATATTGTAACAATTTTTTATTAAAATAAAAATACTGCAATGCATCAACTAGTCAATAAGATTATGTTTGTTCAAACTAACTGGTCCAAAATTTATGACCTCTCACAAGTTTTATGTTACTAACTAGTGTACATGTCAATCTTCCCCATTTTCAAGCTCTTCAAAATCAGTCACAAGCCTTGTGGCTTAATTGATGATATGCAAAATAATGAAGAAAATCAAAGTTCCTATACTTTAGAAACTTATCATATACTTCTATCCTTGTGGCTTAATTGATGACATCCAGAACTTAGTATATGTTTTGTACTTGATGAAGATTATGATTATTTTTCCTCTTTACATTGAAGGTAGGTTAGATTGGTATAACTGGATTTTGGTAGCCTATGTTTTGAAATGAAGATCTATATAGCCAGTTGATAAAGATTGCATTTCGTAAAGATTCTTTTGAAAGTAGGACAGTGAAGGGTAAGCAAATTAAATTTTTTTGTTTATTTCAGGTTTTAAATAAGATTGTGATTTGTTCGCTTTGAAATTTATTACACTATTAAATAAAAATTATTATTATATATCTTAAAAGATGACAAAAGAACTTAACAAAATGGTTATTATTATTATTATTATTATTATTATTATTATTATTATTATTATGAATGCAATTGTTAACGACTAGTTTTTGCACTCTCTTTACACTCTTTTTATATGAAAAAAAATAAAAATCCTTGTTTGGTGAAAAATTTTAATTTACAATGTCAACCATTTCTCAGTATTCTCTTCCCACTTAAACCACTTGAACCCCAAAATTATTTATTTTCCTAATGCGCCAAATTCTGTAAAAAAATCCCTAAATAATATGAAATCAACCACAAAACCAAAGAACTATTGATACTTTTCACACATTTTTTTTTTCAATTTTATAATTATTGTCTAATGATTTTTCAAATTTATAATGTCAACTTGTTCCATTCTGTCCCTTCACAACATGTCTATCATTCCCATTTGGAATTCAGTAAAGGGCAATAGACAATAGATATGTTTGGTATTAGAGTAATAGCAATGGACAATAGATATGTTTGGTTTTGTAATATGTTACCTTAATTTATTTTCTGATACGATAAATTTTGAATAAATTGATTGTTGTTATTATTATTATTATTATTATTATTATTATTATTATTATTATTATTATTCTGAATGCAATTGTTAATGTCCATTACAATTTATTTCATGTTAAGAGATGGATTCAGTTGCTTCTAATACTGCTATGATACCAGATGATAGATCAATTCCAATGTATGAGATTTAGGAAAATATTAAAGAGCAACTCAAGGGTTTTATCAATTGTGGTGATGTGTCTGGATTTGTTAGCTTTACTATTCAGATTCGTGATGAAGCCATTCATAGTATTGATGGTGCCATTGTACTAGATCCATTGGCAAACTTTCGTGTGACGTATTGGGATTCAGATGACAATGAGCTCACCCCAAACATTCCTTGGTATCATTTTATCAATAGAATAGAAAAAATTGTGAGGGAGAGAGTTGATGATGAAGATGAAAGTATGAAACCAAGATGATTCAAATTGGGGGTATCTGTGATATTTTAACCATTGATCTGTATTCAATGTTAAGTTTTGAGAAGTTTTTTTGGACTTTGCATCTACTGTGGGCATCATACATGGGTACAAAACCAGAAGACAGTTTTTCTACAATGCCATGGAAAGGTTATCAACTCTATCTCTTATCTAATGATGATAAGAGGATTGTCACGACCTCTTGGGTTTGGAAAGCAATGGAGGATGGACCAAGCAGGTTTTGAAAGCTGGAGTGGCAGGGCACAACAGCATTGAAACTAAGCTTGTCTGTGATTCTCCCACATCATCATCCGATGCAAATACAGAATTTTTGTTTTTGGTTGCTACATGGACTTCAATGACTGGGATGTTGAGTATTTGCATTCATGGGATGAATTTGAGAAAAAACTTGAGAGTATAGTGGTATTGAAGATTTAAAAATACTTTTTTTTTTCTTTCTTACTTTCTGTTGGTATACTTATGTTTTGTAGGTGATGAAGGATGAAGATTAACCTATTTTTTGATATCTGTATAGGTTACTTGATGAGATTTGTATAGCCTATTTTTTTGAGATCTGTATGGATACTGGATTAGGTACTTCAGTATAGGTAGTATAGGCAAAGATACCTATAATCTGAATAGGCACTTGATGAGATCCATATATGTAGGTATGAAGATCTGTATATGTAGGTATGAAGATTGTATTCCTTTGAAGGGTAAACAATACTTCGGTTTTAAATGAGATATTTCTAGCTTGGTTTGGTGGATTCAAGTCTCTCTCTATAATTTTTTTTTAATGTAATTAAGGGATGAATCTTTACTAATATAGAGTGTGCAAATCTTATCTTATTTATGTAAAAAAAAAAAGAAAGAAAGCATGACCTTGTTAACTTTTCTCTTAATTGAATAACTGTATAACTTTTAAAATTAAGAATCTTTCAACATTGTGTTTTATTTTGACACATATCTCTCTTGTAGTTTGTTTAAGATACATTTTTTGCCAACTTTAAATTGAATTTGGTGATGGGGCAAGTGCCAATAACATCCATTGGGAGAGAATTAAAGAAAAAAAAAATTTGTTTTATACTAAAGCTTATGCCTTGCAAACATACAGAAACCTAAATGAGGATTTCAAGAGAAACTGAGATTGAGAATCAAACTTGTGAGGTTAGAATGCTATTTCTTCGATTCTTTTTTTCTTTTTCTTTTTTTTTTTCTTCTTCTTCTTCTTCCATTGAAACTTGTCATATCATCAAATTTTACTAAAACCAAAAATACGTAATAAAGCAAACCATATGGGATATAATAATGTCTTATAGACAAACCACAGGGAAGGTGAGTGTCACAAAATATCTATGATATAGAATGCATAGCATTTTATTCAGTTCAATACTTAAAAAATAATAATAATAAAATAAAATAAAATAAAACTTTTTACAAATATGGTAAAAAAAAGTATATAACAATTACATACATGCACGATCATTCATAACTAAAAAAACAATTATATATGTTAAATTATCTCTCTTATTATGTTATAATTCAGTACCATAATATTTATCTTAATATGATTTTTAAAAGTACATTTTTAAAGATCAACCAGTTAAGCATTTAATATATGTAAAATCACTTTTTTTTTTTTTCAATAACTTCTCTTCTTGGCTCTCTGTAGTCTTGGAAAGTAAAAGAAACCGACTTGCATCTCATCACGTGAGATTCAAACCTCTCAGATTTGAGCTCCATATTGTAGTATCGGATTTTGTTTTTCTAGTCTTCTTCCCCTCCAATTTTTTTTTTTTTTGGTTCCATTCTTTTCTTTCTAGTGTTTTTTTTTTCTCTATTTCAACATGGATGCTTCTATGGAGGAACTATGGAAATAATTTTGTCTATCTAAGAAAGAAAAAGATGTTATGGATGTTAGTTTTCAAGAAGTGGCTCTTTCCAAACAACAAATCCAATTTAGTATTCTGTTCAAACTACAAATCAACAAAGACTATAAGAAGGAGGCTTTTACATCTACTATTCAACAACTTTGGCTCTGTCCTCATGGTGTAACTATTAGAGAAGTTGGGAAAAACTTATTTCTTGCTATCTTCATCAAAGAGGAGAACGCAATTGAAGATCAAGATTAAGGCCCTTGGTCATTTGATAAAAGAACTTATTTTATTGAAACGTTTTAATGGTGCTTTCAGCCCTTGTAGTGTTACTTTTCAACGTTCTCCATTCTCAATTTGTTTTTTTAAGATTCCCATCAAAAGCATGAATAAGGCCGTGAGTAATCGCATAGCCAATGAGATTGATAATCCTATTATGGTTGATACTCCTAAGAGTGGTTTAGATTGGGGTCTCTTTCTTCATATTAGGGTGGATATTAATATCACAAAGCCCCTAACGAGAGGTAAACTGATTGTTAGGTTCTAAGGATTAGGATCTAATGTATTTAGAACTTCAATTTGTATGTTGGCAAACCATGATCAAAACAATGTTTAGTCGTGTGTTAGACTTGCTCAAAGTATGGGTCTTAATGTAAAGTTGGAATCGAGTTTTTATGCAGAATTACTGTTCACTTTCTGTATGACTCGATCGATCGAAAATTAGACTCGATCGATCGAAAATCGTGCAGAACGTTTTTCTGCAGAAAATTCCAACTCAGCCCAAGCCCGTTTTAATGTATAGGGTTTTATGTTTTGTCCTAAGTATATAAGGGAAAACCTTAGCCACGTTTTTAGAGTTCTGTTTTGCTGTGTTTGTGAATCTCTCTGTGAGATCTAGAGGTGTCTACCTTCACATACACTTAGGGTTTACAAACTTGAGATTTATGTCAAGAGTTGTGTAGATCAATACAGTTGCAGAATCAATAGAGCACAAAGATATACAAACAGGTGCGCTTGTGGATTTGCTGAAGAATTCAAGAAAGAAGGAGTCCGTGGATCTCGGAGCTATCATGGGGTCATGGTAGTAAGTTTCCTACACTTGGGTAGCAATAAGATGTTAGTGGTCTAAGTCTTGTTGTGTAAACTTCAATTCTTTCATAGTGGATTCAGTTTACCTTGAGGATAGTTAGGTCAAATTCTCCCCAGGTTTTTACCGGTGTGGTTTCCTGGGTCATCATATCTTTGTGTTGTTTATTTTCCGCTGCTTTGTTATTTTTGTTTATTTGTGTTAACCTAGTTTTAATTAAATTACCTAAGTTAATCACTTGGCTAATTCACTAGGTTAATCTGTTGGGTTTAAGGGGTCTAAACGAACTGACACTGATCAAGACAACGAGATTATAAAACTTTGCACATTTTTATTTATTTTGTTATTAATACGGGCTAGTATTTTAATTAAAATAAATGTTAATATTTTTTTGGTGAATTTTTCAATGCTCTTTGTAATCTTGCCCTCTAAACTAAAATCCTGGCTCCACACTTAGTCCATCTGGAATAAGAGAGGAAGATGATGTTGAAATACACATCTTCGAAGAAGAAGAAGGCGACTCATCTCAAAACTGCCATCCATTGGAAGTTCCACCTCTGGCCAGGAACACCAGTGACATTACAGCAGTCCCTACGGGTGATTCAATTTGGGTGGGATATTAAACCTATCCTTTCTTCAAATTCAAAAGTTCTGATTATGCGTAAAATTTCTATAGATGGTTTGGATTCTTTCAATGATCCTTTGGTGATGTTACCTGATATGATCAAACTCTCTACCGATATAGTTGTTTCAAAATTGGCTATAACATTAGCAGATGGAGATAAGTCTTTGATGTATATTCAACAACTTCAAAGATTTCCCATGATAACCACGACACAACAGCAAATTCTGTGAGCATGTCAGGCACAAAAGCATGTAAAATACCTTGTCCAGCTTCATTCCATTAAATTAATGAAGATATAAGAAGATAGCTTTAGAAACTGATAGGCACCTTTTATAGAGGGAAAAGGCATAGCATTCTATACAAGAGCATAATTAAAAACAAATTAGACTAAACATATATAGTTTACTGCACTTGCGTAGCGTTTTGCGCGTTTGTTTTTGTTTTTGTTTTTTTGTTTTTTTTGTTTTTTTAAGTCCAGCACATACGCACTGTTCATTGGTCATGAACAGTGTATTTAGGCCCATGAACAGTGCATAATACTGTAACAAACAGTAAAAAAAATATATATATATATATATATATTTTTTTTATTTTTTTCAGTTTTCAGTTTTCAGTTTTCAGAAAAATAAGCGGTATCCAAACGCATACTTGTAGTCATCAAAATCCTGACGTGGGTGCCACCAACTACACAGAAAAAGTGTCATACTTAGATGGACAATGTCCATTGAAGTATGAAGGTGTTGACACCCCATTTTGCAACCCGCATTTAACCTCACCGGGAGGGTAAAAGGGTAATTTTTCCTTGGAAATATACTTCTTGATTCTGGTCATTGGATCCTTAATCTCATTCCACCAAAATGATCTTAATGTTATAAAAATTAAATCGACTGGTCATAAGCTCTAATCGGACCACAAGATTGAAAGTTATCATCAAATCAAGATTTAGTGGCTGAGATGCACTATCACATGTTGAGTCCGACTATATGTGATTATGAACAATTGATTTCGATTGGTTATAAGTATAATCAATTTGAGACCAATGATGTGTCATAATTTGATTGGTTAGGACTACATTTTATGGTAAGGTTGCACACACCTAATTAATTAGATAGTTAAGCATTAATTATTCAATGAGTAATTTGTGCAATTATCTTTTAATTAGAGTAAATTTGGGACCAATTAAGTCTGAAATGGGAGTGATTGGAGCCATTTAATGTTAATTGGGAGCTAATTTGGGACCTATTAATGTTAATTGTGCTGAAACCATTTTCTACCAAATGACCTCTGCTCACAATTTCATCAATATCTCTCGGAATATTTTGAATCTGTGAATGAGGTTAATTTTCCTAGAAACTAGACATCTAGGGCTTCAATTTGAGCACAAGAACGAAACAATTCCGGTCAGAATTGAGTCAGATATGATTTTTTGAAATTGGCTCCACAGGCTGTTACAGCAGCTACGGGAAAACCGAATTTTGGCTTGCTCCTCACTCCTATCAATCTTTCTATTTAATGCACCAGATTTCCCCAAAGGCTAAAATGAGGTCTAGGTTCATGATTCTTTGTCAACCCTCGTTAATGGCCTTCCATTCATATTTCCTCCACTACTACTATATAAACCCCCCTCTCCTTCATTCCAAGGGACAAAAAAAAAAACCCCTTCTCTTCTCCTCTCTTGAGTTCTAGGAAGTTGAGTAGTCTTGTCATATCTTGGTCTTCTTGAGACTCAAGGTATTGAGTGAGACTCACTCTTCCTCTCCTAACTCTTCTTTTCATCCACCCTTAGGACCTCCCTCAAGAGTCTCCTCATCCTCCATATAGATCTTGCATGAAGGTATAATCTCTTTCCCTAATTGTTTTTTGTGTTGCCATGATGAAAGTTTAAGATTAAAGCATAATAATAATCATTCAAATTCCTTTGAATACGTTTGAATGCTCTTAATTGTTCTTATATGTTCTTCATATGTTCTTGGTTGTTCATCACATGTTCATGCATAAACACTAGTTTTGATCTTAAATTCACATCAAAAATATGAAAAACATGTTTGTTTCATAATTCTTTTAAATCCTTGAATCTAGGTTATCACCATCCACACATATACACTAGAATTTATTTTTCAAGCCAAATGCAATACTTAATAAATTGAATTAGGGTTTATCACATGCACACACTTTAAATTCAAATTGATTGATTGACATATTGGATGATGTGATATGAATGTTGGCCACCATAGTCTAGAAGACCGGTTTCACCGGGCAAGGTGGGTGCCTAACACCTTCCCACCTTGTAACATAGCCTCCGAGCTTAGATCAAGGGTTAGTAGACTAATGCTTATCCATGTAATTTTTAATTTCTAGATTGTAACTAGGTAATGAAGCCATGTACTTTATCTTAGATTGTATCTAGGACCAAAGCCATGTAATTTTCCTATGATCAATGTAAATTCAATTTCCAATTAATAAAATGAGGAATTATTTTTCAATTAAGGTTTTCTTATTTTTCCAATAATTAAATAAGTGGCGACTCCATTGTAAAATCCTTAATCTAAAGGGGAAGATATAACTAGTCGAACCTCCATTTTGAGAGGCAATAACACGACTCCACCCATTCACGTGGGTTTGGCCCAACAACACCCTATATAAAAAAGGGGGGCCGGGGGCGCGGTCTCTCACAGTGGCGACTCCACTGGGGATATTGAGGGCTAAGCTTCAATTAGGTTATGGTGGCCAACCATGTCATTTTTTGTTTATTACTTTTTGTATATAATATGTCTAATATGTCATTATTTTGCATGTCATGCATCATTTGCTTGAGTGAAATTTATTTTATTTGTGTGTTAGCCCGGAAGCCCGGTAGTATTAACCGTGGATTGTGGTCTTCCTGAGACTCACATACCCAGCGGTGAACCTACCACCCACCGCGACAAGGATCATCATGGTTATGCCATGATGGTTCATAGGGACAAACTGTACCGTTCGGACCAACGCGGCGCTCCTGGCGTCACAAGTTGGGAGGAACAACGTCCTAGCTTGTGGGGACCTTTAACCTACCTTCTACCCATGCTGTAATGACCCATAGAACCTATCTTTAGGTCGGTCCATGTAAATTGCATTTCATTACACATTTGTTTGGCCGTTGTTTGAACCATGATAACTCAAGTCCAATGCTTGAGCCCATCATGATTGTTTGAACCTTGTATGCTATGAATGAACTCAAACCCAAAAGCATAGGATTGAACTCTACTTGCTATGGAAGCCCAAATTTGTTTCTTGAATGAGTCTAAGCCCAACACTTGAGCCCATCAAAGGTGTATACACGTGATCAACGTCAAAGGCCAAAAGCTCACAAGATGCATGCCTTCCAAGTGTAAGCCCAAGCCATTTCAAGCAAATACCAAAAGATCATAATCAAGGTTCAAGCCTTCCAAGTGCAAGCCCAAGCCATTTCATCACAATCAAGGTTCAAGCATCCCAGTCTCAAGCATCCTAAATGGACCAAGAAGAAGCAAGTGGCCCAACTTTGCCTCACTCCACATTTGTTTTGCAACATCATGGTTAAGTTTAAAGTTTGTTTATTTATTCCATGTTTCTATATTTCTTTGAATTCTAAAAGTTCATGTAGCATTTGATGTACTTTGTTCATGTATATATTTTTAAAAATTCCAAAAAAAAAAAAAATCAAGATTCCCAAATCTTTCCAAAAAAAAAAAGAAAAAAAGAAAGAAAAAAAAAATTTCAAATGAGAAAGTGTTTGGACTAGGGGCATTGGGCCTTTGAGTCATTTAAAAAAAAATATTTGAACTTGGACCGTTGAACTTCCTAGTGACTTTTTCAAAAAGACCCAATTTTTTTTCTTTCAAGATTTTTAAAAAAAAAGGAAAAAAAAAAAGGAAGTCTCCTTTTCAAAATGGTACATGAGGATCCCTTGGACAAAACATTTTCTAAATCCTAATGTTTAAAGGCTTGAGCAATCAACTTGTACTAAGGAATGATTAATTTCATTTGATCCATGTAAAGACTTTTGCTACTTGACTTAGAATATAAGAAGAAATGGTCTTAAAAGGCAATCAAGAAGAATCCGTCCATCATAAAATCCCATGAATCCATGCACTCGATCCAATTTTCAAAGGTCTTTTGTTTCACAACATTAGAGCATTCATACTTTTTCTTTTAAGATGAATTTATTAAAAGAGCTTAAGTCACTGTGCCTACAAGTAAGCATTACTAGGGATAAGAGGCCATCTTTGGTTAAACCAAATTATTTCCTATTACCTAGAATGTTCATTATCCATTGCTAGCCCATTTGAGCCTTCAAACATTTAGCCTTTTTTTTGCATGAACCCACTAAAATCTAAACTTGGGGTGGGAACAATCAAGTTATGCATACTTAAATCTCATGTTGAAGAGGACTCAACCTTGTAACTTTGAAGCTAAGTGATAAGACTCTCCTAGAAGACATGAAAGACAGGTGGAGAATTTATTAGGCTAAAGACAAGAGATCAACAAAGAAAAATGAGGTTTCACTCAATCAAGGAAAGATAAATGAAATTCCATCAATGTGAGAGAAAAAAAAGTGTGCTTCAAGTTTGAAGAGCCCAAAATTCATCATGCCAAGAGGAATACAAGATTCATCTAAAAGAGATTTCATCAAGCACACAAAGGTGCAAATGCATCGAGGTCAGAAAGAAGTCTAAAGAGTGTATCGAGGCAAGAAAGAAGTCTAGAAAGTGCATCAAAATGACCAAAAATCATTAAGCTGAGAAAAACAAGAAGAGCAAAATGTCCCCAAAATTTCATTCAATCAAGAGATGAAAGACAAAAAAAAAAAAAGCCCGCTAGGCTGAAAACCCAAAAGGGCGGTCTAGGCAAAAGTTAGGGCCAAAAAGAAAAGAAAAAAAAGCCCGCTAGGCTGAAAACCCAAAAGGGTGGTCTAGGCAAAAGTTAGGGTCAAAAAAAAAAAAAAAGAAGAAGCCCGCTAGTCTGAAAACCCAAAAGGGCAGTCTAGGCAAAAGTTAGGGCCAAAGAAAAAAAGAAGAAAAGAAAAAAAAAAAGAAAAAAGGTTGGAAAATCATACTAAATTGGAAACTTGAGGATGCAACCTAAAAAGAACAGAGTTTTACAAGATGAAAGTCTAGAGGTATGAATCAAGAGGAATGAGCATAAAAACGGTTGTTGTTGGGAGTGATCAATGAAGACTAGTGAGAAGATGACAAAGAAGAAATGGGAAAACTCCTCCAATACTTGATTTTTGAGTAATGCATACTTGGGAGAAATATCATAGGAAATTTTGAGCCTTTTATATCTTTCATTTCATAACCCAAACCCGGCCTACATTACAACCCATGAGTAAAGACCTCTTTGAAGTCTTGCTAATTGTAAGCGCATCTTAAACTCTATTAATATTTTTCCCTTGAATTAAAAAGAAAAAATGCTTAAAAATTGTCAAACCTCACAGGATGATATGTCTAAGGACAAAATTTCTCAAATCCTCAAAATGACTCAATAGAACTTCCAAACCAGAAGCACTCTCCTTGTTTGCTCCCAACAATGTGATTTATAAATATTATCACATTTCATTTCTTGATTGCCTTTGAAGATTTAATCTGACGATGTTCAAAAGGATGAAGCAAATTTGATTACATGAGTTTAATGATCTTGATCATTCCTAATCAAAGAGATTTGTTTGATTCTTAAACACTTTGATTTGTCAAAATGGTTGTTCAAAGGATCATCTCTTGTTCAAAAAAAAAAAAAATCATTCTTTTTCAAAATCTAGTTCTTTTGAACTACGTCTTGACCTGATCCTCTATGAGAGAGGTACGTAGGCAGCCTTTCAAAGGCCCGGTCCCAATCACCCAAACAACCTTGGAGAACAAAGCCAAAACAATGTGACAAAATTGTTTGGATGCATGTTAGGTTGAGCCCATTTGTGTTGCATCAAGCATGCTAAAACTTGGGGCATTGGCCTATTTATATTGTATGCGAATATGTCATTCTTGCATGAAAGCATGTTTTCATTTGAGGCATCAATCCATTTTTTGCAAGCATGTCTACACTAATGGTAATGGCCAAAAATGTTTTCATGATAATTGGTTTCTAACAAGCTAGGGAAAGAAAGCCTTTTTGCAGGAACCAAGGATGACGGACCGTGATCTTCTTTCATGTTCCCCAATGGCCGCAACATCAAATGAACTCAGCTTCAATCTAAGCATGGAATGTGCCTCAAACTAGGGGCATTGGGTAAGCACTTCCAATTTATTTCAATGAATAAATCCATTACTAATTGAAATTTTCTTTTTGTAGGAATTAAGCAAGGACTTGTCTAGCAATCCAGATCAACTTCCAGCCAAAGTTATTCTCATTCAAAGGATAGGTTTTTCAAAAAAAAAAAAAAAAAATCATCATAAATAAATATTTATCACTTTTACTCCATCTTCTTCACTTTTTGATAATGAACAAATCTTCAAATCTCAAAAAAAGATTAAAAAAAAAAAGATAAAAAAAAGATAAAATTTTCAAAAAAGAAAAAAAAAGATTTTCAATTTTTTTTAAAAAAAATAAATGAATAAATAAATAAAAAGAAAAAGATTTCCATATCTTTCAAAAAAAAAAAAAAAAAAGAGAGAGAATTTTCAAAAAACCTTGGGACTAGGGGCATTGGGCTTGTGCTTCTTAGGTTGGTTTCAAAAAAAAAAAAAAAAAAAATTCAAGATTTCCAAAATTTTCAAAAAAATTCATCAAAAAAAAAAATCTTCATTAAATTCTTCTTCAAGACAGAAAGCTATTATCCTCTTCCATATTCTCCAAAGGTGCAACATCAAGTCAATTGTCCACCCTCAGCATTCATTGAAGCATGAAATATGTCCCAAACTAGGGGCATTCGCCAGGTATGCCGAATTCTTTTCAATGAATAACTCTGTTACTAATTGAAAATATGTATTTTGCAGGTACTAGGGTAAAAGGCCCACACACATCGGCATGAACCAAAATCAAAATCCTTGGGCCTCTGGGAAGCACGTCCAAGTTCAAATCCATCGGACCTCTGGGAAGCACATCCAAATTTCAATCCATCGGACCTCTGGGAAGCACGTCCAAAATCCAAATCCTTGGACCTCTGGGAAGCATGTCCAAGTTCAAATCCATCGGACCTCTGGGAAGCACGTCCAAAATCCAAATCCTTGGACCTCTGGGAAGCACGTCCAAGTTCAAATCCATCGGACCTCTGGGAAGCACGTCCAAACTTCAATCCATCGGACCTCTGGGAAGCACGTCCAAATTCAAATCCATCCATCGGACCTCTGGGAAGCACGTCCAAACTTCAATCCATCGGACCTCTGGGAAGCACGTCCAAATTCAAATCCATCCACTAGACCTCTGGGAAGCACGTCCAAACTTCAATCCATCGGACCTCTGGGAAGCAAGTCCAAATTCAAATCCATCCACCGGACCTCTGGGAAGCACGTCCAAACTTCAATCCATCGAACCTCTAGGAAGCATGTCCAAATTCAAATCCATCCACCGGACCTCTGGGAATCACGTCCAAACTTCAATCCATCAGACCTCTGGGAAGCACGTCCAAAATCCAAATCCTTGGACCTCTGGGAAGCACGTCCAAGTTCAAATCCATCGGACCTCTGGGAAGCACGTCCAAACTTCAATCCATCGGACCTCTGGGAAGCACGTCCAAATTTAAATCCATCCATCGGACCTCTAGGAAGCACGTCCAAACTTCAATCCATCGGACCTCTGGGAAGCACGTCCAAAGTTCAATCCATCGGACCTCTGGGAAGCACGTCCAAATTCAAATCCATCCACCGGACCTCTGGGAAGCACGTCCAAACTTCAATCCATCAGACCTCTGGGAAGCACGTCCAAAATCCAAATCCTTGGACCTCTGGGAAGCACGTCCAAGTTCAAATCCATCGGACCTCTGGGAAGCACGTCCAAACTTCAATCCATTGGACATCTGGGAAGCACGTCCAAATTCAAATCCACCGGACCTCTGGGAAGCACGTCCAAACTTCAATCCATCGGACCTCTCAGAAGCACGTCCAAATTCAAATCCATCGGACCTCTGGGAAGCACGTCCAAATTCAAATCCGCGAACCTCTAGGAAGCACGTTCAAAATTCAAGATCACCACTGGTAAGCATGTTTTGTACTCATTTTTTTATTTTTCAAAATAAAAAAGAAAAAAAAAAGAAAAAAGAGAAAGCTGCATGTATGAACTACGTTTGGACCTGATCCTCTCACCAAGAGGTACGTAGGCAATTTCCCTTGAGATTCGGTCCACATTTTGATCCACTACATAATGGTCTGCATTCTTATCTGCATGCATCATACATCCACCACGGTTAAATACTGATTGCAAAGTTAGGTGTCTCTTTCATACATTGACATTCGCTTTTCAAGCTCTGTCAATGAGGGGCATTCTGTTGACACCCCATTTTGCAACCCGCATTTAACCTCACCGGGAGGGTAAAAGGGTAATTTTTCCTTGGAAATATACTTCTTGATTCTGGTCATTGGATCCTTAATCTCATTCCACCAAAATGATCTTAATGTTATAAAAATTAAATCGACTGGTCATAAGCTCTAATCGGACCACAAGATTGAAAGTTATCATCAAATCAAGATTTAGTGGCTGAGATGCACTATCACATGTTGAGTCCGACTATATGTGATTATGAACAATTGATTTCGATTGGTTATAAGTATAATCAATTTGAGACCAATGATGTGTCATAATTTGATTGGTTAGGACTACATTTTATGGTAAGGTTGCACACACCTAATTAATTAGATAGTTAAGCATTAATTAT
Source organism: Lithocarpus polystachyus (assembly GCA_033629205.1). NCBI lineage: Eukaryota > Viridiplantae > Streptophyta > Magnoliopsida > Fagales > Fagaceae > Lithocarpus > Lithocarpus polystachyus. The sequence continues at coordinate 42,426,447 of CM066168.1, forward strand.
TCAATGAGTAATTTGTGCAATTATCTTTTAATTAGAGTAAATTTGGGACCAATTAAGTCTGAAATGGGAGTGATTGGAGCCATTTAATGTTAATTGGGAGCTAATTTGGGACCTATTAATGTTAATTGTGCTGAAACCATTTTCTACCAAATGACCTCTGCTCACCATTTCATCAATATCTCTCGGAATATTTTGAATCTGTGAATGAGGTTAATTTTCCTAGAAACTAGACATCTAGGGCTTCAATTTGAGCACAAGAACGAAACAATTCCGGTCAGAATTGAGTCAGATATGATTTTTTGAAGTTGGCTCCACAGGCTGTTACAGCAGCTACGGGAAAACCGAATTTTGGCTTGCTCCTCACTCCTATCAATCTTTCTATTTAATGCACCAGATTTCCCCAAAGGCTAAAATGAGGTCTAGGTTCATGATTCTTTGTCAACCCTCGTTAATGGCCTTCCATTCATATTTCCTCCACTACTACTATATAAACCCCCCTCTCCTTCATTCCAAGGGACAAAAAAAAAAAAACCCCTTCTCTTCTCCTCTCTTGAGTTCTAGGAAGTTGAGTAGTCTTGTCATATCTTGGTCTTCTTGAGACTCAAGGTATTGAGTGAGACTCACTCTTCCTCTCCTAACTCTTCTTTTCATCCACCCTTAGGACCTCCCTCAAGAGTCTCCTCATCCTCCATATAGATCTTGCATGAAGGTATAATCTCTTTCCCTAATTGTTTTTTGTGTTGCCATGATGAAAGTTTAAGATTAAAGCATAATAATAATCATTCAAATTCCTTTGAATACGTTTGAATGCTCTTAATTGTTCTTATATGTTCTTCATATGTTCTTGGTTGTTCATCACATGTTCATGCATAAACACTAGTTTTGATCTTAAATTCACATCAAAAATATGAAAAACATGTTTGTTTCATAATTCTTTTAAATCCTTGAATCTAGGTTATCACCATCCACACATATACACTAGAATTTATTTTTCAAGCCAAATGCAATACTTAATAAATTGAATTAGGGTTTATCACATGCACACACTTTAAATTCAAATTGATTGATTGACATATTGGATGATGTGATATGAATGTTGGCCACCATAGTCTAGAAGACCGGTTTCACCGGGCAAGGTGGGTGCCTAACACCTTCCCACCTTGTAACATAGCCTCCGAGCTTAGATCAAGGGTTAGTAGACTAATGCTTATCCATGTAATTTTTAATTTCTAGATTGTAACTAGGTAATGAAGCCATGTACTTTATCTTAGATTGTATCTAGGACCAAAGCCATGTAATTTTCCTATGATCAATGTAAATTCAATTTCCACTTAATAAAATGAGGAATTATTTTTCAATTAAGGTTTTCTTATTTTTCCAATAATTAAATAAGTGGCGACTCCATTGTAAAATCCTTAATCTAAAGGGGAAGATATAACTAGTCGAACCTCCATTTTGAGAGGCAATAACACGACTCCACCCATTCACGTGGGTTTGGCCCAACAACACCCTATATAAAAAAGGGGGGCCGGGGGCGCGGTCTCTCACAGAAGGAAAACCAAAGATGGCCATCGTCACATAGCATACTGATTATCCACTAAACTTTCAAAAAAATTTACCTATAATCAGTGGCGACTCTAGGAATTTTGTACAGGGTGTTCCTATTCCACTTTGAAAAAATTTCGGTCATTTCGATCTATTTCGGGTGTCTCGGGACGTTTCGGTAAATACCGGCTGAAATTTAAGATTTGGTCGGCATGAAGTTTGTGCTTAAAAAAAAAAAGTTCTTAAAACCAAAACAAATTTGCATTATGTACACCGAAAAATCTCAAAAGGAAAAAAAAAAAAATGAAAAGAAAAAAAATGAACAAAGACACCTCTACAATAAACTATAAGTTCATTTGAAAAATTAATAAAATTATTAATTATTGTTGTTTAGTTGTTTAATTAATTTATTTGTCTTTTTTAAACTATAATTTGTTATATTGTTGTTTTATTAATTATAAAATTATTAAGAGAAATGCTAACGAGTGCCCTTAGGGCACTCTTTAATAATCCATTTAAAGAAAGTTTTTATGAAAGATGAAAAAAAGTAATTAATGTTTGACAGCTTTTTTCATTTCCCATAAAAGTGAAATCAAAACATTCTTTAAATGGATTATTAATGAGTACCTTAAGGGCACTCGTTAGCATTTCCCAATTATTAATTGTTGTTTAGCCTAACATAATTTAATTTGTTCGTCTTTTATAATGTATTTGTTAATTATACCGCTTTAATTATTGTTGTTTAGCCTAACAATAAACTACAATGCTTTAATTTGTTTGTCATTAATTATACTGCTTTAATTTGTTATATTGTTTAGCCCCATGTGCACATTACACTAAAAGAGCCACTGATGTGCACATTATTTACACATCCCATATGTAGCATAATAATTAAAGCACTAAAGTTGTGTAATGTGCACTTGTACAGCTCGACCCCATGTGCCCATCCACCCCCACCCCACTCAACACACAAGCATGCCTCATGCCTGATGCCTGATGCCCCCTGCCAATCAGAAAATTTCACAATCACACATTATACTAAAAGACAATTAATATCTCACCAAGACCAACACACTACACACACCAACACCAACAGATAAGAGAAACTGATAAAGCCAAATTCAAAATGTCAAAAACAAACAAAATTTAATAAAGCTAAAGTTTGGCCAATCGAGAGAGATCGAGAGAGAGAGAGAGAGAGAGAGAGAGAGAGAGAGAGAGAGATAGTCTTATTAAAGAATAAAGAGAGAGAGAGAGAGAGTGAGAGTCATTTCATAATTTTCATTTCAGACATTTCAGTTCAGATAGAGAGAGAGAGAGAGAGTGAGAGACTAAGAGAGAAAAAGAGAGAGACTAAGAGAAGTTAACTTAGTAATAAAATGAAATACCCTGAGGGAGGGTCGGAGGGAGCACCGGAGCATGAGCGATCTGCAGATTTGGCAATCTCTGTCCTTCGATGAGTGACGACGACGCAGAGGGGAGACTGCCACTGTGCGAGCGACAACGACCATCGCTGACGAGTCACTAAACTGACTGCGGAAGAAATCGAATCTGGGTCTGGGTTCTGGTTCGGGTCAGACGGTCAGTGTTACAGTTCGTCAGTCCCAGTAGTCCTTTCGGATCCGATGTGAGGCTTGTGAGTGATTCGGGTCACCCAAAGATCTCTACTGAGCACGTGACTCGACCTGTAGCGAGAACTAGGCTTGAGAGCGGTGTTGCTCTGTCTCACAGTCTGTCTTTAGGTTAGCTTAGTGATTTCCTTTTTTTTTTTTTTTTTTTTTGATAAAGCCTTTAGTGATTTCTGATTTAGACCTTTAGGGACTGAGGCGCTGCTCTTTTTTTTTTTTTTTTTTGGTGAGAATCCGTGGGTTTGTCTATAATCTGTTAGGCTTGCCGTGGGCTTTGTTACAAATAGATATATATATATATATATTTTTTTTTTTTTCTTTTTCAGATTTTAGTTCAAATTTGTTTTTTTGGGCTTTTTTTTTTTTTGCTTGAAAGTAGAACAAATAAATTTTTTTAATTTTTTTAATTTGAGGGTGTTCCTAATTTTGTGATTGAGGGTGTTCCAAATGCAGAGCAAATATAAATTTTTGATTTTTATTATATATAAATTTTTTTTTCTGGTCAGGGTGTTCCTGGGAACACCCTGACCTATACGTGGCGTCACCACTGCCCATAATATAGATCCTAATACCCTATTAGCACCCAAACCTAATTGTTACCTTTATTTTGTATCCATGGATATTCAGACGCAATCCAAACTTGGTTTTTAATTTAAAATTAAGAAAAATGAAAAAAATTCTTTATTAGTAAGTTTATAAACTATCTATACTATCTACTAGTCTCATCACATGTGCTTTGTTTGTGTGATGAGACATTTTTTTTAAATTTTTTTTTATCTGGCGTGCATGAGATTAGGAATTAAGGAAACTGGAAATTAAAAAAAATGTCTCAATAAATTACTATAATTTATATGACTTTATTTTCCAATAGAATAATGGAAAAGTCAATTTTACTATTTTTTCCAAAGAAAAAAAATACAAATAATTTAGAAATTAATATTTTTTTTATGGAAATTTAGAAATTAATATTGATGATTGATTTAGTGTTACATAATATTGATGTCTTAATTTTTATTTTTAGTTCCGAGCTCAAAAAAAAAAAAAAAAAAAAAAACTCAAACCAAAGCCCGTAATAAAAACTAGGGTTCTGTTAACGGGTGCTGTACAGCACTTGTTAATAATTCATTTAAAGAAAGTTTTTATGAAAAATGAAAAAAAAGTAATTAATATTTTGACAGCTTTTTTCATTTTCCATAAAAGTGATATCAAAACTTTCTTAAAATAGATTATTAACAAGTGCTGTATAGCGCTCGTTAACATTTTCCTAAAAACTAATATATATATATATATATATATATATATATATAAACCCTCATCGGATACCAGTATTAAGCGAGCAAGCAATCATTTTTGTCCAAAGACTCCAAACACGTTCCATTCTCTCTCTTTTTCAGATTATGCACATTGCATATCTGAACCCAACCCAAACCCTAACTAAGATCGTAAATTTTTTCAGGTACATGATCTAAATCTTGAAAGTTTCAATTTTTATTTACATTAAAATTAATTAGGGTTTATGCAATTTAGTCTCTTTGATCCTAACTCTCTCTCACTCTCTCGTTAGTGTCGATGTTGCTTGCTGCTTCTTCTCTTTACTCTCCGCTCTCTCACACTCTTGGGCAAGTTCTTTTTTTCTACACTCTTTTCATTATAATAGGATTAGATGGAATCAGTGATTCCAAGACTTTTTATCATTCTAGGGTTTGATAGAATCAATGATTCCAAGTCTTTTTATTATTCAAGGGTTTTGATGTTATGAATCAGTTATTTTCTTTTTATTATTGATTCAATTATTTTTTTATGTTGCCATTATTTTAAAATCTAATCACGGTAAAAGAAATAGTTGCTCTGCAAGTGGAAAAAAAATGTAGTTTCTCTTGAAGGTTTCGTTTTTCATGCTTTGAACCCTTTTGGGTTTGGGGCGTGACAGTTATGGTATCAGGTTATAATTTTGTAGACTTTTGAAGTTGGGAAATTATCATGATCTGAGTTAGAGCATGAAGTTTTGTTTTAGCAATCCATGCAAGGTTGTTTCTTTCGGGTAGTTTGGGTGAAGAACTATCTTGTGTGTTAAACTTGGTTGATTGTAATGGCTTGGAATTTGTTTAGCATTTCTCTGTGTTGCAACGCTATTATAAGTTCTTTAAATAGTTGTGTGGTGAAAATTGCTATGCTTTTGTACTATACTCATGTTAGTAGGTTATTTATTATTTGCATTGTTTTTGAAATGCCTAAAAGCTTTTGAGCTGAATTCCTAAGATTGTTTTGAGTAAGCAAAAAGGAATGTAGTTTCCATATTTCATTTTTATAAATTTTGAGAACTTGCTTGGAAACAATTTGCTGGTAGCAAATATTGTTGGCCATGCTAACTTTGGGTGGTGCAATTTGGTCGAACCTCGTTGGCCGTGAGTGGTAAGACAAGTTGTTGACCAACAATCTTTAGCATAATCTGACAAGTTCTTATTTTTGATGGTTGGTTAGATGATATGTTTGATCCTGTTAAGCTCACGTGGTGTCTAACAAACTGCTAACTATCAAGTCTTGTGCTATCATGTTATTATATATATTTTTTCCCAAAAAAAAAAAAAAAATTACAAAAAAGTGGTGTTTTGAAGTTGATTCTTGGAAATATCTTTTATTTAATTTTAAATGTTTAAACTATTTCGAGTTTTGATATTGATATTGAACCTGCCCAAGGTTCAATTTTGCTGAATTTTGAGAGTGGATGCTACTTTCAAAATGCCCTTGCTCCATATCGATGAAAGTAGATGGGCTGACTCATGTTTTAACTCTAATTTTCCAGTTTATTGCGCTATGATGCCTTTTGTTGCCTCATCTATTGGGTTTAGTTTTAACTGATGTGTGTTCGAGACCTCCCAAACTTGTTTTTAGTTTATGTGCTCTATAGTATGTTAAATCTCATGTAAATGATTTTCATGAACTCTTATGAGCAATCTCTCTTACTTTATGAAGCTGATGTATCACTTTTTTGTTGCCCTAGTATTTATTCTCATTTTGTTTTTGGTTGGTTTGGAACCTATATGTTAGGTTGTTGTGCATGATCTTGCTGTAGAGATTAACCTTCTCAACCTTTGACTTGCGTATGAGATGTTTTACAAACTTTGTTAGTGTTATATGTGAAAGAAAAAAAAAAGGGATATATAAATAATTCATTACACTCTTTTTAAAAATTTCTCTTTTTGGAAAACTTATAACGGTCACCTTGTTGATATTAATTTTTTTTAAGAAGTTGCAATTTGGACATGCTTTCCTTATGACTCTTTTCTTGATTGATATTTGTAGCCTTGGTTTGTCACTGAAGAATATTTGTATACTTTACGTGAGTTTTGAAAGCCATTTTATAAGTTTTCTTTGCAAACAGTTTGTTCAAAATGGACATAATTTTGTCTTCGTGACAAATGTTAAATCTACAAATCCAAGCTACAAGTATTTTCTTACCACTTTGAAAAGCCTATTAAGTTTGGTGTAGGGTATGTGACTTGTATTTATAAAAGACAATTTTAATCCTATTTTTAAATTTTGGACTTTGTTAGACGGAAGATTTCATATGACTAATTTGGTTTGGAAATCATAAGCAAACTTTTTGGCCCTATGGCTATTAATTATTCAACAATTGTGTTTGAAACTAGCCGAAAAAAAAATTATATTTTCAAATATTAGGTGGAATACTCTTATACTCTTGGTTTCAAGAATGGTTACTCTTAAGCCCCTTTTTGAATTTGATCCCTTGCGATTTGAACTCCATATTTTGGTTTGAAACATAAGTCATTGTTTGAAGTAATCCTTGACTCTTTCAGTTGAAAGGTATATGCCAAAAATGTTAATGTCAATGATTGCTTGGTCTTGTTTTGAGATACAAAACTATTTTTATAATTCTTGGGATGGAATTCTGGGGAAGAATGTAACACCCCAAACCTTTTTTTAAGCAATTTTACAATATGAATAATATCCCAAGTGTATTTTATGTCTTTCAATACAGTTGTTAATTATTTTTGTAGAGGTCTTTTTAATATTAAGGCTGCGTTTGTTTGAAGTGAAAATAGAGGGAGAAAAATAGAGCTGAAAATACTGTTTTCTACTGTTCGTTTAGGGAAGGAAAATAGAAAGGAGAGAAAACTCAGAAGAAAGTTTTCTCTCCGGGCCCACATTTTTTTTCCTTCCAAATCGGAAGGAAAATATGAAGAGGAAAGTGTTATAGTAGTACCTTTACAAAAATACCCTTTTCCCACCTATTTTTTTTAACTTTTTTTTTATTTTTTATTTTTTACGTTAGCTGAACATTGTCTTTTTTTTTTTTTTTTTTCAACACTGAACGTTGTCTTCTTTCTTTCTATTTTTTTTTCAACGTTACCTGAGCGTTGTTTTTTTTTTTTTTTTTTTTTTTTTAACCTTACCTGATCGATGTCTTCTCTCTTCTTTTTTTTTTTTTTTTTTTTTCAACGTGATTTGATTTAATTTTTATATTATAATAATAAAAATAATAATAAAAATTTATATATATATATGATGTGATAAATTTTAAATTATTTAATGATTATAAATAAATCTATTTCTTATATATTATGTAATAAGGGTATAATAGTCAATTTATATAAATTACATTTTTCATCCTTTCCTTTTTCTCTCTAACCAAACAAAATAGTTTTTCACCCTCCCACTTTTTCACCCCCCCAACCGAACACACAAGAGGGAAAACTAAATACTTTCCATCTTTTCACTTTTCTATCCTCCCATAATTTTCCATCCTCCCACTTTTTCACTCCTCTAACCAAACGGAGCCTAAAAGCATGTGATGGCATTTAAGTGATTTATGGTGATGGGCTAGGTGAGGATTAAACCTCTAAGCTCCCATATCTCCTTCCTCATCTCTCTCTCTCTCTCTCTTTCTCTCTCTCTAGTCGAGATCTCCTTGTTAGGGAGGATTATGTCTCCATTGATTCTTCTAGTAGCCAAAACTCCATGAGATTTTGAAGTGGATTTTTCCAAGGTAAAAATCTAAGCTTTTATCTCAATTTATACTATGAAATCCTTTGGGTTTTTCTATTTTATGATAATTATGGTGAATACTTGATGGGTTTTGGTGAATAATGGAAAATTAGAGGGTTAAGAAGATTTGGGTAGCAAATGGTTTTGTTAAAATCTGAAATTTCATTCCATTAGGGAGTTTTTTCTTTGATAAAAGGTTTTGGTTGTCTAATTTACAAAAGGGTATTTGTGGGTTGGTTTCCTAAAGCAGCTATATGGGTTTTTTTGTTACATGAGTTGATTTTAAAGTGTTTCCTTGCATTTGAATGACTTTGATGTATTTGAATGTGGGCATTTGCTTGTCGCATGTTAAGTGTTTGTTAAATTGCCTATATGAGTTATGAGATTGAATTTCTTTCTTTTGTTGTGATGATTGTTATTTGAGGTTATGAGTTGCGTTCCTAGTTGTTAATATGTTCTAACACATGTAGCTTTAAGTATAACGAAGTCTCAAAACTTTTGGCATAGTATCAAAATTTTAGGAATTTTCTTTGGGACTCTAAATCTCTCCCTGACAGATTTGAGTAAGCTGCACTACGGGTGTGTTTGGTTGGGGTGAAAACAGGAATGATGGAAAATAGGGAGAGGAAAATAGAGTGAAAAATGCTATTTTTCACTATTTGGTTGGGGAAGGAAAATAGGGGAGACAGAAAACAGGGGAGAAAGTTTTCTCCCTTGGGCCCACTTTTTTAATCCTCCCAAATCGGGAGGAAAATGTGGAGAGAAAAGTGCTATGAAAGCACTTTTACATAAATACCCCTCACCTACCCCTCATTCATGACCTGATGACTTGACTTTTGCCTCTTTCCAATCCTTATCACTTTTGCCTCTTCTCATCCTTACCTTCACAGCACACCAACGTCCAGGTTCTCTTCTCTCTCTCTCTCTCTCTCTCTCTCTCTTTTCTTTCTTTTTTTTTTCAACGTGACCTAATCAACATTCTATTGTTTCTTGCGTCTAGGTTTCGTATGACATTGAGATTTTTTTTTCAACGTGACCTCGTTTTTGCCCAATTAAATTCATATGTATACTATTGTAGTTTTTACATAATAATAATAAAAATACAAGTATAAATTTATATGTAAGATGTGGTAAATTTTATATTATTTAATGAGTACAAATAAATTTGTTTCTTACATATTATGTAACAAGGGTATAATAGTCAATTTATATAAATTATATTTTTCATCATTCCCTTTTTTTCTCCAACTAAACAAAAGAGTTTTCCATCCTCCCACAATTTTTCATCTTCCCACTTTTCCACTCCTCCAACCAAACGGACCCGTACGTGATTTTTAATGAATTATAGAAAATTCATTTTGAACCGAATTTTTGGTGGTACATACTAGACATACAAGGGCTTCTCCCTATTTAATTTCAAGCTTTTTGGATAACACTAAGTGGACCAAATGAATTTTATAAAATGGGTTGACCCATTGCAATTTAATCTGAAATTATAATTACAATGCTGAGAAAGGAATTTACTCTTTTGTTGAATTGTTTAGCTTGTAAGTTTATGTGCTTTCTTTGACAAGTGTTTTTACTTTGGCTAATATTATCATGGTCTGGTAGTGACATGCTATATATCTAGAATTTAGGGTTTATGCACAAATCAAGAATTTAGTCTCTCTTTGGTCCTAACTCTCTCTCTCTCTCTCTCTCTCTCTAGTGCTGTCATTGCTCTTTCTCGACAGTGCTTTCCAATCTCTCTTGTGCTCTCTCTCTCTCTCTCTTAACGGTGCTTGCTGCTTCTTGTCTATACTCTGCTCTCACACTCTTTGACTTTTTATTTAATTAAATAAAATAATAAAAATTATATATATATATATAGAGAGAGAGAGAGAGAGAGAGAGAGAGAGAGAGAGAGACTTGAATCCACCAAACCAAGCCAGAAACATCTTATTTAAAACTGAAGTGTTGTTTACCCTTCAAAGGAATACAATCTTCGTACCTACATATATGGAACTTCATACTTACATATATGGATCTCATCAAGTGCCTATACAGATTATAGGTATTTCTGCCAATACTGCCTATACAGAAATACTTGTATAGATCTCATCATCTGTTCATCAAGTACCTATATAGCTTCATCTAGTATCCATACAGATCTCAAAAAAATAGGCTATACAAATCTCATCAAGTAACCTATACAGATCTCAAAATATAGGCTAATCTTCATCCTTCATCACCTACAAAACATAGTTATACCAACATAAAGCAAGAAAGAAAAAAAATAGTATTTTTAAACCTTCAATACCACTATATTCTCAAGTTCCTTCTCAAATTCATTCCATGAATGCAAATACTCAACATCCTAATCATTGAAGTCTACATCAGTTGCAACCAAAAACAAAAATTTTGTATTTGCATTGGATGATGATGTGGGAGAATCACAGACAAGCTTAGTTTCAATGCTGTTGTCCCCTGCAACTCCTGCTTCCACAACCTGCTTGGTCCATCTTTCATTGCCTTCTGCTTTCCAAACCAAGGTGGTGACAATCCTTTTATCTTCATTAGATAAGAGATAGAGCTGATAGCCTTTCCATGGCATTGTAGAAAAACTGCCTTCCGGTTTTGTACCCGTGTATGATGCCCACAATAGATGCAAAGTCCGAAAGAACTTCTCAAAACTTAACATTGAATACAGATCAATGGTTAAAATATCACAAAAACCCCCGATTTGAATCATCTTGGTTTCATCTTCATCTTCATCAGAATGTTCATCTTCATCATCAACTCTCTCCTTCACAATTTTGTGTATTCTATTGATAAAATGATACCAGGGAATGTAAGGGGTGAGCTCATTGTCATCTGAATCCCAATAAGTCAAACGAAAGCTTGGCAATGGATCTAGTATAATGGCACTATCAATACTATGAATGGCTTCATCATGAATTTGAATAGCAAAGCTAACAAATTTTTTTTTTTTTTTTTGAAGAACCTCTTGAAGGGCAACTCAAGGGTTTTATCAATTGTGGTGATATGTTTGGATTTGTTAGCTTTACTATTTAGATTCGTGATGAAGCTATTCATAATATTGATGGTGCCATTGTACTAGATCCATTGCCAGGCTTTTGTGTGACGTATTGGGATTCAGATGACAATGAGCTCGCCTCTTACATGCCTGATATCATTTTATCAATAGAATAGACAAAATCGTGAGGGAGAGAGTTGATGATGAAGATGAACATTTTGATGAAGATGAAACCAAGATTATTCAAATTGGGGGCATTTGTGATATTTTAACCATTGATCTCTATTCAATGTTAAGTTTTGAGAAGTTTTTTTGAACTTTGCATCTACTATGGGCATCATACGCAGTACAGAACCAGAAGACAGTTTTTCTATGTCACCACCTCTTAGGTTTGGAAAGTAGAAGGCAATGGAAGATGGACCAAGCAGGTTGTGGAAGCTGGAGTGGTAGGGGACAACAACATTGAAACTAAGCTTGTCTGTGATTCTCCCACATCATCATCCGATGCAAATATAGAATTTTTGTTTTTGGTTGCAACTGATGTAGACTTCAATAATTGGGATGTTGAGTATTTGCATTCATGGGATGATTTTGAGAAAAATACTTGAGAGTATAGTGGTATTGAAGGTTTAAAAATACTATTTTCTTTCTTTCTTGCTTTATGTTGGTATACCTATGTTTTGTAGGTGACGAAGGATGAAGATTAGCCTATTTTTTGAGATCTGTAGAGGTTAGTCGATGAAATTTGTATAGCCTATTTTTTTGAGATCTGTATGGATACTGGATGAAGTTGTATAGGTACTTGATGAACAGATGATGAGATCTATACAGATACTTTTGTATAGGCAGAGATACCTATAATCTGTATAGGCACTTGATGAGATCCATATATGTAGGTATGAAGATTGTATTCCTTTGAAGGGTAAACAACACTTCGGTTTTAAATGAGATGTTTCTAGCTTGGTTTCGTGGATTCAAGTCTCTCTCTCTCTCTATATATATATATATATATATATATATATTTATATAATTTTTATTATTTTATTTAATTAAGGGATGAATCTTTACTAATATAGAGTATGCAAATCTTATCTTATTTATGTAAAAAAAAATCTTGACATTGTTATCTTTTCTCTTAATTGAATAATTGTATAACTTTTAAAATTAAGGATCTTTCAACATTGTGTTTTATTTTGACACATATTTCTCTTGTAGTTTGTTTAAGATACATTTTTCGCCAACTTTAAATTGAATTTGGTGATGGGGCAAGTGCCAATAACACCCATTGGGAGAGAATTAAAGAAAAAAAAATTGTTCTATACTAAAGCTTATGCCTTGCAAACATATAGAAATGTAAATGAGGATTTCAAGAGAATCTGAGAGTGAGAATCAAACATGTGAGGTTAGAATGCTATTTCTTCTATTTTTTTTTTTTTTTTTTTCATTGGAACTTGTCATATCATCAAATTTTACTAAAAGCGAATATACGTAATAAAGCAAAGCAAACCATATGGGATATAATAATATCTTATAGACAAACCACAAGGAAGGTGAGTGTCAAAAAAATATCTATGATATAGAATACATAGCATTTTATTCAGTTCAATACTTAAAAAAAATAAACACCATTTTACAAATATGGTAAAAAAAAAATGTATACAACAATTACATACATGCATGATCATTCATAAATTCAGAACTAAAAAAACAATTATATGTGTTAAACTATCTCCTATTATTTATTGGACAAAACTTTTATAGAGTAACTTAGTTGCTGTTCATTAGGTTTTTCTTTAAGATTCAGCCATATAGCTCTACTTTAACTTAAAAAATACACTTCCATCCATGAGAAAAAAGTCACATGGCAGAATCTTAAGAGAGGATTTTAAGGAACAACACTTAAGTATTATCTTAGTCTTGCTCTTATTTATAATTTAGTAGCATAATTATTTTTCTTAATATGATTTTAAAAAGTAAATTTTTAAAGATCAACCAATTAAGCATTTAATAAATGTAAAGTAGTATCGGATTTTGTCTTGCTGGTCTTCTTCCCTCCTTTTTTTTTTTTTTTTTTTTTTGTTTTTGTTTTTGTTTTGTTTTTTTTTCCTTTCTTTTCGTTCTAGTATCAAATTTTTTTTTTCTCTATTTCAACATGGATGCTTCTATGGAGGAACTATGGTAATTATTTCGTCTATCTGAGAAAGAAAAAGATGTTATGGATGTTAGTTTTCAAGAAGTGGCTCTTTCCAAACAACAAATCCAATTTAGTATTCTGTTCAAACTACAAATCAACAAAGACTATAATAAGGAGGCTTTTTAATCTACTATTCAACAACTTTGGCTCTATCCACATGGTGTAACTATTAGAGAAGTTGGGAATAACTTATTTCTTGCTACCTTCATCAAAGAGGAGAACACAATTGAAGATCAAGATAAAGGCCCGTGGTCGTTTGATTAAAAAAACTTATTTAATTGAAATGTTTTAATGGTGATTTCAACACTTATCTTATTGAAACGTTTTAATGGTGATTTTAGCCCTTGTAGTGTTACTTTTCAATGGTCTCCATTCTGGATTTGTGTTTTTAAGATTCCCATCAAAAGCATGAATAGGGCTGTGAGTAATCGCAAAGCCAATGAGATTGGTAATCCTCTTATGGTTGACACTCCTAAGAGTGGTTTAGATTTCTTCATATTAGGGTGGATATTAATATCACAAAGCCCCTAACGAGAGGTAAGCTGATCAAGGCAACGAGATTATACAATTTTGCACATTTTTATTTATTTTGTTATTATACAGGTTAGGATTTTAATAAAAAAATGTTAATATTTTTTTCAGTGATTTTTTCAATGCTCTTTGTAATCTTGCCCCCTAGACTAAAATCCTGGCTCCACACCATGTCCAGCTTCATTCTATTAAATTAACGAAGATAGCTTTAGAAACTGATCGGCACCTTTTACAGAGGCAAAAGGCATAGCATACTATACAGGAGCATAATTAAAAACAAATTAGACTAAACATATATAGTTTACTGCACTTGAAAGGAAAACATTCATTATGAAAGTTGTAGACTTGTAGTCATCAAAATCCTGACGTGGGTGCCACCTACTACACAGAAAAAGTGTCATACTTCGATGGACAATGCCCATTGAAGTATGAAGGAAAACCAAAGATGGCCATCGTCACACAGCATACAGATTATCCACTAAACTTTCTCTAGACTTGTGGTCATTTAGGTACTCACTTTATATACAACAAGATTTATATACTTTTTTTAAGAACCTGAAAACAGTCACCTAAAATGAACTTGGCACAAAATAAATATCTGATGTAGAATCTTTAAGAATTCAACACTGAAATAATTTTCTTGAAAAGTTCATGAAGGGTCATTAAGGATTGATGTTTAAAGGTTTTAGAGAAGAAAATATTGAATCTTGATGGCTGTTGAGGTTAAATTAGGGGTAAAACAAGAAGCAACATAAAAACAAGGCAATCACACCTAGATGTTCCTAAGAATTCAAACTTAGGTAGGAGAAGACAATCACACCCTCAAAGCTAAAAATAACCTGCTGTAATTTTATTAGAATCAATCTCATTATGAATATTATTCACTACAATGAAGCCTTTATATAGGCTATTGTGAATTTTATTTTTCCCAGGAATAGGACTCTAGATAATCTATTCGTAGAATGACTAGGATTACTAATACAAACAAAAAAGAACTTGACAACTTCAAAACCAAATAGGAAAAGGACACAAGACATAAAATGAGACTCATGAGCCTTTCACAGAGCAAAGGACAGCGCATTTCAGATTTGTGGAAATTACAGAATTGCCCTTATTCTAGTAGAACTTAATTAAAATTTAAAACTGATCCAGCAGCAAATAAACAATAAAGTAAGACTCGATTCAACTTTAAAATGGCTAAACAAGATCCAAAACATTCCCAATTAATTTTTGAGCACCACACTTACCCTTTTTCTCGTCCCTTATAGGTCTTTAAAATGGGCTGTCACTTACGTTATAATTAAGTAAAAAGCATACAAGATATAATTAGTATAAGCAAAATAAGCAACAAGAGATAATACAATGTGGGTACAAATTTTATAACGGTTATGAGATGACGCCCATCGTAAAATGTAGTCACTTTTTATGAAAGGATCCACTACAAATAGGATGATAGCATCACACCCACACACAACCCCCAACACCCCCCCCCCCCCCCCCCCCCCCCCCCCCCCCAAAAAAAAAAAAAAAAAAAAAGCATCCAGAATTACAATGTCAATGAGACGTTCTTATTTAAAATGTAAATTTGAACTCTTGGAGACTTTCAGGCTGAGTTTATGTCATCAATGGTCAGTGTCAAATAGGAATAATGCTGGAGGCACCTAATATGAGAAGAATCACACAATTGAATTATCATCAATAACATGTCTTTTTTCCTGATTTCATTGCAAAACATATATTACTGGTCATACCTTTAGAGTGTAGGAACACATGGAGAAACAAAGAGGTGCATCATAAGCATAAAATAAGGGTTGCTGGGAAACATCAACGTGCAATTTGGCATGTGGAAGGATAGATTTTACAGGTACAGACACAGTAACAGGAGTTACCAGCTAAGAATTTCCCCATATTTCATAGTTGGATGGCTATTTTCAATACCCACATCCACACGTTGCACAAGACAATAGAATTGCTAGATTGTAAGAGTATTAGCAGTGGAAAGGCTATATGCCAAATGTAAGTTTATTTTAGCATTTAGACCCAATAACTCTCAACACTGGAACGGCTAAACATGTAAACTTGTAAAAATTTTTGCAATAGTGCTACTGTACCGTCCTAAAGGTAGGATGGCACTGTAGCACAATGGTATAAACAAAAATTATTTTTTAATCAGTTTGGTTCTTCTCTCTCCTTTCTCATTATTTCATAATTTTCATTTCCTTTCTCTCTTCTTCAACGGCATGGAGGCAATGACGTGGAGGCTTGATCAGCTTCTGTAGTGGAGGCGTGGAGGTTGTGAGTTTGTTCATGGGTTTCCGACGTGGGTTTGTTCATGGGTTTCTATGGGTTTGTTCATGGGTTTCGGGCGTTTGGGTGGTTGGATTTAGGTTTGGTGGTGTGATTTTTTTCGATGGGTTAGGGGATTTGTTCCGATGGGTTTCAATGTTTGCTGGGTTTGTTTGGTAGTGGGTTTCTGTGAAGATGATGACGATGATGATGATGAGAAGAGTTGGTGAGAATAGATGGGT
Organism: Lithocarpus polystachyus; assembly: GCA_033629205.1. Taxonomy (NCBI): domain Eukaryota; kingdom Viridiplantae; phylum Streptophyta; class Magnoliopsida; order Fagales; family Fagaceae; genus Lithocarpus; species Lithocarpus polystachyus. The sequence continues at coordinate 42,442,896 of CM066168.1, forward strand.
TTGGGTTGAATAGAGACGGCGACGGGCTACGGCATAAGTAAGGGATGGCGAAGGTGGCAGCAGCGGCGGCTTGAAGACTGGGTTAGTGGCTATCTGGTAGTTGTTGTGGCGGCGAGATCGGCGTGGCTGTGGCTGATTTTTTAATGGTTGGTTTTTTTGTTGATTTGGGAGATTTTTTGTTGTGATTTGCTTGTTGTGATTTTGCAGGGTATGGGTTGTTGGTTATATTTCAATAATTTACTTTTGTGATTAAGCAAAAGGAAACAACACACCGATCTAAGTGTAAGCAATAGTAATAGACAAAACAATAAATATATACTGCATATATTAAAGAAATCTGCAATATAATTAAAAACTCATAGACCAAATGCATGAAAGATGAACAATTGAGATCAAGTCTTGTATTTGACACAATCTCGTTAAAGCAAATTTCGCCCCTCACACAATTACTGTGGTGCTTCGAGACTCATGGACGTCTGCCTCCCAGGATAAAATGATATACAACATGAAAACGAAGCACATAAGGTCGTACTCTGCGAACTACTCAATGCCTCTTTCTCTCTCTGTGACACAAAAAATGAATGCAGTAAAAATTGTTCTCTCTAAGAGATTTTTTTCAAAAAATTAGTTTTCATGAATGAGGGACTATGAATAAATATAAGTTACTGAACAGGCACTCTGTTTCAGTGATAACTACTGTGCACAGACTTATTGATTCAAAATAAAATAATAAAATAATATTATTAATTGGATAAGTGAGCCTAGTTCACACATGCCTAAAGCCCAACCCAATATCCAGCCCAAACTCATATTCTCTATCATTCCCAATGTGGGACTCAAGGATTTTCACCACTTATAATAACATCTTCAAGTGAACATAGAAAACATCAATTTCTTATTCACTTCATGCTATTTTTCCAACAATCCCCCACATGAATAGAAATTGATAATCACAATGCAAATGATGATACAGACATAGAGAGAGTAGAAGAAAAGTTAGTGTATCGGGAGAAGTTGCTTGTGGCTTTGAACTTTTCTTTGTGAAAGACTATCGGATATACTAGCTAACTAGTGTACATGATGTCTTGAACTGTTCAGCCGTTTGTGTATACCAAGACAATAGAATTCACACAGTTCCTTTTCGGACATTTTTCGATTCTTATAATTGTGTTCATTTCGGCCCTAGACATATCTTAGTAAATTCATGAAGTTCTTTAGAGAATTCAGCCTTGAAACTCTTATGGAAGCAGCTCACTTCACACTCATATAGGTGACTCTTATTAAGAGTATCCTGCTATACCCCACTTGGAATTCCAAGATATAAGAATCATTAAAAGCAAAGCTTACCCTGAACATCGCTTACAGGCATCACTATTTCATCATAGGAATGGGAGGGAGATGTTATCTCCATAGTGATAAAAATAGTCTCCACGATTTGGTTGTCCTTTTGAACCTAGATCTTGGGATCTCCAATCAGCTAGGTTGGGTTGCCATCTCGGAGACTTTTATGTAATAGGCTTTAATCCCATTTCCCTCGATGAGTAATTTACTTGCTCTCCATTCAATCAATTGATTACAGATCCGTTTTATAATTTGGAATTACTTCCATTTGAGAGCAACTGCCTCATGGTATTATGTCTTCAACAAATATGTCAAGACTTACCATAACTCTGTGCCCTTCCAATATATACAAATAGGAGGTACAAGTATCCAACAATGCATGCTTGTTTAGATTTATTGACTATGCAAAATTACATATGCTCTTTGCATAAGGTGTTCTTACTAGACTGTCGTCATATTTCTCATGTGATTGAGAAAAGACAAGTCCATTAGATGTATTAGAAATTTTCATTTCTTGTATCACATTTACAACACTTACATGAGCATATCCCACAAAAACATAGCCTCTTGTGATATATTTCACATTACACACCAGTTACATTAAATCTAAACTCATTTGACATCATCTCATTGTCAAAATTTTCATGTCATTGCATTGAAACTTGCTTCAATCCATACAAAGATTTAACAAGCCTACACGCTTTGTTTCCTTGTACAAGAACCATAAACCCCTTTGGTTTATTGTGTATCAAGAAAACTGATATCTTCCTTTTCTTTATGGCCTTCTACAACAAGTCTTTGCTTGCAATAGTCTATAATTTCATCAACTCTCAAACTTTTAGGTGGTAGATCTACCAATTACTATGCATAGATTTCAAAGATGGATTTATTGCACTATTGACAATCTCGTTTCAAAGAAGGCACTTTAGGATTTTGCTTCTTTGAAGCTTTAAGTTCATCTCCTAATATATAAATTAGAAAATTTGGACCAAACATCCATAACGTTTGTCCTTTTACTATGCTTAGGCTCAACTTTTCTTCCATCAATTCTTGATCAAGAGAGATACTAAATGTAGACTCAAACTTTCTTTAAGAAAGTTTAACACTTGAAATATATTCTAATTAATTGTCATGCATATAAAAATAATAGATTCATAAATTAGAAAGCACTATGCACTTCTGTTATGACCATAACCAATGAAAATATAATCAATGGTTTTTTATCCTTTAAGAATAGGAATCACCACCTTCATCAAACACCCCCACTTTTAAAGAATTTATGGAAAGGCGTTCACTTTTTCCATAATTCACAAGGTATCTTAGTGGTTTCTTTTATGGCATCTCAATGAACAAATAATTGGTGCAAATAATAGCTTCTCCCCACAAGTTCCATGGTAATCAAGAACTTATTGCATTCATTGAATTATTTCTCAACTTCATTCTTATAATGAATGGACATCTCTAATATCTCATCCTTGCTTACTTAATAAGCACTCATAACAGACTCTTGTGCATTCCAAATTTTTGACAACTCAAGTATGTTTAACTAAGGCATGTAACATATATTTCATCCAAAGAAATATTACAAATCATATATTGGGATTAAACACATTAATATCCAATCAAGTTCACACATGCCCAAAATATATATACATGCATGTTTAAATAAGGCTATACATACTCAAAACAAATTAAAAGGCTATACACAACAATCATGTATTATTCATATCAATACGAACAATTGTACCTTAAACATTATAAATAAATAACACCTTTAGCCAAGGGGTGAACTGTACACTCTCTAACTTAGAGTAAAACTCCATAATTACAGCTCCACTAATGTGCAATTGGTCTCATTCTTGGACTTATATCCACACATTTGAAATTATTGATAATAGCTCTCATAATGCTATTTTAATTATCAAATAGAGGATCACTAGATGAATTAGTAAAGGCTACACCCAAAATTGAATGCATTTAACTGGATTAAAAAATAATTTTCTCCAATAAAATTCCCAATTTCCTTAATTTATATAGCCCATACACCATTGCACATAAAAAGCCAAGGTTTTGTTAATAGCATTAAAGACATTTTAATTTCCATTTACATATAACCTTGAAATTAGCATAGGAGTACTGTCATGCTCTTAACTTCTTTCATGCCTCCTCTAGTTTGTCCAAATGGATTGCACCATTCGCTCCACACATCACCGTTTTGCAGAACCATTTCAATTCAACTCAATGTTATCAATGATCATAATCACATACGTTCATTAAAAGCATAATATAAGAGCACTAACAGCAGTGGTGCTATATTGGTATATTACTATATTTTAGCTCCACAAACACCAAAATCATGCTCTAGCAGTGGAGCTAAACTTATTTTTTTTAGCTCCATTGCTACAGTGCACATCTATTTATAGATGTGCACTGTAGCTGAGAGCTAAAAAAAAAAAAAAAATATTTCACTAAATTTCTCTCTTCCCTTTCATTTAAAAAAAATATTTTCTCTTTCTTTCTTTTTCTTTCTCTTTGGCTTCTCTTCTTCTTCCTTCTTCCTTCTCATTTTTTTTTCTCTCCCTCATCTACTCTCTGCTTCGCTGATTTTTTTTAGGTTCCACATCGCCGTCCCACGCTGTCCCACGTCGCCTTCCCACACCGCCGACCCATCTCTCCCAATCCTCCATCTCACCGCCGATCTGTTCTGGGTTCATCTTCATCGCCGATCTTCATCTTCATCGTCGTCCCACGCCGCTGACCCATCTTTCCCAGTCCTCCATCTTACCGCTGATCCAAGCTCCATTGCCGACCTAAGTTTCATCGTCGATCCAAGCTCCATCGGCATCGCCTTCATTGAACTTAAAAGCGCCGTGGATTTTGTGGCTGTGGCTGGATTTCGTGATGGCGGTTTGGATGGGTTTCATGGTGGCTAAGTTTTGTGGGTCAGTGGTGGTGTGGCTGTGTTGGTGGTGATTTGTGTGGTGTTGTTGGGTGGTTGTGGGCAGTTCTTCTTGGTTGGCTGTGGTGGTAGATCGGTTTGTGGTATTTTTATTGTAGTGAGATGGATTATTTTATTGTAGTAGATATATTATTTTATTGTGATGTTTATATTATTTTATTATATTGAAAGCTAAAATAGATTCACTGCTGCAGCATGTGTGTGAATAAAATAGATAAAGTAACTTTTGGTGGAGCTAAATAGCTAAATTTTTAGCTCTATTGCTGTGGATGCTCTAACATTGCGTCAAAAAATAGTTATTGCAAAGAAACAATTTCACAAAACAGTGAATAAAAATGATGGCGAATCCAGTTCATCATGTCCATAAAAGGTTAAAGTAATATATGTAAATTACTAGCTTTGATTTTTATTACAAACCAACGAATCTAGATTAGCCAAGAAACTATCTGGATACTTTGTATACCAAAGGGCACAATTTTCCTGATCAAACAATGTCAACGAAAGTACTTTTACAATTATTACGATCCAAAGTCTAAACTATAAAGTCGATATGCACAAGACGATTAAATTGCATAGAATTCAACAGTAACATTGATTCTTAAATGCAGTAACATCCAATACGATTAACAAAGTTGAACGCAACAAGATGATTGAACCATATTACGCTGAAACACAAAACATCATATTGGGCAAATCATGAAAATTTATAAACACCATATCAGAATCATAATTCCAAGTCGAATTCAAAAATTCTCCTACGGAATTAAACGCAAGCACTAGCAATTAATTCAGATGCACGCAAAAACTTTTCCAATCATCACAAAAATAAATAATGAAAACAGTAAAATTTGCTTTAAAACTGTTGGTTATATTCCAATAATTTACTTTTATGATTAAGCAAAAGGAAACAACACACCGATCTAAGTATAAGCAATATTAACACAAACGAAGTAATAGACAAAACAATAAATATATACTGCATATATAAAAAAAATCTGCAATATAATTAAAAACTCACAGACCAAATGCATGAAGGATGAACAATTGAGATCAAGTCTTGTATTTGACACAATCTCCTTAAAGCAAATTTCACCCCTCACACAATCACTGCGGTACTTTGAGACTCATGGACGTCTGCCTCCCATTATAAAATAATTTACAGCACGAAAACGAAGCACATAAGGTCGTGCTCTGCGACCTACTCAATGTTTCTTTCTTTCTCTTTGACACAAAAAATGAATGTACTAAAAATTGTTCTCTCTAAGAGAGTTTTTCCAAAAAATTAGTTTTCATGAATGAGGGACTATGAATAAATATACGTTACTGAACATGCACTCTGTTTCAGTGATAACTGCTGTGCACAGACTTACTGACTCAAAAATAAAATAATGAAATATTATTATTAATTGGATAAGTGGGCCTAATCCACACATGTCTAAAGCCCAACCCAATATCCAAGCCAAACTCATATTCTCTATCATTTCCAATGTGGGACTCAAGGATTTTCACCACTTATAATAACATCTTTAAGTGAACATAGAAAACATCAATTTCTTATTCACTCTATGCTATTTTTCCAACATGGGTTTGCTAGAGGTAGAGGCTGGTGCTAGAGGTTGAGGGAGAAAGAGAGGAAAAGGAAGAGAAAAAGAGAAATAGTAAAAAAAGGATTAAAAAAGAATATTTAAAAAAAACAGGAAAAAAATAGAGTTTTGGGATGTTGGGTGTTTGTAAAATTGTATTGTATAATTAATAAAGTAACTTTTTGAAATGGTAAAATAGGATAGGATAAGATTTCAGGTTGTGGATACTCTAACAAGACAACTTCGCCATCACTTGGGTAAAAGGCTAGGAAATCTTCAGGCAGCTGGAGGGTGGAGCACCTTCACTATTTTAAACTTCGTGTATAATGAACCATGTACCTGCATAACCATACATAATCCTCGAGTTCCAAAATAATTAAAAAAAAAAAAAAAATCTGCTTCTAAGTTGCAACGGAAGTACTTTGATACAGATGAAACTTAACCCACTGTGATGCAAAAGAAAAAAAAAAAAACATCTGTAGTGCATCATTTGATCAGAAAGTTGGAGGAATTACGTTGCTTTAATGAGTGAAAATTGTGCATTCACAATCAAAGAAAAACACATCCAAAACACACGGCCAAAACTTAACTATAAAGCAAATCAATGCAAAATACTGCATCACACATTAAAGAACAACTAAGGAGACGTTCCATCAAAAGCTCTATCACCATGCGGTGAACTAGGTATCTCTAACGTATTATGTTGGTTTATAACTTGATAACAACCCGCTGAATCTTATACTCTTGACTTCGAACTGAACCCAACATTGTTGGAGAAATCATCAACAAAAACTAATTAATACTCTTTCAAGGATTAGGTTGAATTAGCAAAATGACACAAATAGATCATAAGTAGGGCACATTCACAGCATAAAATCTAGTACAGACCTTTCTTTCCAACTTCATTATATACAGTTTGTTTGAAAAAGGAAATGATTTGATGAGACTTGCCTCCTCCTTTTACCCTTCCTAAGTGCAGCCCACGACAAGGTTTTTCAGTCTTCCAAGATGGGTCGGGAATGCTTTTAGTCAAGCTGACAAGCATCAGTTTTTGCTTCTGCACGTTGTCAATCAAAATTGGGGTGATGTGAACCCAAATGTTCCTGGTGCATATTGCATAGACATGGTATTGCCTTGTGTAAAGTTGTGATTTCCAACTAAGCTTTGTTGACTCTAATTCCGTGCCAAATTTGATTGTAATTTCTTCAATCATTTCCCAGTATTTATGTGGGTTTATTTGTAAGGGGTGGGTGTGAGAGATTGGTGAATAATCAAGCTTCAAAGATGAATCAGTGCAGTTTGCGACTAGTTTGCGAGAAGAGCAACCCGCAAAAAGGCCACGTGTGAAGCACATGACTGGAAGTTGAAGAGTCACGCCAGGCTGTCAAGTTCACAAGTGTTTCGCTAGAAGGGCCATCTCGCAAGGTACCCGCGAAACTCTCTATCTGGCAAAAAGATAAAGAGCGTTACCAAATTCTTTCCCCACACTATAAATACCCTTATTACCCATGAAATGTAAGGAGTACTTTTTAGAGAGAAAACCCTAGCAAATACACTGGAAATTTAGAGATTATTATACCCACAATTATCTACATATTTTTTATTGGTTTGCCTCTACTCCTACCTCTCCATCTCTATATCCTTGAGAGGGTCTCAGCCCAAACACTTACCACACCCAAACTGAGTTTTAAGTGAAGTTTTGTTGTTGTTGGGAAGTATTGGAAGGAGCTATTTAGTGGCAGATGCAATCGGGCTGAATTAGGGGATTCGAAAAGTTAGAGAAGACAAGACTCCGAGAAGTCCGTTGGTAGCAGGAGCTTGAAGGGCTCAAGTACATGGGGTAGACTAGGCTTGGAGGGTTTTTTGTTATTCGTGTACTCCAACTTTATTTTCTAGTGGATCGATTTCGACTTGGAGGGTCGCAGAGAGGTTTTTCGCCAAGTTCTTCGGTTTACACTTCGATAACTCGTCTTGGTGTTATCTTGTGTTTGCATCTCTTCCCTACTCTTTAAACTTTCATTTTATTGTTCATTGTGGATGGATATGGCTTAAAAAGTGTAATCGGTCTATTGCACATATTTACTATTATTTCGCACTTTGTTAAGTTTGAGTAAAAGTAATCTAGTAGTTTTTTTTATTTTATTTTTATTTTTTTATTTTTAAATTTGGGTTCTGAACAAGCTTGTGTGTTTTCACACTAATTTGAGCTTTCACCTTGAGTGGGTCTTGGTTGTTTGTATCGGTGCTAGTGGGTGTGATTTGATTTGGTGGGTGAGTGGGTCGGTGCTAGTTAAGAATGGCAACAGGTCGAGTTTTTTCATACTTGGACCTGACCCACAGGCTTGGACTTGCGACCTAGATTGGGCCCGATTATTAAACGGATTTTTTTTGCGGGGCCTAAACCTACCCCGTCGGGCCCCGTTTAGCCCAACCAGATTTGGGCCAAATCGTGGCCCAACCACAAAAAAAAAAAAAAAAAAAACAAAACAAAACAAGAATTGATGCCCATTAAGATTTTTTTGCCTAGATTCAAGCCTATTCAAGCCATATAACGTGGCCAACCAAAAAAAAAAAAAAATTTTTGATGCCCATTAACTGAAAATACATGTCTCAACATTATTATTGCAATTAACCTCCACACCCCTTTTTTAAAAATAAATACTCTGCATATGGTTTCTCTTATGGAACTATTATTTAACAAAACATAAAGACAGTGTACCAAAAGAGTCCTCTCTCTCTCTCTCACACACACACACAGAAGAACAAAATCCAACAAAACACTCAACAAATTCAAGTATGTAACAAAAATGAAATCATTGAATATACATGTAATGAACCCAAAAATTAAATAAAAATAATTACAACATTTTCTTGGCTATTTTCTTGCCATCCAAACGGATGCCAAGATCTATCAAACTAACCCATACCCAAAATCCAACAAATCCCCAGAAATTTTGCAAACCCAGAAGGAAAACTAGAAAATCTAAAAATCCAACCAACAAAACACAAAAAACAAAACCTAACAATTGTCGGATCAGTGATTGCCGTTGGCGGAGCGGTGTGGGATCGGTGATTGGTGAGAGTTTAACTTGTTGGCGGTGAGGATTTGGGATGATTAGTCCATGAAGAATTTTTTTTCTTGAATCTTGTTTTCTGGGCTTGGTTAGGGCTGTTGTGGTGAGAAGAGAGGAGAGTGAGTGAGGCTCGGTTGTGGCTATTGTGGTCAGAGGAGAGGAGAGTGAGTGAGTGAGAGTGGGAGAGGAGAGTGAGAGAGAGAGGGAGAGGAAAGTGGGGCGGCTTGGCTGGAATGGGTTAGTGAAAATGTGAAATAAGATTTTCGGGTTTATAACTATTATATATATATGAGGGTATTTTAGTACTTTTTTTTTTTAGAATCTGGGTATTTTAGTACTTATGGATAAAACTGGGTCGGGTTCGTGTTCGGGCCAAGTTTTATTAAAACTCAGACCCGACCCAGACCCATTTCGGGTTTTCACAAACCCGACCCTATTATTTATTGTGCTAGGTAAAACCTGACCCATTAGGATTGGGCCTGGCCGGGTACCCACGGGTCGGGCAGAAATTTCCATCCCTAGTGCTAGTGGATCTTGGTTGTTAGTATTGGGTTGCTGGGTTGTTTGTATCAGGTTGTTGGGTTGTTGATGGGTTGTCGGTGGCTGTTGAGAAGTGGAAGAGAAAGGTGGGGCGACAGTGGAGGCTGGATTGTGGTTTTTTTTTTTTTTTTTTTTTTTTTTTGCTGTGGGTTGACAGTTTCGGTGGTGTTATTGATGGGTCTTAGCGAATTTTTTTTTCCCTGCTGTTGTGGTTTGTGGTTGTGGTTGGTAGGGCAATGATGGAGGTGGTGGAGGTGGCTGTTGTGGTTATGTTGGTTTTTATTGTGGCAATGGATTGTTGTGGGTGTTTATGGGTTGTGGTGGTTAATGGAGGCAGTGGTTTGCGGTGGGGTGATGGTGGCAATAGGTTGCGATGGGTGTTTGTAGGTTGTGGTTGATGGTGGCCATGGGTTGGGGTGGGTGTTTGTGGGTTGGGGTAGATGGTGGTAGGGGGTTGTTGAGGTTGATGGTTGTTGTGGGTTATGTTTTTTTTTTTATTAGTTTTTTTATATTATTTTAATGTGGTATATGTTAAAATAGATGTTTTGATGTTTGGTGAATTACAAAGTGTGTCGTTAAAATAGATAAAGTTGGTTTTTTGAGTTGTTAAAAGCTAAATTTTTTAGCTCCTTTACCGTGAATGCTCCGAGGAAGAGTGTAGAGACGTGCAGGCAAGAGAAGAAGGAAGTTTCTTGATAAAGTACCCATCACTTCTGCATTAAATGCACTGTACCAACTCAATTTGCCGCATTTAATGGCGGAATGGCCCCTAAACAATTTTTTTACAGCTTGCAACCTACTCTACTACCACCAGCGAGGCACTAATGAGACAAGTATTTAAACAAGGATCCATAGCAACCCAGGTGGATGGCTGGGATAAGGCTCCAACTACTATAAAAAGGAAGGAAGCTCTATTAAGAAGGGGGAGAGGAAATTGAAAAGAAGATATAGGGTAACCAGAAGTTTTGTAAGAGAGTTGAATATTATATGAATTAGTGATCCTCAGATTAATTTGAGGAAGAATTTATACAGAAATCTTTTTCTTTCTTACTGTTAATCTCTTGTACATCTGATGACTTAAGCATTGGTCCTCTTTTTAAATTACATAACGAAACTATTGAGGCTTGAAAAGGTTGACCTTGACAACCTACCTCTATAAATTAATTGTATTGGGCCATCATTTAGTAACTATCCATCTAACTTGGAGCGGGGTTGTTGGTTCCAACCCTCTACAGTAGGCTAAATTCCTTTGTATTTGTGCTATTTTGTTTAGATTAGAATTGTTGGGATTTGTATAATAATTTTATAGTTATTGAAAGTATTAATTTGTTGAGTTAGGTTCATTCTTAATATGATTAGTGAATTTAAATCAATGCATTTTTTTATATTAATAATAAATTGGGTAAAAATACCAATCAACCCGTCCTAATAGTGATTCAAATGACCTGTTTTCTTATCTGAACTCGATTTATTGACCCGACCCGTATTGCCACGTCTCTACATATTATACCGTTTTGGTTTCTCTTCTTTTCCCAAACCAATATCTGCTACTGTTAGGTTTTAAGCCATTGTGATGGCGGTGGAGTCAAGCAAAGACCTTTCTCTTATTTTGCGTTGGAAAAGAGAAAAAGAAGATCCAGAGGAGGAGGATAAGATCAAGAGAAGCAAAGACCTTTCTTTGATTTTGTGTTGCAAAATAAGAAAAGAAGATGACAGGCCAAAAACGTATTGACCCCTTGTGATGAATTAATTAATTAATTAGCCAAGATTATTAATTAATCAAATTAACATGCAAACGCGTGGTAGCACAAACAAATCACCAATTAAACTAAGTACGCAGCTGAAAATAAATGACACGGTGATTTGTTTATGAATGGGGAAAACCAACACTGCAAAAACCCTGCCAGGTGATTTTAAGGTCACCACTCTTGAGAATCCACTATTATCGCAATAAGTGGTTACAAGTAAAGGAATCCCAGTACCTTATACGAACCTACAGTTGAACCTTTACCCCAATACCCAATTGGACTTGTTTTGTAGTGACAATCTCTTCTGTTCAATGCATAACTCCAAGTAGGTGACTAACCAACTGCGCAGATCCCAGTACGCGACTTCAATCACCAACTAGAGAGAAATGTTGGTTGCAAAGTTCTTCTGTTCTTCAAACATGAAGATCACGAAGTTGCTTGGTCACAAAACCTTGTGGTGTACAAACATAGCAGCTTCTTCAAGAACTAGGGCAAACTAGGTTTCTGGTCACACTTGAGGAATTATGCTCTTGTGCAATTTTTCTCTTGGCTATGCAACCTGATACGGCCCTTATAATAATCCTTATATATGTTTATGGTTGTGAGAAAAGAAATCCCAAACATACAATCACGGATTGAATGAAAAATAGTCCTGAAAAATTGAAATTCATAAACCTCGATAGATACCCTATCTGTCGAGTTGCTTTTAAGCCATGGGGCTGGAATAGCTTTACAAGCTCAATATATGGCTAGCTATCGAGCTTTAATGATAGGCACTTTTTAGACTTGAATTTTGGATAGACTTGCATGTCTTCAACACTTGATCTTGAAACAAAGTTTCTTGAAGTATTAAACACATCTCAGATCTACCAAATACAAATAAAGTGTGTTTTGTCAAAGGATTAGCCAATTACATAAAGTAGTGACATATGTTCTTAACAAGTGAATCACATATGTCCTAACAGAAGATTCGTCGGAGGAGGAGGATTTGATCTTGTCTCCTTGTCGCAAAAGAATAAGAAGAATAGAAGAAGAGCCGATCCAGATCTAGATCGATATCGAAAAATTGCCTAATTCTCTGTTGTTTGAGGTCCTTTATTGACTCCCTTGCCAATTAGCTTTCCAATAAAAGTCCGTATCCAAACACTGGTATTCTCTGATTTCCAATTCTGAGTTTGTTTGTCACTCCATTCACCACCACCACCGACACCAATGTAGTAGGTCAAACACCCAACCCCACCTGACCTATAGGTTGGCTTCCACTCATTGTGTTTTACATCTTAATCTCATTAAAGGCGTGTTCAATATTGCATCTTAAACTCTTTCTCTCACACACACACACACATACACACTAACATTCATCTAACAATCAACATGGCATTAATCATCCAAAAAACCCTAGCATACATCTATCATGGCATTGCATCACATATCTCATACCCTAGCATGCTCCTATTGTACATCTCATCACATCATATCCAAGACAGCAATCAAACAAACATATTATGTCCAAAGCTGAAAGATGGGCATGTTAAGATCAAACAAACAAGTTTTCACCTCCAAGGCAAAACATTTGCAACTATACATTAAAGTGAAAACAAGATCACAACTCAAACAAATGCATGTTCATGTGAATGCATGACTTAGCTTACTTACCTTATTGCATCATAGCACCTATACATCAATGCATGATCATGTGAATGCGTGATCATGGTGTGTCAAAGATTTAATTGAAAAGAAACCCTAATCTAACATGTGAAAAAAAAAAAAAAAAAACACTTTAAACAGAGAAGCAGAGAATTAAGAGGCATAAAACAAGACAAGATAGAAGCATATTGCTTCGGGTGTTATTCCAAACTTTGTTTGAATCGACGAATGCTTCGGGTGTTATTCTTTGATCATATGCTTGATTTTTGTTCTTTCTGTAAAAGTTAGTTATACAATATGTTGGTTCCATAGTACACTATCTGTGTGCTTTGGTTTTTGTACTATATCATAATGATGATGACAATGATAAAAATATCAAAACCAGCACATGTTTATTAAGGCGTAAACACAAGGAGGGAATTAATAGAAGAAGGAATGTTAAGGAAATAGAAAGAAGAGGAAAATGATTGAGAAGAACAGAACTATATACTTCATGGTAACTAAATGCTAACAATTATAGAAAGTATAAGATTAGACATTGCCATGACTTCGATGGTAATGTTTCAATGGTGATAACAAATAAATATTGTTAGGTTCTAAGAATTAGGAACTAATGTATTAGAACTTCAATTTGTAATGTTGGCAAACCATGATCAAAACATTCTTTAAGTTGTGTGTTAGGCTTGCTCAAAGTATGGTTTTTTATGTAAAGTTGGAATCGAGTTTTATGCAGAATTACTGTGCATTTTCTGCCTGACTCGATCGATCGAAAGTCGTGCAGATTATTTTTCTGCAGAATTTTACCAACTCAGCCCTAGCCCATTTAACGTATAGGGTTTTATGTTTGCCCGAAGTATATAAGGGAAAACCCTAGCCACGTTTTTAGAGTTCTGTTTTGTTGTGTTTGTGAATCTAATTGTTAGATCTAGAGGTGTTTACCTTTACATACACTTAGGGTTTCCAAACTCAAGATTCATGTCAAGAGCTTGGTAAATCATACAGTTGTAGAATCAAAGAGCTTCAAAGATATACAAGCAGGTGCGCTTGTGAATTGCTGAAGAATTCAAAGAAAGAAGGAGTCCGTGGATCTCGGAGCTATCATGGGGTCATGGTAGTAAGTTTCCTACACTGGGTAGCAATAAGATGTTTGTGGTCTAAGTCTTATTGTGTAAACTTCAATCCTTTCATAGTGAATTCGGTTTACCTTGAGGATAGCTAGGTTAAATCCTCCCCAGGTTTTTTATCGGTTTGGTTTTCCTAGGTCATCAGATCTTTGTGTTCTTTATTTTCCGCTGCTTTATTGTTTTTGATATATTTGTGTTAACCTAGTTTTGTTTAAATTACCTAAGTTAATCACTTGGCTAATTCTCTAGGTTAATCTGTTGGGTTTAAATGGTCTAAACGAACTAACAAGTGGTATCAGAGCGGGTAGCTTTTGTTTTTGATCCTTTGATCTTTGAGCTGATCCTTGACCGCTGTTGTCATGGAACACAGACACTCTCTTGTTGTTCCACCTCATTTTGATGGGAACAATTATGCTTACTAGAAAGTAAGGATGAAAGCATTCCTGAAATCCATTGATGAGAGAGTTTGGAACTCCGTTGAGTACGGATGGGAGAAGCCCACTACTCCTGTGAGTGAGTGGCAAACTTCTCAAAAGGAGGTAGCTGCTTTCAATAGCAAAGCTATGAATGCTATTTTCAATGTTGTCTTCATGGAGGAATTTAAGAGAATCTCTAATGTTGAGGTTGCTTATACTGCCTGGAAAATCCTCCAGACTGTGCATGAAGGCACAAAGGCTGTTAAGATTAATAAGTTGCAGCAATTAACTACTAGATTTGAAAGCATTAGAATGAATGATGATGAATCTTTTGATGAATTCTATGCTAAACTGAATGATATTGTTAATTCTGCATATAATTTGGGTGAAATCTATGATCAACTTAAAATTGTTAGGAAGATTCTTAGATCTTTAACTGAGGATTTTAGACCCAAAGTGACCGCCATCACTGAAAGCAAGGATGTGGACTCCATCCCTGTTGATGAACTTGTAGGATCTCTTCAGTCCTATGAGTTGGACCTACCCAAAACAAACAAATCCAAATCAATGGCTCTTAAGTCTGTTGATGATATTGAGGATGGTGGATTTGATGATGAACTCTCTGCTACAGAGATTGCCTATCTCGCCAAGAACTTTAGAAACTTTCTTAGGAACAATAACAGAAGGGCAAGAGGCAAGAACACTGCTGAACCTAGAAATATTAGGAGGAATGATCCCACTAAGGTTAACAACACTGAAAAACCTAAAGAGAAAGTAGGTCAACCTTCTAACAATTCTTTGGGACAACAATGTTATGGATGTCAAGGGTATGATCATATGAAATCTGAATATCCTACATACTTGAAGTCTAAGGATAAGGCTATGGCTGTAACCCTTAGTGATGATGAAGTATCTGACAATGAATCCGCTAGTGATGAGGAAGGAAACTTCATTGCTTTCACTGCTACTACTGTAGTTAATGAAAGCGTGTCTGTTGAAGAGAACCCTTCTGATGGGGAACTCTCTGAAGATGCAGATTTACAGGAAGCCTATAACAAACTTTGCAAAGTTGCTGCAAAGGATGCCATGAATGTTGATTTAGGCTTAAAGAAAATTGCATCTCTTGAACTTGAAAAGAAAAATTTACTTGTGAAACTGTTTGATGCAAATGAGCTTTTGAATAATGTGAAAATTGGGAACATGTTGTTACTTGGTAAAGTTAAAAGTTTGGAACTTGAATTATCTGTTGCTAGAGAACAAACTAATAGGTCTGCAAGCTCCAAACTTGATTACATGTTGAGTGTTCAAAAGTCTCCCTCTAACAAAACTGGCTTAGGCTTTGTGGATAGCATCTCCGTGCCTGAACCTTCTTCCACTAAATTTATTCCCTCTTCTGAACATTCTAAGAGTGAGATTGTCAAACCCTTGGTGAGTGAACCTGTCAAATCTGTAGATGTTACTCCACCTAGAAAGATTAGGGTTGATCTCCAAGCTTCTCATTCTAGAGATTCTACTTCTTTTAAGGGCAAGTTGCATGATAAGCCTGCATGGGTTTGTCATTTTTGTGGAAAGTCTGGACACATTCGTCCAAATTGTTTTAAGTTGCAAGCTGCAAAGCGGGCAAATAAATCTAAAGTACCTGTGCCCCAAGCACATGATCCTATGGTACTTATTAGTGAATTGGTAAAGGCTTTAAACCTTTATTCCAATCCTGGAGTTGCTCAGAATTCTAATGTGAATCATAACTCCAATGCAAGAGTTGCATCTAAAAAGTTTTGGATGCAAAAGGCTCGACCTAATTGAGTCTGTCTGACATGGTCCTTGTGCTTCATTGCTCTATCTTTTGTGACCTTTGTTTCTAGGATTTGCATTGCATAACATTCATGCATTTCATTATAGGATGTTTGTTTCTTTTATTTATATATAAAAAAAAAATTTTGCAAATTGTGTTTTTGCATTTTTTTTCCTTGAACTTGAAGACAAGGTTGGTCAATCAAATTTTTGCATAACATGTTTATGTACCTTGTTTAGTTTTGATGCACTTATTTCTACTACACTTTACTAGCTGAAGTTCTGTTGTGCATGTTGTGTGGGAAGATGCTATATTTGTTGATCACATGATCTTGATCTTGAAGTCTTATGTCTTTGATTGTCAGACTTGATCTTATTGAAAAAGGCATAAATAACCATCTCACCACTGTTTATTAGCCAATCATGAACACCTTAGTGCATATCGTAAGATTTTGTGCTCGAGAAAGTGTAGCACATGCACAAAAAGATCATAAGGTGTAGCCTTTATTAAAATTGGTGTGTACATTATTGGGCTATAATAATATCACAATTCAAATAAAATTGGTGTGTACATTATCCCAGCTTTTCATTAAGTTTCTAATCAATTAAATTGAATTTTGAGGCAGATCAAGAAACTTACATGATTGCAAGCTTTTATTCTAGGAGATGTGAGAGTTATATGATGTAATTCTTTAAGTAATAGTCTCTTTCAAATTCATGTGATGGATTTTGTAGAAATTGTGATTGATTACTATGTGCATATCACCTCACATGTTTCTCAAGCTTATGCTAGTTGCACACACTACACAAGTTATTCTTTGCTAAACTGTGTACATGTTATTGTGTGTGTTTTTGGTCTGACCAACCAAGGCTGAATAGTTCTGGAAATTGATGCGGAACATGCTTGCTTGTTTAAATGGTTGAGGAATATTTTGAGAAAATCTTACTTTGAGAGATCTGGGTTAAAAACATATTTTTTTTGGAAAACATTTCATCTCATACTCATGCATTCTTTTCATAAAATATAATGCTTTGAGGAGTTTTTGAGCAAATGGGTTTCAATTTTCAAAAATTCAAGTTTTCCAGATTTTCGATTGATCGAGTCTGTTGTTCGATCGATCGAAATTGTTTTTAAAATCTTAGTAAAGTCTATGTGTGTTTCGATCGGTTCTCGATTGGTATTGGATCAATCGAAGGATTTTCGACCGATCGAATCTGTTTTTCGATTGATTGAAAATCGGGTTGAGTGTTTTTAAAAAGGATCTTTTCTCACGTGGTTCTTCACCTTTGTCAAACCTTTTCAAACACTTTTGTCTCCTTACCAACCGGTCAAAGCAATTTTTGGTGTTTTTGTCGTTTTCCTCCGATTTTTTTCCATAAATCCTCTCTCCCAAGGCCGGTAAGACACTTTTGCCCCTCCTTTTGTTTTTATTTTCATGCATTTTGGGTTATTTTCGGCATTTCTGTTTTTTGGTATTTTTGGGATTGATTTTGGTTCGTTTTCTTTCAAATGAATCATGGGTTTTTGTGGGGACACCTTATCCAAGTACTACATGTGGTTTAATTTGGTTGATTTGGTGTTTTGTGGAATTTTTGAAATTCTAGGGCTTGAAATTGGGATTTTGGGGTTTTTGTTCAAATTGATATAAATTGATGAAATTGACTTGTTAAATTGATTAATTTGATCATTATATTGAGTTACATGTCTGCTGTGTTGATCAATTTATCAATTAATTGTGTTTTGAAAAATTGGGTTTCTCAAAATTTGGTATTTTTAATTTAAAACTCATGCTCAAGTCAATTTTGTTAATTTGGATTATATTTGAACTTGTCACTGCATTAGTTCATGCATTATGTGCATATTTTGTTCATGCATCATATAGAATTGTTATTTCTATATTTTTTTTGCTGGGTTAACTTGCAGTCTGCCCTTGGTTTTTGTTTTTGCTCTTCTCTGTCTGTGTCTCTCTTTACTTTCCTTAGCACCATGCCTAGGAAAACTAGAGCCCATAGGAATTCTGACCCTTCACCTTCCTTCGATAGTGATCGGTTCCCTAGTGAGAAGAACCAAGAGACCTATGAGACCCTTAATCTTAGGCGTCATATCTGGGCTGAGCGTAGGGTCATACTAGATGAGGTAGATCCTGAGGTGAGACGTAACTTTGAGCGTCGGGGTTGGTTATCTTTGCTCGAGTTTGAGCATCCTCCTCCTCTTGCCACCTTGATTAGAGAGTTCTATTCGAACCTCTCTATCCACATCTATGATACCAACACCTTAGTTAAGGTTTGGTTACGAGGTGTAGAGTATCGTATTACCCCTTCGGTAGTGTCTGATGCTTTTGGGGTGCTGATTGTTGATCATCCTGTCTTTCCTTATGAGGAGTCTTCACCTCTTGATGATGTGATGTCATACATCACTGGATCTTCTATCCAGTGGGGTTCTGATCCTTGGATCACGTCTGCTGAGCTCTCTGAGCTTCATTACCTTTTCTTTAGGATTGCTTGTCATTCCTTGTGGCCTATTTCTCATCTCCACACCATCCCTCTTGAGAGGTGTGTCTTTTTGTATGCCCTTGTTACTGATGCTCTTATCAGTTTTCCTCATTTGTTCCTTCGTTTTTTGAACGAGGTACATTGATCTAGTTCTACGGCTCATGCTTTATTCTTTCCTGTTTTTATTCATAGGATTCTCCTTTTTCTCAGTTTAGGTGATTTTCCTGCTTCTGAGCCTGTACATGTCATTGCTCCTATTGGTGCTACCTTTTTGAGGCAAAGGGCTGCTCAACTTCGAGCTAGCTCTAAGCGTCCTAGGGTAGAACCTTTCGGTGTCACTCCACCCCCTTCTTCTTCTACATATGCTCCCGCAGCTGAGACGTCTGTTGATCCTGCTGCTGCTGGTGATGTTCCTCCACCTTTTGATGATAATTCTGACCTTCGTCGGTCTCTAGACACTGTCATGACCGTTCAGGCGGCTCATGGTCAGTTACTGGTGGACATCCTTGATAAGCTTCGTGCTTTGCGAGCAGATTTGGGGAGTTCTCGTCATTCTCCTCCACCTCCTTTTGCTGATGAGTGAGTGCTCTTTGGCAATTCGTCACAAAAAGGGAGAGTATATCTTGGAGAGTTTTGTAGATGAGATTTTTGTTTTAGGGGGAGTTTTTGTACTTTGTTGTGATACTGCGGAGCTTGTGGAGTTATTAGATTGTATCTAGGCGCTTCACCTTGTATTTTTTTTTTTTTTTGGCTCTTGATTGGAGATATTTTTGTTGAGATACATTTTGTTGTATATGTTTCTTGTTTCACTATGCTACGTTGCTTATTGATTTATATTTATGATGTTATTCATGATATATCTCTTTATTTTGTGTCATGTGAAATCAAGAAGTCGTTTTTTATATTCCTTGTATTTTCCACACATGCGTTTATGTGTTTGTTAAGTGTTACAGGAATATACAGGTTGATTCAGTCGTGCTGCTGTCTACTTTGCAACTGTTAGATAGTAGTTAGGTTGAATTGTTTAAGTGGCTTTTTATTTTGTAATGGGCTGTTTCAATTTGTAAACTTTGAGCTTTTTGTTAAGTCTGTGTTTTGTCACGGATTGCCAAAGGGGGAGTTTGTTAGGTTCTAAGAATTAGGAACTAATGTATTAGAACTTCAATTTGTAATGTTGGCAAACCATGATCAAAACATTCTTTAAGTTGTGTGTTAGACTTGCCCAAAGTATGGTTTTTTATGTAAAGTTGGAATCGAGTTTTATGCAGAATTACTGTGCACTTTCTGCCTAACTCGATCGATCGAAAATTAGACTCGATCGATCGAAAGTCGTGCAGGTTGTTTTTCTGCAGAATTTTTCCAACTCAGCCCTAGCCCATTTAATGTATAGGGTTTTATGTTTGCCCGAAGTATATAAGGGAAAACCCTAGCCACGTTTTAAGAGTTCTGTTTTGCTGTGTTTGTGAATCTAATTGTTAGATCTAGAGGTGTTTACCTTCACATACACTTAGGGTTTCCAAACTCAAGATTCATGTCAAGAGCTTGGTAAATCATATAGTTGCAGAATCAAAGAGCTTCAAAGATATACAAGCAGGTGTGCTTGTGAATTGCTGAAGAATTCAAAGAAAGAAGGAGTCCGTGGATCTCGCAGCTATCATGGGGTCATGGTAGTAAGTTTCCTACACTGGGTAGCAATAGGATGTTAGTGGTCTAAGTCTTATTGTGTAAACTTCAATCCTTTCATAGTGAATTCGGTTTACCTTGAGGATAGCTAGGTTAAATCCTCCCCAGGTTTTTTACCGGTTTGGTTTTCCTGGGTCATCAGATCTTTGTGTTCTTTATTTTTCGCTGCTTTATTGTTTTTGATATATTTGTGTTAACCTAGTTTTGTTTAAATTACCTAAGTTAATCACTTGGCTAATTCTCTAGGTTAATCTGTTGGGTTTAAGGAATCTAAACGAACTAACAAATATTAGTATAATCAACAGTGAAGGCAGAATAATGAAAATATATACATAATTGATTAATAATCAAAACTGAAAATGCTACTGTCACCTGTCTCTGAAGGTCAAAAATCTCTTGAAATGGACCACAAGAGAAGATAATAGGCCGAAAATTGCACATTTAAAGCAAGAAAAATGATAAGAAACAGCCTAAAGCCCAAAGCAAAAGCATCATAGCTAATTTGTTGTTTTGTTGTGCTTGAAATGGACCACAAACTGTTCAAAACTAACAGTCATCCAAATGGAAAGCTCCAACATATGACACTACATAAATTCAGAAAAAACAACAAATATTATTTTTATTTTTATTTAATAAGAAAAAAGGCAAAAGAAATTCTAATAATAAATTATATAATGTTATCTAAATTGACATTTGACTTATTAAAAAAATATGAACTAAATTGACATTCAAGATGCAGGGATTATATATCATTCTTGCTTGTAGATTATGCATCAAGAATTTTTTTTTTTTTTTGGATAGATAATAAGAATAATATTAATCAAGATGAAGTAAAATATAGAATGAAAATACAAGGTATTCATGATGGTGAACACGAAAAAACAACAAACAACATCAATGAAAATAAAACTTAAAGTGCAATTCTAAGAGAAGGAAGAAACTCTGTGATAGAAGAATATTTCGAAGAACCCAGCAACTAGACCACTCAAAAAGAGTTCACTGTGTCAGTTCGTTTAGACCCCTTAACCCAACAGATTAACCTAGAAAATTAGCCAAGTTATTAACTTAGGTAATTTAATTAAACTAGGTTAACACAAATAAATATAAAAACAATAAAGCAGCGGAAAATAAACAACACAAAGATATGATGACCCAGGAAACCACACCGGTAAAAACCTGGGGAGGATTTGACCTAGCTATCCTCAAGGTAAACTGAATCCACTATGAAAGAATTGAAGTTTACACAATAGACTTAGACCACTAACGTCATATTGCTACCTGCCTGTAGGAAACTTACTACCATGACCCCATGATAGCTCCGAGATCCACGGACTCCTTCTTTCCGAAATTCTTCAGCAAATCCACAAGCGCACCTGCTTGTATATCTTTGTGCTCTTTGATTCTGCAACTGTAATGATCTACACAACTCTCGACATAAATCTCAAGTTTGTAAACCCTAAGTGTATGTGAAGATAAACACCTCTAGATCTCACAATGAGATTCACAAAACACAGCAAAACAGAACTCTACAGAACTCTAAAAACGTGGCTAGGGTTTTCCCTTTTATACTTAGGGCAAACATAAAACCCTATACATTAAAACGGGCTTGGGCTGAGTTGGAAAATTCTGCAGAAAAACGTTCTGTGCGATTTTCGATCGATCGAGTCTAATTTTCGATCGATCGAGTCTCACAGAAAGTTACAAGTAATTCTGCATAAAAACTCGATTCCAACTTTACAATAAACCCCATACTTTGAGCAAGTCTAACACACGACTCAACATTGTTTTGATCATGGTTTGCCAACATACAAAATGAAGTTCTAAATACATTAGATCCTAGTCTTTAGAACCTAACAAACTCCCCCTTTGGCAATCCGTGACAAAACACAGACTAAACAAAAATGCTCAAAGTTACAAATTGAAAAAGCCCATTACAAAAAAATAGCCACTTAACAATTCAACCTAAACTACTATCCAACAGTTGCAAGGTAGACAGCAGCTCGACTGAAAACAACCTGTATATTCCTGTAACACTTAACAAACACATAAACGCATGTGTGGAACAAAAACAGGAAATACATAAATAAAAATTTCTTAATTTCACATGACACAAAATAAAGACATATATCATGAATAACATCATCAATATAAGTCAATAAGCACAATAACATAGTGAAATAAGAAAACATATACATAACAATGTATTTCAACAAAAATATCTCCTAATCAAGAGCTAAAAATGTAAATACACAGTGAAGCACCTAGATACAATCTAATAACTCCACAAGCTCTGCAGTATCACTACTAAGAAAACAAACACTCCCCCTAAAATGTAAATCCCCTCAACACAAAAAAAAACAAGCTACTAATGAACTATGCACTCCCCCTTTTTGTGACGAATTGCCAAAGGGCACTCACTCATCATCAAAAGGAGGTGGAGAAGATCGACGAGAGCTCGCCAAATCCGCTCGCAATGCACGAAGCTCATCAAGGATGTCCACCAAAAGCTGACCATGAGCCGCCTGAACGGTCACGACAGTGTCAAGCGTCCGACGAAGGTCAGAAACCTCATCAAACGGTGGAGGAACATCAGCAGCAGCAGCAGCACCAGCAGGAACCGAAGAAGTCCCAGCTGCAAAAGGATCTGCAGAAGAAGAAGAAGGGGGTGGAGTGACACCGGTAGGCTCTACCCTAGCACGCTTAGAGCTAGCTCGAAGTTGAGCAGCCCTTTGCCTCAAAAAGGTAGCACCTATAGGAGCAATAACATGAACAGGCTCGGAAGCAGGATACTCACCAAAACCAAGAAAGAGAAGAATCCTATGAATAAAAACAGGAAAAAACAAAGCATGAGCCTGAGAACTAGACCTATGAACCTCGTTCAAAGAACGAAGAAACATATGCGGAAAACTGATAGGAGCATCAGTGACCAAAGCATACAGAAACACACATCGCTCAAGAGGGACGGTGTGAACATGAGTAATCGGCCACAAAGAATGACAAGCTATCCGAAAGAAAAGATAGTGCAACTCAGACAGCTCAGCCGACGAGATCCGAGGATCAGAACCCCACTGGATAGAAGTACCAGTGATGTATGACAAGACGTCATCAAGTGGAGGAGACTCCTCGTAAGGAAAGACGGGATGGTCCACAATGGGCACCCCAAGAGCATCCGACACCACCGAAGGGGTAATGCGGTACTCGACACCACGTAACCACACCTTGACTAAGGTGTCGTTATCGTAGACATGAATAGAGAGGTTCGAATAGAACTCTCTAATCAAAGAAGCAGGAGGAGGATGCTCAAAGTCTAGAAGAGGTAACCAACCCCGACGCTCAAAGTTCCGACGAACCTCAGGATCTAACTCATCTAAGATAACCCTACGCTCAGCCCAAATCTGACGCCTAAGATTAAGGGTCTCATAGGTAATCTGGTTAGACTCACTAGGAAATCTCTCAGTGTCAAAAGATGGAGAAGGATCAACAGTCCTATGGGCTCGAGTTTTCCTAGGCATAGTGCTAAGGAAAAGAGACAGACACAGAAAGAAAAGAGCAAAAACCAAAACCAAGAGCAGACTGCAAGTTAGCACAGCATAAAAGATATAGAAAATATCAAATCTATATGATGCATGAGCATGAACAGAAAATGATGCATGTACTAATGCAGTGACATGTTCAATTTTGATTCAAATTAACAAAATTGGCTTGAGCAAGCAAAGTGTATCAAAAATACCCAATTTGAAAAACCCTAGTTTTCAAAACACAACAAATTGATAAATTGATCAACACAACAGTCAATTAACTCAATATAATGATCAAATTAATCAATCTAACAAGCCAATTTTATCAATTTCAACCCAATTGAACAAAATCCCCAATTTATTCAAATATAAGCCCTAGAATTTCAAATTTTCTTCAAAGCACCAAATAAACCAAATTAAACCACATGAGGTGCTTAGGAAAGGTGTCCCCACAAAAACCCATAAAGAATTTGAGAAAGAATCACTCCAAAACAATCCCAAAAATAGAAAATCCCTAAATGCCGAAATTACCCAAATATGCATGAAAAAATGCAAGAAAATAGAAAATAAATGCAAAAGAAAGGGGTATAAGTGTCTTACCAGCTGTGGGAGAGAGATTGTAGCAAAAGAATCGGAGGAAAACGACAAAACTCCCAAGAAAGGTGCTGACCAGTTGGTAGGGAGAAAAGAAAGTTTTTGAAAAGGTTTGAAAAGTGAAGAGCCACGTGAGAAACTTTCTTTTTAAAAAACAGCCGGCACGATTTTCGATCGATCGAAAATTACATTCGATCGGTCGAAAACTTATTCGATTGATCCAAAATCAGTTTGGATCGATCGAACCAACCAGAGATTTTTCTGAACAAATTTAAACATTTTCGATCGGTCGAAAATCAATTTCGATCGATCGAAATTCTGGAAAAAAACAGTGTTTTGAAAAACCAAACATTTTAAACCAAAAACTCCTCAAAGCAGCAGATTTTTAAAATCAAATGCATGAGTATGAGATGATATGATTTTCAAAAAACACAAGTATTCAACCCAGATTCCTCAACCAAAATTTTCTCTCAATATACCCAAAAAAATAAACAAGCAAACATGTTCGGCATCAATTTTCAAAGAATTCTCAAACTTGGTTGGTCAAACCAAAAACACACACAATAACATGTACACAATTTTAGCAAAGATTAACTTGTGTAGTGTGTGCAACTAGCATAAGCTTGAGAAACATGTGAGGTGATATACACATAGAGATCAATCACAATTTCTACAAAATCCACCACATGAATTTGAAAGAGACTATCCCTTAAAGAGTTACATCATATAACTCCCACATCTCCTAGAGTAAAAGCTTGCAATCATGTAAGTTTCTTGATTTGCCTCATTATTCAAATTAATTGATTAGAAACTTAATAATAGCCAGGATAATGTACACACCAATTTTATGAATTTGTGAAGTTATTATAGCCCAATAATGTACACACTAATTTTAATAGAGGCTACACCTTATGTTCTTTTTGTGCATGTGCTACACTTTCTCGAGCACAAAATCTTATGATATGCACTAAGGTGTTCATGATTGGCTAATACACAGTGGTGAGATAGTTATTTATGCCTTTCTCATTAAGTTCAAGTCCAACAATCAAAGACATACAACTTCAAAATCAAGATCATGTGATCAACAAATATAGCATCTTCCCACACAACATGCACAACAAGACTTTAGCGAGTAAAGTGCAATAAATAAGAGCATCAAAGCTAAACAAGGTACATAAACATGTTATGCAATAATTGATAGACCAACCTTGTCTTCAAATTCAAGGAAAAATAGCAAAACACAATTTGCAACAAAAATATTTTTTTTTTTTTTTTATATATATAACAAAAAAAAAAAAAAAACCAACCTAGAATGAAATGCATGAATGCAATGCAATGCATATCCTAGAAACAAAGGTCACAAAAGATATAGCAATAAAGCACAAGGACCATGTCAGACAGACTCAATTAGGTTGAGCCTTTGTGCATCCAAGACTTCCTAGATGCAACTCTTGCATTGGAGTTATGATTCATATTTGAATTCTGAGCAACTCCAGGATTGGAAAAAAGGTTTAACGCCTTTACCAATTCACCAATCAGTACCATAGGATCACGTGCTTGAGGCACAGGTACTGTAGTTTTATTTGCTCGCTTCGCAGCTTGCAACTTAAAACAATTTGGACGTATGTGTCCAGGTTTTCCACAAAAATGACAAACCCATGCAGGCTTATCATGCAATTTGCCCTTAGTAGAAGTAGAAGCTCTAGAATGAGAAGCATGAAGATCAACCCTAATCTTTCTAGGTGGAGTAACATTGACAGGTTTGACAGGTTCACTCACCAAGGGTTTGACAGTCTCACTCTTAGGAGGTTCAGAAGAAGGAACAAATTTGGTGGAAGAAGGTTCAGGCACAGAGATGCAGTCAACAAAACCTAAACCAGTTTTATCAGAAGGAGACTTTTGAACACTCAGCATGTGATCAAGTTTGGAGCTTGCAGACCTATTAGTTTGTTCTCTAGCAACAGATAAATCAAGTTCCAAACATTTAACTTTATCAAGCAAGAGCATGTTCTCAGTTTTAACATTATTCAAAAGCTCATTTGCATCAAACAATTTAACAAGTAAATTTTTCTTTTCAAGTTCAAGAGATGCAATTTTCTTCAAGCCTAACTCAACATTCATGGCATCCTTTGCAGCAACTTTGCAAAGTTTATTGTAGGCTTCCTGTAAATCTGCATCCTCAGAGAGTTCCCCATCAGAAGGGTTCTCTTCAACAGATATGCTTTCATTGACTACAGTGGTAGCAGTGAAAGCAATGAAGTTTCCATCCTCATCACTTGCGGATTCATTGTCGGAAACTTCGTCATCACTAAGGGTTACAGCCATAGCTTTACCCTTAGACCTCAAATAAGTAGGACATTCAGACTTTAAATGACCATACCCTTGACAATCATAACATTGTTGTCC
Source organism: Lithocarpus polystachyus (assembly GCA_033629205.1). Lineage (NCBI taxonomy): Eukaryota > Viridiplantae > Streptophyta > Magnoliopsida > Fagales > Fagaceae > Lithocarpus > Lithocarpus polystachyus. The sequence goes on from CM066168.1 coordinate 42,469,813, forward strand.
CAAAGAATTATTAGAAGATTGACCTACTTTTTCTTTAGGTTTTTCAAAGTTATTAACCTTAGTAGGTTCATTCTTCCTAAAATTTTTAGGTTCAACAGTGTTCTTGCCTTTTGCCCTTCTGTTACTATTTCTCAGAAAGTTTCTAAAGTTCTTGGCAAGATAGGCAATCTCTGTAGCAGAGAGATCATCATCAAATCCACCATCCTCAACATCATCAACAGACTTAAGAGCCATTGATTTGGATTTGTTAGTTTTAGGGAGGTCTAACTCATAGGACTGAAGAGATCCTACAAGTTCATCAACAGGGATGGAGTCCACATCCTTACTCTCAGTAATGGCAGTCACTTTGGGTCTAAAATCTTCAGTCAAAGATCTAAGAATCTTCCTAACAATTTTAGGTTGATCATAGATTTCACCCAAATTATAAGCAGAATTAACAATATCATTCAACTTAGCATAGAACTCATCAAAAGATTCATCATCATTCATTCTTATGCTTTCAAATCTAGAAGTTAATTGCTGCAACTTATTAATTTTAACTGCCTTAGTGCCTTCATGCACAGTCTGGAGGATTTTCCAAGCAGTATGAGCAACCTCAACATTAGAGATTCTCTTAAATTCCTCAATGGAAACAGCATTAAAAATAGCATTCATTGCTTTGCTATTAAAAGCGGCTGCCTCCTTCTGAGAAGTTTGCCACTCACTCACAGGAGTAGTGGGCTTCTCCCATCCGTATTCAACGGAATTCCACACCCTCTCATCAATGGATTTTAGGAATGCTTTCATCCTTACTTTCCAATAGGCATAGTTGTTTCCATCAAAGTGAGGAGGAACAACTAGAGAGTGTCCGTGTTCCATGACAACAGGGGTCAAGGATCAGCTCAAAGATCAAAGGATCAAACACAAAAGCTACCCGCTCTGATACCACATGTCAGTTCGTTTAGACCCCTTAACCCAACAGATTAACCTAGAAAATTAGCCAAGTTATTAACTTAGGTAATTTAATTAAACTAGGTTAACACAAATAAATATAAAAACAATAAAGCAGCGGAAAATAAACAACACAAAGATATGATGACCCAGGAAACCACACCGGTAAAAACCTGGGGAGGATTTGACCTAGCTATCCTCAAGGTAAACTGAATCCACTATGAAAGAATTGAAGTTTACACAATAGACTTAGACCACTAACGTCATATTGCTACCTGCCTGTAGGAAACTTACTACCATGACCCCATGATAGCTCCGAGATCCACGGACTCCTTCTTTCCGGAATTCTTCAGCAAATCCACAAGCGCACTTGCTTGTATATCTTTGTGCTCTTTGATTCTGCAACTGTAATGATCTACACAACTCTCGACATAAATCTCAAGTTTGTAAACCCTAAGTGTATGTGAAGGTAAACACCTCTAGATCTCACAATGAGATTCACAAAACACAGCAAAACAGAACTCTACAGAACTCTAAAAACGTGGCTAGGGTTTTCCCTTTTATACTTAGGGCAAACATAAAACCCTATACATTAAAACGGGCTTGGGCTGAGTTGGAAAATTCTGCAGAAAAACGTTCTGTGCGATTTTCGATCGATCGAGTCTAATTTTCGATCGATCGAGTCTCACAGAAAGTTACAAGTAATTCTGCATAAAAACTCGATTCCAACTTTACAATAAACCCCATACTTTGAGCAAGTCTAACACACGACTCAACATTGTTTTGATCATGGTTTGCCAACATACAAAATGAAGTTCTAAATACATTAGATCCTAGTCTTTAGAACCTAACACACTGGCATAAAGCTTACAACTAATCCAGCGATTTCTTAGTAGCCTCAAAAGATTGCCGATTTCTTTCTATGCAAACAATCCACATCAAGCAACCAAGAACCATATTCCAAATATCCAAATTAAATTTCCCCAGCCAATAAAGAAATGCACCATGCAAAGCATAGCAAGAAGGCCTAAGATTGCTTCCTTCAGTCCTTGCCCACTTCTAATGTCTGGGGGCACAAAAAGCCTCTTGCTTCTCTTCATACATTTTAGCCAGCTAAAAACAAAACCAAAATAAAAGCAAGAGGAACAAAACACATTATATTCACATGTACTAACTACAAAATGAGAAGGGTAAAGTAAATAAAGTTGAAAACCATAGGGATAAATATGTGATTATCCTCAACCATGTCCTTTGTTTCAAATGAAAATTCTTCCATCTACACCAAAAAAATCCACTCAATTACATGAAACATATCAAGTAACCTCAAACAATAAACATCAATTACTAAAAATTTAGTCAAAGTGACACCGTATAAGATACCATCTCCTTTCTAGCCATATCGATGCCACAATCACAAATCAACACAAAGATTCAGCAGTTACTCTAAGTTTGTAGTACATTACCAAGCAAAGATAGCACATAATGTAATTAGAATAAAAGACTGAAGAAACTAAAAACAGTATTTTTTGAAAGGTAAGAACCAAAACTAGTATAGATACAAGAAAACTTCAAAACATGTGTAATATAAGTATCACGTACACCACACATGACTATTAAGAGAGATAAAGTGTACACTCAATTGCTTCAAAATTCATGTTGGTAGCTAATTATGTCAAAACATAATTTCACTATATTTAAGAATCAACTATAATTGAAAAGGAAAAAGAAAAGCATTCAAAATTTTGGCCTTCCACGGCTATCTACAAATGTTGTTGCATACTACATGATATATCACTATCTTTTCTTAACAGCTTAAGTTTTTGGGACAATCGGTAATTTATCATTTAATCTAACACCACAAAAGCAATGCACTATTTTCCACTATCTAAACTTCAATTTTCTAGATATAACAACCTTCAACTTTATGATAACTGCTTCCTTGTAATCCAAAACAGAAAACAATCTTAATGGAGACGGAGGAAATGGGATGGAGACAAGGCAAAAAATTAAAAAGCCTTCAAAGAATCACTTAAGTCCTTAATATTGCAGAGCCAATAGTTTTTATAAAATGCTCTTAATTAGGGGATGGGGATTTAAAATAAAGATTAAAATTCCAATCCAAATAAGTTCTGTAAGCACCATAGAAGAAGAAGGAAAATTAGAAGACTAAATAAAAAACAATGACTAGAATTCGGTTGACAAATTTCAGACTCCTTGACACGAATTGGAATGCTGTTGTAGTTTCAAACCAATCTCAGTAACTAAAGATCAAGAGGGCATTCAAACTTTAATAGGGGGGGGGGGGGGGAGAACTGAATTCTAATTAGTTACCAGTCAAGTGAATGAGATTGCATAAGGACTGGCTTTTCTCACTTGCAAGTTAGTTACCAGTCAAGTGAATAAGATTAAATGGTTTTAAAAATCGAATCGGTCAAAGAATTGAAAAAGGATTTGGTTCCCCATTTTTTCCAGTTGAAATGGCTATTATTATAGTTGAAATGCCATTTTTATGGTTTTTATCTGATCAGATTAGGGTCTAGTTCCCGATTGAACCGGCTACTCCGATTCGATTTTTAAATCCATACCATACTTATCTTGTGAGTTAAGACAAAAGGATTCACTTTTAATAAACAATTACATAAATCAATAATTCCTTCTATAAAACTTGAAGTCACATTACAAATCCAACCTATCCAACTTTCAACTGTGTCTGAGATGCTAGTCCAACACACATTAAAAATGATACAATACAATGCAAGAAAATGTTTTTTTAATTAAGTTACACATGCACCTCATGGGCCTTTAACCCACAACCTTATTCTCCATCCGATTATTAAGTTTGGAGGAAGCAACCTTACTCTCCATCCAATTTTCAAGTTTGGAGGAAGCACGATTTGAGATAAAGCTCATTGGCAGCACAAAGCAATAAACATTAAAATGTCAAATATGTAGTATATTTGTTCTCATGTATATACTTCCTAATAGAATTTTAGTGTAACACTTTTTTTTTAGACCATCAGTAAGTGTAGCGCAACTTTAGGAAGCCCTCAATAAGACCCATCACTTCAAATCAAGTGCCAAGAGGTTGTGAGTTTGAGTACTGAGTGCTGACCCATACTCCATAATATGCAAACACTATAAGAAATCTGGGTTTAGGCAGCATTTTTTTTAGCAACGTTTTTAAATCCGCTGCTATAAGTAGTATATTGTGAAGTTTTTAAAAAACGCTGTTAAAGAGTGAGCCTTTTGTGACTTTTTTTAAAAAAATGTCATTGTAACCAAGAACAATAGCAGCGTTTCTTAAAACGCCATAAAAAGTACTGTTATAGTGGTGTATGTTTTGTTTATAGAGATGTTTTTTAAAAACATTGCTATAGTTATTAAAGGAACAACCACTGTATAGTCCCACAAAATCTATAGAGACGTTTTCACAGCGACGTTTTGATACGTTTCCCCAAAAATTTTGTCTTTTTCCCCCCACTGAATTTCACTGACTTTTCAATTCCCCCGTTTCTGTCCCACCGTTTTTCCTTTTTTTTTTTTTTTTTTAATTCTACCTACACTTTTTTTTATTCTTTTATTTCTTCTCAAATTTTTTTTTTTTGTTTCTTCTCTTTTGTTCTTTTCTCAGACAAGTCTTCCTTTCCCACTTCTTTATTCAGCCCCTCCCTTATCACTTCTACAAGCTCTTCCCTCTCTAGCCACCACCCATTGCCACCAACGTAGCCACCGCGGCCTTCTTCGACTTCCACTTCCACCCACTGCCACCGCCATACTTTTTTCCCTCTTTTTTGGTGTTCAAGTGTCTTCAAAGTGTAAGTCTTTTTGATTTAGCTTATGGGTTTGCTTTGATTTGGTTTTTCTTTAATGGGTCATGGAGTCTTTGTGTTTTGGCTTATGGATTTGCTTTGATTTAGTTTTTCTGTAATGGGTCATGGAACTTTTGTGCTAATTTTTGTTGTTTGCTTGTTTTGGTTGGATTTTGGTATAGAAAACTCTTATTCAAATTTGGATTTTTGAGTAAAAAGACCTGAGCTTCAAAGGTTGAATCATTGTAAGTATATGTACAAGTTTGTAAATCTTGTATTTTTTTTTTTTCTATGTTACACTATGCTGTGTTACATAACATAGCATAGTGTAACATAGAAAAAAGGCTGAATCATTTTGGTGCACTATGCTATGTTACATGTAGATAGTTATTGGATGACAATAATGCATTGCATTATTATTATTTTTTTTTTTTGAAGAACAATAATGCAATGTGTTGTTATTATGAATCTTTAAATTAATGAAAATTCTTATCTTGTCACATATGTCACACACCTCTATCTTGTATACTTGATGTGTGTCTATATATATAGATTATTAATGATTTATGTTAAATGTCAGATTGGATTGACTTGTTTATTAAAAGGTATAATTGTATCTAAAAAAAATTTAAGAAGTAAATAAATTGTTAAGTTCCACCCAAAACTAAAGGCATTTAATGAGGATTCTTCCATTAGATGAGGATTTCTACTTAAAAATTAAATCTTCAACGTGTTATCATTATTCTTTATATATATATATATATATATGTATATGTATATGCTTGCTACAATAATCTTTCTTCATCCAAGGTAACTTTATTAACCCCTTTTTGTTTGTAAGTCTTTACTAGAACACCATACAACTTTGGTTCTATGTTTCATCTTAGTATTCAACTTGGACTTGCCCTTGTATTTTGCTAATGTTTTTTTTATTGTTTCATAGATGCAGAGTATGCATGCCAAGTGCTTGTAAAAATTACCTAGAGAGTCAAATTTCTTAGTGCATGTTGATGTTACCCTAAATTTAAATTTTAGAAAAGTCTTGATATTCTAATGTTTACTGTGACTTCCCAATCTTCATTCTCAAATTATTGCTAGCATAAGAATTTTAGGAATGCTAAAACAGGATAGCATCATAAGAATATAATGAAGTATGAATTATTTAAGCATCACAAGTATCACAATAACATTGATAGCATCAATATTTTAGTTAGAATATTAAAATTTCCATAATTATTACATTACAGAAAAACTTCTTGACAATGAAATTATGGGATATGGGAAAAAAAGTAATTGGGACAGGTTTCTAGATATTGGGGTGTGGGTGAATTAATTTATTGGTTGTAGTTTTTGTTCATTTAGAATTCCTTTTCACAAGAACATAATGTAAACTAATTTTATATATTTCATGGTATATATCCTAGCATATATATCTATTCAATTGCAATGATTGTATGTGGAGAGAGAACTATATATCAAATACCTTCATGGTTTTTGTTTGTTGGAAATGATTGTATGTGGGGATGGACCAAAAGCCAATCACCTTGTGGGGGAGAACAGAAATTGAAGGTGGAGGAGACTGTACTATATACTGCCATTTATAAGCCTCTTTTGAAGATTAGTGAGGGCTATTGGTTGGAAGTAAGGAGGACCATAGCTTACGTAAATGTAGGGAACATCTTTTTTTATAATCACTATCAATGTTACGTGTTATCATTACTGACAATATGTAAAGTCTAAAATTATTATCAGTTTTAGAATTTATAACTAACAAATTCACAAAAACATTTTGCTGTACAGGCAACTAGTTAGTTAGTTACTAGTGGTAGATTCATTCAGTTACTCACAAACTTCCATTTAAAAAAAAATTACTGCATTTTCTTAGAATTTTTTGGTGTAGTAGATCTTGGATCCAAATTTCATTTATGTTCCTTTGTATTCTGACTTGACCAGAAAATGTGTGTGTGTGTGTGTGTGTTATTGTATTAGAAATTACAATTATTACTTTATATGAAATCTATATATTACTAAAAGCTGAAGCGTAGCATTTAATGTTGCTACGCTCACATTGAGCCATGTCAGCAGCCATGTCATTCCTATACTATTTTCTGAATTTTTAATTCAATTTTAAAATAATTTTACCAATTTTAAAATGCTAATAAAGCTAAAATTATTTTCAGCCGTATCTCTACTTTAAAGTCCACTTCTTATATATTAAAATTCACTATAAAGCCCAAGCCCACACCCAAAGCCTTTTCAACTAACGCCCTATGCCAAACCTGATTGATTTTCACGGTTACAACTTATGCTATTTCCTTCTGTTACGCAGATTCAAATTCCAGTCTACCACGTTTTGTTTCATCGTTTTAGGTTTAGTTCCTTCCCCTTCCCCGCCTTTTGATGCTCACAGTTTTAGCTTTTGTTCTATTATTTCACTCATGGTTTTATCTTTCTGCTCTACAGTTTCAGCTACGGTTTCAGCTTCTGTTTTGGCTTCTAATGGCAGCCTCTTTGTCTTCCTTCCTCTCGTCACATCTATATAAATACTGATGTAAGCTGGGTGGTTCAATTGAGGCATCCCTACATCTTTGTGCTCTATTCTTTTTCTTGCTTGGTTTTTTTCCCCTTTCTATGTTTGTTTCTGCCTATTTCTTGCTGTGGTGTGGATGGTTGTTACGTTACATTTACTTTTTAAATCATTTTTGTTAGGGTGTTGAATTGTTACTGCTGTGTTATTTAATTGGAGCACGGCTTCTTTTGGGTATTCTCATTCAGAGTTCTTTTGGGGATTTTCTAAGTTGGGAAAACCCAAAAATAGTGTGACAATCATGTAGCTATATTGAATCTATATATTAAATCTATCACCTTTTAGTTAATGAGGCAAAAGCTCATCAAATGGCTGTCCTATGTATGTGTCAAATGGGGGAATTTTTGTGCAATGGCTCTGCTAATAAGAGTATTGACATATGGAAAAGAGATTGGGAGCTTGTAGTGTTGACACTGTGGGTCCAATGAAAGAATTGGGAAGAGAGTTTAAGGAATCTTGAAGTTTTTGTACAGCTAAGTTCATCTCTCCAATTAATAAATCTATCTTGGATGATTTGGTGAGAGTTTTCATTGTAATGACCAATTCTTTCAGGACCTCTAAAGAATTGGTGCTCAATACCATGCATACATCACTGAGATGTTTCTTTAGATAGTCTGGTGCCTGTGGCCAAGAAAAAAATATTGGAATTAATTTTACAATAAATTTAAGTAAACAAAGTATGATACATAAAACCAAAGTAAAGTGTTTTACCTGAATTTCTGAGTTTATGCAATTGTTGAAAGCCTCAATGCAATAAGCACACTTATGCATTGATGTGCCAATCTTAAGGTATTGTTTCCATGGATGTCGAAAGTTGAATCTGCCATGTGCAGGTTCCCATCTTGCAAGATTGGCCTGTACAATTGAATTAGAAAATTTATCAAACTGAGTACTCAATAGTTATCTTATTGCTAGCAAATTGACCCAATGAAAGAATTGGGAAACCATGTTGAGTTTAAGCGTAAAAGCACGGTTGTCAATGTTGTTAGGTTCTAAGGAATTAGGAACTAATGTATTAGAACTTCAATTTGTAATGTTGACAAACCATGATCAAAACAATCTTTAGTCTTGTTTTAGACTTGCTCAAAGTATGTCTTATTATGTAAAGTTGGAATCGAGTTACTGCAGAATTCACTGTGCAGATCTGTCAGGCTCGATTGATCGAGAATTAGACTTGATCGATCGAAAGTCGTGCAGATCACTTTTCTGCAGAATTTTCCAACTTAGCTCAAGCCCGTTTGACGTGTAGGGTTTTATGTTTTGCCCTAAGTATATAAGGGAAAACCCTAGCCACATTTTTAGTGTTCTGAATGCTGTGTTTGTGAATCTAATTGTTAGATCTAGAGGTGTTTACCTTCACATACACTTAGGGTTTCCAAACTCTAGATTCATGTCAAGAGATTGGTAATCATACAGTTGCAGAATCAAAGAGCTTTAAGATAAGCAAGCAGGTGTGCTTGTGCTTGTGCTTTGCTGAGAATTCAAGGAAAGAAGTAGTCCGTGGTCTCGGAGCTGTCACGTGGTCGTGGTAGTAAGTTTCCTACAAGCAGGTAGCAATAGGATGATAGTGGTCTAAGTCTCTATTGTGTAAACTTTAATTCTTTCATAGTGAATTCGTTTTACCTTGAGGATAGCTAGGTTAAATCCTCCCTAGGTTTTTACCAGTTTGGTTTCCTGGGTCATCATATTATGTGTTCTTTATTATTTTGCACTTTTGCATGATATGATATATTTGTGTTAGATGAGATTGTAATATGTTCAGAGATTAGATATTTTCTATTAAAAAACATGGTTGGTGCAAAAATATCACATAATTTTTATGTATGTTTTGCAGCCACAATGCTTAGTATTTTTTTTTTTTTCATTTTTAATGCAACTGCATTAAGGCATGAATCTCCAAATAGTCTTAGAAAAATGTTTTTTTTTTTTTTTTTTTTTTTTTTTTTTTTTTTTATAACAGAACATGCCATCTCACAAAATTGCTCTTCATGCTACATGTGTGAACTTACATACATATCAGGAAGACCCTATAAATAGATGACAGCAAAATGAATGCACCCCAAAAAAAGAAGGCTAAAATATTTTTTATATTGTCTTTTGGTTGTGTAGGTTGTTCATATTTTCTACCAATTGATTACAGATTTTCTATTAAATTGCAAGTTCAAAAGCTGGATTGTTTCGTCAAGTATGTCCAACTCTCAATTATAAATATAATAAAAAGGCTATGGTAAAATATTTTTATATTATCTTTCGGTGTGCTAAAATCATTTTTATATTATTTTTTGGTTATGTAGGCTGTTCATATTGTCTACCAAATTATTGCGGATTATCTATCAAATTGCAAGTTCAAAAGCTAGAAGTTTTCTTTAGGTATGTCTAAATGTCAGTTGTAAATAAAATGAAATGTTTTTCTAAAATTGTCCTCATATTATTTTTGGTAGTGCAGGTTGTTCATATTATCCACCAGTTATTTGAAATTATTTTTCATTATAATGACAATTAGTAATTGATGGTTTGGAGGTACTATGGAGTCTTCTTATTATGCACGATTGAGAAGGAGGATGATTCTTCCATCCAGGAGAAATCGCAATTATCCAACCAATATTCATGCTCTTGCAACTCAACGTATTTCTACTGACTTACAGTTGAATAGGGGTACTATGTTGGATAGGCAAATGAATATGAGTTATTGGGCAGCTAATAGAAGTCATTTAGTAGATGCTAACTTAAAAAATGTTGATGCTTTGAGATGAGAGGTTTCTATAGAAAGAGGATCTGCTTCATTTACGATTGTGTCACCCTCACATTGTATTGTTGGTAGGTTTTTCATAAAGTTACATTTTTTTATACATTATTAAAGTCTTCAATTTAATATGTGTGTGTGTGTGTGTGTGTGTGTGTGTGTGTGTGTGTGTTATGGATTTACTTATATTTTATTTCTCTTTTAGCCATTCAAGAGATATGGAAGATGATCCATTTATGAGGAGCACTAGACAGAGACGACATGATTATAATAGTGAGACTGCGAACAAAAATTCTATATTTGTGATTATGAGTATTGGGAGGATTGTTGTGTTGGAGCAAGCAGGTGGTTTGCATGGTGTTATAAGACCGTTTACATTCATATTGGGATTGTTTATTTTATTTTTTTTTGAAAATTTGGATGTTGTTATGGATGTTGATTACTTTTTAGACTTCAATACTTATAAGCATTCTATTTTGTTATATTGATAATTGTTTTGTGGTGGATTGTTTAGTTGTTTTGTTCTATAGCTATGGATAAGAGTTGGATGGACATTAGAGATAGGACATCTGTGGAATATAGAATTGGAGTTGCATAATTCATTTTGCATCTTAACATGCACAACAAGATGGTACAATTGTTTGTCCATGTCGAAAATGTGCACATTCAACAATGTTGGCTATAGCTGATGTACGAATTCATCTAGTATCACAAGGGATTTGTAGGGGTTATCGACATTGGACTTTTCACGAGGAATCATCATCTAGAAAGACTTCTGTTAGAACTCCTAGTACTTTTGTCCAAGAAAACTCAAATGAAAATAGTAATATGCGTGAAATGTTGCATCACATGTTCCCTATGCATGATATGGTGCTCGAACCAATGGAAGAAGATATGGCATCAGATCCTGTGGTAGGAGGCCTTGGTGTGGAACAACCTACACAAGGTCCTAATGAAGAGTTACTCCAATTTCTCATTGCTCAAAGATTTTGAGAAACCTTGTTATGAAGGTTGTACAAAGTTTAGCAAATTGTTAGTCATTGTGTATTTGTACCACTTGAAGTGTCTACTTTGTTGGAGTAACAAATTAGTCACCTTCTTACTTCAATTTTTGCAAGAGCTACTACCTTCAAGTGCAAAGTTGCCAAAAGACTGTTATGAGGCAAAAAAAATTATTAGGGATCTGGGTTTGAGTTATGAAAAGATTGATGCTTGCCTCAATGATTGTATGTTGTTTTGGAAGGAAAATTCCAACCTCGAAGCTTGCTCAAATTGTAACTGTTTAAGCTGGGCAAGCAACGAGGCCGGAGTTCCAAAAAATATGAATGCTCCTTCCAAGAAGGTAAAGAAGAAAGCTGCAAAGATCTTAAGGTGGTTCCTTTTGAAGCCAAGGTTGAAACAATTGTTGATGTCTCCCGAAGTAGCTCCTCATATGAAATGGCATGTTGATGGTCGTACAAATGACAGGTTAATAAGGCATCCTGCTGACTCTGAAGCTTGGAAGTCATTTGACTTTAAGTATGTAGAATTCTCGATTGAGCCTCGTAGTGTTAGACTTGGATTAGCAGTTGATGGATTCAACCCTTTCTCCAATATGAGTACTGCTCATAGTACTTGGCTTGTCATGTTGGTCTCATACAATCTTCCTCCTTGGATGTGTATGAAAAGGGCTTATTTCATGTTATCACAATTGATTCATGGTCCAACCTCTCCTGGGAATGATATAGATGTGTACTTACAACCCTTAATACAAGAACTCAAGGAATTATGGGATGTTGGAGTAGAAACGTTTGATGTGTCTTTCAATAGCTCATTTCAAATGCATGCAGCATTGTTGTGGACCATAAATGATTTTCCAGCATATGGTGATATTTCAAGTTGGAGTACCAAAGGTGCTTTTACATGTCCTTCTTGTAACTATGATCCTCAATCTTGTTTGTTAAAACATGGAAGAAAATTCAGCTATATTGGACATAGGCGATTTTTGGATAGTGATCATGAATTTCGTAATCATGATAGCGAGTTTGATAGGCGTAAAGATTTCAGTCAGGCTCCTGTTGTAGTGTGAGGAAGTGGAATCATTACGCAAACAGAAGCTGTGGTTGATGTTGTTTTTGGGAAGAAAAAAGTTAATTTGATGAATAAGAGAAAAAGAGGGGAGAGAGCCTTGTGTATATGGAAGAAGAGAAGTATAGTTTTTAGCTTGCCTTATTGGGAGAACCACATGTTGCGTCACAATCTTGATGTGATGCATATAGAAAAAAATGTGGTTGACAATGTAATTAGCACATTGTTGAACATGGATGGAAAGACGAAGGATAACTTAAAGGCACGCCTTGACTTAGAAGAAATGGGTATAAGAACTAAACTTTATCTTGAGGAGCTTGGTAGTGATAAGACATATAAGCCACCTGCTTGCTTTGAAATGACTACTAGTGAAAAAGATAGTTTTTTACAAGTTTTGAAGGGTGTAAGTGTGCTGGATGACTATGCTTCAAATGTATCCCGTTGTGCTAAACTTAAAGAGCGCAAGATTTTTGGGATGAAGAGCCATGATAGTCATATCTTTATACAACAACTTTTTCCAATAACTATACATGGATCTTTGCCAGATGAAGTGAGCAAGCATTTGATTGAGTTATCTTGTTTCTTTAGGGAAATATGTTCCAAAGTATTGAGTTTGGAAGATCTTAAGAGTCTTCAGAAGAGAATTGTAGTGACGTTGTGCAAATTGGAAAGGATATTCCCTCCCCCCCCCCCCCTTTTTCTTTACAGTTATGGTACATTTACTCATTCATTTGACTGACGAAGCCAAGATTGCTGGCCTAATTCATTATCGTTGGATGTATCCCATAGAGTGGTAAGACATACATAATAATTCTGTCCATTTGCTTTTATTCAAATTCAATGTTCCATTGTTGATCTTCTTTATTCACATAGGTATTTGTCATGATTGAAGTCCTATGTTCGAAATAAGGCTTGTCTAGAAGGTTGTATTGCAAAAGGGTACTTGGCAAAGGAGTGCTTAACATTCTGTTCACGATATTTCAAAAATGTCAAAACTGTCTTCACTTGGCCCATATGGAATGTTGAAGAATCTACAGGTGCGGTGTTGAGCATCACCCTAGATTCAAAATCATGGATCCAAGCACATCGTTATGTGTTATTCAGTTGTGATGAAATTACCCCATTTCGCATGTAAGTAATTAAGACATCATCCGGAACTGCTTAATGTTATAACATAACTCAAGTTTATGATACTAACACACATTTTCCTACACAGTGTGCATAGAGATCATTTAAAAGAACTTCACCCAAATGTAGCTAATGATGTTATTGAAAAGCAACACATGGAGAGATTTTATCACTGGTTAAAGTACCATGTAAGTGTATGACATATAAAAGTATTTCTTGCTGTAACTTTCTTGAGATTATACTTTTAATAGAACACATCATTTATATTAGGTGTTGTCAATGGATGTTGATGAGAAGAAGAAACTTCCTGAAAAGGTCATATGGCTTGCTCGATATCCAGATAATGAAGTTAAACGGTTCAAGCGTTATGTTCTAAATGGATTGAAGTAGCACCAAAGATTCTGAGGCAAATAGGAAAACTCAGAATAGTGGAGTTAGTGTCGCCACTGAAGGTGGCGTTACTTACTATGGTGTCTTAACTGACATTATTGTGTTGAACTATTCTGAGAAGTTACTATATGTATTATTCAAATGTGAATGGGTTGATATGGATAGTGGAAGGGGATATAAAACAGACAAGTTTGGTTTCCCTCTTGTCAATTTTACAAGATTGATACATAAGGGTGATCGATTGATTTATGAGCCATATTTCTTAGCTTCTCAAGCGTCACAAGTCTTTTATGTGGAAGATCCAAGACATAAAGATTGGATAGTCATTGTTAAAACAAAAGCTAGGGATGTTTTTGATGTTGGAACTAATGCTTCACCTGATGATGATGTAGATAACTTTTATGAGAATGTTCCTTATAATATAACCATTGATAATACACATGATGTAAATGATAACCTTGTATGGATTCGTAGAGATGTAGAAGGGACCATTTGTGAAACACTGTTATTTGTTAAGCGTGAATTGGTTGAAGATGACAATATAGATGATGAAGAGTTCATTGATGATGTGTATGAGTTCAATGGTGAGTCTACTGATGATAAGAATGAAGATGGTGAAGAGCTCAATGATGGGTCAAATGATGAGTCAACTAATGATGAGATAATATGTCATTCATCTTTCATGTGTATTTCTATTTGCTTTGCTTGTGAAGAGTTTTAAAGTTATCTTATGTAATCTTATTTGCATGTTTATGAAACTAAGTAGTTATGAATTTGTTGTGTATTATAGGAAAATTTTATTTGTAATCCTCTTTAGATGGTTGTTGCTTGTTTCTTAAGAGGTTAAAGACTTTAGTCCATTTGTGTATTCCTATTTGCATGTCTATTAAACTATGTGGTTTTGAATATGTTGTGCACTATATTTAAGTGTATGTGTAATTCTACTTCCATGGTTTTTTCTTAAGTTTGTAGAGATTCAAGACTTGGTCCATTTGTGTGAATAAGGATATCGATAGACTTGATATGGTTTGTTTAGTATATTTAAGATTATGTGTATTCCTATTTGCATGTTTATGAAACTATGTGGTTTTGAATATGTTGTGCACTATATTTAAGTGTATGTGTAATTCTACCTCCATGGTTTGTGCTGAAGTTTGTAGAGATTCAAGACTTAGTCCATTTGTGTGAATGAGGATATCGATAGACTTGATATGGTTTGTTTAGTATATTTAAGATTATGTGTATTTCTATTTGCATGTTTATGAAACTATGTGGTTTTGAATATGCTGTGCACTATATTTAAGTGTATGTGTAATTCTACTTCCATGGTTTTTTCTTAGTTTGTAGAGATATAAGACTTAGTCCATTTGTGTGAATGGGGATATAGATAGACTTGATATGGTTTGTTTATTATATTTAAGATTATGTGTAATCTTATTTACATGTTTATGAAACTATGTGGTTTTGAATATGTTGTGCACTATATTTAAGTGTATGTGTAATTCTACATTCATGGTTTTTACTTAAGTTTGTAGAGATACAAGACTTAGTCCATTTGTGTGAATGGAGATATAGATAGACTTAATATGGTTTGTTTATTATATTTAAGATTATGTGTAATCTTATTTGCATGTTTATGAAACTAAGTGATTTTGAATTTGTTGTGTAAATGAAGATATGGATGGAAATGGATATAAATCTTCTTTGTTTATTTTAGTTCTTGAAGGTATAAATGAAAATGAGAGGTTTAGTTATACATGACGTTTCGGTAAGGTTGTCACAACAAGCCTCTAATGAAGATGTGGATCATGAGTCACAACAAGAAATTGGCCAATCATCCACAGTTAATCCATCAAATGCACCAAATCCAGGTATTTTGTATATTTCTAAGATCATGTTTGTGATTATGGTTAATATTGTTTGAAAAACATCCCATATTGCACGACAATGGCTTTTATTGTTTTATTCTCATTACAGTTGTGCCGTTACCACTACGTGCTACTCGCGATGCTAGCAAGTACTCATTCATTTGAAATCTCCCTGAAAATCACAAGATTGAATTGCCATTAACTAGTTCAAATCAGCTAATTAAGAAGGCAAGGAGGAACTTCACAGGTTGGTTGGGTACAATTGCACGAAAACCCCAATCGTGCCCAATTAAGTATAAGAATTGGACAAGAATGCCAGATGAATTTAAGGAAGAAATATGGGATATTGTTCAGGTATTCAGGAAGTTATAGACTACATGCGTATTATTCTATCCTGTACTGAGTTTTACACAAGTGTTTAGCATGATATGGATTTTGCTAGCTAAGCTATTGCATGTAGTCAAAATGGATTTTGCCTGAAGAACCTACTAGGTTGGAGGCAATGAAGAATAGGGCATTGTCCTCAGTTGCGAAATCTTGGAGGAACTACAAGTCAACTTTGAAGAAGAAGTATTTCCTAGGAAGAGGAAATAGAGCACAAGCACCACCAAATGTAATTTCTGAAGATTATGAAGAACTTGCTCAGTATTGGAGTTTACCAAAAATGAAGGTATTATTCTATATTGATATGCTTTAATTGTTCTACATCATCATTAGAACAAGAACATTCATATGGATATCCTTATTCTACATTGAATATCTACCATGAAAAATTTATTCAAATAATACTTTGTTTAAATATGTAATTTTTTTGAACGTAGGAGCTTGCTTTGAACAACAAGAGACGTCGTTCCAAGTAAACAAATGTACATACTGGTGGTTCAAAAAACTTTGCTTCATATGCAGAAGAAATGGTAATGACTCAATAATTATCTTGTAAATGAATTATTAGATTGTTCTTAAGTTTGTATGAAACCATTATTCCTAATTAAATAAATGTAATGACCATAATTTAGGTAACAATGCTTAGGCATCCTGTAGAGCGTGCAGATGTATATGTAAAACTCCATCGTCATAAAGATGGTACTCCTGTTAACACCGTAGCAGAAAGTAACATTGTAAGTAATATCATGATTTGCTAAGTGTAATATTGAATCTATTAACATTGTTAATTTCTAATGTGTTATTGTGTTCAAATTTTGAATATTAGGAAAAAATCAACGAACTGTTGAGTGAGTCCTCAAATCGTGTGCAATCATACGACCTTACTGGTGGTATTGCATGGGCACCAAATGATGAATATGCTCAAGTGTTTGGTGATGAGTGCAATGGTCGTGTTTGAGGTGTGGGATTTGGCCCAACCCCAAGTATGCATCTTGCCAAGAGCACTCCTGCAATTGCTCAAGTAAGAAGCCAAGAAGGGGATGTTGAAGTGACTTAGTTGAAGAATCAAGTGGCTTCTTTGACGGAGAAAATGAAACATTATGAAAACTTGAAGGAGCGAATGACCCAATTGATGCAACTAGTGCAAAATCAGCAAAATCATTCTTCAGAAGCTAGTCGGGTATTAAATTTTAATGTTTTAAGAATGTATTTGGTTTTTAAATTTTTTAAGTATAGCAACTATTATTTTGTTACTCAAAATGATTTCTTTATGAACTTATTAGATACTTTAATTTGTATTCAGGGTAGTTTCAGTTTAGATCATCAATCTCCAACTTTTTGCAAATCACAGGCTTCATCCCATCAAGAAACTAGCATATAGTGGTACCTGCAGTGTTTTAAGGACTCCATGGGCTATTACATAGTTGTTTTGAACAACCACAATTATTTTGAAACTATTGTACTTTGTTTATAATATTGCCATAGTTTGTGTGGTTGTTTTTATTTTGTATAGGTAGACAACTATTTTGTTACAACCACATATATTTTGTAAGTATTGTACTTTGTTTAATATTGTCATAGTTTAGGTGATAATTGTTTTTTTTTTTTTTTTGTAGGTAGACAAGTGTTTTGTTCAATTCAAGATGATACATGTATTGGTATTAAACATATATATATATATATATATATATAGAATATATGGTTAATGTGTCGTTATGGAATATTGATGATCAATAAGTATCAAGACCAACAAGACTATTGACCAATCATTCATGACAAACTTGAAGATCTATTTACAACAAATACACATAGTTTTCAAGGTTTCTTTTGCAAAGATATATGTGCATACAAAACAAGCTAAGCTCGTAAAAGCACTACGCCATAAGTATGAAGGTACTAGGCCAAACTCGCATGATATATATACAACGCAGGAGATTAAAATTTTTGGAGATTTTTCAATTTTTATGGGTTTTTGAATTTTTCAACACACTCAAAAGCAGAATATGTAAAGTAAGATCAACAGAAACATCAAGAACAAAAGCAAGCTTGAAAAGAAACATGCTAAAATAAGAAACATAGGCAAACAAACATCAAAGGTCACAACAAATAGGAAGAATTGATGTATGGACATGGTCAAACGCTTATGCATGAGTACCTTTCTTCACCCACAGGGCATGTGCGTTTGGGGTGATATCCCTAAAGGATTAGGTACTAGAGCTGTGATTCTCAAACCTTTGACTAAAGCTGGCCAAACAAGAAGTGATTGCATCTATTATCTTCATCACATCACCAACACTTGAATCAGCTTCTCACCCTTTTGTTTGCTTGGCATTCCAATTTCCTTTTCCTTGTCCACTTGATCTTTGAAAATTTTCTTTCTTCAGTGTGTGAAGTTTATAGTAGTTAGGTCTTGTGTGTCCTCGAACTCCACAATGGTGGCAAAAGTGTTGTACTTGAGGACCTCTTTGAGACTTTGGAAGAGATTTCCCTTTACCCTTGGGTTTGGCCACAAATGGTATTTGAGGTTTTGTTAAGACCATTTGAGCAGCTCCATTTGGCTTCTTCTCCACTTTTGCACTCTCAACACTTGGAGTTGCTACCACTGGTTCCTTAGTCTTCACAAACTTCATCTCTTTGGACACATTTGCACTTGAACTACCCTCTCCGGTATATTCTAAACCACTTTTATCAAAAAAATGGCTTTTGATGTGTAAGTAATTCGTCAAGCTTCTTGGAGGCAACTTGCTCCACTTTAGCATTAGCTTGAATCACTTTAAGCTCAAGAAACTTGATCTTAGAGTAGGCTTCAGTGAGCTCTCCATTCAGTGCCTCAACTTTGCACTTTGTTTCTTTATACCTCATGAGTACACTCTTGTAATCTTGTTCAGCTCTCTTCATTTTTCTGATGGCTACTTTAGCCACTCTAGTATACTCTTTGATCTTCTCAAGTAGAGCATTATAGGATTCTTGCAATCCCTTTGCTTCTTCATTTTTCTCATCAGATTCTTCCCCAATTCCCATAGACTCTACCTCCATGTGCTCACCGAGTTCTTCCACTAGAAGACTCAAATCTTTTGCTGAGTCTACGGGTGCAATGGCCATAAAAGCGGAGTATTTCCTTCTCCATCACAACTTTCTTCCAAATCTGAATTTGACCCATCAGAGTCACTAAGGGCAATTGCAAAGACTTTACCCTTTGTTTTCAAATATGTGGGGCTTTCTTTCTTTACATGCCCATGCCCTTTACATTCAAAGCACGTGACCATTTTAGACGGTGAAGAATCTCTTGAATCCTTCTTCTTGAATTCTTTCTTGTCCTTTTTGAATTTTGAGAATTTGCCCTTGCCAAAAGAATTTCCATCTCTCTTGAACTTAAGAAACTTATGGAAGTTCTTAGCAAGATATGCTACATCCTTTTCAACCTCATCCTCATCCAAGGAGTCTTGAGCATCGAATCTCTCATTGATTGTCTTGAGACCAAGAGATTTTCTCTTCTTTGAGATGGTAGAGATAGCTTATAGGTTTCAAGAGAACCAATGAGTTCTTGAATTTGAATTTCATCAAGATCTGTGCTCTCTTCAATGGCTGTGACCTTTGTACGGAAACTTTCCAGCAATGATCGTAGAATCTTCCTCACAATATTTGAGTCCTCTATCTTTTCTCCCAAGTTGAACTTCCCAATCATCACTTCATTTAGTTTCCCATAGAATGAGTCGAATGACTCGTCTTCACTCATTTTCAGTTCCTCGAAGCGTGTGGTAAGCATTTGTAACTTGGTGTCCTTCACCTTTTTGGTGCCTTCATAGGTCGTCTCCAAGATTTGCCACGCCTCCTTGGCAATTGTGACATAAGAGATCCTGTGAAATTCATCAGGAGAAACACCACAGAAAATTGCATTTAAAGCCTTGTTATTAGCATTAGCTACCGCAAGAGCTGCCTTATCCCATGTGGATTTGGCAGCCTCTGGCCTAGTCCATCCTATCTCGACAGCATCCTAAACACTATCTTTGATAGAGCAAAGGAATGCCCTCATACGAACTTTCCAAAAAGCATAATTACTCCCATCAAAGTATGGTGAAGCATTGAGCGATTGAGATCAGTCCATCTCAACAAGGGTTTAGGATCACACTCAGGTAATAAAACCATAGCGAGTGTACCTACTCTGATACCAATTGAAAGCTTGGATTTGTGTTAAAAACGCAAGAGCTGTTTAGACCCCCAAATAAAAGATAGCGGCTCAAAAGATTATACTCTAGCTTATATTAACTGCGGAATAGAGCAAATGTGAGCAGATAAACAAATAAACTACTCTAACCCATAATCAATAAAGCACATCAGTAAATTGAAAGGTAAAAGAGTAGGGAAGAAGAATGCAAACACAAGATAACACTTCGATGTGTTATCGAAGGGGAAATCGAAGTACTTGGCGTAAAACCTCTCTGCCGCCCTCTAAGCGGTAAATCGATCCACTAGAGAATAAGTTGGAGTACATGAATAACAAAAGACCCTTTAAGCCTAGTCTATCCCATGTACTCGAGCCCTCCAAGCTCCTACTACCAACTGACTTCGCCAAGCCTTGTCTTCTCTAGCTCTCCAGATCACATAATTCAGCCCGATTGCATCTACCAAACATATGGCTTCTTCCAATGCTTCCCAGCAGCTCTAAAACCTTACTTTTCACTCAATATGGGTGTGGTAGTGTTTGGGCTATCAACCTCTCAAGGATTTAGAAATAGAGAGGTAAAAGTTGAGGAAAAACCACTAAGGATTGTGTAGAGAATTGTGTATAACAATCTCTCACTCTCAAGGGTTTGTGACTAGGGTTTTCTCTTAGAAGCTCTCTCTTTCATCTATGGTTAATGTGGGTATTTATAGTGTGGGTACAGAAAGTGTGTATCAGATAGTACAATCTGGCAAAACAGAATGTTTCGCGAGTGTCTCGCGGGAAGGCCTTACCCGCGAGCTACTCGTGAAACACAGCTGTCTCCATCTGTCCCGACTCTTCGCATTCTAATCATGTGCAGGGCACATGCATCATTTCGCAGGATGATTAGTCGCGATCTACCCGCGAAAACTCTTCTGTCTTCAATTGCTTGAGTCTTCACACTCTCTTTCTATCACACAACCCTTACAATTAAATCCCACAATAAATACAGGGTATAAAAAGATTGAATAAAATTATATTCAAATTTGGCACAGAATTAAAGCAAACAAAACACATAATTGTAAATTACAACTTTACAAAAACATTAGAGTCTAGGTTTAGGCTGCTCAAAGTGTGTTTATTTGTAAAATTGGAATTGAGTGATTGCAGAATTTATTGGACTAAATCTGCAAGGCTCAATTGATCGAAAATTAGACTTGATCAATTGAATCTCATGCAGATTTATTTTTCTGTAGAATTTCCAATTCAGCCTAAGCCCGTTTGACGTGTAGGGTTTTATGTTTTACTCCAAGTATAAAAGGAAAAACCCCTAGCTATGTTTTGGAAGTCTTTAATGTATTGTGTGTTGAATCGTTTGTGAGATCTAGAGGTGTTTACCTTCATACACACTTAGAGTTATCAAGATCAAGATTCATGTCAAGAACTTGGTGATCTCTTTATTTGCTGCATAAAAAACTTAAAGAAGATCTGAAACCTTTGAGTGGAGCCTCAAAGTCACAAGTGGGAGTACTTGTGGTTGCAGTGGATCAAGGAAAGAAGTAGTCTGTGAACTCGAAAATGTTATGTGGTCGTAGTAGTAAGTTTTCTACTCGAGGTAGCAATAGGATGTTAGTGGTCTAAGTTCTATTGTACAAACTTCAATTCTTTCAAAGTGGATCTATTTTACCTTAAGGATAGC
Source organism: Lithocarpus polystachyus (assembly GCA_033629205.1). NCBI lineage: Eukaryota > Viridiplantae > Streptophyta > Magnoliopsida > Fagales > Fagaceae > Lithocarpus > Lithocarpus polystachyus. Next base: position 42,491,562 of record CM066168.1, read on the forward strand.
TACGTTAAACCCTCCCCTAGGTTTTTTACTGGTTTAGTTTTCCTGGTTTTTCATATCGTGTGTTCTTTATATTTCCACATTGTTTACATGATATAATTGTTAAATTTTTAGATCCCTGTAAACTAGATCGTTTATTATTCAGATCTAGGTTAAAACAGTAACAATCATATCATGTAAAGCAGCGGAAAAAATAAATAACACAACGATATTATAACCTAGGAAAACCAAACCGGTAAAAAACTTGGGGAGGATTTAATCTAGTTATCCTCAAGGTAAAAAGCAAATCCACTATGAAAGAATTGAAGTTTGTACAATAAAACTTAGACCACTAACATTCTATTACTACCTCAAGTAGAAAACTTACTACCACGACCACGTGACAGCTCTAAGTCCACGAACTACTTCTTTCCTTAGCCTTTGCAACACAAGCACCCACACTTGTGATAAAAAACACAAACTCTCCTGTTTGTGACTCCAAGACCACCCTTGAAGGTTTAGATCATCAGCACCTTTGATGACTATAGAATGCAGCAACTTTTACAACACCAGATCTTGAGATTTTTCAAGGAATAACACTGGTAGAAGACATTAAAGAGCTTTTTGGGTACAAAACCCTAGATAAAAAAGAGGCACACTTTTCTCTCTTTAAAAAGCCTTATAAAAATGTACTTAGGGTTTCCTCTATAAACTAGAAGAAGTAGACTCGAAACCCTAATCCTTAATGGGCTTGAACTGTTGTTTGGGTTTAATTAAAATTCTACAGATATGACTTTTGATCGGTCGAGCCTGTCTTTCGATCGATTGAACCAGGCAGTTTTTGAACTCTTCTTTCTACAGCTTACTTGTTCTTGACTCTTGACTTGAATCACCTTGAGCATTGTCTAATAATACCCATAGACTCTAGGATATATATCTAGACAAGTTTGTGTTCACGATTTGCCAATTGTTCTAAACTTTTAGAACCCAACAATAATTTAAATGTGTTAACCTAGAACTAATAATTTATCTAAGAAATCATTTGGCTAAATAACTAGGTTAAACATCTTGTGTTTTAAAGGGGTCTAAAAACAAACACTTTTGTTAAACTAAGCCATGCAAAATCAACCTAATTTTAGGAACTTAAAAAGACTCAATCAATAAAACTTCCAAGTCTGCTACATCAATCATTTTGTCAAATTAATGGGGAGCCACTCTTGTCTAAGACAATACTCTTTGTACATCTCAACTGTTTTACCAGGGAGTAGCTGAAAGAAGTGAACAATCAAACACATTTTTTAAAAAGTAAATAATGAATTTTGTTAAAGAAGAGGAGTGCTCAAAATCTAGAGCTTGCATATTCTAAAGAGACAGATTTTATTGGAAAAATAATCACTTAAAATGGAATAATTTCCTCTGGGTCATTGTCACTAGTATAATCAAATCAAATGGGCCCAAAATAGGCTAAGAATTTTGTTGAACACAAGAAGAGCCAAAAAAATGAAAGTAGATGAAAATGAAGTAATTTTAAACCACATCTGCTCCAAATAGACTGCTTGGAATCTTAATAGAGATGTCATAAGCCAATCATCATAAAGGATCACAGCAAAGGCAAATTCAAAAATTTTGAATTTATTGTAATGAAAGAAAAGAAAACGTAATTAAGTCAATGTGCAATGTTTCATATTCCACATATGTATAGCAAGGCTACAAAGAAAACTATAGCAAACTACATTTGATTATTATTTTGCAAAATCCAGAGGAAAATCTGCTTGCCTAGTAAAAGTTTGTGACCAATGGTCTCGATTTCCCAAGGACTGAGGAGAAGCACAACCCAATTATCATAGTAGTCTGGCACAAGACGAGTCAAACAATTTTCTTTAGCCTTCCTTGAATATTAATCCAAACCATGGTGAATTAATCTGAGCCACACTTGGAGTACCAAACTTGCACACATAACCTAGTATTTATTCTAATACATGCCTAAAAAAATTACTAAATCTTCTCCCAACCACATAGTCAAACATATAATAGCATTCATGGAAGTATAAGACACCTTAACAACCAATTCAGAGCATAATTTAATGATTATGATTCTTCTTGATAAACCCACAAGACAGCAAAATAGGTGAATCTACACATTGAGCAACCTCTAACACTGTAGGTATTAATAGACCAACAATGCAATAAGCTGCATAAGGAATGCTGCAATCCATGAAGATCAAGTTTAGAAGCCATTTTTATTTAGGATCAAGTTTTTAATAGTATGCAATTAATTTGATATTTAAAAAAGGTATGACTAAGAGTTCATTGACTTGCGCCATACAGGGGCACATTCTTTTTTTCTTCAAATTTTACAAATAATTGGTTATTAACATTCCTTTATAGCCTATTTTCAAACAGAATCAAGGATTAGATAAGAATACCATTAATATGGTACAAAAGCATTCAGATGACTTGAAAATAACCAAAGGAACAGTAACACAATCTGCAATTTAGATTCTTCCAAAGTAGGATATCAAATAAAGGTCTACATATTCCATTATAGCCTATTTTCAAATAGAATCAAGAATTAGATAAGAATACCATTAATATGGTACAAAAGTATCCAGAAGACCTGAAAATAACCAAAGGCATAGTAACACAATCTGCAGTTTAAATTCTTCCAAAGTAGGATATCAAACAAAGGTCTACATATGGCCAAAAAATGAAAGACCATATAAAGAGAGGCCCACACTAAACATCTTGTTAACTTGTCCAGAACAGTGCCACCCTAGGGCTAAACATCATATGAAGTAGCCATCATAAAATAAAGATCCCAATCTTAGTTTCCCTAGCCCTTGCTTCATAAACAGAATTCAGCAGCCACATTGATATTTTGATTGGTAAATACTAATTGTGTACACTTCAGATTAAACCCATGACTTTAGAAGATGTCCTTGCATGACAAACCTATTTCCTCTCTCTTTGTTGATCTGAAAAGGTTTTGTGACATTGTGAGGAATGAGAACTCTTACGCTCTAAGTCACTCAAGTAGAGTAAAAGCACTAGCTATGATTCTTGAAATATACATAAAGGGAGATATTAGTGAAAATATGACTAATTTTATTCATAGAAAGAATGTTTATGTTGCCAGTAAGTACCAAAAGGCACCTGCAAAAAGGTCCTCATTATGTCTTTGAAGCATTCGAGGACACCATTGTCATTTTACTTTCAACTTGCACTATACTCTCTCTGCCTTAGATATCAAACAAGATGGCTAGAAAGATGGGTAATACCATAGTGGGAGTATTATTGTTGCTGTCATTCTAATTGTCGTTGTTTCTACTGTCTGTAACTTCAAGCAATCCAGGCAAGTTAAGAAGCTCTTTCAACAAGTAGAGACATCAGGGTCGACATATTGAGGGATGGGCGGCACCAACATATTTTAATGCACTTGTTGGTATTTTCACTAGCTGTTACTCTACTTTGGCTTATTCTATGTGTTAGGTTCTAAAGATTAGGAACTAATGTATTTAGAACTTCAATTTGTATGTTGGCAAACCATGATCAAAACAATGTTTAGTCGTGTGTTAGACTTGCTCAAAGTATGGGTCTTATTGTAAAGTTGGAATCGAGTTTTTATGCAGAAGTATAGGGTTTTATGTTTTGCCCTAAGTATAAAAGGGAAAACCCTAGCCACGTTTTTAGAGTTCTGTTTTGCTGTGTTTGTGAATCTCTCTGTGAGATCTAGAGGTGTTTACCTTCACATACACTTAGGGTTTACAAACTTGAGATTTATGTCAAGAATTGTGTAAATCATACAGTTGCAGAATCAAGAGAACACAAAGATATACAAGCAGGTGCGCTTGTGGATTTGCTGAAGAATTCCGGAAAGAAGGAGTCCGTGGATCTCGGAGCTATCATGGGGTCATGGTAGTAAGTTTCCTACACTTGGGTAGCAATAAGATGTTAGTGGTCTAAGTCTATTGTGTAAACTTCAATTCTTTCATAATGGATTCAGTTTACCTTGAGGATAGCGAGGTCAAATCCTCCCCAGGTTTTTACCGGTGTGGTTTCCTGGGTCATCAGATTTTTGTGTTGTTTATTTTCCGCTGCTTTGTTATTTTTGCTTAATTGTGTTAACCTAGTTTTAATTAAATTACCTAAGTTAATCACTTGGCTAATTCACTAGGTTAATCTGTTGGGTTTAAGGGGTCTAAACGAACTGACAAGTGGTATCAGAGCAGGTAGCTTTTTTGTTTGATCTTTTGATCTTTTAAGCTGATCCTTGACCCCTGTTGTTATGGATTTCTTTAAAATCTTCTCTTTATTTTGCCGCATTGTGTACTTGGTGTGCTTGTTCTTTACCATGTGTGTTAAAATCTTTCTTGAGTGTCTTGCTGTGTTCACATATGAAAATAATTACATGTGTTATACTGCTTTAACCGCCTTAAAGGCACGTGATTCTTGTCTTTGGTATTTGGATAGTGGTTGTTCCAGGCACATGACAGAAAATAAAGCCTTGTTCAAGACACTTTTCGAAGGAAAGATTGGAACAGTTACCTTTGGAGATGGAAGTAAATCTGTGATCAGAGGCATTGGCACAATGGATATTCCAGGACTACCAGTCTTTGAAGACGTGTGGTATGTTGATGGGTTGAAGGCAAACTTACTCAGCATAAGTCAAATTTGTGACAATGGACTGAATGTGTTCTTCACCAAACAAGAATGTGAAATACTTGATGAAGGAGGTGATTGTATGTGTGTTGGAGTGAGGACTGCTGACAACTGTTATGGTATCACCCCAAGTAAAAGCAACAAATGCTTCAGCGCTAAGATCAATCAAGTTGACTTATGGCATCAAAGGTTGGGACATGCCAGCCTTAAGCAATTAGAGAAGATTTCAAAATGTGATGCGGTAGTTGGGTTGCCCAAGTTTGAGAAGATTGAAAAATGCATCTGTGGACCATGTCAGATGGGTAAACAAGTGAAGTCCAAACATCCGTCTGTAGCTGATGTTCAAACTACGAGACCTTTGGAGTTGCTGCACATTGATCTCATGGGTCCTGCCAGAGTTCAGAGTTTAGGTGGAAAGAAGTACATTCTAGTTGTTGTGGATGACTTTACAAGATTCACATGGGTTGTATTTTTGAAAGATAAAGCTGAGGCTCCTGAAAAAATGATTCATCTGTGCAAGAAATTGCAAGTAGAAAAAGGAACTGTGATAGCCAGAATTAGAAGTGACCATGGAAAAGAGTTTGAGAACACCAAACTGGCTACGTTTTGCGATAATCAAGGCACCCGTCAGGAATTCTCTTCACCCAAAACACCACAACAAAATGGAATTGTGGAAAGAAAAAACAGAGTTGTACAAGAAATGGCTCGTGTCATGCTCTATAATAAGAAGATGCCTAAATCTTTTTGGGGAGAAGCTGTTAATATTGCATGTCACACTCTCAATCGGGTGTATTTCAGACCAAATTCCAAGCAAACTCCGTATGAACTCTGGAGAGGAAAGAAGCCTGTAGTGAAATATTTCAGAGTATTTGGCAGTGACTGTTACATTCTGCGTGATAGAGAGAACTTGGAAAAGTTCGATGCTAAGAGTGATAAATGTTATTTTCTGGGATACTCTTCCACCAGTAGAGCATACAGAGTATACAATCTGAGAACCAAAACAGTCATGGAATCCTCAAATGTAGTGATCAATGATGAATTAAACTCAGAAGGTCATTCAGAACATGCACCTCAAGTTCAAGAAAAGACGATGGAAGTTGATGATTCTCTACCTGAAAACTATGTGGGAAAGCCTACAGAGGAAGAGTTAATGGTTTTGAATGATACAGCATCTGTGCCATCAAGTTCAGAACCTTCAACACCAGTTCATGGAGTTCCACAAGAACAGAGAGAAGATCAAAGTCCATCAGATCAGAAAGGTACCACTACTTCATTGGTCAAAGGTCCATCATCAAGAGTCAGGTTGAATCATCCTGCTACTAATATTTTGGGAAGTTTGAATGATAACATGAGATTGAGATCCAAAGCTTTAAATGTGATTACTCACTCATGCTACCTATCCCAATTCGAACCGAAGAAGGTGGATGAAGCTTTCCAAGATGCTGATTGGGTCAATTCTATGCATGAAGAACTTCATCAGTTCGTTCGAAATGATGTGTGGGAATTAGTTCCTAGACCTGAGGGAGTCAATGTTATTGGAACTAAGTGGATCTTCAAGAACAAGTCAGATGAACATGGAACAGTTATCAGAAATAAATCTAGGCTTGTTGCTCAAGGATACACACAAGTAGAAGGAATTGATTTTGATGAGACCTTTGCACCCGTAGCAAGATTGGAATCCATTCGCATTCTTTTGGCTATTGCATGTCACATGAATTTCAGGTTGTATCAAATGGATGTCAAGAGTGCATTCTTAAATGGCATGATACAAGAAGAGGTATATGTTGAACAACAGAAAGGTTTCATTGATCCTCACAGGCCAAGTGATGTCTATAAGTTGAAGAGAGCTCTCTATGGATTGAAATAAGCTCCACGGGCTTGGTATGATAGATTAACTGCATATCTCACGGATCATGGCTTCAAGAGAGGTTTTGCTGACACCACTCTGTTTATACGAAAGGATAAGAATCATTTTGTAGTTGCTCAAATTTATGTTGATGATATTGTTTTTGGTGCTACTAATGATTCTCTTGCTCAATCTTTTGCAGATGAAATGAAAGCCATGTTTGAGATGAGTATGGTTGGGGAACTGACTTATTTCTTGGGATTGCAAGTAAAGCAAACGGATGATGGAATCTACATCAACTAAGCTAAGTATGCGCGAAATTTGGTCAAGCGTTTTGGTCTTGATAAGGCTGCACATGCTAGGACACCAATGGCTGCTAATGTGAAACTAACAAATGATCCATCAGGTGAGTCTGTTGATGTTACATTATATAGAAGCATGATTGGTTGTCTTTTGTACTTAACTGCTAGCAGACCTGATATTGCGTTTAGTGTGGGTGTTTGCTCTAGATTTCAATCTAATCCTAAGGTCTCTCACTTAAATGCTGTTAAGAGGATCATAAAATATGTTGCTGGAACTTGTGATTATGGTCTATTTTACAGTAAAGAGTCAAATCTTTCTCTTGCTGGTTTTTCTGATTCTGATTGGGCTGGTAATGCTGATGATAGAAAAAGTACAACTGGTGGTTGTTTTTATGTTGGTGCTAATTTGGTTGCTTGGATGAGTAAGAAGCAAAATTCTGTTTCTTTATCTACTGCTGAGGCAGAATATATTGTTGCTGGAAGTTGTTGTTCTCAGCTTCTATGGATGAAGAAACTTTTGAGTGATTATGGAATATCTCAGGACACCATGGTTGTTTATTGTGATAACTCTAGTGCCATCGATATATCTAAGAATCCTATTCAACACTCTAAGACCAAACACATTGAGATTAGATATCACTTCATTAGGGATCTTGTTGAAAGGAAAATTGTTGCTCTTGAATATATTCCAACTGAACGTCAGAATGCTGATATTTTCACCAAACCGCTTGATAGAGGAAAGTTTGAATCTCTTCGTCAAGTCATTGGTGTGATTCTTTGTCCCTAGTCATTCTTGACTTCATGGTCCTTGTGCTTCATTGCTCAATCTTTTGTGACCTTTGTTTCTAGGATTTGCATTGCATTACATTCATGCATTTCATTCTAGGATGTTTGTTTCTTTGTTTAATAAAAAAAAAAAAAAAAAATTTTTGCAAATTGTGTTTTGCTATTTTTCCTTGAATTTGAAGACAAGGTTGGTCAATCAAAATTTACATGTCATATGTATGTACCTTGTTTAGCTTTGATGCACTTATTTCTATTGCACTTTACTAGCTAAAGTCTTGTTGTGCATGTTGTGTGGGAAGATGCTATATTTGTTGATCACATGATCTTGATCTTGAAGTCTTATGTCTTTGATTGTTGGACTTGAACTTATTGAGAAAGGCATAAATAACCATCTCACCACTGTTTATTAGCCAATCATGAACACCTTAGTGCATATCGTAAGATTTTGTGCTCGAGAAAGTGTAGCACATGCACAAAAAGAACATAAGGTGTAGTCTCTAATTAAAATTGGTGTGTACATTATTGGGCTATAATAATCTCACAAATTCAAATAAAATTGGTGTGTACATTATCCCGGCTTTTATTAAGTTTCTAATCAATAAATTTGAATATTGAGGCAAATCAAGAAACTTACATGATTGCAAGCTTTTATTCTAGGAGATGTGGGAGTTATAGGATGTAACTCTTTAAGTGATAGTCTCTTTCAAATTCATGTGATGGATTTTGTAGAAATTGTGATTGATCTCTATGTGTATATCACCTCACATGTTTCTCAAGCATATGCTAGTTGCACACACTACACAAGTTAATCTTTGCTAAAACTGTGTACATGTTATTGTGTGTGTTTTTGGCCTGACCAACCAAGTTTGAGAATTTTGGGAATTTGATGCAAAACATGTTTGCTTGTTTGTTGTTTTTGGGTATATTGAGAGAAAATTATGCTTTGGGAAATCTGGGTTGAATACATGTGTTTTTGGAAAACATCTCATCTCATACTCATGCATTTGATTTTTAAAATCTGTTGCTTTGAGGAGTTTTTGATCTAAAATGTTTGGTTTTTCAAAAATATGATTTTTCCAGAATTTTGATCGATCGAAACTGATTTTCGACCGATCGAAAATGTTTTAAAATGCTCAGAAAACTCTCTGGTTGGCTCGATCGATCCAAGCTTATTTTAGATCAATCGAAGGTAATTTCGATCGATCGAGTGTAACTTTCGATCAATCGAAACTCAGGATGACAGTTTTTAAAAAGGTCCTTTTCCACGTGACTTTTCACTTTTCAAAAATTTTTTCAAACTCTTTTGTCTTCCTACCAACCGGTCAGCATATTTTTTGGAGATTTTGTCGCCTTCTTCCAACTTTTTGCTACAATCTCTCTCTCCCTCTGCTGGTAAGACCTATATACCCTTTCCTTTGCATTTATTTTCTAATTTCATGCATTATTTTCATGCATATTTGGGTATTTTCGGCATTTAGGAATTTTCTATTTTTGGGATTGTTTTTGAATGTTTCTTTCTCAAATTCTTTATGGGTTTTTGTGGGGACACCTTACCTAAGCACATCATGTGGTTTAATTTGATTATTTTGGTGTTTTGAAGGAAATTTGAAATTCTAGGGCTTGAAATTGAGAAAATTGGGGGTTTTGTTCAATTTGATTGAAATTGATGAAATTGGCTTGTTGGATTGATTAATTTGATCATTATATTGAGTTAATTGAATATTGTGTTGATCAATTTATCAATTTGTTATGTTTTGAAAACTAGGGTTTTTCAAATTGGGTATTTTTGATAAATATTGCTTGCTCAAGCCAATTTTGTTAATTTGGATCACAATTGAACATGTCACTGCATTAGTACATGCATCATTTACTGTTTATGCTCATGCATCATATAGAATTGATATTTTTTCTATATTTTTTTTTTGCTGTGCTAACTTGCAGTCAACCTTGGTATTGTTTTTGCTCTTTTCTTTCTGTGTCTATCTTTTCCTTAGCACTATGCCTAGGAAAACTAGAGCCCATAGGACTTCTGATCCTTCTCCTTCCTTTGACACTGAGAGGTTCCCTAGTGAGTCAAACCAAGTCACCTATGAGACTCTGAACCTTAGGCGTCAGATTTGGGCTGAGCGTAGGGTTATCTTAGATGAGTTGGATCCTGAGGTGCAACGTAACTTTGAGCGTCGGGGTTGGTTACCTTTGCTCGAGTATGAGCATTCTCCTCCTCTTGCCACCTTGATTAGAGAGTTCTATTCGAACCTCTCTATTCATGTCTACGATAACGACACCTTAGTAAAGGTGTGGTTACGTGGTGTGGAGTATCGCATTACCCCTTCGGTAGTGTCTGATGCTCTTGGGGTGCCCATTGTGGACCATCCCGTTTTTCCTTACAAGGAGTCTCCTCCCCTTGATGACGTCTTGTCCTACATCACTGGGTCTTCTATCCAGTGGGGTTCTGATCCTCGGATCACTTCTGCTGAGCTGTCTGAGCTGCACTATCTTTTCTTTAGGATAGCGTGTCATTCTTTGTGGCCTATTTCGCATGTCCACACCATTCCTCTTGAGAGGTGTGCCTTTTTGTATGCCTTAGTCACTGATGCTCCTATCAGTTTTCCGCATCTGTTCCTTCGTTCTTTGAATGAGGTTCATCGGTCTAGTTCTACGGCTCATGCTTTGTTTTTTCCTGTTTTTATTCATAGGATTCTCCTTTTTCTTGGTTTTGGTGAGTATCCTGCTTCTGAGCCTGTACATGTTGTCGCTCCTATTGGTGCTACCTTTTTGAGGCAAAGGGCTGCTCAACTTCGAGCTAGCTCTAAGCGTCCAAGGGTAGAGCCTTCCGGTGTCACTCCACCCCCTCCTTCTTCTACAGATACTCCTGCAGCTGGGACTTCTTCTGATCCTACTGTTGCTGCTGCTGCTGATGTTCCTCCACCGTTTGATGAGGTTTCTGACCTTCGTCAGACTCTAGATACTGTCGTGACCGTTCAGGCGGCTCATGGTCAGCTTTTGGTGGACATCCTTGATGAGCTACGTGCGTTACAAGCGGATTTGGCGAGCTCTCGTCGATCTCCTCCACCACCTTTTGATGATGAGTGAGTGCCCTTTGGCAATTCGTCACAAAAAAGGGGAGTACATAGTTCATTGTATCTAGGAGATTTTTTTTGTGGAGATTTACATTTTAGGGGGAGTTTTTGTTTACTTGGTAGTGATACTGCGGAGCTTGTGGAGTTATTAGATTGTATCTAGATGCTTCACTATGTATTCTCATTTTTAGCTCTTGTTTAGGAGATTTATTTTGTTGAGATACATTTGTATGTATATGTTTCTTATTTCACTATGCTACTACTCTGCTTATTGATTTATATTGATAATGTTATTCATGATATATGTTTTTATTTTGTGTCATGTGAAATCAAGAAATTTTTATTTATGTATTTCCTGTTTTTTTTTCCACACATGCGTTTATGTGTTTGTTAAGTGTTACAGGAATATACAGGTTGCTTTCAGTCAAGCTGCTGTCTACTTTGCAACTGTTAGATAGTAGTCTAGGTTGAATTGTTAAGTGGCTATTTTTATTGTAATGGGCTATTTCAATTTGTAACTTTGAGCTTTTTGTTAAGTCTGTGTTTTGTCACGGATTGCCAAAGGGGGAGTTTGTTAGGTTCTAAAGATTAGGAACTAATGTATTTAGAACTTCAATTTGTATGTTGGCAAACCATGATCAAAACAATGTTTAGTCGTGTGTTAGACTTGCTTAAAGTATGGGTCTTATTGTAAAGTTGGAATCGAGTTTTTATGCAGAAGTACTGTTCACTTTCTGTGTGACTCGATCGATCGAAAATTAGACTCGATCGATCGAAAATTGTGCAGAACGTTTTTCTGCAGAAAATTCCAACTCAGCCCAAGCCCGTTTTAATGTATAGGGTTTTATGTTTTGCCCTAAGTATAAAAGGGAAAACCCTAGCCACGTTTTTAGAGTTCTGTTTTGCTGTGTTTGTGAATCTCTCTGTGAGATCTAGAGGTGTTTACCTTCACATACACTTAGGTTTTACAAACTTGAGATTTATGTCAAGAGTTGTGTAAATCATACAGTTGCAGAATCAAGAGAACACAAAGATATACAAGCAGGTGCGCTTGTGGATTTGCTGAAGAATTCCGGAAAGAAGGAGTCCGTGGATCTCGGAGCTATCATGGGGTTATGGTAGTAAGTTTCCTACACTTGGGTAGCAATAAGATGTTAGTGGTCTAAGTCTATTGTGTAAACTTCAATTCTTTCATAGTGGATTCAGTTTACCTTGAGGATAGTTAGGTCAAATCCTCCCCAGGTTTTTACCGGTGTGGTTTCCTGGGTCATCAGATCTTTGTGTTGTTTATTTTCCGCTGCTTTGTTATTTTTGCTTAATTGTGTTAACCTAGTTTTAATTAAATTACCTAAGTTAATCACTTGGCTAATTCACTAGGTTAATCTGTTGGGTTTAAGGGGTCTAAACGAACTGACACTATGAAATGCATGCTGATTATGTGTTGGCTGGTCATAATCTAGGTTAGACATTACAATCTGCACTGACAAAACAGGCACCTTTACAGTAAATGAGACCAAGGTAACAGGATTTTGCCTTTCAATAAACAATGAGGGAAGGTAATTTCTCAGAATAGTATCATATATTCTTGATATAGTGCAAGAAGGAGTTGTTTTAAGAACAACAAAGTAATATTTAAAATATAAATTCTTAATTGCTTGTGAAGATTTCTGGGAGCCCTTGCTGTTTTTGATATGAATATCAATGAAATCTATAATCCATGTTGAAGACTTTAAGCCAAAGAATTCAAAGAAAAACGGAAGTGGAGTTTTGGTGAAGAAGAAAAGTAAGAAGGCTATTCACACCTACTACAAGGGAGCTCTTGAGACTATAGGGTATAAATTGAAGAAATTGCTTTAAGCTAGCCTTTAACATGACATGATGGTAGAAATAAAAACTATCCCCCACTCAATTCATTAAATAAGACCAACCCTATGACAAATTAATTACCTACTCCAAAGTAATTATTTGTTTTACCAAGTATGAAAAAGTCATACTAAAGTTCAAAGGTAAAGTCATTCTTCCTTGAACTTTCTTAGGCATACAATTGGAGAAATAAAAGACAAACACGATCGAGTATAAAATTCATTATTCAACTAGACAAGAAGTAATAAATATCATTAGTTTGAGAAGTTCATTACAAAACTCAAACTTTAGAAAATCAGAGAACTTGCTCCAACTTGATTAACCAGAATATTAGTCAACATTTGATCTTACTTATATGTTGTCATATGTAATAAATCAGCAATATGGAGAGCCTTAAATCATACTAACTAAAACCACAATGAAGAAAATGTAAACCAAACTTGGAGCAAAGTGACCACATGGTTACTCCCATATTGATTGAAACCAAATTACAATACCAATTGATAGGGAAAAGACCAAGTGTGACTCGTCCTTGGGTAGTCCTCTGTGGAATACACAACACCACAATAATCAGACCTGCTACCCACCCATCGTATTATTTGAGGATCCTTTGAAAGAAGCTCGTCCAAAGGGGGATGGTCATCTAGAAATGGATAACCTTGTCCATGTCTTGGATGTTTGTCTAGACATGGACGACCCCAATTCTTGGTTTGTCCACAGGCTTATGAATCGGAACGCGAGGTGAGATCCTGACACACCATTGTAGCCTCTTGTCAAGCACTTAACTTCCAATAACAATTATAGAAGATAGGGACAAATGTCATAACTTCCATAGCGGTTATAAAAGTGGAATGAAAAACTCCTAACCTCCTCAAATATAGGAGAAGTTACTGAACAAGTAACCATTTATAGCGTACACTATATAAACACTCTTTTACGACAAAAAAAAAGGTTTGAAAACTACTTCCAAGTAAGTTGGAATTCTAGAATTTAAGAGATATACTAACTTTATCATCAGAAGGTTTTTGGCCGGTCCTCCCCGATCACCTTTGATTGTGTGTTCATCTCTTCAAGTTTCCCAGACAATTCTCTTACCATTGAAGCCCGAAGCATTCAGTCTACTGATTTTCAAAGCATCATCAACAACAATCACCAAAATTTAGGGAAAACACACACTAAACAATTACATGCAAAAGTTACAAGAAACACATTATTTTATTGCATGGGAAATTGTTTGCCATCTTTTCATCAGTTGCATAATTGGTATAGAAAGATAATTTATTGTGAATAAAGCAGACTGTAAATTTAATTTGCTTCAACAAGAAGAAATTATCAAAGTTCTCAGTTCCTAAGGTTTTGTAACAATGCGTAAGTCATATTACATCTAGGTAAAAAAGTATCTGGCAAGTGAACAACAGTACCTGAAAAGGAAGATGAGGATTTATTTCTTCCTAAGTAGGATATTAAAAAAAAATTGAAATTACATGTGTCCTATCCTGAACACCTTATCTGAGGCAGTAGGGGCAATACAAGTTAAGGAAAGGGAGGCCAAGGTGGCTGTTGCCTTCCAAGGGATTGAAGGTTTTTTTTTTTTTAATATTTCTTATATGTATATTGATAATCCTTTGTGTTGTACACCCCAATTCTTCTAATTTAATACAATGGTCCCCTTAGTTTTTGCAGATTTCACAAATACTTAATTCCATTCAAAAGTCATAGGTGTTGATAGTATTAACATAAAATCAATAATGCAACAAAAAAAATTATTGGTCTTTATTAGAGAATTTTTACTTTCCTTATAAAATATATTTTTAGACATATCTTAATTAAAATATGCATATATTTTCCTTCAAATAAAGAAGTTATTGCCATGATAAAAAAAAAAAAAAAAAAAATTTATTGTCCCCCTAAAAAAAGACCCCAGGTTATATTATAAACAAAAATAAGAAAAAAAAAAAGTTCATTCATTATAGAGGCAATCAATATGCATAAAATTGGCCTCAATAAGGCAGCTAACTAAGAAGAGAGTAATTTAAGAATGTATTATCAACCTTTTATTAAAACATTTTACAGTATATATAAAGAAAATAATGTCTTAAATTTTGGGTGCCCTAGCTTCCGCTAAGATATACATGCCCTAGCCTAGGCACTAACAATCTCGTGACCAGGCTGCATATAGATCCATCCAGGCCACTTACAAGCCAACTTGTAGACAAGGACAAAGTTTAGCTACAAAATTGGTTGTAGCTTTACTCAATATCTTTTTATTGGAGATGCATTTTGACAAATTCACTATTAGATTACATCTTATTCTTATATCCTCCATGCTTACAAAATTTCTAGAAAATTAAAGATCAATAGCTATGTCATCAACAAATTATTTAAATTGCTAGCATTTGTAATTTAAAATTATGCATAAACTATAAGCTTATAGATCATATAGTAAATAATATCCAATTGACACAAAATTTAACATGTGTATTAAGAGCGTAAAGAATATGCAAATCAACGATTAGATTTTCAAAATATGTTGTAATATTTATTTTATTGAGTAAGATTGTAGTTTTAGGCTACAACCAATTTTGTAGCTAAATTTTGTCCATAGACAAATCACCTTTGACAAGACTTGTGTAAGGTGACTGTTCTACCACCTAAAGCTCAAAATAATTTTTAGTTCAAATTGCAATAAGGCAAATTATAATTGTAGAGTTTCATTTGTTTAATTCAAGAATATCCCAAGCAGAGTAACATACTATACTCATGAGCATACCTCAATGGTATTAGCCAATACTGAGAAGTTAATGCGAGGGCAATCAGATACTTGAATTGAAATTGCAGCTTTGTCTTTGCCTTGTCACTCACTAGATAACTTTTCTACAAACAAGTTTGCATGTTTCCTAAGCATAAAGCTACTTCACACAAATAAAAACATCAGGATATAAAGTTAATAGTTTACCTTATCAACTTTTGTCCTTGTTAAATATTTTCTGTCAAGTTTGGTAATTTTCGATTATTCGAAGCATTAAATTAGATTTTCGAAACCCAAATTAGCTTCTTGAAATATAGTCCGTCTATTTGGTTATTCAATATATTTCATAACAAATAAGCATTTTCTATGTGATTTTGTATATTAGATAATGTGGTTAATGGGGTCCATTTCTACGATAGCAACATAAAAATGCCCTAAAAATTAAATACATTCTACATTGATGTATTGCGTTACAAGAAAATAAAAGCATTTAAAATTCAGTGTATTTCCCATTTACTCATTGTAACTCATAAAGATGATAACACAGTCCTCATGTAGGTAAAGAATGTTGAAAATGACATACGCAGCTGAGCAGAAAGTATATGATAACAAATTGACTTAGCTACATGGGTTGCATGTAGGGACTTAGGAACCTTTCTATTGACACTAAAAGCCAATCTTCTTAGGGGTCTCCTCAAAAGGCAAAGCCAAAGAATAATCGCAGTTGATGTTGTAACAAAAGAGGAAAAGAATAAAAGAAATTAGTACATAACTCAATAATTTATGAATGCTAAATTTCATATATGTATGCATTTACAATGAAAAAAAAATAAAGATTAAAACATCATCACGAGAATTATAAATTTGATTGAGAGTAACATCACAAGACAAGCAGCTTGGTTATACTTAAGTATGACTTAAAGCAACAATATTTTTTTTAAGCTAACCACTATCCATTGACGTTGGTTGAAATCATAGACATTATGTAGAAAGAAATGAACAAAAAATTAAACTGAAAAAACCACAGCATGCAATTTCTAATAGATGAAATGAGAGAACATTTGTTGCTCTGATACTCTAAATCTTCTTACCCAGACATATTTTAAACTCAAAGTATTAGAGATGAAGTGCAGGATGGCTGATCACGCATGTCACTGAAGCAATCATAATCGGTAGTGGCAATTCCAGAAGGTCTGCCTCTAGCTGTTTATCTGAAATTTGGCATATTCTAAAAGTGCTTGATGGCTGATCACACCCTGGTTCACGAATCTTTTGCTCGTGACACAATGGACTTAGAGACAAAAAAATCTGCACTCACAAAACAGGCACCTAACAACACATTATATAAAGCTAACAGAATTTGGCTTGGTAAAGAAGCAATGAGAGAATGTACTTCCTAAGAAAAAGCATCAAATGTTCTTGATCTAACCAGATTCCCAAATGAAGAAGAAGTTAAAGCCAAAGCAGAATTTGGCTTGCAAGTTGGATTTACAATGAAGTTTTCTGCAATTCAAACAGAACAATCTAAAAAATAAATACTCAAAAACAAGCTAACCAAATAAAGAGAATCTCCAAAGGAGATTCATCCGACTACGAAAAAGAAAGAGAAATAGCAATCCAATTATTTAATCTTTACCATATTTTAGTTTACCTTTGTACCCTCTACCACAATTTGCGCTCCTCTTTGGCCAATGGCATTCCCTTCTTGCTGTTACTATTCATGCTACGTCCGATAACTCTCCCATTCCCGTCTTGATCTTTGAGAACCACAGCCAGCCCAACATTGCTTTGATCACATGACGCATCGAAATTAAGCTTTACCAATTGATCAAGTGGTTTGGTCCAAGCACTTCCCCTGTTTTTCCCTTTGATGAGCAGTCTCAAGTAAAAGTCACACTGTTTGTTCAGACGATGGACTAATTGGTTTATGGTGGGTTTAGTATTTGAAACCAAAGCATCCTCTCGTGCCATCCAAAGGATTTTCATTGCCACTACTGCATATAGTATGAACTCATCTTTGGTTATTCTTTCTGCGAGTAACTCACTTGGGGGGTCAATTATATGTTCAACAAATTCCATTACAGTTTGAGCTCGAATCATTTCAACTCGAAAACCCCATCTACAACCATACCACACTCCTTTGGCATAGGGACAACATTGAAATAGATGTAAAAGGGAATCTTCTGCTATTTCACAGAGAGGACAATGTGTTTTTGGGTATTTGACGAGGTATTGAGTAGCGACTCTACATAAAAACATTTTTAAGTTTTCATCAAAGGACACTTTTAAACTTTCATGAATTCTTATATAGGCCATCTTATCTATAGCAGGATTCTGAGAAGGACAGATGCATGCTAC
Source organism: Lithocarpus polystachyus (assembly GCA_033629205.1). Classification (NCBI taxonomy): domain Eukaryota; kingdom Viridiplantae; phylum Streptophyta; class Magnoliopsida; order Fagales; family Fagaceae; genus Lithocarpus; species Lithocarpus polystachyus. The sequence goes on from CM066168.1 coordinate 42,509,181, forward strand.
ATGGGCCCCACACCTTTCTATTGTAATTTTTGCCATTTTTGGATCATAATCTGAAACTTCAAATAGCAGCTTAACATTGTTGCAATCCTCTAAAACTATGTCATCAAATGAGCTATTGCTTCTGTAGTGAAACCACGTTAAAGATGATGAATCTAAAAAAAGATCATATGAAAGAAACCTTTTTTTATAACCATTGAAGAAAATGTAGGCAGAACAATAAAAATTTTCATATCGATTTGCCATAACCTTCAGTTCTATTTTTAAAGCAACACAGAAAGCAAAAGCTAGAGATTCTGAACCGATCGAGAATGATATGGAGCTTCCAACATTTTGATGGTTGCACCACTTTGGAATCTTAGTTCCTGGAAGGAAAACGTTAAACTGAAATCCATCATCACCAAGTTCAGATGCAGAACACATTTTTGATGTATCGCAGCACTTTTCAAAAACAGAATACTGATGCAATGATCCCCTTGAATATACTATATTTTGTGGAAGCCCAACCATTTCTCCAAACTGATGAAAATTTAAGAAAATTTAGTTTAGCAAATTTATTTATATATTATATTTGGGAAAGTTAAACAAAATTGTTTCTTTCTATGAGAAAGGGAGAGACCTGACTCAATAATCTTCTTCTTGATTGTGAATCCAAGGAACTGCACCCTTCTATACGTAAATCTTCTAGATGTGGTGGAGGCATTGGAATTTCCCGAAGGTTCCAGCAGTGGTGAAAGAGAAGCATTTTTAATTTCTGAAATCTGATATTGATTTCAGGGAGGGTAGTAATGTTGCTATAACGGATAGCTAAAATATCTAATTTGGGGAAACAACCAGGAGTATCCATGGCTTTTGGAAAATTGTCACAATTATCCATACAGAGTACGCTAAGATTTTTTAAATTAGAGATGCTACTTGGAACCTCTTTCACATTTTTTAAACTTATAGTTAACTTCTGAAGGGCAATGAGATATCCTATTGATGAGAACAATGCTTTCGTTCCTTGCTCAAGACTTTCACAACCATGGAAATATAACTCTTTTAGAGATTTCAACTTGAGGTTTCTTGGTAAAATTCTAAGATTTTGGCATCCACGGAGATTCCAGAATTGAAGCTCTTCAAGAAGTCCAACGGACTGATGAACCTCAACTAAATTTATGCATGCACAAAGGTTCAATTCCTTTATGTTTGGGGCAATCAGTGATAAGTCAGGTACCTTCATAATATTTTTACAATATGACAAATCCATATATATCAATGTTTCAAATCGACACCTCTGTAGAAAGAAGAAATATTTTTTTGAAGTTTATTAGTAAAAAGAAAAAAAAATTAATATGATAGGCTAAAAGGATAGATTAAGAAATACTACATGTTCAATTACAAATTATTGTAAACATTAAAAAAAAATGCTAAAGATACTAAAAGTATTACAACATAAAATTTACAAACTAATGTAATAATGAATGTAAATGTTGGGCTTCAACTAACTCATAAATAAATATTTGAATTGTCTCTTTATGATTGGTAACACATCAATTTGATCAATTTGTACACTAAATATATTAAAACTTGTAGTGCATGTAACATTACTCTTTTTTTTTTTTTAAGTGCACAAGTTGATTTTTATCATTGAAAATGTATAGAAATATTATTTAATTTAGTATTAAATGCATGGTATAATTTTAACCACAAAAAAAAAAAAAAAAAGCTCCTTAACTCAGGGGTGGCTCCACCTAGGGGGTTCAAATGAACCCCTTAAATTGAACCCAAAAAAAGTTATTATAATATTTTTTTTTCTTACTTTTCCTATTTTGACACTTAAAATAAAAATTTGAACACCCTAACCTTAAGCCCAACTGAAATAAACTTAAATATAATCATCTTAATTCTTAACAATATCTTGACATTTTTAAACACAGAGAAAAATCTCAATAACAAACCAAGTTGATCTAATATCTGGGAAAAAAATTTAATTAGCCCAATAACAAAACTAGAATTTGCTAATCTTAAACCTCAGAAAAAACTTATTTAGATCTTAACAAATTTTAAATAAATCAATCAAATGAGAAATTAGTGGATGAATGATTGCTTGCCTATGTACATTGAAACAGATGTAGCTAGTAAGATTGATAATGAAGATATCATGCAACAATTTCAAAATATGAAACATCGTAGAAGACAATTACAAAACTTTATGTATTAAGATTTTTTTTTTATGTCAATATATTTAATTCATCTTTTGTTTAAAATTTTGTATAATTTAAGTTTCTTATTGAGCCCCCTAGAAAATAATCATAGAGCTGCCATTGCCTTAACTTGTTCCCTAAGAGCACTCATTAACAAAAGCCTAAAAAGAATTTATAAGTGCTAATGATCATACCTCGAAATGCTCATCCAATTTTATGTGGCTTTGTCGCATCTTGAGTACAACGAGTTTTTTAGGTTCAAAGGCGGATGGTAAGGAAGATAAAGGAAATTCACTCCAATCAAGTAACCTCAACCCATTGGGAAGAGATTGAAGGTCTTCACAAATTACATTGCAAACTTTCAAATATTTGAGATTCTTCAACCTTTCAAGATTCAACTTCATGTTTTTTGGTTTAGGCAAGCACACTATTATGCCTCGAATTTCATTTGACACCTAATTGAACAAAACATTAAGTAAACCACAATGTAGAAAATAATTCATCAAAAAATAATAGATTGTTAAACTTTAAACAAAAACCACGCTCATAAAATTATATTTTCTTAAACATTAAAAAAATAAAAGGAATAAAAATGATTAAATCCCCTTATGAAAAAATAGAAAAAAGTAAATCAAAACAACTCATACCGTATTTTCAATTAGTATTTCAGGAGCATCCTCATAACACAACAGCCTACTACGCTTCTCGATCACTTCTGGTGATTCTTGTCGAACAATTTCCCAACCCATTTGTTGAATCAAGTCATGCATCAATAGTTTGTTATCTTTAGTAACAATTATAAGACGCTTATCAATAAGTCTTGCAATATCATAATATGGTTCATGGAAATTGATGTTTCTTAGTATATCTATAACTTTATCTTTGCAGAATCCATTAAGAAAACAAGCAATATCAAGAAAAATTTCCTGTTGAGTTTGGTCCAATCCATCATAGCTTATTTTGAGTATTTTTTGAATGTCTCCCTTGGGAATTCTTTTGTATTTGTCTAACGCACTTGTCCATTCATGTTTAGTTCTTCCATACAAATCTGCGCCAATTATTTTTAGAACTAATGGAAGACCTTTGGCATAATCTATAAATTGGTTGACTAGTTCTGAATAATCTTCCTTGAAATTGTTTCTTCCAAAGGCCTCTTGACAAAAGAGTTTACAAGCTTCATGTTTATTTAGCTCCTTCACTTCGTAGTACATTACATGAATATTTTTTGTAAGAGTATCAAGCAAGTGTTTGTCTCTTGTGGTTATAATGATTCGACTTCCGGAAGTAAACTGATCATAATTTTCAAGAAAAAATTCTATCTCATCAAATTTTTCAACATTATCAAGAACTATAAGAATCCTTTTACAATGAAGCCTTTCAATTGTCACATTGATTCCTTTAGATATACTCCGCACCTTCAAATTTTGATACCCTAAGATCTCGTAACAAAGTGTCTCTTGTAGTTGAATTAAGCCATCAATTGTCCTTGATTTTTCACTAACATTATCTAGAAAGCTGCTTCCATCAAAACAATAATGAATTGTGTTAAAAATAACTTTTGCAATTGTTGTCTTACCCACTCCGGGAAGGCCAAAGATCCCTACAATACGGACATCATTTGATTTAATATCTAAACACCGATTTATGACGTCATTTACACGAGTATCTATTCCAACAAGATATTTTACACCAGATAATTTCATGTGATTTAATTGAGCACTTGAGATCTCTTTAAAAATTTCTTCAATAAATTCAAATTCAGAGTAGCTGCAACTGTCATTTACATAACATAAAAAGTATGAAATAAGTTAGAACAGAAACTAGAAATACATGAACAAGGACTAAATTCAAGATGTTTCATCTATGCACTACAACTAAAATATCATATAATCTGTATCTCTTATACGATATTTTAGTTGTATCTAAAATAGAAATACATGAACAAGGACTATATATATTTTTACAATATTAATATATTCAACAGTACACCATGACTTTACACATTCTCTAACCTCATTGTAACTTATCAATCATAATAAAACCATATATCTTTTGGCAATAAATGACTTCTCAACTTATATATCTATATTCCCTCAAAAAAAAAAAAAAACTTATATTTTCTATAATTTTTTAATCAATTTTTACCTTCATGATCTCTTAAATTCTAGCATTACATTATCTTTTAACCTTTTTCTCTTTTCATTGTAAACTCTGCTTCTCCCTCCATTATATCCCACTCTAACCTTATTCTTCCTACAACCATTACTCTATTGTTTTAAATTTTCATTTATATTTCTTATTGCTCCTTTTGTATCTCTCCCCTCTATTCATTCTATGTTTTGCTTACGAATTCTTTGTTATTGTTGATTTAATTGTCACATCTCATTTATGTTAGCAATTTTATGCTTATTGCCAAAAAGTTTTCAAGTTAAGCGTTAGCGATATAATGTTACCCAACTGTCATATTCAAATTGTTAGGTTCTAAAAGTTTAGAATAATTGGCAAATCATGAACACAAACTTGTCTAGATATAGATCTTAGAGTCTATAGGTATTATTAGACAATGCTCAAGGTGATTCAAGTCAAGATTCAAGAACAAGTAAGCTGCAGAAAGAAGAATTCAGAAACTGTCTGGTTCGACCGATCGAGAAACAGGCTCGACCGATCGAAAGTCATATCTGCAGAATTTTAATTAAGCCCAAACAGCAGTTCAAGCCCATTAAGAATTAAGGTTTCAGATCTACTTCTCCTAGTATATAAAGGAAACCATAAGCATGTTTTTATAAGGCTTTTCAGAGAGAGAAGAGTGTGCCTCTTTTGTATTTAGGGTTTTGTTCCTAAAAAGATCTCTTATATCTTCTACCGGTGTTATTGCTTGAAGAATCTCAAGATCCGGTGTTGTTGAAGTTGCTGCCTTCTATAATCATCAAAGGTGCTGATGATCTAAACCTTCAAGGGTAGTTTTGGAGTCACAAATAGGGGAGTTTGTGTTGCTAAACCTTTGAGTGGGATCTCAAAGTCACAGGCGTGGGTGTTTGTGTTTTGCAAAGGCCAAGGAAAGAAGTAGTTCGTGGACTCAGAGCTATCAGGTGGTCGTGGTAGTAAGTTTTCTACTTGAGGTAGCAATAGGATGTTAGTGGTCTAAGTCGCTATTGTACAAACTTCAATTCTTTCTAGTGGATTTGCTGTTTTACCTTGAGGATAGCTAGGTTAAATCCTCCTCAGGTTTTTTACCGGTTTAGTTTTCCTGGGTTATCATATCGTGTGTTCTTTATATTTTCCGCTACTTTACATGACATGATTGTTATTGTTTTAACCTAGATTTGAATAATAAACCTAAGTATTCACTTGGTTAATTAATTAGATTAAACAATCTAGTTTTACAGGGATCTAAAAATGTACAAGTGGTATCAAAGCAAGTAGCTCTTTTGTGTTAGATCTCTGATCTAAGAGTTGATTCTTGATCCCTGTTATCATGGATAATTTGAAGTGTCTTTCTGCTCATGTTTGTGATGATTTGAATAAAAAGGACACTGTTGTTTCTGTTGATTTTATTGATGCCTGTGAAACTCTTCGTAAAGAATTATTGAAATCTATGAAAATTGCTAAGAAATTCAAGGAAGAGTTAAAATTGGCTAATCTTGAAAAGAGGAATTGGTTGTTAGATTAGATGAATCTAATAAGAAGAATAAATTTTTGAGAAATCAAATTTCCTCTCAAGATGAGAAGATGAAAAGCTTGGAACAAGAGTTAGTTGAATCTAAAGCTAAAATTGAAAATTTGACTAGTACCAAGCCTGCTGTTGATAATAGAAGTGTTTCTGTTTCTCTAAAACCTAAAACTGAGAAAGTTTATATCCCTCCTTTCAAGAGGAATAATAAAGACAAGACTTATTTTGCTAGGTTAGACAAAGGTAAAAGTTCTGATGTAGACGCTGAAGTTTCTAAACCTAAGTCTAAACCTACTGTTAGAGAACATAATAAATCTGTTTCTGTGCCTACTTGTCACATTTGTGGTGTTGTTGGTCATATTAGACCAAATTGTTCTTTGTTGAGGTAAAAACCAAAATCTGAGACTAGATTTGCTGTTAGGAATACTAATGTTCTTAAATTTGTTCCTGTCTGTTACTTTTGTGGTGTTCGTGGTCACATTCGTCCTAATTGTCATAAATTGAAATTTAAAAATTCTGTATTTCAATCTAGGATATGTGATGATATTTCTCCTGCCATAAGTCCATATAAATTGTTTCATATTCTTTTGAAAAATTTAAGCTTGTTGGCTTGTGAAAGAAATTTGCAGGATTTCATTCTTTCTCAGAAGATTGGTGTAATCCCTCAAATACACTCTGATTCACATGGATTTTCACCTACAAAACTGAAGACTCGTGTTATATGGGTGAGAAAAGATTCTCTAAGGTGAGTGTTATTTACTTATCCTTGATTTAATTCTTTCGATTGTTTGTGGACATGTTTTGTTTTAGTTTTTGGTTGTTTTGTTTTTTAGGTTGTTTTTTAAAAAAAATATCCAAAAACATTGAAAACTTTCAAAAAGACAAAAATATATTATTTTGTGTCTAGATTTATTTTTCTTGAGGATTACATGAATTATGATATCTCTCTCTTGATTTAGAACATGTTTGACATTGAGGAGAAACTTGAATAGCATGTGTTATATAAATGCTAAGTTTTTTTTGATTTTGTGTGAGTATGTACTAGTTTGTACATGTACTCAAGAATTAATTAAGAAATTGATATTTCTTGTTTGTGTACCCTCTATAGCTTAGTTAAGCATTGTCATGCATTGCATTTGCATTTTTAATCATTTAGCATAATGTGTGCTTTTAGTTTTGGCATAAAAAAATTTTTTAAACCAAAAAGATTTTTAAGTGTTTTGTATTATATATCTTGGATTTATAATCAAGGGTGGCCATATTATATTTACATAACATGTTTATGTACTTTGTTTAGCTTGAATAAGCTTATTTTATTGCACTTTACTAGTTTGAGCTTTGTAGTGCATGTTGTGTGGGAGTTTTTTATAGTTTTTGATCACATGATCTTGATCTTGATGTCACATGCCTTTGATTGTTGGACTTGAACTTAATGAGATAAATAACCATCTCACCACTGTTTACTAGACAATCATGAACACCTTAGTGCATATCGTAAGATTTTGTACTCAAGAAAGTGTAGCACATGCACAAAAAGAAAATAAGGTGTAGCCTCAGTTTAATGCTAAAATTGGTTTGTACATTATTGGGCTATAATAACTTCACATTTAAATAAATTGGTGTGTACATTATCCTGGCTATTTCAATAAGTTTCAAATCAAATAAAATTGGTGTATACATTATGAGGCAAATCAAGAAACTTACATGATTACAAGTATTTATTCTAAGAGATGTGAGAGTTATATGATGTAACTCTTTAGGTGATAGTCTCTTTCAAATTTATGTGATGAATTTTGTAGAAATTGTGATTGATTACTATTCACATATCACCGCACATGTATCTCAAGCTTTTGCTAGTTACACACACTACACAAGTTACTCTTTACCAAACTTAGTACATGATATTGTGTGTGAATTTGTTTTGGCCATCCAAGATTATATGTTACTTGATTTTGATACAAAATGTGTTTAATGTTTGAGTTCTGAGGACATATTGGTTGAAAAACTTGTTTTTGAGAGATCTGGGTTGTATTCATGTGTTTTTGAAAAACTTTTAGTCTCGTACTTATGCATTTCATTCATGAAATATTGTGTTTTAAGGAGTTACTGCATAAAATTTCTCTGTTTTTCAAAAATTTAATTTTTTCAGATTTTCAATCGATCGAATCTATCTCTCGACCGATCAAAATTGCAATAAAAATTTTGGTTTGAATCTGCTTGGCTCGATTTGTATATTATCGATGCTTGAACGATCGAAACTAAAAAATTTTCAGTTTTTAAGTTTTTGACCAAATTTTTTTTCATGCATCATTTATGGTTAGGATTCACATGAGTTGCATTGTTTTTCTATATCCATCTTGCAGTTTTGCAGTCATATCTCTCATTGTTTTCACACATAACATGCATACACTTTGCTAAATTGGGTACTCTACTTAAATTAAAAATTGATTTATTAATTTTTGAGTCCTTTGTACATTTTAGTATATGCTATTTTTGAGTCCTTTTAACCTTTTTCTCTTTTCATTGTAAACTCTGCTTCTCCCTCCATTATATCCCACTCTAACCTTATTCTTCCTACAACCATTCCTCTATTGTTTTAAATTTTCATTTAAATTTCTTATTGCCCCTTTTGTATCTATCCACTCTATTCATTCTATGTTTTGCTTACAAATTCTTTGTTATTTTTGATTTGATTGTCACATCTCATTTATGTTAGCAATTTTATGCTTATCGTTAAAAAGTTTTCGAGTTAAGCGTTAGCGATATAATGTTACCCAGCTGTCATATTCAAATTGTTAGGTTTTAAAAGTTTAGAACAATTGGCAAATCATGAACACAAACTTGTCTAGATATAGATCCTAGAGTCTATAGGTATTATTAGACAATGCTTAAGGTGATTCAAGTCAAGATTCAAAAACAAGTAAGCTACAGAAAGAAGAATTTAGAAACTGTCTAGTTCAACCGATCGAGAAACAGGCTCGACTGATCGAAAGTCGTATCTGCAGAATTTTAATTAAGCCCAAACAGCAATTCAAGCCCATTAAGGATTAGGGTTTCAGATCTACTTCTTCCAGTATATAAAGAAAACCCTAAACATGTTTTTATAAGGATTTTCAGAGAGAGAAGAGTGTGCCTCTTTTGTATTTAGGGTTTTGTTCCTAAAAAGCTCTCTCATATCTTTTACCGGTGTTATTGCTTGAAGAATCTCAAGATCCGGTGTTGTTGAAGTTGCTGCCTTCTCTAGTCATCAAAGGTGCTGATGATCTAAACCTTCAAGGGTGGTCTTGGAGTCACAAACAGGAGAGTTTGTGTTGCTAAACCTTTGAGTGGGATCTCAAAGTCACAAGCGTGGGTGTTTGTGTTTTGCAAAGGCTAAGGAAAGAAGTAACCCGTAGACTCGGAGCTATCATGTGGTCGTGGTTGTAAGTTTTCTACTTGAGGTAGCAATAGGATGTTAGTGGTCTAAGTCGCTATTGTACAAACTTCAATTCTTTTTAGTGGATTTGCTGTTTTACCTTAAGGATAGTTAGGTTAAATCCTCCCCGGGTTTTTTACCGGATTGGTTTTCCTGGGTTATCATATCGTGTGTTCTTTATATTTTCCGTTGTTTTACATGATATGATTGTTATTGTTTTAACCTAGATCTGAATAATAAACCTAAGTATTCACTTGGTCAATTAATTAGGTTAAAATAATCTAGTTTTACAGGGATCTAAAAATGTACACAAATTAATTTATGTTTATTTACTACTAATATTATATGATCCATATTTGGTTTTGGTAAAATTAAAACAAGAGACTAAGGTGGTAACTAAAAATAGAGAGAATAAAATTCTTTAAATACTTACAAATTAAAATACATACACACTCAAAATGGCCTTAATTACTGTAGCCTTTGTTAGCTTTAATTATTAACTAGTGTGTAGCCTGTGCATATGCATGGGTATAACTTTAAAAAATCACAATTATATGGTTCAGATTATACACTATTTTTAGGAGAGAGTACATGGTCTTACCTTTATATATAAGATTTAGAATTTAATTAGTTTTAAACTCTTTGGTTTTGTATCTAATAATTCACTTGCCACAAAAATTAAAAACTTAGATGGACACGTAGTGGAAAATTGAATTCCAATTTAGAATCTAATTGGATTTATGTTAGGTTCTAAGAGCTTAGAACAATTGGCAAATCGTGAGCACACAAGAACATATAAGCTGCAGAAAGAAGATTTCAGAATCTGCCTGGTTCGATCGATCGAAAGACAGGCTCGATCGATCGAGAATCGTATCTGCAGAATTTTAAGTTGGCCTAAACAGCAGTTCTAGCCCATTAAGGATTAGGGTTTCAGATCTACTTCTCCCACTATATAAAGGAAACCCTAAGCACGTTTTTATCAGGGCTTTTTAGAGAGAGAAGAGTGTGCCTTTTTTGTATTTAGGGTTTTGTTCCTAAAACCTCTCTTATAGCTTCTACCGGTGTTGTTCCTTGAAGAAATCTCAAGATTCGGTATTGCTGAAGTTGCTGCCTTCTCTAGTTATCAAAGGAGCTGATGATCTAAACCTTCTAGGGTGGTCTTGGAGTCACAAACAGGAGAGTTTGTGTTGCTAAACCTTTGAGTGGGATCTCAAAGTCACAAATGGTGGTGTTTGTGTTTTTGCAAAGGTCAAAGAAAGAAGGAGTCCGTGGATCTCGGAGCTATCATGGGGTCGTGGTAGCAAGTTTCCTACACTTGGGTAGCAATAGGATGTTAGTGGTCTAAGTGGCTATTGTGTAAACTTCGATTCTTTCTAGTGGATTTGCTATTTTACCTTGAGGATAGCTAGGTTAAATCCTCCCCAGGTTTTTTACCGATTTGGTTTTCCTGGGTCATCATATCGTTGTGTTATTTATTTTTCCGCTGCTTTACTTAATATGATTGTTATTGTTTTAACCTAGATCTGAATAATAAACCTAAGTATTCACTTGGTTAATTAATTAGGTTAAACAATCTAGTTTATAGGGGTCTAAACGAACTGACAAGTGGTATCAGAGCGGGTAGCTCTTCTGTTGTAGATCCTTTGATCTAAGAGTTGATCCTTGATCCCTGTTATCATGGATAATTTTAAGTGTCTTACTGTTTTTGATTGTGATGATTTGAATAAAATGGACACTGTTGTTTCTGTTGATTTTATTGATGCCTTTGAAACTCTTCGTAAGGAATTATCTAAGTCTTTGAAAATTGCTAAGAAATTTAAAGAAGAGTTAAAATTGGCTAATCTTGAAAAAGAGGAATTGATTGTGAGATTAGATGAATCTAATAAAAAGAATGAATTTTTGAGAAATCAAATTTCCTCTCAAGATGAGAAGATGAAAAGCTTGGAACAAGAGTTAGCTGAATCTAAAGCTAAAATTGAAAATTTGACTAGTACCAAGCCTGTTGTTGATAACAGAAGTGTTTCTGTTTCTCTTAAGCCTAAAACTGAGAAAGTTTATATCCCTCCTTTCAAGAGGAATAATAAAGACAAGGCTTATTTTGCTAGGTTAGACAAAAGTAAAAGTTCTGATGTTAACGCTGAAGTTTCTAAACCTAAGTCTAAACCTACTGTTAGAGAACATAATAAATCTGTTTTTGTGCCTACCTGTCACCTTTGTGGTGTTGTTGGTCATATTAGACCAAACTGTTCTTTGTTGAGGCAAAAACAAAAATCTGAGACTAGATTTGCTGTTAGGAATACTGATGTTCCAAAATTTGTTCCTGTTTGTCACTTTTGTGGTGTCTCCGGTCACATTCGTCCTAATTGTCATAAATTGAAATTTAAACATCATGTGTTTCAATCTAGGATATGTGATGATATTTCTCCTGCCATAAGTCCAAATAAATTATTTCATATGCTTTTGAAAAATTTAAGCTTGTTGGCTTGTGAAAGGAATTTGCAGGATTTTAGTCTCTCTCAGAAGATTGGTGTAATCCCTCAAATACACTCTGTTTCACATGGATTTTCACCTACAAAGCCGAAGACTCGTGCTATATGGGTGAGAAAAGATTCTCTAAGGTGAGTGTTGTTGACTTGTCCCTGATTTAATTCTTTCAATTATTTGTGGACATATTTTGTTTTTTTTTTTGGTTGTTTTGTTTTTTTTTAGGTTGTTTTTCTATTAAAAAAAAAATCCAAAAACATTGAAAAATTTCAAAAAGACAAAAATATTTTATTTTGTGTCTTGTTTTATTTGTTTTGAGGATTACATGAATTATAATATCTCTCTCTTGATTTAGAGCATGCTTGACATTGTGGAGAAACTTGAATAGCATGATTATATAAGTGCTAAGCTATTTTTTGATTGTGTGTGAGTATGTACTAGTTTGTACATGTACTCATGGGTTTATTAAGAAATTGATATTTCTTGTTTGTGTACCCTCTATAGCTTAGTTAAGCACTGTCATGCATTGCATTTGCATTTTTTTATTTAGCATAAAGTGTGTTTTTTAGTTTTGGTCATAAATTTTTTTAACCAAAAAGATTTTTGTGTTTTGTATTACATATCATGGGTTTGTAATCAAGGTTGGCTATATTATCTTTACATAACATGTTTATGTACTTTGTTTAGCTTAGATGAGCTTATTTATTGCACTTTACTAGCTGAAGTCTTTGTAGTGCATGTTGTGTGGGAAAGATGTTTATAGTTTTTGATCACATGATCTTGATCTTGAAGTCACATGCCTTTGAATGTTGGACTTGAACTTATTGAGAAAGGCATAAATAGCCATCTCACCACTGTTTACTAGCCAATCATGAACACCTTAGTGCATATCATAAGATTTTGTGCTCGAGAAAGTGTAGCACATGCACAAAAAGAACATAAGGTGTAGCCTCGGATTAAATTCTAAAATTGGTGTCTACATTATTGGGTTATAATGAATTCAAATTAAATAAAATTGGTGTGTACATTATGAGGCAAATCAAGAAACTTACATGATTGCAAGCTTTTATTCTAGGAGATGTAAGAGTTATATGATGTAACTCTTTAGGTGATAGTCTCTTTCAAATTTATGTGATGAATTTTGTAGACTTTGTGATTGATTACTATTCACATATCACCTCACATGTTTCTCAAGCTTTTGCTAGTTGCACACACTACACAAAGTTACTCTTTGCTAAACTTTTTACATGTTATTGTGCGTGATTTTGTTGTGGCCATCCAAGATTATATGTTCCTTGATTTTGATGCAAAATTTGAGTTTTGAGGACAAATTGGTTGATAAACTTGTTTTTGGGAGATCTACGTTAAATTCATGTATTTTTGAAAAACTTTCAGTCTCATACTCATGCATTTCATTCATGAAATATTGTGCTTTGAGGAGTTACTGTATTAAATTGTTCTGTTTTTCAAAAATTTGAGTTTTCCAGAATTTCGACCGATCGAAGCTGTTTCTCGACCGATCGAAATTGCGATTAAAATTTTTGGTTTGATTCTGTCTGACTCGATTGGTATTCGATCGATGCTCGATCGATCGAAACTGAAAAATTTTCAGTTTTTAGAGTTTTTGACCAAAATTTTTTTTCATGCATCATTTATGGTTAGGATTCACATGAGTTGCATTGTTTTTCTGTGTCCATCTTGCAGTTTTGCAATTATATCTCTCATTGTTTTCACACATAACATGCATACACTTTGCTAAATTAGGTACTCAACTTGTTTTAAAAATTGATTGATTAATTTTTGATTCCTTTGTACATTTTAGTATATACTATTTTTCTTGATGTGTGAATTGCAGAAAATATTTTTCTTAAGAGATGTGATGGATAATCAATGTGCAAATATTTTCTCTTCTCAGGCAACTGTTTATGGGTCACATAGTGTCAAGTTTGCATTTATTGAAAAAGAGAATATTTTTCTTCATGTGTATCCTCAACTTTATTTTTTTTGGGTTTGTGTGTTTTTTATTTATCCCCACCTCCTAAATTTTTCCCCAAAACTGTTTTTCCCAAAACTTGTTTTGTTTTTCCTATTTTTATAGGGGGAGAAAAATTTTTTTTAGCCTTTGTTGTTCATAGGGGGAGTTGTTGCTCTTCATAGGGGGAGTTCTCTCTATTTTCTATAGAGCTAACCTATTTTATGTTCCCTTGGTTCTCTTTTTTCTCTCATGTTTACTGTTACTTTACTCTTTGTTTGAGTTGTATTTGTCAATACGTGACAAAAAGGGGGAGAAATAGATGAAATGTTGGGAAGCTTGTTTGTCTTGTTTAGGGGGAGAATATAAAAACTTTTTGATGTATCTAACTTAGGGGGAGAGTTAGAATTTACTATTTTTTTTATATTCTGTTTCATATTATTATTTATATGTCTTTCTCTCCACACATGCGTTGATGTGTTTGTTGAGTGTTTCAGGAAAGACAGGTGCATTCTGATCAAGACCTTCTACCTCTTCTTGGCAACTTCTAAGTTAAGAGTCTTAGATTGGGATTTGTGATGTAATTGGGCATTTTATTGTATTGGGTTGTTCTTGTATTTTAACATTTCATTTTGTATGAAAGTTTTGTCACGAATTGCCAAAGGGGGAGATTGTTAGGTTCTAAGAGCTTAGAACAATTGGCAAATCGTGAGCACACAAGAACATATAAGCTGCAGAAAGAAGATTTCAGAATCTGCCTGGTTCGATCGATCGAAAGACAGGCTCGATCGATCGAGAATCGTATCTGCAGAATTTTAAGTTGGTCCAAACAGCAGTTCTAGCCCATTAAGGATTAGGGTTTTAGATCTACTTCTCCCACTATATAAAGGAAACCCTAAGCACGTTTTTATCAGGGCTTTTTAGAGAGAGAAGAGTGTGCCTCTTTTGTATTTAGGGTTTTGTTCCTAAAACCTCTCTTATAACTTCTACCGGTGTTGTTCCTTGAAGAAATCTCAAGATCCGGTATTGCTGAAGTTGCTGCCTTCTCTAGTCATCAAAGGAGCTGATGATCTAAACCTTCAAGGGTGGTCTTGGAGTCACAAACAGGAGAGTTTGTGTTGCTAAACCTTTGAGTGGGATCTCAAAGTCACAAACGGTGGTGTTTGTGTTTTTGCAAAGGTCAAAGAAAGAAGGAGTCCGTAGATCTCGGAGCTATCATGGGGTCGTGGTAGTAAGTTTCCTACACTTGGGTAGCAATAGGATGTTAGTGGTCTAAGTCGCTATTGTGTAAACTTCGATTCTTTCTAGTGGATTTGCTATTTTACCTTGAGGATAGCTAGGTTAAATCCTCCCCAGGTTTTTTACCGGTTTGGTTTTCCTGGGTCATCATATCGTTGTGTTATTTATTTTTCCACTGCTTTACTTGATATGATTGTTATTATTTTAACCTAGATTTGAATAATAAACCTAAGTATTCACTTGGTTAATTAATTAGGTTAAACAATCTAGTTTACAGGGGTCTAAACGAACTGACAATTTAGTTTCTTCAATTTTTACACTCAATAATTCCCTTAGTACAAAATTAAAAATTAAATGGAACACATAGCGCAAAATTTAAAATTCAATTAAAATATGTTAGGTTTTGAGTTTGTAATGTTGGCAAACCATGACAAAAACTAAGTCTCATCAGTTTAGAATGGTCTACATTGAAGCCCAAGGCAAAAAACTCAAGTTCGGGATGAAGAAAAATGAGTTTCAAGCTGTTTCGTTCGATTGGTACTCGATCAATCGAAAGTCATTCGATTGGTACTCGATCAATTGAAAGTTGCATATCAGCAAAATCAGCAAACGTAAAAAGGCCATAACTTATCTGTTTGAATCCCAAATCGAGAGCCATTTTTTCTAATATTTAAAGAATATTATAAGCTAACCCTAGAGAGGGTATCTAGAGTTTTTTTTTATTATAGAGATTAGAGTGCATCTTGTGCCTCTTTTATAGATCTAGGGTTTTGTACCCAAAAGCTTTCTAAAATCTTCTACTGGTGTTATTCCTTGAAGAATCTCAGGATCCAGTGTTGTAGAAGTTGTTGCATACAAGATCAACATTTAAGGAGATCCAAAACCTTTGACTGGAGTATCAAAGTCACAAGCAGGTAAGTTTGTGTTTTTGCAAAGGCCAAAGAAAGAAGTAGTCCGTGGACTCGAAGCTGTCACGTGGTCGTGGTAGTAAGTTTCCTACTCGAGGTAGCAATAGGATGTTAGTGGTCTAAGTCGCTATTGTACAAATTTCAATTCTTTCATAGTGGATTTGCTGTTTTACCTTGAGGATAGCTAGGTTAAATCCTCCCCAGGTTTTTTACCGGTTTGGTTTTCCTAGGTTATCAAATCTTTGTGTTCTATATATTTTCAGCTGCTTTACATGATATGATTGTTATTGTTTTAACTTAGATCTGAATAATAAACCTAAGTATTCACTTGGTTAATTAATTAGGTTAAACAATTTAGTTTTACAGGGATCTAAAAACAAACAAAATCTAATTGAATTTTCTCTTAATTTTAGCTCTGTGTGTATGTGTAAATGATGTATTAATGCCATTTTCTAGATAGTAGTTTGGCAAGAAAGTACAGTTTTGAGTTGTTTGATGTGTTATGTACTTATCTGAGAAGTTGATAATTATTTTTGTGCCATTAATGCTACCCTTTTATTTTTGGATTGTTTCTACGTAACAGCATCAACGTTCTCCTTTTTTGTTACTAAGTGCATACTGGTTTACTTGAATAATTAGTAACTTAATATTTTTCATGCATGTTTTAGAGTTTATTCATTAAGTAGAGCCATGTTATATATTTAGGAATTAGCAAGATCAATCATAATCCACTATTGCAGCCTATCAAACTTTGATATTGCCGGAGGTATGTCGTGAATATTTTAAAAAAAAAATTAGATGCATTTTTCTTTTTGGATATTACAAATTAAAAGTTATGACTTTGTTGTGGGTTTTCTTTTTCTTTTTTTATCAAGATTTTGTTGGGTTTTGGGTCCTGGAAGTCTTTCTTTATTTTTTTTTTTTTTCCTCTTCGATTTATAAAATTTTGAGATGTGTTTTTTGTGTTTTGGATATTAGGGAGAGAAATTTGGTTGTTGATGTGATTTTTTTTTTAATTTTGGTTTTTTTTTTTTTTTTTTTTTTTTTTGGACTTTAGATGTTTGTATATATAGACTTTTTTTTTTTTTTTTTTTTTTTGTTTCACAGGAGGTAGAAACAATATATATATATATATATATATATATATATTGTTCCTTTTAGGTTTTGAATCATGTTTTTGTAAGAGTTTGGTTTTGGAAATTCTTTTATGCTATTTACATTATTTTATTCTCGATTAAATATTTTTTTCATTTGATAATAGAGAAATTTTTACTGATTATAATAGGCATATTCATATTACCTTTTTATAAAAATGCATTATGCAAATCAACAACTCGTATATAACAAAAGTTGGACCCTAAAAGTTGTGGTTACAACATGTGACATACGCTCTTCAAGCCAAGTTCCTATGCCTTTAAAAGTTTTGGTTAATTTCTGTAAAAAGAAAATTGGTTAATTATAAATTAAATATTAAATTGTATAATTTATGTTGTTAGTGAAATTATAAAACCTTTGGTACACTATATAAATTTTTAAAATGATAAAATAATCAATCAAGAAATTATTGTCACCAAAAAATCTGCAATAAAGTTAATTTTATATGAACTCAGGTCCAAATTATATCATACCTTATACTATATAATAAAAGTTGTGTTAGGTTCTAAGAATTAGGAACTAATGTATTAGAACTTTATTTTGTAATGTTGGGAAACCATGATCAAAACGGTTTTAGTCTTGTTTAGACTTGCTCAAAGTATGGGGTTTTCATGTAAAATTGGAATCAAGTCACTGCAGAAGTTACTATGCATTTCTGCCTAGCTCGATCGATCGAGAATTAGACTCGACCGATTGAAAGTCGTGCAGAATGTTTTTTCTGCAGAATTTTCAACTCAGCCCTAGCCCATTTAATGTGTAGGGTTTTATGTTTTGCCCTAAGTATAAAAAAGGGAAAACCCTAGCCACGTTTTTAGTGTTCTGAATATTGTGTTTGTGAATCTTATTTGTGAGATCTAGAGGTGCTTACCTTCACATACACTTAGGGTTTCCAAACTCAAGATTAATGTCAAGAGCTTGGTAATCATTCAGTTGCAAAATCAAGAGCTTCAAGATACAAGCAGGTGTGTTTGTGCTTTGCTGAGAATTCAAGGAAAGAAGTAGTCCGTGGACTCGGAGCTGTCACGTGGTCGTGGTAGTAAGTTTCCTACTCAAGGTAGCAATAGGATGTTAGTGGTCTAAGTCGCTATTGTGTAAACTTCAATTCTTTCATAGTGAATTCCTTTTTACCTTGAAGATAGTTAGGTTAAATTCTCCCCAGGTTTTTACCGGTTTGGTTTCCTAGGTTATCATATCGTGTGTTATTTATTTTCCGTATTGTTGCATGATATGATATATTTGTGTTAACCTAGAATTGCTTAATTTACCTAAGTTAATCACTTGGCTAAATATCTAGGTTAATTTGTTTGGATTTAAGGGGTCTAAATTTCTAACAAGTTGTATCCTACATTGTAGTTGTGCTAAGTGGATGCCCTCCTCTTTCTTTATTTGGTTTATATATATATATATATATATATATATATATATATATATATATATAAACCAAATAAAGAAAGAGGAGGGCATCCACTTAGCACAACTACAATGTATATATATTTCTCTTTAGGTCACTTGATAACAATTTCATAGTTGCTCAAAGTTGAACTCTATCATCAATGATTCAAAAAATTTTAAATAAAACTTACTCAATTAAAATTCTACTCCAAAGAGTTTTTCAAATTTTGAGTGAAATTTCATTATTTATTTTATATTATGTTAATGACCTACCACAAGTTTTTGGTTTAATAATAAAAGTTTAATTATACTGTAGTTATGTTTGCACTATGTAGCGTAATATAAATATTGAAATTTGTACGATATAATTCCACCCTTTCACTTATTATAAATAAATTAAAATTATTTATATAGTTTACTTTTAAGTAAAATCGTATTACAAAATATTTAAAAATATAAAATAATATTTTGATAAAAAGTCAATTATAAATTTCAAGAAATTTAGAATGCATTTCATTATTTATTTTAAATGATTTTATAATCAATGTTAAACTTGGTTTTACTTTTACGTTTACATGGTGTGTATTCACCATGTAACTTAAGTAAATTTTTATTATCTAATTTATAATTCACTTTTAACAATATTATTGAAGTATATTCTTTAGTTTAAATATGATTTTTGATTATACCTTGCATCACACATGCATAACACTAGTTGTTAATAAAAATAAATTACATAAATTTTATAGATGTGAGGAAACAAGTTATTAGGGACCTACTTTTGATGTTTTCACAAAATTATTAAGTACTTTTTCGAAAACTTTCTAAATATTGCGGAAGAAAGTCCTAATTAATTGGTAATACTATCTTGATTGTATATTCTTTTTTTTTTTTCTTTTTTTTTTTTGTCATTTGATCTTTGTAGTAACTAGATTAGCAATTAAAAATTAATACTTTCATAATTTGACCCCAAAAAAAAAAATTAAAGACATCAATGAAAAAAATTAGTGGTAACTGGTGTTAATTTACTTAAAATTTAGTGACTAGACACATAATTGAAAAATTATAAAATAAAATAAAATAAAATAAATAAAAAAGTGAAAGGGTAGTAATTAAATACCCATCCTTGTAGGTCAAACCAGATATGCTACCAGCTTTGTTTAGAGCTTCTCTCCATCTTTGCACCTTCTTTATATTATATACTTCATGTTTTGCTAAAGCTTCTCCAAATTTTCCCTTTTGGTTGCATATTTCCGAGGGATCCACTTTATAAAACACCGGTAGCACCATTTGTCCATTCTTCTTACACTCAAGAATTTCGACAAGTTCATCCAAGCACCAAGTGGAAGATGCATAGTTATCAGAGAATACAATTATGGAACTCCTTGAACTTTTAATGGCTTCGAGAAGTTTAGTAGATATTTCTTCTCCCCTTGGAAGTTCATCATCGATAAAGGTGTGAATACCCTTCAACTTCAAAAAGCCATTCAAATGGCTTGTAAAATCCATGCGGGTATCATCCCCTCTGAAACTCAAGAACACATCATATATGTATTGGTGGGTGATAGAGGAAGAGGAGGCTTGTTTGTTTGTCAAAAAAGCCATAGTGAAATGGTACGTTTGAGAAGATTTGAAAGGAAGAGGAGAAAGAAAGCTTGACAAAATTAGGCAAAGGAGAGTGAATGAAAATTAAAATAAGAGGTTTTTCTGAATGGATTTTTGAGAGAGAATGAGAATGGCAAAGTGAAGAAATTGAGTGCTAGTTGTTGTTTTGAGGCCAAGAAGACTATATGATAGTCTACTGTTTGTTTGTTTTTTTTTTTTTTTTTTTTTTTGATAAGCAAGGTATCGAGAATGCAAAAGCAGTTTTAGTTCAATTATTTGAAGGGTGGGAAAACTATGGGCGATCAAAGCCAGCCTCGGCCTAAGACTAGTTATTAGACCAATGAAAGTCATATGATAGTCTACTGTGAAAATACTATTCGTAGTCTGATTAACTTTGTAGAGAAATCAATTTCGTAGTTGGTGGCCCCAGTACGGAGGTTGAGTATCTACTTTCCTCTTAAATAAGAAAGAGGAAAGTAGACTACTCAGCTTTTTTAGAGAAATCAATTTTATAGTTGGTTGGTCCATTGTGGTTGAATTCTAGGCCTCCCCAAGATATCACTATTCCCTAGCCGTCTGAGCATTGTTAACCAAGCAAAACTGCACAACAATTAATAAGTACTAGTGTGTAATCTTATGCATATGCACGGATATATTTAAAAACAATCACAATTACATATATATAATTTAGAATCTAATTAGATCTAAACTCTTTTGTTTTTGCATTCAATAATTTACTTGCCATAAAAATTAAAAAAATTGATGAAACACATGCGCAAAATTGAACTCCAATTAAAACTCAAATTAGAATCTAATTTGTTAGATTCTAAAAGTTTAGAACAATTGGCAAATCGTGAGCACACAAGAACATACAAGCTGCAGAAAGAAGATTTCAGAATTTGCCTGATTCGACCAATCGAAAAACAGGCTCAATCGATCAAAAGTCGTATCTGCAAAATTTTAAGTTGGCCCAAACAGCAGCTTAAGCCCATTAAGGATTAGGGTTTCAGATCTACTTCTCCCACTATATAAAGGAAACCGTAAGCACGTTTTTTTATAAGGTTTTTAGAGAGAGAAGAGTGTGCCTCTTTTGTATTTAGGGTTTTGTTCCTAAAACGTCTCTTATAACTTTTACCGGTGTTGTTCCTTGAAGAATCTCAAGATCCGGTATTGTTGAAGGTGCTGCCTTCTCTAGTCATCAAAGGTGCTGATGATCTAAACCTTCAAGAGTGGTCTTGGAGTCACAAACAGGAGAGTTTGTGTTTCTAAACCTTTGAGTGGGATCTCAAAGTCACAAGCGTGGGTGTTTGTGTTTTGCAAAGATTAAAGAAAGAAGGAGTCTGTGATCTCGGAGCTATCACGTGGTCGTGGTAGTAAGTTTTCTACAGGCAGGTAGCAATAGGATTTTAGTGGTCTAAGTCGCTATTGTGTAAACTTCAATTCTTTCTAGTGGATTTGCTATTTTACCTTGAGGATAGCTAGGTTAAATCCTCCCCAGGTTTTTTACCGGTTTGGTTTTCCTGAGTCAACATATCATTGTGTTCTTTATATTTCCGCTGCTTTGCATGATATGATTGTTATTGTTTTAACCTAGATCTGAATAATAAACCTAAGTATTCACTTGGTTAATTAATTAGGTTAAACAATCTAAGTTTACAGGGGTCTAAACGAACTTACATAATTGAATTTAAACTCTTTAATTTTTGCATCTAATAATTCATTTGGCATACAGATTTAAAAATTAGATGAAACATAGGCACAAAATTAGACTCCAATTTAGAATTTAATTGGAATTTCTCTTAACTTTGGCTATATATATATATATATATATATATATGTGTGTGTGTGGCTTATAAACTTAAATTGTTTTTAGTTATACAAAAAAAAGGCTCATAAATATAAAATCATTCAAAAATTATTTTTTTATATAGTTTATTTATATTACTCGTTTTTTACACTAAATTAACTTATTTGACACAAAGATTAAAAAACTTAAATTAGATGAGACATATGGCACAAAATTAAACTCTAATTGAAATCCAATTTTTACATTGAATTAACTCACTTGGCACAAAAATTTAAAAACTTAAATTAGATAGGACACAGGCATAAAATTAGATTCTAATTTAATTCCAATTTGAAATCTAATTGAATTTTCCCTCTGTTTTACCTATTATTATATATATAGATACCCGGACCCTATGTTTAATAGTTAACTTGGTCTTAATTGCTTTCAATAATAATTTCCAGACAGATATCAATCAATTCAAGGTATCGAGAATGCAAAAGTAGTTTTAGTTCAATTATTTGAAGGGTGGGAAAACTATGGGCGATCAAAGCCAGCCTAGGCCTAAGACATTTTGGAACGCCAAGAAAATCCTTAAAATATATATTAGACCAATGAAAGTCAAATTCAATTAAAATCCTAAAAATAATTTCAAAAAAAGAAGTGATATGTGTGTGTGGAATCACCATTGAAGATCAATTTTTCTTAAAAATATTGAGGTTTTACTTTGAGTGAAATAGTACCCCATGTGGCGTACTAAATGAAGTTACAATAATATCTTTAATAAATTAATTTTTTTATGTTTTTAGAAAATTAGTTATTTTTCAATTTTTTTTATAAAATTATCTCTTTTTTTTATATTTGATAGTAATATTGAATGAGTTGGAAAATAATTTTCTAACTTTTTTTACTTAAATTGCTGTAAGATAGATAAGGTAAACAACAATCTCTAAAAAAGTTACACCTTTTATGTTAATCAAAAATAATTTTCCTTTAACTCATTTTTTCTAATACTACCAAACACTAAAAATTATGAAAAATTACTTTAGAGAAATTTTTTTATCAAAACAATATTAGCCATTATACTATTTGAGTCAGCCCCATTCCAAAGGACCAAATCATGACTTTTTTTAATTTGATAATATTTCTATATTGCATGGTCAAGACCAAATATTTATTTATATTTAATATCCTCTATTTTGATCAGTTGGTGAATTGGCAGTGGTCCCTTGCATATGCAGTCTGCATTTCAAAACCATACAGTTGCTAGAGATCTATTAGGACATATGTGAGTCATGTTAGAAACATATGTCAACATTTTATGCAATTGGTTAATCTTTTGACAAAACGCACTTTAGTTGTAATTGGGTAGATCTTGGATGTGCTTAATACTTCAAAAAATAAGGTTTCAAGTTCAAGTGTTAAAGCCATGCAAGTCTGTCCAAGAAACAAGTGATGAAGTGTTGTTCATTAAAGCTCGACAGCTAGTTTGACAGCTAACATCTATTGAGGTTTAAAAACTGTTTCAGTTCGTGGCTCGACAGCTAGCTTGATAGATGGCTATCTATCGAAGTTTATGAAATTCAATTTTTCAAAGTTGATTTCAATTCAATCCATGGGTATATGTTTGGGCTTCTTTTCTCACAACCTTAGATTAGGCCTGTCCACAAGTCGGTCTGGGTCGGGTTTGTACCCAAACCAGAATCGACCCGACCAGATCAAGTGGACAAACTTTCAACCCACCGCCGACCATCGGAGAAGTCGGTTCGAACAGGTTGGAACATCAATGAGCGGCGATCGGGTTCGGTCGAAGTCGAGATCTGGAAAATAGAGAAAATCCGGCGAGGGAACGATGAAAATCAGCCACAATCCTTTGAGATTTTGCTAGAAATAGCCAAGATCTCGACTAGATCTAGCGAAATCTCGCCAGATCTAGCCAAGAACTCAACTAGATCTAGCGAAATCTCACCAGATCTAGCCAAAAAACATCTCAAAACTCGCTGGAATGATCAAATAATGCCGGGATATTTATGGGTTGGTCGGATCGGGTTTCTCGGATTTTGAAGAAGGAGAACCGACGTCCGACCAGTCAAAGTCAAATTCTGGAAGAAGCAATCCATCGTCGACAGTCGGAGAAGTCGATTCGGTCGGCGAGTCGAGTCCAACAGTTGACTAGATAGCCCTACCCTAGACATATATAAAGATTGTTTTAAGGGTTGTCACAGGTGACACAGCATGCCCAAGTTTATGCAAATTGTGACCGGAAACAGAATTTGCCCTAGTTCATCTTTCTTCTGAAGAAGCTGCTATGAAAGTCAAATTCAATTAAAATCCTAAAATAATTACAAAAAAAGAAGTGATGTAAGTGTGTGGAATCACCATTGAAGATCAATTTTTCTTAAAAATTTTGAGGTTTTACTTTGAGTGAAATAGTATCCCATGTGGCGTACTAAATGAAATTACAATAATATCTTTAATAAATTAATTTTTTATGTTTTTAGAAAATTAGTTATTTTTCAAATATATATATATATATATATATATAATTATCTCTTTTTTTATATTTGATAGTAATATTGAATGTGTTGGAATACAATTTCCTAACTTTTCTTACTTAAATTGTTATAAGATAGATAAGATGAAAAACAATCTCTAAAAAAGTAACACTTTTTATGTTAATCAAAAATAATTTTCCTTCAACTTATTTTTTCAAATACTACCAAATACTACAAAATACGAAAAATTACTTTAGGGAAAATTTTTTATCAAAACAATATCAGCCGTTATACTATTTGAGTCGGCCCCATTCCAAAGGACCAGATATGACTTTTTTTTATCTGATAATATTTGTATATTGCATGGTCCAAACCAAATATTTATTTATATTTAATATCCTCTATTATGATCAGTTGGTGAATTGGCAGTGGTCCCTTGCATATGCAGTTTGCGTTTCAGAACCATGCAGTTGCCAGAGATCCAAGGACAACTAGACTAGGATCCTGTGCTCCTGAAAAATTTTAGAAAGGTTTGGGTGTAAATGTATATCTTAAGCCTCGAAGAGTTTCCCTCTGTCAGTAAAATGTCACAGGCCTATGTTAATCATCACAAAATCATACAAGATGTTCTAACTTCGAACAATCCAGTACGAGGATGGATATTGAGAATTATTATTGGCTGAAAAATATGCAATTTGTTATATATATATATATATATATATATATATAAACGAGTTGTTTTAGCACTACAAATTTAGTCACAGCTTTCTAACATGACATACTGTGATCGGTTATCTATTATTTTTACATGAATCGACCATTTATAGTTAACCGCGTAAGAATTAAGACAAAAATTGTAAATTTATTTGTAGTACAAAGATTTTTCGATAATGAAATTTATCTAAAATTTAAAAAGAAGAACCAGCTTGCTATGCAAAAAAAAAGTTCAAACAAGACCAAGAACATTTTATCTTTTTCATTAAACTATCTAGAGTCTAAACCTAGTGAGAACAATTAGATCACGCACCCAAAAAGTGTTGGGGTTTATACCCTAAAATATAATTTATTGGCATGTCATAAATAATTAAATTGTTTAATTATATGAGACTATCTATAAATGAACTAATGAGACATTATTTTAGTCCATGAGATGCATCGTATGTGATTTATTTGAAAAGTCACAGAAGATATAAATCACAAGTTCTTTGTAAACTCAAAATTTTAGTTCGTAGTCGGTGATGAAATTGAGCATTTCATCTGTGAAGGCTATAACATATCAACTAAGATGATTTGTCTTGATCATGGAAGTGAAGACTTCTAGTTGATATGTTGATATGTTTTAAGAGTTAAGACATATTGAACTGGACCGCTGTAAGATTTATTATTATCATAACGACTATCAAATGAATAATAAATCTCACAACTTCTATTTATATCAACTCTAAATCCTAAGAGAATAATGGACCTGATTATGAGGTGTTAGTTTCTTTGATATATCAGGAGTGAGATCTATGAATCACGATCAAAACCTTAGTATGTTAGGTAGCCGCATTTAGTGTTGATGGAACATATATTCTCAAGATAGAATTTATAATCTCTTAACGGAAATATAAAATATTCCTTTGAGATAAGTTTAATGGGTTTGGTTATTCAGAGTGTTGGGCCTAACCACTTTAGTAAGGAGTTATTAAAGTATATATATTTATGGAATTGGATTTCATAAATATATGATGAATAACATGAAGGATTAAATCGGGTACTAAAGGATTAAAATGTAGTAATCTTCAAAATAGCAGTCTATATTCATGACTTTGTATTACTACGAATTAAGAAGGGGTTGCATGTATAATAAAGTCTTGGGATATAATTTATTAATAAGGCCTAGAGTGCAATTATATTCATATAGTGGTATTGAATATAATTAATAGTAACTTTGAACTTGTCAAGAGCTGACAGAAAAGCCCAAGGCCCATTAGAGCTAGAGTCTTATTTGTTCCCTTTTGGTCCCACTCCAAGCCACATACTAGAGCCTAATTGAAATGGCCCAAAAGGCTAACCCAATTAGATAATCAGTTATATATAAGGAACGAAACATGTAGAATTTCTAATAAGTCTTTTCATAAGAAGTGGTTTTCATTAAGATCACATAAGGAATGAAATGGTGTATGTGAGTGTTGGACACTCTCTTATTCTCTCCTTGAAAATTGATTGAGAGACCACACTGTACGTTTTTAGACCCCTTAAAACTCAGTCAGATTAACCTAGTTATTTAGCCAAGTGATTAACTTAGGTAAATTATACAGTTCTATGTTAACACAAATATATCATATCATGCAAAGTGTGGAAAATAAAGAACACACGATATGATAACCCAGGAAAACTAAATCAGTAAAAAACCTGGGAAGGATTTAACCTAGCTATCCTCAAGGTAAAACAGAATTCACTATGAAAGAATTGAAATTTGTACAATAGCGACTTAGACCACTAACATCCTATTGCTACCTCGAGTAGAAAACTTACTACCACGACCACGTGCCAGCTCCGAGTCCACAGACTACTTCTTTCTTGAATTCACAGCAAGCACAAGCACTCACGCTTGTATATCTTTAAGTTCTTGAATCTGCAACTGAATGATCACTAAGCTCTTGACATCAATCTAGAGTTTGGAAACCCTAAGTGTATGTGAAGGCAAACACCTCTAGATCTCACAAAAGATTCACACACACAGCATAAAGAACTCTACTAAAACGTGACTAGGGTTTTCCCTTTTATACTTAGAGAAAAACATAAAACCCTACACGTCAAACCAGGCTTGGACTGAGTTGGAAATTCTGCAAAAAAAACAATCTGCACGACTTTCGATCGGTCAAGTCTAATTCTCGATCGATCGAGCCAAGCAGATTTGCATAGTAACTTCTGCAATAACTCGATTCCAACTTTACATAAAAACCACATACTTTGAGCAAGTTTAAACAAGACTAAAACCGTTTTGATCATGGTTTTCCAACCTTACAAAATGAAGTTCTAATACATTAGTTCCTAATTCCTTAGAACGTAACAAACTTCCCCTTTGGCAATCCGTGACAAAACACAAACTTAACACAATGCTCAAAGTTTACAAAAATAGCCCATTACAAAACAGTAGCCCAACAACAAACAAATTCAACCTAACTACTATCTATCAGTTGCAAGTATAGATAGCAATTCGACTGAACCAACTTGTATATTCCTGTAATACTTAAAAAACACATAAATGTGTGTGTGGAAAAAATACAAGTAAACAAATTTATTTCACATAACACAAATTAAAGACATATATCATGAATAATCTCATAAATATAAATCTATAAGCAATGTAACACAATGTGAAACAAGAAACATACGCAATCAGTGTATCTCCCCCTATCATGGACAACCCAAACAAAAATATCATGAGCCAAAAAGATACAAACAGAATGAAGCACCTAGATACAATTTAAAGGCTCCACAATATCACTAAACTCAATATCACAACAAAATCTTCCCTTAAAAACAAAACTAACAAAATCTCCTCTACTGCAATGTACTCCCCCTTTTTGTGAAGAATTACCAAAGGGCACCCACTCATCACCAAAAAGAGGTGGCAGAGGAGAACGTCGAAGACTCTCCAAATCTGCTCGCAAAGCACAAAGCTCATCAAGCATGCCCACCAAAAGCTGACCATGAGCCGCCTGAATGGTCATGACAATATCCAACATCTGATGAGTGTCTGAATCATTCGAAAGTGAAGGTGGAGGAACAGTAGTAGCAGCAGCAGTCAGATCAATAGACATTTTACCCAAAGGAGCACCTACAGAAGAGGAAGGAGAAGGAGTTACACCGGAAGGCTCAACCCTAAGACGCTTAGAGCTAGCTCGAAGCTGAGTAGCCCTTTGCCGAAGAAAGGTAGCACCAATGGGAGCTACAATGTGAACAGGCTCAGAAGTCCCCTAACCTTAAATGGAGAAGAATACGATGAATGAAAACAGGAAAGAACAAGGCATGAGCAATAAAACTACTCCTATGCACCTCGTTCAAAGAACGAAGAAAAAAGTGGAAAACTTATAGGGGCATCAGTAACAAAAGCATACAAAAACACACATCGCTCAATAAGGATAGTGTGCAGATGAGAAATAGGCCATAGGGAATGACAAGTAATCCTAAAGAAAAGGTAATGAATCTCAGTAAGCTCAGCAGACATGATCAGAGGATCAGAATCCCATTGGATAGAACTACCAGTGATGTAGGACATGATGTCGTCTAGGGGAGGAGACTCATCATAGGGATAAACAAGATGCTGAACCACAGGTACCACAAGAGCATCAGACACTACCGAAGGAGTAATGCGATACTCTACACCTCGTATCCAACTCTTTACCAAAGTGTTGGAATCATAGATGTGGATAGAGAGATTCGAGTAGAACTCTCTAATTAGGGTAGCCGAAGGTGGATGATCTATGTCTAACAGAGGTAACCCCTGCACTCACCCCAAATGTTTCTCCTGAGGTTAAGAGTCTCATAGGTCTGTTGATGTTTCTCACTCAGAAATCCTTCACTGTCAAGGATGGTGAAGAAGAAGAGGTCTTATGAGCTCTAGTTTTCTTAGGCATAATGCTACAGTTCAGATAGAGAGACACAAAAAGAATAGAGGGAGAAGAAAAGAAAAACCAAGGGTAGACTGCAAGTTAGCACAAAAACAACATAGAAATAACAATTCTATATGATGCATGAACATTATTTCCAAATGATGCATTCTCTAATGCAGTGAAAAGCAGTTCACTTTTACTCCAAAATCATAAAATTGGCTTGAGCAAGGAGGTTACATCAAAAACCCCAAATTTTGAAAAAACGTAATTTCACAAAAACCAAAAAATTGATTAAATGATCATCACACAAGACAAAAATCACAATATCCTGATCAAATGATTCAATCTAACAAGCCAATTTTATCAATTTAAAGCAAATTGAATAGAAGCCCCAAATAAGGTATATATCAAGCCCTAGAAATTTCAATTTATCATAAATCACCAAATTGACCAAATTAAACCACAAAGATCAGTTATATATAGTGTCCCAACAAAAACCCATTGATTAATTGTGAAAGAAACGGCCCAAATCATTAAAAATCCCAAAAAGAAAAAAATCCAAAAAATTACCCAAAAATGCATGATTTAATGCATGAAAAATGAATATAAAAAGAAAAGGTGGGGTAAAGAAGACATACCGACCTTGGAGGAGAAAAACCTTGCAAAAATTCTGGAGGAAAATGACAAAAAATCTCTTTGGAGCTTTGACCGATCGGTGAGAGAGAAAAGAGGTTTTGAAAAACTTTTGAAAAGTGAAGAACACGTGAGGGAAAAAGCTTTTTTAAAAAACTCTCATCGCAATTTTTGATCGGTCAAAAATGCTTCGATTGATCCAGTACCAATCGAGAACTGATTGAAACAAATAGAAGCTGACCAAAGGTTTTAAACGCATTTTTGATCGGTCGAAAATAGGTTTGATCGATCGAAAATGTTGAAAAATCAAATTTTTGAAAAAACACAGTAATTTTATGCAGAAACTCCTCAAAGTATTAAATTTTATGAATAAAATGCATGAGTATGAGATGAAATGCTTTTCAAAAACACTTGTTTTGAACCCAGTTTTCCCAAAATTGAGATTTTCAAAAAATATCTCTTAAATTCTCAATGAACAAACATGTTTTGCATAAAATTCAAGGAATTTTCAAACTTGGTTGGTCAAACCAAAATCACACACAATACCATGTATAAAGTTTAGCAAAGAGAAACTTATGTAGTGTGTGCAATTAGCGAAAACTTGAGATACATGTGAGGTGATATGTAAATAGAAATCAAGCACAATATCTAAAAAATTCATCACATTGAATTTGAAAGAGACTATCACCTAAAGAGTTACATCATATAACTCTCACATCTCCTAGAATAAAAGCTTGCAATCATGTAAGTTTCTTGATTTGCCTCAAAATTTACACACTAATTTTAATTGATTAGAAACTTATAGTCGGGATAATGTACACACCAATTTTATTTGAATTGTGAAATTATTATAGCCCAATAATGTACACATCAATTTTAGCATTTTAACCGGGCTACACCTTATGATCTTTTTGTGCATGTGCTACACTTATGCGAGCATAAAATCTTATGATATGCACTAAGGTGATCATGATTGGATAATAAACAGTGGTGAGATGGTTATTTATGCCTTTTTCAATAAGTCCAAGTCTGACAATCAAAGACATGTGATTTCAAGATCAAGATCATGTAATCAAAAATTATAAACATCTTCCCACTCAACATGCACTACAAAGCTCAAACTAGTAAAGTGCAAAAAGTAAGCTAATCCAAGCTAAACAAGGTACATAAACATGTTATGTAAAAATAGATTGACCAACCTTGATTTCAAATTCAAAAAAAATACTGCAAAAAACCTTTTGCTTCCTCCTTTTTAAAAAAAAAATAAATTAAATAAAACAACCTAGAATGTAATGCATGAATGTTATGCAATGCAAATCCTAGTAGAACAAAAAAATGGTCACAAGAAGTAAAGCAATGAAGCACAAGGACCATGAAACCCAAGGATGACTAGGGACAAAGAATCACACCAATAACTTGACGAAGAGTCTCAAACTTACTTCTATCAAGTGGTTTGGTGAAGATGTCAGCATTTTGACGTTCAGTAGGGATATACTCAAGAACAACAATCTTTCTTTCAACCAAATCCTTAATAAAGTGATATCTAATCTCAATGTGCTTAGGCTTAGAATGTTGAACAGGATTCTTAGAGATATCGATAGCACTAGAATTATCACAATAAACAACCATGGTGTCTTATGATATTCCATAATCACTCAAAAGCTTTTTCATCCAAAGAAGCTATAAGCAACAACTTCCAGTAGCAATATATTCTGCCTCTGCAGTAGACAAAGAAACAGAATTTTGCTTCTTACTCATCCAAGCAATAAGATTTGCTCCTACATAAAAACACCTACCAGTGGTGCTTTTTCTATCATCGGCATTACCAGCCCAATCAGAATCAGAAAATCCAGCAAGAGATAGATTTGACTCTTTGCTATAAAACAATCCATAATCACAAGTTCCACCAACATATTTTATAATTCTTTTAATAGCATTCAAATAAGAAACCTTAGGATTAGATTGAAATCTAAAACAAACACCCACACTAAAAGCAATATCAGGCCGACTTGTAGTTAAATACAAAAGACAATTAATCATGCTTCTGTATAATGTAACATCAACAGACTCACTTGATGGATCATTGGTTAGTTTTACATTTGCAGCCATTGGTGTTCTAGCATGTGCAACCTTGTCAAGTCCAAATCTCTTGACTAGATTTCGTGCATACTTTGCTTGGTTGATGTAAATTCCAGTCTCCGTTTGTTTCACCTACAATCCCAAGAAATAAGTTAGTTCACCAACCATACTCATTTCGAACATGGCCTTCATTTCATCTGCAAAAGATTGAGCAAGAGAATCATTAGTAGCACCAAAAACAATGTCATCAACATAAATTTGAGCTACTACAAATTAATTCTTATCCTATCGTATGAAGAGAGTGGTGTCTACAAATCCTCTTTTGAAACCATGCTCTGTGAGATATGCAATTTACCTATCATACCAAGCCCTTGGAGCTTGCTTCAAACTATAGAGGGCTCTCTTCAACTTGTAGACATTATTCGGTCTATAAGGATCAACAAAACCCTTTGGTTGTTCAACATATACCTCTTCTTGCAACATGCCATTCAAGAAGAAACTCTTAACATCCATTTGATACAACTTGAAATTCAAATGACTTGCAATGGCCAAGAGTATCCTAATGGATTCCAATCTTGTTACTGGTGCAAAGGTTTCATCAAAATCAATCCATTCTACTTATGTGTACCCTTGAGCAACAAGTCTTGATTTATTTTTAATAATAGTTCCATGTTCATTTGACTTGTTCTTAAATATCCACTTAGTTCCGATCACATTTACTCCCCTTGGTCTAGGAACTAATTCCCACACATCATTCCGAACAAACTGATGAAGTTCTTTATGCATAGAATTAACCCAATCAGCATCTTGAAGAGCTTCATCCTCCTTTTTTGGTTCAAATTGGGATAGATAGCATGAGTGAGTAATTACATTCAAAGCTTTGGATCTCAATCTTACGTTATCAGTCAAACTCCCCAATATATTTGTGGTAGGATGATTTAACTTAACTCTAGAAGATGGACCTTTGACTAATGATGTGGACGTACCTTTCTGTTCTGATGGAATACAAAACTCTCTCTGTTCTTGTTGAGTTTCATGAACCGGTGTAGATGGTTTTGAGCTTGATGGTACTGAAACTGCATCATTCAACAATAGCAACTCTTCCTCTATATGCTTTCCCACATAATTATCAGGTAGTGAATCATCAACTTCCATGATCCTTTCTTGAACCAGAGACGCATTTTCTGAATGACTATCTTAATTTAATTCATCATTGATCACAACATTGGAAGACTACATGATTGTCTTAGTTCTCAGATTGTATACTCTGTATGCTCTACTGGTGGAAGAGTACCCTAGAAAGTAACCTTTGTCACTCTTTGCATCAAACTTTTCTAGGTTCTCTCTATCACATAGAATGTAATAGTCGCTACCGAATATCCTGAAATATTTGACAACAGGTTTCTTTCCTCTCTAGAGTTCATAGGAAGTTTGCTTGGAGTCAGGTCTGAAATACACTCGATTGAGTGATGACATGCAGTATTAACTGCTTCTCCCTAGAAGGATTTAGGCATCTTCTTATTATGTAGCATGACACGAGCCATCTCTTGTACAACCCTACTCTTCCGTTCCACTATTCCATTCTGTTGTGGTGTCTTGGGTAAAGAGAATTCCTGATGTGTGCCTTGATTATTGCAAAAAGTAGCTAGTTTAGTGTTCTCAAACTCTCTTCCATGGTCACTTCTGATTCTAGCTATCACAATTCCTTTCTCTACTTGCAATTTTTTGCACAAATGTATCATCTTTTCAGGAGCCTCAGATTTATCTTTCAAAAGTACAACCCATGTACATCTGGTGAAATCATCCATAACTACTAGAATATACTTCTTTCCACCTAAACTCTGAACTCTGGCAAGACCCATGAGATCAATGTGTAACAGCTCCAGAGGTCTTGTAGTTTGAACATCAGTTACAGACGGATGTTTGGACTTCACTTGTTTACCCATTTGACATGGTCCACAGATGCATTTTTCTATCTTCTCAAACTTGGGCAAACCAATAACTGCATCACACTTGGAAATCTTCTCTAATTCTTTGTGACTTGCATGTCCTAACCTTTGATGCCATAAGTCAACTTGATTGATCTTTGCACTAAAACATTTGTTGCTTATACTTGGAGTAATACCATAACAGTTGTCAACTGTCCTCACACCAATATACATACAGTCACCTCCTCCATCAAGTATCTCACATTCATACTTAGTGAAAAGAACATTCAGTCCATTGTCACAAATCTGACTTATGTTGAGTAAGTTAGTCTTCAACCCATCAACATACCAAACATCTTCAAAGACCGGCAACCCTGGAATGTCCACTGTGCTAATGCCTCTGATCACATATTTGCTTCCATCTCCAAACATGACTGTCCCAATCTTTCCTTCAAAGAGTGTCTTGAATAAAGCCTTATTTCCTGTCATATGCCTGGAACAACCACTATCCAAATACCAAAGACAAGAATCACGTGCATTTAAGGTGGTCAAAGTAGTATAGCACAAATAATTATCATCACATGTAATTATACCAAGAAACTCAAGGAAAGATTTAACACAAGTAACAAGAGACAAACACACCAAGTAAACAATTTGGCATACTGGTAAAAAGATTTTCCAAGAATCCATGACAGCAGAGGTCAAGGATCAACTCTTAGATCTAAAGATCTATAACAAAAAGCTACCCGCTCTGATACCACTTGTACATTTTTAGACCCCTTTAAACCTAATCAGATTAACCTAGTTATTTAGTCAAGTGATTAACTTAAGTAAATTATACAATTCTAGGTTAACACAAATATATCATATCATGCAAAGTGTGGAAAATAAGGAACACACGATATGATAACCTAGGAAAACCAAACCGGTAAAAAACCTGGGGAGGATTTAACCTAGCTATCCTCAAGGTAAAACAGAATTCACTGTTAGGACATATGTGTTTCACTTGTTAAGAACATATGTCATTCTTTTATGTAATTGGCTAATCCTTTGACAAAATGCACTTTACTTGTAATTGGGTAGATTTAGGATGTGTTTGATACTTCAAGAAACCTGTTTCAAGATCAAGTGTTAAAGCCATTCAAGTCTGTTCGAGAAACAAGCTAAATAGTGCAGATTCATTAAAGCTCGATAGCTATCTCGACAGCTGCATCTATCAAGGTTCAGTAAGCTGTTCTAGCCTGTGTGCTCAACACCTGCTTAACAGCTTCTAGACAACTCCTATTTGTCGAGGTTTAAGAATTTTAGAATTCTGATATGATTTTCTTGGGATCCATGAATATGTCATTGGGCCTTCCTTTCTGAAAGTTCAAATAGTGTATAAAACACTATGAACGTTTAGACCCCAAAATTACAAATTATCAATTCAAGTTTTAACACAAACGATAAACGTGTGGAAAATGAATTAAAGCCTAAAACATAATTGATAAACCATCTAAGTCAAATAAAATCACATCCATAACAGAAATTAAATGACAAAGATAAAGGGAAAAGAGATACAAACACAAGGACAACACAAGACAGGTTATCGAAGAGGAAACCGAAGCCCTCAGCGTAAAACCTCTCCGCCGCCCTCCAAGCAGTCAAAATGATCTACTAAAGAATGTAGTTGGGATACAAGGACAGCAATAGACCCTCCAAGCCTAATCTACCCAGGTACCTAAGCCCTCCAAGCTTCTTGCTCCAACAAGGTTACGTCGAACCTATTTCTTCTTTAGCTTCCCGGATCCCGCTACTAGTCCATAGTACCAATATGAATTGGCTCCTTCCTAACTGCTTCCCAAAGCACCAAATAACCTTCTCACAGATGTGGGTATGGTGAGAAAAGGATTTGGCTAAAGCACCTCTCAAGGATCTACAATGAAGAGGAAGAGAGTAGAGGAATTTGAAGAGTCACAAGGTTAAGATTGTGGATGAATCAATATTGTTTTTCTCTAGGGTTTCTCTCTCAAAATTCTCTCTGGAAGCTCTCTACATTTCGTGGGTATAAGGGGTATATATACTGGTGGGTGTTTGGAATGCGAAGAAACAAATTTTTCACAACAGAGTAGGCTGGCGGCTTGGCCTCGCGGCTTGACTGAGTTGTGAGTTCAAGCCGCGAACAAACTGAAAGGCCAGACTGGAATTTTTGTCCTGTAATGCGATAGCTAGCACGACGGTTCATATTCTGGCAGCTTTCAGTCGCGAGCTACACGCAAGATCCAGTCACGAGTTCTCCTCTGCATGCTTCTCTCGTGTGTAACATCTAGCAGCATGCCAGTCGTGAGACACCAGCGAGGTCCAGTCACGAGTCTCTGTTTTGCAACACAGTCTTGAGAAAATCTTCACACTCTCTCACACACTACCCTTACATGATTCCCACCTAAATACAGGGTTTCTAAATGCGAAAAATACAAGCAAATTGGCACGGAATAAAGCCAACACAATGGTTGATAAAATTCAACCTTACACTTTCTCCTAATCTTAGACATATAAAAGGATTATTTTAAGGGCCGTCAAAGTGTTTACAAGTTGCACAAGCATTGAGAAAAAGTCTGTTCAAGCAAATTGTGACCAGAGACAAAGTTTTGTCCTAATTCATCTCTTGTGAAGAAGTTGCTGTGTATGTGCACCATAGGGTTTCGTGACCAAGCATCTTCTAGATCTTCATCATGTGATGAACTGAAGAACTTTGCAGCCAACAAACTTCTCTAGTTGGTGAATTGAAGTCGTGTACTGGGATCTGCGCATTTGGTTAGTCGCATACTTTGGAGCCGTGCATCAAAAGGAGAAATGTCACTACAGAACAAGTTCAATTGTGTATTAGGGTAAGGTTCGCCTGTAGGTTGGTATAAGGTACTAGGATTCCTTTACTTGTAACCGCTTGTTATGATAATAATGGAATTTCGGGAGTGGTGACCTTAAAATCACCCGGTAGGGTTTTCGCCATGTAGGTTTTCCCCATTGGTAAACAAATCACCGTGTCAATTTATTTTCCGCTGCATACTTTAGTTATTTGGTGATTTTTTTGTGCCACCACGCGCTTTGCTTGTTAATTAACTTAATTAATTCACTTGGCTAAATTAATTGGTTAATTTATCACAAGGGGTCAATACGTTTTTGGCCTATCATTCACTATGAAAGAATTGAAGTTTGTACAATAGCGACTTAGACCACTAACATCCTATTGCTACCTCAAGTAGAAAACTCACTATCACAACCACGTGACAGCTTTGAGTCCACGAACTACTTCTTTCTTGAATTCATAGCAAGCACAAGCACTCCCGCTTTTATATCTTTAAGTTCTTGAATCTGCAACTGAATGATCACCAAGCTCTTGACATCAATCTAGAGTTTGGAAACCTTAAGTGTATGTGAAGGCAAACATTTCTAGATCTCACAAAAGATTCACACACACAGCATAAAGAACTCTACTAAAACGTGGCTAGGGTTTTCCCTTTTATACTTAGGACAAAACATAAAACCCTACACGTCAAACCGGGCTTGGGCTGAGTTAGAAATTCTGCAGAAAAAACAATTTGCACGACTTTCGATCGGTTAAGTCTAATTCTCGATTGATCGAGCAAGGCAGATTTGCACAGTAACTTCTGAAGTAACTCGATTTCAACTTTACATAAAAACCACATACTTTGAGCAAGTTTAAACAAGAATAAAACCGTTTTGATCATGGTTTGCCAACCTTACAAAATGAAGTTCTAATACATTAGTTCCTAATTCCTTAGAACCTAACACACTTCTTGGGCATTAAGTGGAATTAGAGTGAAGATTAAAAGTATTCCCAAGTGCTTCTAATATATATATATATATATATATTTTTTTTTTTTTTTTAATTTCACCACACTAATGTACGCTCTCTTATTCTTGAATTTTGAAACTTACATAGTACATGTTATCAATTGCGAATGAAGTAGATCCGTTAATTTTCCACTACGTATGTTTTGTATGCGATACAAACATGTATTTTATCCAACAATTGGTATCAGAGCGGTCTTCAATTTCCAATCTGAATAACATGTTTTGTGAGTTTTGGAATTAAAGATAATAGTTTCATGATGTTAGAAAGTTATATATGCATTTAATTTTTTGCACTGTTGTTGAAACTGTGATTTGATAAAAACTGATATTGATGCTATGATGTTGTTTAAATTTGAATTTAAGTATATTAAATTAATCTATAAGGATATAACATCAATGGAATTCAGTTTTGATATCAAACTCTATCTATTATGTTCCTATGGTGGTTGTTTGTTCATAAAAAACTGTTGAAAACTGTATATATTTGCTCTTTGAAAAATGAAAACACGCATTTTTCGCGAGTAACTTCGCGAGAAGCTAACCCGCGAAAAATGCCTATGAAGCACAAAACTGTTTCGCTGGTAAGCTTTACTCGCGAATCAGTCACAAGACAGTCACGAAAGTTTTTGTCTAAATTTTGTGTTTTCACTATTTTTCCTTAATCCATTTTTGCGGGAAGAGCTTAGTCGCGAGATTCTCGTGAAAATGCATCTGAAGGGAATTTTGAATTTTTTCTAAGTGTTTTCAAATGTATAAAGAGCAAGGCTATGTGTGATGAGATTACACATCGTTTTAACTAAAAGACATAATGAGATCAAATATATTAGTTAAATAGAACTCAAAGTCCTAAATAGTTGGGATTTGTCTTTTAAGAAACATTCTAATTAAATTGGAATTGTTGTATGACTGAAAGTCCTTAATTTATTTTAATTAGAAGTTTTAATGAGATTAAAGCTTAATTAAAAGGTATATAGTTTTTAATGAAATTAGAATTCTTAATCAAATAAGTTAAGGATAGAGTTCTATATAACTAATTTTTAATTCATTAGTGTTTAAGAATCTTAAATAGTTTAGGACTTCCATTTTAGTTAGTGATTCTAATAAGATTAGTGTCTTTATCAAGTGCAAGGTTATTAGTTGTGATGAGATCACAATTATTTGAAGAAAAATCCAAATAATGAGTGTGAGTGCTGAAATAACCCTTTTGTGAAGTTTATTGTAATGTGAATAGATACCTTGTCTTGACTTCGAGTCTTGCATTCCATGCGGATGGTATTTACTTCACGGATTACAAGGTTAAACTTCTTTGTGATTACGCGAATATTCGTTACGCTATTGTGACGTGACTTAGTAACATCACATTGAATTTAAACAATTAAACACATTTGATTTGTAGAGTTAAAATTGTGATTAGATCACAATGTTTTCATCACAATCCACTTGTTTTAAAATTTCTAGTGGGAGAAAAATACAAGGGTTGGATCTCACAGCCTCCATTGTCAGCTCATAATGGTGTAGGGTAAACATCTCATCTTAGCCTCTAGCCTTGTGTTCCATACGGAAGATGTTTATTTCATGGTACTACAAGATTGAACTTCCCGGTTTATAGTGGTGTGGGCAAGCACCTCGTCTTGCCCTTGAGCTTTGCGTTCCACGCGGAGAGTGTTTTGCATCATGGTACTACAAGATTAAACCTTACAAGGGCAAAGTTATATGGCTACAAAAGAGTCTAGGCAATGGTGCACACTAGACTAAGTTTAATGTTAACCTCCCTACGGAGCTATGTCAATATTACTTAGAGGCTAAAGGAAAAGCGGTAAATTATTTTTATTTGTAAGAGTTACCATGATAGCATTAATAATGAGGATAATTCTCGCCTGATCATAGTGATTGGTATGACCTCGCTTCCGAGGAATATTAATTGCAGGATTCGGTTGCCATTGCACCTAGTATAGTATGGTTTTCAGGTTCCATATTATATGGTTATGGATGCAAAATATAATGTCCCAATTATGTTCATTGTCTTAAAATAAAGTTGTCATAAATTTTTGTTCTCTAGCTACTATTTTAATTGAATCACATTAACTAAGAAATAATTTTGGACATGGTGCTTAAAGGAGCTGAAGTACATATTTATGTTTCAATTCAGCATTGTTATAATTTTCTATGCATGATGCTATGATGGAAGATAGCTTATGATTTGATCATATTTTCCACTGAAATGCTAAAATGTTACAATGGCTTCTATCTCAATTGTACTACAACATGAGATCCAAGAGTTAGTACTAGACTTAGACTTTATATTAAGTCTAAATGAAAGGTTTGGTATGAATCATATTGAGTGCTAAGAAAAGCTTAAGGAGTTCCAATTCTATGTCATTTTATGAAAATATTTTATTTTTAAAATGAATTGGAATTCTAGGATGTTGAGATTAAATGTTAATCTCGTTTGGATATGATTCACAAGTCCTTGTTAGAATCATTTGATTAATTCAGATTGTTTTGAAAATAAATTCTTTTTATGTTATCAGAATTGATGAGTGAGTTCTACGCAACGGAAGACATTCTAAAATCTAAGGCTAAGATCAATATGATTTAATTCGAATTCTTAGCCTGAACCGAAAGGTAAGGGTGGTAAGAAGAGAAATTATAATACCAAACAGTTAGACAAACAAGCTGCCCTAGTAGTCGCCAAAAGGAAATTAGACTCAAAGGTATAACCAAAAGGAAAGTGTTTCTGTTTTGGTAAAGCTAAGCATTGTCCATGATTATCTTCTAGATAGAAATTTACATATTTTTCTTTTTAAGGAGAAAGTTTTCATCCTTTGGTATTGTATGTTTTGGTACTTATGTCTAGATCTTATTAATCTAAATGATACTCAAGATTGGTGAAAGATGAGCTTTTAGAACCATTATTTTATTACATTCTCAATCTATGAATTTTATTTAGAGGATATTATGATCTAGGGCTCCTTTATTGTAAAGGAATATAGTATCAATGACTTCTTTAAGTTATAGCATACAAAAAGGAGGAATAAGAATCTTTTAGTAATAGTAAAGTACATGATAAGTATTTCCATTTGTTTATTTCTTTTGGAGATATACTCTATGTATTACTATACATTTTCTAAAATTGATTTCAAAAGTTTGTGCCTAGGACATTTATCAAATTGTGGATTGGGTAAAAACCTAGTATATGGTACTTCCACTTTTAGAGATGTCCAACACTTGTGTTAGAAAGGAAGTCTAACAAAATTGAAATCAAAAGATAAAAAATTGGGTGTTTATGATGGGTATCCAAAAGGAGTTGCAAAAGATTGTTTTGGTAGTCATAAAGAAGACAAAATGTTTGTAAAGTACAAATACAAAGTTCTTGATAATGACTATGTGAATAATCTTAACGCTAAATGTAGAATTGTTCTAGAAGAAAAATGTCAGAATTTGTTGAAAAACAACTATTGTGAAATCTTAAAATACTCGCAAGTGTACGAACCATACCGAAGTATAGTTTGATAAGAACAAGGTCGAACCCACAGA
Source organism: Lithocarpus polystachyus (assembly GCA_033629205.1). Classification (NCBI taxonomy): domain Eukaryota; kingdom Viridiplantae; phylum Streptophyta; class Magnoliopsida; order Fagales; family Fagaceae; genus Lithocarpus; species Lithocarpus polystachyus. Next base: position 42,550,121 of record CM066168.1, read on the forward strand.
GACTTGAATAAATGTAGGAAAATTAATTAAACCTTAACCAGATTAATCCTAATCTAGTTTAATAAAAATTGATTTTTCTGAGATTAAATAAACTAAGCAAATAATAAAATTAAGCAAATAGTTAAACTAAGCAAAAGATATAAAGCAATAAAAAGATGTAAACAATCAAGAGAAAGGAATTAAGGTTTTAGAATCCGCCTTGTAAGTCATATCAGCATATATTTATGATCATTAATTTTTCCTAACCACTGCATGATAATCTAGAAATCAATCTTGCTATCATAGAAAATATCATCATTAAAACTTATGTTTAAAAATCTAAAACATGTTCTTCTTCACTTTTTAAGTATAAAACCAAATCATTAATTGTATCCGTAGCCAAACAAAACACAAGATATATTCAATTCTAAAAATCAAATCATAAATTGTATCCATTAACAAACAAATCACAAACGATATCCAATTTTATAATCAAGAATTAATAATCCAAGCATTCAATTAATTAAGACAAATCCTAAATCATGAGAAAAACATGATTGAACTCATATCTAGAATCGCATCTTAGTCAATTGATATGAAGTAAGAACAATTTAAATCATTAAAAAACAACTATTGTGGGAAACATCAAATCACATAAATATTACTTATAATCCTTAACAAGGTTTCATCCTCGACCCTAATTATAAATTTAGTTACTCATGGTAATTGAAATAAAACATAAAAATAAAATACTAAACATTCAGCTAGACAAATAAAGTAGAAAAAGAAATAGTCACAATGCTATCATGGAGAAAAGCTACAGAGAAGCCACACGCGACACTGCCTCTTACTCCAATTTTCTGTTTTGCATCTCAGCCCTAGCACTAGCCTCTCTGAATTTTGCCCTAAAAAGCCTTTAAATAAGTCAGGGAATCCTATTACAAGTTGAATTCCCGTTTAAAGAAAATCCCAAATTTTTAGGCTTCACTTAACCGATGATTTTGGCCCATTTAACGTCATAATTTGGACTTTTGGTAAACTAAAAAGTTGTAGCCCTTTAAGTTAAATTTCCATCCCAATTGAATCATCTCGATTGGACATCTGAGCCGAAAGTTATACCAAAAAGACTAACTGATGTGCAGGCTAGAATCCTAATCCGAATTGGACTTGGATTTGGTGCAAAATTTCTTTGATTCCTTGCTCCAATTGGGCTTAAATTTAATTGTGTTGACCTTTTTTTTAACTTCATCATGGCCCTTGTAAAAGTAAAGTCCATTAGCTTTCTTCTTTGCACAAATCCACTTATTTAATTCCATTTTCCTACAAAAGACAAATTCACGCAATAAGACTCAATTAAGCACAAAATTGATTATTCACCATTATTCCAAAACCAAATATAAAATGCATGAATTACCCCAAAATAAGTATGATAATGTTTTCTAATAGTGATATAAATATGCAAAATTAAGCTATTATCAATGCACATCAAATACCCCCAAACCTACATTTTGCTAGTCCTCGAGCAAAACAGATAAAGAGTAAAACAAAACAAAGAAATTAAAAACAAAGAAAAAGGAAATCCTAATTAATCCACTTTCGCTGAAAATTTCAATTGCATTTAGCGTATGCAACAAGCCTTTAAACCCCTAGCTTACACTAGTGGATGAGTTGTAGTCTCGTGAGGGTTTGCAGGGAATATACCCACAAAATTCTGAGAATGAATACTAAAATAAAAAAAAAAACACAAAAAATTAATTTTTTTTTCAATTGCTTTTTGCAAAGAGGATTAGTTCAAGTTCAAAAACACAACAAATGCTAAAGAAATTTCTCATGCCATCAAAACTCAATGTGAGTGAAAAGTGGTAGCCAACCCAAACATACTCTTAGTTTTAGAATAAACTTGACTCGAATCTCTATTTGAAAGTATGCTTCAACTTAAATCTTTCCGGTGTTATCACTCAACAAAAGAAATCACTCTGAAATGGGGTGTAACACTCTCAACAATATATGTGAGTGGAATATGTAAGCAAAATCAAGCATCTCACATATAAATCACATGAAAAAAACGCTTAATCAAGAAAGACCAAGTAATCTCATGAAAGGATGCCAAAAAGAATTTATACCACACTTTTTATACAGTCATATCAATATTTGAACTACATAATCTTTAAGATCAAATAAGGACTTTATTAGGACGTAATATAGGGTAAAAATAAAGGGAATGAAATAAAAATGGGTAAAGGTAAATAATAAGAAGTGTTCTCAAGATTTGTCGGAATGTCAACTATTTTTTGGAATTTCTATTCAACATTTTTTTTTTCAACTCTTCTTCCTCAAAGTAGTACTCCATCCTTACATTTCACTTCCCAAAGTTTGATGAGAACCCTTTTTATTTTCTTCTTTTTGACACTTTTTTTTTTTAATTCACTTTTTTTTTTCTTCTTTGAATTCTTGCACAAACCACCACATTGAAACAAACTGATCAAATTCCATCTTGAAACACTTTGGATAAGGGCTTTAAGAAAGAAAGACTAATTAAAAGGCTTAACGGGGTGACTAGCGATAATGTATCAAGAAAGAAAAACACATGTATGGCTCAAAGTAAACAAAAATGGCCTAATCTCATCTCTCAAAGACTAGTATAGTTCATTCAATATCAATGACTTCAAAAGATTCAAGTGTGGCATAATATATATATATATATATATATCTTTTTTTCTTTTTTGGCCGAAAGAAAGAATAATGAGACTACATCAAGGGAAATATATTACGCACTTCCAATTGAACTTTAAGATTAGAAACAATAAACAACCCTCAAAAAATAATGATTGGCTCAAAACTCACAGGGTTTACAGTCTCCACATTGTTATCATCAAGATTTTCTAATCATTTTTATCCTTCAACAACAAGTTGTGTCTAAGTGGCTACGTGCATGTACAATGAACGGGGTGACTAGCGATAATGTATCAAGAAAGAAAAACACATGTATGGCTCAAAGTAAACAAAAATGGCCTAATCTCATCTCTCAAAGACTAGTATAGTTCATTCAATATCAATGACTTCAAAAGATTCAAGTGTGGCATAAAATATATATATATATATATCTTTTTTTTTTTTTTGGCCGAAAGAAAGAATAATGAGACTACATCAAGGGAAATATATTACGCACTTCCAATTGAACTTTAAGATTAGAAACAATAAATAACCCTCAAAAAATAATGATTGGCTCAAAACTCACAGGGTTTACAGTCTCCACATTGTTATCATCAAGATTTTCTAATCATTTTTATCCTTCAACAACAAGTTGTGTCTAAGTGGCTACGTGCATGTGCAATGAATTGAGCATAAAAGCAATGAAATTCTTTAAGCAAGAGTAGTATAATGAACTCAAAACATAAACCTCAAGCTAGGCAAAAGATTTTTTTTTTTTTAACACAACTAAACAAAACAAAACAAAAAGATAGAAATCTATATATATCCGCCCTAAACCTAAACCAAACATCATCCTTAATGTTAAAAATGATACTCTCAAATATATGTCTTGAATGAAAAGAGAGCAAAATATTAATATGCAACATGAGAACCAAGTAGAAACAAGGTAAGGAGAAGGAGGAGATGTACCTTGATCAAGCTGATTGTTATAAATTTTAAGTTCTGTCAAATATCAGCTAGAACAAAAGAAAATAAAACTAAACACAAAGTCTAATCTAGAAGCAGAACAATAGCAGCGTTTCTTAAAACACCGTAAAAAGTACTGTTATAGTGGCGTATGTTTTGTTTATAGAGACGTTTTTTAAAAAACATCGCTATAGTTATTAAAGGAACAACCACCATATAGTCCCACAAAATCTATAGCGACATTTTCACAGCGATGTTTTGAAAACGTCACTATACGTTTCCCCAAAAATCTCGCCTTTTTCCCCCACTGAATTTCGCTGACTTTTCAATTCCCCCGTTTTTGTCCGACCATTTTTCCTTTTTTTTTTTTTTAAATTCTACCTACACGTTTTTTTATTCGTTTTTTTATTCTCATTTATTTTTTTGTTTCTTCTCTTTTGTTCTTTTCTCAAACAAGTCTTCCTTTCCCACTTCTTTATTCAGCCCCTCCCTTATCACTTCTACAAGCTTTTCCCTCTCTAGCCACCATCCATTGCCACCAGCGTAGCCACCGTGGCCATCGTCGACCTCCACTACCACCCACTACCACCGCCATACTTTTTTCCCTCTTTTTTGGTGTTCAAGTGTCTTCAAAGTGTAAGTCTTATTGATTGAGCTTATGGGTTTGCTTTGATTTGGTTTTTCTTTAATGGGTCATGAAGTCTTTGTGTTTTGGCTTATGGATTTGCTTTGATTTAGTTTTTCTGTAATGGGTCATGTAACTTTTGTGCTAATTTTTGTTGTTTGCTTGTTTTGGTTGGATTTTGGTACAGAAAACTCTTATTCAAATTTGGATTTTTGAGTAAAAAGACCTGAGCATCAAAGGTTGAATCATTGTAAGTATATGTACAAGTTTGTAAATCTTGTATTTTTTTTCTATATGTTACACTATGCTATGTTACATAACATAGCATAGTGTAACATAGAAAAAAGGTTGAATCATTTTGGTGCACTATGCTATGTTACATGTAGATAGTTATTGGATGAGAATACTGCATTGGATTTTTTTTTTTTTTTCTGAAGAACAATAATGCAATGTGTTGTTATTATGAATATTTAAATTAATGAAAAGATCTTATCTTGTCACATATGTCACACACCTCTATCTTGTATACTTGATGTGTGTCTATATATAAAGATTATTAATGATTTATGTTAAATGTAAGATTGGATTGACTTGTTTATTAAAAGGTATAATTGTATCTAAAAAAATTTTAAGAAGTAAATAAATTGTTAAGTTCCACCCAAAACTAAAGGCATATTATTATTATTATTATTATTATTATTATTATTATTATTATTATTATTATTATTATTATTATTATTAGATGAGGATTCTTCCATTAGATGAGGATTCTACTTAAAAATTAAATCTTCAATGTGTTATCATTATTCTTTATATATATATATATATATATATATGTATATGTATATGCTTGCTACAATAATCTTTCTTCATCCAAGGTAACTTTATTAACCCCTTTTTGTTTGTTAGTCTTTACAAGAACACCATACAACTTTTGGTTCTATGTTTCATCTTAGTATTCAACTTGGACTTGCCCTTGTATTTTGCTAATGTCTTTTTTATTGTTTCATAGATGCAGAGTATGCATGCCAAGTGCTTGTAAAAATTACCTAGAGAGTCAAATTTCATGTAGTGCATGTTGATCTTACCCTGAATTTGAATTTTAGAAAAGTCTTGATATTCTAATGTTTACTGTGACTTCCCAATCTTCATTCTCAAATTGTTGCTAGCATAAGAATTTTAGGAATGCTAAAATAGTTAAGCATCATAAGAATATAATGAAGTATGAATTATTTAAGCATCACAAGTATCACAATAACATTGATAGCATCAATATTTTAGTTAGAATATTAAAATTTCCATAATTATTACATTACAGACAAACTTCTTGACAATGAAATTATGGGATATGGGTTATGGGAAAAAAAATAATTGGGACAGGTTTCTAGATGTTGGGGTGTGGGTGAATTAATTTATTGGTTGTAGTTTTTGTTCATTTAGAATTCCTTTTCACAAGAACATAATGTAAACTAATTTTATATATTTCATGGTATATATCCTAGCATATATATATATATATATATATATCTATTCAATTGCAATGATTGTATGTGGAGAGAGAACTATATATCAAATACCTTCATGGTTTTTGTTTGTTGGAAATGATTGTATGTGGGGATGGACCAAAAGCCAATCACCTTGTGGGGGAGAACAGAAATTGAAGGTAAAGGAGAGTGTGCTATGTACTGTCATTTATAAGCCTCTTTGGAAGATTAGTGAGGGCTATTGGTTGGAAGTAAGGAGGACCATAGCTTACGTAAATGTAGGGAACATCTTTTTTTATAATCACTATCAATGTTATGTGTTATCATTACTGACAATATGTAAATTCTAAAATTATTATTAGTTTCAGAATTTATAACTAACAAATTCACAAAAACATTGTGCTGTAAAGGCAACTAGCTAGTTAGTTGCTAGTGGTAGATTCAGTCAATTACTCTCAAACTTCCATTTAAAAAAAAAATGCATTTTCTTAGAATTTTTTGGTGTAGTAGATCTTGGATCCAAATTTCATTTATGTTCCTTTATTTTCTGACTTGACCAGAAGATGTGTGTGTGTGTTATTGTATTAGAAATTACAATTATTACTTTATATGAAATCTATATATTACTAAAAGCTGAAGCGTAGCATTTAATGTTGCTACGCTCACATTGAACCACGTCAGCAGCCATGTCATTCCTATACTATTTTCTAAATTTTTAATTCAATTTTAAAATAATTTTACCAATTTTAAAATGCTAATAAAACTAAAATTATTTTCAGCCCTATCTCTACTTTAAAGTCCACTTCTTATATATTAAAATTCACTATAAAGCCCAAGCCCACACCCAAAGCCTTTTCAACTAACTCCCTTTGTCAAACCTGATTGCTTTTCACAGTTACAACTTATGCTATTTCCTTCTGTTACGCGGATTCAAATTCCAGTCTACCATGTTTTGTTTCATCATTTCAGGTTTAGTTCCTTCCCCTTCCCCACCATTTGATTCTCACAGTTTTAGCTTTTGTTTTATTGTTTCACTCACGATTTTATCTTTCTGCTCTACGGTTTTAGCTACGATTTCAACTTCTGTTTTGGCTTCTAATGGCAGCCTCTTTGTCTTCCTTCCTCTCCTCACATCTATATAAATACTGATGTAAGCTGGGTGGTTCAATTGAGGTATCCCTACATCTTTGTGCTCTATTCTTTTGCTTGCTTGGTTTTTTTTTCCCCTTTCTATGTTTGTTTCTGCCTATTTCTTGTTGTGGTGTGGATGGTTGTTACGTTACATTTACTTTTTAAATCATTTTTGTTAGGGTGTTGAATTTGTTACTGCTGTGTTATTTAATTGGAGCACGGCTTCTTTTAGGTATTCTCATTCAGAGTTCTTTTGGGGATTTTCTAGGTTGGGAAAACCCAAAAATAGTGTGACAATCATGTAGCTATATTGAATCTATATATTAAATCTATCACCTTTTAGTTAATGAGACAAAAGCTCATCAAATGGCTGTCCTATGTATGTGTCAAATGGGGGAATTTTTGTGCAGTGGCTCTGCTGATAAGAGTATTGATATATGGAAAAGAGATTAGGAGCTTGTAGTGTTGACACTGTGGGTCCAATGAAAGAATTGGGAAGAGAGTTCAAGGAATCTTGAAGTTTTTGTACAGCTAAGTTCATCTCTCCAATTAATAAGTCTATCTTGGATGATTTGGTGAGAGTTTTCATTGTAATGACCAATTCTTTCAAGGCCTCTAAAGAATTGGTGCTCAATACCATGCATACATCACTGAGATGTTTCTTTAGATAGTCTAGTGCCTGTGGCCAAGAAAAAATATTGGAATTAATTTTACAAGAAATTTAAGTAAACAAAGTATGATACATAAAACCAAAGTAAAGTGTTTTACCTGAAATTCTGAGTTTATGCAATTGTTGAAAGCCTCAATGCAATAAGCACACGTACGCATTGATGTGCCAATCTTAAGGTATTGTTTCCATGGATGTCGAAAGTTGAATCTGCCATGTGCAGGTTCCCATCTTGCAAGATTGGCCTGTACAATTGAATTAGAAAATTTATCAAACTGAGTACTCAATAGTTATCTTATTGCTAGCAAATTGACCCAATGAAAGAATTGGGAAACCATGTTGAGTTCAAGCGTAAAAGCAGGGTTGTCAATGTAATAGTGTATGAAAATTGGGAAATGTCTTGATTTCATTGGATGAAAGTTAAAGTTCAAAACTAACCTATCTGGCTAGCTGTTTTTTTTTTTTTTTTAGGCTTACCAAGTAATATGTCTACAATCATTTGATGATTTTATGGCTATTTAATAAAATGATCTAATATATTCTTTTTTTTTGTTTAGTTGAGGATTACATGGTTTGGTAGATTGGAGTCTCATATATTCCCCAAATTTCAAGTGCTTTTTTAGATAGTATGTTACTCTACTATTTTCTCTGTTTGGTTAATGGGAAATTGTGAAAAAAGAAAAGGAGAAGATTGGGCTTTTGGGGCTTTTAAGGTTATAAATTTATCTTGGATGATTTGGTGAGAGTTTTCATTGTAATGACTAATTCTTTTAGGACCTCTGAAGAATCAATGCTCAATACCATGCATACATCACTGATATGTTTCTTTAGATAGTCTGGTGCCTATGGCCAAGCAAAAATATTGGAATTAATGTTACAAGAAATTTAAGTAAACAAAGTATGATACATAAAACCAAAGTAAAGTGTTTTACCTGAATTTTTGAGCTTATGCAACTATTGAGAGCCTCAATGCAATAAGCACACTTACGCATTGATGTGCCAATCTTGAGGTATTGTTTCCATGGATGTCGAAAGTTGAATTTGCCATGTGCAGGTTCCCATCTTGCAAGATTGGCCTGTACAATTGAATTAGAAAATTTAACAAACTAAGTACTCAATGGTTATTGTAAGAAGTTTAGACCCCTTAAACCCAAATAGATTAACCTAGATATTTAGCCAAGTGATTAACTTAGGTAAATTAAGCAATTCTAGGTTAACACAAATATATCATATCATGCAAAAGTGCGGAAAATATTGAACACACGATATGATAACCCAGGAAAACCAAACTGGTAAAAAATCTGAGGAGGATTTAACCTAGCTATCCTCAAGGTAAAACCGAATTTACTATGAAAGAATTGAAGTTTACACAATAGCGACTTAGACCACTAACATCCTATTGCTACCTCGAGTAGGAAACTTACTACCACGACCACGTGATAGCTCCAAGTCCACGGACTACTTCCTTCCTTGAATTCTCAGCAAAGCACAAGCACTCCTGCTTGTATATCTTGAAGTTCTTGATTCTGCAACTGAATGATCACCAAGCTCTTGACATCAATCTTGAGTTTGGAAACCCTAAGTGTCTGTGAAGGTAAACACCCCTAGATCTAACAATTAGATTCACAAACACAGCATTTAGAACTCTAAAAACGTGGCTAGGGTTTTCCCTTTTATACTTAGGGCAAAACATAAAACCCTACACGTCAAACGGGCTTGGGCTGAGTTGGAAATTCTGCAGAAAAAATAATCTGCACGACTTTCGATCAATCGAGTCTAATTCTTGATTTAGACTCGATCGATCGAGCCAGGCAAAATTGCATAGTAATATCTGCTATAACTCGATTCCAACTTTACATAAAAACCTCATACTTTGAGCAAGTCTAAACAAGACTAAAAACGTTTTGATCATGATTTGCCAACATTACAAAATAAATTTCTAATACATTAGTTCCTAATTCCTTATAACCTAACAGTCATCTTATTGCTAGCAAATTGACCCACTAGGATAGTTAGCAGCCTACAATGACTTCTTCAGTTGCCTTAGAATTAAGGACGCACTTGTAGCCTTGCATTCTCTTACTAGGAACTTCCTCATTGCCAAGGTTAGTTTTATCATCTTTGAAGCATTCGTCGACACATCCTGAATTTCAAGTTGACAAAGTGTTTTATGTATAATTTGGTTATGCTTGAATAAGGAGAATTAATTATAAATTGAGTGTTCAATCAATGATCTTTGTTCATGCATACCGTCTAGGCAGTTAGTAAGTTTTTCTAGGTTACGAACAATCAAATCGTGAAGCCCACAGCCAGCCCAAATGGGATAGAAGACCATGGTTATAAAAATGTAAAAAGAGGTACCAATGGCAATTGTTGACAATCTATGGTACGCCATCTCAAACAATTTGTCCATTCGGTAGCCAGAAACTGTAACTAAGCTGCCATAAATATTTGGAGTCAAAACATTTGCATCACCTTTGTGATTGTGGGATTAGAGTTTTCATTTTGTTGTTTGTCTCCACTTCTATCAAGTGTTTAGTGTTAGTGTAGATTGGTACCCACAGTAATTGGATTAAAGTTTTTACTTTGTTGTCTAGTCAGCCCTATGTAGCCATATGTCTCCATCAAAGTCCCTCAAAAGGTGCCTTAAGTAGTAAATTTTTTGTCTTAGTCATTTTTAGCCTTAAGATGTATCCCAAATTATTTATTGAGTTGTTTGGAAAATTCTTTGGATCTTTTGTGGTATTTTTTCCTAATGGGCACGTCCTAAACTATTGTAGGTGCGATATTTTCCTCAAATTAAGAAGTTTTAATTAACTGCAGCCTTTTTTTAAATCTATGCCTCTTATGTAATGTCACTACTATTTAAGCATGATGAGTTAAGGAATTAGAAATCAACATTGATATCAGTCTTTAGGACATTTTTTAGCAACCATACCGATGCCTTAAAACATGGTTAATTAATTATTACCTGAATGTAGCCTTACCTCATTAAGTTCAATAATTTAGTTGATTCTTAAAAAAGGTTCAGTAATTTAGTCTTCTTGTGAGGTCCACTCTGTGAAATAATTGCTACCAAAGTCCAAGCTTCAAAACATGGTTATATACATAATACATTTCGAATTACAAAAAAAAAAAAAAAAAAAAAAAACTAGTATTGCTTTGGGTTTTTTGTCTATTGATCACATTCAAAAGGAAGGTGTTAACTGCAATTATAGCAGTTGGAAAATCAAGTGTGGAGCAATAAGTTATTTAGTGAATTTTTGACCTAAATTCACATGCTTGACTAAAATTTCAGACTATTTAATTACACCTTATACAAAGGGGGATCAAAATAGGCAGTGGAAGGTTTTAACACAAAGTGAAAGAGTAAAATCAAAGTAGATTAAAAAAAAAACAGAGGGAGATTAAAAAAAATGAGGTTGGTCTAAAAACTATTTTAGTTTAAATTTTTGGGTTGGGTCTTACCTTGTGATATTTTAATTTTTAACGGAACTGCATAAAGACAGAAATTTCCAAAGTCTTAGAAAAATGGTCTTCGTGATACTTGTGTGAACTTACTTACCAAGTAGGAAGACACTATAGATAGATGACATAAAATATTATATTTTTTTTAGTGTTTGAGTGTGTATTTGTATGTGAATGTATGTGAATTTTTTTTAGTGTTTCTTCAAGTATTTCTAACTTTTAATTATAAATAAAATGAAAAGGCTATGCTAAAATATTTTTTATATTTTTATTTGGTTGTGTAGGTTGTTCATATTTTCTACCAGTTGATTACGGAATATCTATTAAATTGCAAGTTCAACAACTATAAAATGAAAAGGTTATGCTAAAATATTTTTTATATTTTGTTTTGGTTGTGTAGGCTGTTCATATTTTCTACCAACTAATTACAAGTTATCTATTGAATTGCAAGTTCAACAACTGGATTGTTTTGTAAAGTATGTCCAACTCTCAATTAATGAAAAGGATATTATAAAATTGAGATATATATTATCTTTTAGTGTGCTAAAATAATTTTTATATTATCTTTTGGTTTCTACCAAATTATAACAGATTATCTATTAAATTGCAAGGTCACAAAAGCTAGAATATTTCTTCAGGTCTCTCTAAAATGAAATGCTTTGCTAAAATAGTCCTCATATTATTGGTAGGGTGTTCATATTATCCACTAGTTATTTGAAATGATCTTTTACTATAATGACGGTTAGTAAATGATGGTTTGTAGGTACTATGGAGTCACATCAGCAGCTAGGGTTTCTCTATTTTAATATGAAAGTTTACAGAATTACATTCCCACGATATAAATGAATATAGAACCTAGACAAGTTGAAAAAATGGGGGAATTTTATAAATAAAAAATTTTCCAAATTCTTTAGAACTACATGATATTCAAATTTTGAGATAACCGTCAGATGAGATTGTAAAATAATTCAATAAAAATTCCAAATTCTTTAGAACCACATGATATTCAAATTTTGAGATAACCGTTAGATGAGATTGTAATATGTTCAGAGATTAGATATTTTCTATTAAAAAGCATCATTGGTGCAAAAATATCACATAATTTTTATGTATGTTTTGCAACCACAATGCTTAGTATTTTATTTATATTTTCATTTTTAATGCAACTGCATTAAGGCAAGAATCTCCAAATAGTCTTAGAAAAATGCTCTTTTTTTTTCTTTTTTTTTTATAACAGAACACGCCATCTCACAAAACTGCTCTTCATGCTACATATGTGAACTTACATACATACCAGGAAGACACTATAAATAGATGACAGCAAAATGAATGCACCCCAAAAAGAGAAGGCTAAAATATTTTTTATATTGTCTTTTGGTTGTGTAGGTTGTTCATATTTTCTACCAATTGATTACAGATTTTCTATTAAACTACAAGTTCAAAAGCTAGATTGTTTCGTCAAGTGTGTCAAACTCTCAATTATAAATAAAATGAAAAGGCTATGGTAAAATATTTTTATATTATCTTTCGGTATGCTAAAATCATTTTTATATTATTTTTTGGTTTTGTAGGCTGTTCATATTGTCTACCAAATTATTGCGGATTATCTATCAAATTGCAAGTTCAAAAGCTAGAAGTTTTCTTTAGGTATGTCTAAATGTCAGTTGTAAATAAAATGAAATGTTTTTCTAAAATTGTCCTCATATTATTTTTGGTAGTGCAGGTTGTTCATATTATTCACCAGTTATTTGAAATTATTTTTCATTATAATGACAGTTAGTAACTGATGGTTTGTAGGTACTATAGAGTCTTCTTATTATGCACGATAGAGAAAAAGGATGATTCTTGCATCCAGGAGAAATCGCAATTATCCAGCCAATATTCATGCTCCTGCAACTCAACGTATTTCTACTAACTTACAGTTGAATAGGGGTACTATGTTGGATAGCCAAATGAATATGAGTTATTGGGCAGCTAATAGAAGTCATTTTGTAGATGCTAACTTCAACAATGTTGATGCTTTGAGATGAGAGGTTTCTATAGAAAGAGGATCTGCTTCATTTACGATTGTGTCACCTTCACATCGTATTGTTGGTAGGTTTTTCATAAAGTTACATTTTTTTATACATTATTAAAGTCTTCAATTTAATATATATATATATATATATGTGTGTGTGTGTGTGTGTGTGTGTGTGTGTGTGTGTGTGTGTGTGTGTATTATGGATTTACTTATATTTTATTTCTCTTTAGGCCATTCAAGAGATATGGAAGATGATCCATTTGTAAGGAGCACTAGACAGAGACGACATGATTATAACAGTGAGACTGCGAACAAAAATTCTAATATCTATATATGCACTACTTTTAATGATAATGTTGTTGTCACCACAAATGTATCTGAAGATTGAATTCCTCCTGGTAATAGTCACTTTAGTAATAACGTATCAAACATTGAACGTCATACTGACATGCTGCATTTATATTCTTTAAAATATTGTTAGCATGCCAAATTATTATTATTTTATAATTTATAACAATGCATATATAGAAATTTAATTCTTAGATTTTGCTAATAGTTGTTTATTTAAAATATGTTTTGGGTGGATGAAATTACAACAAATTGTTTTCCTAATTGGTTCAATTAATCGTTGTTACATTTTATTAATTTTCTTATTACATTTTTCAGTGTTTTGGATTGTAGGTAGAAAAAAATAAGGTTTGAGAAAGTTTGTTTAAAACTAAAAGAATAATTTTCAAATTTTATATTTTTTTAATAATTCACAAAATGTTATAAATAACTTTTACTAAAAAATGAAAAATTTCATTAACTTGCCTTTTGAATTTCTGAGAAAAATTGTATTGTTTTCATTTTGGTATAACAAAATTTATATTTATGATTGTTCCTATAATAAATAAAATATAATTACGAAATACATTACTCTTTATTAAATTAGTTTAAATTGTAAAAAATATAATAATAAAACCTCCATAAAATAATTATCACACGCAACGCACCGGTCCGCGACTAGTTATAGTAATTTCTTTATAATCTTGGAAAATTAAGAAAATTGTCGCTTTTTTTTTTTTTTTTGCAAGTTTCATTTGGTGTTATTGGCCTAGGTGTTGGGGTTTCACGCTTGTCGTGAGTAAATAATCTCAACTAAATGCTCTTTATTCTTTATATATATATATATATATATATTGTTACTAAATTTTCATGCACCATTACTCATTAAAATTTTCTACAATAGCATTCTCATATGCAAAATTTGGATGATTTTGAGTACCTTTTTCAGTTGAGACATTTAGACATAATGGGTAAGTTTCCTTATGTGTACCAAATGACAAAGTTTGGATACAATTAAACTTCAAATATTTTCTGCAAAGTGGTCCTTAGTTTTTTTGCCTAATTGTTCCAAGTCCTAAGCCATAAAAATTTTCTGCAATGGCACCTTTATTTGTCTTCCACATCATTTAACTGTCCTCTTTTATTTTGCAGGTCAAGTACTCATTTATTGTGATAAGCTTGGACTTTTTTAAGAAAGGTGTTTGCTTGGCTTGAGCAAAGTAAGTAATTTTTGCTTAAAACTTTGTACTTGAAATGTTAATAAGTGTGTTGTGGTGGATTGTTGAGTTTGAGCAAGTGGGTGGCTTGCATGGTGCTATAAGGTGGTTTACATTCATATTGGAAGTGTTTACTTCTTTTTTTTTTTTTTATATAAGCATATAAATTATAAGGACAAAGTTATAAAATCATAATCGGCTAATAGCAAAAGGATCTGTGAATCTAATAACCACAATTTTCCACAAATAAAATTGAAAAATTTTCATGTGAATTTAATAGTGCTTGGTTTGATGAGATTGAAATTAGTTGTAGTGTAGGAAACAATGTCACCTTTTGTTTGTCTTGTTATCAATTCAAGTTGACACTTGACATTGGAAAAGACTCAGCAAGTGAATTTTTTTTCCCCTTACTCACACAATAGCACAAGACATAAAAATTAGTCGTTACACCATTGAAAATTTTATAATCCCGCACTAGATGACATGGGTTTGACACACTCCAAAACATAAAAGTAGCTAGGAAATTAAAATAATAGGGGATCCCACCCTATTCTTAATATATTGAGAAGAAAAGAGAAATAGTATTTTATAATATTTATTCATTGTGAAGAATGGAAAGAATGAGGAATGATAGAGGGATAAGCTCTTTTTCAGAACATCCTTTTTTTTTTTTTTTTGTCATCTTTTCCATTGTAATTTGTAGCATCACTTTATATCAAAATCATAACTTCTGGGTTCTGCAAAATATTCAGTACTCAAGACTCTTTTTTGGCAGTTTATACTTATAGCTCAACTGCACCTAGGAATAAATATGCAAACTTAATAAATAAGAAAACCATTAATAATACACATGATGTAAATGATAACCTTGCATGGACTCGTAGAGATGTAGAAGGGACCATTTGTGAAACACTGTTATTTGTTAAGCGTGAATTGGTTGAAGATGACAATATAGATGATGAAGAGTTCATTGATGACGTGTATGAGTCCAATGATGAGTCTACTGATGATAAGAATGAAGATGGTGAAGAGCTCAATGATGAGTCAATTGATGATGAGAGTTAATATGTCATTCATCTTTCATGTGTATTTCTATTTGCTTTGCTTGTGAAGAGTTTTAAAGTTATCTTGTGTAATCTTATTTGCATGTTTATGACACCAAGTGGTTATGAAGTTGTTGTGTATTATAGGACAAGTTTATTTGTAATCCTCTTTAGATGATTGTTGCTTGTTTCTTAAGAGGTTAAAGACTTTAGTCCATTTGTGTATTCCTACTTGCATGTTTATTAAACTATGTGGTTTTGAATATGTTGTGCACTATATTTAAGTGTATGTGTAATTCTACTTCCATGGTTTTTTCTTAAGTTTGTAGAGATTCAAGACTTAGTCCATTTGTGTGAATAAGGATATCGATAGACTTGATATGGTTTGTTTAGTATATTTAAGATTATGTGTATTCCTATTTGCATGTTTATGAAACTATGTGGTTTTGAATATGTTGTGCACTATATTTAAGGGTATGTGTAATTCTACTTCCATGGTTTGTGCTGAAGTTTGTAGAGATTCAAGACTTAGTCCATTTGTGTGAATGAGGATATCGATAGACTTGATATGGTTTGTTTAGTATATTTAAGATTATGTGTATTTCTATTTGCATGTTTATGAAACTATGTGGTTTTAAATATGTTGTGCACTATATTTAAGTATATGTGTAATTCTACTTCCATGGTTTTTTCTTAAGTTTGTAGAGATATA
This sequence comes from Lithocarpus polystachyus, assembly GCA_033629205.1. Lineage (NCBI taxonomy): Eukaryota > Viridiplantae > Streptophyta > Magnoliopsida > Fagales > Fagaceae > Lithocarpus > Lithocarpus polystachyus. The sequence goes on from CM066168.1 coordinate 42,566,412, forward strand.
AGATTTAGTCCATTTGTGTGAATAGGGATATAGATAGACTTGATATGGTTTTTTTATTATATTTAAGATTATGTGTAATCTTATTTACATGTTTATGAAACTATGTGGTTTTGAATATGTTGTGCACTATATTTAAGTGTATGTGTAATTCTAAATTCATGGTTTTTACTTAAGTTTGTAGAGATATAAGACTTGGTCCATTTGTGTGAATGGGGATATAGATAGACTTAATATGGTTTGTTTATTATATTTAAGATTATGTGTAATCTTATTTGCATGTTTATGAAACTAAGTGGTTTTGAATTTGTTGTGTAAATGAAGATATGGATGGAAATGGATATAAATCTTCTTTGTTTATTTTAGTTCTTGAAGGTATAAATGAAAATGAGAGGTTTAGTTATACATGACGTTTCGGTAAGGTCGTCACAACAAGCCTCTAATGAAGATGTGGATCATGAGTCACAACAAGAAATTGGCCAATTATCCACAGTTAATCCATCAAATGCACCAAATCCAAGTATTTTATATATTTCTAAGATCATGTTTGTGATTATGGTTAATATTGTTTGAAAAACATCCCATATTGCACGACAATGGCTTTTATTATTTTATTCTAATTACAGTTGTGCCGCTACCAGTACGTGCTACTCGTGGTGCTAGCAAGTACTCATTCATTTGAAATCTCCCTGAAAATCACAAGATTGAATTGCCATTTGTTAGGTTCTAAAAATTAGGAACTAATGTATTAGAACTTCATTTTGTAATGTTGGCAAACTATGATCAAAACGTTTTTAGTCTTGTTTAGACTTTCTCAAAGTATGAGGTTTTTATGTAAAGTTGGAATCGAGTTTGTCAGTTCGTTTAGACCCCTTAAACCCAACAGATTAACCTAGAGAATTAGCCAAGTGATTAACTTAGGTAATTTAAACAAGTCTAGGTTAACACAAATAATCAACAACAATAAACCAGCGGAAAATAAATAACACAAAGATCTGATGACCCAGAAAAACCAAACCGGTAAAAAACCTGGGGAGGATTTAACCTAGCTATCCTCAAGGTAAAACTAAATTCACTATGAAAGAATCGAAGTTTACACAATAAGACTTAGACCACTAACATCCTATTGCTACCCAAGTGTAGGAAACTTACTACCACGACCCCATGATAGCTCCGAGATCCACGGACTCCTTCTTTCTTGAATTCTTCAGCAATCCACAAGCGCACCTGCTTGTATTTCTTGAAGATCTTTGATTCTGCAAGTGTATGATTTACCACACTCTAGACATAAGTCTTGAGTATGTAAACCCTAAGTGTATGTGAAGGCAAACACCTCTAGATCTCACAATGAGATTCACAAACACAGCAAAACAGAACTCTAAAAACGTGGCTAGGGTTTTCCCTTATATACTTAGGACAAAACATAAAACCCTATACATTAAATGGACTAGGGCTGAGTTGGAAAATTCTGCAGAAAAATAATCTGCACGACTTTCGATCGATCGAGCCTAATTTTTGATCGATCGAGTCAGGCAGAAAGTGCACAGTGAATTCTGCATAAAACTCGATTCCAACTTTATATGAATAGCCATACTTTGAGCAAGTCTAACACACAACTTAAAGAATGTTTTGATCATGGTTTGCCAACATTACAAATTGAAGTTCTAATACATTAGTTCCTAATTCTTAGAACCTAACAAACTCCCCCTTTGGCAATCCGTGACAAAACACAGACTTAACAAAAAGCTCAAAGTTTACAAAATGAAACAGCCCATTACAAAATAAAAAGCCACTTAAACAATTCAACCTAACTACTATCTAACAGTTGCAAAGTAGACAGCAGCACGACTGAATCAACCTGTATATTCCTGTAACACTTAAGAAACACATAAACGCATGTGTGGAAAAAAAAACAGGAAATATATAAAAAATAACTTCTTGATTTCACATGACACAAAATAAAGACATATATTATGAATAACATCATAAATATAAATCAATAAGCAGAGTAGCATAGTGAATCAAGAAACATATACATCAAAATGTATCTCAAAAAAATATCTCCTAATCAAGAGCTAAAAATGTAAATACACAGTGAAGCACCTAGATACAATCTAATAACTCCACAAGCTCCGCAGTATCACTACTAAGTACAAAACTCCCCCTAAAATGAAAATTTCCACAAAAATCTCCTAGATACATAAGAACTACACAATAGAATGCACTCCCCCTTTTTGTGACGAATTGCCAAAGGGCACTTACTCATCATCAAAAGGAGGTGGAGGAGAATGACAAGAACTCGCCAAATCTGCTCGCAATGCACGTAGCTCATCAAGGATGTCCACCAGAAGCTGACCATGAGCCGCCCGAACGGTCACAACAGTATCAAGAGTCCGAAGAAGGTCAGAAACATCATCAAACGGTAGAGGAACATCAGCAGCAGCAACAACAGCAAGATCAGAAGACGTCCCAGCTGCAGGAGTATCTGTAGAAGAAGAGAGGGGTGGAGTGACACCGGAAGGCTTTACCCGAGGACGCTTAGAGCTAGCTCGAAGTTGACCAGCCCTTTGCCTCAAAAAGGTAGCACCTATAGGAGCAATAACATGAACAGGCTCAGACGCAGAAAAATCACCTAAACCAAGAAAAAGGAGAATCCTATGAATAAAAACGGGAAAAAATAACGCATGAGCCGTAGAACTAGACCGATGAACCTCGTTCAAAGAACGAAGGAACAAATGAGGAAAACTGATAGGAGCATCAGTAACAAGTGCGTACAAAAACACACATCGCTCAAGAGGGATGGTGTGGACATGAGAAATAGGCCACAAAGAATGACACGCTATCCTAAAGAAAAGGCAATGAAGCTCGGAAAGCTCAGTTGAAGTGATCCGAGGATCAGAACCCCACTGGATAGAGGATCCAGTGATGTATGACAATACGTCATCAAGAGGTGGAGACTCCTCATAAGGAAAAATGATATGGTCAACAATGGGCACCCCAAGAGCATCCGACACAACCGTAGGGGTAATGCGATACTCTACACCTCGTAACCAAACCTTAGTCAAGGTGTTGGTATCATAGATGTGGATAGAGAGGTTCGAATAGAACTCTCTAATCAGGGTGGCAGGAGGAGGAGGATGCTCATACTCGAGCAAAGATAACCAACCCTGACGCTCAAAGTTACGCCTCACCTCAGGATCTACCTCATCTAGTATGACCCTACGCTCAGCCCAGATATGACGCCTAAGGTTCAGGGTCTCATAGGTCACTTGGTTTAACTCACTAGGAAACCGATCACTATCAAAAGAAGGTGAAGGGTCAGAAGTCCTATGGGCTCTAGTTTTCCTAGGCATGGTGCTAAGGAAAGAAAGGAGAGACACAGAAAGAGAAGAGCAAAAACAAATACCAAGGGCAGACTGCAAGTTAGCTCAGCAAAAAAAATAAAAAATCTATATGATGCATGAACAAAATATGCAAATGATGCATGAACTAATGCAGTGACAAGTTCAAATATAATCCTAATTAAAAAAATTGGCTTGAGCAAATAATTTTTATCAAAAATACCCAATTTGAAAAACCTAAGTTTTCAAAACACAACAAATTGATAAATTGATCATCACAACAGTTAATTGACACAACATAATGATCAAATTAATCAATCCAACAAGCCAATTTCATCAATTTCAATCAAATTGAACAAAAACCCCAATTTTATCAATTTCAAGCCCTAGGTTTTCAAATTTCTCACAAAGCACCAAACTAATCAAATTAAACCACATGTAGTGCTTAGATAAGGTGTCCCCACAAAAACCCATGATTAAAATTGGAAAGAAACTCCCAAAATGAATTCCAAAATTAACAAAAACCAAAATGCCGAAAATAGCCCAAAAATGCATGAAAAAATGCATGAAACTAGAAAATAAAAACAAAGGAGAGGGCAAAAACGTCTTACCGGTCTGAGGAGAGAGAAAGATTTGAAGAAAACGACAAAATCTCCAAAAATAGCTTTGACCGGTTGGTGAGGAGACAAAAGCGTTTGAAAAGAATTTGAAAAGGTGAAGAACGCGTGAGAAAAGATTCTTTATAAAAACACTCAGCCCGATTTTCGATCGATCGAAAAACAGATTCGATCGGTCGAAAATCCTTCGATTGATCCAGAATCAATCGAGAACCGATCGAAACACACAGAGAGTTTACTGAGATTTTAAAAACATTTTCGATCGATCGAAAAACAAACTCGATCGATCGAAAATCTGGAAAAATGAATTTTTTGAAAATTGAAACAAATTAGTTCAAAATCTTCTCAAAGCATTAAATTTTATGAAAAGAATGCATGAGTATGAGATGAAATGTTTTTCCAAAAACCCATGTTTTCAACCCAGATTTCTCAAAGAAAATTTTCTCATAATATCTCTCAACCAATCAGACAAGCAAACATGTTTTGCATCAATTTCCAGAAATACTCAAACTTGGTTGGTCAGGCCAAAAACACATACAATAACATGTATATAGTTTAGCAAAGAATAACTTGTGTAGTGTGTGCAACTAGCATAAGCTTGAGAAACATGTGAGGTGATATGCACATATTGATTAATCACAATTTCTACAAAATCCATCACATGAAATTGAAAGAGACTACTACTTAAAGAGTTACATCATATAACTCTCACATCTCATAGAATAAAAGCTTGCAATCATGTAAGTTTCTTGATTTGCCTCATTATTCAATTTAATTGATCAGAAACTTAATAAAAGCCGGGATAATGTACACACTAATTTTATTTGAATTTGTGAGATTATTATAGCCCAATAATGTACACACCAATTTTAATAGAGGCTACACCTTATGTTCTTTTTGTGCATGTTCTACACTTTCTCGAGCACAAAATCTTATGATATGCACTAAGGTGTTCATGATTGACTAATAAACAGTGGTGAGATGGTTATTTATGCATTTCTAAATAAGAACAAGTCCAACAATCAAAGTCATGAGACTTCAAGATCAAGATCATGTGATCAACAAATATAGCATCTTCCCACACAACATGCACAACAAAACTTTAGCTAGTAAAGTGCAATCGCCATAAGTGCATCAAAGCTAAACAAGGTACATAAACATGTTATGCAAAATTTGATTGACCAACCTTGTCTTCAGATCCAAAGAAAAATAGCAAAAACACAATTTGCAAAATTTTTTTTTTTTTATTATAAAAGAAACACACATCCTAGAATGAAATGCATGAATGTTATGCAACGCAAATCCTAGAAACAAAGGTCACAAAAGAAAGAGCAATGAAACACAAGGACCATGTCAGACAGACTTAATTAGGTTGAGCCTTTTGCATCCAAAACTTTTTAGATGCAATTCTTGCATTGGAGTTATGATTCACATTAGAATTCTGAGCAACTCCAGAATTGGAATAAAGGTTTAACACCTTTACCAATTCACCAATAAGTACCATAGGATCATGTGCTTGGGGCACAGGTACATTAGGTTTATTTGCTCGCTTTACAGCTTGCAACTTAAAACAATTTGGACGTATGTGTACAGGCTTTCCACAAAAATGACAAACCCATGCAGGCTTATCATGCAACTTGCCCTTAGTAGAAGTAGAAGCTCTAGAATGAGAAGCTTGAAGATCAACCCTAATCTTCCTAGGTGGAGCAACATCTACAGATTTGACAGGTTCACTCACCAAGGGTTTGATAATCTCACTCTTAAGAGGTTCAGAAGAGGGAACAAATTTAGTGGAAGAAGATTCAAGCATAGAAATACTTTCCTCAAAACCTAAGCCGGTTTTGTCAAAGGGAGACTTTTGAAAACTCAGTATGTGATCAAGTTTGGAGCTTGCAGACCTATTAGTTTGTTCTCTAGCAACAGATAATTCAAGTTCCAAACATTTGACTTTATCAAGTAAAAGCATGTTCTCAGTTTTCACATTATTCAAAAGCTCATTTGCATCAAACAATTTCACAAGTAAATTTTTCTTTTCAAGTTCCAAAAATGCAATTTTCTCCAAGCCTAAATCAACATTCATGACATCCTTTGCAGCAACTTTGCAAAGTTTATTATAGGCTTCTTGTAAATCTGCATCCTCAGAGAGTTCCCCATCAGAAGGGTTCTCTTCAACAGACATGCTTTCATTAACTACAGTAGTAGCAGTAAAAGCAATGAAGTTTCCATCCTCATCACTAGCGGATTCATTGTCAGAAACTTCATCATCACTAAGGGCTACAGCCATAGCCTTACCCTTAGACTTCAAGTATGTAGGACATTCAGATTTCAAATGACCATACCTTTGACAACCATAACATTGTTGTCCCAAAGAATTATTAGAAGGTTGACCTACTTTCTCTTTAGGTTTTTCAGTGTTATTAACCTTAGTGGGATCATTCCTCCTAAAATTTCTAGGTTCTGCAGTGTTCTTGCCTCTTGCCCTTCTGTTATTATTCCTAAGAAAATTTCTAAAGTTCTTAGCAAGATAGGCAATCTCTGTAGCAGAGAGTTCATCATCAAATTCACCATCCTCAACATCATCAACAGACTTAAGAGCCATTGATTTGGATTTGTTAGTCTTAGGGAGGTCTAACTCATAGGACTGAAGAGATCCTACAAGTTCATCAACAGGGATGGAGTCCACATCCTTGCTCTCAGTGATGGCAGTCACTTTGGGTCTAAAATCCTCAGTTAAAGATCTAAGAATCTTCCTAACAATTTTAGGTTGATCATAGATTTCACCCAAATTAAATGCAGAATTAACAATGTCATTCAGTTTAGCATAGAACTCATCAAAAGATTCATCATCATTCATTCTAGTACTTTCAAATCTAGTAGTTAATTGCTGCAACTTATTAATCTTAATTGCCTTTGTGCCTTCATGCACAGTCTGGAGGATTTTCCAAGCAGTATGAGCAACCTCAACATTAGAGATTCTCTTAAATTCCTCCATAGAAACAGCATTAAAAATAGCATTCATAACTTTACTATTGAAAGCGGCTGCCTCCTTTTGAGAAGTTTGCCACTCACTCACAGGAGTAGTGGGCTTCTCCCATCCGTACTCAACGGAATTCCAAACTCTCTCATCAATGGATTTCAGGAATGCTTTCATCCTTACTTTCCAATAAGCATAATTGTTTCTATCAAAGTGAGGTGGAACAACAAGAGAGTGTCCGTGTTCCATGACAACAGGGGTCAAGGATCAGCAAAAAGATCAAAAGATCAAACACAAAAGCAACCCGCTCTGATACCACTTGTCAGTTCGTTTAGACCCCTTAAACCCAACAGATTAACCTAGAGAATTAGCCAAGTGATTAACTTAGGTAATTTAAACAAGTCTAGGTTAACACAAATAATCAACAACAATAAACCAGCGGAAAATAAATAACACAAAGATCTGATGACCCAAGAAAACCAAACCGGTAAAAAACCTGGGGAGGATTTAATCTAGCTATCCTCAAGGTAAAACTGAATTCACTATGAAAGAATCGAAGTTTACACAATAAGACTTAGACCACTAACATCCTATTGCTACCCAAGTGTAGGAAACTTACTACCACGACCCCATGATAGCTCCGAGATCCACGGACTCCTTCTTTCTTGAATTCTTCAGCAATCCACAAGCGCACCTGCTTGTATTTCTTGAAGATCTTTGATTCTGCAACTGTATGATTTACCACGCTCTAGACATAAGTCTTGAGTATGTAAACCCTAAGTGTATGTGAAGGCAAACACCTCTAGATCTCACAATGAGATTCACAAACACAGCAAAATAGAACTCTAAAAACGTGGCTAGGGTTTTCCCTTATATACTTAGGGCAAAACATAAAACCCTATACATTAAATGGACTAGGGCTGAGTTGGAAAATTCTGCAGAAAAACAATCTGCACGACTTTCGATCGATCGAGCCTAATTTTCGATCGATTGAGTCAGGCAGAAAGTGCACAGTGAATTCTGCATAAAACTCGATTCCAACTTTACATGAATAGCCATACTTTGAGCAAGTCTAACACACAACTTAAAGAATATTTTGATCATGGTTTGCCGACATTACAAATTGAAGTTCTAATACATTAGTTCCTAATTCTTAGAACCTAACAGAGTTACTGCAGAATTTACTGTGCATTTCTGCCTGGCTCGATCGATCGAGAATTAGACTCGATCGATCGAAAATTGGCCAATCATCCACAATTAATCCATCAAATGCACCAAATCCAAGTATTTTATATATTTCTAAGATCATGTTTGTGATTATGGTTAATATTGTTTGAAAAACATCCCATATTGCATGACAATGGCTTTTATTGTTTTATTCTTATTACAGTTGTGCCGCTACCAATACGTGCTACTCGTGGTGCTAGCAAGTACTCATTCATTTGAAATCTCCCTGAAAATCACAAGATTGAATTGCCATTTGTTAGGTTTTAAAAATTAGTAACTAATGTATTAGAACTTCATTTTGTAATGTTGGCAAACCATTATCAAAACGTTTTTAGTCTTGTTTAGACTTGCTCAAAGTATGAGCTTTTTATGTAAAATTGGAATAGAGTTACTGCAGAATTACTGTGCATTTCTGCTTGGCTCGATCGATCGAGAATTAGACTCGACCGATCGAAAGTTGTGCAGAATGTTTTTTCTGCAGAATTTCCAACTCAACCCTAGTCCATTTAATGTGTAGGGTTTTATGTTTTGCCCTAAGTATAAAAAGTAAAACCCTAGCCACGTTTTTAGTATTCTGAATATTGTGTTTGTGAATCTTATTTGTGAGATCTAGAAATGTTTACCTTCACATATACTTAGGGTTTCCAATCTTAAGATTGATGTCAAGAGCTTGGTAATCATTCAGTTGCAGAATCAAGAGCTTCAAGATATACAAGCAATTGTGCTTGTGCTTTGCTGAGAATTCAAGGAAAGAAGTAGTCCGTAGACTCGGAGCTGTCACGTGGTCGTGGTAGTAAGTTTCCTACTCGAGGTAGCAATAGGATGTTAGTGGTCTAAGTCGCTATTGTGTAAACTTCAATTCTTTCATAGTGAATTCCTTTTTACCTTGAGAATAGCTAGGCTAAATCCTCCCTAGGTTTTACCGGTTTGGTTTCCTGGATTATCATATTGTGTGTTATTTATTTTCTGCATATTTGCATGATATGATATATTTGTGTTAACCTAGAATTGCTTAATTTTCTTAAGTTAATTACTTGGCTAAATATTTAGGTTAATCTTTTTGGGTTTAAGAGGTCTAAATTCTTACACAATTAACTAGTTCAAATCAGCTAATCAAGAAGGCAGGGAGGAACTTCACAGGTTGTGTTAGGTTCTAAGAATTAGGAACTAATGTATTAGAACTTCAATTTGTAATGTTGGCAAACCATGATCAAAACAATGTTTAGTCTTGTGTAAGACTTGCTCAAAGTATGGCTCTTTATGTAAAGTTGGAATCGAGTTTTATGCAGAATTCACTGTGCACTTTCTGCCTGACTCGATCGATAGAATATTAGACTCGATCGATCGAAAGTCGTGCAGACTGTTTTTCTGCAGAATTTTCCAACTCAGCCCTAGTCCATTTAATGTACAGGGTTTTATGTTTTGCCCTAAGTATATAAGGGAAAACCCTAGCCACGTTTTTAGAGTTCTATTTTGCTGTGTTTGTGAATCTCATTGTGAGATCTAGAGGTGTTTGCCTTCACATACACTTAGGGTTTACAAACTCAAGACTCATGTCAAGAGCTTGGTAAATCATACAGTTGCAGAATCAAAGATCTTCAAGAAATACAAGCAGGTGCGCTTGTGGATTGCTGAAGAATTCAAGAAAGAAGGAGTCCGTGGATCTCGGAGCTGTCATGTGGTCGTGGTAGTAAGTTTCCTACACTGGGTAGCAATAGGATGTTAGTGGTCTAAGTCGCAATTGTGTAAACTTCAATTCTTTCTAGTGGATTTGCTATTTTACCTTGAGGATAGCTAGGTTAAATCCTCCGCAGGTTTTTTACCGGTTTGGTTTTCCTGGGTCATCAAATCTTTGTGTTATTTAATTTACGCTGCTTAATTGTTTTTGTTTATTTTGTGTTAACCTAGATTTAATTAAATTACCTAAGTTAATCACTTGGCTAATTCTCTAGGTTAATCTGTTGGGTTTAAGGGGTTTAAACGAACTGACAAGTGGTATCAGAGCGGGTAGCTTTTGTGTTTGATCCTTTGATCTTTTAGCTGATCCTTGACCCCTGTTGTCATGGAACACGGACACTCTCTTGTTGTTCCACCTCACTTTGATGGAAACAACTATGCTTATTGGAAAGTAAAGATGAAAGCATTCCTGAAATCCATTGATGAGAGAGTTTGGAATTCCGTTAAGTACGGATGGGAGAAGCCCACTACTCCTGTGAGTGAGTGGCAAACTTCTCAAAAGAAGGCAGCCGCTTTCAATAGCAAAGCTATGAATGCTATTTTTAATGCTATTTTCATGGAGGAATTTAAGAGAATCTCTAATGTTGAGGTTGCTCATACTGCTTGGAATATCCTCCAGACTGTGCATGAAGGCACAAAGGCAGTTAAGATAAACAAATTGCAGCAATTTACTACTAGATTTGAAAGCATTAGAATGAATGATGATGAATCTTTTGATGAATTCTATGCTAAATTGAATGATATTGTTAATTCTGCTTATAATTTGGGTGAAATCTATGATCAACCTAAAATTGTTAGGAAGATTCTTAGATCTTTGACTGAGGATTTTAGACCCAAAGTGACTGTCATCACTGAGAGCAAGGATGTGGACTCCATCCCTGTTGATGAACTTGTAGGATCTCTTCAGTCCTATGAGTTAGACCTCCCTAAGACTAACAAATCCAAATCAATGGCTCTTAAGTCTGTTGATGATGTTGAGGATGGTGGATTTGATGATGAACTCTCTGCTACAGAGATTGCCTATCTTGCTAAGAACTTTAGAAACTTTCTTAGGAATAATAACAGAAGGGCAAGAGGCAAGAACAATGTTGAACCTAGAAATTTTAGGAGGGATGATCCCACTAAGGTTAATAACACTGAAAAACCTAAAGAGAAAATAGGTCAGCCTTCTAATAATTCTTTGGGACAACAATGTTATGGTTGTCAAGGGTATGGTCATTTGAAATCTAAATGTCCTACATACTTGAGGTCTAAGGGTAAGGCTATGGCTGTAACCCTTAGTGATGATAAAATTTCTGACAATGAATCCGCTAGTGATGAGGATGGAAACTTCATTGCTTTCACTGCTACTACTGTAGTAAATGAAAGCATGTCTGTTGAAGAGAACCCTTCTGATGGGGAACTCTCTGAGGATGCAGATTTACAGGAAGCCTATAATAAACTTTGCAAAGTTGCTGCAAAGGATGCCATGAATGTTGATTTAGGCTTGAAGAAAATTGCATCTTTGGAACTTGAAAAGAAAAATTTACTTGTGAAATTGTTTGATGCAAATGAGCTTTTGAATAATGTGAAATCTGAGAATATGCTTTTACTTGATAAAGTTAATTGTTTGGAACTTGATTTATCTGTTGCTAGAGAACAAACTAATAGGTCTGCAAGCTCCAAACTTGATCACATGCTGAGTGTTCAAAAGTCTCCTTTTGATAAAACTGGTTTAGGTTTTGTGGATAGTATCTCTGTGCCTGAATCGTCTTCCACTAAATTTGTTCCCTCTTCTGAACCTTCAAAGAATGAGATTGTCAAACCCTTGGTGAGTGAACCTGTCAAACCTATAGATGTTACTCCACCTAGGAAGATTAGGGTTGATCTTCAAGCTTCTTATTCTAGAGCTTCTACTTCTACTAAGGGCAAATTGCATGATAAGCCTGCATGAGTTTGTCATTTTTGTGGAAAGTCTAGACACATTCGTTCAAATTGTTTTAAGTTGCAAGCTGCTAAGCGAGCAAATAAAACTAAAGTATCTGAGCCTCAAGCTCATGATCCTATGGTACTTATTGGTGAATTGGTAAAGGCGTTAAACCTTTATTCCAATCCTGGAGTTGGTCAAAATTCTAAGATGAATCATAACTCCAATGCAAGAGTTGCATCTAAAAAGTTTTGGATGCAAAAGGCTCAATTGTTGTGAAATTTTAAAATACTCGCAAGTGTACGAACCATACCGAAGTATAGTTTGACAAGAACGAGGTCGAACCCACAGGGACTTGAATGAACGTAGGAAAATTAATTAAACCTTAACCAAATTAATCCTAATCTAGTTTAATAAAAATTGGTTTTTCTGAGATTAAATAAACTAAGCAAATAATAAAATTAAGCAAATAGTTAAACTAAGCAAAAGATATAAAGCAATAAAAAGATGTAAACAATCAAGAGAAAGGAATTAAGGTTTTGGAATCCGCCTTGTAAGTCATATCAACATATATTTATAATCATTAATTTTTCCCAACTACTGCATGATAATCTAGAAATCAATCTTGCTATCATGGAAAATATCATCATTAAAACTTATGTTTAAAAATCTAAAGCATGTTCTTCTTCGCTTCTTAAGTATAAAACCAAATCATCAATTGTATCCATAGCCAAACAAATCACAAGTTATATCCAATTCTAAAAATCAAATCATAAATTGTATCCATTGACAAACAAATCACAAACGATATCTAATTTTATAATCAAGAATTAATAAACCAAGCATTCAATTAATTAAGACAAATCCTAAATCATGAGAAAAACATGATTGAACTCATATCTAGAATCCCATCTTAGTCAATTGATATGAAGCAAGAACAATTTAAATCATTAAAGAACAATTATTGTGGGAAAAATCAAATCACATAAATATTACTAATAATCCTTAACAAGGTTTTATCCTCAACCCTAATTATAAATTTAGTTACTCATGATAATTGAAATAAAACACAAGAATAAAATACTAAACATTAAAATAGACAAATAAAATAGAGAAAGAAATAGTCACAATGCTATCATGGAGGAAAGCTACAGAGAAGCCACATGCGGCACTACCTCTTTCTCCAATTTTCTGTTTTGCATCTCAGCCCTAGCACTAGCCTCCTGAATTTTGTCCTAAAAAGCCTTTAAATAGGTCAAGGAATCCTATTACAAATTGAATTCCCGTTTGGAGAAAATCCCAGATTTTTAGGTTTCACTTAACCGACTATTTTGGCCCATTTAACGTCATAATTTGGACTTTTGGTAAACTACAAAATTGTATCCCTTTAAGTTAACTTTCCAGCCCAACTTGAATCATCTCGATTGGACATCTGAGCCGAAATTTATGCCAAAAATACTAACTGATATGCAGGCTGGAATCCTAATCCGAATTGGACTTGGATTTGATGCAAATTTCCTTTGATTCCTTGCTCCAATTGGACTTAAATTTAATTAGATTGGCCTTTTTTTAACTTTATCATGGCCCTTGTAAAAGTAAAGTCCATTAGCTTTCTTCTTTGCACAAATTCACTTATTTAATTCCATTCTCATACAAAAGACAAATTCACGCAATAAGATTCAATTAAGCACAAAATTGATTATTCAACATTATTTCAAAACCAAATATAAAATGCATAAATTACCTCAAAATAAGTATGATAATGCTTTCTAATAGTGATATAAATATGCAAAATTAAGCTATTATCAATGCACATCATCAATCTAATTGAGTCTATCTGACATGGTCCTTGTGCTTCATTGCTCTATCTTTGGTAACCTCTGTTTTTAGGATTTTCATTGCATTACATTCATGCATTTCATTCTAGGATGTTTCTTTCTTTGATAAAAAAAATAAAAAATAAAAATTTTTTTGCAAATTGTGTTTTTGCAATTTTTTTTGAATCTGAAGACAAGGTTGGTTAATCAAATTTTGCATAATATGCTTATGTACCTTGTTTAGCTTCGATGCACTTATTTCTATTGCACTTTACTAGCTAAAGTTTAGTTGTGCATGTTATGTGGGAAGATGCTATATTTGTTGATCACATGATCTTGACTTGAAGTCTTATGTCTTTGATTGTCGGACTTGGTCTTATTGAGAAAGGAATAAATAACCATCTCACCACTGTTTACTAGCCAATCATGAACACCTTAATGCATATCATAAGATTTTGTGCTCGAGAAAGTGTAGCACATGCACAAAAAGAACATAAGGTGTAGCCTCTATTAAAATTGGTGTGTACATTATTGGGCTATAATAATTTCACAATTCATAAAATTGGTGTGTACATTATCCCGGCTTTTATTAAGTTTCTAATTAATTAAATTGAATAATGAGGCAAATCAAGAAACTTACATGGTTGCAAGCTTTTATTCTAGGAGATGTGAGAGTTATATGATGAAACTCTTTAAGTAATAGTATCTTTCAAATTCATGTGATGGATTTTGTAGAAATTGTGATTGATCAATATGTGCATATCACCTCACATGTTTCTCTTGCTTATGCTAGTTGCACACACTACACAAGTTATTCTTTGCTAAACTGTGTACATGTTATTGTGTGTGTTTTTGGTCTGACCAACCAAGTTTGAAATTTTCTGGAAATTGTTACAAAACATGTTTGCTTGCTTGATTGGTTGAGGAAGATTATGAGAAAAGCTTAATCTGAGAGATCTGGGTTAAAAATATGGGTTTTTGGAAAACATTTAATCTCATACTCATGCATTTTGTCTTAAAATCTAATGCTTTGAGAAGTTTTTGAGTTAATTTGTTCCAATTTTTCAAAAATTCAATTTTCCAGATTTCCGATCGATCGAGTCTGTTTTTCGATCGATCGAAAATGTTTTTAAAACCTCAATAAACTCTCTGTGTGTTTCGATCGGTTCTCGATTGGTTTTGGATCAATCGAAGGATTTTCGATCGATCGAATCTGTTTTTCAATCAATCGAAAATCGGGCTGAATGAATTTTAAAAGGCCTTTTCTCACGTGGATTCTTTACTTTTCAAAACTTTTTCAAAAGTTTGTGTCTCCTCACCAACCGATCAAAGCTATTTTTGGAGATTTTGTCGTTTTCTTCAAATCTTTTTGCATAATCTCTCTCTCCCAAGACCGGTATGTCCTTTATGCCCTTTCTTTTGCTTTTATTTTCATGTTTCATGCATTATTTTCATGCATTTTAGGGTATTTTTAGCATTTTAGTTTTTGGTATTTTTGGGAGTGATTTTGATTCTATTTCTTTCAAAAGAATCATGGGTTTTTGTGGGGACACCTTATCCTAGCACTACATGTGATTTAATTTGACTAATTTGGTGCTTTGTGAAATTTTTAAATTTCTAGGGCTTGAAATTGGGAATTTTGGGGTTTTTGTTCAATTTAATGTAAATTGATAAAATTGGCTTGTTATGTTAGATTGATTAATTTGATCATTATATTGTGTCAATTAACTATTGTGTTGATCAATTTATCAATTTGTTGTGTTTTGAAAACTTAGGTTTTTCAAATTGGGTATTTTTGATAAAAATTACTTGCTCAAGCCAATTCTGTTAATTTGGATTATATTTGAACTTGTCACTGCATTAGTTCATGCATCATTTGCATATTTTGTTCATGCATCATATAGAATTGATTTTTCTATATTTTTGTGTTGTGCTAACTTGCAGTCTGCCCTTGGTATTTGTTTGTGCTCTTCTCTTTTTGTGTCTCTCCTTTCTTTCCTTAGCACTATGCCTAGGAAAACTAGAGCCCATAGGACTTCTGACCCTTCACCTTCTTTTGATAGTGATCGGTTTCCTAGTGAGTCAAACCAAGAGACCTATGAGACCCTGAACCTTAGGCGTTATATCTGGGCTGAGCGTAGAGTCATATTGGATGAGGTAGATCCTGAGGTGAGACGTAACTTTGAGCGTCGGGGTTGGTTATTTTTGCTCGAGTATGAGCATTCTCCTCCTCCTGCCACCTTGATTAGAGAGTTCTATTTGAACCTCTCTATCCACATCTATAATACCAACACCTTGGTCAAGGTTTGGTTACGAGGTGTAGATTATCGCACTACCCTACGGTTGTGTCTGATGCTCTTGGGGTGCCCATTGTTGACCATCCCGTTTTTCCTTATGAGGAGTCTCCACCTCTTGATGACGTGCTGTCATACATCACTAGGTCTTCTATCCAGTGGGGTTCTGATCCTCGAATCACTTCTGCTGAGCTTTCCGAGATTCACTATCTTTTCTTTAGGATAGCGTGTCATTCTTTGTGGCCTATTTCTCATGTCCACACCATCCCTCTTGAGCGATGTGTGTTTTTGTATGCCCTGGTTACTGACGCTCCTATCAGTTTTCCTCATTTGTTCGTTCGTTCTTTGAACGAGGTTCATTGGTCTAGTTCTACGGCTCATGCATTATTCTTTCCCGTTTTTATTCATAGGATTCTCCTTTTTCTTGGTTTAGGTGATTTTCCTGCGTCTGAGCCTGTTCGTGTTATTGCTCCTATAGGTGCTACCTTTTTGAGGCAAAGGGCTGCTCAACTTCGAGCTAGCTCTAAGCGTCCTAGGATAGAGCCTTCCGGTGTCACTCCACCCCCTTCTTCTTCTACAGATACTCCTGCAGCTGGGACGTCTTCTGATCCTGCTGTTGCTGCTGCTGCTGATGTTTCTCCACCTTTTGATGAGGTTTCTGACCTTCGTCGGACTCTGGATACTGTCGTGACCGTTCAGGCGGCTCATGGTCAGTTATTGGTGGACATCCTTGATGAGCTACGTGCATTGCGAGCGGACTTGGCGAGTTCTCGTCATTCTCCTCCACCTCCTTTTGATGATGAGTGAGTGCCCTTTGGCAATTCGTCACAAAAAGAGGGAGTGCATTCTATTGTGTAGTTCTTCAGTATCTAGGAGATTTTTGTGGAGATTTTCATTTTAGGGGGAGTTTTGTACTTAGTAGTGATACTGCGGAGCTTGTGGAGTTATTAGATTGTATCTAGGCGCTTCACTGTGTATTTCATTTTTAGCTCTTATTTAGGAGATATTTTGTTGAGATACATTTTTATATATATGTTTCTTGTTTCACTATGCTACTCTGCTTATTGATCTATATTTATGATATTATTCATGATATATGTCTTTATTTTGTGTCATGTGAAATCAAGAAGATATTTTTATATATTTCCTGTTTTTTTTTCCACACATGTGTTTATGTGTTTGTTAAGTGTTACAGGAATATACAGGTTGATTCAGTTGTGCTGCTGTCTATTTTGCAACTGTTAGATAGTAGTTAGGTTGAATTGTTTAAGTGGCTTTTTATTTTGTAATGGGCTGTTTCATTTTGTAAACTTTGATCTTTTTGTAAACTTTGATCTTTTTGTTAAGTCTGTGTTTTGTCACGGATTGCCAAAGGGGGAGTTTGTTAGGTTCTAAGAATTAGGAACTAATGTATTAGAACTTCAATTTGTAATGTTCGCAAACCATGATCAAAACAATGTTTAGTCTTGTGTAAGACTTGCTCAAAGTATGGCTCTTCATGTAAAGTTGGAATCGAGTTTTATGCAGAATTCACTGTGCACTTTCTGCCTGACTCAATCGATCGAATATTAGACTCGATCGATCGAAAGTCGTGCAGACTGTTTTTCTGCAGAATTTTCCAACTCAGCCCTAGTCCATTTAATGTATAGGGTTTTATGTTTTGCCCTAAGTATATAAGGGAAAACCCTAGCCACATTTTTATAGTTCTGTTTTGCTATATTTGTGAATCTCATTGTGAGATCTAGAGGTGTTTGCCTTCACATACACTTAGGGTTTACAAACTCAAGACTCATGTCAAGAGCTTGGTAAATCATACAGTTGCAGAATCAAAGATCTTCAAGAAATACAAGCAGGTGAGCTAGTGGATTGCTGAAGAATTCAAGAAAGAAGGAGTCCGTGGATCTCGGAGCTGTCACGTGGTCATGGTAGTAAGTTTCCTACACTGGGTAGCAATAGGATGTTAGTGGTCTAAGTCGCTATTGTGTAAACTTCAATTCTTTCTAGTGGATTTGCTATTTTACCTTGAGGATAGCTAGGTTAAATCCTCCTCAGGTTTTTTACTGGTTTGGTTTTCCTGGGTCATCAGATCTTTGTGTTATTTAATTTCCGCTGCTTAATTTTTTTTGTTTATTTTGTGTTAACCTAGATTTAATTAAATTACCTAAGTTAATCACTTGGCTAATTCTCTAGGTTAATCTATTGGGTTTAAGGGGTCTAAACGAACTGACAGGTTGGTTGGGTACAATTGCACGAAAACCCAATTGTGCCCAATTAAGTATAAGAATTGGATAAGAATGCTAGATGAATTTAAGGAATAAATATGGGATATTGTTCAGGTATTCAGGAAGTTATAGACTACATGTGTATTATTCTATCCTGTAC
Organism: Lithocarpus polystachyus; assembly: GCA_033629205.1. NCBI lineage: Eukaryota > Viridiplantae > Streptophyta > Magnoliopsida > Fagales > Fagaceae > Lithocarpus > Lithocarpus polystachyus. The sequence continues at coordinate 42,584,704 of CM066168.1, forward strand.
TGAGTTTTACACAAGTGTTTAGCATGATATGGATTTCGCTAGCTAAGCTATTGCATGTAGTCAAAATGGATTTTGCCTGAAGAACCTGCTAGGTTGGAGGCAATGAAGAATAGGACATTGTCCTCAGTTGCGAAATCTTGGAGGAACTACAAGTCAACTTTGAAGAAGAAGTATTTCCTAGGAAGAGGAAATAGAGCACAAGCACCACTAAATGTAATTTTTGAAGATTATGAAGAACTTGCTCAGTGTTGGAGTTTACCAAAAATGAAGGTATTATTCTATATTGATATGCTTTAATTGTTCTACATCATCATTAGAACAAGAACATTCATATGGATATCCTTATTCTACATTGAATATCTACCATGAAAAATATATTCAAATAATACTTTGTTTAAATATGTAATTTTTTTGAACGTAGGAGCTTGCTTTGAACAACAAGAGACGTCGTTCCAAGCAAACAAATGTACATACTGGTGGTTCAAAAAACTTTACTTCGTACGCAGAAGAAATGGTAATAACTCAATAATTATCTTGTAAATGACTTATTAGATTGTTCCTAAGTTTGTATGAAACCATTATTCCTAATTAAATAAATGTAATGACCATAATTTAGGTAACAATGCTTAGGCATCTTGTAGAGCGTGCAGATGTATATGTAAAACTCCATCGTCATAAAGATGGTACTCCTGTTAACACCATAGCAGAAAGTAACATTGTAAGTAATATCATGATTTGCTAAGTGTAATATTGAATCTATTAACATTGTTAATTTCTAATGTGTTATTGTGTTCAAGTTTTGAATATTAGGAAAAAATCAATGAACTGTTTAGTGAGTCCTCAAATCATGTGCAATCATACGATCTTATTGGTGGTATTGCATGGGCACCAGATGATGTATATGCTCAAGTGTTTGGTGTTAAGTGCAATGGTCGTGTTCAAGGTGTGGGATTTGGCCCAACCCCAAGTATGCATCTTGCCAAGAGCACTCCTGCAATACTCCTGCAATTGCTTAAGTAAGAAGCCAAGAAAGGGATGTTGAAGTGACTTAGTTGAAGAATCAAGTGGCTTCTTTGACGGAGAAAATGAAACATTATGAAAACTTGAAGGAGCAAATGACCCAATTGATGCAACTAGTGCAAAATCAATAAAATCATTCTTCAGAAGCTAGTCGGGTATTAAATTTTAATGTCTTAAGAATGTATTTGGTTTTTAAATTTTTTAAATATAGCGACTATTATTTTATTACTCGAAATGATTTCTTTATGAACTTATTAGATTCTTTAATTTGTATTCCGGGTGGTTTCGGTTTAGATCATCAATCTCCAACTCCTTACAAATCACAGGCTTCATCCCATCAAGAAACTAGCATATAGTGGTACCTGCAGTGTTTTAAGGACTCCATGGGCTATTATATAGTTGTTTTGAACAACCACAATTATTTTGAAACTATTGTACTTTGTTTATAATATTGACATAGTTTGGGTGGTTGTTTTTATTTTGTATAGGTAGACAAGTGTTTTGTTACAACCACATTTATTTTGTAAGTATTGTACTTCGTTTAATATTGCCATAGTTTAGGTGATGGTTGTTTTTTTTTTTTTTTTTTTTTTTTTTTTTGTAGGTAGACAAGTGTTTTGTTCAATTCAAGATGATACATGTATTGGTATTAAACATATATATATATATATATATATATATATAATCTATGGTTAATGTGTCATTATGGAATATTGATGATCAATAGGTATATTTGATTTATTAGAAGCTTGTATTCGTTATTGTTGAATTTTAAGCAAGTTTATATAGTATTTTTAATATTTAAAAAATAATAATAATGAGCAGGTTTTTGTGACGTTTTAAAAACGTCACTAGAAAGTAAGAGGAAATATTTTTTAGCGACGCCTTTAAAACGTTGCAAATAATCAATCCTATAGCGACGTTTTAAAAATGTCACTAAAAAACAAGAGGATAATTGCTTTTGTGACATTTTTTAAAACGTTGCTATATGTGTGATTAGTTGCGGTGTTTTGAAAACGTCACTAAATATATTTTCCAATATTATATATGAAAATGTCAAAACACAGCTAAATATATTTTCCAACATTATATATGAAAATGTTAAATTATTTAGTGACGTTTTATAAAATGTCACAAAAAGTTTTTGAACGCCACTAAGGAGTAACATATGGTGACATTTTTCGAAACGTCGCAATAGACCTATAGCGACCCCTCTATTGCGATGTTTTTTGACCGTCACAAAACAAAACGTCACTGTAGACCATTTGTGTCTATAGTGACGTTTTTGGGTTTTTAGTGACGTTTTACAAACGTCGCCTAAACCCAGATATCTTGTAGTGAGAGATTGTGGTAATTGGGTCGAGTAGTGGCAATGGATTAGAGGACATGGGGTAAATTACACATGTAAGACCCTTTATTTTTCTTTTCTCAAAAAAAAAAAATTTTAGTATATTAAAATTATTATGTAATATATGTCTAATGATACCAATTCTTTAAACAATATGTCATTTTGATACATACCAAATTGTAGTGCCCCACTTTTCCCTGGTGTAGTATGGCAACCGCAACAAGCAATTTAATGATCATTTTAATTGATAGGTAACTTCTTACTAATAAAAACACCATATGTAGATCACAGTATTCTAATAAATGATTAATATCTTTGGACACTATAATATGCTGATAATTTGCATAAACTGACTTTATTATTAATTGATTGGCTTTCTTTAAAAAGAAAAAAAAAACTTTATATATTAATAACAAGAGTTGTTTTACTGTATGCAATTGAATTCTGCACTGATGGAATGATAATATTCTTCTTTGCATATGCAAACAACCACAAGCTTTTTGCACTCTATATGATACATGAAGAGATTTTATTCCAATTATTTTGGAACTATAAATTGTTCAGTATACCATTTTAATGCTGTTTAAAATTTCATTACATTTTTTACTACTTTTCAAATCAATATTTATGTTTGATATTAGTCTGGCTACTGTCATCTATATATTCTGTGACCCTTGTGTTTCATGAACTATTGTTAGTCAATAGAAACGGGGATGAAACATACCCTCTATGATTATACCAGTAATTAGTTTTAAATGATTAATGGAAAAAATTAAACATTTATAGTTATACCAGCTCGTTACAACTTTCAATCGTATTGCTATACCACGCCAGAGAACTATCAATATATTTTACAAGTCCAAAGTTGCAACATGTTGAAGACCATGCGTCTTTAGAAATTATAGTAACATAATGGTGCAAGAATCAGGCCTTTCCATGCAGTGCATTTTCTATAAATTCTAGAAATTTCTCCCATATGACAGCAAAAGGGAAGATCCATTTACTGAATTGCAAAAGTATTCCTGTAATTGATATGTTCAAGATAAAATATATATTCTCATCTTTCCAAGAAGAAATAAAGAAAACCACACCATTCAAATTTAGACAACAGCACCTTAAGCGCGCGCGCACACGCACACACACAAAAGAGATTGTAAAACATTTAAGGTCAAAGGAGATAGGAAAATATTATCAAAGAGACACACATAAAAGAAGAAATCCAATCTAAAAAATTAAATTGAAGAGGAAAAAAAAGAATATTACAGTGTCATGGGGAGGAAAGAAGATAATCTGAAAACGTAATATTGAGGTCAGCCATACCTTTTCTGAGGGTGATGCGCCAGGTTGAGGGGAAGCACTTGTGGTACCTTCTTTTCTTTCAAAACAATGAGAGATTTTCATCCCACTGTCACATCAGGTACTCTGTGAGGTTGAAATTCTAATTTACCCTTGTTAGTCCCATAAATAAATAAAAAATCAGACTTTGATATCTACTCACCGGAGTATGCCTAGCATACAATCAAATGACTGTGCATCCATCAGTGGCATAGTCAATGATATAAAATCTTGAAAAAAATTACTAAATCTGGCATAAGATCCTTCAGTTTCTCGATGATGTACACAAAACAAGCATACAAAAACTTAGAGAAATTGTATATCAAATTGAAGAGATATAGAGAGAGTATAAAGGAATGGAAACGAGTGGAATGATCCCATAAAAGTACTATAAGTAATAATGAGATGGAAAGGGCAGTTATGAATTTGACCCATTGAGCGCATCTGTGCATGTATAATTTACTAATAGTATTACGAGTAAAGAACAAGCTTTATAATGATAATGAACAAATGTGAATTTCATTCTCCATTATTCTTCCAAGTGAAAGGCCTTCTACTATAATTAATAACTAAATATAGAAAAGCTGCCTCAAAAATAAACCAACCAACAAATTCATTAGAAAACCAAAAGAGGTGTCAGAGTTAAAAATCTAATTAATTTGATCATTAAATGGTAGTTGGTAGAGCACACCATGGTATCTATATCTGTGCATGAAATAAAAATTTAATTTCACTAGTGCAAGATTAATACATCCATTGTATGATACACAAAAATTTGAAATACAAAATCACCAAATGCTGACATGAATATAGCCACGTACAAGTAAGCTATAAAGTGATTTCACATAAGAGGAGATTCCGTAGGCCTGTCAGACACAAAAGCATCTAATATCCCTTGTCCAGCTTCATTTTATTAATTTAACAATGAGAGCGTTAGTTACTGATAGCCACTTCCAAAGGAAAAAGGCATAGCATACTATACAAGACCATAATTAAAAAAAATTTACAATAAACGTATAATTTACTGCCCTTGAAAGGAAATCATTCATTTTGAAAGTCGTAGTCATCACACTCCTGACATGGGTGCCACCCACTACACAGAAAAAGTGTCATATCAACGAACAAGGAAAACCAAAGAGGGCCATCATCACACAGCATTCTGATTATCCACTAAATTCTTCATACAGACTCAGTCATATATCACTTTATATAGATATATATATATATATATATATATAAGATATATATACTTGAAAAACCTAACAATAGAGTCACGCGAAATGAAATTGACACAATATAAATATAATAACAGGGCAAATTAATCAAACACAAGAATAGGGGATGCTAAAAATTACACAAGATATAACTAGTACAACCAAAATAAGCACTAAGAGATGATACAAAGTGGGTACAAATTTTATAACAGAAATAAGATGTCAGCAACTCAGCATCATGACAACAACTCAAAAATATAACGCGTCCAAAACTACAATGTAGCTTTCAGACTAGGTTTATGTCATCAATGGTTAGAGTGTTGGATAGGAATAATGCCGAAGGCACCCAATATGAAAAGAATCAGACAAGTAAATACTCATCATTAACATGTTTTATCCCGATTTCATTGCAATACTTATATTTCTGGTCATACCTGTAGAGTAAAGGCACACATGGAGAGAAGACAAACAAAGAGGTGCACCGTAAGCACAAAATAAGGGTCTGAAAAACTTCAACGTGCAATTTGGCATTTGGAAGGATAAATTTAAGCAAGACAATATAGGCTACAGCTTAGGTCTTAACAAATGGTTACCACCGAGTAAAGGGCAAAAAAAGAGTTTTACTTTATATATAAAAGCATCCACTTTGATTAATAAAATTCATAATTGCAGATAGTACATTTTCTCCAAAGGCCAATCATCACATTGGCTTTTGGTCTCAATCAATTACCCATAATATATATACATATATAACAACAACAACAAAGTCTTAGTCACAAAATTTTGGGGTTGACTATCAATCCCTGACAAATTAGTATGGACTCAAAAGTAAGATTCATGTAATCCAAAATGCATGAGAAAATAGAAAGTTGTGTAAGAAAATGGTAAAAGCTGTTAGTCAAAATCAGAACCTGTGTAGTTTAGAACCTTAGTATCTAACAATTAGGAGAGCAATCAAATTTTAATGGGAGTGAAAGAAATGGAGTTGGCTAGGATGGTTATGCATGTAGGAATATAGATTTCGCAAATGCAGACTCAAAGTGACAGGAGTTACCAGCTAAGATTTTCTCTATAATTCATGGTTTGCCAGCCATTTTCAATAACCTCTTTTGCAGCAACACAATGTAATTGCTAAATTGTAAGAAGACAACTTTGCCATCATCTGGATAGAAAGCTAGCAATCCACGTGCAGCTGGAGCTCCAAAATCATATGCAAAGTCTGCTTCTGAGTAGCAGAAAAACTATTACAATGCCAATGAAATTTGACCCATTGCGAAGAAAAAGAAAAAGGAAAAAGAATCTGAAGTGCATCATTTGATCCAAAAGTTGGAGTGTGAAGCAAAAAAAATATATATAGGTATGCATCATTTGATCAGAAGGATGGAGTAATTTCGTTGCTTTAACAAATTCCATTCAAAATCGAAGAAAAATACATCCAAAACACGACTAAAACTTAATTGGAGAGCAAAATCAATGCAAAATCCGGCTTCCCAAATTTAGATACAAAATAGGAGATGCTCCATCAAAAAATCTTTTCCAGTAGACAATTGAAAGGAAAATCTGATCAGAAAAATTTTAAACCTTCATACAGAGAAATATAAGGGACATTCAATTGCTACAAGATTCATATTGGTAGCTAATTATGCCAAAACAAAATTTCACAATATTAAAGCATCAACTATAATTAAAAACGGGGAAATTGAATTTCTGGCCTTTTATGGCTACGTACAAATGCTGTTGCATAATAAAAAAGCAATACGCTAATTACCATAATCTGAACAATGATTTTGAGGATCTAAACTTCAATCTTATATATATGAAGTCCTTCAACTTATGAGAACTGCTTCCTTGTAATCCAAAACGGAAAACTGTCTTCATGGAGATGGAGGATATGATCTGAGATGGAGACAAGGCAAACAATTATAAAGCCTTCAAAGAAAAGAAGCACTGTGAGAGTGAGTCCTTATTGTGAGAATAGGAAAAAAGCTTGAAGCTTTAACAATGGAGGAAAAACACGAAAACACAGAGAGAAAAGTTAGGATGAGAACTTTGTATTTTCTATTCAAGCTTAATTATGATTTCATACGCATACTACATCATAATACTATATAGTGTACAACTGTTTCTAGAAAGATCCTATCTAACAAACTCTAACAACCCTATAACAAAAATGACAGCTGTACACAGAAAATATCTTCAATCTTTACAAAATATCTGAAACTCAATCCGTTGAAACAGAGCAAGTCAAGAGGTGAGAAAGAACAGCTCTATAAACGACACCGTTTGCTGCCTTGAATAAATCATGTTCATGCCAGACATAAGTGAGAAACGATGCTGTTTATCATTTAGATGAACGCCATCGTTTTGAACCTCTGTAACATTTAAATCTCAAGTGACCGTTGGAACATTGTGAATAGTGTTCACTTTATCTTCTTCTTTTGTAGATTCATTAGTTCCGCTTGCACTTATTATAACTGTGGAGCCAATAGACAATAGTTTTCATAAAATGCTCTTACTTACTTAGGGGGTTAGGGATTTAGAATAAAGATCAAAACTCCAATACAAATGAGTTTTGTAAGCACCATAGAAGAAGGAAAAATTAAAAGACTAAATAAATAACAATGACTAGAGTTCAATTAACAAATTAAAGACTTATTGACACAAATTGGAACGTTTTTGTAGATCCCAACCAATCTCAGTAACTAAAGATTGAGAGGGCATTCGAAGTTCAATGGGAGGGGAGGAACCGGTGTTGGCCACGATGGTTGCTCAAGTATGAAGACAAATTTCGAAACTACATCTCCAGAGTAAGATGCAGGTAAGATTTTCCCCCTATGTCGTAGATGGCCGGCCATGTTCAATACCCTCATCCACATATTGCAAAACATAATGTGCTTGCGGAATTGTAGGAAGACAATTTCAGAATCCTTTGGATGGAATGCTAGAATTAATGACACTGGCGGCGAAGTCCCCTTGGCCATCTTAACAAGTTCAGAATGTTCTAAAACCATGTCCTTAAAGTAGACTTTGTGTATCAGACACCATGCATGTACCTGCATTACCGTAATCCTCAAGTTCCCAAATACAGACATTGTGACGATGTATCAAATGGTATATCCGGAAACGCCCTTGGAACACTCCAAGGTTGACGAAGTCTTTTAGAGTCAAAGTCAATGGGTGGATTGATATAGCGGCATTGTTGCGTATCGTTGAATGGATCAAACACAACAAAGCCTTCGAAAATTCTATCCTTTTCATCTACCCAGTGCAGCATTCCATTGCAGTTAACAACACCAGCTCGCTCAGACCACATACTGAAGGGATTCAATCTATGTGGTGACGAAACAAAAGAGTCGCACCATTCACCGGTGTCAAAAGAAAAGATCTGCATAAGCAACTGATTAGCATTGACTCCGCCGCCATGGTAACAACAGACACACACAGAAGCAGATGATTTGTTGAAAACAGAAAGAGAAACCAAAACGATATCCTAAGTTCCTAAGAGCAACCACATAAGCTTCCTTTTAATGTCGCTTTAATTAATTTGCTTTTAAATTTTCCTTGTCGTTTTCTCTTTGAGGTGGCCTAATCCGGACTGTTTATTTCTTTTTCAGTAAATAGTTAAATTTTCTTTAGAGAGATGCTACATCCACAACATTTTTACAATATTTTCACAATAAATCATAAGTGGTTAGTTGTTATTGGTTCAAATTTAAACCTAATACTAAGATTACTTTTTGTCCCAACAATAATAACCAGTAACAACCTACCACTTAAAATTTGTTATAAGAATATTGTGGACATATCATTTTATAGCTATTCCCGAAATTGACTTTTTTTTATTAGGTGAAAAAAATAATTAGTCCGAAATTGACTTTTTTTTTTATTAGGTGAAAAAAATAATTAGTTTCTAATTTATCAATTTATCTATTACCAATTTATTTGAAAATTTATATTTATTAGCAAATTTGTCTTTCAAATATATGTAAACTTTATTATTTCGCTAATGTAATTAGGCACAAAAGTACTTTATGCTTTCAGCCTTTTAGCAACAAAAAAGAAAAAGAAAAAAAAGAAGAAGGAATATATACTTTTATTATTATTATGTTGTATCATTTACCAAATTCAAACATTTTTTTTTAAGCAGAACCAAATTCAAACATCTAGTCTATCTTTTTATTTTTTTTATACAAGATAAAAATTCTACTCTATCCTAATTTAAGTGTATATGTGTGTGAACCTCTCTCCTGAAGACTTGAACTCCGACCCTTGCCCCCATTCACACCCCACATGCACTTATACTTGTGAAGTAACCATCGCACCAACTAGAGTGTGTAGTGGCACATCTAGTCTATCAACATTAGGTCTTAGCTAGCTAGATTAATAGGAGTAATAGTGATGCTTTTAGAAAATTAAACCTGAAAATGCAAAACACACCCCTTGAAGTTTGGGGATATTTAAATTTTAAACTTTAATATTTCAAAATTTGAATTTTAAGTTTCATATTGTTTTGATTGTTAGCCCATCCATTAGTTTTTACTAGTGTGTAACCTATGCATATGCACAAGTGCGATTAAAAACAATCATAATTATACGGTTCAAATTATATTTTTTTTTTTTAGAAAAGATTCAAATTATACATGATATCATTTTGCACTTATTATTATTATTATTATTATTATTATTATTGTAAGGACCTGATTTGAGTCCCTAGCCCAATAGATGAATGAACTTAGGCCAAAAAAGCACAATACAATGAATTTGTAGAGAGTAGATTGGAAAACTGGGCTCTAATGAGTTAGAGAACAAGTATATTGGATCTAGTTGACCAAAAGGTAGAGATAGACTTGTTTTATCTAAAAAAAATCGTTCTCGGCTCAATCCGAGGAGACTAGTTCTTATATATTACTCTCAAGTTTGATTACAAGTTTAATTCTGGATTGTTATAGTATTTTTCTCTCACTTTCTTGATCCCTTATTCTCAAGGACCTCTTTCTGTTTTATACTCTCTTCTTCTTTTGTCTCCACCATCCATGTGTAGAATAGATTAGTGATCTTGATCTCTGTCCCATTAGCCCCCCCCCTAAAGTCTTTAGTAGTAGCTGTAAGACTGAAAATTACTATTCAGATATCATTTCCTCATTAATGCTGCCAAAAAGTTAGCTACAGGGCATTCAATGCGGTAGTAGCAGCTTTCTCTTTAGATATCTCATAGTTTCTCCTTTGTTCTACGCTTCCTCGAAGCATATCCTTATCAATAGAACCTTTTGGGAGGTCACTTTGGATAATTGAATGCACCATTTGGCCTTTGCTTTGCTTAGCCGAGGCGATATTCCTCCTTGCCACACATTCCCAGTCCTTCTCAGTTACAAACTACCTGTGGAGCTCTGGGTCTTACATCTACCGTTTATCTATCCTCAGGCTAATGAATGTCCTCATACAAGGCCCAAGGCATAATATGTATTCTTGGGCACTTGCTCTCTACAATAGCCCCTGGAAACTCCATTTTTTACCTTTTATCTGAGGAGAGAAATGGAGTTTTGACCTTGGATAATTAATTCCACACATTTCCGTAACTTTCACACGTGAAAATGTCGTCCGCAGGTCCCATAATTTCTCTTAATGCTTCAGAGTCTGAAGCGCCTCATTAAATGCTCCAGGTGGCACTCTATTCCCTATACCCTACGGTGAGATGAAGATCCTACGGCTGGCATTTCTCCTCAAATTTTACGCGGAATAACTCCCACCCAGTTTCGCTCCCTATATAAGGTGCCTGAGGGGAGTCATTTTATCCCACTTTACAAATCTTCGAGTTCTCCAGAAGTCCTAAACTCTCAAACTTTCAAGGCTTCCCCATCTTCTAAATCTCCTAAGTCTTAAAAAATTTCAAACCTTTAAGAAGTACAGGAAACAACATACGTGCTCATTCCTGCAAGTTCCTTCTTCTTTAGGTTCTTTACTCCTCGACTGATCTCCTCAGCCTTCTAACCTTAACTTCCTCTTTAGAAACGCTTCCTTTTCATTAGCTTAGATGGGTAGATTCAAACACCTTGTAGACTCTTCTGCTAGTATGGAGGGCTTTAGGGCAAAGTACCACATCCCTCAAGATGTATCCCTGCAATATTGCGCCCTGGACCGAGTGCTCACTGATAGGAAATAGGGGGAGGTGGTCATTCCCATGATCGCCTTCATAGAAAGGGGGATGACCCTTCCCATGGGTAGGATAACCAGAGATTACTTACGCACCTATAGGCTGTGCCCCTATCAATGCGCACTTAACCTCTTTAGGATCTTAGGTAGTGTAGACGCTCTTAATGAGCAAATGAGACTAAACCTTACCTGGCACGACGTCGTTTAGATGTACGAGTGCCACTTACTTGGAGACACAGGGTACTCCCTTAAGTCTAGATCTTTGGTGGTCAGGCTCACCTCATGCCTCCCTAAATCCAACAAGGGTATGAATGATGACTACCTGATAGTCTCAAGGGACTAGCACGACGATCTTCCCTGCCCAGTCTGGGAGGGAGAGCCAGGTGGGGTGTCTTAGGCTTAGATTTACCCCCCCCCCCCCCTTTCTTTTACATAAGCATTAAGTTTAGTGACTTCACTGTTATCGTCTTTATTTTGACATTTTGTTCGCTTGTGATTGATGATTTTTTCATTTTAATCATGTTTTTGATTCTCGGATGTTTCTTTTTGCAGACAAAAGATACGTAGCTGCCAATCACAACTTCGTCAACTTTACGGGTTTAAACAAAGTCTTAAGGTCCAAGGTGTTCATAAGCGAAGACGGACAATTATGAGTTGTCCACCTCATCCTCGATTTCGTGCCACTCTCAGACAAGTTTCAAAACGTAGGCAACACAGTAAGGGCAGACGATCCAAGGCTAGCCTAAATAGACGTCTCCATCCCCGACTTCCTTGCTAGAGACGATCTCCCACCAGTTGGGCTGCCTCTCCACCGTTCTCCTTGTGAGGCAGCGGCTCCAAGGGAAGAAGCAGACTCCTTCCCCCTGTCTCTTGAGGTCGAAATAGACCAATTTCGCCTCAAAGAAGAAGAGAAAGCGCAAGAAGAGCCTTTGAAAATCTTGGATTTTGAGGGCAACTTAGACAGGTCTTCTGCAGTCCATTCACCTAAACTCATAATTGCCCGAATGGACGACAGCTCAAAAGAGGAAGAAGAGATGGCCTTGAATCAAAGGAGAAGCGTAAGGGACCTCCTCGTGGGGAGGAAAAATGGGTCATCATCAAAGGAAGCCCCAAGTTCCTAACTCCTTCCCAACCTATCCCCTCCTCTTCCTCCTTCACTTGGCCTGCACGCCATCGCTAACTTGAAAAAGAAAAGAAAGGAGCAAGAGGTGAAGGAGGTTGAAGTGGTCAACCAAAATAGGCCAAATAGCAAAAGATCGCCAAGGGCCAAGTAAGGGTGTCCTCAGTTGAAAGCATTGAGGACCCCAATGTTGCGGAGGTGCGACCTCCGTTCCCAATATGGACCCTTCGGCTGGAGTTAGAGGGCGCAGCCATTCCAAGGAGTTCTTCCATCTGAGAATTCTAGAAAGGGCACGCCCACCACCTGGCCGAGGCCTTGGAGTAGCCCCTGTTGCTGCCAAAAGACAAGGCTGCCTTTCAAACCATGAGGCAGCCAAATCTTTTCCTGTCCCTCAAGAGGGACTTGGCCCTGGTGAGTTCTCAGTATTCTTTCTTTTCTTTTTTTTAATTTCCCTTCATATTTTTTTTTTAAATGGGCATTATCTTGCTGTTTCTGCGCAGGGTATCCAGGAGGTGTTCGTGGCCGAGGAATGGGTCAAGGATGCCCAAAATATGATGAGGGTTAAGGCCAACCTTCGTGGGCGCCGCTGAGCAAAAGAATAAAGAGCTCTCGGTGAAGCTAATCGCTGAGGAAAGTGCGCGTATGAGTGCTGAGGCCGGTCTAAAAATGCTTAGGACCAGGTCGAAGACCAACGCAAGAGGCTCTATCATACTGAGATAGAGCTGGCTACTCAGAAGCAGCTGGTCTTGGAGCTAAAAGCAAACTTACAGAAGGCCAAGGAAGCGGCTCAGATAACCAGGGAAGATGCTGAGGCCGCGGAGCAGGCATTGTACGAGCTTGGAGTGCAGGAAACAGAGCTAAGGCTAGCGAACGAGCTAGCGGGGGTGTGCAGGTATTATTGCAAAGAGTTATGGGTAGAGGGGCTCAACCGAGTAGGAGTCCCTGCTACCTCTGAGTGGAAGAGTGCTAAGAACATCTTTTATCCGAAGGACATCCAAGATGTTCCAGCAATGCTCCCTCCTCCCGCTACTCTCACCCTTCCTCCCTCTGAGCAGCCTTCCACCACCCAAACCCTTCTTTCTCCCACTGAAGTCTTAGAAGGGGCTGGCCGAACTCGCGACCAAGGTCGGGAGACTGAGGTGGCCAATGGTAAGGAAATCAGCCAGGGGTATCCTTAGCCCAAGGATAAGGGCAAGGGCAAGGAGGCCAAGCCTCAGGCTAAGACCAAGGACATCGAGGATGCTCTCACAATCAAAGATGTGGTCTCCAAGGCCAAGGATGTTAAGTCTAAGTCCAAGGGAGATAGTGCCAAGTCCAAAATTGATGATCCCAAGGAGGACCCTCCCCGAGCTAAGGCGTAGCTTTAGGATCTTTTTACTTCCTCCTTTTTGTAGTTTCTCTTTTGTATTTGTCTTTTCCCTTTTTGTAGTGGCAGTTGGCTATTATGCATAATATACCTTCCTTTTATTTAATGAAAAGACTGCAATTTTGGCTTTATGAATCTTTCTTTTTCTTTGTAATACTTAGCCTCTAATTGGAATAGTTACTATTTTGCTCTCTGACAAGATTTAGGATTGATGATGCTGCTAACTATTACTACTTAGACTTTAACAAAAGCTAACGGAAATGCATTGATGCTAATTCAGATAAATCAAACGCGTATAAATAACAAAGAAAAGGACCATATGTTTGTACTGAGAATTGGGCCACCAACAGAGAAGGCTAATCCTAATGGAGATGAACAAGATACTTAATAGAAAAAGATCTGGGGGACCAGAAACAGCCCTAGTTTTGTTCAATACTTAGGCAAATTATCAAAGATATCAACTCACCCAAGGCATGGGATCTGAGGAGCCCAAAATGTCTCAATTTCTCCTTAACCCTTAGAAAAACTAATATGAAGTATTAATTTACCCAAAGCATGTGGTCCGAGGAACCAAACATAACTGAGATTCTGTTTAATACTTAGAAAAAATAATAGAAAGTGTTAATTTACCCAAAACATGTGGTTTGAGGAGTCAGGCATAACTAAGGTTTTGTTTAACACTTAGAAAGATGTCATTAAGTATTAATTTACTCAAAGCATGTGGTTCGGGGAGCCAAGCATAACTAAGGTTCTATTTAACACCTAGAAAGATGTCATTAAATATTAATGTACCCTAAGCACGTGGTCCAGAGAGCCAGGCATAACTAAGATTCTGTTTAACACTTAGAAAGATGTTATAGAGTGTTAATTTACCCAAAGTATGTGGTCCGAAAAGCCAAGCATAACCAAGGTTCTGTTTAAAACTTAGAAAGATATCATTAAGTATTAATTTAACCAAAGTAAAGTTTTGTTTAACACTTAGAGCGATGTTATAGAGTGTTAATTTACCCAAAGTATGTGGTCCGAGAAGCCAGGCATAACCAGGGTTTTGTTTAACACTTAGAAAGATGTCATTAAGTATTAATTTACCTAAAGCATGTGGTCTAAGGAGCCATAACTAAGAATCTGTTTAATACTTAGAAGAATGTCATGAAAATATCAATTTACCTAAGTTATATGGTCCGAGGAACCAAGTACGATCAAAGTTCTGTTTGATATTCAAATAAATAATAAGAAATACAACGCATAATGTAATAAACGAGAACATGACAAAGAACACTTTCATTAATAATAATACTTTCTCAGATTGTTTACATTCCAGGGGTGTGGTACACCATTCCTATCCAGATCTTCAAGATAATATGCACCTATTCCAGCCACCAAGGTGATGCGATACGGTCCTTCCCAGTTGGGCCCTAACTTTTCCTGTGCTGGGTTTCTTGTAGTACCCACAACCTTTCTCAATACCAAGTCTCTAGGCGCTAATGACCTTAGCTTCACGTTAGCATCATAACCTTGTTTGAGCTTATGTTGATAATAAGCCAACTGGACCGTGGCATGTTCTTTTCACTCGTCAATTAAGTCTAAACTTTTCCCTAACAATCCATCATTGTTGCTTTTTTTTTTTTTTTTTTGGTAGCACTTTACTCATTTGGAACCTCAATTGAAATAGAATTAATGGCTTTTTTTTTATCTTTCAAAAAAAAAAAAAGCTTTTTTTTTTTAATAATGAAAAGATAGAAAATATTTTTCAAATTACTTTTACATGAAAGTTTAAGCAGTGGTCCTACCGTTCCAAACCTTTTTTATAAACTTCTTTTTTGTTGACGAACCTACCATACCGAACCTGTGGGATCTAACATGGGCTTATTTCATATTATTGAGTGCTCTATATAAAAAATAAATACAACTTTACTTGTAAACATGAAATATACAATAGTATGGAGAATAAACGTGATTTTGACGTCTTTTACAGGACTGCATAAAAGTTAAAATTAGTCCACCAACCATTGGCATCCAGAAGCGAAAATAATAATAATAATAATAAAAATAATAATAATAATTTAAAAAGATTCATCGTTCAAATTCTTTAAAAAACTTCCCAAGTATACATACACTGCAACTTATGTAGGCTATATAGGAGAAATAACAATGTAGGATAGTGTTTTCCGGAAAATCATTATATATATATATATATATATATATATATTTTTTTTTTTTTTTAATAATCAAAAAATGGGTAGAGGGGGCAACTTGAGTTCTGAGAAATCATTGTATTTCACACCATGAATTAGACTTGGCTAGATGAGTGGCTTTCAACACACCAAAGAAAAGATAAAAGGAAAATCCACCCTTGACACTTTTCCAAGACCCACAATAGTATCTAGGAAGGTGCCGACACTTCTAAAATACTTCGCTTGTTCCAATAGTGTCCTTTAAAAAAAAAATTGCAATACTTCGCTTGTTCCAATATTGTCCTTTAATTTCAATCTTGAACACTTATCTAGTTATCTTTACTTTTTTGGATCTTATTCTTGGTTTGTATTATAATTTATAATTTTCATTTATTAGTCATTAATTCATTTTATTATCTATTATTGCTCTATGTTTAACATAAAAATGCTTACTACCGCTTCTATTTGGTGTGATGGTCACTCCACAAGTATAAATGCTTGTAAGGTGTGGGAGGTAAGACCCGGGATTCAAGTCTCCAAGAGGAAGCTTTACACACATATACACTTAGATTAGGCTAAAGTAGAAATTTTATCTTGTAAAAAAAAAAACATAAAAATGCTTTAAAATATTTAAAAATATAAATAATAATATATTTAATAATTAATTAATATGGGTATTCTCGTCATGTTATGTCCTAACATACATATACCCGTACTCATATCCGTGTCCATATGTGCTTCATATTTGTGTTTATGTATGTGCTTCCTAACATTGTATTAATTTGAGTTCATGTCAATGGAGAACAAATGCGTCACTCAACTATGTATAAAGAATGGTTACATAACTTATGAGTTCTAACTTCTAAGGCAGGAGAATTGATTTCAAAGTTCTATGGAAAGAACTGTGATTACTATCTTATACTACAAATTTACGTAGTTTTAGCCTTCATTTGATCTTACAATATAAACTCATGTAAAGAAATGATACTATGCCAGAAAGAAAATCTGAACTTTTTTTTTTTTTAGAAAAAGGAAGAGAATCTAAACATGATAAGAAGATAATATAAAACAATTTGATATGAGGAGAATATATTGAAACCTTAAGAGATTGTTCTTGTCTTACTCATAGGCACCAATGTGGCAATGTTCGTGTCATGCATTCCAAATAAACAACATATATTGATCCAATTCTCACAGTCCAGGGAACAAAGAGATAAGTTCAAAAATCCACAAGGTCAATCTTGAAATGCTTCAATGTCAGAATAAGTGACTGAAAAGCCGCTTTTTTTTTTTTTTTTTTTTTTTTGAGAAGTGATGATGTGAGGACCATCAGGCAAGTATAGTACGCTTCGGGGAGCCAGGCCCTTGCGATTTACCTCTCTTAGGCGATGCTTTGGGTAGGACTCTGCAGGACTTATGGGGAGCCTACGTTTGGATGAGTCCCCAGAGGCATATAAAGCCATGTGGAGGGTGCTCTCTAGCCGATGTGGGACTCATCCAAACGCAGGCTCCCCATAAGTCCTGCGGAGTCCTACCCAAAGCATCGCCTAAGAGAGGTAAATTGCAAGGGCCTGGCTCCCCGAAGCGTACTATACTTGCCTGATGATCCTCGCATCATCAGAAAAGCACCTTTTGAAGGGAGGATACCCGCAACAGCTGGTATATACCGTGTGGGTTGCCTGGCTCCACAGCGGTTTATCCCTCTGCCAATGCTTTGGGTAGGACTTCGTAGGGCTTATGGGGGCCTGTGAGTCCCACATCGACGAGAGGGCGCTCCCACATGCGCTTTATATGCCTCAGGGGCTTGCGCATGTGTACCACTACTACTAACTGATGATGCCAAAGATCAACTCAGTAAGCTGCAAGGCCTTCACGTACTTCGGCCAAACCTGCACAAGTAGAAAGAACCTCAAAGGGAAGTACCGGCATGGTACCGGCCAACAACCCTCCGATGGTTAAGTTAGTGTTGCTCACAACTCTAAAGTGCCAGAGTCGGGGTAAAAACATGCGTACCTCGATTTTGGAGGGCGTGGAAGTATTTATAGTAGTAGTAGGAGCCCTTGGCCAAGGTGTGCTGGAGAAGATATCACTTTACCGGAATTGCTCCCGAGTAGCGTGGAGCGCAAGATACTTCTGGGACAATCCAGCGTGCTGGGCAAGACACCCCTTTGGGAACAATCGTATTCCACAAGTTATCTGTCCAGATAATAGCGTGCGCGACAAGACTCATTTTCTCAGGGTAGCATGCGTGGCAAGATAGGCTTAGGTGCCCCTTGCCTCCCTCCGTCGACGGTCTCTCCCATCACCCCGTTCGAGGGTCGCATCGTCAGGGTCCACCATCCGTCATCATACATCGTACCGTCACCCCGCGCAGGGTGCCGACGTCTTAGTGGAAGTTTTATCCCTATCAAGAAGAGACTAAAAAGAAGCTCATGGGCCTGATGAAGAGCTTGTTCCAAGAAACAAGGATTCTCTTTCATCCAAACAGACAAATCAACAATATTGACAGCATATTTTGCTAAGAGATGAGCTGGTTTATTTCCCTGCCTACATACATGGGAAAACAACACATTCTTAACATCATGACATGAAGCTTGAATCCCATACATTGTAGGCATCACTGAAGTTGGTGGAGACAGACCTGCAAGTGCACAAAAGACATTCAAAAAATCACCTTCCAAAATGAACTCCTGTAATCCCACATCTTTGGCAAATTGTAGACCAGCCTCAAATGCTTTGGCCTCCACCTCCAAAGGAACCTAAGGAGCTTGAAATTTCTTGCTCAATGCAGCCACCACCAGACCATTGGCATCACGAATTATTACCCCCACCCCAGATTTTTTTTTGTGCTTTAAAAACAGCTCCATCCACATTAACTTTATACATATGACCTGAAGGAGAAACCCAACATTGTACCAACGAATCTGAGTGCTTTGGTACATCGGCAGTAGCTTCCTGATACTCCAGCAACAATGATGATGCTCCACAAAGCAACCCTAACTCACCAATCCTTTTTCCCTCATTTCGAATTTCATTCCAGTTACCCCACAACCTCCAAGCAATTGTCCCCGCCAACATAATGACACCATCATCACAATGATCATTCTTTTTTCTTTTTTTTTGATAGGTAACATCACAATGATCATTCATCGTCATATTCCAAAATAGCTCTAGGAAACTATTGAACTAACCATCATAACCAGGTTAAAAATCCCAAGACAGCCCCAAATTCTTTTAGCTCCCGGACATGACCAAAATAATGGCCTGAAGTCCCCGATTCTAGCTTGCATTCCTCACAAAGATCTTCAGACAACACATGGCATCGCCGTAAATTAGCTTTGGTGAAAAGAATATCACGATAAGCACGCCACAAAAAATGTCTTATTTTGTGAGGAGCAAGCAACCGCCAAAGTTTCTTCCAGAAACATCACTGCTTACTGTCATCTGAAGTAGACGCAATACCTAAACTATTTTTAGAAACATTTTATTGGGAGAATAATAAAATAATAAATGTTGTTGATAACTTTTTATATTTCTTATAAAAATGATGTCAAAACTTTTCTATTCTGGTTTATTAACAATTGCCCTAACATGACCAATTAATAATTATGAAAAATATTAAATAAAAAATTTCCAAACTTACAGCAATTGCAAGTTGCAACCTATGCCAGCTATAGTATGGTTTTGAAACCCGGATTGTTTAAAAGATTATAAAAGAAAAAAGTTCAAAGTTTTTAAGGGCGAACCAAGATCAAACCAAGGTCAAACAATAATGACATCATAATTAATTTAATTAAAATATAAATAAATATAATAATTAGTACAAATAGAAAAATTGACTAAAGTAATCAAATAAATAATATAAAGACAATTTTTTTAAATATATTTTTCATATCACAACTTTTGTTATGGTGCTTCAAAAATCAATGCAATATCATCAATAATAATAATAATAATAATAATAATAATAATAGGGAAATACTAACGAATGTTCTTATGGCAATGGTTAACAATCCATTTAAAGAAAGTTTTTATGGGGAGGAAAAGCAATTAATAGTTTGACAGTTTTTTTCATTTCCCATAAAAGTGCTGTCAAAACTTTCCTAAAATGAATTGTTAACCATTACCCTAAAGGCACTCGTTAGCATGACCCAAAACAAAAACCATAAACGACACAAGTAAAAAAAAAATGGTGTCCGTGTATCATAAATTATAATTTGAAAAAGTCTAGAACTACAACATTTTCACAACATCTTGCCACAACTGTGACGTGGTGAAGTGTGATTGGTGAAGAAAAACAGTGGGTCCATGTGTAAGTAATGGTTAACCACTCACAGTCTACCACACCAGAGTTGTGACAAAAAAGTTGTGGAATAATTTGTAGTCCTAGAACCACTATTATAATTTATAGGCATAAATGCACTTTCAGTCTCTATATTTTGGAACTTTTTTCTATTTTGGTCCCTACTTTTCATTTTACCACTTTAGTCCCTAAATGAAAAATGCGTTCCATTTTGGTCCCTTTCGCTGCTCACTTAACAGAAATATTCTACGTGGCAAATGAAGTGTACTGTTGGCACAGTAAATGCTAACGTGGCTATTAAAATAATAATAAATTTTGTTTGTTATTTAATAAATGCCACGTCAGCATAAAATAATAATTAAGAAAAGACATTTTCATGTTCTTTTCTAAATTCTTTAAAATAAAATAAGATAACTAAATTAAAAAAATTTATTCCTTTCATTATTTTTTCTGAAGAACATGTTCATTTTCTGTGTTCATCCTTAGAATATTAATCATATTCTTAGATCAATAAGAGTTAAACAAAATAGCATTTTATTAAGCATTTTCTTGGCAACCAAACACAAGAAAAATTCTTATATTACAAGCCCAGAAAAAATTCACACAATCAAAATAAAAACTTCAACCCAAAACTTCCTTATCAAAAACCGGTTCCCCCAACCCTTCTAAAACATTCTTAAAGCTTCCTCTCTCTTCAAAAACTCAAAGCTCCCTCTCTCTCTTCCAAAACATGTTCATGGCCAAAAGCTTCGAGCTCTACCCCCTTGCTCATCACCACTGCCACCACCACAACTGGTTGTGGTGCTTTTTTTTCTTTCTCTGACTAACCCAATCTCTTTATCTCTTAATTTTGCCCAAGCCCAAACCCAAACCCAAACCCAAATGCCTCAAGCTCCTTGTTCAGATCGGTGCTTTGCTCTCTCTCTCTCTCTTTCTCTCTCTCTCTCTGACTCAGATTCGTGTCTTTCTCTCTCGATGGATCTCTCTGTCTCAGACCGGTGTCTCTCCCTCTTCGATTCCCCTTTCTGCTCACCCCTCCTTGTTTCCTCCCATCTCCACAACCTCTCATAGTTTTGATATAGGTTTAGGGAGAGGCAGAGATTGGTGTGGTGGCAATTGTGACACAAAAATCGGTGGTGGTGGTTGATGGTTATGAAGCAGTGGTTGGTTGGGTCCGTTGGTGGGTCGAAGGGTGAGTTTGTTGTTGGAGTGGGTCGTGGGGTGGGTTTGTTGATTGTTGATTGCTAGGTTTGAGATGTTTTAGTGTTCTTGTTGGAGATGAGTTTGTGTTTGTGTTTGGTTGACAAGAAAGGGTAAGAAAACCCTATAAAATTTGAGTTTGTGTTCTTTAGTGTTCTTGAAGATAATACCAAATCTAAATTCAAGTATTTTTTTAATTTTAATTTTGCTTTATGTTGGTATGGTTGAGCTGGGTTTGTGTTGGTATATGTGGATTGATTTTTTTTTTTTTTTTTTTGGATAATTTGGTTTATGTATATATGTGATTTGATTTTGTTTTGTACAATTCATTTATGATTTTTTTGAGTTTGATTTTCTTGTGTTCTTATGTTTTATTTTTTGGGTTTGTATGATTTTTTTTGGGTTTGTGCTCTTCTGTGTTCTTGATGAAGAGGATAGCAGATCTAAATTCATGTGCTTTTTTATTATTAATTCAGTTTTTTTTTCGTTAAAATTGATAAATTAATTTTTAAAATCTAAGCTGACTTGGCATTTATTAAATAACAAATAAAATTTATTATTATTATTATTATTATTATTATTATTATTATTATTATAAAAGCCACGTTAGTATTTACTGTGTTAACAGTGCACTCCGTTTGCAACGTAGGATATCTCCGTTAAGTGAGTGATGGCAGGGACCAAAATAGAACGCATTTTTCATTTAGAGACTAAAAGCAGTAAAATGAAAATATAGGGACCAAAATAGAAAAATGTCTAAAATATAGGGACTAAAAGTGCCCTTACACCTAATTTATATTCACGTTGGGGAGGGGGCCAACTTCCAAGGCTCAATAAATGAGTAAAAAAAATTTCAAACTTCTTTTTGTAATCTCCAATGCTTTGTCATCTCCAATGCTTTGTCACCTGAGTAGCTCAACAAACTAAAAAGCAAAAATAAAATTGAGACAAGGCATTTACTTAAATTGAAGCAAAAGACAAATAGTAAAATCTGAAGAATGAAAGAAGAAGAAGAGAAAAAACTCAATGAACTGTGGCTGAACCAGATCAAACCATACGATCCGATCCAAATTTCAAAACCATCTTATACCAATAGCGACCCATATGAAATATGAATCCCAAAAACTCAAAATTCAAAATTCTCAAAGAAATAGCAACTCTTTTTTTCCTCTCCCCAAATTCAAAATTCTCATAAAACTCGATTCTCCTTCTTCTTCTTCCACTCTCTTTTTGCCATCTCCTTCTTCCTCAATATCTCTTTCAAGTTACAAATTTTCATAACAATGATGAAATCAATGATGAATCTAATGCCTCAAATGTGGGAGTGGAGAATGAAGCAGGAGACAAATAGTAAAATTTGAAGAATAAAAGAAGAAGAAGAAGAGAAAAAACTTAGTGAACCGTAGCTGAACCAGATTGGACCATACGACCTAGTCTGGATTTCAAAACCATCCTATACCTATAGCGACCCATATGAAATATGAATACCAAAAACTCAAAATTCAAAATTCTCAGAGAAATAATTGCTCTTTTTTCCTCCTCCCAAATGCAAAATTCTCATAAAACCCAATTCTTTTCTATCTAAAAACTCAAAATTCAAAATTCTCAGAGAAATAACGGCTCTTTTTTCCTCTCCCCAAATTCAAAATTCTCCTAAAACCTGATTCTCTTTCTCTCTAAAAACTCAAAATTCAAAATTATCAGACAAATAACGACTCTTTTTTCCTCACCCCAAATTCAAAATTCTGATAAAACCTGATTCTCCTTCTTCTTCTTCTTCTTCCACTATCTTTTTAGCGCCTCCTTCTTCAATATCTCTTCCAAGTTACAAATTTTCATATTTTTCACTTATTAAATCTTGAAACAAATTAAGAGATGGATATCAATGATGAATCTACAGCCTCAAATGTGGGAGGGGAGAATGAAGCAGGAGACAAATAGTAAAATCTGAAGAACGAAAGAAGAAGAAGAAGAAGAAGAAGAGAGAAAAAACTCAAGGAACTGTAGTTGAACCGGATCGGACCGTACAATCCAACTCGGAATTCAAAACCATCTGATACCTATAGCGACCCATATGAAATATGAATCCCAAAAACTCAGAATTCAAAATTATCATAGAAATAACGGATCTTTTTTCCTCTCTCCAAATTCAAAATTCTTATAAAACCCAATTCTCCTTCTTCTTCCACTCTCTTTTTGCCATCTCCTTCGTCTTCAATATCTCTTTCAAGTTACAAATTTTCATATTTTTCACTTGTTAAGTCTTGACATGGATTAAGAGATGGATATCAATGATGAATCTACTGCCTCAAATGTGGGAGTGGAGAATGAAGCAAGAGACAAATAGTAAAATCAGAAGAACGAAAGAAGAAGATGAGAAAAAATTCAATGAACCGCAGCTGAACCAGATTAGACCGTACAATCCGGTTCGGACTTCAAAACCATCTTGTACCTATAGCAGCCCATATGAAATATGAATCCCAAAAACTCAAAATTCAAAATTCTTAGAGAAATAATGGCTCTTTTTTCCTCTCCCCAAATTCAAAATTCTCAAAGAAAAACAGCTCTTTTTTCCTCTCCCTAAATTCAAAATTCTCATAAAACCTGATTCTTTTTCTATCCTAAAACTCAAAATTCAAAATTCTTAGAGAAATAACGGCTCTTTTTTACTCTCCCCGAATTCAAAATTCTCATAAAACCCGATTCTCTTTCTCTCCAAAAACACAAAATTCAAAATTCTCAGAGAAATAACAGCTCTTTTTTCCTCTCCCCAAATTCTAAAATTTTATAAAACCCGATTGTCCTTCTTCTTTTTCCACTCTCTTTCTGCCATCTCCTTCTTCTTCAATATCTCTTTCAAGTTACAAATTTTCATATTTTCCACTTGTTAAATCTTGACATGGATTAAGAGATGGATATCAATGACAAAATCAATGATGAATCTACTGCCTCAATTGTTGGAGTGGAGAATGAAGCAGAAAATGGGAGAACAATCCCTATTTTTGAAAATGTTGGAGAAGATGAACCGATACCAAGAGGATTAATCCACTGTGAGAAGGTAGGTGGTTTTCAAAGTTTGGCTTTGGAAATTTACAAGGTGGTATTTGATGTGTATCAAGTTGAGGATAGAGATGTTGTTTTAGCTCTGAATCCAATGCCAGGATTCTCTGTTTCTTTTTCAGACTTTGGTGGGGAATACCTTGGCCTGTTAATGCCATGGAAATTTTTTTGGGAGAGGGTAGAGAAGATTACTATTTCTGTTAATGATGAGCCCTTCATGCAAGAGATTCAGATTGAAGGGATTACTGAATACCTGAGTCTGGATATTCTCTCTATTAAAGGTGGTTTCAATGAATTTTACCGATCCTTGAAGCTGATGTACTTAGCTTTTGTCAATTCAGAGCCTACTGACTTTTTCTCTTCTTTGAAGCCTTGGGTAAACACTTTGATGTGTATCTGTTAGGTGAAGATAAACGAATTCTCACTCTAACAACCATATGGACAGCAACCAAGCCTAACCGGTCACGACATGTTGTTGATATTGATTGAGTTTGAGAGAATTTCGCTGACTGAATCCATGGCAATGGATAGAGCTAGCGGATGCTTCAGATGAAGATGACAGTAATTCATATTCATCTGCAGGCTCCACAACATCCACTGCATCTGATGCACACACCAGCAGCATGGGGATAGGTATTGTTGATTTTTATCTTTGGTATACTTACCAAGCCACTCGCTGGAATGATTTAAAAAAAATTCTTAAAAGAATTGTTGTGAGGCAATTTTAATGGGAGTGAATCTAGTATAGTGATATATGTTTTAACTTTATTGCCTATACCCAAAATAAAATTTTAAAAATCGAGATTAAAGCTCTTCTAATAGGATTAAGAAATCCATTAAACCATCTCACTGTCATCCCTTCAAAACAACTCTACTTCTAAGCTATCAATATAAATTCAAATACAAAACTAATATGAAAGGGAAGCTTTTATAATTCATACCTATTAGTATTATGATTTCTTAATTTAATTCAATTGTGTGCCTGCATCAAAGCTCCAGCAAGGTGCGTAATTTATGATCATTTAAACTTTTTTTTTTTTTAATGTCATTTTGGATATTGAAATTATAGGTATAGGAATCTTGACATTATTAGCTTTACATTGCAATTTTTTTGGGGGGTGTTTACGGTATAACAAAATCTCACAATATTTCACAATAACTTAGGTTTGAGCTCATCAAAGATCAAAATAAAATGAAATGAGCTAAAAAATGATATCAAAGTAGGATTTTCGATTGCAAAAAATTGTTGTACTTATAGACTTTTTCAAAGAGAAATAGTTACGTAGTCTAAATATGTAAGTGTAGGGATTATGATTCTCTTGCACATGTCACCTAATCCGTAGGGTATTGATTCTTTCACACTGACTAGGTATAAAATGTGAAGCACTTTTTTTTTTTTTTTTTACGATTCATTTATTCTAGACTCTTTGGTTTTTGTACCTAATAACTCATTTGAATGAATATTTATGATATGGTCCACATTTTATTCTAAAATTAAGAAATAAAACTCTTTAAGAATAAATAATTTAGGACACATAGTGCAAAATTGAAACTTTAATTTAAAATACTAATTTGAGTTTCTCTCAGATTCACCTATTATTATATATATATAGATTATAATAACAATATAGCGAGTCTATTCAACAACCAAAACAATAAAAACCAATACAACATATTTGTAAATAGTGTACATCAATTGCAAAATCACTAATCAAAGAATCAAAGTATGTAAATTGGATCCTAAATAGCAGCAACAGTGTTGTATTTACTATTTATATAAAGAGAGTAATACAAAATCTCTCCAATAAATATGGAACAATTTTGAAGTTGGTTAAACACTTTATTCACATAGTATGAATGCTAATGTATATAAAAATCTTTTAAACCACAGTTTTAGTTAACAAAACAAAAAATGGATTAAATTTAGAAAACAAAAATATTGTTTGTTCTCTATAAGACAAAACCAAAAAAACCTAAAAAATAGAAACCTAACAATTGATAAAGGAACGAATATAAGTTTTTGTTTAACAATTGCATAAACAATTGACTAAATTTCACTCAATAGTGTTTTTCTAAATTTCAGGATAATGATTGTTCCTTTGTTTAATTGACTAAAATTTAGGAATAATTATAAAATAAAAGCTGAATATAAAAACAGTACCTCACGCTAATTTTGTAATTCCCTTTTTGGTTGTTCCTTTGTTCCTTTATTCCTTGGATCCTTCCTTCCAATTTTTGTAATTCTTTTGTAGAATTTTTCTTCCAGCAAAAAATAAATAAAAAGAGGAGGAGGCCTATAGATGGTTGGAGAATGCGTTAGGTTTAGGGTTTTTGTGTGGAGAGAGATTTGGGCATAATAGAGATTTAGAGAGTATGGGTAGCTGCATTTGAAACTTGAAAGAGATAATTGAAGAAGACGGATATAGCAGAAAGGGAGTGATAGAAGACGAAGAAGATGGCAGTGTCAACGTTTGAAAGAGTCGATTTTTTTTTTTTTTTTAATGGAAGTTGAATTTGTTTTTGGGGAGAAAGAGAATCGGGTTTTTTTATATTTTATTTTACTTGTCTTAAATATTGGTTAAGCAATATTAATTATAATATTTATTTATGTAATACTGATGTGTAAAATTCTGGAGAGGTCAACTAAGAATCAAAAGCTTCATTTTTATATAGATATACTAGTCGCTAATCTGTGCTAAGGGAACCACGAGAACCTACCTATTTGCGAGGTAGAGTAAAATAATTTTATAAAATCTTACATTGATTAAGAAACTACACTATTACATGATTTGCTCTTATATGATTGCAATTTATGTTACAATTTGACGAAGAAGACATTGCTTGAATGTACAATGACTTACAAAAAAAATTTCAGACAATTTCAGATAATGCAAAAAAATAACTTAAAAATTCAAATATTAAAACTTCTGAAAAACCAAAAAATATTAAAGAATCAAATGAGTCACGGCTTAGAAATTTTTGAAACAAAACAAAATATATATGACTAAAAAATAGAAAAATATAAGAAAAAAATTGGGTTACATTTAAAAGAATAACTCATGGCTATAAGTTTGCACTCTATCATAAATATCACGTTAGTAAAGTATAATAATAATAATAATAATAATAATAATAATAATAATAATAATAATAATAATAATATCAATGTTTGAGTTTGAGTTTGAGTTTAAATTGAACTTATTAGAGAGATAGAATTTCACTTCTTGTTAAGTTTGGATTAAACAAAAATAATTTTGTTTAAAAAAATGATGAGTTTGAATTTAAGTTGGACTTGTCAGAGAAATAGAGTTTCACTCCTTATTAAGTTTGGATTAAACAAAAATAATTTTATTTAAATAAAATGATAATTTTATTTAAATAAAATGATAAAATTGTACTGACATGGAAAATTGTGAGAGTTTCAGAGGTTTCAGTTATATATATATATATATATACTAGTATTATGCTCGTGCAATGCACGGCTTAATTAAGAATTATGTGTAAATTTATGAAAAAAAAAATTTTAATTAAAATTAAATAGATAATAGAAATAAAGTAATCTTTTACTCTATTTTTTTATAAATAAAGTAACATTTTACTTTAAGTTATATAATAAATGCATATTGTGTAAGATTAAGTTTTTATGTTAAAAAAATCACATTTAAGTCCAAAATTAATTGAATGGAATATAAAGGGAGTCTGCATAATTAAAGCACATATTTAAATGAAAAACCTTGGATTCAATTATTTAAAATAAATAATTAAAAGCATATTTAACTGGTAACCTCCATGTAATAGTTAAGAATTATGAACAACCCAAATTGCTAAACATTAAAAAATAAAAGTAGATAAACTTACATAAGAATTGAATTTTTGTCTTTGAAAGTGAGGGAGGAGGCACCAAATTTCATCCTATCAAAATCAAATGTATAAATATAAACTTCAAGATTTTTTTTTTTTTTTTTTTTGAGAAAAACTCAATACCAAGAGTCTTGTTTGATCGAGTGTTTCGAAACCTCAAGGAAACTCCCTGAAAAAAATTGGGAATTTATTTTTTGAAGCAAAGAGGGACTGAATTTAAGAGAAAAACCAAAAAAACCAAAAAAAAACAAATAAGAAATAACCCTAAAAAATGATATATACTTGGACGTTCAAAATATATATTATTAATAATAATAATAAATCATGAATTTGACCTTATTATTTATTGTCATGCTAATTGGGTCTCAGCAACATATTTTACTCCTAACTTGTACTGATCAAAGAAGTAAAATTCACTAAAAAATTGAAAAAAAAAAAAAAAAGACAATACATATGACATACTCAATAAAGAAAATACAGAAACGACCTTGCATTTTATGCTCCCCATGTTTGGTTTCATAGAACCCTTTATGAATCTGAAAAATTAAATATTTATGAATCTCAATAAATCAAATGATGAACAAAGAAATTATATGTATAAAAAAAAGATCTTGGAAATAATAGCAGAGGCAAGAAAATCTTAGAGCAAATCTAAGATTTGAAGTGTGTGTCTATATATATATATATATATATATATATAATGAAACTTTTGGTTTTAGTTAGAATTTTAGTTGAAATAGAATTTTACATCTTTTAAAAATAAGCTAATAAAGTTTATTTTCAAGATAATTATATTTAATATAAGAAATCTCTTAGCCATTTAACCATGTATTTTTTTTATTAAAAAAAAAAAAAGTTGTCTTGTGTTCATCCAACAAATCTCTTAGACGTGTAGCTGTGTGAATATATATCCTGCCATTAAAAAAAGTAAAATGAATTCTAATTAAACTCTTTATCTCAAACTCAAACTCTTAAACATTAAACTTCCCACCGTGTTACAGATATTTGAAGTAAAAAAAATGTTGATGTCAACATTAAGCTTTTGTGTCTATCCAAAGAGTGGTAGATGAAAGTTGAGAAGAATAATATATTTGTGATCAAATTAAAATTTTTATCAACTTAAAAATTATAAGAGAAGAAGAAAAACGCAAAAAAAAATTATATCTAGTTTTTAAAAAAAATTCTAAAATATTTTCTACAATTGGTGCAGCCCTTGGCGCAACCACAACTTCTAAGCCCAACTTTTATTATATTTAATATGATATAGATTAATAATATAATTGCTTAATTTTATTCAATTGGGTGCCTGCATCAAAGCTCCAACAAGATGCATAATTTATAGGTATAGGAACGTTTTTTAGCAAAGTATAGGTAGAGGAATCTTGACATTATTAGCTTTACATCACAATTTTATTGGAGGTGTTTCCTTTAAGGTACAACAAAATTTCACAATATTTTCACAGTAAACTTAGTGAAAGCTCGAATTTGTGTGAAAACACAAGAGCTTGTTTAGACTCCTAAATTAAAATTATAGCTAGATTGCTTTTACTCTAACTTAGGCTAAGTGCAAATAAGAGTAAATGAGCGCAAACAACCGATAACACTACCTTAAGCCGTATTCATCCATTATCAACGATATAAAGTAAAGCTTAAGAGTAAAGAAGAGAGATGCAAACACAAGATAACACTGAGACCTGTTATCGAAGAGAAAACCGAAGAACTCGGCGAAAAACCTCCCCACCACCCTCCAAGCAATAATCAATCCACTAGAGAATAAAATTGAAATACACGAATAACAAAAGACCCTCCAAGCCTAGTCTACCCAATTTACTTGAGCCCTCCAAGCTCCTGCTACCAACTAGTTTCTCGGAACCTTGTCTTCTCTAACTTTTCCGAATCCCGTAATTCAGCCCAATTGCATCTGCCAATGATTGGCTCATTCTAATGCTTCCTAGTAGCACCAAAACCTCACTTGACACTTAAATTGAGTGTGGTAAGTATTTAGGCTATCAACCACTCAAGGATTTAGAGATGGAGAGGTAGGAGTAGAGAAAAACCACAAGGAAATGTGTAGATGATTGTGGGTATAACAATCTCTAACTCTCAAGTGTATTTTCTAGGGTTTTCTCTTTGAAAGGAACTCCTTGCAATATGTGGGTAATGAGAGTATATATAGTGTGAGTAAAAACTTGGTAAAACAAACATGATAAATTAGCCAAACAGAATGTTTTGCGAGTATTTCGCGGGAAGGCCTTACCCGCGAGACACTCGCAAAAACTCCAAGCTGGCATGACTCTTTGCCTTCCAGTCATATGCTCTACACGTGGCTTATTTCGCAGGTTAGCTTCTCGCGAGCTTCTCGCGAAAACCACTTGTTCATTATTTTAAGCTTGAGTCTTCACACTCTTTCACACTCATCCCTTACAATTAAAAACCACATAAATACATGGAAATATGATTGAATAAAATTACAATCAAATTTGACACGGAATTAAAGCTAATACAAAATAGTTGTAAATCACAACTTTACATTTAGGATTGAGCTCATCAAAGATCAAGATAAAATGAAATGAGCTAAAAAAATTATATTAGGAGTATGATTCTAGACTAAAAAAATGTGTTGTACTTCTAGACTTCTTCAAAAAGAAATAGTTATGTAGTCTAAATATGTAAGCATATGATTCTCTTGCACATGTCACCTAATCCGTAGGGCATTGATTATTTCACACTTATCAGTGTACACCATCCATCATCCATTCTAATACAAAATAGTTGTAAATCACAACTTTACATTTAGGATTGAGCTCATCAAAGATCAAGATAAAATGAAATGAGCTAAAAAAATTATATTAGGAGTATGATTCTAGACTAAAAAAATGTGTTGTACTTCTAGACTTTTTCAAAAAGAAATAATTATGTAGTCTAAATATGTAAGCATGTGATTCTCTTGCACATGTCACCTAATCCGTAGGGCATTGATTCTTTCACACTTATCAGTGTACACCATCCATCATCCATTTTAATATTATACGGTGTACCATTACAAGTCTAAAACAATATATCTTATATTAATACTAATATTTAAAACTTCTGAAAATTTCAGCCTTTGACTTTGTCATATATATATATATATATATATATATATTGTTCTAGGTACTAATCTATTTAGGGTACGGCTAATGCGTGCCCTTAGAGCACATATTAACTATTTATTTTGAGAAAATTTTTATGAGAAATTAAAAAAGGCAAAAATACACTTTTGGTCCCCACATTTTGGGCCAATTCTTAATTTGGTTCCTATATTGATTTCACTCCTAAGTCAGTCCCTGATTTCAAAAAATTATTTTTATTTTGGTCCCCACCGTCAACTCAATATCAGAAAATGCATGCGTGGCAAACGAAATGTACCGTTGGCATATTAGATGCTGACGTGGCTAATAAAATAAAATAAAAAACCACATCAGCATGCCATGTCATCGTCTAATTTTAAAAAAATTAATTTATCAATTTGAAAAAAATTATAAAAACATAAAAACAAAATTAAAAACATAAAAGTACATAGTTTCAAATTTGAACGTGAATCATTTCAAAAAAAAAAAGATTTGAATGTGAATACACAAAAACTCAAGAACATGAACCCAAATCACAAGAACTCAAGAACACAAAATTCGTGAGCATTCAACATCTTTCCCAGAAATTTCACCAAACATTGAAAAAATTCACATCTAAAAAGCCAATGCCTAAGATTTTCATCACAACATTTTCTTTCCACCCAAAACCAGAAATTTTCTTATGAAACAAACACACACAAACCCAGCCAATTCGGCTCACAATAACAACAAACCCAACCAACCTCATAAATTTTCCTTAAACAATCATCAACATTTTCCCCAGAAAATCCAGATTTTCTTTCAAACCAAACACTAATCGCACCACATCGCCACATCAACACTTATCTCTCCTTCTTCTCTTTTCTCCTCAATACCACAAAAACCCCCATACACGCCACCACCACCAACATAGATTCATCCATATCTCGCCGCCGCCGTACTACCACCACCACCACCATGGGCGACCTAGCGGACACTTTGATGCCGTCAACAACTCCTCCGCTTCCAACCCTAGCTTTAACTACGCCTAACACTGCTACTCCGCAAGCCTCGTGTCCGTTACTTGTCCGCGAAGATTGTTGGAGCGAGGACGCCACAACGACGCTCATCGATGCCTGGGGCCGCCATTACATGGAGCTTAACCGTGGGAATCTCTGTCAGAAAGATCGAGAAGGCTAGGGTTTCTTCCTCTAATGGAACCCTGACTTCGTCATGGATTTTCTTCGATCGTCTTGACTCTTTGATCAGATCTAATGTGACGGTTAAGAAGCCGACTTCAACTCTGTTTCTGATTCAGATTCAGATTCAACATCCTCCGTCATTGTCTCAGTCTCCTCCGGTGGGGGATCCGTTATATCAATATCAACTACCACCGATCTTGGCCCATCTCTCTCTAAACCCTAATCAAACCCAAATCCCAAAAAGAAAGCCGAAAGAAAGAGATCTTGATCCGAGGAAAAGCCGAAAGAGAGAGAGCGAGCTTCAGATCAGATTTTTGTAGAAAAAGAGAGGGAGAAGAAGCTTGATTTGCTCGTCGTTGGTCTACTTGTGAGCTCCGGCACATGGTGGAGAAGAAGGCTGAGTAAGCTCCAGCCATGGAAAGTGGAGAGTGAGAGATTCTATCCATTGAGCGTGAAGAGAGTGAGAGAATTTGAGATTAGTCTTTCAGTGTAGGGATTTTTTTTAAGCTTATGAGGTTAAAGAAAATAAAAACAAAATCAAAAAGAATTAAAAAGATAATGATTTTTTTTATTTTTTAAGAAATGATTTTAGTTTAAATTAGATTTAAGGTTTTTTTTAAAAAAATTAATTTATTTTTTTTTAATTTTCTGAGTTGGCTTTTTTATTAATTTAAATGCTGAGGTGGCATTTAAAAAATGCAAAATATAATTTTTTATTATTATTATTATTTTATTAGCTACGTTAGCAAACAGTGCATTCCGTTTGCCACTTATGCATTTTCTGTTATTGGGTTGACGACATGGACCAAAATAAAAACGATTTTCTGAAATCAGGGACTGACTTAGGAGTGAAATCAATTTAGGGATCAAATTGAGAATCGGCCCAAAATGTAAGGACCAAAAATGCATTTTCGCCATTAAAAAAACTGTTAAAACAGTAGATAATTTTTTCGTTTTTTTATAAAATGTTTCTTAAAATGAATTACTAATATATGCTTTAAGGACACACATTAATAAGTCTCATTTATTTATTCCCAACTAAAGCTTATCACCGATTTTGAATTCCAATAGCAAACCGTTTGGATCCTGATTGTTAGACAGAGCATAATTAGTACATAGTACTTAGACCTCGTCTTTGGCTAGAAAAGGGTTTGACTCCTTATGGTTACAGAGTAAAAAAAAAGTACCTAAAAAAAAAAGTAATATTTATTGCAACTCTTTGGTAGGCTGTAAATTTTTTGTAATCAAAATTGAAAATGCATAAAATTGTGAGTCCCATAAGAAAAATTTATGTTCGGGTTTGGCACCTATTTTTTGAAAATTGTTTTCAAAAAACTGTTTTAAATACTACATCTGAAAATCCATTAATCTTTGTTTTTCAATGAATTCCCAAACTACTAGTCTGGTTTCTCAAAAAAAAAAAAAAAAAAATCAATACACCTAGAAGGTTGAGGTGTTTTTAGAAAACTGAAATTTACCATTGCACACATTTGGTGCAATAGTCACTCCACAAGTATAAGTACTTGTGAGATGTGGGAGGCAAGGGCCGGAGTTCAAGTCTCCAAAAGGGAGCTTCACACGCATATACACATAGATTATTCTAGAATAGAATTTCTATCTTGTATCAAAAAAGAAAACTAATATTAAAGTTTTGTTCTAATTCTATTGGAAAATAACTTAACCAATTGTTATCCACCACTAGTGTTTTCAATGCTCTTAATACTGACTACTTTCTTAAATCCACATGGTAATACTATCTGACTCATATTACTTTTGGGGTTATGTGGTGACATTTTAAACCACATAGACTAGTGTCAATTCAGCTATAAAACCTTTGGCTCATAATTATTCCTTATATGAAATTAAGTTTGCATGCCTTCCCATTCAAAAAATCTTATATATAAAAGCGCAAATGCGCATACAGTGCTTTTGCACTGTACATTTGGTTTCGTGAACCACTGCCTCTTTTTTTTGTTTTGTTTTTTTTTTTCCATGTTTTGAATAGTAACTACTGTACCAAGAGGCACTGTAGCTACAGTGCCTAAAGTTTTTTTTTTTTTTTTTCAGTAATCGGTTTGTGTTTTTTTTTTCTTTTAAATATTTATGTAAGCTGGTATATATATTGTTATACTGACAAAATAAATTTCACAATATTTTCACAATTATTGACGTGTCAATTTCTTACAAGTTGAAATAAAATAATAAAATATGAGACTGTGACCAACCACAACTAAAAATAAATGTTTTAAAAAATGTTATAACATTTATTGTGCAGTGCTTTGGCTTTATCACGAAGGTGCGTATGTAGTGTAACTACAGTGCTTTTAGTTTAGTTAATTGGCACTGTAGCTATAGTGCCTAATTTCTTTTTTTTTTTTTTTTACTAATCGGTTTGTGTTTTTTTTTTCTTTTAAATATTTATGTAAGCTGGTATATATATTTTTATACTGACATAACAAATTTCACAATATTTTTACAATTATTTACATGCCAATTTTTTATAAGTCGAAATAAAATAATAAAATATGAGACTGTAACCAACCACAACTAAAAATAAAATATGAGACTGTAACCAAC
The DNA here is from genome assembly GCA_033629205.1 of Lithocarpus polystachyus. NCBI lineage: Eukaryota > Viridiplantae > Streptophyta > Magnoliopsida > Fagales > Fagaceae > Lithocarpus > Lithocarpus polystachyus. The sequence continues at coordinate 42,619,723 of CM066168.1, forward strand.
CACAACTACAGTGCGATCGCATACGCGGGTAAGCGTACACTCATGTGTGCTCCAGAGGCTTATAAGCATGAGTGGGAGCGCCTAACTACCCGATGTGGGACTGCGAGCGCGAGTTCAAGGCCAGCCCTTGCTCCCTCCTTCCTTCCATTGGGTACACGGGATAATCCTTGCGGGCCTGGCTCCCCAAAGAGGATAAATCTTAACGTGGCTACCACCGTGTCACCACATTAAAACGCTTCTTGGTTGAGGGGTTGGTTACCCTAGCCCAAGCAGTTTATCCGCTTTGGGGAGCCAGTCCCTCACGGTTTATCCCTCAGCCAATGTGTAGGGAAGTGGCAAGGGCAGACCTTGGACCAGTAGTCCCACATCGGGCAGAAGGCATTCCCACACACGCTTCATAGGCCACTGGAGCTCACGTGTGTGTACGCTTACCCGCGTATGCGATCGCATACGCGGGTAAGCGTACACTCATGTGTGCTCCAGAGGCTTATAAGCATGAGTGGGAGCGCCTAACTACCCGATGTGGGACTGCGAGCGTGAGTTCAAGGCCAGCCCTTGCTCCCTCCTTCCTTCCATTGGGTACACGGGATAATCCTTGCGGGCCTGGCTCCCCAAAGAGGATAAATCTTAACGTGGCTACCACTGTGTCACCACAATATATATAAGCTGGCATATCTATTAACTATATAAAAAGGGCCAAAGGCTCATGAATTGTGTTTTTTGGTTTATTCAATTAGTGTGGTGCACTTTTTTTTTCTTTTCTTTCTTTCTTTTTTTAAAAAAAAAATCTTTATATGTTTACTTTGTGCTTGCAATGCAAGTTTACATTGTAAATACACAAAAGTGGATAATATTATACACATTTGCACAAAACATGGTAAATATTGTATAAATCTTGTAAATGTGTACAAAATTTGCCAATTTTTTTGTGTCTACAATATAAATTTACATTGTAATTAAGTACAATGTATACATAAAAATGTTGTGAAAATGTTGTGACGCGTGTATCAATTCTTTATGGATCAGAATAAAATAAAATAAAATATCATACCGAGATCTAGCACAACTAAAAATGTCGTGACATATTGTTATTATTACAATATATTCACAACTATTGAGGTGTAAGTTATAGGTCAAAATAAAATAATAAAATATTGGACTGGAATCCGTCACGATCTTATACGAATGAGATTAACTTTTTTATGACATAATTTTCAAAATTCTTAAAATTAATGTCTCTTTTGATTAATGTAAATCTCTATGTATTTTAAAAATCATATAATTTATATCTTTATTTTGTGATACAAATAAAATTTAGAATTGATCCTAATTACTACTTTTTTTTTCCATGGCTTGCATGTACTGCCCTAATTAGTAATAATAAAAAGTTTGAATGCCTTCTTTGATAAAATATTAAAACAAATATAAAAAAAGGAAATATATTGAATGCCTTGGCTGAAATTTCTCCTGTACTGTTCGCTGGTTGTTAAGGAAATCTCAAGTATTGGATTTGAGTGGGTGTGTTGTAAGATACATTACGTAACTTTCCCAGCAAAGAGTCCAGGTACAAAGTCAACCTACTACTCTTTGTTATAATTAACCTCCTTTTACAAAAATGATCAAATAAATGTCATACGACAGTTCAGAATCTAATGATGTTCAATTAATAGCTATTTTGACCCAAAAAGAACCCACCTTAGAGATCCCCCACCTTATAGATCCTTCTTTTTTTTTTTTTTTAGTTAATAATTTGCATCTATTATCTGTAATTTTTTTTGAGAGAGAGTTTCAACTTATGGCGTCCGCTCCTGATAATAGCTTTTTATCATTAGACCAAGACACCAATCAGTTTTTGGTATAGGTGGGGATTGAACCCCATATCTCTTATTTAACCATCAGAGACTTTACCACTTTTAAACATGTGTTTAAAAGTGGTCTAGTGATATATAGAAAAATTTGGATAGGAAAAATAAGATAAAGTTGAGGGGAAAGACGTCTAAATTTTAGGAGTTCTCTTATTTTATTTATTTATTTTAAATGGGGGTGCTTTACATTTATTCAGATGAAAAAGTAGTAAAAAAAGCTAAATTTTAGGGAATAAAAAGATAAACGTGAAGGAAAAAAATCCTAAATTTTAAGAGTTTTCTTTAAATTCAAGATGAAAAATTTTATTTGACATTTATGACCTTATTTATAAGAGAAGTTAGTGCCTGTTTGTTTCCATTTTTTCAGCCCACTTTCAACCCATTTTGAAAAAGCTAACTTAAAAGCCCGTTTGGTTAATCTATGAAAGCAACTTTTTGTTAAAAGTTGTGTTTTGGGTTTGTGAAGAAAACGTGAATTTGCAAAATGGAGTGTTGTGGTCCATTTTGGAAAAAAACCCGTGCGCGTTGGGTGCTATCCGTTGGATTGTTGGAGCAATTACCAAATTAACCCAAATATCTCAGAGCCCTCATCTCATCTTTCTACCCTTTTGCCCTGAAGCTCACTCTCACGCCATCCTCTCTTCTCTCTGCTCTACCCTCTCCGTGTCGGTGCTGCTACAAGCCTCTCCGTGGCTATGCTGCTGTGTTGCGGCATCTCATCTTCTTCTTCTTCTTCTTCTTCTTCTTCTTCTTCTTCTTCTTCTTCTGTGCTGCTTCTTCCTCTTCTCTTCTCTACTTTTTTTTTATTACGTCTTACATATCTAATCTAAAAAAAAAAAAAAAAACCTTTTGAATTCGGTAGAGTTTTTGATAAATGGAACCTTTGGAGACATGGAGTAGAGAGAGGGAGCTTGAGAGAGAGCTTGACTTGTTTGTGTGTGTGTGTGTGTGTGTGTGTGTGGGCTTTGTGTGGAGGAAAGTAAAAGAAAAGGAAGATAAGAAGATGAGGACGAAGTGAACGTGTGGATGAGAAAAAAGTGAAAGAAAAAAAAAAGAAAAAAAAGTTTTTGGGTTTGGGTAAAGCAACGTGGAAGAAAATATAGAGAATAGGAAGGCAATAATTTTACAACTTCTTTTTCATAACTGTGATGTTATAGAGTATGTGGTAGAGAAAAAATTGTGAGTACTAGAACAACTCATTTAAAAGATAAGTGTTAATAAAATTTTATTTTACAAATATTAATTTTAAATTAATATTGTGACATTTTATTATATCTCTAAACTTTTTAAGTTAGTATTATTTTTCTTTAAAAAAAAAAAATAGTACTATTGACAGAATATTTTTATAACAATTTCATAATAAAGTTTACATAATAAGTTGTTATTAGTTCTCGTCTAGACCTACTAGTGACATTTTTTTTCCTACCATTAACAACTTGTTATATAGACTTTATTGTGAAATTTTTGTGAAAATATTATGTCCATAACTTGCATTAAAAGAGGTAATTAAAACAAAGAATTTTATTTATATAGACATTGTCCTTTTTAGTAATTTATCCTTCAAATTACCACTTTTATAAATGCTAACCAAACACTCAGCTTTTTCAAAAAACACTTTTTAACAGTTTTTACCAAACACTCAGTTTCTTGAAAAAACACTTTTACATACTATACTTTTTGGAAACTCCACTTTTTCAAAAAGCTCAATTTCAAAAAGCTAAACCAAACTCACCCTTAGTAAGTTCCTCTTCATTAATGAGGGTATTTTGGAATTATAAAAGTCTAATAATTTTTTTTATTCCATAAAAACCACCTTTTCAACCTTACCAATTTCTTTCCAACAATTCTCAAAAAAAAAAAAAAAAAAAAAAAAACTTCTTTCCATCATTCAAAAATTAGATAAAGTACCTTAAAGACAATATATTAGATTTCTTACTTAATTTCAAAATTTTGGTTGCATTAATTAATAAATTCATTTGCAAAGAATCTCAATACACTTATGTGTTTAAATTTAACAGAAAAACCTTTTTTTCGATAGATATTTAGCTTAGAAACATAATGTTACCAAGTTTTAATTTGTCATTTTTCACCGTACACAAAAATCACTCTAATAATTTTTTTATTATTATTCCAACTAAAGGAGAAGGGTACTTGTGGGAGATGCAAAATAATTCGAGCTCTTGGTGTATTAATGTCATCGGATTTGGTCCTGGCTAAGAAAATCATTCTATGGAATTTTTTATTTAAAAAAAAAAAACTTATTTTACATCCTAAAAAACTATTTTTATCTATTTTATCAACTCATTTAACAATACACTTATATACACTCAACATTCCATTTCTTTTTTTACATACAATATAATAAAATAATAGAATGAGAGAGAGAAGGGGAAGAGAGTGAATGAAAGAGTCAAAGAAGAGAGAGGAGAGAGAAGTGAGAATGAAAATGACTAAAAAAATAAATACAAACTTATTATTCACAATTGCTAAAACGGGTAAAGCTCAATTTGAGTGTTTTTGTTGCTAAATAACCTTTTTTTGGGAGGGGGGGGGGGGGGGGGGGGTGTGTTTTACACCCCAATGCTAATGCTATAATGAGGTCATGATGTAGGTCCCATTCACAAGTCACAACCACACTTAGATTAGATGCCCAACCCAAGTTGTCATTGACAATAAATACAGCAGAGCAGCATGGCAATTGGGTACACATTCCATTTATAACCAATCCTTTACTAAAAAAGAAAATGTCAAACTCAAAATAGAGGATCCTGTAGGATACAACTGCAAATTACCTTATATATTTGTCATTATATAAAGATGATACCAAACATAGAGGAAAAATGCCAGTATCACATTTATTTATACCAATTTTTCCGCAATTTGCCACGTGACAAATTATGACGGGTGGAATAAATGTGATTGATCTATATAGGTTCATGACTCTACTGCTTACAAATCGTCACGTGCCAAACAGTAGCAAAAGTTGTGTGAATGGTTGTGGTACTACCATTATCCCGGATTTATACGTTTTATTGTATATGAAGTAGAAGATCCCCTCTTGACTTATATAGAATCTTTAATCTCTTTTGCTCTGTGCCACCAAGTACAAGGCCTTGTGTTCTGGTTTTACTACCACCAAGGCACCAAGCCGGCAAGTCTCTCCCCTGATCCTTTTTTCGAGGTATGTTTCAATCAGATCAATATTGCTAGAAATCTCTGTCCTCTCTGTATAACATTTTCTGTTGTTATCTGCATCTGCATGCATTCATGTGAGTATAAGACAATGTACAACTTTCCCGGCGTTTCCAGAGATCAGTAACGTGGGGTTCTAATTTATGTCTTCAATCCTTTTTTTTTTTTTTTTTAATTCTGTTTCTACCTTCCAAGGTTTCAAATTTCAACCCGGGTTTCTGGATTTATCGTGCTCTGATTAAGTTAAGATTGTTTTGTTTGACTCCTTGAGCAATCTTGTTAACTAATCATTCTCATATTATAATATTGTTTTTTGACAATAAGACCAATACTCGGAGTTTCATAGGCCTCGACTTTTATAAATTTCAATTCAAGTTATCCTGTTTTTTATTCTTCAAATTGTACTTCCTCTCTTTTTATATTTGTTTGTTTGAGTATGAGCTTTTAAAGTAAAATTGTGATCTAATCAAACCCACAATATCATTTTCAACTCTAAAAAACCTGAAGTGGTCCATGCAAAAGCACCACCAACACAAAATGGGTCTTTCAGCCTATGAACAAAACCAAAAAGAAACCAATAAAAGGTGGATTTTGGAAAATGGGTTATGACTTTCACAATGATGGTACAATGTTTAGGCTTGACGCATCTTTTCTTTGTTTGATTGATTTCGGGTCCATGGATTCTTTCATGATGAATATCTTGTTCCCCAGATTTGTAATCACATAACAATTTTTTATTTTTTATTTTTAATGTGTTAAAGAAATTAGAATGCTTATGTGCTAGTGCGGAGGTAATGCAGGGTCTAATTATATTGTTTTTGAGAGATTCCCTAGTATAATATATAGGAAACGAGAAGTGGAATTTTAATTTATGATCACTGGTTGAGAGTTAACCTCATAAACCATTCTATCAAAGAGTGATTTGAATAATTATGGAGCTCATGATGTCCTTATGCCACTCAAATCATGTTTTAGAAATTTGTTATTTATGTTTTGGGCTTAAACAAAAATTTCTCCATAATATGGGGTTCTTCAACTAATGTTGGATGACAATATTTGTCAGATGAGATATATATATTGGAAAGCATGCGCATGTGATATGCATGTCCAGTATTTTAGGTGTGCTGTTTGAGTTCTTCATTATTGGGTATTTTAGGCCTCTTGATTTCATTTTCATGTTCTCTGTTAGGTTACCAACTATTTAGAGAAATCAGATTAAACTGGCATACAAATTTTGAGTATCTAGGATTAAAGTGGTTTCTGTAGCATTCTAACTTCCTCCATTTATCCTCACCTTTTTCACAAACAAACAAAGCACTAACAAAAGAATCAAGTATAACCTGGACAACTATTTAGTCATGATGGTTCTTATGATTTCATCTCTGCATTTAATTTAAGCTTTGATTGGTTTTGTAGGTAAGTCCTTGGACAAAAACTTCCAAAAATTCCATGGCAGAGGATGATATCTATACACAGGATGGCACCGTGGATATCAAAGGGAATCCTGCTGACAGGAGAAAGACTGGACACTGGAAAGCTTGCCGATTTATTCTTGGTATAATTCCAAGCGTTTTTTGCCCATTTGTCATCACTTATTGCATCATTATTTGATTTGCATACCTTTGTGGTATCTGATGACCCTGACATCTTGAACTCTGTATGATCTGGTCACAGGAAATGAATGTTGTGAAAGGTTGGCATACTATGGGATGAGTACCAATCTGGTGAATTATCTTGAAGATCGTCTCAATCAGGGAAATGCCACAGCCTCCAATAATGTTACCAATTGGTCTGGGACCTGCTATATCACACCATTGATTGGAGCCTTTATAGCTGATGCTTACTTGGGAAGATATTGGACAATTGCCAGTTTCGTAATCATCTATGTTTTGGTAAGTTTATTTCAAACAAAATCATCATCCATACACGTGTATGAAAGCTTGAATTGGATATAGGGATGGCATTCCAGTCAAGCTCAGGTGCCCAAGTCTGGTAAATGTCACTGTTGAATAACTTCATTGTAAATTTGATCACTATATTTATATTTGAACCACATCAAGATTTTCAATTTTGGTCACTCTCTTCCTTGTGAGCCACTGTGGAAGCTCCTGTCATTGAATTTCTTTGAATTTACAGCCTTTATATATATATATAAATTCCAAATATATCTGAAGTGATGATTATCTTTATGCCAACTTATAATCCTTGCATAAACCTGGTATGACTTTTGAAATAATGACACTCTTGCCTTTGCTGAACAACTAATGGGCTGACTTCCCCAAAATTGCTGAACAACTCTAATTTTTCTTCTAGGGTATGGCTTTCTTAACAGTGACTGCGTCCGTCCCTGGACTAAAGCCATCATGCGATACGAATGGTTGCCACCCAACACAAAAACAAAGTGCATTAGTCTTTGTAGCACTTTATATGATTGCTCTTGGGACTGGTGGAATCAAGCCATGCGTATCTTCGTTTGGTGCTGATCAATTTGATGAAAGTTTTGAAAAGGAGAGGAAACAGAAGAGCTCTTTCTTCAACTGGTTTTACTTTTCCATCAATATTGGAGCCCTTATTGCTTCCTCAGTTTTGGTCTGGATTCAAATGAATGTAGGCTGGGGATGGGGGTTTGGAGTCCCAGCAGTGGCAATGGCCATTGCAGTTATTTTCTTTTTCTCAGGTAGCCGGTTGTACCGGCATCAGAAACCTGGAGGGAGTCCTCTTACAAGGATTTTCCGGGTCATTGTTGCATCCTTCCGGAAAGCTCATGTTGAGGTACCTTATGATAAGTCTCTTCTTTATGAGACTGTAGATGAGGAACGTACTATTGTAGGAAGCCGTAAGCTTGAACACACAAACGAGTTAAGGTGAGCAGATTGGTGCTAAGATTATTATAAACTACAATTTTTCAAAAGCTTATCAATTCCAAATCAACCAATTAGCCTATTTTTTCTGAGCTCTTTTAGAGATCCAACAGTTTCATTTAAAATAATGATACTCTTGCCTTTGCAAATGCAATATTTAGTAGTTCAACCTGGTTCTATAATTTTCTCATGTAAGTTTATTGTAGACGCACAACCCATTTTTTTTGAAATGTAATACTCTGTGTTAGGTACTTAAAAATGTAAATTTGGAACAGTTAGAACCCTCACATCCCAAATGTTTGTATAGCTTTCTCTACTGCTGTGATGCAATCATGCAACAGGACATGAACGAGGGGTATTTTCTGATATCTGATCATATGCTACTCTGGTCAATTAATTTCTAATAAAAATTGTCAAATGTCAATTTCCAGATGGTTTGACAAGGCTGCTGTGGAGACTGAAGCAGACCGCACTAAGGGCTTGAAAGACCCTTGGAGACTCTGCACAGTGACAGAAGTGGAGGAACTCAAGGCCATTGTTAGGATACTCCCAATATGGGCAACTGGTATAGTCTTCTCTACCGTTTACAGTCAAATGAGCACCATGTTTGTTATACAAGGTAACACAATGGACCAACACATGGGCCCTCATTTCAAGATTCCATCAGCATCCCTCTCCCTTTTCGACACTCTTAGTGTGATCTTCTGGGCCCCTGTGTATGACCGGCTCATTGTCCCATGTGCAAGGAGGTTTACTGGCAAAGAACGGGGCTTCACTCAGCTCCAACGAATGGGCATTGGCCTTGTCATTTCTATATTCTCCATGATCACTGCTGGGGTTTTGGAGGTTGTTCGGCTAAATTATGTTAGAAGGAACAATTACTATGACCTTGAGTACATTCCCATGTCAATTTTCTGGCAAGTACCACAGTATTTTCTTATTGGATGTGCAGAAGTATTCACTTTCATTGGACAGTTGGAGTTTTTCTATGACCAAGCACCTGATGCTATGAGAAGTCTGTGCTCAGCTTTGTCACTCACAACTGTAGCATTGGGGAATTACTTGAGCACGTTGCTTGTTACAATTGTGACAAACATCACCACAAAGAATGGGAAGCTTGGTTGGATTCCAGATAATTTGAACAGAGGCCATCTTGACTACTTCTATTGGCTCTTGGCCATTCTCAGCCTGCTGAACTTCTTTGTGTATCTCTGGATATCTAAGTGGTATACATACAAGAAGGCGATAGCATTTGGGCAAACAAAGTGAATGTTAGTGGGATTGAAACCTGCTTGTGGTCTGTTATTGGAGTTTGTTTAGTCTTTTACTGTCTATTTGAATATTTGGTCTTTTTGCCTGGCCTCTAAGACAAGAGAGTGTTGGTAAATATGGTTTGCAATGTGTTGTTAATTCCTATATAGGTTTTAAGGGGTTTGTTAATTTGCATTTGAATTCTTTTGGAATTTAGCCTGTCAGTATTTGTGCATCAAACACTGGTATTGTAATATGATACTTTTGGATCATGTTATTTCTCAGTTTTTTTGTTCTTGCCAACTTGATCTGTAATAGACAGGCACAGCCACGCAGCAACATCAACAAACACATGGGTATGTTGTAATGTTGAGTTTCTGAACATCAACATCAACTTGATCAATTATCACCAGCTTAATGGCGTAATATGTCAACAAATTTACATCTAGGTGTAATTTATATTGTTAATATAAGTCAAAATAATATGTTGACAAATGACAGCTTACAACTAGGTGATCATTAGCCTGCCTTGGGCGAAAATCAAAACTATCTCATCAAAAAGTTGGTCAAGAAAATAACAATTAGAGTTACCTGCCTATTTACCCAAGCATAAAGCTTCATGAAGAAATCAAATCGCAACCCAGCCACCACTCAAATAATTAAAGGTAGGATGAAAAACATATGTCAAATCAATCTTGTAAGATGAACCATAGAAATTGCGAGCAACACAATTTTCTATAAATTTTTTGACAAAACTTAGATATATTAAAATAATATCACTTTCATATAGATTATTATTGATATCACACAGTATCAAGTAAATTATATTTATATATATATATATATAAATGTTTAAAAAAACATGTGTCTCAAACAAGATTAAATATGGTATGAGAATTAAGAATCATTCTCATGAATCATGGCCAAAAAAAAAAAAAAAACTGCAAAACATGTTCTGAAAACGTCATGTGGCCATGCACAAAACCGGCATGTCGTTTATTGTTATTATTAAACGTCACAGTGAGCTATTGCAATTGATGTGGCTGAGGACATAAACGTCATGTCGTTTGGGGCAGAAACTATGGGCAACATGTTTCATGTCTCCTGGCCTAAAGACAACATAATAATCTAAACTTTTTCGTCCTCAGAAATGGATAATGCATAAAACAAGAGGTTCAAAACACTTTATACATTACATATTAAACATCTTCTACCACCTCAAAATCTCTCTCTCTCTTTGTACTAAAAAGAAATAGATAAGATGATTGCTTTCAAAACCATTCAAACCTCTTTCACTGCTACTACCAAACATGCATTTCTCCACACAGCAAGACCCTCCAACACAAAGAATTCTTTCCTGTGTCTCAGCAAGCCCAAAGATGACTCCAATTCAGAAGCTTCTTCACCAGAAGGAGATACCCATAAGCAAGATCTTCTTGCCAGAATAGCAATGCTTCAAGCTCAAAAAGTCCGTCTCACCGACTACTTAGATGAAAGGTCAGCTTATCTATCGGAATTTGGTGAAGAAACCAACGCTGAGTTCGACAAGATTGGAGAAGATGCCCTCAAAGGACTTGATGAAGCTAGTTCCAGGGTCTGTTCAACTTCTTATTTGTGAATGCAAATTATCATGCAAAATACTTTAAGAAAAAGAAAAGGGAAGAAAACCATGTGAGAATTGAGCTAACTGAATAGATTTCACAGTATAAACCATGCTATGGAGCATGTTAATTTATAGAGAGCCTAATAACCATATTCTTGTCTTAGTAGATCTAGATTGCTGAACGTGCAACTAACCCAAGTACAGGTTTTGCCTTTGTCACAAGTTTTGGTACTCTAATATATCTAACGAACCACTTCTTATTTGCTTGTGTTGTGCAGATAATGGGGAATATAGAGAGCCGCATGCAAGCTTTTGAGGAATCTGTAGAATTGAACAAGCTGGAGATTGAGGAGAATGAAGACAAGTTAGAAGAGTTTGAAGGTCAGATTGAGAATGATAGGAATGAATGGCTTTTCTTCAAGAACCTGAGGCAGAGCACGCCTGCAGATAAAGCAAAAGCTAAGGAGGAAACAGAGAATATAAAAGAGGTTACTAAAGAGAGCGCTGGATCAAAAACTAGGAGGAACATTTACCTTGCATTAATAGGACTTATAGTAATTAGCATAGCTGATTCTCTCTTGTCTTCTTCGTCTGATTGGGGAAAGGTTGCAGTTTTAGGAGCAATTCTAGTGGCTTTGCTTTCGCAGTTCATCTATGAGCAAAGGATGTCATCAGAAACAGAAAAGGGAAAGACAGAGGAAGAAAAGAAGTGAATATTATTTGCTATGTTCTATTAATTGTGTGTGTAAAAATTTTAGCTATAATTGTATCAACTGAATATTATGGCATGATACAACAACCCCAGGTGAAAACTTGCAAGTTGGGTCTGATACATCAAGCTGTAACTGATTTTGCTGATGTCACTAAAATCACCAAATCCCGTGTAACTGAGTTAGCATATCTGATGCTTTATGAGCATTTTTCCATTGTAAAATTAACACACACAAAATAGTTATAATGATTTCTCATCGTTCTAGCTTGATGAATGTAGATTCATGTACAGCTATATATCTCTATTCAATCCTTTCCTTGACACTTATTTACAAGAGGTAACATAAGAGGAAGAATTGCGAAGGTACGGTCAAACAAATTAGCAAGAAAAAAGCTTTAGGCTACACATCTCCAAGGTCCAATAGATAGAAACAACTTGATATAGCCAACAAAATCAGAACAAAAAGCAGTGTCCAGTTCAGATAAGAAACACATTTAATTCAGATGAATAAGGTGAGCACTCTTCATTGATTTTTAAGCATTGATGACTAGCACTTCAGATGGGAAACAATTGTGATTCAAAAGTATTAAGTATGTAGTCCTTAATCCGTAGTTAATTTTCACGTCATGATGACCAGCATCAGCCTATATGGCTAGTACTACATCCACCTCTTTAATCACGATTTAGTTAACAAAATATACATTGACCGAGAATTGAACATTAGTGCTATAGCAACTAGGATCTGGTGAGCCGACTTAGGGTCTAGCTGGTTTTGCAGAGTTCGCCACTTTGGCAACATGGTGAAATAGAGTCCTGTGCAGGGAATGTGAAGATAATAAATCTAACCTGCAAAAATAGCACATAAAACTTCCAATGAAGTTAAGGATAGAACATCTCTATTAAAAATGAGCAGGCAAATTCAGGAAAACTCACTCCTACCTCATGTGTATCTATTATTCAGGATAACATATTAACTCATTGATGGTAAATACTAGCCTACAAGTACAAGAGAGGTTGAAGCTTTTTTGAGGAAAATGCATGGAAAATCATCCCCTCAAGATTTATATTATGCAAAAGGTTGAACTTGGTCTAAATTAAGCATTTGATGTGTGAAGCGATGCCCTCAATGTTAAAAAACCACTGCAGAACCCCTCCCTACTTCTTCAGTGGTCTACTGATGAGCATATTATCTCAAAGACAATCTTTTTTGGATTCTTTTGATAGTTAGTTTGTAACTGCATACTTTTAAATAAGCTAACATTGCTGCCATAGTCTAGCTCAATGAACGATTTTTCCATCTCTTCTATACCTGACTTTTGTTTTTTGCCCATGGATTAGGGATGGTGGTCATTCTCCTTGTTTTGTGTATTTATTTTTATTGTATAAATGAAAATCTGATTTGGGGTGGGGGAAAGAAATTGTGTCTCCGTTACAAGTGGATAATATTTTTAAGGGAAGTACTTCTAGTACACATTTTTACACACATTTAGAAATTGCCCTGAAAACATGGCTTGAAGTCACTATTTTCAACTTGGAAATCATGACTTCAAGTCATGTTTTCAGTGCGATTGTCGAGTGTGTAAAGGTATGTGGAAGTAGTATGTAATAGACACTAATCTATTTTTAAAATAGCAATAAAAACCAAAAGTCATGTCTTGAATTTTCTATTTTAAGGCTATAAATCATGCCTTGAATATACAGGACTCTTATATTTTCAACATACAATTTTCAAAAACAGTGCTATAAATTCTTTTTTTTTTTTTTTTTTTTTTGAGAAAGTATAAATTTTTAAATGATTTCAAAATTGATATAATTGTACTAAAAATTCTTAATTTAGACCTTAAAAAAACTAATCAATGAACTAATTGATTAATAGATAAAGTTATTTATTAGGGTAAATTACAAATTACACTTCTAAAGTTTAGGCGTGTTTAGATTTTTCACACTTAAGTTTCAAAATTAAAATTTTATCACTGAAGTTATATTATGTTTGCATCAGCAGCCCTCAACCTGGACTTCAAAATGCACCACATCAAACTCACTATTGAAAAAACAAACTTTGGTTGCGAGGATTATTAGCTTTAAGCTTAAGGGTGAATAAACGCAAGGTTTCTATGTAGGTTCAAGGAGGAAAGCTCGTGCGGTTTGCTTGAATCAGACTTGGAATAGAAAATAGGAAACATGTTCTCGTAATCTCGCTCAAGCACAGGTCCAACTATTGCTGGGCGAAAATTTTGCCTCACTTTAATGATCGCTCAAGTGAATCCAGCTTTCACTTGACTAAACCTTCAATTCATCAGCATCTTCAAACAGCTATTCAGAGAATTTGATCTAAATTAATTAGATCATCAAATACAACACTCTTTAAAACATGTGAATCCTAACATTTATACATATACACACCCAAAAAAAAAAAAACGTTTTTTTTTCCTTTTAATTTTTTTTTATTAGAAGAATTTTAACATATATTTAGTATTTACAAAAGAAAATTGTGGATAAGATGGTTGAGACTTGTTTTAAGGAAAATATATTTGATTAAAAAACATGGAAGTATTGGTAACTTGCGGAGTAAACGGTTTGATTAGAATAAAGTTTAGCTACAAAACTGGTTGTAATTTAAGACTACAAACTCACTCAGTATCTATTAGAGATGAATTTTAACAAATCCACATTTAGATTACATCTTTTTCTTACATCCTCCATGTTTACAAAATTTTAAAAAAATTAAAGATCAACAGCTATGTCATCAATAAATTTTTTAAATTGCAAGTTTTTGTAATTTAAAATTATGTACAAAAAATATAAACTTATAGATCATATAGTAAATAATATTCGATTGACACAAAATTTGATATGTGTATTAAGAGCATAAAGAACATACAATTTAATGGTTAGATTTCAAAATATGTTGTAATATTTATTTTATTGAGTGAATTTGTAGCATTAAGCTCCAACCAATTTTATAACTAAACTTTGTTCGTAAAATTATTCTTGCATAATCAATTAGATATAACATGGATCTATTATAATTTGGGAATATTTTTTTTTATTTTACAAACAAATAAAGATGATAAACTTTAGAAATAAGTCGTAACTGTAATTTATTTTTTAAAATGTGTTTGAAAGTGGTGCAATGGTATAGAGAGAAAAGTTTGGGTAGGAAAAATAAGATAAACGTGAAAGGAAAGAAGACTAAGAGCCTGTTTGGATTTTTTTTTTTTTTTTTTTTATCACTCATCACTCCTCACTCAATTTTCATCACTCATCACCCATCACTCCTCACCCATCACTTATCACTCATCACTCATCACTCTAAAATATCACATCCAAACAACATTATCACTCAATTACCATCGCTCAATATTTTTCACACTATTTGTAGACCCCATATCTGTCACTGTGCAACTTTTTGTTTTTGTTTTTCTTTTTTCTTTTTTCTTCACTGGTTCGGTCTGCATTTGTTTTTCCTTCTTTTTGTTCTTTTTTTTTTTCAGGATGAGTGCAGACCGAACCCAATCCAGTGAAAAAAAAAAAAAAACAAGAAGAGGGAAGACTGAACCCAGTGAAGAAAAAGAAAAAAAAAAAGAAAAAAAAAGTGCGTTAGACGAACCCAGAAAAAAAAAAAAAAAAAAAAAAAAAAAAAAAAAAGGGGGGGGGGGGGGGGGAAGACCGAACCCAGTGAAGAAAAAGAAAAGAAAAAAAAAAAAAAAGCCCAACCATTTACGTGAAGACAAACCCAGAAAAGAAAAGAAAAGAAAAAAAAAAAAAAAAAAAAAAAGCCCAACCGAACTCAGTGAAAAAAAAAAAAAAAAGGAAGGTTGACTGGTCAAAAGTTGCGGCTGAGTGGGTCCCCTATGTGTGTTTAATTACAAAAATGTCATTGAGTTATGAGTTTTGGAAACTGAAAACAGCCAAAATGTGTTTTCAGTTTCCATAACTCATAACTCAAAAATCAGAGAATTGAGTGATGGAAACAGAGTTATGAAAACAGAGTTATGGTGCTCCCAAACGAATACTCAGTTATGGGTCCCACCATTTTTGAGTTATGAGTTATGAAAACAGAGTTATGAGTTATGAAAACTAGAAATCCAAACGGCCTCTAAATTTTCGAAGTTTTTTATTTTTTAAATTGTTGTGTTTTACTTTTATTTGGATGAAAAAGGAATAAAAATATGAACCTAAGGGAATAAAAATCATAAAATTTAGGAGTTCTCTTTTTGAATTTAAAATAAAATTTTTTATTTAACATTTATATATAACCATATTTCTAAGGGAAGTTACCGTTCAATAATGAAGATATTTTTGAACTACATAAAAATCCAGTTTAAAAATGAGAATCTTCTTATATATAGTACAAGTCTTTAAGCACGTTTTCACGCACGTGTTCAAAGGCTCTTCCATTTTTTTAGATAAAAGTTGATAATTTGCATTTATTATAATTTAGAAATATTTTTTTATTTTTCAAACAAATAAAAAGTATAAACTTTAGAGATAAGCGATAAGTGTAATTTCTTTTTTAAACCTGAATCCTAAATTTTAGGAGTTCTCTTTTTGAATTTAAAATGAAATTTGTTATTCTACATTTATGACCCTATTTCTAAATGAAGTTACCATTTATTAATTAGGGTATTTTTGAACTATATAAAAGTCCAGCTAAAAGAGGAAAATCCTCTTATATATAGTTAGACTAGACTCATCACACGCACTTTGCGCATACAATAATGCTCTTTTTTATTTATTTGTTTTTTTATAGATATTTTTTTGTTTTTTTTTTTTTTTGGTTTAGTGTTATAATACTTAAAAATGATATATAAATAGCCGTGTGTATTTTTTTTTTTTTAAATAATGAGGTAAGGTAACATGGAATAATGTTTAAAAATGAGATAGAAAACAAGAAAAACCCAAAGGGACATTTGAATATTAGGATAAGAATTGTGATAAGTAAAAAAATTTGAGATTTGAACAAAATTAAGATGATATACGTTAGTGTGAATAGATGAGAATTTGGATAACAAAAATTTTGGAACGTTTAAAAAAATTTAAAAACAATAGAAATTTCGAAATAAGAATGAGTAGTTTTTACATAAGGTAGCGAGTTTTTTTTTTTTTTTTGGAAGAAGTAATTTTGTATTTTTTTTTTTAATAAAGATAATTGAAATACTTGAATTCAAATATATAAAAAATGCAAATAGGAATCAAATATTTGAATACAAAGAGGTGGTGAGAATAACAGCTTCTTCTTTTTTTTTCCTTTTCGTACGTGAGATAGTATTACTATTTTAACCTTTTTTGCTTTTTTGTAGGGAAAAAAATTAAACTAAAGGGTATATTATTTCAGAATTTGTATGAGAATATTTTGGTACGCTAAAAATTAAAGACGAAATAGGGAAATCTTCTTATGAATAGTATAGATAGAAGAATAGATAGATAGATAGTTAGAATATGAATATATATATATATATATATATATTAACATTAAAAAAAATTAATTCGGAAAATATGCATCAATAGCAATTTCCAAATTTTGTGGAAGAACCAAACTAAAAATGTTGATGTTAATAAAGAATTTCAAAAACAAAGTCTCTCCTCGCTGGTAGGAGCTCTCTCTCTCTCTCGTTACAACGAGGTCTCCCTCCTTTAGGTTTCCTAAGGGTCTGTGTTTTTTCTTTTCTTCATTTTGGCATCATGGTAGACGATGTTACGAATATGTTGGAGAATATGCGGCTGACTACGGAGGAAGAAGAGATTATTGATATTCCGAATGAAGGACGAAGGGAAGGGTTGGAGAGCTGTGCGCTTAGTCTGATAGGGAAGTTCCTTACCTGCCACCCCTTTAATAAGAAGGCAGCCTAGAGTACTCTAAAAAGGGTGTGGGGACTAGAGGAAGGTGTTCAGATTGTTGAAGTGGGATCAAGTTTATTTCAACTCAAGTTCAATACTGAGTTTGAGATGAATCGTGTGCTGAAAGGTGGGCCGTGGTCCTTTGATAACCAAGTGTTGATGCTGCTTAAATGGCAAGTGGGGATGACGGCGGGGAACGTAAAGTTTAATTCGGTCTCTCTGTGGGTGCAAATATGGGGGGCTCCCTTTGATTTGTTGTCGCCTACAATTGCTGAGGCAATGGGAAGCCGACTAGGTACGGTGGTTGAAGTTGAGAAAAAACAAAAATTTGAAGGTCAGAGCTATTTCATGAGGGTTAAAGTTGCCCTCCCTATCACAAAACCAATCCGTAAGGGTGCGTTCTTGGCTAGTTCTGATGGACACAGTCACTAGGTTAATTTTAAATATGAGAGACTCCCCTTATTCTACCATCACTGTGGATTAATGGGACACGGCTAAAAACGCTGTGCTTCGTATTTTGCCCAAATGAAGAATGGTGTGGAGGTGGTATGCCAATATGGGGACTGGATGAAGGCCACAAGTAGTTGGAATCATTCTCCCCTTCGTCGGGATAATAACAGGGAGGAAGTTTCAGTGAAGGATAGGGGGAAGAGGTGCAGACTGGTCAATCTAGTCCGAGGGCAGCAATGGTAGGGAACAAGATGCATTACGTGTGGAAGGAAACAACGGAAATTCAAGAACAGTTTTGGAAGTGGATTATGCTGAATTTGAAAATAAAGGGATTGCAGGGACGGATAAGGAAGGTATGGGAGTAGGCGTATCTGTTTCAAAGGCTTCTATTCCAATTCAAATGTGGAAGCAAGTGTGGATGTGGAGGATCCCATGCACTTGCTGGAGGCTGAGTTTAGTGATGGGCCTCATGGCCTAAAAACAACACCCAGGTGGACAAGGTTAACACGAATGGAGTTTGGGCCTGTGGAGCTAATTAAGGAAAGGGCCAAGTCTGTGTTGGGCAAGAGAATGAAAGGTAAGGAGGAGTGCAACCCGGATATGAATGAACAAAATGGAATAATGAAAAGGGGGAAAACCAGTGTTGCTCTTAATCAAAAAGAAACGGTGGGGGTGCCTGTGCATCCTCGTCGAGCATAATGAGGCTTCTAAGTTGGAACTGCCAAGTGATTGGGAACTCTTGGATAGTTCGAAGCCTTTACAAGTTAGTGAGGGATCAAGTTCCCACAATCTATTTCTTAAGGGAGACACGACTGGATAAAGATGGTTTTGACAATCATGGTAGAGAGTTACCTTTTCCGAATAAATTCATTGTGAAGAAGCCCTTATTTTGGGGGTGGCATAGCCTTACTTTGGAAACCAAATGTTCAGTTGGATGTTATTAACTTCACGGAGAACCATGTCCTGGTAAAGGTGGTGGAAGAGGACGGGTTTGTTTGGTTTTTGACAGGATTCTATAGGTGGCTGAAAGCAAGTGAGAAGAAAAAATCTTAGGCGCTTTTATCACACATATCCTCCTTTGTGAATGGACCATGGTGCTGTGTCAGGGATTTTAATGCGATTCTCCATTCGTCTAAGAAGCAAAGCTTACACCCCCCCTCCGTATAAACAAATGGAGGAATTCCATGCTGCCTTGGAGTAGTGTAAGCAATTTGATTTGGGCTTTAGGGGTTACAAGTTTATGTGGAACAATAAATGCCAAGGTGCAACAAATGCTAGAGAGAGATTAGATCATGCCATTGCCAACGGAGAGTGGAAAGAAAAATTTTCTACGAGTACTCTCACACACGGGTTCAACCATGCATCAAACCATGTACTATTACTACTACAGACTAAGACAGATCGAGATTTTAGAGGAAGGGGTCCTTATGGTTTCAGGTTTGAAGAATCTTGGCTGTTATGAGAAGATTGCGAAGGGGTGGTCATGGATTCTTGGTCTATGCCGAATGGAGGTCCAGTTGACTTACAAAACATAGTAGATAAAATCCAAAAATGTGGGGCAGATTTGTTGGCATAGGGCTCGTCCAAAACAGCACCCAATACAAAAGAAATAAAGCACCTATCCAACAAGGTTGAGAGACTTAATGCAAGTGAACTAACGGAGGAGAGTAGAAAGGAAGTCCTGGCAGCAAGCAAACAATTGGATGATCTTCTTCTCAAATAGGAAACTTTTTGGGCACAACGGTCTTGGGTATCCTGGTTGAGGCATGGCAATAGGAATACTAAGTTTTTTCATTCAAAAGCTTCTCAAAGGCGTAAAAGGAATTTTATCCAAGGTATTAAAGACCAAGATGGGCATTGGGTGGAGAACATAGGAGAGGTGGCTACTAATTATTTTGAGAACATATTTTGTTGGAAAATCTGGTTTTGTATCTCATACAAAACACACAACGGAAGCAACAAATATGAATTTATTTCATTCATGATTGATAACATGTACTATGTAAATTTCAGAATTTAGTAACAAGATAGCGTACCTTGGTGTGGTGACATTCAAAACAAAAGATTATAAGTACTTGGGAACACTTTTAATTTTCACTCCAATTCCACTTTACGCTCAAGAAGTGTGGACTCTCAATCAGTTTCTAAAGGAGAATAATCGATTGGCTTCACTCACATCTACACACTATTTCACAATGATGTATCTCTTAAAATAAAATTCTGTATATTTCTTCTTTTATAACTAACTGATTATCTAATTGGGCTGGCCAGTTGGGCCTTTCCAATTGGGCTTTAGTGTGTGGCTTGGAGTGGGACCAAAAGGGAACAAATAAGACTCTAACTCCAATGGGCCTTGGGCTTTTCTGCAACTCTTGACAAGCCCAAAATTACCATTAATTATATTTAATACCACTATATAAATATAATTGCACTCTAAGCCTTATTAATAAATTATATCCCAAGACTTTATTATACATGCAACCCCTTCATAAAATATTCGTAGTAATACGAAGTCATGAATATAGACTGTCACGAATATAGACTGTCACTTTGAAAATTATTACATCTTAATCCTTGAGTACCCGGTTTAATCCTTTAAGTTATTCATCATATATTTATGAAATCCAATTTCATAAATATACTTTAGTAACTCCTTACTAAAATGGTTAGGCCTAACACTCTGAATAACCAAAACACGTTAAACTTATCTCAAGGGAATATTTTATATCTCCGTTAAGAGATTATGAATTCCATCTTGAGATTATATGTTCCATCAACACTAAATGTTGCTACCCAACATACTGAGGTTTTGATCATAACTTTAGATCTCAATCTTGATATATCAAAGCAACTTACATTTCATGATCAGGTCCATTATCCTCTCAGGATTAAAAGTTCATGTAAATAGAAGTTATGAGATTTATTATTCATTTGACAGTCGTTAGGAGAATTATAAATCTCACAGCGGCCCAGTTCAATATGTCTTAACTCTTAAAACATATCAACATACTAACTAGAAGTTTCCACTTCCATGATCAAATCAAATCATCTTAATTGATATGTCATAGTCTTCGCAGATGAAATGCCCAATTTCATCACCAACTACGAACTATAATTCTGAGTTTACAAAGAACTTGTGATTTATATCTTCTGTGACTTTTCACATAAATCACATAATATGCATCTCATGGACTATATGATAATGTCCAAATATTCATGTTATCATTATTTTAGATAATAATAAAGCAATCTTATTAATTACAACATTAAGTCATACATAATGTCATACATAGCATCATACAATAGAATTTAAGAACACTAATCCTAACATATTTCACTCAGGTACATGTGACCGGATGGAGGAATGTTTAGACACAGTCCCTCAAAGGATGACTACGGATATGCTAGAAGTGTTATCCAAGCCATACAGTGTGGAGGAAGTTAAAACAGCATTGTTCCAAATGGGACCAACAAAGACTTTTAGACCCGATGGTATAAATGATCTTTTTTATCAGAAGTTTTGGCATATTGTTGGTAATGATATTAGTACTGCTGTGTTGGATTTTTTGAACTCTGGTAACATGATACCTGAAATTAATTATACTCATATTTTTCTCATACCAAAAGTTAACTCTCCTGAGAAGATGTCAGATTTTAAACCTATTAGTTTATGCAATGTTATTTACAAAATACTGTCTAAGGTGTTGACTAAAAGGCTGAAGATAATTTTACCTTAGCTGATTTCTCCCACCCAAAGCGCTTTTGTGCCAAGGCGCCTTATTACAAATAATGTATTGATAGCATTTGAAACTTTGCATGCCATGCACTAGAGAAAAAAGGGGAAGAAAGGAGCTTTAGCATTGAAGCTTGATATCAGTAAAGCGTATGACCGGGTAGAATGGCCCTTTTTGAGAGGTATGATGGTTAGATTGGGTTTTCCTGAAGAATGGATCAATAGGGTGATGAGTTGTGTTACCACTCCCTCATTTTCTGTCTATATTAA
This sequence comes from Lithocarpus polystachyus, assembly GCA_033629205.1. Classification (NCBI taxonomy): domain Eukaryota; kingdom Viridiplantae; phylum Streptophyta; class Magnoliopsida; order Fagales; family Fagaceae; genus Lithocarpus; species Lithocarpus polystachyus. Next base: position 42,641,501 of record CM066168.1, read on the forward strand.
TGGTAAATCATATGGCAACATTATTCCAGCAAAGGGACTCTGTCAAGGGGACCTTTATCACCTTATCTCCTTCTCTTGTGTGCAGAAGGCTTCACTTCTTTGCTCTAAAAAGCTGAAATTAATGGGAGGCTTCATGGTGTCAAAATTTGTAGAAGGGCGCCTAGTATTTCTAATCTACTCTTTGCGGATGACTCTCTAATTTTCTGCCTAGCAAATCAGGAGGAAACGCAGGTGAATTCTAATACTTTACAGCTATATGCAAAAGCTTCTAGACAATGCATCAATTTTGAGAAGTCACCGATTTATTTCAGTAGCAACACATCAGACGGGCAAAGGCAATGGATCAAACAAGCTCTGGGAGTGAGAAAGGTGGATAGATTTGACTCCTATCTAGGTTTGCCAACTTTTGTTGGTAAAGCTAAGTACCATACGTTTTCCTTTCTCAAGGAAAGGGTTTGGAAAAAATTGTAGGGGTCGAAGGGTAGACTATTATCTAGAGCGGGAATAGAAGTGCTCATTAAAGTAGTGGCCTAATCAATCCCAGCATATACTATTTGAGTTTTTTTGCTACCAGTGAAGCTATGTGATGAGCTCGATGCCTTGTATGCTAAATTTTGGTGGGGACAAAACGGTGATGAAAGGAAAATCTATTGGAAGAGTTGGAGTTTTCTGACGCAGCCTGAGAAGGAAGGTGGTATGGGATTCCGGGATATTAGAAGCTTTAATTTGGCTATGTTGGCGAAGCAAGGCTGGCAGATGCTACAAGATCAAAGTTCACTTCTATCCCGATGTTTCAAGGCTAAGTATTACGCACGATGCAACTTCATAGAGGCAACTGAAGAGTGTGCTAGCTGCCCAGGAGATTTTGAAGAAGGGCTGCTATTGGAGGATGGGAACAGGTTCTTCTATTCGGGTTTTGGAGGACAGGTGGATACCGAATCATCCAATGAATAAGGTTCTTTTTAAACCAGAAATTGATGAGTGGGAATGGAAGGTATCAAACTTAATTGATTAGAGGATGAACTAATGGGATAAGGAGCGGATCAATATGGTTTTTCATCGGTTTGATGCCGAGGCAATTCTAAAAATTCCCTTAAGTAGGAGGCAGGTTCAAGACAAACTGGTGTGGCTTCACTGTCGCAATGGAAGGCATACTGTGAAATCGGGGTATCATGTTGCTAGAATGAGGGGAAGAAAGACCACTGGACGTGAGGAGTGTTCTGAGCAGAGGGCAGATCATCGGTTGTGGAATAGACTATGGAAACTCCATGTTCCTAGCAAAATTAAAGTACTTGGTTGGAGGGCATGTCTTGATATTTTGCCATCGAAGGTGAATTTATTTCGTTGGAAAATTCTAAAGGAGGACAGATGTGATTTGTGCCAACGTTTTCCTAAAAGTGTGATTCATGCACTTTGGGAATGCAATGCAGTACAAGATGTCTAGTATGGGTCCATTGCTCGAATCCAAAAATGGGGAGGTGTAAAGGATGATTTTATGCAGCTCTTTCAGTTTATGGCGACTAAACTTTCTAAGGAGGTGCTTGAACTCTTTCTAGTCCAATGTTGGCAAATTTGGCACCAACGAAACTTGCTTCTTTATGGGGGAAAAATACAGGATCTAGGCAACTAAATAGGAGAGCTATGGATTATTTGCAGGAGTACAGAGAGGCTCAAATGTCCTTGGCAGTAGCTGCGGATTTGCCTGGGATTCTGCAGAACTGGGAACCTCTGTCAGGTCTGCTCTACAAGCTGAACTTTGACGCGGTGATTTTTGAAAGCAAGAAGGCATCGGGTGTAGGGGTGTCAATTCGGGTTCGTGTCATGTCAAGGTAGGGGTATTCAACTAAATGGCTCAACCCTAACCCGACCCATTTAATAATCGTGTCAGGATCCTTCAACCCTAACCCGACCTGTTAATAAGGCGGGTTGACTTGACCCAACCCATTTGACACAGTTAATAAACGAGTCGTATTGGGCTGACACGAATGTAACACAACCCATTTCGACCTACATAATATTAAATATAACATCCATCTAGAAATAATTTTTTTTTACATCCCAAAAAGCAGTGCATACATTTCATGTCTTCAACCCACATTCAAAATAATATAGTTCAACAAAAATATAACATTCATCTAGAAATAAGTTCTTTACACTCCAAAATAAGTGTAACACTTTAACCCAAATTCAAAATAACATAGTTTAACAAAAATAAAATAACATAGTTCAACAAAAATATAATATCCTTGGAACTCGCCAAATGCTAAATATCAATATTAAAAGAATTTGAGCAAACAGTATTCTAATCCTGACTATGACCACGATTATCATCCATAGATTCTTTGTTGATGTCCAAATTCATAACATCTTCCACAAGCTCATCCAATTTCATTTGTGCAAGTTTTATGCCAAAAAAAATAAAAATAAATAAGTATTAGTAGTGTTACAAAATATGATCATGCCTCAATAGTTTTATAAGAACTAAATAATAATAATAATGTAAAAGTAATAATAACTAATGAAACGAATAAGAATCTATGGATGTTATGTTATGCGAGTTAAACGGGTTGTATTAAGTGGGTCATTTCAAGTTTGACACAAATAAATTGGCGAGTCAAACGTGTCTATTGCGGGTTACGCAGGTTAATCCGTTTATGACCTGTTTCTTATAGTGTCGCTCTCGAGTCAACCCGTTTATGACCCAAACCCATTGAGGCTCAACCCTAACCCGAAAAAACCCGTGTCGGGTTCGTGTCGTGTTCGCGGATTGGGTCGAACATTGACTGTTGGGAAATCATCATGTTTGTATCGCATACAAAACATACGCAGCGGAAAATAAACGGATTTACTTCATTCGCAATTGATAACATTCACTATGTAAGTTTCAGAATATAAGAACAAGAGAGTGTACCTTGATGCGGTGAATTTTAAAACCGAATGAAGAAGTACTCGGGAATACTTTCAATCTTCACTCCAATTCCACTCGATGCCCAAGATGTGTGGTCTCTCAATCAGTTCTATGTTTCTAGAGAGAATCTGAAAGAGTGTCTCTCTTCCTTATTTTCATTACCTTTCACATACAAACCATTTCATTCAATATAAAATTCTGTATGTTTCTCTCCACATAACTGATTATCTAATTGGGCTAGCCTTTTGGACCTTCCCAATTGGGTTTTAGTGTGTGGCTTGGAGTGTGACCAAAAGGGAACAAATAAGACACTAGCTCCAATAGGCCTTGGGCTTTTCTGTCAACTCTTGACAAGTCCAAAGTTACCATTAATTATATTTAATACCACTATATAAATATAATTGCACTCTAGGCCTCATTAATAAATTATATCCCAAGACTCTATTATACATGCAACCCCTTCATAAGATATTCGTAGTAACACAAAGTCATAAATATAGACTGCCACTTTGTGAATTACTACATCTTAATCCTTGAGTACCCGGTTTAATCCTTTTGTGTTATTCACCATATATTTATGAAATCCAATTTCATAAATATATACTTTAGTCTTACTAAAGTGGTTAGGCCTAACTCTCTGAATAACTGTACCCATTAAACTTATCTCAAGGGAATATTTTATATCTCCGTTAAGAGACTATGAATTCCATCTTGAGAATATATGTTCCATCAACACTAAATGTGGCTGCCCAACATACTGAGGTTTTGACCGTTACTCTAGATCTCACTCCTGATATATCAAAGCAACCTACATTTCATGATCAGGTCCATTATTCTCTCAGGATTAAGAGTTCACGTGAATACAAGTCGTGAGATTTATTATTCAATTGACAGTCGTTAGGAGAATAATAAATCTCACAGCGGTCCAGTTCAATATGTCTTAACTCTTAAAACATATCAACATATTAACTAGAAATCACCATTTCCATGATCAAGACAAATCATCGTAGTTAATATGTTATAGTCTTCGCAGATGAAATGCCCAATTTCATCACCGACTACGAACCAAAATTCTGAGTTTACAAAGAACTTGTGATCTATATCTTCTGTGACTTTTCACATAAATCACATACTATGCATCTCATGGACTATTTGATAATGTCCGAATATTCATGTTACCATTATTTTAGATAAGAATAAAACAACTTTATTAAACATAATATTAAGTCATACATCATTTCTCAAATAATGTCATACATAATATTATACATAGCATCATACAATAGGATTTAAGGGCACATATCCTAACAATCTCCCACTTGCCCTAAAGACTATTGTGCACTAATCTAACTCTCATTCCCTCCAAATGTGACTCGAAGGTCCTTTGAGGCAAGGCTTTGGTAAAGGGATCTGCTAGATTATTCGCACTTTCAATCTTTGCAACCACCACATCTCCACGAGCAACAATGTCTCGAATGATGTGGTACTTTCTCTCAATGTGCTTTCCTTTCTTGTGATTCCTTGGATCTTTGGATTGTGCAACCGCTCCACTATTGTCACAAAACAATGTGATAGGAACTTGCTCCATTCTTATTACACCAAGATCAGAAAGGAATTTCTTGAGCCAAACAGCTTCTTTTGTCGCCTCACAAGCAGCAACATATTCAGCTTCCATGGTGGAGTCCGCAATACAAGATTGCTTAACACTCCTCCAACTTATGGCTCCACCTCCCAAGGTGAAAACACATCCTGACGTGGACTTTCTGAAATCTAGATCCAATTGAAAGTCTGAATCTGTATAGCCATTGGGAATCAAATCCTCACAATGGTAAATAAGCATATAATCTCTCGTTCTCCGTAGATACTTGAAAATATGCTTTACAGCTTGCCAATGTTGTGGTCCTGGATTTGATTGATATCGGCTGACCATGCCAACTGAAAAACAGATATCCGGTCTAGTACAAAGCATGGCATACATGAGACTTCCTACTGCAGAAGCATAAGGAACTTGTCTCATCATATCTACTTCCTCTTGAGTCTTAGGCCTTTGGTCATCAGACAGAGGAACTCCATGTCTGAAAGGAAGTAATCCTTTCTTGGAGTTTTGCATGCTAAACCGTTCTAGAACTTTATCTATATATCCAGCTTGTGATAAGCCTAACATCTTATTCTTACGATCTCGCCAAAGCTTGATCCCTAGAATAAAATTAGCCTCACCCAAGTCCTTCATATCAAATTGGCTTGACAACCAAACCATTACTGATGACATGACCCCTACATCATTTCCAATGAGTAGAATATCATCAACATAAAGCACTAGGAACATTACTACTTTGTCTTGATGTCTTTTGTACACACATGGTTCATCAAGATTTTGTTCAAAACCAAATGATTTGATTGCTTGATCAAATCTGATGTTCCATGACCTAGATGCTTGCTTAAGTCCATAAATGGACCTATTCAACTTGCATACCATATGCTCGTGGTTCTTTGCTATGAAACCTTCTGGTTGCATCATATAGATTTCCTCTTCAAGATTGCCATTGAGAAATGCAGTCTTGACATCCATTTGCCAAATCTCATAATCATAATGAGCAGCAATGGATAAGAGAATTCTGATAGATTTAAGCATTGCTACTGGTGAAAAGGTTTCCTCATAATCGATACCTTCTTTTTTAGTATACCCTTTTGCCACTAGCCTTGCTTTAAAGGTTTCAACCTTTCCATCTATCCCTCTCTTCCTCATGTAAACCCATTTGCAACCAACAGGTTTAATGCCGTTAGGCGCCTTTACAAGATCCCAAACTTGATTGGAATACATGGAATCTAATTCTGATTTCATAGCTTGGACCCAATGATGTGCATCTATATCATTCATTGCTTCTTCATAAGTGTAATGATCAGTTTCGGCCTCCTCTGAGATAGCCTCATAAGTCTCTCCAAGACCTATGAATCTTATAGGTGGCCTAACATTCCTCCCACTACGACGAGGCACCTGTGTACTAGACATCTCATGAGTAGTATCTTGTGGTGTATCCAATACAGCCACATCATCCCTAGTTTCAACCATTGGTTGTTCAATTACAGGTTCATTCATTTCAGCCAAGACAACTCTACTTCTAGGAGTGAAATCATTCATATAGTCATTTTCCAAGAATTTGGCATTTGTACTAACAAACACTTTATTATCTTTATGACTATAGAATAAACCTCCAGCAGTTCCTTTTGGATACCCTACAAAGAATACCACTTCTGTTTTAGACTGTAACTTGTCAGACTTTCCTTTTAACACATGTACTGGACAACCCCAAATATGGAGATGTCTCATACTAGGCTTACGCCCATTCCACAACTCTACAGGTGTTTTAGGAACAGACTTCGAAGGTACTAAATTCAGAAGATACATTGCAGTATTTAAGGCATATCCCCAAAAAGAAATTGGTAGAGTCGAATAACTCATCATGGACCTAACCATATCTAAAAGAGTCATATTCCTTCTTTCCGCTACACCATTTTGTTGTAGAGTTCCAGGTGCAGTCAATTGGAATACGATCCCATTTTGAGTTAAGTAATCCTTGAAATCCCCAAGAAGGTATTCGCCACCACGATCAGATCGAATGGTCTTTATGCGTTTACCCAATTGATTCTCAACTTCAGCCCTAAACTCTTTGAACTTTTCAAAGGCTTCGGACTTCCGTTTCATTAGGTACACATAACCAAATCTAGAGTAATCATCAGTGAATGTAATGAAATACTCATAGCCACCTCTTGCTTGGGTTGACATAGGACCACAAACATCCGTATGAACTAATTCTAGCAACTCTTGGGCTCTTCTACCTTTTGCATTAAAAGGTCGTTTGGTCATTTTGCCTTCCAAACAAGATTCACAAACTGGAAATTCATTAAAGTCCAATGGCTCTAAGAGACCATCTTTGATCAGTCTTTGAATTCTGTTTGGATTAATATGACCCAAACGCAAGTGCCAAAAATATGCATCATTAGTAGAAGGAAACTTTCTCTTTAATGATTTTACATGAGAGTTATTATCTAATTCAGAATTATACAATTCATGCTTATCCAGAGTTAAAATATAAAGACCATCCACAATATTGCCAGAACAGATAAATGTTTTACTCTTCTTTATTACAACATTGTCTTTAAGGATAACACAATATCCATTCTTACCTAAATAAGTTGCAGAAATTAAATTCCTACGAACATTAGGTACATATAGACAGTCTTGCAATATTAAAACTCTAGTATCAAAGCATAAATTAAAAACTCCAATAGCTACAACTGGAATCCTACTCCCATCAGCCAAGGTCAGAAACAACTCTCCTTCTTTAAGTCTTTTGGTCTCCTGGAACCCCTGCAAAGAATTGCAGATATGATTAGTACAACCTGAATCCACACACCAGGAATCCGTAGGATTTTGTACCAAACATATTTCAAGAAGGAATGAAATTTTCATACCCTTATTGGCAGCCTTGAACTTTGGACAATTTCTCTTCCAATGTCCTTTCTCACCACAATGGAAACATTTTCCTTTCAGCTTCTTTCCTTTGTCGGCAACCCCTAAGACAATTTGTTTACCCTCTTGCTTAGTGAAGTCCTTCTTCTTCTTCTTCTTCTTACCCTTGCCTTTCGACTTAGGTTGAGAAGTAGAAGCTTCACCCACATAGGCTTCAACATTAGAAGTACCAAGGATGCCTTCCGCCGCTACCAACTCATTCATTAATTCAGACAAAGAATAAATCTTTTTGTTCATGTTATAGTTAAGTATGAATTCCTTGAATGACTCCGGTAGTGACTGGAGTATCATATCCACTTGGGATTCTCCATCAATATCGGCACCCAAAACTTCTAAAGTATTCAGATTAGAGATCATTGTAAGACAATGCTCTCTCACTGAACTACCTTCAGCCATTTTGGTATTATAAATTTGTCTCATGGTTTCTTGCCTTGCAGAACGGCCTTGCTCACCAAACATCTCCTTCAGACTTTGCATAATGTCTGAAGCTAGTTCTACATCCTGCATTTGATGCTGTAGAACATTTGAGATGGACGCTAGGATGTAGCACTTGGCCATTTCATTAGATTTCTGCCAACGATCATATCGTTGTTTTTCCTCGGGAGGAGCATCTAACGAAGGAAAGCTAGGACATGGTTGAGTAAGCACATATTTGTGCTCTTCAGCTGTGAGAACTATGTCCAAGTTTCTTTTCCAGTCAACATAATTGGTTCCAGTCAGTTTGTTTTGATTAAGAATGCTAACAAGTGGGCTAAATGATGCCATGTTCAAATCTGAAATAATAAACATGAATATAATAAGTAACCTGGACATTATCAATTTAGCATATAAACATATACTATGGAACCTTAATAAAACCATAATATAATATATGCAACGACAACCCAATCCCATACTCAATATCCCTCAGCATAGAGTGAATATTAAATACTATGATTGATTGAGAACTATTCTCATTATTAGTGCTATCATGATAACTCTTATCAAACACTTAATAATATGCCGTTATACATTTGGCCTCTAAATGATTATAGCAAGAACTCAGCATAGAGGATACTATAATATTTAGTCTAGTGTATACCATTGTCTAGAATCATGTGTAGCCACATTTCATCCCCTTAACAGGCTTATCATGTAGTACCATGATACAAAACACCCTCCGCATGGAATGCAAAGCTCGAAGCTAAGACAAGGTGTCTGATCAAACCACTATAAACCAAGAAATTCAATCTTGTAGGACCATGAAATACATATTCTCCGCATGGAATGCAAAGCTCGAAGCTAAGACAAAATATATATTTCACACTACTATGAACCAACAATGAAGGCCGTGAGATCCAACCCTTGTATCTCTCTCCCACTAGATATTTTAAATTAAAGGTTTTTATCTTATAAACATGCATAAACTAATTATACACAACCTTGCACTTTTTCTTACGAAAAAGGCGTAAGAAAAAATGGCAAAAACACAAAATTTAAGTTTGAAAACACTTAGAAAAAATTCTGATTTTCTTTCTTTCGATCGATCGAATGTGCCCCTCGATCGATCGAAAAAATTAAATAATTCGACCTAAACCTTCTGTCTGATTCGATTGATACTCGATCGCCTCTCGATCGATCGAAAATAAAATTCGATCGATCGACTAGCAATCGAATATTAATCAATTCAAAAGGATAAGTTTCTGTCTCACTCGATCGATCGAAAGCAAATCTCGATCGATCGAAACTCGTGAAACTCGAATTTCCAGAATTTCTCTAAGGCAGTTTTCAACCGTTTTGCATGAACAAACAACCATCATACGAAAATGATAGACAGAGATTGATATCAAAACTGAAATCTATTGATGCTATAGCCTTAAAGATCAATTTAACATTCTTAAATTCATATTTAAACAACATCATAACATCAATATCAGTTTTTATCAAATCATAGTTTCAACGACCATGCAGAAATCTATCAACTTGAAACTATAATCTCTAATTCCAAAACGAACAAAACATGTTATACAGATTCGAAATGAAGACCGCTCTGATACCAATGTTGGGAAATTATCATGTTTGTATCGCATACAAAACATACGCAGCGGAAAATAAACGGATCTACTTCATTCGCAATTGATAACATTCACTATGTAAGTTTCAGAATATAAGAACAAGAGAGTGTACCTTGATGCGGTGAATTTTAAAACCGAATGAAGAAGTACTCGGGAATACTTTCAATCTTCACTCCAATTCCACTCGATGCCCAAGATGTGTGGTCTCTCAATTAGTTCTATGTTTCTAGAGAGAATCTGAAAGAGTGTCTCTCTTCCTTATTTTCATTACCTTTCACATACAAACCATTTCATTCAATATAAAATTCTGTATGTTTCTCTCCACATAACTGATTATCTAATTGGGCTAGCCTTTTGGGCCTTCCCAATTGGGCTTTAGTGTGTGGCTTGGAGTGGGACCAAAAGGGAACAAATAAGACACTAGCTCCAATGGGCCTTGGGCTTTTCTGTCAACTCTTGACAAGTCCAAAGTTACCATTAATTATATTTAATACCACTATATAAATATAATTGCACTCTAGGCCTCATTAATAAATTATATCCCAAGACTCTATTATACATGCAACCCCTTCATAAGATATTCGTAGTAACACAAAGTCATAAATATAGACTGCCACTTTGTGAATTACTACATCTTAATCCTTGAGTACCCGGTTTAATCCTTTTGTGTTATTCACCATATATTTATGAAATCCAATTTCATAAATATATACTTTAGTCTTACTAAAGTGGTTAGGCCTAACTCTCTGAATAACTGTACCCATTAAACTTATCTCAAGGGAATATTTTATATCTCTGTTAAGAGACTATGAATTCCATCTTGAGAATATATGTTCCATCAACACTAAATGTGGCTGCCCAACATACTGAGGTTTTGACCGTTACTCTAGATCTCACTCCTGATATATCAAAGCAACCTACATTTCATGATCAGGTCCATTATTCTCTCAGGATTAAGAGTTCATGTGAATACAAGTCGTGAGATTTATTATTCAATTGACAGTCGTTAGGAGAATAATAAATCTCACAGCGGTCCAGTTCAATATGTCTTAACTCTTAAAACATATCAACACATTAACTAGAAATCACCATTTCCATGATCAAGACAAATCATCGTAGTTAATATGTTATAGTCTTCGCAGATGAAATGCCCAATTTCATCACCGACTACGAACCAAAATTCTGAGTTTACAAAGAACTTGTGATCTATATCTCTGTGACTTTTCACATAAATCACATACTATGCATCTCATGGACTATTTGATAATGTCCGAATATTCATGTTACCATTATTTTAGATAAGAATAAAACAACTTTATTAAACATAATATTAAGTCATACATCATTTCTCAAATAATGTCATACATAATATTATACATAGCATCATACAATAGGATTTAAGGGCACATATCCTAACATTGACACCCCTAATCGGGTGTAGGTGTGGTAATCCGAAATGCAGCAGGGGAGGTGATGGCAGCATTATTAGTGAAGGGGGATGACGTGGATGATAGTGAGGAAGCGAAGGTTTTAGCTTTGCGGAGAGCACTGGAGTTTGCTGTTGATGCTAGTTTCTCAAACTTAATTGTTGAAGGTGATAATGTGACAGTCATGCAGACTATTTCCTCCACTAATCCAAACTTGTCTCGGTTGGGCGTGATCTATGAGGACATTTGCTGCTTGGTATCTGGTTTTCGATATGCTTCCTTTAATTGTGTTCGTCGTAGTTCCAATTCTATGGCCCATTCTTTAGCACATTATGCTAGTCTATTAGATGATGAAGTTGTGTGGTTGGAAGATTTGCCACCACCAGCCCGTGAGGGTTTGTATTTGGATTCTAGTTTTATTAATTGAATGAAGTCTGGCTGAATTTTCAAAAAAAAAAATGTCAATATCAAAAGCAATATTATATTTTCTAATTTAGTTTTCAGAGTTACAAATAGTGTTAAAATATGTTAATTTCGTGTTCAAGCGATTTAGAACTCATTGTTTTTTTTAATAAAATAATCCAACATTAAACAAATTCTAATTAGATGGATAAATTATTTTCTATAAATTCTCTAATTTAATTTTCTTTCTTAATACTTATTGATTGAATTTTTGTTAATTTTTTCAAGTGACAATATATGCTTTTAAAAGCCAACATTTTTTTTTTCATATCATACTTCTAAATTTTAAAAGTAGTAGTCCCATGATTTGCACCATTTTGGTCCAATTCAATCAACTTTGGTTTATTTGGTCAACTTTGGTCAATTTCAGTATTTTCAGTCTAATTTGGTCCAATTAGGTTTACGTTGGTCTAATTCGGTCCATTACTTTTTACTTCAGTCCATTTTGGTCCATTTTGGTCTACTTTGGTCCATTACAATCCAATTTAATCCATTCGGTCTAGTTTGGTTTATTTCAGTCAAATTTAGTCCATTTATCCCAATTTGGTCCATTTGATACATTTACTTAAAAATGGAAAAAGACAAGTTTGGGTTGAGAGCATGGTTTTAAAAACAGGAAAGTCAAAGAACCGAAAATTGTTCAACTTTAGGATTTTACCAATTAAGACACCGGTTTTCCCAATTTTACTAAACCAGAATAGATTTCAATTCTTGGTTGAACTAATTGGTTTGATCCGATTTTTAAAACCATGGTTAAGTACCTATTCTAAATCTGAATTATTAATATATATATATATATATATATTAGGTAGCAATTTTTCCTATATAATTGCAGGTAGAAATCTTGAAAGATATTTTAGTGCTTAGGGTTTGTTGTTTAGAGGCAAAATAGATTTTGAGTTGATGCTAAGTGACTGTTTCATTTCAAATCCTAGAACGTAGGTTGGATAAGAACAAAAGAGCCATATATTTTCTATAATAAAAAAGTTAATAACATATCAACAAAACCTAAAATTAAATAGGATTAAAAAAAAACATTGTATCTATCAAAATATTATCAACCATATGTAAATTATATATATATATATATATATATATGATAATAAAAAAATCAAGTCATTGAAAATGTAAAAAACCAAGAAAACAAAAACAATGAAGTTGATACTTGATATGATTGTAGGTTGCATGTTTCGTTAAAACAGTATGATTTTCATTTTTTTTTATTTATTTATTTTTTTTTTTTGTGTTGAGAAAACACTAACAATAATTGATAAGAGAACAAATAATTGTTTGTTCTTATCTAAAAAATTGCAATTTGATGCAATCATGGTTTCTAAGCCCAATTTAGTTTTTTGAGTTAAAAAAATTTGTATATTTTTTAAAACTAATTACAACTTATTTTCTTTTTAGATAAAGCAAGTAAGCAGCCTAATATTAAACAAATTCTAATAAAATTAGATTTCATCTTCTCTAAACAAAATATAATCCAACCATGTATTGTTGAACTTTCTCTTGCATTTGCACATTTTGGCGACTAAAATAAAATTTTATTTTATTTTACCAATTTAAATTAAACCACATACAATTTCGCTTTATCATCAGGTCATAAGACACCAAATGATTTTTGGTGTAGGAAGGGTTCGATAACAAATCTTTTGTTCGACCGCAGTCAATTTTACCAGTTAAGCTAATTGAAACCAACATTTGTTTGTAGTGACCAACAAAATGCAAATAACTTTATATTTTCCAACAACGATTAAACTCAGTGTAACTAGGTTTTTGAATTCAGTTGGGGAACTTAAATTTATGCACCTAATATATTGTATATAAGTTTTACTCTAAAATAAAAGAGTAACATTATAATCATAAATTTTTTTACAATATTTTTACAAATTGTTAAGGTAAAAAACTCTTACTAGTTCTCATCTGGATCCATCATTTACATCACTTTTTTACTTACCAATAATCACTAACCATATCAGCAATTTGTAAAATAATAATAATAATAATAATAATAATTTGTAGCTCTAACATATTCCAGATAAAAATTTTCCTAAAACTATTAGGAAAATGCTAGAGATACTAACTTTTTTATCAAAACTTTTACAGCCTGCTAATGTGGTAAGTTATTATTGATAAATAAAAAAATGATGTTATTGGTGAGTCTAGATAAGAACCAGTAAGAAGTTAGCCACAACAATAGTTTATAAAAATGTTGTAAAATAGTTTGTGATTATAGCATTACTCAAACTATTATATCATCAAAGAATCTTGATTAGATCACTATAAGGTTCATTGGATTATTGTGAGCCTTACTAACACCATAACATACTTAGAATTAAAGATTTGTTTAAGATTTATAGGGTTTGTTTCCAAGTAAAAGTCTTTAAAGATTTGGTAAGATCTTATAGAGTTTGTTTCCTATTATAAGTCTTCTTTAGGGTTTCACAAGGTTTCACTATATATATACAATTGTTCTCCCTAAACATATCCACCTAAAGTTGGAAAAGGGAGAGAGAAAAATAGGGAGGAGAGACAAGTTGGCCCTATGAGTTCTACAACTTCAATCAAAAGGTATGCCTCCAATCTTACTAGAAATTTAGTTATTATTTTTTTAAGCAAAGCAATTAGAGTCAACATTAATTATTACTTAATAATTTTATTCTTAAAATTGGGGCATATCAAGTAATAAGTTGATTTTTTTTCCGATATCAAGCCGAATCAAATAATAAATTTTTTGTAATTCCTCAATCTTTTAAGTTGTTTAATAGCGTGTTTAAAAAACTGTAATCGACCCGAGCTTAGCCAATTTTAATATAATATGTTGTTCTACTATTCTATAAATTTTTAACCCATCATCCTACTTCTCCCAAAATTGTTTTCAACATAAATCTCACTTTTCAATTTTTGTTTCCTCTCCATATGACGCCCTCTCACTCGTTTTTATTTGCCTCTCACCAGTCACCCCCTCGTGGCTGTTCCTTCTAATATCTATCTGTTTTAATTATTTTTTTTAATATTTTCTTTATCTTTGTTGTTCCTATTTTTTAATATTTTTATAGATACTAGAGACTGCTGGCGTTGGGGGCGTAGTTTTCTAGGTCCAATTCCATTCTGTCTAATCCAAACTGTCATCCGTCAAGAGTAAATTTGCAAATATCGAAGTCCTTGTATTTCAAATTGCATATATTTCATCAACCCACCATATTCTTCTTTCTTATTATACCAACAGTTCCCCCTCCACTGGTGCAAGCAGAAAATTGAACCGCCCAAGGTATATATAACAATCTCAGTGATTATACTATTTTTTAGATTAGAAGGAGATTTGACAGCCCAACCATAGTATGTTTAGAGAAACAACATCCTATTTCAAAGTCTAAGATTAAGGCAAAGCTCAAAATTAGTGTTATGCTTGTTAATTAGGTTTTGTATATTTTGTTTGTTTATTCTAGAGTCAAAGGGTGTTTTAGTATTTTTTTTTTTATTTTTTTGGTATAGGTCATCGCTATGGGCAATGAGTTTTTTTTTTTTTTTTTTTTAATTTATTAATAAGCAAGTCTTATGTGTGGTTTATGGGCCTTTATATACAGGCTTTGGTTTAATTCAAATAGGCTTTGGTTTAGTAGTCAAGTAGAAGACTAGTACTACTAGGAGAAGTTGATAATAAGATCTATATAAGTGTTTAATTGCATTGAAACAAGTGAGAGTTGATTAATAAAATTGAGAGTTTTGAGTAGGGAGCGCGTTGTTCTTAGGGTTTCTACAGGTGGAGAATCTTCAAATTAATTTTTGACAATTTTATGTTATTATTTCCTTAATTTTAGGCGTCTTTTAATGTTGTTTAGTGAAATTAGGGTTTTGTCTTTTTAGTATTTATATGTTGTGTAGCCTTCAGAAGCAGCTAGATTCTTATCGAAGTTTTTCTCTATATTCTTTGGTGGATTCAAGATTTCTCTTCTTATGGATTCAAGAAACCCCTTGTGGATTCAAAGTTTACTATAATAAACTAACAGTTTAGTTTTGTTCTATCAAAAAGTGCATCGTGTGAGTTTTCTTTAAACTTTTATTTTCTTTAAATTTTCACAACATCAGTTATTTTCCTCCTTCCTTTCTCTTCTTTCTTTCTTCTTTTCTTCTTTTCTTTTTCTTTTTTTCCTCTTCTTTCTTTCTTCTTTTCTTCCTTTTTTTTTTTCCCCTCGATTATTGTCATTGGCATTGTTCACAGGTATTGTTTATTTGTAATGTTCATATTATTTTTTTAAAATCTTTTTTTTTCCTTCTTTTTACAACCATAAATCTAACTTTTTCTCTCTTGCACCCTAATCCTTCTTATAAAAAGATTCTAAACTCCAAAATCCACAAATCCTCTTGAACCTTAACCCACCAAAACCATACAAAGAAAAAAAAATTCTTATTTGTCATGCTCCAAGATTTTGTTGCCCCATGCACTTGAATAAATTATCCAATTTTAAGGTTTAGGGTTTTGGTCAAATAATATGTTTTTGGGAAATCTAGACCATGTAGTTTAGAGGTGTAACAAATTAAACCATATAGTATCAAAAGTAAAAAATAAAAATAAACTTCAATTTTTCAAAAGTAACAAACCAAACTGTGGGGGAAGATCCACCTCTAGTCAGTTTATCCACTTTGGGGCCGAAGGACCTGCACGGCATTGTTCTTTGCAAGCAACGTGAGCAATTTTTGAGTAGTAGTGGTACACTCTTCCCTTCAGCTAAGACTTATAAGGCATAAGTAGCGAGCATTTTTCTTCGATGTAGGAGTAAGTCTCAAAAACTGCTCACGTCGCTTGCAAAGAACAAAGCCGTGTGGGTCCTTCAGCCCCAGTAGTAGTGGTACACTCTTCCCTTCAGCCCCAGTAGTAGTGGTACACTCTTCCCTTCAGCTAAGACTTATAAGGCATAAGTAGCGAGCATTTTTCTTCGATGTAGGAGCAAGTCTCAAAAACTGCTCACGTCATTTGCAAAGAACAAAGCCGTGCGGGTCCTTCAGCCCCAAAGCGGACAAACTGACTACGGGTGGATCTTTCCCCACACAAACCATATAATTTCAAAAGTAACAAATAAACCTATAATATTTTAAACCTTGGTACATATTAAATTCTAAATACAATGCGTTTAGTTTGTTACTTTTGAAACTCTATACTTTAATTTCTTTCTTTTGAAAATATAGGATTTAATTTGTTACTTTTTAAATTTTAGAATTTAATTTTTTATTTTTGAAACTATAGGATTTAATTTATTATACCCTTAAACTATAGGATTTAGAATGTATTTTACCTTATATTTTTTAAGGGGAAAATTATACCTTTAGTCACTGAAATGTGGTGTAAGTTCAGTTTTGGTTACTCAAATACAAAAAGTTCGAACTTAAATTTTATGTAGGGAAAATTTTGGTCCTCAATTTTATTTATTTATTTATTTAGTATTTACAGGAGTGACAAGTAGTAGGTTTGAGTTCGGAAAAATCCACCTAAGACTACCTACCAACCTTAAAAGTTTTATATATTGGGTATGACTTTTTTATATATTCTGAGACACCCTTTTTAAGGGACCAAATTAAACCAATCGCATATTTAAGGGACAAAATCAAATTTCCCTATATTTTAGGGATGAAATTGTTCCTTTTTTAAAATTTGAAGGACCAAAATCGAACTTTAGCCCAATTGTAAAGAACCAAAGGTCAATGGCACTTTTTAAAATGTTCTAAACATGCTCATAGCTAACTCTAATAAGGGTCCATTTGTCCTTGCTGCAGGGATTCAAGAGGATTATTATGAAGGCAAAGCATTGCTAGAATGGCAATATTGCGAACTCGTAATAACTATGACCAGCAAAGGAGAAGTGAGAAAAGCATTTTGCCAAACACATCTAGATCAGCTGATATAGACATGTTGGTGTGGTGGAAAGGACTTGCCTTGGACCCTTGCAATCCAAAAGCAACCGAGTATTCATTTCGAAAATTTTGGAATCAAAGTCTCAAACTCCGGAATTCATTGTTTTTGTGTAATGGGGAATGTCAGAAGGTAAGAGCTCAACTAAAATTGTTTTCTTTTCTTTTTTTCTTTTTTTTTCTTTAGAAAAAATTATGATGAGGAAAAGGATAAGTAAAAAGATTAGATATATGGTTCTAACTAAATACAAACCCTTCAACCTAAAAGGTGTATGAGGAAGAACTCTAGAACCCACCGAATAAATGAAAATAAAAATTTATAGACTGCTATTGATAATAGACTTTTTATTTTTAATTTACAACATAGGTGAGGGTTCAAGTTAGTTCAATTCAATTTGTAATTTTTTTTTTTTTTTTTATCGTTGAACAAGAGACTTGAGTTTTAGAGATCGTAAAAATTCTCGTCCCGCTTAACCCACCCAGCCCCACTCTACCCTGCATGGATTTTCCCCACACTAGAAAGTTGATGGAACTGAACGAGTTTTGCTCGCCCCACCCCATTTTGTAAAAGAAGAGCAAATTAAAGTGAGATGGAAAAATTATTTTGATAAACTTTTAAATTCAAACAATATGAAAGATTAGAGCAATTTTGTTAAACTAATGAAGGATAGAAACCATAGGTTTATTACTTTGCAAATTTGCCTATTCAAGAATTACTTTATGGAGTCTATGGAGTCCACATGTAAAGTTCAATTGAAATAAAAGTTGTGTGGTTTTAAAGGTTTAACCTTTTAAGTATGTATATATGGGTTTTTAATTTATTAGTTATATGATCACTTTTGTAGTCTGGGGAAAATCTGAAATTTTACAATTACAGCAAATTAAGGACGGTTTGATACTTTAGTTTAGTCTAGAATTTCCTAAAAGATCCTTACTCGTAAGAATCTTAAGTATTAATTTTTTAGGTCCAAGTTTGCCTTTTATTACATTTATATTTTACTACTCATACTAGGAGTTCTAATATTGCTAGAATAAGGAAGAGCCTTTATATATGTTTGTGCTCAACGTTATCAAAGAGAAATGGAGTTAATTAATAAAATTATTGTTGGAACATACCAACAATTATTGAGTATTTTGAGCATCGAGGCACATTGGTTGTATGGTTCTCTCTCTCTCTCTCTCTCTCTCTCTCTCTCTCTCTTATGTGGTACTGTTCACAAATATTGTTTATACAACCCCTAAGCACCTTAAAAACCTCTCTTTTTCTTATTCCTTACAACCCCAAATCAAGCTCATTTTTTTACCTACCAAAAAACTAAATCACCATTGGCATCACATAACTCATTAAACCACCTTTTTATTCCCTCTCACAACTTTAACCTTTTCTTCAACAATTCCAAACCTTAAATCAGCAAATTCTCTTAGCCCTAAACCTAAGAATAAAATCCCCATTGAAGTTTGGAAGTGCCTGGGTTATGTGGGTTGTATGCTAGTTAACAAGCCTTTTCAATAAGACTTTAAATGTTAACCAAATACCATAGTGAGTGGAGGTGAAGTAATTTAATACCTATTTACAAGAACAAATGGGATATTAAAAATCAATCATCAATATATATATATATATATATATATATATATATATAAGCAGAAATCTCATGTTGGAGAGTATGAGACTGTGCCATATGACGCATTAAAGTTTACATTTATATTAAAGAATTAGTTCATTTGAATTTTTTTTAGAAGTAGTTCATTTGAATTAGCCAATAGATAAATGCATATATAAATTATCTATTGTTGTGCATTAATTATTTATATTAAATGATATTATATGATTATATTTATAAACTCTATATAAAAAATAATTTTTAGTTGGAATAATAACAATAAATTTAGAATATGACATTCTTACTCATGTTTAGTTATTTTGACAACAATAAACCATAAAAAAGTTAAATATTTGTGAATTCACTAAAATTAATCTTAAACCTTTAAATTTCCTATCTCATTTGTGTGTGTGTGTGTGTGTGTGAAACTAACACTGTAGTATGTATTATATGTAATTAGAAAGATTACTAATATAGTAAATATGTTTATTTTGTTATATTGATTATTTTAAGTATAATGAAATTTTAATATCATTTTTATAAGATTTATATGAAAAACAATTGGTTTTTTATGTGAGAAACAATTGATCTGAAATATGGCATTTTTACTCAAATTTAGTTGTTTTTGCAACAATTGAAACCATATCCAACAAAAAAGGGGAAAAATTTTAGTAACACATAACCAAGAATGTAAAAAAAAATTAATAAAAAAAAAAAAAATTGAAGGATATATGCATTTTTAGTAGGCATATGAAACATGCCTATCTATATTAGCTGCTATATTATGCAATTTTAAATTTGTAAACACATATATATATAGATATATATAGCATGATCAAATCACTATACTACTTTGTGTATTTCTATTTTGTCTATATATAAAATAACTAAATATTATAATTTTTTATAATGAAATTTATTGAAATATCTTTTTTATACATCAATAGTTGGGGTGGGGATGTAAATCCTGAATGTTTCTATTGGAAATTGAAGTGTCAATAAGTTAAATTACAAGATTTTTTATACAACTTATTGAAATATTAGAAAAAATTAGTAATAAATTGTACCGCATATCATGCACTGCACATTGTGCAAAAACTCAACTAGTTGTACAAATTACCGTGGAATTAATCTTATGAGTAATACTATGACTTTGGGAGAGAGAGATTAAACATAGGTTAAGATATGAAACAACAATATCAAAAAATCTATTATATTTTATGCCAAGACGATCCACTATGGAAGTTATCTTCTTACTTGCACATCTAATGAAAAATATAGAGACCTGTAAAGATTTTCATATGATAATTATTGACCTAGAGAAAACTTAAGATAGGATATTTAGAGAGGTTATGTGGTGGATTTTGGAAAAAGAAATGAGCTTCTCTAAAATATATTAAATTGATTGAGGATATATATAGAGTATAACTAGTGTAAGAATAAGAAGAGGCATCATAAGTGAGTTTCCTATTATTATAGGTTTGCTTCAAGGATCTGCATTAAGTCCACATCTCTTTGTACTAGTGATGGATCACCAAATTGATTTAAGAGGAAGTCCCTTGGTATATTTTTTTTTGCAAATGATATAGTTCTAATGGATGAAACAAGAAGTGGACTTACTGCCAAGTTAGAATTTGGGCCTCTAGAATTTAAAAACTTTCGATTATATATGACTAAAACAAAATATAAGGCATGTAAGTTTGGTAAAACTAGAAATAACTATAAAAAAGATTGTAAGACTTGATGGTCAAAAGATACAAAAGATAAAGAGTTTTTGATATCTTAGATCAATAATCCATAAAGATCAAGAGATCGAAGATGATGTGAATTATAGGATAAAGGCATGGTGGATGAATTGGAGAAATGCATTAGGAGTATTGTGTAATTGTAGAATACCTATAGGAAAAATAATATAAGACCCCTATTAGGGGTGAACAACCACCAATCTAAACCAACGATCCAAGCTAAAGCGTAGCTAATGGAACCACAAGATTAGGCTGGCAACAATAATTGTGAAGGGCACTAGGTTTTTTACGTCAATTAATATGGTTGTTTGCAGATGTTTTTGGATTCATACAAACACTGAACTGACCGACATATTTCTAAATTTTCCTACATTCCACCCCCCCCCCCCCCCCCATTTATTTTCACGCACCCCTTTTACGTCAATCGATATGGTTGTCTGTAGATGTTTTTGGATTCCTACAAATACTGAACCGACTGATATATTTCTAAATTTCCCTATATTCCCCCCCTCCCCCATCTATTTTACACGCACCCATTTTATTTTTTGTTTCTCTGTACTCAACATAGCTTTTCAGCCTTGTCAAAATTTGTAACGTAGCTAGAGATTGAGAAGTAGAAACCTGAGGATAGGGTTGCTGAGGATTAAGACTTTCTCACGCTCTCACCAATGTTGCTAGAATTTCGATCCAAAGGTGCGGCGAAGATTCTTATTTTAAGAATTCAAACAATGTCAACGCAAATTAAAAACCTCCAACACTAACCACATTGAACCGCGTTCAACCCTAGTTGCTATAAGTCCAACTATGCTCTATGATACTGAATGTTGGGCTGCTAAAAATTAACATATTCATAAAATGAGTACAGCTGAAATGAGAATATTAAGATGGATAAGTAGAAATATACAAAAAGATAAAATTCGAAACGAGGAAAATCCCTTAAAGATAAAGGTGACCATTATTGATGAAAATGAGAGAGAGAGAGAGAGAGAGAGAGAGAGAGAGAGAGAGAGATGATTTTGTCATGTTCATAAAAAAGCAATTAATGCACCATTAAGAAAGAGTGAGTTTATTCAAGTTGATGGAATGAGAAAAAGTAAAGAAAGACCAAAAATACATTAGTAGAGGTAGTTAAAAAGGACACGTCAACTAAGGATACTAATTATTTTAACACACACATGGGGAGAGACTATGACTTCAAACAGCATAGAATGGAGAAAAAAAAATGTGACCAAGTCTAATTAATCAGTTGAAGATCTATAGCCAATCCCAAAATTTAGGGCTACAGCTTTGTTGTTGTTGATATAATTTTTTTATACTTATCTTATTTGTAATTTAATTTACTTTTACGAATTCTATTATCATCCCTAAAACACTTTATTTCTCTCCTAGCACTCTCACCATTGTTTTTCCTATATTTTTGTCATTTCTACCTCGTTAGCGTCCAAGCCACCTAATTTAGGATGATAAAAAACCTCCTACCCCCTTCCCAACCTATTCCACTATTGCCCTCCACAAATTTTGCTCACCTCAAAGAGGGGATAGGGTATAGCTGAACTGATTTCAACTCACCTTGTCATCACTCCTACTAGGTTCGAATATCATCTATAAAAACAAGTCAATTGGTGTCTTAACATAATAATAAAAGATAATCATTATGTAACAGACACCATAATATCAAATCTATCTCATCTATCAAAAACTTATGGCCCAATTTAAAAGCTCCTAAAAACTTTTAAACAAAACCTAGTTGACACCCTAACACTTAAGGACTCATATAAGACTAGAAAAGCTCCTGTCAACTGAATTGGAATTGCCTACTTCCTCAACTTAAATTATATGTTTTTCGCAATTACAAACATGAAATGCTCTTGGTTTCATTATCTTTGAAACTTCAAAACCTGTCTTTAAAGTCTCTCAATTTTAGCCATTCCTAACAAGACAACCTTTTCCCTTGCTTTTCTTCAGAGAAAGCGGAAATTTGAACAGTTTGTAAAAGGTACAAAGTTGAAAGCTGCTTCTGCATTGCCTAGCAAGGAATCTGATAATCGGAAAAAGGTCTTAAACTCACACAGTTCAAACAGTACATTGACTTTTGAGGATAGTTATCATGGGAAGAAAGTGAATACCATTACCAATATTACCTCTGCGGATGATAAAACAAAATTCAGTTCAGTAAGTCAGATTCGTTCTCCGTTATATGACACTGATGGATCCGTTAATGGTCCAAACCTACTGAGTTCAGAAAATTTGACCACGCCAGTGGTAAAAAATTTCAATGATTTGGTTCATAGTCCAGATTCATCAAGTTCAGAGGAGCCAAACCAGAAAATTCAACAAGCATTGGGGATCATCAATAGTGATGATGTTCAAAAATCGGTACCCGTGGTTAATTTCATTGATTCACCTCAGCATTTTTGTTCAGGTTACAGAGATAAAAAACTTAAACAGATTATAAGGTTGGTTTCTAATGGAGGTAAACTCCCAAGACCTGTTATTCCTATTGGGTCCAAGTTCCAGGCTGAAATCCCAGAGTGGACAGGACTAGTTAACAGGAAAAATGTATATGGTGGTGCTGATGATTCAAAGAATTTGAAGTGGTTAGGCACCAGAATTTGGCCCATGAAATGCAGAAGTGAAGAAACTAGTGTGACAGCAATTGGCAAAGGGAGACTTGACTCTTGCTCTTGTGTCTTACCAGGATCTATTGATTGCATCAGAAGCCACATTCTCACAAAAAGGCTTCTTTTGCAATTTGATATTGGTCCTGCTTTTAAGAGTTGGAAGTTTGATGAGATGGGAGAAGTTGTTTCAAAGTCCTGGACATCGAATGAGGGACAAAAATTTGAATTACTTGTGAAAAAGAATCCACTATGGAGTAGAACAAACTTTTGGGAGCTAGCCTTGAAGCATTTTCCATCCAAGTCCAAGAAAAGCATGTTGAGTTATTACTTCAATGTGTTGATTCCAAGACGTATGAGCCAACAGACCAGGTCTACACCTGATGAAATTGACAGTGATGATGATCAGGCTGATAATGATTCCATTAAGGAATAGCATTGCATTTTGTAAATAATGTAAAGCTAGGAGTGATGTTAAGCAGTTCCAAAAGATTTCAGAACTCCACACTCTCAGTGGCCTTGTGTTTACTTTGTAGATTGATGAGTAGGCTAACACCCTTTGGGTCAAAAATTTTGGTAGAATGTGTTTACAAATTACACCTGAACTAAAAACAATATTTGTAATATCAAATGAAATTTTAATACCGGCAAGTTTATTGCATTTAGTTTTATGTGGGAAATCAGCAATTTCGTGGAGTTGTTACATTTATGGTTTAAGTTTGAGCAAAGAAACCTTTTAGCTATCTGATTTACACTATAGCAAATTCCCTGTAAAATAATCAACGAACCTTTAAATCTGAACAAGTTGATTTTGAGTGAATTTCACACGGAAAACCGGTTTAGCATTATTGGTCTGTGGCACTTGCTGCTTTCTACAATGCTGCTATGTCAAAGTTCATTCTTTTCGACTAAGTCACAGAATAAAACTATCTTTTAATCTTTGCTTTTCATGAAAGCATTTAGTTTTCTCTTTTAGTATGAGCCGAGATCTCTGACAATTATTTCTTTACCTAATAATCTTTCAAGGGTTAGAAAGGATTTGTTGTCAAACACAAGGCAACTTTTGACTAAGATTATTTTTTAGACCAGTACAGTGAAATAACTGGAATATTTTGACCCATCACGGTTTTAGGGGTGCCCTATCCAGTATAAACACAGTTTTTAATCCACTTTTTTTTTTTTCCTTGTTGATTTGTTTACAATTGTATTTATCTCTTCCATATTGTCCAACACATTTTTGGCAGAAGAAAACATCATAATAAACCAGTACAACACAGAAACAAAGTCTTGGCAGATACAATTTCTATATCAAAAGGGGTATAAGCAACCCTCGAGGAGCATGCATGAGTACACAACCGTTGACAATTATGCTGTCAATTACCTTAAACAAATTATTACTTGCCCACTTGCCATTGAGGCTAATGGGGGAGTAACTTAAGACATGCCATTGGATTATGAGCCTCTCTTTCTTTTTATTTTCCTTTTTTTTTTCCCCTTCTTTCTTTTCAATGTTTCTTTCTTTTTATCCTCCATGAAAGAGCATGTTGGGATGTTTCCTCACTTTTTGACTTTAGGGGCAAATTTGTTGATCATAGAGCTTTTACAAATTATACAAAAAGGAAAAGCATTATCTCAAACTTAGTGAGAATAAAATGTTGATTGGTTTGATTCCTTCAGTGTACCCTAGTGGAGTCATAAAGATCTCAGTCCTTGAGAAATAATCATTGGCAAACTTGATTCCTATTGCGCTGGTGGGATTTGAGCCTACTAGAGTTTAAAGAGCTTCTTTCTGCATTTTGTGAATTTTGTGGTCAAATAAAATTGCATTTTTTTGCTAGGGAGGAATAATACACTAATACTTCACTAATACTTCCCGAAGATTTCATAGCCTCTAGGTTTTTCTCTTTACTTGATTTGCTTTTCTTATTTTTTATTTGCCTTTCCCACTTTTATCATCTGGTCATACAGTTGGAGCTCTAGGTCCAAAATATACCCATCACTCAAAGGAAAATTAAGAAGCCCCACTTCAGGGTCAAAAGAATATCAAAGAAAAAACTAAGCCAAAAATCAAACCACCTGTAAAGTTGATAACTTTCATAGTAAGTGAGAAATCTATTACCTGAAAGGATCCGTAGGTGCAAAAGGGAAAATAAATGAAACTAACAATACATATGGGTGCAATTATACATGAAATCTATCACTGAATAAAATCTCTAATTGTTCTGTGCTAGAGAACTTAAGGCCTGTTTCAAATGATTCTAAACATTGGAATATCAAAGTCAACAAACAAGCTTCTGTATCAATTTCGATACATGCAGGTATTTCATTCTGCTATATGATCAGTGAGACTACCTATAAAAATTTTTTCACTGTGTTAACAAAGAATAGTCATAAAGAACTGTTTTTCTTAACTACAATATCTATACAGGGCTTGGAAGTCAAATACATTAGCAAGAAGAAACAAGTGGAGATTCTCACACATTCTCAACTATTTAGGCCCACTCCACTGACTGACTTTTGAACTAATTCAGTACTTGCAAATGTTGCTATCTTCCTTGCACTTGATTAAAAAGGATTGTAAATTCCTCATTCCTGCAGCATGCATAATCCCCTCATTAAATTTCCTCCAGCAAACTCAGCTACCAATTCAGGGCAAATTAACTGTAAAAACTCCTGAAAGTTTTATAATTGTCAGCAGCAGATGAAGGAAAGAAAGACACATTACTTGTGACAAGAGCAGAAGCAAATTAGCTTTAAATGATAAAAATGGAAAATAAAAAGAAGGAACAGATAAGAGTAAGTACCTGCCATACTTTCTAGACTTTGTAACATTATATAATGCTACAAATGATATGCCATCCATACATAGAAATAATATTTCAAGTCAATTAACTCATGCTAAACTTGGACCAACTGTTTGCTTATATAGAAACTGAATCTTAGGGCAATCGAGGGACTGACTGAAGCTCCAATAAAAATTCACATTTAAGATTAAATAAAGCAGCATGGTCAACACAACAAACAATATTAGAGCTCCCATGTTTGTTTCCTCCTTTTTTTCAAGTGTAAAGTTCAGGATATTCAAGATACCATTTATCAATTGAAGGAACTCAACCAAATATTTTGAGGTCCAAATGGGTACTCCGATGTATAGTGCTATTTGATTCTGAGTGGGGTCTAGGCCAAGATCATTCTACAGTTCAGAATAACTACACCAACCTTTACAAATCATATATTCATATTACAGACACCAAGTAGTTTTCATAGGGACCAAGGCCTGGAGCATGTCACATGTCACAAAGTTTGATTTATTGGTACTAAAGGAGAACAAGGTATCGACCAATCTACTGTTTTGTGCCAAAACAAATTGTGACAAGCAGCAAACCTAGGTGGCATGAGCCCACATTATCGCCACTTTTGCCAAAATGCATAACATGCCAAAGACTAAGAAAACATACTCCAATATGAAGTCTTGAAACCCTCACCATCAGCAAACTTTGTGAAGCATAAAGACAGAAAAAGAAACCAGATATAATTATTGGCCATATTCCAATAACATATGTCCCAACCTTTTCTGGTAAGAAGAGAAACTAACTTAGAAACTGAAGGGAAATATTCAAGCCAATTGAATAAAAGTATAGATAGAGACAATATAGTATAAGGAACAAAATAAAATAAAATAAAATAAAAACACTGAAATCCTTGTTATTTTGAGTGATCTGATCGAAGAAGCATGCTCTACTCACAGGAAATGAACAATGCAAAGGGTGCTTTTATCCAACCAACCAACCAACTAACCATCAAGAAGAATTACATAAGCATGTGTGGTATTACACAACAAATGCAGCAAAAATTAATAACCATCAAACCCCCAAAAGAAAACACCTTATATTGGAACAAAATTCAGTACAATCGCAATACGCTTCTGGCGATAGAATGTGCATGATTCGACCTACTTTTCACGGACCCCCCATTCCTCCTGTTGCTGCTGCTGCTGCTGCTCCTCATCGGAGTCAAGTAGAACCTCAACAAACCATTATCGATGTTGTTAGGCGAATACCTTGCACTCCTATTCCTTTCCAACACAAACTCATCCCTCTTCTTTTTCCCATTCCCATTGGCCTCCCACGCACCATTCTTCCTTAAACTCCCAAACCCCCCAAGACCACCACCACCACCACCACCACCAACTCCAACTCCAACACCAACACCAACACCAACACCACCACCAATACCAAAGTTATGGGAAGAATTCCTCCAACTCACACTGCTATTGCTTCTAAACACCTTTCTATTAAAAGCGCCTCTTGATTCTTGCCAAGACTCCGAAAGAGACCTCTCCACCCCGTTTGCTCTACTACTATACCTATCATCATCCTCTTCTTTATTCCCACCACCTTTCCTATGAATAAAACCCCATATATTCCAAGCCTTGCTCCACCTCTTTGACTTCTTATTAGACTTCCCAACCACCGAACTCCCATCTCTAAAACCCAATTCAAAGCTCTCCGAACAATCATCCCTCATCGAATTCGAATTCGAATCCCTCTCCCGCTCCGGTGCTACTAATTTGGGCCCATTGAGGTAATCCATGACGCTTGTAGTGGTAGCAGTGGACGTAACAGTAGCAGGTGACACCTTCGAATTTGCACTAGCATTCGAAACCGACTTCAATTCATCAATCTCCGCCACCACCGCCGCTGCCGTCTTCCTTATCGAGCTAGACCGGTCTAAACTCCTCCGCCGCCTCGAAGACGAGTCCGAATAATAGTCCCTCGTCTGAGCCGACCCACCCGGCACCACAGAAAACCCCATCTCCTCCTCACCACCCGGTTCCTCAACCGGAATCTGAGTATCGGTCCTCACAACGTGAACCGGAGGAGGAGGAGGAGGAGGGAGAGGAGGATCCTCTACAACCGAAACCATAGTGGGCATTCTAGGAAAAGTTCGACCAATCAAATAGCCATCCCAAGAAGCTCTTGGCTCATCAAAAGACATTCGAGGATCATCGAAAGACATTCGACCAGCTTCGAACGACATCCGATTCGCGTCGAGTGAGAATCTCGGGTCTGTGTCGCAGGATCGGCGGCCGTAGCCGTAATCGGCGATTTCCGACTGGGTTTCTCGGAACTGCCTTCCGATCGGCTTTTCCACCGGCAATGTGGCGGACCCACCACCGCCATTCCTTCGTTTCTTGAGCTTCTGCTTTTGTCTCCACTTCTGCAACTTTTTGCTGAACACCGACGCCGCCGACCAGAAACTCCCGGCGATTTCTTTGAAATCTCTGCCGGAATTTTTCTTCGTATTTACGTCGAGATCTATGTGGTCCTTCATAGGCTTCAAGTCTTCCTGTTCTGCTTCTGGGTCTAGTTCTAGCTCTGGTTCTGGCTCTGGTTCTCTCTCTGGCTCTGTCTCCAACTCTTCCTCCTCTTCTTCAACAATTTCCTGAACTCTGTCTTCCACTACATTTGAAATCCTTGGTTCCTCAGCAACTGCTTTACCATTGTTTGAGTCGGACTCGGACTCGGACTCAGACTCGGTCTCAGTGTCTTCCAAGACTGGATTTTGAACACTTGAAGAAGCTAAATTTCTTGACTCAACCAAAGAAGTAGAACCCGAAAAAGAAGCTTCTTGTTGATGCTGTTGCTGTTGTTGCTGATGATTTTGTTGATGTGGGTCTTTTTGCTTAGCTGGGTTACGCTCGTCGTCTTGAGTGAAAAGAGACCAAAGAGTGTTTCTGACTCGAACGTCACAGGACTTTCTCTGCGGCTCAAAAACCCCAGAGAAGCCCTCGTTGTTCTTCGACGCCGAAAACGACTTGGTTCTCCGAAGCTCAGGAAAGAAGGAGTTCCTGTTACGACTACTATTGCTGCTGCTGCTGTTGTTGTTGTTGTTGTTGTTGGAGTTTTTGAAGATGGATTTAAGGGCTGAAGAAGTAGTGGTGGGGGGTTTGTTGCGAGAGGAGGAGGAAGTGGAAGCGGTGGAGGAATTTGGGTCCAAAACGGCAAGTCGTTCGCAGAGGCATGAGGGGCAAAAGCCAGTGAAGTGTTCTTCTGGGTGACGGTCACAGGAAGTGGATGGTCTATGCGGCTGTGGTGGTAGCGGTGGTAGTGATGCTGCTACTGCGGTTGCTGCTGCTGCTGCTACTGTTTCGGTTATGGGATTCATTAATTTTGAACTCTTAAAAGAGTTTTGGTTTTGGTTTGTGTTCTGCTATTGCTGTTGTTGTTTTTGTTGTTGTTGGGCTTGATATAATTAGTGTGATGATAATGTTAATGCACACTCTGCTGCTACTTCTCTTGCTGCTTCTCATGAGTCCAGTAGAGTGGCAAATGAGAGATAGAGAGAGAGATATTTGTGTGTGTTTGTTTGTTTGTTTTTCTTTACTGTTTGGTTTCAACGGACAGTGAGGAAAGCGAGTGAGGGTGAGCGAGCGTGAGTGTGAGAGAGAGAGAAAGAGAAAGGAAAAGAAAATACGATATTATTATGAGCAGAGAAACAACGGGAAAATGGAAATAGGGAATTTTTAGGGGATGCCATGCCCCACACGTTCTCCTTTCTTTTTCTCTCTCTCTCTCTGTGTAGAGTCTAGGGGCACTCGCTATTGAAAAGACAATTTTGGGCCTATGTGTCTCTAGGTATATCCTTAACCCGAGGTTTTTTTTTTTTCTTTTTTGTTTTTCCGGACGAACCTGTTTGTTTGCCAAGAGGACGATGATTCATTGAACACAAAACGGGATTCAGAAATCTGAATAGAATATATAAAAATAATATCCTTTGTGTTTACTCAGTATTCACATTATATTTGTATCCTACTAGTCTATCATGGGGTATCTGAGATTTGGATTGGCTCTGTATTTTTTGTTTGTTTAACTGGAAAAATCAAGAGATTTGCAAGTTGGAATCTCTTTTAAAGATCATTTCTCTCTTCAAGTTGGGAATAGCTAGATTAAAGTTTAAACTTTTGTGTATGGTTAAGTGATAGTAGTTGTTAAAAATTAGAACTTGTTAATTGTACATCTCTTTATCTTTAATATTTCAACAAAAAAAAACTAATTTAATATACAAAATGTTTTTTTTTAATGAGACTAATATAAAAATAGTTTAAATAAAATTATTAAGCACACTTAACTATACTAGTTAATAACCGGTGCAATGATTAAGGACGTATAACAAAATATGATTTTTTTTTCTCTTATTATTTTTTTATCTAAATAAGAAATTTGATAACTATAATAATTATTTATAGGCATTTAATAAAATTGTATTTGTATATGGAAGTTGAAACTGTCAATTTTTCCATTTAAATAAAATATGATATGACAAATTTTTTTATAGAGTATTTAATTTAGAATAGAATTTAAAATCAAGTAAATGTAATTTATTTTTAAAAAGTAAACAAATAAAAATAAGTTCATCTACTAATTTAACTTAAAACTAAGTTTGTGAGAATACAGCTGTACTTTAAATAATCAAATAAGCCTTAAAAATAAGAAACTAAGAAAATAAGTTTAACTAAACCCAAAGCCAAAGTACGTTTAAATTTTGAGACAAACAAAAAGGAAAGAACAAGATGTTAGTTTAATTTAGACAAATTGATCTTATCACCAAAAAAAAAGGGAGACAAATTGAATATTGATAGAAAGACTAGAAGACAGACAAGTGAAATTGACTAAATCCCCAACAAAATCTAGCAAAAACAAAATCAACTTAGATTTTGTTTTTCTAAAACTATTTGATTTGAATACATGATAAATCAGAATTACTACTACTACTAGTACCAAATTGAAGTGGCCCAAGTCTTGCAGACAAACTAAGGTGTCTCTTTAGCAACACAATGGGATGGGGGCACCCAAATTACATCCCTCTTTTCTTTTTCTTTTCTGTTTTTCTTTTTTTTTTTTTTTTTCTTTATTATTAAAGTGAATTTATTTTGTCTTTTTTTTTTTTTTTTTTTTTTTGCCCTTTGGTTTTGATTTTCAAAGATTCCTGTCGAGAGAAAAAGCAAAAGTAAATCACGCCATCACCATGGGGGTTGGGGGGGTGGGTTTGCTCTTTGCTGTTTTTTCTCTCTCTCTTTCTTTCTCACATTTCGCTTTCTTTCTTTCTTTCTTTCTTTTCCTCCTTTTTCTTTTTCCTGTTTTAGTGTTCTTTTTGTTTTTCGGCCTTCTTTTCATCCCCAAACATGTCCAAATCCTTAATCTGGTTTTCCCACTTGGCTCTATTATGTTGTAAGCAAAACAAAGTGATGTTTCATCAGTGGGTGCAGACACAACCACACCCCGGTGGCCATACTGATACAAACACCAATAAATGTCAAAAAAAAGCGGTGTCGTTTCTAGTAAATAAACACAAGATTGAAAATAATAACTCAAAATGGTGTCGTTTTATTTATTATGTTTTTGACATGACACCAATTATAAATGCTCTAACGTCGTAAATATTTTTCATAATAAAACTATAATAATAGATCTAGCATTTTCTTTGTACTTTCCCTTGTTTCATTTGTTTGTTGGAAAGAAATGGGATTTGTTTGTGGTTGGGTTGGCTTTAGCTTGATCTGTCTTTTTGCATTTGGTAAAAGGTTTGTGGTGAGTATGACTACATAAAACTCAAAAGAGAGCCTCTCCTAAACGCAAATCTAGAAGCACACAAACAGATTGTGATTTGTGAAAGCCATATAGAGGCTCCCCGATTCATTTCTGCAAAAGAGAAACCTGCTTTTCTAAAAAATCTGCACCCAAATGGCAAACTTCCAATTAATGTTTTTGGCACCTATAAGGACATATGTAACGTTGCCAGTTTGTGTTTGTCGATCACCTAATTGTTTATAGAGCAGCATATTGAGTAGCTTAAACATACTCTCTTTTTTGGTTTGTTTTCTTTTTGTCACTCACATGATGCCAAGCCCACATTTCATCTGTAATTTGTTTTCCCGAATTATAATGATACTTTTGTATTTGTGTCTATGTTCAATCTTATATATTTTGTTTATAGTAAGTTAAAAACCTTAAAAAATGAGGAGGGTTCAATAAGTTGACTACCAACAGTTATAGTCACCAATACTATGTTATAATTGGGTTTTACTAACGTATATTTTTAGTACATATATTAGTAAAATTATTTTAAGAAACTTTTTATTGAAAAATAAAAAAAAAATGATCGACTTTCTTGATAACTTTTTAAATTTTTCATAAAAAAAAATTCTTAAAATGGATGGGCCCATTATAATTATACTTTTATCAATTTTTAATAAATAAATAATATTTTTTTAAGCAAAAACTAATATTAAAAAATGAGCTTAGTGTAGGAGCATGCATAGAAATATTAGCGAATTTTCTTTTCTTTTCTTTTCTTTTTTTTTTCAGTTAGCATTTGAAAATCTTTTATGTAATTTCATTATTTTTTAGTAAACAGCTTAAATAGCATTTACTCTATACTCATGTCAGTGTCACTTTCTTGATGCTTAACTATCTAATCCAATGCCTAGGCTATTGCCATTAAAATTTCAAGATTCTTGTCAGAAACAAATAATGCCCCCCAAGCCAAGGCCATAGCATACCCTAATAAAAAGGCCAGATATGCCTGGAACCCCTGTACATTGCCAGAGAGATAGTTCCTTTATGTTTGCATTATGCAACGCTTTGCTCAGTGTCTCATATTCATGCAAACTTTTTTCCTTGTATCCTGTACCTTGTGTCTTATTTACTAAAAAGTGAGATTAAAGCTAATAAAGAAGCCACTTATACCTATCCAAAAAAAAAAAAAAAAAGCCACCTATACTATAAAAGTAATATGAAGAGGAGTTGATAGACACCAAATTTTTCATTATTTTTCACAATCAAATTTGTGGATATCATGTACAAGTCAGTTTAAGGTATCATATCGTGATTGGTATAATAAAAACGATGTTGGTGATATTACTCCAAAAAAGAAAAGTTTGAAAATGCCAATGAAGGGTTTTTTTTTATGGACACTACTTATATTCACTGTTTAGTACTCTAATGTTTTTTTACAATGAACATTCTGTGATGCGAACACGTTTCCAAATCTTATTGTGTTATCTAATTACTTTTGCATTGGACACAAGTTTCACTAGTTTTTTATTTCTTTTTTTCGGAGGTAAAAGGCAGAAACCAATCAAGAGTAAAGAAACAACAAAAACGAAAACGTTAAAAAAAATAGAGATAATTTTCTTTTGCCCCATATCTAGTTGGCGAGAGAGTAGAAAATAATAGTTTTTTTTTTTTTTTTAATACATGGAGAAGAGAAATCTTGGAATTGACTTTTGTGAATACGGACTATAATAATAATTGTGCGGAAGGTGCCCCCGTGCAGTGTGAGAAGTTTTGCGAATGCAATTAATTTTAGCTTTTAAAGGGGGAAGTAGTTCGAAAGTTGGGATTGGAGCTAAATTTAATTCCTGCAATTGACACAATACATGTGTATTGCGTTATGAGCAGGTGAAAAATCATAATGCTGCATGCATGTATGATGTTGCGGGGGAGTACCCCACAAAAGAGTTTATCCGTTTTGAGCATTGTACCGTACGACTTTGTCTTAGTCTTTGAAAGCAGTCTCACATCAAGTAAAGAAGTGCTTCACCCATGTCTTATAAGTCTGAGCCCAAGACATGAGTGTACTACTTGGAGTAGTGGTACACTCATGTCTTGGGCTCAGGCTTATAAAGCATGGGTGGGGCGCTTCTCTACTCGATGTGAGACTGTTCTTAAAAAGAACTTGTCAATTTTGGGATTGATTTTTCGTAATAAGTCAAGGAAAATGTTAAAGAATGCTCTAATGGCATTGTTTTAAGAATTATTTTTATAAATATTTTATGAAAAAAATAATTAAATAATTAATTTTTCTAACAGTTTTTTATATTTCTCATGAAAGTAGTATTAAAAATTTTCTTAATTTGATTTATTAACAATTACTCTAAAGATACCCGTTAACATGACTCATAATTCAATAAGAATAAAACTTATGTTTTGCAAACATCTGATTGCATTGGCCAATAAAACGCTAATAATATTGTCTTTTTTAAGGTTTATTAAATTTAATTCTTCCAAGTGTTTGAATGTACGTAATTGAGAAATCTAGTATACTGCATGTCTGCACTTAAAATATTGTACTTAAGTTTTACCTATAATAAATAATAGCCAAGATAAGACAATTGTCAATTCTAAAAAATAACGTAGGCAAAGTTAAATAAACATATAAAACGTGCCTAGAACTCTTTTCCTTTTCACTAATTACATAAAATAAAATAAAAATAAGTGGTTTGTATTATATGCAATATAATAAAACGATCTTATACATGTTTAGTGATTACATTATATAACTCAATGAAATATTATGTGTTGTAAAACATGCTTCCAACATATAACTCTTTACAAGTACATTCAAAATTATTAAAACAAATTGTTTTAACTGAACTATCACCAAAGTTTTTAGAATTTTAAAAAATTACTCTAGTTAATATTTTTATCACTAAAAAGCTTCTAACATTTTCAAAGAGATGTTTCAAATTTTTTTTTTTTTTAACCATTCATCAGAATTTTTTTGTTTTTATAAAACTTGAAAATTTTAAAGAGATTCATTATCGATTTTAAACTATTCTAATATATATTCTATTTTATTTTTCATATTTTTATATGATTCATTCACTTTCAAGGACTGTTTTCATTATATTTTTCTATATTTAAAAATTAATCCGTATAAAATAATTGTAAGTTTCATACATTTCCAAAATTTCCAACCTCTATTATATAGATCTGTTTGTATTTGGTGGTGCTTTGATTTTCCTTCGGAATTTCGTACAAAAATAATTAGGTTATGAGTATGCACGTGTCTACGTACGAATCACGCTGTTACATGCATGTAAAATATACGTCATCCTTGTCATTCCAGGATTGGACAATACCTCACACGTGCATGGGGGAGTTTGCACGTGCGATTGACCAATAGAGCCTCACTCAGCAAATTTCCAATAGCGGACAAACAAAACACACAACACAGTTGTATTTACACAAATGCTAAATAGCAATAGGCCCTGGGGGTGTTTGGGTCCCACTCCTATCTGTAATAGGGACAGTCTTTTGTGTAAACACAAACAAACAACACATCACATGTGAGAGAGAGAGAGAGCTGTATTCCGAGTATTTCTCGCGTGGCAAAGGCTGGCCAGCAAAGCTAAAAGAGTAGCAACCAATTTGTTCACCACGTATTTCGAAATTGAGGTGTATTTATGTCAAACATGGAGGCTTTTTGTGAAGCTAGATTAGATTAGATTCCTTTTGTTGAATTCATGCTCCACATTATATACTATATTTTTATTATCAACACAAGAAAGAAATACTTGGATTCAGAAAAAAAAAAAAAAAAGAAAAAAAAAAAAAGAAAAAGAAATACTTGGGCTTACTTTTTGGTTGGTGACGCATCTAGTAGATCAATGATCATTCTTTCTCCCCCAAAAATTTTAAAAAAAAAAATGAATATAATGGCATTCGAAATATATAAGTGTTACTAGAAGATTAGCAACAACAACAAAAATCTACTAATAAATTAGCATTATAAAAAAAAAAAAAAAAAAAAACTACTACTACTAGATTAGGAAGCTATGCAATATCTATTCCAAAATAATAATTCACTTATCCAAAGTCATTCAATATAGAAATACGAAAGTATTTAAAAATTTAAGACATATATACTATAATATATCATTACCTTAAGAAATATATACCAATGGAATTCCTACTTGTGTTTGTAAGATTCAAACTTAGGTGAATTATTCTACGACATAAGTTTTTTGTCAATTAAAGTAACTAGAAGCTATTATTTCTTTTTCTTTTTTTTTGTTTATACAATGTTAAGGAGTTCAAAAACTACTAAAATTATGATAAAGGGGTTATGCCAAGCAAAATTTATTGAATAAGATTAGTGTAGGGTGAGAGTTTGGAAAAGAGAGGGAAATGCAACAGGGACTTCAACAAAAATTGAATAGTGAAGAATCCTTGAAATCTAACTGTTACCCTTTAAAAAAACAAAACAAACAAACAAACAAACATAAAAACAAACCACAGTTCAATTTTTACCACCCAAAATTGGTCAAGGAGCTCCAATGGTTTGTCAATAGACTATTGGGAGAATGAGAAATAAGAATAGCTAAGTAACAATAGATTGTTTACCTTTATTTATAAAGGGTATTTATAACCTTAAAGTACTTAGGCAATACACCTACTACTTGGTCATCCCCTCAAGTTGACTAAGGGGAGTGTGCATGGTTTTAAAAACTAGAACAGTCAAATTATCGAAAATAGGTCCAGTTCTCTGTTTTTGTATGTTGAATCAACAACTACCAATTTTCCCGGTTTTTATCATACCAGTCTTAAGTTCAATTCCCGATTCAACTAGTTGGTCCGATCTATTTTCAAAACAATGGGTGTGTGTGAAGGTAGTAGCCCCAATCACCCTAAAACTAAGTAGTAGACATGCTAGCTAATTATTCCCTTAGATCGATAGGAGCAATGTGTGTCAAGGTAACAACCCTAATCATCCTAAAAGTAGACAGTAGACTTGCTAATTGGTCACCCTTAAGTTGACTGAGGGAGCGCATTTGGGAAAGGTCCACTAGCAACATTAGATGCAACCATCAATAGTTAGGGTACAATAAATGATGATATGAAGATTGTCAATTCCAAACAATTTTTTTTAAGGATGACCATATTGGTCAACCGACTAGAAGGAATGAATCCATAGGCCGACAACCATGTCATCTTGAGTTGGGTGATTATTGTGTTTCTCTGTGCTCGACTATTTATCTATCGTGTTCAATCATGCTTCTTGGTCTTCGGTCGATTGCTCAGACACTAATGGCTTGTTTGGAAGTTTAGAGAGGGAGGAGAGTAGAGGGGAGTAGAGGGAAGGAGAGTAGTGGGGAGGAGAGTAGAGGGGAATAAATTCTCTCTACATTGTTTGGATGTTTTTAAAATTAGGGGGGGAAGGGAGTAATTAACCCTTTAGAAAGAGTAATTTTGTTAATTTAGAAAGGGTAAATTAAAGAATTCATTTAGCCAATAACTTATCTACTCTACTCTCCCTCCAAATCTCTCCAATTTGGAGGAATTAAAAATGAGGGGTTGGAGGTAGTTGAAACCCCTCCAAACCCCTCCAAATCCCTCCCCCTCCTTCCTTAAAAAAGTTCCAAACAAAGTAATTGAATTACTCTCCCTCCCTCTACTCTACTCCCCCTCCTATTTTTAACTCCCAAACATGCTATAAGATCCTTGGTTATCGGTCAAATGCTCAACCACTATGATCAAACATTGTATCTCGCCATAATCCTCGAACAAATTGTATATATTTTGAGCCGTAGGCATAAGTCCCCACAATTACAATAATCCAAGAAAAAATTGACATTACCTTTGATTAAGATTGATATATACTCGTACTTCATAAAGTGACAAATAATCAAACGTTGTATTAAGCCTTTAGCATCCTTCCTTATTGTACAAAAAGTATAGTGTTATCCTAGGGGGTTTTCCTTGGAATTGGAAATAAGGAGAGTATATTGAATAATTGATTGATCAATGTGCTACCAAAAAAAGAAAATGATGAGACCTGCCGCTGAGTCACGAGAGGAGCCCGCCGGCATGGTACTGGTTTAGAGCTACGCCTATTGGGGGGTCTATCTATGTCTTTGTCTTTTGGGTCCACATTTCACCCCCACCCCTCTTTCGGTTGCACATCACGGGGTCCCAATAAATGCCTCTTCATTCACATGGGCAATGAATGAATAAATGTGAAAGAGAGATAGAGAGAGAGGGTAACTTTTCTTAGTGGTGGTGGTGGTGGTTTTGATGGGGATTGAAGCCAATGGTATAGTGAAGTGTATTTTGTGCATGGAATGAGGCGTAAAGTGTCCTCATGTCCTCTACCTTTACCTTTTTCTTTTTTTTTTTTAAGTAACAAACATAGATATATATACACTATATGTTAATTTAATAATATGCATGTTTACATGTATGTGTAAAGGGTTTTCTGGGTTTGTCTTTTCAGGGTTTTGTTTGGTAGGTTGGACTTGGATCAGATAATTCTCATATCCGAAGTGGATATGTTTGCAAGTGTAGTGAGAGAAAAAGATTTTATGTGTTTTGAAAGACAAAAATACTCCCTCTTGTGGGCTGTGGCCCCCATATCCTATGATTTTTAGTAACCACGTTTCTGTCTTTGCCTCCACTAAGAACATAGACCCATTCTTTTCTTTCAAACTAAAGCTTTCCCATGAGTGCAATTTTTGTGTGTTTTTATTGTACCACTTCAACTTGGTACTACTGTGATAGTCCAACCTAGCTAGTCCCCATCAGAATTTATGTACATTCGACTGGTTGAAATATTAGTCTGTCTTTCTCACATCAATCATAGCTATAGTGTGTGTGTGTGTGTGTGTAGTTGGTGGTCTTATTATGAGAAAAGCATATTGGTCATATAGTATACTGTATACATTGACTGCTTGGTGAATCAACATGTTTTTGTTGCCATGCAAACGGATCAACATGTTTTATATGTTTACTTTGATGCCATGTAAATAAACTGGATGTTGTTGCACGTAAGTGTCAGCACCGGCTACGAAATATATTGGTTGCATGAAGATGGTACAGTGAGCTATATTGATCATGGCTGCATAGAATGCTAAAATTAATAAAGGACAAATCGTCCTTTATTTTACTGCAGGCATAATGAAATCGCAGGAATGGCAACAAATTTTAATAAATTAAATATGGACACAAATAGTAGTGAAGTGTGGGGTAGAAGAAGATTACGGTGATTATGGCCAAGAACAGGTGGTCGGGCTCAACGTTGATCTCCCCTAACTTTAAAATAATGTGGTGTGGGGGGATTTTTTTTTTATATAAAAAAATAATAAATATTATTAACTAATAAGTTCATGTGGCAAATTGTTGTATTCAACTACTAACATATTTAGATTATCAGTTTGTAAAGTGGTTGTAATGGAAGAGGTGTTACCTCTAATAGCACTTTTGTGGAAAGTGAATATACCATGAAAAAAGAACCCCTTCATTTTCTTTGATATTAATTTCATTGTCATTTTGAGAATGTCTATGCTTTTTGTCACATATCTTATTCATATGTGAGTTCGTTTGGTTAGACATTTTGGAAGTTTAAAACACGTTTTTAAAACTTAAACCTTTGTTTCGTAACAACAAATCTTAATAGTTTTTTTAAAAATGCTTGTTTTAAACTAAAAATACTGTTTTAAAAAGCTAAGAAACTGGTTGGCTTTTCTTAAAATTTGCAACAAAAACATCCACAGTTCAAATCTTCTCACTCTCAATTATTGGATTAAGAGCGAGGATTATAAGAATAAAACCAATAATTATTACATATATAAAAGATATAAATATATATATATATATATATATATATATGTCTCTCTTATAACGTGTGGATTCCGCATTCGTATGTAACTCACACCTATAGCATTGATGCATGTGTAATTTACATTAAGCTATTACCCAAGAAAATATAAAATAAAGCTCAGACTAGCTATTAGAGGTTTCCTATCTGAAGCCTAGCAGTCATCTTGTGTCAATTTTTTACCCATTGATGACATGGAAAGGAGCAGATTAGTACTGTTCAAAGCATGCAAACAAAAGGTTAGGATGATGATAAAACTTTTGGATCTTAAGGGGGCAATATTTTAGGTTTGTTTTCTGTTCTTTTGTGAGGAACTGAAGATTCGGTAGTCAGACTTATGGTTTATCTCTCCAAGGCTTTGTGCAGTGAGAATGAGCTTTCTTTCCTTTCTTTATTTTTTTTGTCATTTTCCCAATGAAGAGAACAAGTGAAATTTCAGTCTTTCAGTATTTAGAAATTAAAACCCGAAAAAAAAATCCATAGTACAGAACCTTAATAATACTCGACAATGATAAAATGACTGCAGTGATATGGTAGTTCAATGCTACCTCACTAGATATATATTTTTTATTTGATTATGGTATATGATCATGTCATTAAATCTTCATCATATTCTTCACATAAAATCACTAATAGTTTATCTCTTAACCTCATCATTATTATTATTATTAATTTTGGTACTATGCCAATTAATCTGTTGGTAGATTCTAAGGACTGTACAAGACAGGAGAAGGTAAAATAATGTGGGTGTTACACATCCTATTAAACCTACATATCATGAGAAAGATATTACATTAAGTTGGATGTATAAGATAACTATGAGTGCAGAAGATCTAAAATTAATTTTTGTTTTCACATTAATGCGACTTTATGATGGTTCAAAAGAGTTATCATGTTTTGGAAGTTGATTATTAACACTGGAAAGTGGGGGAAAAAAGAATTCATAAATAAAGTTACTCTTATATGTGATGCATGGACGGTGCGATATCTATTCAATAGGGCTCCAATAAACAATCACACCAGATTTATTGAAGGGGATTAATAGAAGACATGGGAAAAATAATTTTGACAATAAATTTAGTGATACACAAATTTGTGTAATTGCTAATATGTTAGCTTCTGATTTGTTCATTACAAAAATAATATCAGTGATGGGTTGACAAGAAATTGATATTGTTCTAAACACAGATGGGTCATTATAAAAAAAGTGTTCTTATTTAAGCAATTAGTCTAATAATACAAGAATTTTCATAGCTTTTGTGGCAATTGCTAAGTTGACAAATTATGATTAGTATATAAAAAAATGGTGTTAATAATGATTCTATGTGAAGGTAAGCACACTTAATATCACTGTCAACTTAGCAAGTGTTCAAGTGAAATCCAGATGTAATAATATCTTTTATAGTGTCTCATATCTATAGTTTTGAATTCCACCGCCACTGCTTCTCCCTCGTTATTGACCTTTAAGAGGATTCAACCAAAAAAGTTCTCAAACAGGGTCTCGGTTATATCAAATTCTAAATTTACCGTACAAACTTTACTACAGCTATGCGAGGAAGAGAAGATGACATCTTCTGTGAAGAAGACCCTTTCTCAGTAAATTATTTTATTTTGAGGAACCTATTTCTCAGTAAATTATGAAGATATGTTACTTAGCTTGGAACAGATACAGCTATATTGTGCTAATCAAAATAATGCAAAAGATAAACATGCGCATCCATAGATTCCACAAATTTCGCTAAAGCCATTATATATCGAATAATGTTGTCTTATAATACGCCTAGATCATTATTGTCCATAATTACTCAAACCATTTTCCACACATAAAGTTAATCTCATTGATAAATAGTTCTTATTAGCTGTTCAAGAAAAAAAAAAGGTTCTAATTAGAGTAATCTTTTTTATTTTTCCCTTTGATTATTTTATGAACAAAACTATAGGGAAGAATATCAGTATGCAAATACATGTCTAATAAGTCTATAACTGTGAAAAGAAAAAGAAAAGAAACAAAGGCATAAAAGCAAGGTCATCATTACATGAGAAAAATGAATGCAAAAGGACAATCCAATTGAGTCCCTTTACCCCACACACATACAGAACATATAAATCAGAGGCTTTTTGTTTTTCCAATTTAAAACAGTGAATAAAATGATAGCTCACCTTAAAGAAAGCCTCCGTTTTGGACCCAACATGCCAGTGCACAACTTCATTCACATTTTTTGCCCTCCATTATTATGATTGAGGTGTATTATTTTTTACACCATTTGTATGAGATACACATCTTAATTAATCATGCCTAAGAAAAGTTTTCAGTGCATGTGTGCAACAATAGCCAATATTCACTATACTATACCAAATCACACCACATGGCAACTTTTAAACCACATGATCTTGAATATACAACATTTTTTTTCTTGTAATAATTATCTTATACATTCATCATATGCAACATTCTTCTCACAACGCAAAGTTGTGAGAAAAAGTTTTTAGTGCGTGCATGCAACAATAGGCAATGTTCTCTATATGTGCCAAAATTACACCATATGGCATCTTTTGAACCAATTGATCCAGGATAATAACGCTTTGTTTACATTAATTATCTTATGCATTTGAGATATTTATCTTTCTCAAATTATGCAATTTTCACAGTTCTTTAAAGCCCGCATGCTTTGAAAGAGATGGAACATATCCCGGACACATAAAGATACATTTTTATCCTATTGATACCATCCACCGAGTGAGCTAATTATCATATTTGATATTGTTTCAATCATTCTAGTATCTGATTAGAGGTTTTTTTTTTTTAATGGGCCTTTAGTTTGACCCCAAGGACCCTATGAGCCAAGTCGTAGTGTCTAAAATGGCCAAATAATTAGATAAATTTTTCGGCAATACGAGCACAAATGAGATAGGTCTATCATGGGCCACTAATAGCAGTCATAAATTCCTCAGGGCAAAACCTATCATAGGCTTTAAAATAACTACATAATAATCATATTCGTAGACTGAAAGAATCCCAAGAAAGAATATAGAGTTTGGCATGTTATTAAAGCAAAGACAAAGGCAAAGAAGCATACAAGAGGGAAATTCTAGACATACCTCCTTAGGGATTTACGAATATTCCCAAAGAGATCCTTGGTGTGGTTATTCTAATTTCTAAGCGTATACAGAGCTTGGCATGCCTTGAAAGTTGCCCAAAAAACATAAAGAGCTTAGCCCACAGTTTTATATTTTAAAAAA
The DNA here is from genome assembly GCA_033629205.1 of Lithocarpus polystachyus. Lineage (NCBI taxonomy): Eukaryota > Viridiplantae > Streptophyta > Magnoliopsida > Fagales > Fagaceae > Lithocarpus > Lithocarpus polystachyus. Next base: position 42,684,440 of record CM066168.1, read on the forward strand.
AAAAAAAATTGCATGAAAATCATCAGTAAGAATGAATTTTAAAGGTGAAGGGATAGGAAAAAGAAAAGATGGTACTTCCTTTTTATCTCTTTTTTTTATGCTAAAGTGGAGAGACTGATGAATTGTGCTTCGAAAGGATGTACATGAAAGAAAAAAGTGTTCCCACAAGAAAGATCCAAATATTTATTTTTTCTTTTTGGTAAATTTCTTTTACACATGGATCCCAGCCTGTTTGATTTCAGCGCTACTTAGAAGTTAGACCTTCCTTTTTACCCTTTTTTCATTGGTTGAAGTGCTACATGTTTCCTGGGCCTGTTAGTGCTAGAAGATAATGACTACTCATTTATCAAATATTTAGGTCCAACTTTAGGTCCTGATGGGCCTCAAATGGACCCAAAAAAACTGAAACTATGATCAGGGCCAGATTTTTTTTTTTTTTTTTTTAAGAAAAAGGGCCATATTAGTTGCGACAAGGTTCATGATGCATTTATAGACCCAAGCAAATCAAGTAGGTTACCCATCCTGATTTATATTTATGAGCCAATCAAGAAACAACCTTTATCTGAAGTTCTGAAGCATCTGCCCCTCTTCCTCTCTCTCTTTCTTTCTTCTCAGTAAATCTAGGTTTTCGTCAGGTGCAGGAAATGGAAGATCCATATTCTGTCAGTAGTCCCAGAAGAATTCTGAGTCTGTCAAGGAAGAGAAGGGCAACTGTTTCCTCTTTGGATGCAGATGAGAGGACATCTGGTTTTGGAGTTTCTGGAGAGCATGGTCCCAAGCCATCAGAAGTCTATGGGTTTGTAGGTTCCATTTCAACTGTTGTCGCTACAGTCATTTTCTTTGTATGGGCATTTCTTCCAGATTCTTGGCTACATTCCATTGGAATCTTTTACTATCCCAACAAGCATTGGGCATTGGCAGTGCCTGCTTATTTTATGGTGACAGTAGTATTGGCATTGGGATTCTACATTGGCCTTAACTTCATGTCCACACCTCCTCCAACTTCCTTCAACACAGTGTTTGATGAATTCAGCAGAGACCCATTGAGCTCTGTTCCTTCAGTGGATGGAGATGAGCTGCCCATTGAGTCAATGTCCGATATCGGCATCAATAAAGTTAATGAGCTCATGTTTAATAATGTAAATTGACATTCCACATTCTGTGGAAGAAATGTATACTGTTCTTCTATTGAATATTTACATGGGTGACTATTTCTTTTTGCCACATCTATCTAGGCTGCGATGCCTATTCAGCAATAGCTTTGTAAACATACATGTTAATTACTGTTAAGGTTCTTCCTCAGCATTTCAACGACTTTTAGTGATAGACTCTCTGCCAATGTTCCTAAGAAAGGCTCAAATCCTGAAAGATCCAATCTATTTCCACATGAATCGCTGTTCCTACCTTGCACTAATCTGGCAACTGTATTAACTTTCTCTGCAACTGATGGAAGTAGTTTAGCTGCCTCATCGTATAACTCAGTTTCAGTTCCTCCTAGGAACTCTTCACTAGAACCCATAGTTCCGAAGTCTGAAAAAACATGAACCGCGTTCTCAGCTGCTGCATTTAAACTGAGAAGTGCTTCCTTGCATTTAATAATTCTTTCCTGTACGTTACTTCCTTCGGAAGTACATTCCTTCTGGTCTGTGCCTTTTGTCAAATTTATTTTTATTGGACTTCCTGGACCAGGGCATTTGATTAATTTATTTTGAGAAAAAGTGCAACTTGGGCTCAGCAAGCTCTGGTCTGAGTTCTTCAGGTCCTGCAGTTAGCACCATAACAGCAAGATCTAAGAATGACAATCCATAGTTGTCTTTTTCAAGTAATATAACAAAGCTCTCAGAAAACAACATGCGGGGTAACGTCATACAGCTTCAAAATTTAGAAGTGCCTTTAAGAAAGTTTAGGTAAAACAATAAACCTGGGTTATACTAGATCACAACCACTAACTGATGACGATAAATAAAACTCATGTTACCCAAACCAAGCTATTTCTTTTTTGATAAGTGAAAACCAAGCTATTTCAATGAACAAGTTTTGATACGCTTCATATGAATCTTTTATCTCTATCTCTGGCATCCTCCAAAATGCATCTTGGTGATACATGGTCATCCTCCAAAAAAACCAAGCTTTATTTTATTATTATTTTTTTTTTTAACTTACTTATCAAAAACGGAATAGACAGACCTCTCTATACCTACCATTTTCTGTTCTTCCAAGATATGGAATACAGGATCCTCCTGTGTGACACGAGTTGCAGCTTCTTCCTGGTGGTTCAAAGTTTTACCAGCCGAATCTCGAACTGGCGTGCCAAAAAGTTTCTTGCAGTCACCAATATAATCCCGCTGCACAACATATCTAGCGGAATACCTTCTCTTCACTGAAGATTTCTTTCTTTCTATCTGTGTAAAAGACATAGATGCTAGACATCAATATAATATTCTTTCATATCACAATTATCTGGAGTCAACTTTAAGGTTTTCTTTATCCCAACTGGGCCTTTCAACTCTATTCAGAACTACGTTTTCTGCTAAATTCCTTTCATGCTTGTTTTATTAAAGATCATATCTTGACCGTCATGACTCCAAGTTTTCATGAATACAAGTATAGGTAAATAGAAAAAGAAGTTTCTGAAAACTAATCTGTCTTCTTCAGACAAATAATTTTGTTCTTACTATTTACTTGTATGATTTAGTTGAGTTAAAGGCTAATGCTAACAATTGAAAATTGCTCTCCAGTTTTCAACTCTTGAACTGGAGCTGAAACTCAACCTATGATAGAAACTAGCAATATAAAAATTCTATAATTTTCGCTCATGTTTACAAGTAATGGCTTAAAACAATTTATTGCCTGAAGGTATTGAGTTTTATAACCCTACCCAACCCCCAATTCCTCAACCAAAGGAAAGGTCATGCCCAATGCACAAAGCTAGCTTTCACTTTTGCAGGATTTGAGAAAGATGATTGGTAGGTAGCCTTAACCACCAATTTTTTTTAGGAGAGATTGATTCTCAAACTCGAACTCACGACCTGTCGCTTTTAGTGGAATGTACTTGCCATCGCACCAAGGCCCGACCTCTTCCCCAACCAAAGGAAAGGTCAGGCATTTTTTGGCAAATAGGAGAGGTCAGAATTACATATTATTACATGCAACATTACTAACCTTATGTGTTGTTGATAAACTTCCAAAGTGTTGTCTGAACAGATCGCTGTCTTCAAACTTTATCTGGCTGGTGATAACATTCGTGTCTGCTTCCATCTCACTTCCATTTTTAACTGAATGCAACTGCTCTGCCACTTTACAAGTAACTGCCTCATGGCATTCACTTGTATTGTGCATGCCAAGTTGATCACTATGCTCAAAAGAGCACTGACCATTACTTGGTATATCACCTGGATCTTGTTCTGCAAGAAGCCAAGATTCACAAGAGCGAAAAAGAGCCATCAATGGAGTACTATCATTATAATCTCTATCTACAGTCTTGCATCCAATACTTGGTTAAAATTGCAATTCCAATTTCCAAATCAGAAACTGCCTTGTCAGTGTTAAAGAAAAACTAGAACAACCATAAGGGGTTATTTAACAGGATTATCATGTGAATATAAGGGTTTGGCCTTACTCAAATATGGGGAAGACAGTGACATCCTTTTGTCTACTAAAGTCTGCATCTCTGGGGAGTTAAGTAGATCCATACATACAGTATAAATAGAGAGCCAACGTTTGTCCATGGCAAAGCTACTGAAATTCAAAAGTAACACCGTGAGTGTGAAAAACAGTCCTTAACATTCAGAAGACAGACATGGTCCATTGAATGCTGACCTAAGAGTTTCTTGAGGCATTGGTGAACTTTTACTGTTGCTAGTATTGGGAGAACTTTTGGACAAACTACTGATGCATGACTCATTGCCTCCTGTATCATGATTAGTAGAAATTTTAACTTCAGGGAACACAGAGGCGTATCGGTGGCTATTACCAACAGGAGAGGAATGTTTCTGGTCTACTTGCTATGTTGTGGAGGGAAGCATGACATAGCAGGAAGAAAATCAGAACAAAAGAAATACATAACTTACTAGAGGATCAAGTGCACAGAAAGGAATAAAAGAAACAGAAGTTTGGAAGTTCTGAGAAGTCAGAAAATTGGCAACAGAAAATTGTATATACAAACACCTGGGATAAAGTGAAGTTGGAATTCAGAGGAACAATATCAGAGCTTGTTACTTTGTCCTGTGCCCATCTTGGAAGTCTGGAAACACTAAATTTAAATGCTGAGTCCTCTCGAGGCTCCCCATGTTGATAACATCTTTTTCGTCCTACTTGGCTGGAGTTCCCCAGCAAAAGTGTATCTTCACAATTGATTCCACATTGCTGGTCTTCCTCTTCAAAAAACAATAATTGACTAAAAGCTACTGGCTGAGCCAAGCTTGATAAAGTCAATGGACCTAAATTTTCATGCATTCTCTGTAGCATCCTAGAAGACAAAGAAGCAGGCACTTTCCATACAAAAATACAACCATCACCACCTACCTGAATGCATCCGTTAAAAGTTAGAAGTGCATATATGGTGAAAAATTAAAAGATACAAGATTAGCTTCTTCACGTTTGAAATTTTAAATATTTTTAAATGTTAATTAACACAAAAAAGGGTGTAAACCTAGTACATGGAATATATACAAGAGAAATAGCCAAAAGGAAAAGGCTAACATTTAAAATTTATAAGATCAAAAAACTCCATAAATTTGAAAAAGAAAGACAACTTGCATCCATCACCCAATCATAGAGAGAAAGCAAGAATAGAAACTTCAACTTCAGCACAGACAATTCACAACCCCTCAAAATTCCACGCGTTCCTTACAATCTAAATAAACAACATGATGCACAAGGAAACTACCATCCAAATTCACCACTTCAATGTCTTCCGAAATTCCCTTTTTAACATGCCAACAAATGAACCACTGTTTTAGGCATATTTGGTGAAACCCAAACAGGACAAACACCAATTACCACAATTGAGCATAAAAATAATTATCATTAAAAAAGGGGGCTAAACAATAATGCAAAGACTAGTTTGCATAGGATGCTAAAGTTTTCTGTACCCCATTTGAAAATTGATATGAAGAGTATGTGGGCAGGAGAGATTTTGAGCTAGGAAGTACAAAGGCTTCACTTAGCAATAGCAACATGGCTCATGTAATCAGAAATGATATTGAAACATAACAGAAACTCACAGAAATTATATGCTTGCAATCAGGTAAGAAGATGACACCAGTTATAACTTCACCATGTCCCATGGCTTGTGTGACGTTCTCTCCACTAATAAAGTCATATACAGAGATAGACTTGTTAGAGTACGAACAAACCAGGTAGCTGCAGCTTGGGTCCATAGTAACCTGTAAATATCATTAGGTCTCATTATAGGGCCATAATGGTGATCTAATGCTTCGCTGACAATGGAGATATCTCACCTTGATTGGGTCTCCAAAATCTTTATCTTGCCTGAATGATTTTATTAGCTTTCCAGCGGCAATGTCAAATATGTTTATCTTCTTATCCTATAAATAAATAAATAAATAAATAAATCCAAGTACTGGCATTCAACGCTTATCAGGTATCTACTAGCATATTATCAGGTCAGTGAAGCCAATAAAATACAGCTTAAATGGCAAGTTTGATCGATACCTCTGGATGTTGAAAGGGGAAGCCCTTCTAGGACTATTTTAATTTAATTAACATACTACAAAATATATTTGCTGTTTTACCTGCCCAACTGTAACAACCATCTCCATTGTTGCATCTACAGCCATGTCATACACAGTTCCATTAGATGCCATTTGATGATGACGACGTGAAATTCTATAACCACTACCAGTTGTAGCAACATCACGGAACACTAGAGACCTGAATGAGGGAAACAGTTATGATAGACATAAAAAAGGCGAGATGCTGCCTTTTTTTCGGGGGGGTGGGGAGAGAGTGTTTAATTGCCACCTTGATGATATTAATTTCTCAATTTCTCAAAACTTAAGAAATAACAAGCATTTCATTGGCCCCAAAAGGGGAAACTAAAGCATAAACAACAATTCCAAATGGTATCATAAAAACAACAAAAAATGAAAAACCACATCATTTATTGAATTTTTGGAATGATAAAATACATGCAACAAAGTAGAGTTATTTAGAATTCCTTACAAAACAGGACAAGCTAGATTTTAATGAATTTGGGAAACAAAAAAATTTTAATTTCATGCCATTTATTTCAGGCACCCTCTTTATAACCATTTCAATGAGTAGCTTATTTATGCTTCAATAATGCTTAATAAATAAATAAATAAATAAATTATTGTAGCACATACCTATCAGCACTGCAACTGAGAAGTTTACAGCCATTGCAGACAATCTTTACAGAAGTCACTGCAGCTGAATGATCATCAATACTTTCAATAAGATCGAAATTCCTGATATGAAGGGAAGCTGATTAGCAAACACATCCAACAAACTAGAAATGGCTAAAAGTCGTGAAGTCAAACCTATTGACATCATAAAGATTGATCATTCGATCGCGGCCCCCTGATGCAAGGAAGGACTGGCTATCCGCGGCTTCTTCAGAATTAGCCTCCTTTTTACTTGATGAGCTAAAGCTCAATGAGAGGATCTCTGCATCATGAGCAGCCTGCCAAAATTTCCAAAATTTTAACATTCTAAGATGCATAGGACCTAAACACTTGTCAGAAAGCATAACCTTGGTCCTCATGTTGCATTGCTTTTGCACAAATATTTCAAAACTGCATGTAGGAGAATGCATTTACCTGAAAGCATGAATAATCAGAAGTTTGTAGGTTATAGATATGAAGGTTTCCCTCACAATCACCAGCACTGAGGTACTTGCCATCTGAACTAACTGCCAGTGACCGAAATCCTTGAGTGCTAACACCCACCTCGACAGTATCACGTTCAAAAATCCCAGCACTGACTACAGCAAGAAATGTGAAGCAAAAATCAGCATGGTAGAAGTAAAATTCAGTTCCAAAAGACATTAATAAAAGTAGTCTTTAGCATTAAAGGTCTAAAATATCTGCACGTCTGTATGTGTATGATTGTAAAATGTATGTGCAGGCCTCACAAAGATGAAACTCACCTAAATGTGTTGCACCTGTTGTTTTAGTGTTAAGAGAATGGAGGTTTGTATCATCTTCTGACAAATCAGGTTGCAAAGCTAGATCCCATAACCTAATAGTACCATCCGCTGAGCATGTCGCAAAAGAAACTCCACCAGAACAACCTCTAGCAACACATGCAAGAGATGGATCATGCATGTTTTCACAACAGAGACTCTTGATATCCCATATGCACGCAGAATGTGAAACTAGCACACAACAACGGGTTGCCTAGAAAGATATAGAAAGGCTTTTTTAGCAGTGAGCATGATCTATGTGTAACTCCAAAAATAACTTTGGGACTAGAACTTGAACATCAAGAAATATAAACAGGAAAATTTTTTCAAGGTGACTTTGTATAACAAATGAAAATCAAATGGAACTTACAACCAAATCTTAACAAAGCAGTCACCTGATTTACATCATGAATGTCCCATATATAGAGACAACGATCTTCATAAATAACAACTGGCAAAGCAAAAACATCAAATATATTATGGTGCAAGTACAGGTGAAATCCCGTGATCAAGATGATTTAATGCTTTAATGCTCACCAAGTTTTTCTGAGGTTGAAAACTGACAAGCAATTGCATCTGGAAGAGAAGGTGAAACTTGATCAACCTTTTCAGCAGCTTTAGTATTGCAAACTATATCACTTTCTCCATGACTTTTTTTGGCCTTTGAATATATCACACTTCCTGCATATGTGAGAGTATCACTGGCAAAGAGTTGTACAATTCCGTTACTGCATGCACAAGCAACTAGCATGTTTGATGCTGATAGTGCAAAACCTTTTCCAACCTGAAAATTTGTGGAAAAGTTAAAGAGGCAAAATAGCACAGAATTTATTTCAATAACAAGTAATGAGAGTTTTCACCCAGTGCAGGTTGGTCATATTATACAAACTTCTACCAACAACACTCTTCTGGTTGTCATTTACCCTTTTTGGATGTAGCTTTGTGCTGGCATCCTAAATTCCTAATATGAATGAAGTTTCAATTCCATAGACATTACCCTTGCAAGAACCTTTTATTTTTGGGATAAAACTGTGCACTATTTTTCAAAGGTTTGAAAAAACCTTTGCTGAGACAACAGGGAAACTATAAGGCTGTCTAGTTGTGAATTTAGAACAGTTTCCAAAGGGGGACTTCTTGAGTCCATCTAATCCAGCAAACCATATAGCCTAGTTCTAGAAAATAATTCCACTTTGCTGAGACACAAATTGGCACACTAAAATCTGTCGATCAAAAGAAGGGGATAAGCAGCCAAACATACCTTTAAATCAACTGACTTCCTCACTGACAATCCAGAATGTATGAGGCAAAGAACACCTGTAAACAAAGGAAAGGAATAGGACTCATGGATCATACCTCAAAAACTCAAATACATCAAAAATATTATATTGAATCTGAAGCAAATCCAACCTGTATCTGTCAATGCATAGATTGGAAAAAGGTTACCAGTCTGTTCACTGTTAACATAACTACTATCATGCCCCATTTGGGATGCAACAGATACAAATGAGCTTCCTTTCTGAGGTCCAAGGTCAACAGGCTTTCCATGCAATGCCATTGACCCTGTCCCTGCATTTAAGAGACTCCGTGGAGATGATCCAACTGTCCAGAACTTCAAGTGCTTCTTCCCAGCAGTAACAATAAGTTTTGCATCTGACGAGAAGTTAACAGAGGAGACAGCAGTACAAGATGAACTTGCTTTAAGCTTAGTAACCAACATCCCACTTCGCCAGCCCCAAAGGTATATGTATCCTCCAACAGATACCAGATGTTTCCCTTGGAAAGAAAATTAAAACAGAAAAAAGGAAAAGAGAGAAAACGATTCAAGACATACAACTAGTAAAGAGCAGTAAGTAGTAGTATAGGAGATAAACCAAGTGTAGATTGATTGTGACTAACCATCAGGTGAGAAAGCAATGCATGCAACCCCATATAGATGACCTTTCAATTCAGATACCAACGCCAGAGTTGCACAGTCCCACACTAGCACTGCAGGCTGAGGCCCTGACTGCAGCACCATATTAGAAGCATACAAGTACAGAACATCATAGAAGTAAGTCATATATGCTCTTCCCAAATCTATTTCATACAAATAAGCAGATAAAAGAACAAACATTTCATAGCTAACTGAACTGTTGATTAATGACATTAACATCTTCAAATGCCGAATACTTTTTTCCTAACCAATACTACAATAACCCCAGTACCACTAATTCCAATAAAGATGCACCACCACTGGCCTCTCGAGTTGACCGCGATTAAACTCCTCGTTTTTGAAATGAAATCTTTGCCTCATTTGCTATTTCTTTTTCAAAAATACTTACAAGGCTTAAATTCATTGATACCGCCTTTGAGAGATTTTAGTCGCTAAACTATAATGTGATCACTTGTAGTCCCTTAGATGACGTGACCAAACTAAAAAACTGACACATTATCACTCCATTACACATTAGGTACTAAAAGCAATGACACTAAAAACTGACACAATATCACTCCATTACACATTTAAGGACTAAACGCGATGACATTCAACTTTTTCAGAGACTAAAATCAATCAATTTTTTTTTTAAAAACTAAAAACAGTCATGTTAAGTTTGATAACGATTAAATGCGATGATTTTAAAATTTGGAGACTAAGGCCTAATTGCATACTCGTAAGCAAAATGAAACGATATCAGAAAATTTTCGATTTTGTACCTCCGCAGCCGCGACGAAACGGCCATCTTTTGACATGGCAACACAGCACAAAGGCTTGGGAACTCGATGAGACACAATCAGGTGCGACTGAGTTGCCGAATCCACATTGTAAACCACCACCACACAACCCGCCACGTAGGCACATCTCGCGGTCGAGATATTCGAAGCCAATCCATTGCCATTCTTCGTCGTTAGCCCTATGATCTCTTCCAAAACCAACTGCAAATTCAAAACCGTTAGGCCTAATTTAAAAACGCCCCCGTTTTTGCATCCGAGTGAAAAAAAAAAAATTTTAAATACTGAAATGTGAAAACATGAGATTCAGAATCTAGTAGTGGTCTGTATTTCAGTTTTGATTAGTTTTCTCGGGAAACAAACGGCGGGGTTTAGGGTTTAATGGTAAGGTGAATATGAAAGAAGAAAGGTTTATAGGCGTACCTTTGAAGAAGATGAATCTGGTTTCTTGAGCTTGCGAATCGGCTTCATGCTGAGAATCTGAGTGAAGAAAACCCTAACTGGAGACAAGATTGAGAGTGAGAGTGAGAGTGAGAGTGAGAGCTTCGGCTATATATATAAGAAGATTGTTTGAAGTTTGAAGAAGCTCTTGGCCGTTACGTTCATTTGGTACATTCAGATTGTGTCATAGTGAGTGACAGAGTAAGAGTGGGGAAGCGGGAATTTGTGCAAAATGAAATCTGGGTCCCACTCGCTTGGTGGGGTCTAATAGTGTGTAATTAATGTCGGGGTACTCGTGTTGTGTGTCCTAATTCAATTTTTTGATTGAAGAGAAAATAGCGAAGTCTTAATTCAATTTATGATAGAAATAATATCAATCATTTATTTCTCTTAAGGAAGAAAAAAAAAAAAGAAAAAGAAGATCAACCTTTATTTGAGAGTGTAGTCTTAGAGAAGATACAAATTCTATGTCTCATGTTTTGTATTTAGTTTTATGCTCCACCGATTTTAATTTATCTTGTATTTTTTTAATTTTTTTTATAAAATAATTAAAGTTTAAAATAGTATATAAAAAAATTAAAACACATAACAATATAACATACCATAAATAATGGAGTATAAAGTAAAAGATAAAAAGTGAGATAAAAGATTTTCATTCATGTCTAAATACTTAATAAATTTCCTCTTATTTAATATATTTAATTTACGTTATGATAACCTCATTTAAGATTTTTGTTTGAGTACGATTCATTAGGGTGTGCATCTAACGTGACAAAATCAATCCAAACCAACATATCATTGGTTTTTCATGAGTTGGTAACTTGGGTTGGGTTGGGTTGAATTGAACTTTTATTTTAAATCTCAAGATGGGTCAAGTTCAAGTTGCTTATTTTTTGAATTCATCTTATCCAACTTGACCCAACATATATATAAGTTTATTTTATTATCCATATTTTAATTTTATGCTTTGATAGATGTATTTTGTCAATTAGTTTTGATGAATTTATAAATATGGAATATAATTTAGGCACATTACATGACTTGTAATAATTTGTTGGAAAAAAAAAATATCCTTAAGGACTTGATAAAAATTCAATTTTTATAAAGTATAGAACGTGTATTGACAACCCCTAAGTTTGGTTGGATTATGAATTTCTCAACCCTACAAAGTAATGTTAGATTAAAGAGAAGAAAAAAAAATCTCCAACCCGACCTGTGAGTGTCATGGGCCGTATCCCTTTTGTGTTGCCAATGTTGGCTCCCACAATCATGAGTAGAGTAAACAATACTCAAATCTCCTTTGATGCAATTTGAGCTCAAAGTCAACTCAAGCCCTAGAGAACGCAAGTGTCTCTAAGAAATAAATCATCATCTGGTTATAGGTCCAAAGTCCAACAACCTGTCCTTACCAATTCTTTTGAAATGCGTATAAAATTTAAGTAGATTGGAAGCTTCCTACAAGTACAACAACACTTATATCCCTATGCATGCACTACCTGACATGGCCTATATGTGGCTATGATTGAATGAAGAACATGATCCTTTATAGATCAAATTGGCCCAAGGAATATCTGAGGCCAACCCCAAGGGATACATGTTGACGATTCCCAGTTTTCCTCTTAAGCCCAAGGTTGAGCAAATAAGAAACGAACTTATGAGAAAGTTGTTGGGCCGCAAAGTTCACAGAAATCCTGGTTAGGCACTAGCCCTCTTTTTTTTTTGATTCATATATAGAAATACTAACATGCCAAAAGGATTGTAAACATACAACTTTCAAGTTGATGTTAATTTTTCCCAGCAAGGCTGCTACGGACATGATAGGAAAACAACTCAAAACAATCCATTTCCGATTTGCATTTGACGTACAAATTTACTCCTGTACCCACACGGCTATTGGCTATGAAATGAGTTAATTGTAGGTAATCTCTCATTGGGGTTTTTTTATTTTATTTTAACCTGTTTTTGGTTTTACTTAATACTTAATAGTACAATTGTAGGTATTATGAACACTATGAGTCTATGATTAATCCAACCATTTTTGTTTTTTCATTTGAAATTTTTAAAATTATATCTCTGTCCATTCACTTTTTTTGTTTTTTTTTTTTTTTTTCATTTACAATTTTTAAACTTCTCACACACACACACAGCTCTTACCTTCATTTCAATAATTTCACGTATTACCCCTTGATGGGACCAACATGCACAGCTTTTCTGGACGAACTCATCTAAACCAACGAAAATATTCCTACTGACGAACTGACCAGATGCCGCTGACGAAACAAACCACCTTAGTGACGAATATAAAGAAGCTATTCAATGCAGTCAAGTAAATACCTCAGACGATTCCAAATCAAAGCTCACATAATTGGGCAGGAGGCGTTATACAAAAGGGCATTGAAGCCACCATAATAACCACAACGGCTAAGGATACATATACATATATAGCCATCCCTGTATCCACACAAGGTACAACAACAACAACAAAAAACATTTAACACCTTCAAAAACTTTTGAACCAAGCCATAATCAGTATAAAAACAACATACCCAAAAAAGAATGCAAAATAACAAGGACCTAATAACCAAAAAAAAAAAAAAAAAAAACTCTTCATTTACAAATCCCTAATAGTAATACCCAGTATAAAAGAAAAAATGAAAAGGGAAAGAAAAAGGAAAAGTAAAAACCCAGTCTCTCATGGTTGCTGTGCACACCAGCCCCAATCACGTCGCTAGTAGCCACGTTGCCTCTCTGCCTTGAGTAGCAGTAGCCACAGCCACAGCCACAGTCATGATCAACGGAACAAGGCCATTCACAAACGTGTGTCTCTTTATTTGTTGTACTCTACAACTTTACCAGTTTAAGTTTGCAATAATAATGTTAATGGCTTTTCATTTGTGTGCATTGGGATTTGTGTTGCATTGTGATATGTGCTAAACGAAAGGTTTGGATTTGTGCTACAGTTTGAGTGGCTTGTGGATTTGTGCCGTGTAATATTTTAAGTTTAAATCTATTATATATGTTTGGATTTGTGCTGATAGTGCTACGTGAGTTATAGATTTAATTGTGTTGATTTTTATTTTTATTTAGTTTAAGTTAAATTAATAGTGTGGATCTGTAAATATAAAAGTGATGCTTCTTTCCTATATGTATGTATTTGTTAATAATAGACAATTTGAAAAATTAAGCTCAAAATCAATTATAAAAAATTGCAATACCATAAAAGAATGTATGAAACAACTTTGTTAGGTCAAATTTAATTTATCAATTAATGTACTTTTTTAAAAATAAATTATTTATTTGTACTTAAGAATTTTTTTATATTTAGTTTCCCTCCTAGAAAAAGTTTCTGGCTCCGCTACTGGGGGTTGGTGTTGGTGTTGGTGTTGGTGTTGGTGAGATACAATTAATTATTTTTTAGTGTATTTAGTGTATTGTGATTTGTGATTGTGAATTTATTTGATTGGTTCTTGTGATTGGGGGGTCATAGGGCTTGTCTGTTGAGTGGGGGGTATATGGGGGCATGAGGCCGGGTGGGGATATTTGAATTGGGAGAAGTAAATGCACATGGGGTGTGTGCTAGTGCAACTAATAAATAATAATTTAATTAACCAATAATTAATTGGGGGAAGCTATTAATAAAAAATAATTAATAATTTAATTAACCAATCTATATATATATATATATATATATATATAATAGATAAAACTGAGAGAAACTCAAATTAAAATTTCAAATTAGAGTTTCCAATTTTGTGTCATGTGTCTAGATTTATGTGAGGACCACATTATAATTAATTTTCCACTCAAGTTTGAGCCATATGTCCACTTAAGTTTTTTAATATTTGTGCCAAGTGAGTTAATGAGTGCAAAATACTAAGAATCTAATATTAATGAACTATAAAATTTAAAATAAAAAAACTAATCACATATACTCAATAAAAATCATTACACATTCTATCTTATTAAAAATCAGAAAAAAAAATTATCATAAGTAGTATTAAATTTGGGTAAGAATTATAATATGTGACTAATTACGTTTACTTTTTAAAATATATATATATAATTTGACTAATTATTTATATTTTTTATGATAAAAATTGTGTTTAATTTAAATGTATCCATACATATGCATGTTACATGCTATTTTTAAAAAATAATTTGACTAACTATTTGTATTTTTATAATAAAAATTGTGCCTAAATTTATGTGAGGACCACACTATACTTATCCACTTAAGTTTGTGTCATTTGTCCACCTAAGTTTTTTAATCTTTGTGCCAAGTGAGTTAATGAGTGCAAAATATTAAGAATCTAATATTAATGAGCTATGAAATAAAATAAAATATAAAAAAAAATAATCACATATACTCAATAAAAATCACCACACAGCAAAAATTACCACATGTTATACCTTATTAAAAATTAGAAAATAATAATCATAAGTATTATTAAATTTAGGTAAAAATTTTGATATGTGACTAACTACGTTTACTTTTTTAAAAAATAATTTGACTAATTATCTATATTTTTATGATAAAAATTATGTTTAATTTTAAATTTAACTATATATATATGCATAAATGCATGTTTTACATGCTATTTTTTAAAATAATAATTTGACTAATTATTTATATTTTTATAATAAAAATTGTGTTTAATTTTAAATGTATCTATGCATTTGCATTAGTTATATACTAGTACATTATAAAAAACAAACAAATTAAATTATGTTAGGCTAAACAACAATTAATAATTTTATAATTAATGAAACAACAATATAACAAATTATAATTTATAAAAGACAAACAAATTAATGAAACAACTAAACAACAATAATTAATAATTTTATTAATATGTCAAATGAACTTATAGTTTATTGTAGCATTGATAATGAGACTATCATGTAACGATTTCAAAATAAGAAAACTCGTAGAAAGTAATTATAAATTTTATATATTTGCGTGTTTTTTGATTGTTGTTGTTGTCAATATACAAAATTTTATTTTTATTATATTGTGTAATTTATGCTTGTTGAGGAACACCCTGAAAAAAATTTCTAGAGCCGCCACTGAACGACTCTACCTGGACCCACACATACACGATAACTGACGAATCTGTGCTTCATCATTTTGGCGCCGTCTGTGGGGAACCGACAAGATTTTTTGAGGACATAAGCTTCAAACTGACTTTTGAACTCGGATGGAGTCCAACCAGGATTCAGCAGCCCTAGCCCAACAAGTCCAGGTTCTGGCAGCCGTCGTTGAAGAGCTCACCAAACAAAATCAAGAAATGAGGCAGCAGCTTCAATAGGAAGAGAATCGGTCCGGAGCCAATCAAGAGGACGAGGAAAATGGCCATAGAAGGGGTGACCGTCGAGATCTAGCCACCCCAGGTGATCAAAACTCCGATCTCCTACGGGAAATAAGAAGGGAGATGGATGAGCTCAGGAATGCAATAAGAGGAAGGACAGACCAAAGCCTAGAAAGAATGGTCAGGTTGACGGACTCACCATTCACCACGGCAATTTTGGAATGTTCTGTACCGTCGAAGTTCCGATTACCCTAACTGGAACCCTTCGATGGACATAAAGACCCCCAGGATCACCTCAATACCTTCAAGACAACACTTGGCTTTCAGTAACCCCCAGACAAAATACTATGTCGTTCCTTCCCCACTACCCTCAAAGGAGCTGCAAGAGAGTGGTTCACGAAGTTACCGACGTCGTCCATTGATAGCTTCGAACAGTTGATTAACACATTCCTGCGTCATTTTGTTGGAGAGCAACGCCCTAAGAGACTGGCGGACTACTTGCTCGATGGGGGAGAAAGGGACCCTGAGATCGTATGTGAAACGCTTCACTCGGGAGACTTTGGAGGTGGACGAAGCAGAAGATAAAGTACAGTTAACAACCTTTAAAGCAGGATTGAAATCCAGAGAGTTTGTGGTTTCACTCACAAAAAATCCTCCTAAGACGATGGCAGAGATGCTCCTCAAGGCGCAAAAGTATATGAACACAAAGGATACACTAGCCGCCATAAGGGACGTAAAAAACCTGGAGACCTAAGAAAGAAGGAGGAAGATCGTAAGGGAAGAAAAAGAGATCATCCATATCGTCGAAGCATTGACGGGAGCAGAAGGAAAGACGATAAAGCCCAACGTACGGTAAAATTCACCCCCCTAGTTATGCTTGTTGACAAGATTTTGGCGCAAATTAAGGACGAGCATTACCTTAAATGGATGAGGCCATTACATTCGTCCCCTAATGTCTGTGACAAGAAAAAGTACTGCCAGTTCCACAAAGATCACGGCTATTACACAGAAAATTGTAGGGACCTAAAAGAGCAGATAAAAGAGCTCATTCGGAAAAGGAAGCTACAGAAGTACGTCAGTAAGGGAGAGCCCAGTAGGTTCAGGGGCAGCAACAAGAACCAATGCGAGTTTTCAACCAGAGACGAAGGAAACACCTCCTAGCGCCAGCCGAGCGTGATAGGGGAAATAAAAACAATCACTAGTGGCCCATCCTCAATTGGGTCATTCAAATCCCTCAGGAAAGCGCATCAGAGATAGATGAACAGCGTTCACAGGATGCCCTCATTCAAGCAAAAACGAACGGGCTGGGACATGTGCTTTTCAAAAAAAGATGCCAGGGGAGTAAAGCAGCCCCATGTCGATCTGTTGGTAATAATGCTCGTGATAGAGGGATTCAACACTAAGAGAATCTTTGTAGATAATGGCAACTCGGCAGACATCATCAATCTCTCAGCTTTCCAGCAACTGAACTTAGACCCAGGAAGGCTACGACCATTTGACTATCCACTCATCAGTTTTAGTGCTGACAGGGTGTATCCTAAGGGCATAATGACGATGACAGTTATAGTCGGGGCTCATCCCAAACAGTTGACTCACCAATTATACTTCTTGGTGGTAGACTTCCTTTTCTCCCACAATGTGATCATTAGGATACCCACGCTTAACCGCTGGAAGGCAGCCATGTCTACATATTGCTTGAAAGTGAAGTTCCCAACGGGAAACGGCGTGGGCAAAGTGAAAGGTGACCAAGTATTAGCCAGGGAGTGCTACCAAGCCGCATTAACTGCCAAAAAAAAAAAAACCACACCTGGATGATTGAGGAAAAGGAAGAAGAAAAGGTAGAAGCCTTAGAGACAGTGGAGTTGGTCGATGGCGAGACAAAAAAGACGACCCAAATAGGGATGACACTGATCCCAAAGATGAAGACGAGGCTCGTCCAATTCCTCAGAGAGAACCTCGATGTCTTCGCATGGAGTCACGACGACATGCCAGGCATCTTCCCAGATGTCATTCAACTCAAACTTAATGTAGACCCGAAGGTAAAGCCCGTCCAGCAAAAACGACGAGTTTTTGCCCCTGAATGGAATCAGGCAGTTACAGACAAAGTCAACAAGTTGTTGTCCGCAGGCTTTATCCAAGAGGTTTTCTATCCAAATTGGCTCGCTAATGTCGTTCTAGTAAAAAAGGCAAATGCGAAATGGAGGATGTGCGTGGACTTCATAGATCTAAACAAGACTTGCCCAAAAGATAGTTTCCCTCTACCGCGGATAGACCGGTTGGTAGACTCCACAGCCGGGCATAGATTGCTAACGTTCATGGATGCATTCTCGGGGTACAACCAGATAAAAATGGCCGAAGAAGACCAAGAGAAGACCGCCTTCATTACAAGTCAGGGTTTGTATTGCTATAAGGTAATGCCCTTCGAACTGAAGAACGCAGGGGCGACCTACCAGAGGTTAGTAAACAAGATGTTCAGCAAACAGATTGGCAGGAACATAGAGGTATACGTGGACGACATGCTCGTTAAGAGTAGGGAAGAACTTGCCCACCTAGACGACCTGAAGGAAACGTTTGCTACCCTCAGAGAATATCAGATGAAGTTGAATCCTAGCAAGTGTGCCTTCGGCATAGCCTTAGGGAAGTTCTTGGGATTCATGGTGTCCCAAAGAGAGATAGAAGCAAACCCAGAAAAGGTACATGCTATACTCAACATGACATCACCCAAGACTGTCAAAGAAGTCCAAAATCTCACAAGAAGAATTATGGCATTCAATAGGTTCGTCTCTAAAGCGACGGACAAATGTTTACCCTTCTTCAAAACGTTGAAACAAGCCTTCGCTTGGACTGACAAATGTGAAGCAGCATTTCGGGAACTCAAACGCTACCTGAGCAATCCACCCCTCCTAAGTCCTTCCAAGGAAGGAGAAAATCTGTATTTGTATCTAGCAGCATCAGATACGGCTATAAGTGCAACCCTAATTCGCGAAGAGGACAAAAAACAACTCCCAGTTTACTACGTCAGTCAAGCCCTCCAAGGAGCAGAAGCTAGGTATCCCAGGGTTGAAAAAATTGCATTCGCACTGATAGTAGCCTCGAGAAAGCTACGACCATACTTCGAAGCAAACCCCATTTTTCAAACAAAAAGGCATCACTTTGTAGTGGTAGTTTCCAGTAAGAGTGACAAAAGATGTCTTTTCTTGATTCTCTAAAGCCAAAGGTATCTGGTAGTAGCCTTAAAAAGCATCCAAAAAGCTCATCCAAGGGTGTCCTACAGTGGCATCTACCAGCTGGTCGATCCGAGGCATGGGGAAATGGTCTTTTAGGCAGGCCTTATTCAAATCAGTAAAGTCCACACATACCCACCACTTTCCATTCTTCTTCTTCACAACCACAGTATTAGCCAGCCATTCAGGGTAAAACACCTTTTTAATAGTCCTGGCTTGCTTAAACTTTATCACCTCATCTTTAACACATCAGAGTGATCTTTTGATGAGCGCCGAGGTGGTTGTCTCCTAGGGGTAACAGATGGATTGACGTTCAAATGATGGCAAATGAAGCTCGGATCCACCCCCGGAGCCCCGTAAGCATTCTAGGCGAACACATCAACATTCTTCTTGAGAAAATCTACCAGCTCTTCCTTCTCTTGAAGCGATAGCTGAGCCCCAACCTGAAAAAACTTCTCCGCATCATTACCTATAGTAAACTTCTCTAAATTCTCACATTTCACATCCTCGGCTAGGCAATAGTCAGGTAACACAGGAGACTTTAACTGATATAAGCCCCCCTTAGCGAAGGTCGAGGATTCGGATGTAGGTTGATGCATAATTGCTGCCACATGGCATTGCCTAGCCATGTTCTGGCTCCCCATGAGCTTCTCAACCTAACCACCTGATGGGTACTTCACCTTCAAATGTAGAGTTAAAGAAACAACCCCTAGGGCATGAAGCTAAGGTCTGGCCACAATTGCCATGTATAGAGAGTACGCATCTACCACGAAGAAGTCCACTTCTACCACCTCTGAACTAGCCTGTACGGGTAACCTAATCCGACCCCTGGTATGACAACCTTCTCATCGAAACTTACCAAAGGTGAATCGTAGGCTGTCAGATCCTCGAGCTTTAAGTTCAAACCTCTTTATAAATTAGGGTACATTATCTCCGCACCACTACTTTGGTTTACCATCACCTGCTTCACATCATACCTCCCTATTTTGAGGGTGACCATCAAAGCCTCATCGTGTAGCTAGATAGTTCCCTTCTTATCCTCGTTAGAAAAACTCAGCGCTGGTTAGACCTTGAGTCTAGCCCTCTTTGGCCCAAACTAGAGTCCTCGGCTGGTGGTCGAGCTATAGTCATTACCCCGAAAGGACCAGAACCAATTCTCCCTGGTGTAGCAAAAATGACATTAATTCTGCCTAATGGGGGCCTCGAAGAAGTATTCCCTTGTATCACAGGCCTTGATTGGTCTCTCTACCTCTTAGGCCGATACAAAAATTGCTTCAGTTTGCCATCTTGGACAAACTGCTCCAGATGACTTCACAAGGTTCTACATTCCTCGGTGGTATGCCCTAGCTCTTGGTGATACTGGCAATGAAGACTCTAATTGCACCTCGATGGATCCCCACCCATTTTGTTTGGTCATTTGAAATATGGTTCATTCTTAATCTTCTCCCAGACCTAATGCACTGGCTCTCGGAACACAATGTTAACCTGAGTAGCTGTAGGACCAGATTGTCCGTTAAAATCCCTTCGTGGTCTATTATTGCTATAGTGGTCCAACCTGAAATCCCTCCTCTCTTGAGGGATAACCTTACCCTTCCCCTTATTTTGTTGTTGATCCTTCTCAACCCTTTTATACTTATCAATCCGATCCATGAGCTAGCATATACTGGTAACAGGTTTTCCAGTCAAAAACCTCCTTAAGCCATGCTCGGCAGGTAGACCGACCTTAAAAGTCCTAACGGCCACGTCGTCAAAGTCACCATCTATCTTGTTAAACGTTTCCCAGTACCTGTCTGAATGTGCTTTTAAGGTTTCTCCTTCCCTCATGGATAGGGACAACAAAGAATTTAAAGGCCAAGGAACCTTGCTACAAGTGATAAAACGAGATCCAAATGCCCGATTGAGTTCCTTAAAGGAATCAATGGAATCTACTCCCAAACTGTCAAACCATCTCATTGCCACAGGCCCTAAGCTAGATGGAAATACCTTACACATCAAGGCCTCGTTCTTGGAGTGTACAACCATTCTCTGGTTGAAGTGACTAACATGCTTTACAGGGTCTGTTCGACCATTATACATGGTGAATGTAGGCTGGGCAAACCGCCGAGGAAGCCTTCCTCCCTCAATTCTACGCGTGAAAGGTGATCTAAAGATTTGGTTAAATGCTTTACTCATGACATCATTCCCCAAGCCTCTCAAGGATGAATCTCTGTTCCTGCGCCCACGACGGTAATCCTCATCATACGAGAGAGACTCGCTAAGAGGTGTCCTTGATCTACACCTATAATCATCGTCCCCTTCGCCGTCAGAAGAAAAGTCAGAAATGGAGGGACTTCGTCTTTTCTGCTTGTGGTGCAACTTCCTCTTTAAGTGATCGATCTTCAGCTGCATGGCCTTGGCACTTTTCCCATAAGAGAGGTGGCTACCACCCCGAGAATGATTCTCACCAGTACGGGTAGTATAAACACTGACCTCCTGGTCCCTTCCGTGCTTAAGATCACGAAAGTGGTCTTCACATTGAGACCCCATAGATTCTAGCTAGTTTGGACTCGAACCTTCCATGATTAATAGTCAGACTCACTATCACACCAATAATTCCAACAGACAGCACCAATTGTAGGGACACAATTCGAATGCTTGGTCCACAGGATAAATAGACTTAGGCCCAAAAAGCCCAAAACAATGAATTTTTAGAGAGTAGGTTGGGAAAACTGGGCTTTAATGTGTTGAAAACAAATATAATAGATCCAGGCAATTAAAAGAATAAATACAAAGTAGATTTATTCAAAGAAAAACATTCCCGGCTCAATCCGAGGAGACTAGTTTCAATGTATTGATGCACGAGTTAGTTACAAACTTAGTTCTAAGTTGCTACAGTATTTCTTTCTCTCTCTCTTTTTCCTCCCCTTCTTCTCAGGGTATCTCCTCTATTTTATACTCTCTTTTTCTCATTTCATTGCCCTCCACGTGCAGGCTTAATGGTTGGTGTTGATACTTGTCCCATCAACACCTTCCGGAAGTCTTTACACAATAACTGTAAGGCTGAATAATACTATTCAAGTATCACTTCCACATTAATGCGGCTAGAGGATTAGCTGCAAAGTATTTAATGTGGAGGCAGCAACTTTCTCTTTAGATACTTTTGGGCTCTTTTCTATCTGACGTTTCTGTAATGCTTATCAGCACCAACAGCACTTCTTGGAATACCTTGGTTAGCCGAGGAGTCATTCATCCTCGACCCATCCTGTCGAGCCATAAAGACCAAAACTCGCCTCTTTATTTACTAACACAATCCCTTCTGACAAAGAATCCGCATCCTTGGACAAACCCTCTTTCTCGGCTTGAGCTACAAGCCCAATATACAGATAGGTAATGAACTTCTAAGCCCAATATCCCTACAATTCTCACTTAACAATAGAATTGCCCTTTTTACCATAAATTAAGTTACAATTTTTCCCACACTTAGGCCAAAAAACTAAATATTTATCTTAATTCTCATGAGAATTAACAAAATTAAAATTTGTCATCATCTTTTTTTATGAATTTTATAAATTATTTCTCAAATCACACACATGCTGTGCGCACACACACATTCAATCTCATTTCTTAATTTTCAATATATCCTCACTAATTGAGAAAAATTTTAAATGAAAATGTGCCAAACTATCAATTTTCAACCTAAAAAATTTAAAGGCACTTGGGGTTTTCCTAAAATAGTAAATTTCATAAAATAGAAGCACTTTTTTTTTGGTGGATTTATATATAAAAAAAAAAACAAATTCCATAAGAATTTTTTTTAAATATATCCACATAAACCATCAAATACAATTTTGTATACTGCACAAGAATATTTCTCAAACTCATGTGTACGAGGCAGAAGCAAATTTCCCAATCTCAAACCTTTCAATTATTTTATTTAATAGTTCAATCTCAAATCTCATATTTGAGTTTCCTTTTCCGGCTTAGATCATGCTTTCGTCAGATTCAACAATTAATTGAACTCTTAGCATAATATAGTTTCTGGACATTGAAGTCTTACAGGGTTACATCATCTATGTCGGTAGCTTGAGCCTAATCATCATAACCATATTCCCCACCAACCACTTCCAACACCAACATTCAATAACGTTGATTTTGACAAAGCCATCTCCTATGGAGATCGGCTTTGTTTGTGAATTTCTACGAAGTTCGATCGGTTCTATCCACCTTTTTTGAATGACTGAACTTCCATATGATTTCTTCTAAAGATGTGGTCAACGTGAGGCCTAAGAGTCTAGTTAGCTAATGAATTACTATATATGTAATATCATTGTCAACGATATATTTATTAGTTTTCTATAAAATCCAATTAAACACAAGTATTCAAAGTCACATGCACACGAATTAGGAAGCTTTCAACTTCAGATGAAACAGAGAAATAAATTAAATTTTGATCAAGAACTCATTTGAGAAAATGTTCCAATTTTACAGTATCATTTTAACAGAAAAAGAATTCTCTGTCGTGTTTGCGTACAATTCCTACCAAACTAATGAATGAGATTCAATTTAATTTAACCCGACGCATCAAGTTGGTAGGTTGATTTTCATGGGGGTGATGAGTTGGGTTGCAGTTTTTTTTTTTTTTTTTTGAAAATTTGTTTTGTGTCAGGTTGGAGTTGACAATGTGTTCAACCGAAGAAACTTGACCCAACAAATATTATTAATATTTAAAAAATGTAAACAATTATACATTTTAAATTTATTGGTTTGATTTATTTTACTTTTCATGAGTTAGTTTAAATTTGAGGTGAATAAATAAAAATAAACCACTAATTTTATACAACACGACATAATTAATTTAGGATGGGACACAAACTTTTATGTGGCGTTTGGTACGGGATAATATTTTAGAATTCTCAAGAATGTTTAAATATTACCATGTTTGGTTGCAAATTACGCTAGGGAATCAGATGTCAAGGGAATTTGAATTCCCCCTTTAAATCCCTCTTAATAAGAATGTAGATTTCATTTAAAACAGGTGAGTATCCAGATTCCCAAGCTTAAAAGAAATTGTATTTTTTATAAATTGACAATTTTAACCATTTTTTCTTATCATTTAAGCAATTAAGATAAAATATAAAATAAATCATCAATATCTTTTCCCGCCAAAATAATATAAACAAGAAAAATAATTCTATTTGTAAGAGCATTGGGCCTAGGAGTTCATTATCCAGGTATATATTGGGCCTAAGGCCCAAGCCAAGGATTAGAACTTGTTTGAGGATAGGTAAACTTTATTAAGAGAGTTTGTATTAGTAGATAAAAAGTTAGCTTTGGACATAACGACCCATGAGGGAGTGCCAAGGATGAATCACATCTCGGCTAACCAAAACTGAGGCTTGTGTAGGTGGTCTGCCATTCAGGGGAACATCCTAGAGAGTTCTGTTGGTACGAATAAGTATTGCAAAAACGTATGGCAGAGAAGGGTCCTAAAATATCAAAGGAGAAAGCTGCAACCACCGCATTAAATACTCTGCAGCTAACCCTCTAGCCGCATTAATGTGGAAGTGATACTTGAACAGTGCTTTTCAGCCTTACAGCTATTATGTAAAGACTTCCGGAAGGTGCTGATAGGACAAGTATCAACACCAACCATCAAGCCTGCACGTGGAGGGCAAATAGAGAGAAGAAAGAGATTATAAAATGGGAGAGAGACCCAGAGAAAAAAAAGGTGAAGGGAGAACAAAAAAAGGAAGAAACACTGTAGCAACCTAGAACTAAGTTTGTAACCAACTTGTGTATCAATATATATAAACTAGTCTCCTCGGATTGAGCAGAGGACATTTTTTTTTTAATGAACCTATCCTGTCCTTTCTCTTTTGGTTGCCTGAATCTATTATATTTGCTCTCAACACATTAAAGCCCAGTTTTCTAAACCCACTCTCTAAAAATTCATTGTTCTGGGCTGTTTGGGCCTAGGTCTATCCATCTTGTGGGCCAGGAATCCGAATTGCGCCCTTACACTATTGATATATTCTTTAACAAAGTTCTATTTAGGTTTCACGTGTGGAAAAAAAATAAAAAAGTTTGAAGGGGACCCTCTATTATTCTCAGGTATTCACTTTTACTGTTGTATGTGTTGCTCAACAAATTATTAATAGTTTATGTAAGGACAAAAATTCGGCAGTATAGTCCAATACCGGACAAATTAACCCAAAAGGCCTAATAACAATGAATTTGTAGAGAGTAGGTCATAAAGAACTGGGCTAGTGAAGATTAGATTGCTAATTGGGTGGGCTAGAACCACAGATTGGGACGTAACACAAGTTTCTAGCTTAAAGGATTGCTCTTGGCCTATGTCCGAAGATGGTTGTCTGGTCTCCTTATTATTTAATAATGGATGCAAATCTTCTCCTCTTTTTCTTTTTTTCCTTTTTTTAGGTTCCTCCTTTCCTTTTATATTTCTTCCCCGTTTTCTCTGAACCCTCCACGTATAAAGGTCATGATTCCTTTGTTGACACCTGTCCCCCCCAATTTTTCAAGAACCCTCTACATAGGAACGACAAGACTGGAAATCACTGTTCAGATGTCTTCTCCACATAAATGCGGCCAGGGGGTTAGTTGTGGAGCATTCAATGCGGGGTTGGCAGCCTTCTCCCTTGATATTTTGGGGATCATTTCTTGGTACATGCTTCCACACCAATCACCCTGTCCAATGGAATCTTGTGGGAGACCTCCCTGACCGTCAGAGCTCCAAGTATCACGTCGGCTTTAATTACTCGAGGTGGTGTGCGTCTTCGACGGGACCTTGGGATCGTTGAGCTCACCTTCAACTTTCCCAACTGCCAGCGCGGACCGCTTAGGCCAAGTTAAGTCGTCCTCGGACTAGCCTCAGTCCTCGGCTTGAGCTTGGGGACGCGCTATGTAAATGGATAAGGGGTTCAAGGCCCATTGTCCCCACTAGCGCGTCGTTCATACCGGCCCAACACTCTTAGGACACAGATTCGGCTCATTGCCTCTACAATAGTCCCTCAAAATACTTCTTTCTGGGTCCTCAGACAAAAAGGAGGATTTCGATGTCACTGTATATGATATGAGCTGATCTCGGCCCCAGCTTATCCATTAGGAAACCCTTTTGACTTCCTGGGACACGCTCCTAACGATGCAGCCCTCGAGACACATGTTCATTTAATTCTGACGGCTACCTGCCTTTCACGTTCTACGATGAGATGTGAATCGTACGGCTAGATGCTTTTTGATGGTATGAGCGGGGGTTTTCTCGCTTCTAGTTGTCCCTTCGATATAAATATTTCCCTCACTCAATCTCCTGTCTCACTTTAACCATCATTAAGTTCTAGTGCACATCCATTGAACCTATCAACTATCTCTCTTACTCGTATCCTTACAAATTTCAAAAGCTTGTCTGAGGAGACCACTTTTACTCGTGTAAGTCTTCCTAAGTCCTTTAACTTTTCTTTTTCTCATATAATTTTCTGTTTTTTACAAATTTCCTCTCCTTGGCTCTATCCTCTTTCTTCAATCCTCTTAGATTCTTCCGAAATCTCTCTAGGAATGGGTAGGTTTAAATATTTGGTAGAGTCGAGGGAAGCCATAGAGAATTTCAAAGCTCAGTATAGGATTCCTTCGGGGGTAGAGGTTAGGTATTGCAAGGAGGGGGATTGGCATAAGAAGAGGCAAGAGGGAGAAGTTGTGATCCCAATAATTGCCCTCATAGAGGGAGGGATGAGGATTCCCATGGGTACGATTATGAGAGACTACCTCATAGCTCATAGGTTGGCGCCTACCCAGTGTGCACCTAATGTGTTTAGAATTCTGGGCTGTGTGGATGCCCTGAACGAAAAATTAGGCTTAAGGCTGACCCATCATGACGTTAATTGGGTCTATAATAATCACCACCTCAAGGGTCAAGGGTACTATCTAAAATCTAGATACCCAGAGGTTAGGTTTATCCAATGTCTTCTCAACTCTAACAAGAGTTTGAATGAGGATTTCCTAATTGTGTCGGGCGACTGGCACGATGGCCTCCACTGCCCAACGAGAGAAGGGAAACCAGGTGGGGTTTATAAGTCTAAGTTTACGATTCTTGAGCTATTTTACGCCTATTTGTTTATCATTATCTGATGTTTTGAGTCCAGTTCCTTTTCGGCTAATAAACTTTTTTTGATGATTTGGCAGATAAAAACTCAACTGTTCCCCACCTCGGCCTTGTAAATCAGAAAAGCTTGGATGAGATTTTGAGGTCTAAGGTGTTCGCTCACTCAGACAGTCAACTGAGGGCGGCTCACATCATCCTGGGTTACACCCCGATCTCCACTGCATTTCAGGCGTCAAAGTGCGTTATTAAGGCTCGAGATTCACGCTTGAAGCAGATAAGTGTAGCCGCTCCGGGATTTTTGCTCCCCGACCCAATTCCGAGCGAGGTTCTCTCCACCGGTCCCATCTTTGAAGCAGTTCCTACGATGAGAGTGTCACATTCGCAAGTCGCCGAGGAAGTTACACTGACGCCTCAGCCATTCCCTAAAGAAGAGGAGGACGTGGTGGACATATCGGAGTCTGAAGACGAATTTGAGGTTTTCAATCAAAACCTTCCTCCAGGGAGTCCAATTTTTGATCTAATCTCTTCATCTGCGTACGCATCCAACGAGATGGGCATCCAGCAAAAGCCGAGGTCAAGCCTGCTGGATTTGATAGAGTCCCAACCTGGGTGGGACAGTCCGGCCAAGACGTAGCAGACGAAGCCCCCCTCTGTGCCTCTCATCGCTTCTCCTCCTACGCAGTCCCTTGGGCTGCAGCCCGCCGACCTGAAGAGGAAGAGGGAGGCGAAGGGCAAGGAACCCATGGAGGCAGGAAGAGCCCACCCGACCTAGGAGGACGAGCTACAAAGGGCGGGTAAGCAGCCCAGAACGGGGCAGAGAGACATGGAGAGGAGGTGCAGCCCTTCCACTGCTCTCGAGGCATGGCTGCCAGCACCAATGCTGGATGGTGCCGCTCTCCCGGCCACTGCCTCCCTTAGGGATTACCAAGGGGGCAGAGGGGGCTACGTGGCCGACGCAGTGGAGCAAGCTCTGCTACTCCCCGGAGACATGACTGAGCTCCGGTCCCTGAGGAGGCACGAAGTCTTTCTTAGCTTGAAGAGGTATCTGGGCATGGTAAGTCCTTTCTGACTTTTTCTTCTTCTTTTTTTTCTTGCCATTGGCTATTTTGTTGTTATTTTTAACCGTGTTTCCTTCTCTGTCAGGCCGTTCAAGCTTCCTTCCGAGCAGAGGAGATTTTTAACTATTGCCACCAACAAATGAAGTAGGAAGAGGCTAAGCATAACGACGCTGTGGACTCCTTGAAGGTGGCTGAGAAGAGCATGCAGGAGTTGAAGAAGAAGCTCCTGGAGGAGGAAAGGGGGAGGAAGAGTGCAGCCGCCGCACTTGATAGCGCCGAAAGGCAGGTGGAAGGTCAAAGGGTGCTCCTGCGTAACGCCGAGGATCAACTGGCCGCCTCTAATGCGCAAGAGGTGGCACCCAAGAAGAAGTTAGAAGAAACTGAGGACGCCAGGGTGGAAGCAGAGAAGGCCCGCGATCAGGCTGAGCAGGAGGGCTACGATATCGGGGTAGCGGAAACCTTAGAAGCCCTCTGGGCCGAGGTTTTCGGGGTGTGCAGAATTACTGCTGACAAGTGTGGATTGAGGCTCTCAACCAAGCTGGGGTTGAGGCCTCTTCTGCACTTAGAAAGGCAAAAAGTGTGTATTACCCTGCTGCCATTTGACCATCTCTCCCCTCCCTTCCTTGGCTTGATCCCGTCCCTGAGAAGGCAGAGGCAGGCGATGGAAAGGCAGCCAAGACATCTGCACCAGCCGAAAAGGGGGCCGAGGTAGTGGAGCAAATTATAGAAGAAGTGGCTCTAGATGCCCCGAGTCTTCCTATCGTCATCCAGGACAATCCCGCTGAAAAGGAAGTGAGTAAGGGGATGGAGATCGTCTTGGCCAGCCTTCCTTTGCCTGTTCCAATTGATCCAATAGGCAAAGGGCAAGCAAGAAAAGGACAGGAGCCCTCAGAAGTTGTAGCTGCTCAGACCAACCCTCCTCCTCCCAAAGACAAAATTATACTCAAGAAGAAATAGGCTTTTATTTAGTTTGCCTTGTATGTTTTTTTTTTTTTTATCCTGTTCTTCTTGTACTTAACTTGCCTCATCGAGAGGCTTCTCATTTATGAAGAACTCGCAGAATTTTCTTTTTACTACTATGTTCATATCCATGCAAATTTGATGTTTATTTTCACTTATACTTAAGCCAAACTTCTACGGTCAATTCTTATAGAACAAGAATTTACTCACTTGGAAGGATTTATGGGAAGCCAAATTAAATATGATTGACACTCCATCCAAATAAAACATGACTTGAACTTTTAGGGACTGTGTGTCTAAGCATAAATAGGTACATGTGGAGTATCAAACGCTTTAAGTGATGCTCATGAGCATCTATTTAAACTGATTCATTAAGACACAGATTTCTTTGCCGTTCAGAGTGATGAGTCATCCTCATTATTCATGCAGGCAGTGAGAGGTACTCAATTGCTATGGGGTAATGTCATTGAGGGTGAATTTCTCCTTTAGCCAGTGGTGCGAAGGGCCAAGCGTAACTCAGGGTCTGTGTAAGACTTAGGATAATGATATGTAGTGTTAATTTTTCCAAAACAGATAATTCGAGGAACCAGGCATAGTTTTGGATCTTTTTAATACTTAGAACAATCATATGTAGTATTAATTTTTCCAAAGCAGATGGTCCAAAGAACCAGGCATAGCCTTGGATCTGTTTAATACTTAAAACGATCATATGTAGTATTAATTTTTCCAAAGCAGATTATCCGAGGAACCAGGCATAGCCTTAGATCTGTTTAATACTTAGAATGATCATATGTAGTATTAATTTTTCTAAAGTAGATGGTTCGAGGAACCAGGCATAGCCTTGGATCTGTTTAATACTTAGAACGATCATATGTAGTATTAATTTTTTTCAAAGCATATGGTCCGAGGAACCAGGCATAGCCTTGAATCTGTTTAATACTTAGAACGATCATATGTAGTATTAATTTTTCTAAAGTAGATAGTCCGAGGAACCAGACATAGCCTTGGATCTGTTTAATACTTAGAACGATCATACGTAGTATTAATTTTTCCAAAGCAGATGGTCCGAGGAACCAGGCATAATTTTGGATCTGTTTAATACTTAGGAAAAACATATGTAGTATTAATTTTTCCAAAGCAGATGATTCGAGGAACCAAGCATAGCTTAGGATCTGTTTAATACTTGGAACGATCATATGTAGTATTAATTTTTCCAAAGCTGATGGTCCGAGGAACTAGGCATAGTTTTGGATTTGTTTAATACTTAGGAAAATGATAGGAAGGTGTTAATTTTTCCAAGGTATGTGGTTCAGGGAACCAGGCATGACCGAGGTTCTGTTTGACTCTTGAATGAGCGTTATAAGGTATTAATTTTTCCAAAGCAGATGGTCCAAGGAGCCAGGCATAGCTTTGGATCTGTTTGATACTTGAAACAATGATCAGGAGGTGTCAATTTTCCCAAGGTATGTGGTTCAGGGAACCAGGCATGACCGAGGTTCTGTTTGACCCTTAAAGTTCATAGTAATTGAGAATCACGCGTAATGTATTGCACAAGAATAAGATAAAGTGCGTTTTTATTAATAATAATACCTTTTCAGGTTGTTTACATTCCAGTGGTGCAATACTGTCTTATTCTCCAAGTCCTGCAAGTAGTATGCACCTATCCCGGCCACAGATGTAATTTGGTACGGTCCCTCCCAGTTAGGTCCCAATTTTCCCCAGGAGGGGTTCTTTGCCGAGCCGATCACCTTCCTCAATACCAGATCTCCAAGCGCCAAAGGTCTCGACTTCACATTGGCATCATATCCTCATTTGAGTTTATGTTGATAGTAGGCCAATTGGACCATGACATTTTCCCTTCATTCCTCAATTAAGTCCAGATTCCTCTCAAGTAAGTTGTCATTGTTGCTCGGAGTGAAAGAGCTTGTTCTTAGGGTAGGGAATCCTGTTTCCAAAGGAATAACGGCCTCGGCTCCGTAGGTCAATGAAAAAGGGGTTTCACCAGTAGATTTTCGAGGAGTGGTTTGGTAGGTCCAAAGCACATGTGGCAGTTCCTTAACCCATTTGCCTTTGGAATCGTCCAACCTCTTCTTGAGCCCACCTACTATAACTTTGTTTATAACCTTGGCCTGTCCATTCCCTTGAGGGTAGGCTGGGGTGGAGTACCGATTCATTATTCCTAAACTGCAAAAGTATTTTCGGAAGGACTTGCTATCAAACTGAAGTCCGTTATCCGAGATGAGGGTATGGGAGACCCCGAAGTGGGTGATAATGTTCTTCCAAATGAACCCCTTTATGTCTGCATCCCGGATGTTGGCCAATGGCTCTGCTTCTACCCATTTCGTGAAATAATCTGTGTCGACCACTAGATACCTCTTATTTCCTGCTGCCTTAGGGAAAGGACCCATAATATCCAGGACCCACAATATTTAGGCCCCACTGGGCAAATGGCCAAGGACTGGACAAAAGATTAAGTTCTCCTCATGGTTGGTGGATGTTCAGGGCAAACCTCTGGCATTGGTTGCACTTCCGTACATACTCTTGGGCTTCTCTGTGCATATTGGGCCACCAATATCCTTGAGTGAGGGCTCGATGATATAAAGATCTTCCTCCGATGTGGCTACCGCAAATTCCCTTGTGTAGCTCTTCGAGGAGGATTTCAACCGTCTCAGGGTGGATGCATAGCAGATATGGTCCAAAAAAAGAACTCTTGTACAATTTCAGGTCCTCAGACAGCCAATACCAAGGAGCCTTCCTTCATATCTTGTCTGCTTCCAGCTTATTCTCGGGTAAACTATCATCTTTAAGAAATCGAGTGATAGGATCCATCCAACTTGGGCCTACCTTATCTGATGAATGGTTGACACTTCTTTCCCAGACCTCTAAGGTTCCAGAAGATCTTCAACAAGAATTATCCTTGGTAGACTCTACGCCGAGGAGGTTGCCAACGTTGCAAGTAAGTCTGCATGTGCATTTCTACTTCTAGGGATTTGCATCAAGTTGAAAGACTTAAACCCGGACTGCAAATGTCTAACCCGACTTAGAAACTCTTGCATTCTAGGGTCCCAAGCCTCTAACTCCCCTCGGACTTGGCCGACCCCTAACCTGGAATCCGAGAATATGTCCACGGTTTTTGCTTCCATCTTTCGAGTCATGGTTATCCCCACCAGTAGCGCTTCGTACTTAGTTTCGTTATTCGTGGCGGAGAATCCCAACCTTAGCGATTTTTCGATGGTGATGCCCTCGAGGGAGATCAGGACTAGCCCCACTCCAGACCCTTTGAGATTTGAAGCGCCGTCAACATAGACTTTCCACGATAGGGTTCGCTCTACAAAGATTACCCCAACTGAATTTTTATCCATGTGGTGTTTATTCCCATTTTCTTCCATTGGGGCCTCGGCAAATTTGGCTAGAAGGTCGACAAGGACCTGACCCTTCATGGAGGTACGGGGCATGTACTTGATATCATAGGCCCCTAATTTCGTTCCCCATTTCGTGATTCTTCCTGTATGATCTGCACTTCGAAGCAAGGCTTTGAGTGGCAATTGGGTCAAGGCAATGACTGTATGGGCCTGAAAATAATGGGGCAATTTGCATGTGGTGTGCACCAAGGCTAGGATGGCTTTCTCCAACGGCAAGTATCTGACCTCGGCTTCATGCAGGGACTTGCTTACATGATAGACGGGCCTCTGCACCCCATTGTCAACCCTTAATAACGCCAGGCTGATCGCACGGGCGGCCATCGCGATATAAGCAAATAAGACTTCATCAGCTTCAGGTCTGGACATGATGAGTGGCCGAGAAAGATAGTCTTTCAACTGCTGGAATGCTAAGGCACATTCCTCGGTCCATTCAAAATCCTTCCATTTGTTCAACAAACAATAGAAGGGTCTACACCTATCTGCCAATCGGGATATGAAGCGATTCAGAGCAGCAGTCATTCCTGTCAATCTTTGCACTTCCTTAGGATTCCGAGGTGGTTGCAGCTTATTAATGGCCTCGACCTGGTTCGGATTAACCTCTATTCCACAGTGAGTGACCATGTAGCCTAGAAACTTTCCTGACCCCACTCCAAAAGAACATTTGGAAGCATTGAGTCGTAATTTGTGCCTTCTCAAGACTTCGAAGATGTTTCTGAGGTCAGCAATGTGCTTGGCCTCCTTCTTGCTTTTGACTACCATATCGTCGTAGATTTCGATGTTCTTCCCCAACTGTGACTCAAACATCCGTGTCATCATCTTTTGGTATGTAAACCCTGCATTCTTGAGCCCAAATAGCATCACCTTGTAATGGTAGTTGCCAATAGAGGTGACAAAAGCTATTTTCTCCTAGTCTTTCAAGGCCAGAGGTATCTAGTGATAGTCTTGGAAAGCATCCAGAAAGCTCATCCTACGATGCCCTATAGTTGCATCCACCAGCTGGTCGATCCGAGGCATGGGGAAAGGGTCTTTTGGGCAGGCCATGTTAAGGTCTGTGTAATCCACGCATACACGCCACTTGCCATTCTTTTTCTTTACTACCACAGTGTTATCCAACCAATCGGGATAGAACACCTCCTTAATAGCCCCGGCATGCTTTTGTTTTGCCACATCTTCCTTGACGGCCTCAGAATGTTCCTTTGAAGAGCGCCGAAGAGGTTGTTTTTTGGGGGTAGCAGATGGGTTGACATTTAGATGATGGCAGATGAAATTCGGATTCACCCCCGGGGCTTCGTAAGTACTCCAAGCAAATACGTTAATGTTCTGCCTCAGAAATCGCACCAACTCTTCCCTTTCCTGAAGAGGCAATAGAGTGTCGACTTGGAAGAATTTCTAGGGATCATTATCGACAAAAAAAATTCTCCAACTCCTCACATCTTACTTCCTCATCTTCACCACCAGATGCTGAGGCCAAGGACTTTAATTGCTAGAATTCTCTATCGGCCGTGGCCGAGGACTCTTATTCAGGTTGGCGTGTGATAGCAGCCACCAGACACTGCCTGGCTGCCACCTGACTTCCAATCAACTCCTCAACCCGATCTCCAAACGGGAACTTAATCTTAAGATGGAGGGTGGACGAAATGGCCCTAAGGGCATGAAGCTAGGGTCGCGCCATAATAGCTGTGTATGGAGAGAAGGCATCCACCACTATGAAATCCACCTCCACCACTTCCGAGCCGGCCTGGACTGGCAATCTGATTTGTCCCCTTGGAACAACTACTTTCCCGTCAAAGCCGACCAGAGGTGAATCATAACTGGTCAGATCCTCTTGCCTGATGTTAAGCCTTCTGTATAGTTCTGGGTACATAATCTCAGCCTCACTACCCTGGTCAACCAGTATCCTTTTCATATCATAGCCACCTATCTTGAGAATTATAACTAGGGTGTCATCGTGGGGCTGCATGGTCCCGGCTTTGTCTTCGTCCGAGAAGCTTAATACTGCGTGAGCCCCTATCTTGGTCCTCTTCGACTCATGACCAGAATTTCCGATATGCGGCCCAGCCACAGTCATTACCCTAGAGGGGCATGATCCTGTTCTTCCTGGCGCGGCGAGGATGATGTGAATTGTTCCTAGATGAGGTATTGAGGAATTACTGCTTTGAATCCCCGAACCTGTCTGGCCTCCTTGCTCGTTAGGCTGATTCAAGAATTGCTTCAACCTGCCCTCACGGATCAACTGCTGCAAATGGCTCCATAGGGTTCTACAGTCCTCGGTCGTATGCCCGCGCTCTCTGTGATACTGACAATGCAGACTTTGGTTACGCTTTGCGGGGTCTCCACTCATCTTGCTCGGCCACCTGAAGTATGGCTCATTCTTGATCTTACCAAGATTTGGTGTACTGGTTCTCGAAACACGGCATTGACGGTTTGGGCGGCCCTGGGTCCAGATTCTCCTCTAAACTCTCGCCGTGGTCGATTATTGCCATAGCAATCCGACCTGAAATCTCTCCTTTCCTAAGGGATAATCTTACCTTTCCCTTTCTCCTATTGCTGGTCTTCCTCAACTCTTTTGTACTTTTCAATCCGATCCATGAGCTGGTGTACACTGGTGATCGGCTTCCCTGTTAGGGACCTCTGCAACCCGTGCTCGGCAGGCAGGCCGACCTTAAAGGTTCTGACAGCCACATCATCGAAATCACCTTCTATCTCATTAAACATCTCCCAGTATCAATCCGAGTATGTTTTCAAAGTTTGCCCCTCCCTCATGGACAAGGATAGCAAGGAATTTAGGGGCCGAGGAACTCTGCTACATGTGATAAAACGGAACCCAAATGCCTGAGTAAGCTCTTTGATAGAGTTAATAGAACCCGCTCTCAAACCGTCGAACCATCTCATTGCCACCGGCCCCAAGCTAGATAGGAATACCTTGCACATCAAGGCCTCGTTATTTGAGTATACCGCCATTCTCTGGTTGAAATAACTAACATACTCAACTGGGTTTGTACGGCCGTTATAGAGAGTGAACGTAGGTTGGGTGAATCGTTTAGGAAGTCGTCCCCCATCGATCTTGCGTGTAAAAGGATATTTAGCTATTCGGTTGAGCGCTTTGCTCATGGCGTCATTTCCCAGGCCTCTCGAAGATGAACCTCCACCCCTGCATTCCGGGCGATGGTCCTCCTCATACGAAAAGGTTTTGCTTGGGGGCGTTCTTGATCTGCGCCTATATTCGTCATCCTTCTCACTATCTAACGAAAGGTCAGAGACTGAGGGACTACGCCTCCTCCGTTCTTGGCACAACTTCTTCTTCAGGTAGTTGATCTCCTTTTGCATGGCCTTGGCACGTTCATCCTGAGAAACATGGTTGTCGCCTCTAGGCTGACTTTCACCAGAGTGGATGGTGTGCACGCTTCCTTCCTAACCCTCTTGAGAAATTATAAGGCCTAATAACAATGAATTTGTAGAAAGTAGGTTAGAAAGAACTGGGCTAGCGAAGATTAGATTGCTAATTGGGTGGGCTAGGACCACAGATTGGGACGTAACACAAGTTTCTAGCTTAAAGGATTGCTCTCGGCCTACGTCCGAAGATGGTTGTCTGGTCTCCTTATTATTTAATAATGGGTGCAGATCTTCTCCTCTTTTTCTTTTTTTCCTTTTTTTAGGTTCCTCCTTTCATTTTATATTCCTTCTCCGTTTTCTCTAAACCCTCTATGTATAGAGGTCATGGTTCCTTTGTTGACACCTATCCCCTCCAATTTTTCCAGAACCCTCTACATAGGAACGGCAAAACTGGAAATCACTGTTCAGATGTCTTCTCCACATAAATACGCCCAGGGGGTTAGTTGTGGAGCATTCAATGCGGGGTTGGCAGCCTTCTCCCTTGATATTTTGGGGATCATTTCTTGGTACATGCTTCCACACCAATCACCTTGTCTAGTGGAATCTCGTGGGGGACCTCCCTGACCGTCAGAGCTCCAAGTATCACCTCCGCTTTAATTACCCGAGGTGGTGTGCATCTTCGGCAGGACCTTGGGATCGTTGAGCTCACCTTCAACTTTCCTGACTACCAGCGCGGACTGCCTAAGCCGAGTTAAGTCGTCCTCAGAATAGCCTCAGTCCTCGGCTTGGGCTTGGGGACGCGCTATGTAAATGGATGAGGGGTTCAAGGCCAATTATCCCTACTGGCGCGTCATTCATACTGGCCCAGCACTCCTAAGACACAGATTCAGCCCATTGCTCCTACAGTTTATATTTAGCTTTTCATTATTTATTTAGAAGAAGATTTTTTTTAAGGACTTTTTTTTTTAAGGATTTGGTAGTTTATATTCAAATCTAAAGATAGAATGGAAAAAATAAATAATTCATTTAAGATTTTTGGGAATAAGCCAAACATTATCATCTCACATTCATAGGAATCTTAAGATATTCCCAAAACCAAATATGAAAATAGTTACATTCATAGGCATCCAGATTGCAAAAAATCACATTCTTAGAATTCTAGATATCAGGAGTAATGTGGATTTTCCTGCACCAAACGCCACATGAATGTTACGATTGAATAGCAAGATTTGGATATGTAGATTTAGATTTGACTAATTAAAACCTAATTACCTTATTTAGATAGTTTTAAAAAATCAAAGATTTGGATTTGACCAAATCCACCAAGAAAATAATATCTAAAATTAAGGTATTTCAAATGTTTCCAAATGCAATCTGAAAAAAAAAAAAAAAAAAAAAAAAAGGAAAGTCTCGGATATTTTTTTGGGACCAGTGTTTTGGCATGTGTATTCGGTGAAACTTGGCTGATCCACGTACGCATGCAACGACATGTTATTAGGCAGTGAAGTGCAATGCATTAATATTTTTATACAAATTTGAATTTTTCTTCAAGTAGTACGTTTTTATTAGCAAGCATGTGGTCGGTGGACAAGAAATCTAATGCATACTAGATAAGCACTAGCAAACGAGTGAATAACACGAGTGAATAACGACAAATTATAAGGTCCATATAGTAGATAAATGACATGATCTAACATTTCATTAAAAGACTCACATTTGTTTAAAATTGTTGAGTTGGAAATTTTTTTAAAACACTGACTCAGCAATTTTAAATAAGTGAAATTTTTTTAGTGAAATAGTAAACAAATGACGTGTTCTACCAAAAGACTATATAATTTATCGTGAATAACAACGTTTGGTCTGGCTTAAACTTAATGCTGAGTATACAAGACGTACTTGTTCAAAATTGCATCACTTGACCACGGCTCCTCAAACTTACCATCTTTTTTTTCTGTCCTCAGACTTATCTGTCTATCATTCAGTCTGTTTTCCCATCCACGTATATCTATTTATATCCTCCATAAATATATACACTTGCAAGTGAGAGTTGAGAGCAAGCTTTTCTTTTCCTAGACAATTTATATATCATTAGTTGCGGGGTTCGTGACTTGGACGGTTTTACTTTTTTTTGAGAAAAAAGAAGTATAATTTTTTTTTTAAATAAAAATGAAGCATCTAATTGATATTCCCATGTGAATTTGGGAGATAGGCTAAAAAATAATACAAACAAAAAATGACCAACATAAAGTAGTCTAGAAAAACTTAAAATGTTAATAATTTGCAACATGGGATGTTATTCTCATCTTATTTAGTGCGCACCGTAATGCTTGTAAACTAGTAGATGTGTTCTACAATATAGCTTAGAGTCCATGTAAAGGCACTTGAAATGGACCACTTACTTTGATATCCGATCACTTCCCATGCATATAACAAGTAAGATTTTTATATGATTTTATATATTATGCACACATCAATATTCTTTCTTTTAATTTCTTTATAACTTATGTTTTAAAGCAATCTCTTTTGATTAGGTGTCCGTTTGGCACGATTAATTTTGTCAACTTATTTTACTATTCAGCTTATTTTTGCTACTATTTATAGATTCTACTACACTTTTTGGTACTATTCATGAAGCTCACTGTACTATTTTAGCTAACTTTTACCTTTATTTACTGTACTTTCAGCAAAAAGTTTTCGATTTCAACAAAATAAGCGGATCTCAAATAGACCACTAGGTCTAGACCTGACCATCCTCTTTTATAGGATTTGAGAGAGAGAGAGAGAGAGAGAGAGAGAGAGAGTTTCGAAGACCAAAAACATTAAAGTTTACATTGAAAGTTTTGAAGACCAAAAACATTAAAGTTTACAAATTATCTACAGAGAGATAAATATGTGTCCAACATACTTTCAGCAAAAAGTTTTCGATTTCAACAAAATAAGCGGATCTCAAATAGACCACTAGGTCTAGACCTGACCATCCTCTTTTATAGGATTTGAGAGAGAGAGAGAGAGAGAGAGAGAGAGTTTCGAAGACCAAAAACATTAAAGTTTACATTGAAAGTTTTGAAGACCAAAAACATTAAAGTTTACAAATTATCTACAGAGAGATAAATATGTGTCCAACATATACCATAGAAAACATTATGCCTTCAAGAGCTTGGGTTTGAAGAAAGGCCTCATAAAGTTCTTTGGTTCACCACCCATGTTAGAGTTCGCATAATAAACCTATCTATCATTGTATAAAAATTATTAAATTGCAAATAAAATAAAAAAAATAATGCAAAAAATACTATGAAAATAAAGATTTCAGCTCTACCAAAAACAAATCTTATTAACATACGAAGCACATATCTTATATTTATAACCATAATGATCAGTTCACCACTTAGGTCGTGCGCTCGTCACGTGTAGAAGGTTTCAAGCTTCACGGCATAGTACATTAGTTACTAATATAAACAGGTTTAAAAGATAATGATTAGTTTGTGAAAAATGTAACTGAAAGTATCTCTGAGTATGGGACAGGGCGGCCTCAACAATTTTGGGGGCTTAAGATGAAAATTTTAAGTGAATTTTTTTATAATTAAATATTAATTAAATAATATTTATAAAACCTTTTTATTTTTTATTTAAAATTTATTTTTCTTATTTTTTAAAATGTAAAATTACTAATTAAGTTTTTATTTTCAAATTTCTTTAACATTTATTTTTTAATTAATAATATAGTTAATTTACTTAATTTTAGTATACGTTAAATAAGATTTTATTAATTGGTATGATAACGGAAAAGAGACTATCCATGCTAGAATGCAATGGGCAGTGTGTGCTAGAATGCTATGGGTAGTGTGCTACTGCTATCAGCCACGCGTGTGGTGTTTTGCAGTGTGTTGCAGGGCCTTTTGTTTTGTTTTTTTGTTTTTTAATTTTTTGTATTTTAGAATACAATATTCTATTTATCAATAAAATGACTTAATTTTTTTAAAATTAAAATATATAAATAAATATTATATATATTTAATACAAGTGGGGATTTGATTTTATTTGGGGCCTTAGACAATTGTATCACTTGCTTCTATGCTTTAGCTGGCCTTGTATGAGAAAAGACATGGCACTTATTATTTTTCCTCAAAAAAAATGCCACTTATTTTTATAGTTATTGTACTTAATATAATGCAATATTGTATAGTCATCGGGTAACTAATTGGTTACAATTCAAAGGTCTACTCTCAAGTGCATGAGACTATGAGTAATTCATTATTATGTAGAAACAATATATATATATATATATATATATAATATTAACTGATAATTTCTTTCTTTTTGGGAGATTTTTTTTTTTTTTTTTTTCATTCTTATCTTTAAAACCAACCAATTTCATTTTATATATTTAGAAATGATCAGATTTCCCTAATAAGTCACTTTCTCAATTAAATCCAATGGGATGAGGCAATGTGAATGGCAAATCAGGCAACTGGTATCATGGGTTTGATGGGAAGCACGTGATCTTGGATTGTACAAGACAAAAAGTCGAGGTTGGTGAACACAAAGGCATAAGCAACGACTACACGTGTTGCCACGTACGTGTATTCTAAATCTACTCCCGTGTGTACAACTAACCTTAAGCCACACCAAGCAAATTTCACTCACTGACCAAAATACCCTTTCTTCATAATAGAAGTTTTGATAATAAAAAGACCAAATTGCACTAAAACCCTTCCTTTTCTCACCTACCCCAATACCAACTTTTTTATTCCATTTCCCCTTAAAACTTTTCTTTAATTCCACTTCTATAACCCAGACCCCAAGTAGAACTCACCTATAAGAATTCTCCAATTTTATAATGCATCATTTAAAGAAATCCTTTTGACAGTTTCTCCATGAATGTCTATTTGTTTGATAGGTCTTTAACAACATTCTCTTTCTCTCTCTTTGTTCCAATAAGCCTCTCTAATGGCTGCTCAAACTTCAGCCAAGAGCCTGCTACATTTATCATCATCTTCTTCGTCATCATCGTGTCCTTGTTTTGGGACTTCAAAACAATCAAATTTGATAAAGTTTAGGAAAACACAGGTGGGGTTTGAACCAAGAGGACTCACCCAACACACAAAGCCAATAAAGGTTGAGACTTTATCATTGAGTTACAAGAGTGGAAAAAGATTGGTGGTGGAAGAGAGAAAGAAGAGATGGGAGGTGAAGTGTACGGCGGAGGGAATAGAGAGAGGGGTGTTGATGGGGAGGAGAGGAAGAGAAGAAGCGGCGGCTGCTGCCAAAGTATTGGTGCCAGAGAGGTTCAAGGTGGTGGCTTTGATGGCCTGTGTTATGTGCCTTTGTAATGCTGACAGGGTCGTCATGTCTGTTGCTATTGTCCCGCTAGCTACAAAATTTGGGTGGTCCAATTCTTTCTTGGGTATTGTGCAGGTACTATTCTGAACTTAACATGTATGTATGTTGTTTTGTTTGGACTCTGTAACCCAATAAATTTCACACAAAAAACAAACACAATATAATTTTTTTTTTTTTTTTTGAGAATCCAAACACAATAAATTATTGAGATCACGTTATGCTATTGGTTTTTATTTAGGAGAAAGTACCCGATGTTTCGGGTGTATATTTTCCCCCCTTCATAGTTGGTGAAAACTATAGTTAATGGGTCTCACCAGATGTGAGAAAGCATACCCGAGAAATATATTTACAATATTTTCATAATATTTTTACAATAAATTATAGGTGATAGGTTGTTACTGATTATTATTATTAGGACAAAAAAGTAATCTCAGTAATATATTCAAATTTGAACTAATAACAACTAACATTTATTGTAAAAATATTATAAAAATATTGTGTATGTAACACTTCTTTTTTTATCCGTATCAATAACAACAAACTGACACGTCATTAGTTGTTAAAAATTTTATCTATGGACTTTCTCTCTCTTGTGGCTATGTTTGGTTAGGGAATGGGGATGAAAAAAAAAGAAGGGAAGAAAAAGGAAAGGAAATAAAATCCTTTGTTTGGTTAGAATGGATTAAGGTTAAGGAAAGAAAATGGTCCACCAAATTTTTCCTCCCAAATTGGAAGAAAGAAAGGAGAGGGAAGAGAGTTTTGATGGTCGGACCACTAATAAAC
Organism: Lithocarpus polystachyus; assembly: GCA_033629205.1. Taxonomy (NCBI): domain Eukaryota; kingdom Viridiplantae; phylum Streptophyta; class Magnoliopsida; order Fagales; family Fagaceae; genus Lithocarpus; species Lithocarpus polystachyus. Next base: position 42,726,279 of record CM066168.1, read on the forward strand.
TATATTTCCCTCCATTTCTCTCTTAGGAACCAAATAAGTTAATGATAATTTTTTTCTCGCTTTCTCTTCCCTTTCCTCCACTCATCTCTTCATCACTTTGCTTTCCTTTCTTTTGTGGGCGTTGGAGTTTTTATTTTCTCCCATTTTCTCAAACTTATTTTTCTACCCAATACTACTTTTTTTTTTTTTTTTTTATCTATCGTCATTTTCACCTTAACCTACTATTAGTATCAATGATTATCATTGGTTGATATCCTGAATCATAATATGATATGACTTAATTATGTGCTAACTATCGCATAAAACTGTAAAAAATGATAAAAAATTTAAAGATTAAATAAATAAATTGGAAATGTCCCACAAAAGTTGAGACAATGGAAGTAGGAGAAAGAACTCTCTCTTCTAGCGAGTAAGGTTTTTACTTTCGTTTCTTGACTCGTACAGTCGTGCTTTTTGACATGGAAAATCAAAAGGCTTGGTTGTTGAGAATGTGGCATTTGTTGGTTCGCCGCCACCTTACCAAAAATTGAACAATGACAGTAGCAAGGACCTTAGATACTCCACCTAGAACTGAAAAGGACCTTTGCTTAAACAAACAAATAAGAATATTTCTCAATAAAATTTTTTTTATTAATAAAATATTCATCTAAAAAATGTTCAAACTTTTTACCACTAGTTTACGTAATAAATTAGAAAAATATGACATCCACGACACTTTTATAACAAATTATAATTAATAAATTGTTACAAACTGTTATTAATAAGTAAAAAAATTATTTCAATTATAGGTTTAAATTATAACCAATAACAACTTACAATCTATAATATCTTACGAGAGTATTGTAGAAGTATTATTACTTCTACTAATTTTATTAAGCTATATTTATTTTGCGTTAATCACGACAAATTGCCTTAATAATCATGAGAAGGATTGTAATAAATTTTTCATATCACTAAACTTTTCTGTACTGTTTAATAAAAGGTTACCAACCACTGTTTCTTCTGAAGGAATTAGTGGGCCCGTTGGCTTTTTGTAGGAGGGGACAGTTTAGTTCCCTTTGGTAGTGAGTAGTGAGCTGAAAAATGATCATAAACACATACACACAAGGGAAAGGTTACATGCTTACATATTAGAACTTTGTGACATTATGGGTCTTCATCTGTAAAAGGACTATTTACCTATAATCCGTAGCCCAAACCAAAACTGTTATGGGTTCAAGCTGTTCTATGGAAATTTTGATTGGGGAACAACTTGAAATAACAAAGAATTTTTTTTTTCCATGTGATGGTCACACCACCTCTTATTTATAGAGTGAAATCTACTATAGAACTCACCTTGTGAGAGAAGCTGTTTCGTAGAAGCAACCATTCATAATATATAAATTTGGCAACCCAATAAGAAACTTTTTATATAATTGTGTACTGTTTCCAAGAGTCATATATGTGTATTATCTATGAGGTGCTTATTTGGATGCTTGTAAATCCAAGGTATCTTGAATTCTTTACAAATAAATTTAAAAAAAATAGGTACTAAAAGAGGTAGTACTTATAGTACTTGTGTGTAATGCAAAATTTAAAACAGTGTAGAAATGGTACCTAGCCTTATCAGTAGTTGTTGATGTCTGAGTCTAAAATCTGGATTTGAACTGATTAAAAAAGTAGAATAAACCAATGTTTATTTTTATTTATTTTTTTTTTTTTTTTTGTGATTGGGGACACATCAGTTTGTAAGATTTATGTATAGTAAAATTTGTAGTATCCCTAGCAGCACTCTAAATTGCAAACTTATATTCTAGTGCTTGTTTTCTACATCCAGTTTCCTTCTCTCTTTTTTTTGTGGTTTCTGTTTGTGTTTTTCTTTCCTGACCATGTTGTTAGATTGACATCCTGACTAATTTGATGTGAATGTTACATGCTGAAGTCATCCTTTTTATGGGGATATATATTTTCATCTGTGGTTGGAGGAGCCTTAATAGACAAGTATGGGGGAAAGAGAGTGCTGGCAACTGGTGTGGCCTTGTGGTCATTGGCCACCCTGCTCACCCCTTGGGCTGCCAACCACTCCACAACCAGCCTCTTGGCCATTCGTGCCTTCTTCGGATTGGCTGAAGGCGTAGCTCTACCTGCCATGGGCATCATTTTGTCAAGGTAATGCCTCTTGAATCCGGAGAAGTAATGGTAGAGATCTTCAAAATGAACTGAGCTAATCACAAATTTGTTCAGCTTAATCTGTGTTCAGCTTAAGTATATTGTAGAGATAAGCGAGTTGAATTAATTGACAAGCTTAAAGTTATGTGCAGTGTTCATCAAAAAAAAAAATTTCTAATCGATATTGAACAATGTGTTCAAGTTACTATTATTATTGTTTTTCCTGTTCATGGGTTTATTAACTTAAACATGCATATCTATAAACTTCTTTGCATAGCCAGTTGATAGGCTAGGTTTAAAAATTGGTTTAGTCATCTTAATTAAAATGTTGATTCAACTTATTCTTTCTTATAAAAACTATAATTTAACTCTAGCTATTCCAACGTGTCTAGGTGGTTTCCAAACCATGAACGAGCAAGTGCAGTGGGTATCTCCATGGCTGGATTTCATCTTGGCAATGTAGCAGGCTTACTACTAACTCCAATTATGTTGTCATCAATTGGAATTACTGGTCCTTTCATTCTCTTTGCATCACTTGGGCTGCTCTGGTTGTCAACATGGACACAAGTCACAAATGATCCACAAGAAAGCCAACTTATTAGTAAATCAGAGCTGCGACTAATCCAGGCTGGAAAAACTGACTCTCAAGTAAGCAATGGCAAGTTCCCACCTATACAGCTCTTATTATCAAAATTACCAACATGGGCTATCATATTGGCTAATATAACTAACAATTGGGTAAGTCTTCTTCTTTTTTAATTAACTGAAAATACTTATTCACTTGGTTAAATTCTTATGAATTTGCATGAAGAATCTAAAAGCACTTGTCATTACAGGGATACTTTGTTCTTCTCTCATGGATGCCTGTTTATTTCAAGACTGTAAGTACTCATTTCTGCAATTTCTACACCTTGTCTTGCTATTGAATACATGAAAGATGTCAAAACGTTCTCCTGTGTTGACAATGCATTATAAATTATGGTTGGTGCTTAATAATATTCTTTGTTTTCCCTGATGAATTTAGGTATTTAATGTGAACCTGAAGCAAGCAGCATGGTTTAGTGCCGTTCCATGGGGAACAATGGCACTTTCTGGCTATGTTGCAGGTGCAACTTCAGATTATTTAATCAAGGCAGGCGTCAATTTGACATTAGTACGCAAGATAATGCAGGTACCTTTTCTGTTTCTGTCTTGTAGTAGCACATTGTAATTCTAATACTTGGGAATCTTCTGTAAAATGATATTTTAATCTGTTAATAGAATTAAAGGGTTTATCATTATGGATGAGGCAAAGAACATAAAGTAGAAGAAAAAATCATGAGAAAGTGGAAAATCTCCAATTAAAAAGTAAAACTTTAGCATTTGATTATATAGCACATTTGAGGCTTTGGAAACATCCCCAGTGATCTAGATTTGTTATAAAAGGAGATGCAGAAAGCACAAACATATTGCATCTCTAATGGGTTATAAGAAGTGCCATTCTTTCTTTATTCCATTGTTCAGTTTTTCACTAAGCTTTTTTTTTTTTTTGATAATCAGTTTTTAACTCAGCTTACTTGAACTTTTATGTGATCAAGATATGTTTACAAGTACCTTCTAAATATAGAAGTCTACATGATATTCTCTGATCTAACTATCACTATGCTGATGTATGATTTTGAACAACAGTCTATTGGTTTCATTGGACCTGGGGTGTCATTGCTTTGCTTGAATTTTGTTAATACACCTGTACATGCGTCGGTCTTCATCACAATAGCCTTGAGCTTGAGCTCTTTCAGCCAAGCTGGCTTTCTCCTCAACATACAAGTAAGTTTCATTTTATCAGTCATAATAAACAGTAAAACTTAAATGTTGATAATTCTCCGGATAATCCAGTATAGCAATTGAATGTCAGTAATTCTACCTCAAATTTAATAAACTTCTGTGGTTTCCTTGATCAGGATATAGCTCCTCAGTATGCTGGACTTCTTCATGGTATGTTCTTGCTTATGTTTCATATTCAATTAGTAGAAAAGAGTGAGATTAGAGATATTACAAATTTTACCATATAAGTCTTACAGACTGATGTGTAGCAAGTCACAAAAGGTTGTTAAAGTGACACTAATTGTATTTACTATCATGTCAGTTTGTAAGTATTTTGCAGTAAAAATTAGTAGTAATTTTAGCATTATTATTAGAAGATGATATTTGTAGTTTTGTAGTACTTTTTTTCCCTCAAAAAAATAAAATTTGTTTCTAAAGGCAATATCTTTCTCCGTTAACAGGGATTTCAAATTCTTTTGGGACACTAGCAGCAATAGTCAGCACAATTGGAACTGGTTATTTTGTACAGTGGTTGGGATCTTTCCAGGCATTCTTGACTGTCACAGCTGGACTTTATTTCATCTCAACTGTATTCTGGAACTTGTTTGCTACTGGAGAGCGAGTATTCTAGCTATAGAATGAAATTTCATACAATTTAGCATCCTACCATTTTCTCCTAATACTAGGAAATTCTATTGGGAAATTTAGAATGAAAAGTTGTGCATGAAAGATTTGAAAATGATTAGTATTTTTTAATTTTTTTTGGGTTTGGCACATATTAAATGGGGAGGAAGTATTTGAATTGTGAATATCTTCGTTGGAAGCATTACGAATTGTCATCTATCCTAAAGGTCATTGGCTAGAAGTGATGAGTAATTTGATGGTCTCTCTGCAAGAAAACATCAAGTGACATGCCATTTATTTTTTTGTCTTTTTTTTTTTTTTTTGGTTCCTCTCCATTTGTAGATGTTGGATTCAGTTGCAGTGCAGAAAGATTTTTTTTTTTTTTTTGGTCAAAAGGAAAATTTCATTGAACTAAAAAGCCTCTACAACTGAGGATAAAAACCGGTCATACAAATAGCCAGCAACATCTAAAGTAAGAAGCATTACAACATCGAGGGGGGGGGGGGGGGGGGGGGGGGGGTGGTGCCTTAAAAAGATGATAAAATTCTGTGGAAGTAAAGCTCTACGTTGAGCTAGTACATCGGCACACTTGTTAGCCTCTCTAAAACAATGTTTGATCCGGACCATAGGGATTTTCTTAAGGCCTTCTTTGCAGTCAGTCACTATTACATCAGTGCTATTTAATCTACTGCTGGTACTTGATACCAGATCAGCCACGACTTTCGCATCCAACTCTATTTCCACAGCAGGCAGATTGAGAGCAATACAAAAACGGATTCCATCCCTTATGGCCCATAATTCCGCTGCCACACTCGTGGTGACCCCAATAGCCCGAGCATATCCTTTAACCCAATTTCCAGCACTGTCTCTAATGATTCCTCCTCCTCCTGCTAGGCCCGGTTACCCAAAAAAGACCCATCAGAGTTCAGCTTGAACCAATGAAAAGGAGGGGGAGTCCATTTTACCTGAATTCTTACTCGGCTTGACACATTCTTCCTATTAATACCCAAATAAGCCACCTCCGCAGCTTTCATTAAGGTCTGGCCTTGCAAATCTCTGTGATTGCCTAACTTGTCAAAAGCCATGTTGTTTTGGCGAAGCCAAATAGACCACACAACCATAGGGAAGATAATACCCCATTCAATCTCAGAAACCCCACATTTGCGAGTGCTTTGACAATTCAGACGAAGCCAATCAATAATGTTAGCTCCATAGAAAAGGGAAGGGTGGGTTGGAGGAGAAAATGAGCTCCAAAACCTCTGAACCACTGGGCAGTCCCTCAAATAATGCTCAATGGACTCAGTTTCGGTCTTACACACAGGACAGACCAGATCTAATTGCATGCCTCTATCTCTAAGGGTGACTCGGACAAGGATGCTCAAGTGGCAGCATTTCCAAAGGAAACATTGCACCTTCGGAATAGTGTGAACCTTCCACACCCATCCTCCTTTAAACAGTGGAGAGCTCCTACCATGCTCCTCCTCTAACACAAGTCGATAAGCATCTTTAAATTTAAAATCACCACTAGGGGAGGACTGCCAACAGAGATGATCAACCCCACGGTTTAGGAGGGGGAATGGAGTTCCTTCATTTCTAAAACAAGATGCATAGGGAAGGAGAACGAAATATGCTCCAAATTCCAGCCAAAAAATTTTCCAACATCCACAAGTTTGATATTTTCCTCACCTATTTTAAGAGGGCCAGAGATGAGACTTCGAAGGGGTCCACTGTTTAGCCACTTGTCTTCCCAAAAGGACAATCCACTGGTGCTACCCGCTATCCATTTTGTACCCTTATTAAAGGTGGCCTTTCCCTTCCGTTAGGCTGCCTAACAAGGAGAGAACGAGGAATTCTTAAGAGGGGAGCGAGCATTCCTTCTTCGGGATCGATACTTATGAGACAAAACACAAGCCCAAAGAGAGGATTTTTCCGAATTAAATCTCCAATTGAGTTCAGCAAGAAGTGCAGTGTTTTTAGGCTTAGCTGCATGAATGCCTAGACCACCCTCTTCTCTTGGCTTAGTAATTTTATCCCAACCTATAAGGTGCACTTTTTTCTTATTTTCAGAAGAACCCCAAAAGAAATTACGACTAAGTCTGTCAACCCCTTGAAGAATTTTCGCAGGGAGGGCAGTACACTGCATAACATAGTTGGGGATGGTGGATGTCACTGACCGAGTAAGAATAACTCTTCCTGCAAATGATAAAAGGTTGGCCTTCCACCCCGCCAATTTGTTCTGAACAAGTTCAATAATAAATCTGAAATCTTGAGGGGAACCTGTGTTTTTAATAGGAAACCCCAAGTATTTTCCCAAAGACTGAGTAGAACGAAACCCCAAGACACCACACATCTCGTCTCTAGAGCCGGAATTTATATTAGGGGAGAAAAATACCCGAGACTTTTCCCCGCTGATTTTTTGACTAGACAACTCACAGAAAGACTCTAACACCTCCTTTATGGCAGTATAGTTCTTGCGGTCAGCTTTAGCAAAAATCATAAGATCATCGGCAAAGAAAAGATGCGAGAAGAAGGGGCCACCCTGAGACGCACTAATCGGTTTCCAAAGCTTGGCTTGGCATTTCTCTGTGATTAGCGCCCTTAGAACTTCCATACACAAGAGAAATAGATATGGGGAAAGCCAATCGCCTTGCCGAATCCCTCTTGAGGGGTGGAAAGGATCAAGGGTCCCTCTGCTGAATAAAATAGAGACGGATGTTGTTGAAACACAGCTCATGATCAGAGAAACTAGCCGGTCAGGGAATTTGAAGAGCTTTAGAGTATCTCGGATAAAACCCCACTCCAAACGGTCATATGCTTTTTCCAAATCCAACTTAATAGCCATAATCCCACCTTTCCCCTTTTTCTTGGATATAGTATGGACCAACTCTTGCACAATGATTGCGTTGTCCATGCCTTGTCTCCCCGAAACAAAGGCTACTTGAAGAGGAGAAACCAACTCAGAGAGGTAAGGACGAATCCGAGCCACAATTATCTTAGACACCACTTTGTAAGTAGTGTTACAGAGACTGATAGGACAATAATTGTTCAAGGATTTCGGACTCTTACATTTAGGGATCAAGGTAATAAGAGTTCTGTTGAGATAATCAGGTACCACCCCAGAATTGAAAATCCCTTTGATCTCTGCTTTCACTGAATCCCCAACTAGAAGCCAGAAACGTTGGAAAAAGCCAGCATGGAGCCCATCAGGCCCGAGAGCTTTAAAAGGTTTAAGCGCCCATAGATCGGCTTTTATTTCCTCATCCGTCATTGGCTTATCAAGAGTACTTGCATCCTCATCTTTCAAGAAAGTTTTCCAAGGGGATTCCATTGCATTCGAGAAGAATAAGTGAGACTAGTAGTGAACAGATCCAAAAAACCCTCCCTAATGAAATCCGCAATACCCCTGTCTCCATCAATATAATTGCCTGCCCTATCCTTCAAACAAAGGATGTGGTTTCTTTTCCGACAAACCAAAGCAGAAGTATGGAAGAAAGTAGTGTTCCTATCACCCTCAACTAGCCACAAAATCCTGGCTTTCATAGCCAAAAACTCCTCCTCAAGTTTAGACACTTCCGCAAATTCAACTCACAAATTTTTTTCCAAATTGACTAGGAACGAATTCAAATGAATAGCCAAACTCTTTTGGATACCTTTTAGTCTGGCTAAGATTCTATTCTTCTTCTAGAAAAGATTACCAAATTGGGTATGATTCCAAATAGTTGCTTGCTCAGAGAAGGAAGATATAGCCGTCTGGAGGTTTAAATGGTTTGCCCACACTTCCCAGACCAACTTCGGGAAAGTTGGGTGAGAAACCCACATAGGTTGAAACTTGAAAGGTCTATGAGGGTGAAATCCTTGATTACTTTCCAAACACAGCTTTACAGGGCAGTGATCAAAATGTGTTTTCTCTAAATGGAAGACCGAAGCCTCAGGAAATAGAGAATTCCACTCGGGGTTAACGAAGACTCGATTAATCCTTCCCTGAATTAGCTGGGAAAGTGGCTTGTGATAATGTGATTAGACCAAGTATACCTAGGTCCATTAAAGCCAATATCAATCATCTGGCAAGAATCATGACATTCCTGAAAGCGAAGAGCTCTGCTAACACTCACTGGATTCCCACCAAAGTTATCTCCATTCGTGAGAATTTCATTGAAATCCCTTGCACTTACCCATGGTAAGGAATGAAGCCCCACCACGACAGCTAAATTATCCTAGAGAAGCCGACGCTCTGCAAATCTCAAACTCGCATAAATTGCAGACAATAACTAGGGAGGCTTAGCTGTAGAAGTCACAAGAGCATGAATCTCTTGCTCAGTTGAAGAAAGTTCTGATAAATCCACTTGCTCTGAGTCCCACAACACCCACAACCACCCAGAGAGACCAATGGAATTAGCCACAATGGCACCATCCATAGGCAGTCTATCAATAATCCTTTTAGCTCTGTCACCACAAACTTTTGTTTTAGATATAACAAAAATAGCTGGGCAATGCTTACGGATCATATCACCAACAACAGAACCAAAATTGGGTTTAATAGCACCCCTACAATTCCAACTGAGCATAATCATTATTAACAAAATAAACTAGATATAGAATCAAGTAAATAAAATCAGAGAGAGTGATCAGAGATGTCACCTCCCTTATCACACTACATATCCATGCTTTCGTTGGATCCTTCATGTGGTTGGGCATTGCTTATGCTGCCAGAAGGCTCTTCAAGATACCCATTTGAACTCTAGGACTCCATATCTTTCTCTGCTACATTAGGCCAAAATTTCAGGTCTAATCTTTTAAGATTAGCTTTAGAAATATTTATGATTTTGGCCTTCAATGACTTGTTTGCCATCTCACCTTGTTGATGAAGGTTCATTGGGAGCACAGACAAAGACGGCCTACCATTCCTTTGAGGGTCCGAAGCTTTTGGGGAGGGATGCTCCTTATTCGATGTATGCGGATAAATCGAGGCCGTATCAATATCATCTCTAGGATCACGATTGTCCAAGGTAGCCATTGAACGGGGCGGCAAGAAGGTGGACAATAGCTTATCAGCAAAAGAAAAGCCTCCTGCTCTGAATTCTCAAAACACAAAATTCACCTTGGGGTTCCTAGCTTTCCCTTTTTCCTCATGCGACACTATCCCACCAAAAATTTTCAGATTGATCATTTTCCATTCCGGGGAAATCTTTTGGCGAGTAGTTCTCAGCTTGGTCTAGCCTTGAGAGGTCTTATTCACCTCCTGACCACGTGTGATGCTTTTACCCTTCACAGACTTAGATTTAGGCTTTGTCCTCTCTGGAATCGTGCTAGTGCGATTTGCACCCATCACACTACTCCCTACAATGTCATTCAGAGACCGAAACTCCAAGGGCTGAGATTCAGCTACTGGATAAGTCCTTGTCCATGAGTTAATAGGGTCATAATGGTTTATTGGGCTTTGCAAAGGAGACCCAAACTTAGCAATTGGGTTGTCAACTTTGGAAGTTTTCCTACTGGGCTTTCCTTTTCAGGCAACAAGCACCTAAGGCCCAAACACATTAGCTTCTTGTTCTTTGTTCTCCACCCATTCTGGCTTGTCGGATTCTCCATGTTCAACAACGGTGCGTCATTCTTAGGAGACGGTTTCACACTATAGGGACAGCCATCTGCTTTGTGTCCAACACATCCGCAAGAGAAGCAAAGGGGGCTAATGCCCTCATATTGCACCGGTTGGTTTATTCCACCAACTTTAAAAATTTTAACAATAGGTTCGTCAAAGTTCACCTGTACGCACAATCTCGCAAACCGCCCTCTTGTCTCCAGAGCAGTATGAGTATCAATGCGAAGCATTGGACGTATCGCCTTACCGATATCCCTAAGCACCAATAGCTCGTAATACTCAATGGGAAGACAAGGGAGACGCACCCACACCGCAACAGCGAAAAGACTCGCTGTTTTTGGCCTGAAGTTAGGTTCCCACCCTCTAATGGAAAGGTAGTGCCAGCCAACAAACCATGGGCCACCTTTCAAAACTTTGGCATGATCCTCCTTCAAAGCGAATTTAATGAGGAAAAAGTCATAACCTAGATCAATGCAAGTCATTCTTCCCAACGGCTTCCATATGCTAGTTAAACGAGATTGGAGAAAGTGGTATCCAATAGTCCTCCCGAAGACTTTCACGATTAGAGCACTAGTCCAAGATGCTCTAATCTTATTTTTCCTATCACCTGAGAGTTTGACAGCCACTTCCCCAGGAGGTAGGTCATCGAATTCATCATCTGACTGAGCATCAAACTCCATAGGACTATCAACTATAAAGGCTTGCTCAAACGCCCCAGGGATTTCTCCCATAGGAGAATCTTTATATGATAGTCCTCCAGCTCCAGCTCCATCAACGTGAAACTCCTGAGTTGGTTTATCACGAGGACATTCCTTAACTTTCTTCGTACTTCTTTGAAGCTCCTCATCTTCTTCTTTGGACCTGACCGACGGTTCCATGCACGAGAGTTCATTATAGTTATCAACATCGATGCTCAATTGTTTATTTATTTATTTGAGTAGTTCAAAAAATAATTGACATGGTTTCAATGTTAATTAAACAAAAAATGGCCTGCCATGTGATATTTGTAAAAATGTAGTACCACGTGTGTTACAAATCTTACGTTGAGCTAAGAAACTGATGTGTCAGTGTGTCACTAATCATAAAGATGCAATTTATATATTCATTTGAGGTAATTAAAATCCACTAATTATATTCATTGTCACACTAGTTTGTAATCTTGATGTAGTAAAATTTGTAGTACATTTAGTATTTCGTTTGTAAAAACACAATATTATTATTAAGAGTAGTGTTACGAGCAATACAAAAATTTGACTATATTAAGCTTACAAATTGATTAGTCATAAATCATAAATAAATAATTCAAATATTCATTTATGAGGTGTTAAAGCCTGCTATAAGAGCATTGGGCCCAGGAGTTTATTATCCATATATATGTTGGGCCTCAAGCCTAAGCCTAGGGCTAGAAGTTTTCCGAGGGTGGGTAAACTTTATTAAAGGAGTCAATGTTGTAGATAAAAAGCTAACTTTGGACATAATGACCCATGAAGGAGTGCTGAGGATAAATCACACCTCGGCTAACCAAAGTTGAGGTCTGTGTAGGTGGTCTGCCATTCAGGGGGAACGTCCCAGAGAGTTCTGTTGGTACGAATAAGTATTGTGGAAATATATGACAAGGAAGAGTCTTAAAATATCAAAGGAGAAAACTACTACTACCACATTAAATACTCTGCAGCTAATCCTCTGGCCGTATTAACGTGGAAGTGATACCTGAACAGTATTTTTTCAGCCTTACAGCTATTATGTAAAGACTTTCGGAAGGTGCTGACGGGACAAATATCAACACCAACCATCAAGCCTGCACGTGGAGGGCGAATGGAAGAAAGAAAAGAGAGTATAAAATGGAGGAGAGATCCAGAGAGTAAGGAATCGAAAAAAGAAGAAAGAAACATTGTAGCAACCTTGAACTAAATTTGTAATCAACTTGTGAATGATTATACAGAAACTAGTCTCCTCGAATTGAGCTGAGGACGTTTTTCTTTGGATAAATCTATTTTGTCCTTATTCAATTGGTTGCCTAGATCTATTACATTTGCTCTCAACATATTAAAGCCCAGTTTTCCCAATCCACTCTCTACAAATTCATTGTTTTGGGCTTTTTGAGCCTAGGTCTATCCATCTTATGGGCTCAAAATCCGAATTACGCCCAAACACCCGCCAATTACATTCATTGTCACATCAGTGTGTAAGTTTAATGTAGTAAAATTTGTAATATCTTTAGCATTTTTTAACTATTAATTAGACAACTTGTTAAGTATAAACAGAAAACCACTCGTCAAAAAGACTCGAAACATAAAAGAAAAATGCTAGAGCTACAATAAAAAGGTTTGTGGCTCTAGTGACTAGAATTTCTCTACATAGAAATTAGGTTTGTAAACAAGCCAAGCTTTGTTGAGTAGTGTATGTTCAAGTTTGACTTGTCAGGAAAAGTCAAAAACTCAGCTTGACTCGAGCTCGTGACAAGCCTAAGAATAATGTTTAAGCTTGAGCTCATGGGAAAGCCAAAAAACTTGAGCTTGGCTTGGTTTGGCTTGATTAATTAGCCAAGCCAAGCTCAAGCTTAATATCAAGCTCAAACTCGAACTTAGATCAAGCTTTTGAGCTTGAGATCTAAAAAAATTACATTATCAAATGCTTAATTCTCTAAAATTAAGAGAAAAATATATTCATTTTATCATGCATCTAGTCCAACTTATGATTAACCATTATTCAAATTAAAATTTTACATAAATAAATTCATTCATTCACCATTCCCTGTCTACAGTTTCAACAATTATTTAAAATGAAAATTTTACATTCACATTAGATGGTGAAGAACCAGAAAAATACTTGTTTGTAACTATTATGAATAAAAAAAAATACTAATATGTTTTGTAATTTTATTTTAAATAATTAATAGGGAAGGATCATATGTGGCCAACTTAATTAATTTTTAAATGTAATAATAGTCCAAAGTGGTTCTTGATCAGTTTAGAGAAGAAAAAAATTAAGGTAATGGGTAGTGGTCTCATGTTAGCCAAGTTATTATTAAGATATGTGTAATAAGTATATTTAGCTAACACATACAAACCTATAAATGAGTCTATACTTGAATTATTTTGTATCAAGCCTAATAGCTTATGAGCTTGTTCGTGAACAAGTTTTCTTGCTTGGGCTCGGCTTGTTTATTAAACAAATCTAAAATTAAGGTTCAAACTTGGCTTATTTATAAACAAACAAACATAAACAAACAAATATGAACAAACTTTTTATCAAGCCAAGCCCGAGTTGCTCATGATTGGCTTGGTTCATTTACAGTCCTAATAGAAACACATGTCGTTGAGAACTTAAGGATACAATAAATATACCTAATAAATGATTTTTAGTATCGCACCTGCTTCCACACGCACGCGCACATGCGCACTTGAGCGCGCGCACACACACATGTGTATATATATATATATATTTTTATAAAATTTAATTCTCACTGCATATGGGGATAGAGAGATTTTAATCTTAATTCTTTTCATGAAAACAAAACAAAAACGAAAAAAAAAAATAAAAACAAAAAAACATGAAGGAATATCTTATAAGACTCTTTATTCTTTAACAAGTGAGCCATAGCTGTTGTTGAGGGGAAAATTTTGATGTCCCTAAATAGAATATGGGGTAGCCAAGCTGAAACTCGATAATGGGCCTTGAAATAAAGCCCAAAGGCTTTCGGTGTTGTGGAAGTCCGCCCAAGCAAGAGATAGAGGCTGCAAGATAACAATAAAGCACAATAAACACATCACAATTGTTAGTTTGTTATATTATTAGTCTTTTTTGCAGCATCATAGTCCAAATCAGTCCTCTAGTGGTACGGTATTATCTCCAGCAGTGGGAGGAAATTATACTTAGAGTCCAACAGTCAATAATTAAATGGATTTAGGAAAGTGTTCACTCTTGGGGGGTCCTTGTATGTCTTGGTTAAGGAAATTTATAGTACTTTCAGCCATCATTACATCAATATGAGGGAAAAATTCAATTGTTACAAATATATTATATCCTTTATCATAATAATAACAAATAAAGGTTAAAGGGCTCCATAGTTACAAATAAAAGAGGAGAAATAGGATGGAATGAAGGGAGAGAAAGATCCCCAGCTCAGTGCAGCAAGTATTAAACTAAGATTTCGGTGAGTATGTGTTTATGAGGCATGGACGAGCTGAATATGGGTTGTTTTGAGTGAGTGGGATAGGATTAATGCTGAGATTGAAGTTTTTTTATGAGTGATGGGCTGTTTGTGACTAGTTGGAAGACATCTTGGGTTGTGTTTGTGTGAAAGAAGGGAAAGAACATCTGAGATTAGATGAGAGTGGGTTAAGGATGATGAGTGGTGAGCTTGATGAAAGCTAAAACACCAGCAAAAATGGAAAACGAACCCATGGTTTCAGAGGGGGGTGGCTGTCCCCTTGTGGGCTGAGGTGTTTATGCTTTTATAATGAAATTTCAAGGAAGCATTAATTAACAAAAATCCAAAAGAGGATGACGACCCAGAGATGATGAAATCAAGATCAAGTTTCTTGAGTTTTTGGTCAGAAGTAGAAGATTTACTTTATGGGCTGCTTTGCTTCTTTGGGAAATGAGGGATTTTTGCATTAATTGCTTGGATTTTTGGGCTGAGTTTGATTATCATGTTTAGGGTGTGTATCAAGAGAGAAACCTAATACTGCAACTGAGATTTGGTCCCCCAAAAAGTGAGATTCAACACCCCAAGCCAAGTGTCAAACTTTAGTCTACTTCAGGGGGTTCCGCTGGAGATACCTTTATGCCCTCCAAACCACATGTTCCAAATTTTTCCCCTTTAGGATTCATGAGCTTGGCACATGAATCACGTCTTGATCGTTTTTGACATTTATAACATCAATTTGTTGAAGTTTGAATAATTTGACTTCAGCTCCCCTTCCGCTGGAGGTGCAGTCTGATGGAGTTCTATCATCCTTTAGGCTTCAGCTGACATTAGGGCTGTCCACGGGTCGGTCCGGGTCGGGTTTGTGCCCAACCCGGAACCGACCCGCCTGAATCGGGTGGGAAAAAAGTTCACCCGCCGCCGACCCGCCGGAGGATCGGGTCGGCCGGTTCAGACCATCTTCGGGTAGCGGTCGGGTCGGTCGGCTGTCCTAGATTAGAGAGACGGCGAAAAATCGGTAAAAAAAACACAGATCCGGCCAAAAATCTCACCGGCATGGATGAGATTTCGCCAGATCCGGCGAAAATCTCACCGGAATGGATGAGATTTAGCCAGATCCGGAGAATATCTCACCGGATTTGGTGATATTTCGCCAAATACGTTCAAAATCTCACCGGATCTGAAGAAAACATTGCCGAAATCTGGAAAATATCGCCGGAATCTGGGTTTCTTCGCCGGATTCTGGAAATTTTGGCCGGGATCTGAAAATATTTCGGTCGGTTCGGGTTTTTCGGGTTTTAGGGGTGGAAGACCGAAACCGACCCGCCGGAATCGGTTTCTGGTGATGAAGACCCGCCGCCGATCCGCCGGAGTAGTCGGGTCGGCCGGATTCGGGTCGGATCCGGTCGGTTCTTCGGGTGGGTCGGATATTCGGATCAATCTGGACAGCCCTAGCTGACATGACAAACCCTTGGGTATTGTTCACGTCAGGTAAAGGATGGCAGAAGGCTGATGGGACATTCCTTGGTCCATTCTCAAAGGCTTGGTTCCCTTGTATAAGTCCTTAGTTGCTCTTTTTTTGTTAAGGGTGAACAAGGGCTGTTTGCCTACTCTTAATTTTTTGCCTCTTGCTGGTGTTTATTGCTTGGGCTTGCTCACATGGGCTGGTTCCCTTGGGCTGGGTTGTGTGCACATGTTGCTATGGATTTTTATTAGTAAATATTTTTTGGGTTTTAAATAAATATGGTAACAACCACTATAATTGAATAATGTGATGTTTCTCATGAGTTTCTCCATAGATAATCATAATGGATATGTAGGATGTATAATTACCATGAGTTTTGGTAATAAATATTATGAATGTTGTGATGTAAAATAAATAGTGAACATGAATTTATAATATAAATAAATGTCATGGGTCTAATAATCATGACTTTCCATGGGCTTTTATAGGATGATTGCCATGGGTTTTGAGAATAGATAATTCATAAATTCTATGAGCTTGTAATAGTAATAGTTTTAAGAATCTAAAGTATTGTTTATTGGACTTTTAAATGAAATAACTATGATATAGTATTTTGCCAAGTATTGATAACCTTGGGCTTTTTGATAAAATAACGCCAAGTAATTAGCTTAGGCTTTTAATAGTGCCAATGAAAATTAGGCTTTTGATATTGCCAATGAGAATTGAGCTTTGATATTCCCAATGAAAATTGGGCTTTGATGTTGCCAATGAGAATTGGGCTTTAAATATTGCCAGCGAGAACTGGGCTTTGATGTTGCCAATGAGAGTTGGGCTTTGATCTTGCCAATGAGAATTGGAATTTAAATATTGCCAGTGAGAACTGGGCTTTGAATAAATAAATTGCCATGGGTTTAAATCATGGGCTTTGATTATGAATTTGAATTCCATTGATAAAGTTGTTTTGCCATGGACTTGAATCATGGGCTTTGATTTATGAATTTGAATTCCATTGATAAAATTGTTTTGTCATAGACTTGAATCATGGACTTTTCAAATATTACCAAACATAAGTATTCTTGGGTTTTAAATAGAATGGTGTGTATAAATAAAATTAGGTGTAATAAAAAAAGGTACCCTAACAGCTGTTAATGCAACTTCAGTCATTTTATTAGTCTATGGTAATGAGGTGGCCACTAGGACATTACTAGAAAGATTTTGGCGATTTATTTTTTTGGGTTTAAATGTACTCTTGTGATTTAGGAGATGACATACAGCCGAATGTGATTAGTTGCTTCATTGATTCTTTACATATGAAAGGACATTAATTTATCTAATAGAATAGCACCATTACATGCTTTAGACAAAAAATAATAATAATTGTTATATGTACCCCTTTAATAATAATATTTAAACTAAGGAATAAGTTAATTGTTGCTCTAAAGATTGGTTTACGAAATATATTTTAAAAATTTTTATGAGAAAAGAAAAAAGTAATTGACTTTTTTTTATAACTTTTTATATTTTTCATGAAAATAGTATTAAAACTTTTTTAAAATGATTCATTAATAAATGCTTTAAGGGTATCAGTTAACAAGATCCAATTGATTGCAGAGCTCACATGAACAATGAATTCTTACAAAAAAAAAAAAAAAAAAAAAAAAAAAAAAGAGGAGAATTCAATTTTTTTTTTTCGAGAAAAGAGAATTCAAAAGTTAAAAAAAAAAAAGAAAATTTTTTCTAATAACTAAATGGAAAGTTTTTTTTTTTCCTCTTAATAACAAGTGGAAGATTGGATATATTTTTTTAATCTAGATTTTCTTTCAAGAGAGAATGGGCTGAACGGGGTCTTCCTATTGAGCAACAAGACTATGAAAAATGTTAAGGGACCATAACATTTTAAAAATATTTTTATAACAAATTTTAAGTGACAAATTGTTATTTGTTATTAGTTTTTATTGATAGATAAAAAAATAATTTCAATAGTAAATTCAAATTAGAACCAATATAACTTATTAATTAAGATTTGTTGTAAAAATTGTCTAAAAATATTGCAAACATAACACTTTTACAAAATTAGTGATAAAAAAAATGTTTTAATATATATATATATATATATATATGTAATTAAAAGATATTTATACTTCACTTTGAACTTGAAGAATGAGATTCAGAGTCTAGATTCTTTAGTTAGATAAATAATACTACAAATTAGTCTTTCAAAACATTGACGAGTCAAATTACTATTGGTTATGAGTCGCAGATCCCTTTTTATCAGTCGGCAGAACCAATCAACTGGGATATTTTTCTTTCTTTCTTTCTATCTTTTTTCTGCCTAGACCAACCAAATGGGATAAATACAATAGACAAGGCAAACTCATTGGTATTAGGCTATTAGCCAATCACATAATTTTCAGACAATCTCTGAAAATAAAAAAATATTATTGCATGAGTAGTTAAAGAATCTCCTATTCACAAACAAGAATGTCCTTTTTTATATTCTTTCTTTTTTCTCCTTTTTTTTATTTTTTTTTCTTGTAGGTGCACGTCACCAAATGGCAAGTCGATATATACTAAGTATCAAAAAATTCTATAAGAAGACCTAAAATAACACAATTTATACTATAACTTGTGACTAAAATTAAGTTTCTCAAAAAAAAAAAAAAATTAAGGGATTTACTACCAAAAAATCATTAAAAAAAACCCACTAAAGTATCATTAAAAAAAATATATATGTATATATATATATAAGAAAAAGGTATTATAATAAAATAAAATAAAATAAAATATTTCAACTGATTGTTTCGAACAAGACACAAAACCTACTCTGAATTTTTCAGGAACTGATGAGAGAGCTATAGTTCAACCTTCAAACCCAACAGAACTTACTCTCTTCCTAAATACCTCGCTGAGATTCTTAGGCACGTGTTCGAACTAACATCTCTACCTCACATAGTGAATAGGTGAAAATATCAAGGAATCTTGCTTTGAATAATTTTTTTTTTTTGAGTCATACCCAGAACCACCTATCTAGGCTCAATCCTGTGTAATTTCTATGAAAGTTAAGCCAAACCCAGATTCTGTTTTTGGGTTAATCACTGATTTCAAGAGGACCCAAAAGTCAAGATTTTGATTTGGGTTTAGTCTTGATAAGGAATTGCAAGAAGGGTTGTTGAAGAAAAATCAGTAAGATTTCTGAATTTGGGTTTCATTTTGCTTTTCTTTGGAAGATATGAATTTCAGGAGCTTAGAAGAGTTCTGGGCCTTTTATGTGAATCAGCACTCAAAACCATCCACAAGGCGCTGGCATTTCATGGGCACACTTATTTCTATCTTCTTCATGCTTTGTTCAGTGGTTTTTAGCTGGTGGTTTCTGTTCTTTGTGCCAGTCTCTGGGTATGGATTTGCCTGGTACAGCCATTTCTTTGTGGAAGGGAATGTTCCGGCCACGTTTGGGCATCCATTTTGGTCTCTTTTCTGTGATTACAAGATGTTTGGATTGATGCTTACTGGGAAAATGGATAAGGAGATCAAGAGGCTTGGAAAGAGGCCTGTATTGCAGGCCTTTTAACTGTAAGTTTTTCTATGCTGTTCAGAAATATACTGGTATTGCTTTCAATCTTTATTTTGTTCTCAGGTACGTAATAGACTGATTGTTTATTTAAAAATGATATTTCAATTGAGGAAATAACAAATAGTATGACTTTGGATAGAATGACAGAAAAGAATACTTGGGGCCAAACCTGACTACGCTGTTGAGGATCCATATCCGGCCCCAAATTTTTGTAACCAAGGATTGGTGTATGTTGGATTCTTGGATACAACAAATTGATAAGGGAAGTCCATAACCTTTGGTTGGGGCTTTTTGATGTAAATATGGCTGGATTGTTCGGTTAAAACATGAGTTTGTGACTACATGGATATGTTATGTTAAAAATTATTGCAACTATAAATACATGGGTATTCTGATATGATGATAATGTCATTTTGCACATTATGTGGTTTTGGTATGAAAATTTTGGAACTGAGGACCACTTTACTCTCTATTTTCTTTTGCTCTAAAGTTTTTTAGCATGTTATGCACTTTATCTTGAATTGTACCTAGCTGTCCATTTTCTCTAATGTCAACACTGAAATTTCATTAAGCTAAACTGTGGATGGTGGATCTAACTACTAATATGGTCAATAATCAAATACAGGCACATGAGATGAAGGTAACATGATTTACCAGTGAATTATCAAAAAAAAAAAAAAAACATGATTTACCATTGTTCCCGCTTTTATGAATAAAGAAAAATAAAAATAAACTTGAACATCCTTAAAAAGATTTCTACCAACGATATAATCAAGCATACCTTCAGTTTATCTCAACTTAAACAAGCATTATTCAAATTATGGGTTAGACACTCAAATCCCAATTATGTAAATCATGCTTTCAGCAAAGTTTAGGCATTGAGGGTTTATGTTCATGAGGCTTTTACTGGTTTCAGGTTTTGTTGGCGACCCTTTTGCTAAGCTTGGAATTCCCTGAGTAAATGTGAGGCTTGAATGCATCAATAATAGAGGGCAGGATGCATTGCAGTTTCCTCCTCTGGATGAGTTGGATTTGATCCAGAGCAGGATGTCAAGGGATGTATCTGATGGTGAAGTACTGCCACCACACTCTGTTGGTCCTAGAGGTATAGGATAAAATTGATTATGTGAAAGAGTTACTGGCTAAAGTCTAAACACAAGACATCTGTGAGCTCCCACCATATTGCACATGTATTTAAATTGACCATAAAGTGCATTTGTTTGCACCTTCTAGCTGAATAAATGTCACAAAAGTTTCTTGGGTGATTGTTACTTAACGTATGGAATCCTGGAATTAAAGATCTTTAGCAATTGTTTCACTTGTAATCAAAAGTTTGAATCACTCATTGCAGCCAAAGTTCTGAGGTACGTCATGATATTGAAATTTCTTTGCAAGACTTACCAGTTGAATTGTGTGTGTGCATGAGTGCACGCATGTGGTAAATCAATTAGTTGGTATATTGCTTCAATGAAATTTCTGCTCAAATAAAAATTCATTATGAAAGCCAGTCACCTGTTACAATCAGTAAGTGTTTAGTGGACTGAGATTAATAGCTTTTAGATCAAGTTGTGTTCTTAGTTTAATTTGTAAAGAGTGGATGACTTACAGGAAACATATTCCACTCTCTGCTGTAGTGTGATATTGAATTTGTGAATAATAAACATCATGGTGGCTAAAAACCTTGTAACTCAATTGGTTGGCACCTCCTAGTGTTTCCAATCTATCCAAGGTTCAAATCCCCCCATCAAAACTATTGAATTATGAAAACAAACCTCATAGTGAAGGGAACTTTTGCAGTCAGTCTGAAGTCTGAAAATATTCAAGGTATAACTTTGAATTTGTGAATCATAAGGCTATAATGATGGGAAATTTGTGAGTTTCAAGGTTTATAACTCTATAATGATGGGGAATTTTGCAGTCTCTCGGTGAAATTATTTGAAAATATTCATAGTATATGTCAATACCACTTTTGAGAAGGACTGAAGGGATGTAAAATTATCAACAAGACAAAAGAGATAAATCAAAACTTATTAGATGTTCAAGTTTCTAGAGTAATTTCTGTTGTAACACGTTGGATCATTACCTTCCTCGATAAGGGAAAGTTTCTTTTTGGGCTCTTTATGCTGTGTGCAACCCTTTTACCATTGTACTGCTAAAAAAAATAGAGAGATAAAAAACAAGGTATGGTTCGTTTGAATAGAGGAATTTAAATAGAACTTCAATTATAATTTTTAGTTTAAAATACTTGAATAGAGTATGAAATATCAAAATAATAATAATTTCTATTGATGAAATATATAGATGGATTTTTTTTTAAATTTAATAATTGCAATAGGTGAGAGGATTGAAATCTTGAATGTTTCTGTCGAAAATACTAGGAGCTGTTGGCAATATATTGATAGATTTGGTGTGAGTTTGGATAGCGACAGACTTAGCATTTTGCATGTCGTTTTTTTTTTTTTTTGGCTAGATTCTGTGCACTGTTCACAGAATCCGCAAGTACGGATTTCAACAAATGTTAAGTTAAAACTAGGTCCTACGGCACTATTCACACATTTTAAAATTACTTTGTTATAGTGTTTTTAGTTTTCAGCAATAAGGGATATCCAAATAGACCCCAAATACATAAAATTCTTTTTCTGTTAGATACGTTTTACTTGTAATCTCTTTTTTTTTTTTTTTTTTTTTTTTTTTTTTTGAGGGGGTTTTCCTTCTAATCTTTGTAACCACATCGTTTGTGTTTTATCTTTTCAATGTTGTCTTAAGGAATCTATGTGTCTACATATTTTTATAGTCGTTGGTGTCAGTTCATGTTTCTTCTCTAGATAATTTTACACTCATATATTCATAGTTGTCAATATTGTACAATACGCGATATGTATCGTACGATATGTATTGTATCGTGTACAAAAAGTTTCGTATCGTAAGGGCTCATGAATCGTCCGATACATAGGTGCGTATCATATGAATCGTATCGTATCGGTGAATCATATGTATCATACGATACATAGACATGTGAGTTTAAAATGGGTTTTTTGTTGTTGAAATTTGTGATTTTATTTGATTTGAACAAGTTGTTAAACTTTGTTAATACAAAATTATTGGGAAACTTAATTAAGACTAATGAAATAGCAAGTCCATGAGTTTTTTTCCTCCCTTCTCTTTCTCCTACAAAATTTAGACTATACTCATAACACTTACTTTCATATGTGCAAATTTATTTTCTATGCTATTAATAATGTATAAAATGAAAATATAATTATTTTTTATTTTGCTATTATTATTTTGAGTATAAAACTCTAGAATGCCAAGAAAAAATATAAAGAATAAATTATTAGAATAAAAAAATCAAAAAAAAAAGTAAATGTTGATAATAATAAAGAAAATGTCTATGAAAAAATAATTTTGCAAGATACTAAACATGATGATAACATTGACTTAGATAGAGTTGATTAATCAAGATGATGAAAAGATATTATTATTTTGGTTCATATATCATGTATTACTTTTGAGTTTAATCAATTTGAATGTGCATGTTATAAACATAAATTAATTTGATTTATTTAGTTAGTTTTGTTAAATTTTATTACATAAGTAATGATTAAATTGGTCATTAGATGAATATATTTTGAATTTATAATGAATATGTCTTTTATATATGTATATCTATAATTATTTTATAATTTTATTAGGTGCTTATGTATCTTACAATACATGATTTGATACAATACAAAAAAATCAAAAATCGATTCACGACTTGACAACTATGCATATATCATTTTCATGTTTTTCCTTATGTATGATTTTATGTAAGATGAAATCTAGCTTTTATTTCTCCCCATACTTTCTTTCTTGGGATCCTACACCATCTTCCCTAATAAATACATTATGTTCGTGAGAATTATTGGTAATTGAATGACTTAATCTATATTAATTAAATTAAAGTGCTCAATTATTAATAAACTATTTTAAGAAAATATTTATATTATTTTTATAGAAAATTGAAAAAAGTTGTTTAAATATTTATTGCTTTTTTTTCCCTCTATTAAAACTTTCCAAAAATGATTCACTAACAAATATTGTTAGAGAATTTGTTAACATTTCCCATTAATTAATATCTAAAAGTTGAATTTTAGATTTCAACTTTTTGACAACTGATTATTCATATTAATAAAAATACAAAGTTTTTTTTTTTTTTTCTATTGTTCTCTGATAGATTTTTCTGTTGTTTTCTGATGGATTTCAAATCTATTATTTTGTGGTTTCAAGAAACTTCTTGTGGATTTGAGGTTATCTTACAAAAGCAAATGTGTTTTATTTCTTACAAGCGTGAAATAGATGTGTTCTATTTCTCATAGGTATTCCCCTACATTAAAAATGCATTATGTTTCATTTATAAAAAAATACAAAATTTGAAACACTTTTAAATAACATATATAGATAGTTTAATTTAGTAAATATAATAGATTGTACAATTATACTTTGTTAGAAAATAATCACATCATTTTAAATAGGATTTGGGACTAACACTAATTAGTCTTATTTACTATTTTCATTTTAGAACAAATAGTCAAATTTTTCTGCATTTGCAACTAGTTCTTATAATTTGAAGCCAATGAGACTACAACTTCCCCCAAGAGATTAGTATTTTAGGTTCCGTCTTTGAGTGTGATAATGTTGAATTCATCCAATTCTTGTAACATTCCACTGCCAAACGACTCCTATACAGACACTTGGGAAGAGATTCAGTTGATTCTAACAGCAATCATTTTTGAGAATTTATGGTCCGTTTAGATTGAGAGGGAGTAGAGTAGAGTAAAATTTATCTAAAATTAACTTATTTTCAGTCAATTTTACTCTGCTCCTCTTCACTCCCCTTTCCTTCCCCCTGAATCCAGCCCTAAATTTTGTGCATAAAAATGAGCTTAGAATGGTTAAGCTGATGACCTCACAGGTTTGGTTATAATGTTAATGTTTTGGTTGACCTACCCTATTGTTTTGTCGCTGTTAGTAGGTATGCCGAACATTCCTATTAAGTTTATAAATAAAATTTTCAATCTTCTGACCAAACCCCCAACCCCGGCCCCCAAAAACAAAAAAATTTCAAACATGAATGCTTATCATTTAGAGCATAAGTAAATGCAAGAGCGCTTACAGTGAGCACGCACACACGGTATATGAATTATTCTGCGAATAGAAGTCAATTTCCTCATAAAATGCCCTATAATTAGTTAAGGCCTCGGGGCCATTGACTTGTAAAAAAATGAAAAATAAATAAATAAGTAAGGGTGAAGTGGGAAATGGGAGCTAAAGATATCATTTGGGATTAAATTCAATCGCCCATTACCCAAAATCTGACTATTTTACAATTCCGGCTTTCTATAATTCAAAACTCAAATTAAATTGAATTCAGGCGCACTGCATTTTTAGCCAGATCTAAGCTCAACATCAAAACTTGTTGCCCGTGTCTAAATTTTTAATCACCTAAGTTTCTGGCCTTATGTTCAGGTAAAACTATGGAACATTATCTTTATGCAGGGATGGGGTTTCATACAAGGGAAATCATCACAGGTCAGTGTTCCGTGAAAACGATGGCAAAGGCATGGCCTCCTGTGGACGAAGGATGAGGAGCACACCAAACATCCCAAGCATTGGGAGGACAAGCAGCCACTTCAACAGTTTATAGTAATACATATGGAATGTGAGGGAGAAATCATCTGAGAAATACAGTCCGTTCTTGTCAACCATCTCCACCAAAACAGTCCCTGTAGTCCTTACCCCAACTGTTGGAAGCTTTATTCGATGCTTCCCAGGACGGTCAAATATCTGGTTTTGCTTTATCCTTCTCTCACCTTGATAATTACCAGGAACCAACAAGGTTGTCTGCATAGTTTTGACAGATTCAATGATTTGAGTACAAATAGAGTCAATGAGAGAGAAATTTGAGTTGCAGCCTTTAATAATGTAAATGGGTGGGTGGGAAGCACTTACTGTGACATTGTAAGGTGCTTGAGACCCAGATGGGAATCTGTATTTATCAACAATCTCAATATCCACCCAGAAACTCCTGCCTTCCTCATCACGGAAAGCTCTTGATGGGTGGGGAACATAGATACCTTCGCGGTTATGCCGATTAGCCACATTGTTTCTTCCTTGATTAGTTGATCTCCATGCCTGAAAAAGAATATCATTAGAGGAATATCAATACGACCACGGACGGAACAAAGAAGAAATCAATTGCAAATCAGCTTTAGATATTATCCTACCTTGAGAGGATGATGTGGAGAAGGAGTAGAGAAGCAAAAGACATTGCCATTCATGGTTGTCACAATAAGATCAAGATCATCTCCACCATCAACATTTTCTGCCAAGACCATGCTATATCTGTCATGAAGAGATGCACATTTAGATAAGTTGAGGAAAAGGAAATAAAAAAAACCAAAAAAAAAAAAAAAAAGGAACAAAAGATTACGCATATCTTACGAGGTTTCACCAATGTCAACAACATCAGCACATGAAGTAGGCCCATCTATAAGGTACAAATAACCATCAAATGATGTTGTAACAAGAGTCAGCCCCTTCTTTTTCTCACCACGTTTATTTAGATCAACAAGAAGAACTTGATTCATCACTCTGCCATGAGTTCTATATGGATAAGGACGAACAAATGACCCATCCTTGCCACTCAGAACATATACGTTCCCTGACAGTGTTGGAATCACAACATCAGTATGGCCATCACCATCAACATCGCCAATAGTGGGCCCCTGAGGAATATGACAATGTGTATCAGACCACTATGCTATGAATTTTTCATATTACTTGGAAACATAGATCAAGTCACTCTACTGACAATAAGAAACAGATGCTAGGTCAACAGTAACCTTCAAACCATTATTATATCAAATTCTAGAGTATAACAGAGCAACACAGTTCTCGGGTATATGACAGCCCAAAATTTAGGAGTATAACAATTGATGAACTACTTGATATAGAGGTAAGTTGATTTTTAAATAAATGAAAGAAAATATTTTTTCCTGTTCCATATCTCTAAAGAGAACCCAGAAATCTTGAATACACAAATTATTAAAATTCAATACCAGACCATTGTGAAGTTGCCAAATTTCATGTGAGCACAATTCCCAAATGGCATTAATTTGATCATTAAAAATGTAGTCAGTACATGAGGGAACATTAAACACAAAACTGTTCAGGAAACAAATGGAAAGAATCCTTCCGTTTCACCTCCTCATTGTCTTTTCCATTTCTGTAAGCAGTGAATCCCATGGGCAGACTTGTTGGTATTGGCACAATTTACATAATTTAACCAGTTTTAGCTCAAACTTACCTGATTTGGAAGTTTACCAAGCCAAAAAGTCCACTTCCTTCATCAAAATTTATCATTTAAATTACAGGAAATGGGGGAAAAACTAACATACATTTTGATCAGTAAAAAAAAAAAAAAAACTTGACATCCATTTTGATTAATAAAATATAATTCACTATAAAGCACATAGCAACCCATGTACCCAGGATGTATAAAAAAGATAAAAACAGCAACTAATAATGAAAAAAAAACAAAGATGAAGCATCTCAATTAAATTGAAGAAGCAAAATATCCCTGAAGCCAACCACTCAAATAAAGATTTGAGGAATGAAATTTTCAGGTCTAACACTGAACGTTCACACCCTTCAAAAGCACCTAGCATTTCTCTCTCCAAATGCTCCACATGAGATTCCAAATGTTTATACGATGACTTCAACCGAACTGACCTTGCCAACATGCTAACAGTTCAATCATCCCACCAGGCATAATCCAATGAACCCAAAGAGATTAAAATCCATAGAAAAAAGCTCTCTCGTAACATCAAAATGAAGAAGCAAATGATCAATAGGTCCCCACTCAAGTTACACATGCAAAACCAATCTACAATAATGACAGTGTTTTGTTCGATTATCCACAGTTAGAATTCTCCCCAATGCTGCCGTCTATAGAAAGAATGCCATTCTAGTAGGAACTCTAGCCTTCCATATGCTTTTCCAAGGTTAAGGCGGACCTCCTATAGGATTGAACACTTTGTAGATTTGACTTCAAACACTCTACATTTAGACGAATTCCAGCTCACCCCTCCTTCCCAATTTAGCAGAGTTAATTAACTCCATAAAGGATACAAGGGACTCCAACTCCCAATCTTGCACTGTTCTAAAAAAGTAACATCACTGTGGATATTACCATCGGAGAATTGATAGTAATCTGCCACTGAAGCTTTCCTATTGCGTGTAAGCTGAAGTAGTTCTGGAAAGCCTCCCTTCAATGATTGATCAACACACCACAAATCATGATAAAATTTAGCTTGACTTCCCGCTCCCACCTCATAGCTAATAAAACTAGAGAAATTACCCCAACCTTTCCTCATATTTCCAGATATGACCTCTTCACTAAATTTGAAAACCAGCCTCCACAGACACTACCATATGTCACATCCACCAACCTCCGCCATAACGCTGCAACTACTCCCTCCAATAATGCTTTATTAAATAAGATCAAATTCTCAATGCCCAATCCCCCAGGTTTAAGTGGTTCACAAATTTTGTTCCATTTAATTAAAAGAAAATTATATTTGTCACCTAGTCCTCCCCATAAGAATCCCGCTGTAGTTTCAATATGAAAAGCAACATTCATAGGGATAGGAAATGGTGAAATAGAAACCCGTGAAGGTTTATACATACAAGGAAGCTGAATTCAATAAATCTGATTAAAATTATCAACATACATTCAATCAGTAATTTTAACTCAATTCACATTAACAAGTGGGATTCAAGGAAAAAAAACGCACACAATCTCAAAAGCTAAAATAACATATCTCATTAATGATCAATGAGATTCTAGTGAATTTAAACAGCTTAATTTTAAGAAGAAAACAACATGAATCTTACCTGGGGAACCAGACTCTTAAGATGGGCTTGCCAAATTTCCTCTCCTTTTGTAGTCCAAGCAGCAACATTTCCATGTGTATCAGCAGTCACTAATTCAATTTTGCCATCATCATTGATATCAGCGGCAACAACAGCTCCTTGAATCTCAGCCATTTCAAGAGGAAACTTCTCTCTCACTTTGCCTAAATAAAGGAAACAATTTAGTATCAAAAGAAAACCATAAAAATGAAAAATCAAACCACATTTAACAAAATGCTTAATTAGACATGTGAGAACTCAAAAATAAAACTGAAAGAAGCACACTTAGCACAGCTCAGTTCATGTACTCAACATTTATTATTATGAAAGGGACTTGACTCCAAATTAACTATCTAAATAGATGTGTGCATTAAAGGAAAATATGGTCAGAACATAGAGAGAAACAACAGCCAAAGATCTAAAAAATGACACAACATCTTTTACCCGCTCTTTAGCTAACAGCAAGTCATAACATCTGAGTTAAAAATCAAGAGCAAACTAGCATGTGCTCTAATCCTGAACACATATCACAAGATAGAAAGTCAGCATAGGAATATTACCATGATGATCCAAGACATAGAACAAGCCAAAGGAGGTTCCAACAAGAATGTCCATATACCCATCACCGTCTAATTCAGCAACAGTTGGAGAAGAGTATATATAGGCACGGAAGTCTCCAGTATCTGTACTTAGATCTAGCTCTGTAGTCCACTTAACTTGCTTCGTATCAAGATTGATAGCAACAATATCAGCAGCTACATATTTTCCAATATCAATACCACCCAATTCCTTCAAATGTTCAGAGTCAGCATAATACCTGCCAACTTACAAGGTGGCTAATCACTTTCACATCAATCAGCTAATAAGCAGTCCAAAAGTCACTACTAAAAGCACTACAAAGCAAGAAATCATTTAAATCAATAAATAAAAAATAAAATAAAAAACCCCTTAAAACTAGCTACATAGGAAAAGGGAACAGAGAACCATGAAGTATATCATGCAAATGTGGAGAAAAAGCCTATAGATACTGTTGATCACTTGGTCTAACATTTGCAATGATGAGTGAACAATAAATGGTGTTAGTATAACGTATTGAAGATCATATCTTCCCATGCGAAAGGTTGATCTACAATCATGGAGAATAAAACCAGCCCAACTATTCAACCTTTTTTTGATTGGTCAGTTATACACGCACCCAATGGGTCTTGAACCCAGAACTTCGCCCTCCACCTAGTACTTATAAGAGGAGGAGATGCCAGTTGAGCTAGAGCTCATTGGCAGCCCAACTCTTCAACCTTTTTTTTTAAATAGGTAAGCTCAACCCTTCAACCTTACCAACTGAGAAGTTTAGATTGAAGATTCTAGACATCAGTGGAGCTTGGAATTAATATTCCAATTCAGCCATTTTTTGGGGTGGTCATGGTTGAGAAATTGGTCAATCATTGATTGAACCCAACCCAAGCTTGGTTTAATAACTTACTAGTAATAAAGCCCTATTCATGTGTATGACATATGAGAATCTCAAGCCTACACAGGCCACAGCTACAAACATGTAACAGAAAATGATTAACTAAACAGGAACCCTAACTAATTGGGGTCAGCTACATAATCTTTGTTCAAATAATTGGTAGTGGATACATAACATTTTCAAGACAAGTTGGACACTTGGTTTAATAAATGCTCTTTAGCCATTATTCCAGTAATAAAAATGCTTAGTAGAGTTTTGATGTGGTACAGAGGGATTGCAAGAGTGTGACGCAGGACAACCTAGTCTTCCCACCTAGATTAGTCCCACGATAAACCTTAGGTTTCACCACCTAAGGGTTGTTTGGATTCACCACCAAATACAATGCAAATTTTGCATGAATAATCTTAGAATAATATCAATAATCGTCTAATACTAAATAATCCATCCAGAGCTTTATATACAGTTTCTAGGAATTACAAGAGATAATAAAAAGCATCCCTAAAATGAATCCTAATCGAACTCAAATACTAATCCAAATGCTAAACCAATCCTTATCTAAGGAGATGGAATTCAATCTCTATCACAACTCAAACTGAACAAATAAAAATATTAAAATCTAAAATTATCCAATAAAAATCCAAAATGAAATATTGAATTAGTTTTTGGTTATGCTCCTGCATCAAAGTGAAAAACAAAGGAATAACAGAACAACCCTAGGCTTCACCACCTAGAGCGGTCTGAACCCTAGGTTTCACCACCTAAGGTTTCCCAGCATCACCACCAAGCTATTAAAAATTTCCAAAACAATTCATTCGTCAAAATCAACATACCACCGGTGTTCTCTCTGGGACCTATAAATACGGTTTCAAATTACATCAAAAAAAGGAAGGAAAATAAACACAATTAAAATAGCAATCAAATCTCTCCAGAACCTCAAAATAAAATAATAATCAAATGAATTAAAATTACATAGTCTGAACCAAATCAATCAGCATTAATCTGATGTCCACACCAAGTTTAGACATAATTAATTTTACACAACAAGAAGACAGGCTCTTTAATGATTGAAACAGGAATGTTAAAGGTAATGGCAAACTGCAAACTACAAACTGGTGGCAGTTGATTATATTGCCCAATTTCATCTAAATTGGTGGTACACAATAGTTTCAATAAAAAAGAGAAGATGAAAGAGAGCTCACTCTTGATCAAAGAAATAAGAAACAGCAACTATCATCTCTGATACCCCATCATTATCAATGTCTGCTATGACCTGACAGGAATAAAAAGAATTTTTTTTTTTTTTGATAAGTTTACCTAAACCTACCAACAAGGCTCATCAGTAAAATTTAAAACAATAATAATCAAATTTTCAATTTTAGACTCACTGGAGTGCACAAGATGTGTGAGTCAATATGCACATAATCCTCCACTGTCTCATGTACCCTTTCAGTCCATTCCTCCTCTCCCCACATAGAATCATCAACATAATCATCATAATCATAACTGTACTCATCACCTAGCTCATCACTCTCACGGAATAATTCGAAGGATGAATCAGCATCTGCTTCCAAACCTTCATCATTTTTCACAGTTGCAACATGAGGATCTTCATTACTATTATCTGTTGATTTAGAGTCACTGTCCTGTGATCCTTTTGAGTTATCTTCCAGAAGCCGTCTCCCAGTGTTCGTCCCATTCTGTGCAGTTTCTCCTGACCCAGTGTTTGTCCCATTCTGTGCAGTTTCTCCTGACCCAGTGTTTGTAGAAGAATTATCTACACTCGTAGGCAGCTTGATGTTAGATTCTATTTTACTTTCATTCAATTTCTGCTCATTCTCTACATTCGACACATTCACCATGCCAACGTGACTTTCTGTCAACTTTGTATCTGAAGTGTTCAATGGAGGTGTACTGATCTGACTTCCATTCATTTTTCTTTCATTCTCTGGATTGGACGTGTTCACCATGCCAGGATGACTTTCTGTTGATGTAGTTACTGGAACGTTCAACTCAGGTTTACTCCTATTTGTTTCTACACATTTACCATTTACAAATATAGTGAGTTCTTGTTAGAAGAAAGAAACGAACACAGTATATTATTAAGTGAGGCATTATCCCCCTCCCCACCCCCCCTTAAAAAAAATAATAATAAAGAAGAAGTAATTGAGAAGATATATAATTATGAATGTAAGAATAAATTACGGGACATCTTAGCAGCTGCTTCCATGACAAGCAGGTCATCTGTAACATCTGGATGTGATCTGTCCACTGTGTCAGAATTCAAACCCACATGCCAATTTTTACGAACCCTTCTACGAGGTATCTCTATTTTATCAGCCATCATGTACCCTGACGCTCTAAATATAATATACATAAATTGATGTCAGAGCAGGTAATTAGGCATACGACCACAAAAGATACAATCATAACTGTAAACAATTACCTGAAAAAGAGCACTTCACCATTGTAGGTTGCCAAAGCTATCTCTCTTACACCATCCTTGTCAATATCATACAGGAGAGGACTGGCATGCACAGTAGACTGATGGAAAGCAGGCCAACCTGATGAATCATTTAGCAACTCGCAACTATGTTACATATTTACTAAACCAAACCCAGATTAGTAAAGCTTGTTAATTTTTACATATTTTTCATGCACTCCTGAGATTCATGCAGATACTATCCTCCAATTACCTCCTCTAAACATTTCCCAGGAAGGTAAAAGAACCATTTATCATATACACCAAGTTTAAAGTAATAGAATGGCTAGCAGAAATTCTTCAATCATCTCTCCAGCTAAAAAGAGAACATTTAGTACCTGGCATTTTGTCTCCATCAGAACCTTCTAAAACTTCAAGGTAATGAACAAAAGATGGAACCACTATGTCAAGCTTTCCATCACTGCAGAGCAAAACACAGACATTGCAGTCAACAAAACAAACAGATAGAAACCGAGACACTTCAGATCTACTGGTGTTACACCAAGGACCTCCCAGCTCTTTTTTTTTCTTTTTTTCTTTTTTATATAAAATATATATTTTTGAACCTGTAAAGATATTTAAATAGTTTTTATTGACCAAGAGAGAATGTATGATAGGGTACGTAGAAAGGTAAAATGGTGTGTTTTAGAAATAAAGGGGTTCAAGTTTATTAACTTATTTAAAATATGTATGATATAGCTGTAATTAGTATGAGAACAAGTAGAGGCATCACAAGTAAGTTTCCTATCATAGTAGGTTGCATCAAAGATTAGCATAAGTCTCTTTTTACTGGCTATGGATAAGCTTACTAGATTGAGTCAAGACAAAATATCTTGTTGTATGTTTTTTGCAGATAGCACACTTTTAGTGGATTAAGCTAAACATAAGATTTTCATGAAATTGGAAAAATGCTTTAAAATATAAAAGCTTTAGGTTAAGATGTACTAAAATAAAGTACATGGAGTACAACTGTGTAAGTATGGTAAAAGTAGAGACAAAGATGTGCATCAAAAAAAAAAATGATGGTCAAGAGATACCAAAACAATAGTGTTTCATATATATTGGATTTCTTTTCTTTTTCTTTTTTTCTTTTTTAAATAATTCACAAGGATGAAGAGATCCAAGAGGATGTGAGTTATAGAATAAGAGAATGGTTGATAGAGCGGAGAAGTGCATTAGGAATATTGTGTGATTGCACAATACCTATTAAGTTAAATAGAAATTTTTACAAGACTGCAATAAGATCGGCTACACTCCGGTGCTTAATTTTTTTGATAATTCAATAGTTGGGGTTTGGGGGATTTGAATCCTAGATGTCTTTGTTGGAAACACCAAGATGTGCCAACCAATTGAGCTACAAGGCTCCAATGATGAATGTTTGCTACTAACTAAGAAACATGTTTATAAAATTAGCGTAATTAAAATGAAAATGTTAAGATAAATAACTAGAAATACAAGGAAAAATTAGATAAGTAATGAAGAAATTTGTTTAAAGATAGTGAATAAAGGCAGAGGTGGCTCCTATTGTTGAAAATATGAAGGAGAATTATTCAGATGGTTTGGTCTAGTGCAGAAAAGAGAGAATAATACACCAATTTAGAGGAAGACTTAGGGTACCATTGATAAAGTAGTAATAAAAAGCATGCGCTGGTTAAGGAGGTGATGGGGGGAAATTATTGTGTACTCTGCATACTCCCTCCTCTCACATGAATGGTGGATCCCACCGATTAAATTCATGGTAGGATCCACCATTCATGTGAGAGGAGGAACTACACATTTATGGTACTCTAGGAATACCTAATAATTTTCCTCCAACATGGTGCATAAAATACGCAATTTTAGCTCCACAGCCAAACGCTCAACTACCTGGAGTATAATTTCGGACAGTATTATATAATGGCAGAGAAAAAAAACATGTACACAACATTGATAAGTCTATTGAGGATCTATAGCAGACACCAAAATTTTAAGACCAAGGCTTTATTATTGTTGTTGTTGAACCTATAATCCCCGAGTACACCATTTGAGCTAGAGCCCACTAATTCAAATCAATTACAAGTTCTTAAAACATGGAAAAGTTGATAAGAATTATGTGCCAAAACACGAATTGAGCAAATAACATACAAATAGAGAAACATCTATTACCTGTTGATATCGGCGATCAAAGGGGTCGCATATATACTAGAGCTAACTTCAGTTTGCCACCTTAGTTCCAAATTCCTAGGGCACTGTGTATTCAACAAAGCATCCTCATCTCTAATAATCACAAATTTCAATTTCAAACAAATCTCAGTGACTAAATCAGGAATCGGAATCGGAATCGAAATTGAAATCAAAAGTGTAAATTGAGGAAATGAAAAAAATGAAAGAGACTTACATATCGGGGTAAGCAAGTGCATCGTCGGTGGCCTCACGTTCACGAAACTTGTTCTTCTTCGCTGCTTCTTCCGCGCCATGAATGGAGCTCAAAGACGAGCAGAGAATCAAGTAAATCAAGAAATACGACTTCGTCGCCGAGGATCTCATATATACACAATTTTCAGGTACTCAAAACTGAGAAATTTCCAAAACCCTAGCCAAAAAATTGTGTGATAAACCCTAGCTAGAGTTCTAAGCGATCTCTCTCTACGATGTGAGACTGAGAGAGAGAGAGAGAGAGAGAGAGAGAGAGAGTTGTGAGCTGAAGAGAAAACGAAAATGTTTCGAAACGTTTTTTTTTTTTTTTTTCTTTTGGTTTTAAATTTGAACGTACGGTTAGCTAATGCGAAATCGGAAATGGACCTTGGAGTTTTGGTGAAATTACGAATTTGGGATTCGTGATCGGTCAGAGAAACTCGCTCCGGTAAGTCGGTGACGGGTACAGTGAAGGAAGAGAAATGCAATGCAAGTCCAAACTATACAATAGAATTTTAATAGATAAATACTCCTATATTTTTTTTGATTTATATAAATACTCCTATATTTGTAACTCTTTGAGACTGCAAAGAGCAACTATTGCTTTCTTTTTTCTTTTCTTTTTTTGGTAAAATTTAAAAAATAAATTTGGAGATGTACTAATGACTCTATGGTAGTTGTGTAGAGCTTTAAAAAAGAATAGTTTTGATTTATACTCTATAAATTAAAACTTTTTAAGGCACGATTTACTCTATAATTTAAATTACCAAGTGCTTTAATTTGATTGAAACTATTAGATTAATAAGTGAAAGAAATAAACAGTTAGAAACAAGTAATTATGCTTGATTAATTAAAAAATTATTAAAATATTAAAATTAAATTATAAAAAAAGATTGTAAAGATAAAAAGAATATCTAGAAATTATAAGATGAAAGGACATACCATGACGCCAAAAAATACCAAGTTTTTATTAACAAAATGTGGTAGATAATTTAAATAATCTAACTATATAATGGATTTATTTTAAATTTCTTTTATTAAATTTCTTAAATCCACATAGAATAAGTTATCTTTTTTTTTTAGAATCATCTTGATAATTCACATGCAACTTGAAATTTTAAATTAGGAATAGATTAACTACCTTAATAATTAAAAAAAAACTACGTGTCAAGAAACACATAAATTGAGCAATATGTGTAATACATATGTTAAGCTAGTTGGAACAAACAAAGATTCGTTGAGCATAACTTATATTATACTACTAATGATAGATGATTAAAATAATTAAACTAAATAATAAATTTTATGTAAAATTACAAGTTTACAACGCTCTTGAAATATGACATTATAATTGAACTAGTGTGTAATCCCGTGCATATGCACGGATACATTTAAAAACAATCACAATTACATATATATAATTTAGAATCTAATTAAATCTAAACTCTTTTGTTTTTGCATTTAATAATTTACTTGCCACAAAAATTTTAAAAATTGATGGAACACATGCGCAAAATTGAACTTCAATTAAAATTCAAATTATAATCTAATTGAATTTAGACTTTTTAATTTTTGCATCTAATAATTCACTTGACATACAGATTTAAAAATTAGATGAAACATAAAAATTAGACTCCAATTTAGAATTTAATTGGGATTTCTCTTAACTTTGGTTATATATATATATATATATATATATATGACTTATAAGCTTGAATTGTTTTTAGTTATACAAAAAAAGGCTCATAAATATAAAATCATTCAAAAATTATATTTTTTATAGTTTACTTATATTAGACTCCTCGTTTTTTTACACTAAATTAACTTATTTGACACAAAGATTAAAAAACTTAGATTAGATGAGACACATGACACAAAATTAAACTCTAATTGAAATCCAATTTTTATATTGAATTAACTCACTTGGCACAAAAATTTAAAAACTTAAATTAGATAGGACACATGGCGTAAAATTAAACTCTAATTTAATTCCAATTTGAAATCTAATTGGATTTTCTCTCTACTTTACATATTATTATATATATATAGATTAGTACTTTAAAATTCTAAAAAAAAAAATCATAAAATTTATTTTAAAATTGTCTAACTTTCAGAAACTTAAAATTTAATTGCTCTATTTTTTTAAAGGGTAAACCCATAAAACGTAGATACATTCACTATTTAGGTGCCCTATATTATCATTATATTAAAACACATAACTAATTTAATTTAATTCTCCTTGAACAAAATTGACACCATTTGTTGGCTCAAAAAAAAAAAAAAAAAAAAAAAAAAAAAAAGACACCATTTGTACTCCATTAAGCAACGCATATTTAATTAGAGAGCCTAATGAACCTAAGAAATTGTACCCATTATTTAACCTACTTTAAAATTCAAAAAACTTTTGAAATCTAAAATTTTAATTTGAGTAATATTTAAATTTCTTGAATTAAGTAATAAATTTTTATCTAAAATAAACCATCTTAATTATTGATAAATTATTTGAAACTTGGTAATAGATATAGAAGGTTGAACACGTTTATTTTTCAATGGAATAATTTTTAAAATAAAGTAAAATATCTTACTAATGTAAATTGTAGGGGCAATAGGCCAAAAATTCTTTACCCTTGTACATGTTGGGCCTAAAACTCAAGCCGAGGACTAAGACTAGCCTGAGAGCAATCCAGCTTAGTCTAAAAAACCAATGTTGAAAGAGAAAGTAGTTAATTGTGAACTTGTTGACCCAAGAAGTATGGCCGAGGACTAATATCACCTCGAATAACCAAAGTCGAGGTTCGTTTTAGCGATTCGCTGTTTAGGATAACACTCTAGAGAATTCTTGTGAAGCGAGAAAGTGTTGTAGAAGCGTGACTCGAGAAGATCCCAAAATATCAAGAGAGAGGATTGTCACCACCACATTGAATGTTTTGCAGCTAACTTTCGGGCCGCATTTATATGAAGGTGATATCTGAACAGTGATTTCAGCCTTACAGCTACTACATAGAGATTTCTGAAAAAGCTAGATGGGACAAGTATTAACAAAAATCATTCAATGTGCACGTTGAAGGCTAAAAATAAGGAGAAGAAAGAGTATAAAAGGAAGAAAGATCTAACGAAAAGGAGGATCGAAAAATAGAGAGAGAGAGAAACACTGTAGACACGAAGAACCAAACGTGTAATCAAACTTAGAACAACATATATTATAGTTGACCTCCTCGAACATTGACCGAGAACAACTTCCTGAAGTTAGACTTGTTTATTTCATTCTTCTTGTGATCCAAGCCTGTCTTATTGATTGTTTAATCTGAGCTAGCCCAGCTTTCTTTACTTACTCTCTACAAATTCATTATTTTTGGACCTTTTGGACTGATCCATCTGCTATTGGGCCAGTAATCCAAATCTGTATCCTTACATAAATCATTTGAAGCTTTAGTAATAGAAATAGAATGTTGGATTTGAACCCTGATCAATCTACAAAACTCTTGGTCTCATGTCATCTTAGCATTACAAAAATATAAATACAAAAATCAGCTGTGTTCATATAGAAACTACAATACACGGTTAAAATTAAAACTTCTCAGACCCAAAACAAATAGAAATACTTTCAGAACTGAAGCAAATAAAAATACTTTCAAAATGTATAACAAATAAAAGCCCAATAATCCAAGCTCATTGTTTTTGCCCTTATTTTCCCCTAATTTTGTCATCTCGACAATTGACAATTGTGAAATATTTTGTAAAAATTACTCCCAACTCTAAACTTGTTATATAGGAAAAGGGAAATTTATCTTATGGAGCTACAGTATGCATTGGCTCCGTCACAGCACATGGCCCCAAGCTTCTGTGGAGCCCACTTGCTATGAAGGAACCACTGCATACAGTGACTTACTCCATTAGATACTACTCAATAAAAAGAGTGAGGAGAAAGGTGCACTCCATTACAGTTACCCAAAGAGTTATTCACATACAGTGATTTCTCCTTTTTCAAGGAAATGAGGTTATTAAAAATGGCTACCTTGTGAAAACTTAGCAATCACTACATATAACAAGAATATGATAATAATATACAAGGTGAATCTATCCCTAACTCTCCTGATCCGGACAACTGAAAGAAATAATTCCAGGCCTGGTGTTGAGGACTATCAAGTGTACCAACTGGATCATACAACTCACCAGCACGGCACACAATAAAAGATAATCGTGTAGCTAATTATACATATCTCAAGGACCAATTAGCTGATGCCCAAGTACATACCGAACTCCAATAAAATTTGCAATGATTTGTGCATGTAGACATCGAAGCCATACTCCAGTATCTGCTTCTCCTATTACTAGAAAACCTTGAAGGCATTGTGAACATCAATTCCTAATCACCTCCTTCGTGCTGGATTTGTTTGATGGTGGGCTTTGCTATCATTCCGTATCCTATCAGCATACATGGGTAGGCGAAGGATCTCTTGAATTTCATTCAACAAAATTTCCTCTGTGATATTGTCTCTTATGCTCCGAAGTACCTGTTTTTAAAACAAGCAAGCAACTTTAGTAAGTTCAGTTGGCTAAAATTGATATGAATGAGAAATTGAACAAAATTTAGTGACGAGCACAACCTTCCTGTAAGTATTGAAATCATTCGGAGTTGATTTATCTGTTCTGATTCGCATAAAGATCCATTCCTCAGTTTCAGAATCCCACGAACACTCAATAATCTTTCCTGAATATAAAGAAGGATCTGAACCATCTGCAAGTTTTTTAACCTTGGGAATGTAAGAAATTATAACAAAGAGAATATTACCTATGTTTATATCTAAATAAGAATAAGCATAAAGAAATTAAACAGAAAATTAAAGCATATTCAACAATATTTTTTTTTGATAAGTAAGATGAAATATATATAAATGAAAGGCTGCTCTAAGCAAAAGCCAAGAGCAAGCCCAGTATGTACAAGAAAACAGAGGAAACACACAAGAAGACAAGACAACAAAAAGTTACAAAAGAGAGAGGGAGCAAAGAAAAGAGGGGAGGGAATCACTAGACGTGAGTCCCCACGCCCGAGACCAATCGAAAAAAGTTCCACAAAAAGTGGCAAGCAACTGATCCCCAGAGCTGTCCAAGTCCTCAAAAGTCCTCCGGTTCCGTTCCGTCCAAAGACACCAAAGGATGCACGAAGGAACCAAGTTCCAAACTTGGGAATAATGCTTCCCCAACCAATTCCACCAGCCAAAAAGCACATCTGTAATCGACTTAGGAATCACCCAACACATGCCGAAAGTTATGAAGACAAAGCTCCATAACCGGTAAGCCCACTCACAATGAAGAAATAAGTGGTTTACCGTCTCTCCACAACGGCGACACAAAATACACCAATCCACAAAGTCGAGATTCCTCAATCTCAAGTTGTCACCCGTAAGGATCTTATTCCAAGCAACACACCAAACAAAAAAAGAAACTCGCCTAGGAGCCTTAACTCTCCAAATGGCTTTCCAAGGGAATATAAAAGGGGGGGCAGCCCTTAATTTATTATAAAACGACCGGGTGTCAAAAAACCCATTGGACTTCAACTTCCATCTCATACGATCTCCAACACCCAAAGGAGGGGTCTTGGCTCCCAACAAACGAAAGAACTGCAGCCCTTCTTCCATCTCCCAATCATTAAGATCTCTAATAAAACGGACATCCCAGCATCTTGTCTCCTCCACCCCCAGTCTTGGTAAAGACGATTCAACAGTCACCTCCCTATCCGCAGCGATACCGTACAACCTTGGAAAGGCCACTTGAAACGAAAGATCCCCATACCACACATCCTGCCAAAACCTCACTCTATTCCCCACCCCAGCAACTAGCTGACAGTGCTTGCGGAATTCCTCCCACCCCTTACGAATGCTTCTCCACAACCCACAACCATGAGTTCCCCTACCCAACTTAGAAGTCCAACCCCCCCAATCGACCCCATATTTTGAAACCACCACCCTCCTCCATAATCGATCCTCTTCCTTCCCAAACCGCCACAGCCATTTTCCCAATAAAGCCTTATTGAAAGTAGTAAGCTTCCTAATACCCAAGCCGCCATTGGCTATAGGCGTACAAACTTTATCCCACCCAACCAGATGGAACTTACTTCCCCCCCAAAGAAAGTCCCTCTGCAACTTTTCAATTTTATTAGCCACGTGAGTAGGAATCGTGAAAAGCGACAGAAAGTAAGTCGGAAGACTAGAGAGCGTACTCTTAAGGAGCGTCAGACGACCTCCCTTAGAAAGATACAACTTCTTCCACCCAGCTAAACTCCGCTCCATTTTTTCCAAGATCGGATTCCAGATTGAAGGGGAATTATGAGAAGCCCCCAGAGGCATTCCAAGGTACGACATAGGCAAAGTACCAACCCTACAACCCAAGATTCCAGCCAATGCACGAACATCATCAACCTCCCCAATTGGAACCATTTCACTCTTAAGCACATTGACCTTCAGACCTGTAACCGCCTGAAAACTGAGTAACAGCAGTCGAATATGAAGAATCTGCTCCACATCAGCATCACAGAACAGGATAGTGTCGTCTGCGAACAACAGATGAGAAACCCTTTCCACACCATCCCTCCTACCCTCAAGACTAAAACCACGGATCAAGCCAGCACCCTCCATTCTTTTCAACATCCTACTAAACACCTCCATCATAATCAAAAACAACAAGGGAGAAAGCGGATCACCTTGCCTTAAACCCCTTGAACTACCAAAAAAATCAGCAGGAGACCCATTCACCAGGACAGAGAACTGAATCGTGGAGATGCAAGAACGAATCCACTTACACCACTTTACTCCAAAGCCCATCCTATCCAACAAGTGCAGCAAAGCCTCCCAATTCACATGATCGTAGGCTTTCTCCATATCAAGCTTACAGATGACTCCAGGAGCCCTACTCTTCCCACGACTATCCACACACTCATTCGCAATAAGAACCGAATCAAGGATTTGTCTCCCACCCACGAAGCTATTCTGGTTCTCAGAGATCAACTGGTCTAAAACCACCCTCAACCGATTTGCCAAGACCTTAGCCAAGATTTTATAAACACTCCCCACCAAACTAATAGGCCGGAAATCACTAATATTAGAGGCAGCATTCTTCTTAGGAATTAATGTGATGAAGGTAGCATTAAGGGATTTTTCGAACTTACAATGATGGAAAAACTCATCAAAGACCGCTAAGACGTCTTTCTCAACAACCCTCCAACATTGTTGATAGAACGCCATGGTAAACCCGTCCGGACCAGGAGCTTTGTCCCCATCCATGTCAGAAACGACTTGAAGAATCTCCTCTCTCTCAAAATTTCTCTCAAGCCAAACCTTCTCCTCATCCCCTATGCGGTCAAATTCCAACCCTTCCACAAAAGGCCTCCACCCCTCAGTCTCTTTGTACAAATTTTTATAAAATTGAACAATTTGGTTAGACACCTCCGGCTCATCCTCAAAAACCACCCCATCCACCTCCAAGGTCCACAAGTGATTAAACCTTCTGCGGGAATTGGCCAATTTGTGAAAAAACTTGGTGTTATTGTCCCCTTCCTTTATACACAACATCCTTGACTTTTGTCTCCAGGAAATCTCTTCCAAGGAAAGGAGATGTTCCACCTGAGACCTCAGATCAGCCCTATGACAATACTCCCCGCTGGAGAGGCCTAAATCCCCTTCCTTAGCATCTAGAATTTTCAACTCCTCCAGCAGCTGCCTCCTTCGACGCTCTACATTGCCAAACTCTTGGCGATTCCATTGCACAATATCTTCTTTCAAGGCCTTTAGTTTCTTAGCAAATACGAAACTAGGCGTGCCTACAAATGAGTGCCGATTCCACCAAGAATGAACTTTATCCACAAAACCCTCCGTCCTCAACCACATATTTTCAAATCTGAATGAACTCTTCCCCCTAACCATCCTCCCCGCCTCCAAGAGGATGGGGCTATGATCAGAGATGGGACGGGGTAAAATCCTTTGAATCACATCGGGAAAGTGGTCCTCCCAATCTGGAGAGACCAACGCTCTGTCAATCCTAGACATCGCAGGTAGATCAGAACCACTCGACCAAGTGAAGCTACCTCCTTCCAAAGGCAAATCAACCAGGTTCATATCCACAACAAATTCAGAGAATTTTTCCATAGCCAAGGTCAAGCGAGTCTCGCCCCTACGCTCACTAGGAAAGTGAACAATATTAAAATCCCCAAAGCAGCACCACGGGGTCCTCCACACCTGATGAATACCCGCCAACTCATCCCACATGTGACCCCTTACATCATTATCATTTGGGCCATAGACACCGGAGCACGCCCATATGAAGCCGTCCCCCACCCCTTGCCACTTAACCGACACTGAGAAAGTACCAACCATAACCTCCATCTTCGACAGAACCCTTTTGTCCCACATAAGCAGAATACCGCCAGCAGTCCTATCAGCCTCCAAAACCGCCCAATCCACATAAGGGCAGCCCCACAGACTACGAACCAACCTCCAACTCATGCATGCGATCTTCGTCTCTTGTAAACAAACAACATCACACTTCCACTCCCTCAACAAATTCTTCACCACAAGCCATTTCCGAGGATTATTTAAGCCTCTAACATTCCACGAAATCATCTTTAGCTTCATAAATACTAAGGAATCCCCCACTACAGACACCAACACACTACCAACCTCTATCTTCTATCGTAATTCACCGAGGAGATCAAGTTTTGCAGCTCTCTACATCCCTTGTTTTTTGACTTAACCCCTATGTTTCTCCCCGGTACTCTCCTGTTTAGAACATTGGCTGCCTCCATCTCAGATTCAAGCCTCTGTAAAAGGGCAATGCACAACTTCTCGTGCCTAGACATTGACAACCCAATCAATTTGCTGAAACCAGGAATTCTGTGTTTCACCCACCCGGAAATATCAGACTTGGACTCAACACTCATAACCTCATTAACCTCCTCCACCTCTGCCAAAAAATTCGAGCCCCCCAGAACAATGGTTTGTAGAGGCAAACCAACAGCCAAATCTAATTCACCAGAATCAATTGCTTCTCCCGCTATCATGACCTCCCTAGAAGAGCTGGAAAAATCATAACAAAGAGAAGTAATAACCTCCTGACCCAACACCCCAAGGCCCGGAACTCCATCTTGCACCATCTCCAAAGAAAGATCGGGTGGAGAAAAACCAGCCCACCGCGGCACATACCCGAGGGCCAACGTCCTCTTACCTTCAAAACACGTCCCACCCACCAAAGAACTGGAGCCTAGGACACAGTTCCAGTCAGAGCTGAGCCTGAAAAACACCACCGGTGGAGATCCGATGCACCCCGACCCCCCAAACAGCAGCCCACAGCTCCGATGACGCGAGCCCACCTGCAACCCGGGCCGTCGCGCCACCGGTGCCGGCAAAACAGGGTCCGCCGGAGCCTCCGGAGTCGCCGGAGCCACCGCTGCAACCCGGGCCGTCGCGCCACCGCTGCGCCGGCAGCTCAGGGCTTGGCGAGCTCGTCACTGGGCTTGGCGAGTTCGCCTCAGGACTCTCCCCAACCTCATCAAGAAACCCGATGGAGAAGTGAGGCTTTTCTACACTAACTGAACACTCCCCATGCTCAAAAGTTGATGGGCTTTTCCCTTCTGGGCCTGAACAAAACACAGATTCATTAATTGGCAATTGGGTTGCCATTTTGTTAGGGCCCAAGCCCAGGACACCCTTGCACTGATCCTTTTCAGCCCGAGAAACCCATCTCAAATTCTGATTTCCCTCTTTCTTTCTTCCCCAGAAAACACGTCTCCTCTAATAGTAAAATCATAACCTGGCTTAAATTTTTTTTTGATAACTAATAACCAGGCTT
This sequence comes from Lithocarpus polystachyus, assembly GCA_033629205.1. NCBI lineage: Eukaryota > Viridiplantae > Streptophyta > Magnoliopsida > Fagales > Fagaceae > Lithocarpus > Lithocarpus polystachyus. The sequence goes on from CM066168.1 coordinate 42,770,775, forward strand.
AAAAATTACTAGATAACTCTCAAAATTGGATTAGAAATCCATGAAATTCAGATGGCAATAAGAGATACAGCACAAAAGCATCCAAAAAATGAGATCGCTCAGGTTAAATCACAGCCCTTTGTTGTTTATACTTCTTTTTACGTTTTTGGTGCTAAAAATTGCATAACTGTATATTCAAAACAGACAATCAAAACAATAGATCATGAATACTAACTAATCATCCAAAAAATAGGAAAATTAAAAGAAAGAAAAAAACAGAAACAGGTAAGAGATGATATAAATCACGCCACATGACTTGGAAGTTTCAATCACTAACAAAGAAAAAAACAGAAACAGGTAAGAGATGATATAAATCACACCACATGACTTGGAAGTTTCAATCACTAACACCAAGCAAGAGGTAAGATCACGTGAATTTCCATGTGAATTTCATATCTTTTCCAGTTTTCAATATATTAAGCTAGATTAAAGTTTTTTGCGACATAACAAGGTACATGGAGAGATCAACTAAGCACAACCAAAACCTACAGTAAAAATAAACAGGCTGTCAAAGATATTAAGAATTTGACAGGAATCTCAACCTGCAGGACGATAAAATGCATCAATGCCAATTCTTAGCCTCTTTGAAGGTAGGGTAGTATTATCCAGTCACAGTTGCATTTTTATACAATTTATCTAGGTGCTTAAGTAAACAAGAAAAAAAAAATCCCATCTGTTCTCAAAAATCTTTTAGGCCAAACTACACTTATCAAAGTTTGGGGTACTGTCATTTTGGAGGGAAGGATAACATTGAACAAAACCCATTTGGCTGCCATATTCTCCTTCACTGCTGCCAATGTTCTCCCTCTTCTCCCATATTTTTTTCCTATCTCTTTAGTTTGGGAGAGACAGTGATTGGTATTACAAAGCTGCCTGATGGATTGGATGGGGCTTTGGTTGTGCTTCTCAGTTGCCAGTCTGATTCATTCTTGCATCGTAACGTTCCGCCACTTCTTGTGCCAAAATTTCTTTCCATTTTGATAGGTTTGACCAAAGAGACAAAAGAGAACACAATTTAAAAGAGGAAAGGGGAGATATGGTGCTAGAGAGCTACACAGATTTAGTTGGGTTGCTGTTAGCTAGATATGGAGGAAGGTGGGGCTCAGATCGTGTGGATCTTGAGCGTTTGTGCGTGTATGCTGTTGTGTTTGAAGGAGAGGTGAGGGAGGAGAGGGACATGAAAAGGCAGAAAAGTTATAAATAAAAAAAATGAAACAAATTTTATTAGCCACTTTTTAGGATCAAATGTTGGAAAAATACTAAACTACATCATTTATGGTGGTCAATGGCATCCCAGATAACAGGTATGGACAGAAGGACCACATTGAACATGTTTCAGAAGTTAGAGGGTGAAACTGAAAAATTTGTAACTTAGAGAGACCCAAATTAAATCAACCCCAAATTTAAAGGGTGTAAAGTGCAATTTAGTCAATATTTATATAAATCTCATAAGTGAAATCTGAGTACTGATTTGTGCCAATATTTTAGGAGCAATCCACATCTGTTTCAGATATAGATAGTTTTGCAAGATGAGTTAATGAAAAAGAGAGGTGTGTGTGGAATGCATTAACCTTTGAATGCAACCCGACTCCCTTCCATCAGTCTCTTCTTCCCTCGTTCATGCACAAAAAGAAGCTCACGATCATCATCCACCTGTACACAAAAGTGGCTTCATATACTAAGGCCTGGAGTCAACATAGAGAGAAAAGAGAGAGATAACCAAATCAATAGCTAAAACTAATTAATTTGTTAGTACAACCTCGAAGAGAAAGTCGACTGAGTTCATGTGAGCAAATTTCCACTTCAAGAGGCCTTCATGTGTGCGAGGAATATAAGGATCATCCCAACCCTGGAAAAAAATTATCAGTAATCAATTTTGTAAAAACTTTAAAAAAGGTACAAACGCTTGTTGACTGTATAAACCACAGTGCTCTTCCCCCAAATGACGAAGGACAGGACTTTTACATAGCATTAAGATTGCAGGCACCAGAAAGAGAGCTTGCTAGCTTAGAGGGTTCAGGTCTCTGTAAACCTCTGATGTACTGGTGGTGACTTCAGGGCCTTCTAATACTTAAGTAGAAACATGCTTAAGTAGTAGTTGAAAGGTCATCTTTATGGCACTGAATACAAGGTAATAGTTGAAAGCTTATCTGATGCGGGAGCACAAACAGAAATTATTTCAATATTTTATTTTGGATTTTCATTGGATTATTTCATATTTGAAGCTTTATTTATTTAGTTTCAGTTATGATAGGAGTTAAATTTCATGTTATAGATGGTGATTAGTAGTTTGAATTAGTTTGGTTTAGTAGTTTAGGTTCAGCTAGGATTAGTTGTTATCTTAATCTCTTTATTTCTTGGAAGCTCTATAAAAGCTCTAGATGGTTTATTTGTAGTGAGACTATTATTATCAATCAAAGATTTCATCATGAAAATATTTTTATGTTTGGTGCTGATTCCAAACAACCCTTACGTGGTGAAGCATAAGGTTAAGCGTGGGACTGTTCTAGGTGGTCAAGCCTAGACTATCCTGCATCACTATCTTTATGTCACCGAGCAATACATAATGTTGAACAAATAGATTTTCTCCAAAAAAAATAATTTCTAGGAAAGTTACACCTCAAAAATCAGACAATTATGAATTATGTTTGAATTCTATAATTTTTTCACTATTTTCAATCCTCAACAACCTGAAAAATAAGACCATCTGATTCATGTGAAAGCTTTGGAATGAACTCCTTTAACACCTTGGTAACAGTAGAGAGCAACCAAAAGTCTTTCCTCCTCACCTGACGAAGATTTAAACAAAATCAACAACCAATCCAGCAGTACTTACAAACAAAAACAAAAAAAAAAAAAAGCAGAAAAGAGATAAATGAAAATATAATTGAATGTCGACAGTCAAATAATACATACCCTAAAAGGTTCAAGGTCGTATCTATAATAAGGATTCCTACATTGGTAAAGATTGACGCGTTCATAATTCCGAGGTTCAATCACTTCTTTCTCAAGCATCTTCCAACGTTCATAGAAAGGCCGCTGCTTCATTCATAATACCATATAATCAATGCATCAACAGAGAGGGAGAGGGGGAGGGGGTGGGGGGGAGGAGTGGAAGAACAAATCCAGAAGAAGTATGCACTTAATTTTACTTGTAAAGAAATAAGTAAAGTGAATTAAGGACACATGGCAACAAAAACAGCTTAGGCTATTTCACTGTTAGGAATACAATGTTGACTATTCTGTGAGCTGTATTACTAATAAAGCACATTTGTCTATTCCAAAATCTAAGCCAAATGGGAAACTTCAACAACTTGACACCAAAATATATCATAATGAAAACAGTCGAGGATATAAATCCAGGAGAATAGCTTATATATCTTACACAATTGTTTAAATATATATATTATCCACTTAACATTTCTTTTTGTGACCCAGAAAGAAATCCTATAATATCCATTCAAAACTAAACTTCAGCAGGCATGTTACAAGAATAGCCAAAGAGATAGATCTTAAGTCAAGATTAAGGAAAATTATTTTATAAGAGGAAGATTTAAGAATATATGATTTTCCAGAACCAGAAAAAGGAATATATGAATATAAGCAAAAGGAGAAGGGTAAATGCATGATTGCCAATATAATCAACGATTTGAGAAAATGAATATATTCAAAATAAGCAAAATTGGCACCAATTGAGGACAAAATAAGGGCTAGGCAAACAGAAAAACAATCTATTAGTATGAGTTATTTATTTCAAGATGAACCAATAAGAAGGATATACTAGAGGCTGTGAGATAAGTCCTGATTCCCAAGCATATTACAGTGAATATTGGTCACCATGAAACTAAAGGAAGAATTCATATAGCAGACCCGAGTACTGGAGATAATAGCTGCCCCATGTTGGGTGGCTGAATATTGTACATGAACCAAACAAATAGAGGGATCATTGATCCACATGTTGTTGGTGGAAGTTACAAGATAAGGCTTTTTAAAAATTTTAAAAAATTAAAAAAAAAAAAAAAAAAACAGTACTACATAAGGTACTGATAATCTTCTTTGCCATGAACTGCATACACAGCAGTGCTTATGGAAAAATTATTTGAGAACAACAATCATGTCAAAGGGTGAGAAAGCATGGTAACCAAGTAGCAATTCGCATAGGGATTTTATGCAAGCAATATATCATATATAATGAAAACCTAAATATTGAAATAAAGGTTTTCCTGCACAATGAGAATGAGACATTTAGTATGATTTTTTAATATAAATACTGTAAATCCAACCTCTATTATAGAAACTTGATTGATTGCCATCATATCATAGATGAGATATCTTCTCTCTTTCTTATTTGTATCGGGAATTTTATCAATTATCATTTCCCCATCAAGTAACGTATAGTGATGAGTCTTGTCCGCTAAACCCTTACACACAAAAAAGAAAAAAAAAAAAAAAAAGGAAAATGTCAGACTGGATCTCATCAATAAAAAGAAGACATATATTTAACATTGAACACAAGGAGCATTCAAACAGCAGAGGTATATGCATGCATACATCAGTCGTGTTTCTGCAAGGAAACCTCATCTGGACCCGTCGAAAATTAAAATTCCTATCAATTAAGTAACATCCATCCACAGTTATTAGCATCATATATCGTGTCCCGTCAGCTTTCCATGTGGCATAATAATAACGTTGCCTTAACAGTTGCAGATTGTCCCTGAATGCCATAAAATGGAACTCAGTCAGACACTTTATGAAACCACAATCAAGGGGAGCACGAATGGAAAAGAACTTCTACAATCAACTGCAATAAAAAGTTTCCTTCTTATCTGTAAAACTACAACGCCATGCAAGAAAACAAGAGCTACTATTTTCTTAAAATCTTTCAGATAATCAGTAAAAATCAGTTTCCAGTACCGCATTCACTGTAATGCCAACAACCCTAGTAACTCTAGTACATGCACTGCACACTTGTGTTTGACTAGTGTTCAGCTTTTCACAAAGATTCAGTGACTCTAGTACATGGTTAAAATCAGAAATTACAATTAGCACAGTAGCCATTCACTACTCCTTGTTGAAGCAAAGTGATGGCAGCCATGAAAAAAGGGAATGCCTGCTGTGCTAATTTACACTTCTGATTTTAACCAAATTTGAAATTCTGAATCCACAGGGAACACATGATATCTGATAGAGAGGAGGTTCACATGGTTTCAAATGTCATGCCACAAGGAGTCTTTGGTAAAACCAGTTAATTAAATAGTACAGTAGTGATGAGCAATTTGAACTTGGTGACAGAAATGTAACTTTTGCAACATTTGTGCAAATTTTATGTTAGTATTATCACTGTGTTTCCAAAATAAGCTTAAACTCAAAGTTTTCATGAGTTTTAGGAGTATCGTCTAAATTTTTTTGACAGTCTATTAAATTTTTATTAGGTTATTCTAAAATAGTGAGTCTAGAGTCTCTCAATCCTAGTAATTCAAGAAAGGCCCAATATGTTTAGTCATGTTCAAAAGATCAGCTCCAAGTTCCAATCCTTTCTTCATTCTCTATCTTTTCTTCTTATCTCTCTAATTCTCTTTGAGCATTGCAATAACTGTCCGTTTTGCTATTTAAATAAAAGCAGCAAATCAAAACAACCACATATAAGGATAATGAAAAGATAATAGCAAAGTCACATTCAGGCAATCATTTTTTTTAGTACATTCAGGGAATCATATTAAACTTAATTTCAAGGTTAATTCCCTTCCCCCATACCTTCACCTCTACCCCCAATAAAAAGGGAAAGATGACTGCAGTCCTACACAATAGACAAGAATTAAGGAAAGGAATTTGGATGCAACATTTTTTTTAATGATTCAGTTGGCCAAATAAGGATCAATGTCATATATTTTGTTCACAGCCAGTCCTAAGCTCAAAAAGGATGGTTGTGATGGGTTGACAACCAGCGTAAAATTTAGTCACACTATTATGAAAGGATCCTTAGTTCAAAGGAGAGCAACTGACGCACCAAGAACAAGTTGAGGCAAAAAAGGGTAGAGAAAGACCAAAAATAACATTAATAGTAATAGTAAAAAAGGACATGAATTAAGTGACCGAGCATATGACTTCAGATAGAATAGAAGATGGAAAAAAATACATGTGGCTGACCCACACTGTTCTTGAGCTACACTTATCAAAAACACACTCTTCTTGAGCTACTATTCAAAGCCCAGAACAGCAACCTATGAACTTGAATATTCCCTTTATTTCGCCTTCAAATCAAATCCCTTCCTTACCCTAATTCCAACCCCGAGTGCGTAGTATTTTTCCAGCCTTTTCCACCACAAAATTCTAACCAAGACACCCTAATTAATCAATTTCTCCTCAAATACTTTGTCCTACAGTGGTTTGGACTCAGATTTTGTCCCTACATCATTAATTCTAAGCTTTCTCCTTCACATATTAACACTCTTGCATACCAAAACTTGTAACTCAAAAGACAAATAACAACAAACCATTCTTTCCAAGACAAACTTCTGCCTACTTCATAAATGTGACAGTTGAACACAGAAAGCATACCAATGATTGAGGCACAAGTAGCCGCAAAATGCTTAATTAATACAACAGAACAGAACAACAGAAATTAACTTTTACTAAAGATTCAGGTAACTGAACTTGTTAAGAGAAACTGGGTGTGACCCTGGAAATTGTGTGCTTCCTCTTGCCTGAAATTAAAGGAAAAATCAGTCAGAACGGCTATTAAACATTTAAATACATGAATTGGGAAAAACACAACACAACAAGATAGCAAGAACATGAGAAACCTTGTAGAAGCTCGAACAAATATGAACGAAGCAGCAAAGACAACAAAAAAAGTAGCAAAATATTATATAAGAGATGTCTGAGTGATCTGAAAGAATTATTAAAAGACTGGAGTGAGTGTGCTGGAAGAACCTCTAGCAACATAAATATCATAGGACTTGCAGAACAAATTATGTACCAAAGATTACAATAAAAATTAGAGAAACAATGCAAACTAAGATTTCTCTATCTTAAATACAACGGTGTAATACTGCAGACATGACAAATTAGAGAGGAGTTTAAAGAGCCTACCCCAACACCCAACCTAAGTGTTTGATAGCAGAAATGACGCATTGCAAACAAATTATGTACCAAAGATTACAATAAAAATTAGAGAGACAATGCAAACTAAGATTTCTCTATCTTAAATACAACGGTGTAATACTGCAGACATGACAAATTAGAGAGGAGTTTAAAGAGCCTACCCCAACACCCAACCTAAGTGTTTGATAGCAGAAATGACGCATTGCATCTTGCTGGTCCCTAGGTATCTCATCTCCTAATACATCATCATTGGTCATCTCTACATCTATCTCATGGGCCTCCTGAAACAAATAAAAGGTTTGTTAAAACCAAAAAACAAGAAGCATATGTAAGGTAAATGAAGAGCATGCAAAAACTGATACGAAAAAAAGCAAACTGTTGTTGGTTCCATCAAATTATCAATAAGAGTAGCTACACATATTTTGGGGGAGGGGGGGGGGGGCGGGGGGCGGGTGTGGTGGGGGTACATTAACAAAGTTCCACACAGGTGTATCAATAAAGAATAAGACAGCTTGCAATAAGAAAACCAGTAACTATACAGTCATGTACACACTTAACATCAAAATTCTAGCCATAGTTTGTTTATCAATAAAGCATTTTAACTTGAAACAATTTTCTTGTAGAAATTTTTACATGGAATAACCAAACTTCCCTCAGTAGTCAGTAGTAATTCATTCTTCAACTAGAACATACATATTATTGTGCTATTTCTGGAGGTCTGTTTAGTTTCAAGGCATAGGACTATTAGAGCAACCCAACAAAATTATACCAGATAGGAGTAACTAAATAACAATTAGATTTTTATGCTGTGTAGAGGGGGCCTAAAAATAATGTTGAACCTTATCAAAGTGCAAAACTGAACTTTTCTTCAAATCTTAAATCCGATCACTTGATCATATCTGAGGCCAAGTAAAGATGTTGGAGGAGGATATTAACCCCCAGCTGTAAATTATAGCTAGATTATAGACCTGACTTGAGAAAACAATCTAATTGTCAGTGTATCTAGGGAAGTTGATTTTATGTGCACAAACCAGTTTTTTTTCAAAAAACTAGGCTAATGACTCAAGGCTAAATTTATCATTTACCACTACAAGCAGCAGCTTTCATTGGTATCACACCAATCATACAGTGAAAATAATTTCAGAAACTATCACCAAACTATACTTTCAAAACAATGCATACATGCAAGGGAGCAGCCGAAACTCCATCGTCATCATCATCTGGCACTGCTTCACCATTAAGATCAAGATCAGAAGATCTTTTCCACTCTGGAGTTGAAGGGCAAACAACCATCTCAGGCTTCTTTTCATGATAAAATGTATACAGTGCATCAATATAGTCTGGTTTGTAAATTCCCGGAGGACGTGCGTCAGCAAACATTTTGATTGCCTGCAGAATAGTCAAAGCACCCCCCCCCCCCCCCAAAAAAAAGAACACATTTAGAAAGTATTAAAATTTAATTAACATGCGTATCCAACTTTCAAAGATCAATAAACAACAGACCTGGGTGACAGAAGCTTGAAATGAGTGCATAATATAATGAACAATCCATTTAGAAAATATTAAAACTCAATTAACATGCTTATCCAACTTTCAAAGATCAATAAACACAGACCTGGGTGACAGAAGCTTGAAGTGAGCGCATAATATAATGAACAATCATATATCCAGTGCGATTATGCCCATGTGTACAATGGACAAGAATATACTTCTTTGAGTGTTTCTGGCGAGCGACGAATTGTGAGACCTGAAAAGAAAAGGTACATTACAGATAAAGAATTCATACATATACATATAATACACACACACACACACACAGCGCATATAAGGCTTTCAAAAGCAATTGCTTAATTTTTAAGCCATACAGACACAAAAATAATTCCAGACAAAAGCATTGGCCAGTCTTCCATGGATGATTCCAATTGGGAAAATTTGACAATCCAAGGGAAGATAATTTTTATTATAATTAAAGAAAAGGGTGCATATGAAAAACAAACAAGGACCACCCAGGAGGTCACCCATCCAAAGAAAGATGATTAATGCCTGAGATAAAATTTGGTCACAAAAACAAACCAAAGGACCACCCCAGAAGGTCACCCATCCAAAAAAAGATGACTAATGCTTGAGATAAAATTTGGTGCACATATGTGCACATGAAAAGCAAAACAAAGGACCACCTTTGTTTCTTATTGCTGCTATATACCAGAAATGTATATACTACTTGTGTTTCAACTCATTAATGATACATGAGCAAAATATTTATTAAAAACATAAACCAATAGAATTATATATAATACATTAAACTGCATAGCAGTCAGATACAGACAGGATGTTTGAAAGAAGAAACAATACCTCATACTTTGGTACATTACCCAAAAAAACAAAAAGGGAGGAAGAAGAAGAAACAATACCTCATAGACAAAGTTATTTACAGATGCATTGTCAGGTACAGAATCCCGCCCCTTGCATTGAATCTACATCACAAAACAATTTGAGGGGGAGAAATAAGAACCATTCAATAATAAAATCACCCAAAACAAAAGTAAAAAAGAAGAAGAATTCAATCACTCAATTAGAAGTCGTAAACAGAAAAGAGGAACTATATTGCAATCCACTGATACCTTAACATGCTTGATACCCTCTTTCTTCAAATCCGTTGCTGGATAGTAACGTGTAGTATTTGTCAAATCAATCACCAAACCAAGCTGAAAAATAAGTGAACAAAACTTAGATACCATGCAAACAAATCCCTCCACCCAAAAAAATTATTATAAAAAGTTTATTAAAAAAAAAAATGATTCTTTTATGTTATTTTCTAACTGGAACTTGCATGTTTAATTTATCTCTTTCTTTTTTGTTAAAAGAAAAACAGCCTGGATGTAATATGCTCAAATGTTTTGACAGAGATATAAAGCGATTCAACAAGAAGTTCCAAGTTCAAGAGCTATTTCCAAGTTAAACACAATATTCTTCCCTTCCTAAATGAAGAGAGTTCTCTCACCTTTGAAAATTTCATAGAAGATGTGATTTGGGAGAGAAAAGGGGGGTTGGGGGGGGAAGGGGAGCAAAAAAACCTTCAAAACCTAGGATTACTTACTTTTCTTCCTAAAACTCTTTGTTGATGAATCACTTGCTTAAATGAGTATCTTTTACCAGGAGGAACATTGTCATTGTAGGATTCACCAAGTGGAACCTTAGAAGGAATCATGATACCACATACTTCCTGACCAGCAGCAGGGCATTCCAACCAACCTGCAATATGAAGAACAAAACAGTTTAAAAAGGCAATGTAGACGGGAGGCAAAAGAAAAAAAAACTTCTAAAATAAACTAAACGATAAAAATCAAATCATTCCTTGGGTCTGTAAAATGTATTTTTAGTATATGGGACCCTTTTCTTTTTCTTTTTTGGATTCTTGGCTAACCTAAGATTGTCAGGAGAAATACAAACGAGATAATGGCCAAATAAGACCAACTTTCAACAACAACAAACACTTAGATCATATGAACGCTACAAAAACTCTCAACTTCCCAGGAGAAATGGAATAATTTTTTCCCAATACACATATTTCACATTATGACTAAATGAAAAATTGGCACACATCCCACCAAAACAAGATGCTGCCCATAACAATGCTTTTTCCCTCCCGATACAAGTAATCTAAGTGATCACTGTATAGTTTTCATATCAGTGGCGAAGCCAGGATTTGGCTTTTAAGAAGGCAAAATTTATACACACATGTACACGTGTGCGCACACACACAAGTATGTTAGGTGATATTTTAGTGTTAAAAGTCAAAACCCATAAAATGATAGCCTATTCATTACATTGTGTTTATAAGTTACAAATTATCTTCATGAATAAGCCTTTTTTTAGCTTTTTTCAAAGTCAAAATTACACTTATTCAAAAGTAAAAGGATAGGGATTGGATTACTACTATGCCCTTATTATCAAAAGTAGGATAAAGAATTGGGGGTAATTTTGTACTTTTTTTTTTTTATGTGTAATTTTCTTCTTAATGCCATTTTCTTTCCCTTTTTTTCTTCCCAATTTGGAAGGAGAAATGGTGGGCCCAGGTGGAAAACTTCATCCGCCCCAATTTCTTTCCCCCTCCTTCTCACTCCAACCAAACAATGGAAAATTACATTTACCTCTTCCTTTTCCTTCTCCCATTTTTCCATCCTCTCCCCACCACAACCAATCATAGCATAAAAGACATTGATAGAATAGGAAAGATTTTCTTCCCTTTTTTACTGAATGAATTTTGACTTATAGAAGAGATAATAATGTATTGATTATAAGTATGGTAAAAAAAAAAAAATTAATATATCAACAAGAAATGTATATAATAAATTCATATAAAAATATGAAAACCAAAAAAAAAAAAAAAATCAAATCAAATTATAATTGGGGAGAAGGGGGGAAATCTAAACAAAAACCATTAACTAAATATTTTGCAGGAGGGGTAAGGGGGCAATTGCCCCCTGGCTGTGCCCATGTTTCACATTACAAATTTCATACATACTTCATGATAAATAATGATCATATACGTTTGTCATCAAAAAATAAAAATATAATTATCATATATGTTGGAAATGTTAGAATTTCATTCAATTATAGCTGAAGTTTGGTCCACGTACACATCAATTGCTTCTTATTTTTTCGATAATTCAATAATCAATAGTTATAATGGGACAAGAGAGATTTCAATCCTAAACATCTCCATAAAAAATACGAGGAAATGCCAATTGAATTGCAAGGATCTTGGCACTTTCATTTTTTATTCCACATTAGAAAGTTTCAGGTGTAATTCGGTGTTTACAAAATTCAAAAACAATTGAATATTCAACAATGCGGAGTCAAATGTTAAGGCACTTAAAACTAGATTCTTAAGATTGTTGTTTGAGTGGTCCAAAACCATATGAACTGTGTGCATAACATATCCCCTCTTCTCAAAATTTTATCATCTATCAGAGACAGAGAGAGCCAAAGAGGGAGATGGAGAGAATACAAATTGCCAAGGAACTCTTATGCCCAAAAGAATGACAAAATTACTGTAGAACACAACACAATTCCACCAAACTAAACAATAGAATTGCACTATTGACAATTAACTATATGCAAACCCCCCCCCCCCTCTGAAAAAAATAAACAAAACAAAACAAAAGAAGAACTTACCAGGGGGAAGCCTGCTCTTATCATAAATTTTAACGTTTTTTGTATGAAAAAACTGGTCATATGCAACTGGTTGAGATACATGGACTGGTCTGTCATCTGGACGTTCTCTTTTCAATCGCTTGCGTCTTTCATCACGCTCCTAACATGAGAAGCGCGCTAGATCAGCCATCATAAATAAATTCTGGCACACAGATACCTACTTCAATGCTTATCTCTTGGTGCATGCATGCATGCGTGTGTGTGTATGAGAGAGAGAGAGAGAGAGCACAATACTACTTAAACCAGGAGTTATAGCATCCAATTTCATCAAAAACAAAGTTTGATAGGTTAAAATAAAACAACTAAAATATTAAATTTAAACTTGTTATCAATGCATATGAAAAAGAGTGAAAATTTCTTCCACCATCCTATTCTAAGTCCCCATGTACAGGGGGCCAAAACATAAATAGGATCTTCTGCATTCTTATGGTGTGCATAATATAACTTGTGGTTCAGCCACTGGAACTGAGCATTTCCAGGGGTTTAATTCCATGAATGGTATAATTCCAATAAAATTTAGTCACTATTTTATGGATGGATCCATTATAGATGCTTGTTGGGCTCCTACTAACAATGCGCTGCATAAGTCCCTGGATGCAGTGAAAAGTTGGCAAGGGTTAGCTAGGGCATTCCCTGTAAGCAAAATGTTCGTTGGAGCATCCCTACTAGGGAGTCAACAATGCGCTGCATCAAACCCCATATGCAGTGAAAAGCAGACAAGGGTTAGCTAGGGTGTTCCCTGTAAATAGCACACTACAAAGGCATAACTTTGGTGGACTAGTGCATGTAAAAAATAGGTTCAATAGAGTAGGATTTGTTTAGGCACTTGGAATATAGGTTCTTTAACCAGGAAACTAATAGAAGCAATAGATACAATTATTAGGCGGAGAATAAAAGGAGACTAAGTTGGTAGGTGAGAAATCTATAAAAATTGAACATACATGATATAAATTAGGGTATACATTACTAGATAATCTTTTTTTGATAATTCGATATAAGGAGAGAATATTTCTTCAGGTTAGGAGGATTAGGGGTATAATTATGTTAATAAAACTTGCCCTAGGAGAAAAGACAATTAACATAATTAGTGCATACAATCCTCAAATAAAATTGGAGGAATCCATTAAGCATAAATTTTGGGAGGACATGGATGAATTGATTTGAGGGTTACCGAATGAGGGAAATATTTTTATTGGAGGAGACCTGAATGTTCATGTCAGAAAAGATAGTGGGAGGTTTTAAAGGAGTTTACTTAGGGTAGCGATATGGAGTATGGAATGAACCAGGAGATTATATCCTAGTATGATTTGATATTAATGAAAACTCAGTTTAAAACGAGGGAATCACATTGACTCTCCATTTGGGAGGAGGGAAAGGAAAGGAAATGAATTATTTTGGAATATTCCTTTCATTCCCTTGTTTGGGATTTTTAATGGAAGGATTGGAATGGTAGGAGAGAGCAATCATTCATTTTTATTCCCTCAAAAATATCAAATTTTATTCCCCAAGATTGGGAGGAATCGAATAAAATGAAATTAGGTTTAATGATTTTTTCACTAAAACACCCAAAATGCCCCTATACATTTAGCCCTTTATTTTAAAATAAAGGTCTAATAGTAATATTGTCATAAAATGCTCTATTCCTTTCCCTCTATGCTACTCCCAAACAAGGTTATTTACCTTCCATTCCTTTATTTGAAAACATTCAAACAAGATTATTTAATTTCATTCCATTCCCTTCATTTATTCTCCATTCTTTTCCATTACTTAAATACATTCATTCCTTTATGATTTACTCATTTCATTCCCTTATGAACTCTCAAACGAAGTATTGGTACCTTCAAGGGTGGGACAACATTAGTCTGATGCAGCCCTAGGCAAATTATTGATCACAAAAACAATCCTAGTAAGAGGGGCTTTCTTATTAGTCATCTGTTGCTGCATTGTCCTCTTGTTTCTAATTTGTGTGCTTTCTTTCTTAATTTGTCGAGTCAGGTTGGCTTGGGTTATGCCAATTTTTGTCGATGCTATGTTGGAGTCTTCGGGTGGAGTTCGGGGAGTTCGTGGACGAGTACAAGTATGGAGGACAACTCCAACGTGTCTTATGTGGTGTATTTGGATGGAACAAAATCACTGTACATTTGAGGGGGAGGAGCTATATTTGCCAAATCTCAAGTTTCTCTTTTTGAAGACTATTCAAATGGGAATTACAGTCAATTACTCTATCCATGTTTTCTATGATTAAGTTCCAAGATTCTTTAAGCCCCTGCCATTGATACAACTTTGCTCTTTCCATTCTACTTTCTTTATTTTCACTTGTGTTGTCATTTTTTCATTGTATACTTTCTGTATATGTTAAGGCCGCCTACCATGACCTCTCCCACCTCTCCTAGACCCCGCAAAAGCAGGGACTTTGTACACTGAGTACATCCTTTATGAATTGCACTTATTTATCACCAAAAAAAAGGGAGGGTGGGACAACAATTTTATCCTTACTTAAAAAGTGGAAAAAATGGATGTTGTAAATATTGTAGGGTGATACCAAAAGATGGTGTAACCACTCAACATAGGGTGGTGGTACTAGGTATTTGTATTAGAAACAACATGACTCCATTAGAAAAGAGCTCATATCTAAACTATGCAAAATCTCCACGAAATGACTTCATACATATGGGATTACCAAACTACATTCCTGGAGTGCTAGATTTAGATCAATAGCTAAAATAAGTAAACTGAGAAAATTCACCCAATTATCATGACTGACAGCAAACAAATTCTTCTATGGAAAAAGGGGCAGTTAAGTCAAAAGATAAAAAAGAACAGTACCCGGCGTGCTATATCAACAGCAGACTCTATACGTTCTTCTGGTGCTGTGTATTCTTCTATATGCTGTGCAAAAGTGTCTTCATCTTCTTCAGGTACCGGTGAGGCATTCAAATCCATGGAAACAATCATTCAACATCCAAGTGCCCGCAATTCTCTCGCGGGAATTACGAGCTCATTATCTGCATCATTTGCATTGTAATTTGCATAAACCCCACGTCCCAAAATAAAAGTACCAACCAAGAGTGAGAAATAAAAACAAAAACAAAAAAACTCAGGGGAATTTTAAAGCAACCATTAAGTTCAGCTGAAGCACTAAGTATGAAATAGTTACAATAGTATTTACTTAATAGAAAATGGAAAACACAATTAAGTAACACTAATCCTATGCAAATTATAGTTTTCCAACACTCCAAGCAGACCAAAAAAAGAAAAACCCAAAATATTTCAAAAGTAATTTTTCGTATTTCATTCCACGCATTTTCTCAGTACCCAAACAGCACGAAAGTTCAGAAAGACATGCAGCTAAACCCTAGCTAAAGCGAATTTCAAACCAAAACCAAAAAAATGAAAAAAGTTTAAAAGTCTGCTTTGAAACAATCAAAGTAGAGAAGCAAAAACCTGAATGTAATCGACGACGAAATTCTGGCCGGAACGACGATCCAGCTCGGAAGCAGAAATTTGTTGCGGTGTTGCAGAAAATTCAAATTGAGGTTTCCACGATCAGAGAAAAAAAAAATGAAGGAAGGTTGTTGATTGTGGGCGTGGAGAGAAGGAAAAACCCTAGAAATTGTAGTACCTTTGGGGTCCTTCGTTGCCAGTGAGAGATGAAACCCTAGCCAGTCAGAGAGAGCGAGAAATTGAGAGAGAGGGTTTGTTGAATTAGAGACAGAAGTTAATAGGTTCTTTATAACTAATCAATCCCTAGAGAGAGAGAGAGAGAGCGAGAGAGAGAAACAGACAGAGACAGAGAGGGACGGGGAGAGGAAATACACAATTTTGGAGTTACTAACTTTATATATATACCATGGGATTAAAAAAATTAAAAGACAAAAACAAAAGATTTATCATAAAATTAAAAATAGAAAGAAATGATTTTGTTAGCAATGCAGGTAAGATGCATTTAACATTTTATTATTAAATAATTTTTTTATAAATTTTTTAAAAAATAAAGTCAAAGTTTACTATATATATATATATATTTTTTTTAGTTTTTGAAAAGTATGCATTACAATTTATAATTTAACTTTTATTAATGTTTTAACTTATGCACTTAGGGCATTCATTAGTTAGACTCAAGAAGAAAAATAAAAGTAAAAGTGAAAGTGTAAAAAATTGGAGTTGAATCCTTTTTTTTTTTTTTTTTAATTAGCCTCAAGTTATTTGAGTGGGGAAAATTGACTCGGGTGGTGACATCATGTGCTAGATATTCAATAAAGGGTGAAGATAAACCTAGCCAAATAATTAATCTCTAATTCTCTTCTTCTTTTTTCAGATAAATTTAAAAAAAAAAGTCTCAACTTTTTCCTAATAAAATAATATAGCTCATTTTTAGAATGTGGCTGCTAGTTATAATTTTTTCGAGTGAATGTACAAAGGGTTTAGTGGATGTGCATGACTAGCTTGGCCAAGATCAAAATTAGATGTTGATACCATGTTAAAGTTGTTATGTGATTGAGTGATGAACCGTCTTTATATTGCCTTTCCTGACAAGTCATGTTTAAAAAAGAAATGGAGAGGGTATGGCTACCTCTTCTTCTTATATGAAAAATTTTAAAATTAAGAGAATGAGAATAAATATCCCCCTCATTTATTTGGATTTTTTAATTTTCTTTTTCTTTCTTAACTGGGTTTGTCTTAATGTTTTATAAATTAAGTGAGGGGGGAGGGGAGAGGAGAGTGGCCATATAATTGATAATTATGACCTTCATTTGCTAATTTTAAAGAAATATATATAATGTAAATTGACATTAAAAAGGCATATTTGACCATTTAATTTTTTTTAATATAAGTTGAATCTCGCTCTCTCTCTCTCTCTCTCAAAATTTTCATCCAATTTAGGGGAATTTTTTTTTTATAAAAACAAAGAAAAAAAAATTAGGGAGATACCCTTCAAAGTGCAAATATGATGAGAACCCTCTATAATTTTATTGTTGTATGGAAGTTTGCACTATAACCAACCTCAATGGTCAGAAGTCAGAGCCCTCTCTAGTGAGAAGTCTCCAAAGAAGAGTAACAATATTTTTGTTTTAACAAATAATAACACTTCGTGAAAAATAATAGTAATAATAACACTATTCTCTATAAAAAAATAAAAATAAAACAATAATAACATTATTCTTGTTTTATATATCATTGCTATTTGCCATTCGATCATGACATTCCCAACTTCTTGTCCCTTTCTGTTTTCTTTTTGTCAATTATGATTGACTTCTAAATGGAAGGCAGGTTTCATGGTTCACCATGTTTTTTTTTTAATTCTCAAAAGCTTAATTATATTTATTTTTTAGTTTGCCAATAAGCCTTACGCCCTCGAATTGGCTCTATTATTAGTCAAATTATAATAAGTCAAAACAACATTTTAGCAGCATTAATAGGCAATGGGCAAGACTTAAGTACAGTACTTAAATGTTGCTCTTCAAGTTTTCCTCTTAATATTCTGCCATATGTATTTTTTGTTATGGAATGATAGCATATTTTTTAGTTAAGTAACCACATGGTTGAATCTTAAGAGAAAAACATAAGAAATAGCACTTAAAGTATTGTACATAAATTTTGTCCATAGGCAATTAATATACAAGTTTTTTTTTTTGGGAGAAAATATACAAGTTAAAAAAATAATAAATATTCAATTACAAACATGTACACTTTTTCATTAAAAAAAATGTTATGTGTACAATGTTTTCACAACACTTTCACAACAAATCTTAAGTGATAAGTTGTTACGAGTTGTTATTGGTGGATAAAAAGATAATTTCAGTTGTAAGTTCAAATTAAAATTAATAATAACTTATCACCTATAATTTATTATGAAAATATTATGAATGTAGTACATCTCTACAAAATAAATACTTGTCAACAACTTTTTATATGCCCAAATTCATTACAATTCCGTGCGTGTGTTTTTTTTGGTTGTTAATTTTTGTTTTTTTTTTTTTAGAATCTTGTTTTTTGTTTTTTTTTTCTGAAGAATATTTGTTTTTTGTTAAAATGATTGTGCATGTTCTTTTACAATCATTAAACTCTAGCCCATTATAACTTATTTGTCACTCATATTATCTGTATTGCATTTATATGTCTTTCTATATAATACTATTGCGCTCATATTTCTTTATATATAATACAGTTTCATTTATAGTTTTCATCATCAAATACAATAGAATGGCTTTCTTAATTCTAACATGGTATCGAAGATTCTAACTGTCCACATTTTGACTTATTTTTTTCACAAGAGTCGTACTAAGAATATTACAAATTTTACTATAAAATACTTATAAATTGATATATCATTAATTAAAAACAAAAATAGATATTCATTTATTGAATAACAATCGTTTATCTCACTAAGAGTGTTCATTTTAAACTTCAAGGGATTGGCTTAGTGATTCTTAAGGACTTATGATATTCATGAAATTCTTGGTTCGAAACTTCTTGTCATCACGTAGGGGCCATCCCTAAGGGATTTTTCCGTGTAATAACTCGGTGTATGTGGGATAGGGAGATTGCACATACCCGAGAAAATAGTTAGATACTCGAAGAGGTCTGAATACCCTTATTTATTAATTTAAAAAAAAAATGTCTTCACTCTATACTCTACTAACTACAACATGTCACGTGTTTGATTTTTTACTAATATACTTACATTATAATTTAAAAAATATATGATATCTAATAAGTTGTGGTTAGAGAAGCATAAAGTGGACTACCCACGTTGGAATATAAGCTTCTTTTAGTTTTTATTTTCATTTTATATTATTATTAAAATGACAACAAAAATAATTCAATCTTAAATATCTCTATTGGAAATGCAAAATATATAAAAATCTTGTCATAAAAGCCAAATTAAAAACTTGTATTTAATCAAATATTTAATGCTATACCACAAATGGGTTCAAGTTAGCTTAATTGGTAATAGTTGAATAAACCACCACATATGTTTGGTGCGATGATCACTTTATAAGTATAAGTGCTTGTAGGGTGTGAAGGATAAGGGCTGGGTTTAAGTCTCAGGAGGGAGCTTCACACACATATTCACTTAAATTAGGTTAGAGTCTAATTTCTATCTTGTATAAAAAAAAATGAATAAGAAATTTGAGTTCAATCTTCACCTACACTAAAAATTAATTGGTGTCTTGGTCTAACGATAAAGAACAATAATTAAAATTTGATGCTATAAGTTTAAAGTTTAAACCAAAAGAAAAAAAATACCAATATTACCATAATTAGTAGAATACTAGAATATAGAGTAAAGTATAAAAAGGAAGATAAATGATTTGTATTATGGTAACTTGGGCTTGTGACTCACAAAACCAAATTGGACACGCTCACCGAATTGCCGTGCGTGCTAAGTTCCTATACTTCGAACTCGCATCAACATTCACGGGTCACTCATCGCTCGCTCACTCCCCTTAAGGACAAAGGAGCTCACTCATCGCTCGCTCACTCCCCTTAACTCTTACGAAGCTCACACTCACTCACAGGGCTCACAGTAAAAAAGCAATGTGGAAAAGTGGAAACTAGTAGACGAGCTTAGCTTTGGTCGTATTCACATATTATGGGCATCACAGTCACAGAGAGCGTGCGTGTCGTGTAAGTTGTTCCATATTACTGGCAGGACTTTCTGCAAAAGGTCCTGGAATTTTGTGGATATCTTTATGAAAAGGCTCCTAGAATTTTTTTTCCCCAAGATATCATTTTTTATTTGTTGCCTTGTCTAGTTCTGTTTATGTACTTAAATCTTAAAAGAATGGTCCCAGTTTGTTTTCAACTAGTTTAAGAATTTTCTTTTTAGGTTAATCTTACCGAAAGAATGTTAAAATGTTAAAAGCAATTCTAAAGATACCATTCTTTTCTTCGATTTATTCCCTAATCTTGTCGAAGTTTTATCTCCGCATTTGATAACAAGTTAGTTTTTTTATTTATTTATTTTATTTTATTTACAGCTGTTTGTGGGTCTTACATTATCTTGTATCTTAGTTTCAATTTTTTTTTTTTTGGTGTGAAAATAAGTTAGTTTTTAACTTTTTATCTCGTTATTGTATTATACAAATAAGTTATAAAAAATAAGCAAATTCTCAATCGGACTATTGTGAATCAATCACAAAACACCACCTTAGTAATCATTAAAAAAATATTGGGTAAACTACGTATTTGGTCCTATTCTTTACACCATATTTCAATTTAGTTCATAACTTTTCAACTGTGTCAATTTAGTTCCTAACCTTTTTAGAATTGTGTCAATTTAGCTCATACTATTATCTCTTAAATGAAAATTGATGGCGTGAAATATGACCAAAATAAAAAATTAGTTTATTTTTATGTGGCAATAAACTAATTTTTTATTTTAACCATTTACCACATCAGCAATTTCATTTCAAGAAATAACGGTAGGGATTAAATTGACAAGACACTGAAAGGTTAGAAATCAAATTGAGATAATTATGTAAAGGATATAGACAAAATATATAGTTTATCCAAAAATATTTTAAAACTCTCACTAGACTTTTTTTTTCCTTTTGTAGCTGTTGTAATTATTTAAAAAAAAAAGGGAATCTCATTTATTTAGAAAATAAATAGATAATAAGTATACAAGCTGAGGGGAAAAGAAAGAGCCAAAGATAGTGGTGATATGAGTAATTGACAATTTGACAGTTTAATAAGAAACAAGATGCACGTTGAGACATACCATGAGGCACACAAAAGACTTTCGATCAATTCTGAGGAAGCTATATCTAGTTGGGTTGAGAGAATGATACCTTTGCTGTCCTTTTCATGCCGAGTGGAAACTGAAAAATTGAAAATACCTTCGTACATGGACGTGGCGTGGTACTCTGAGACTTCTTGTTGGGTACCTGCTCTACTTTGACCATGATGACTTCAATCTTCTTCTTCTTCTTCTTCTTTGTTTTTTTTTTTTTTTTTTGCTAAATATGTTAACTTCAATTTTTAGTTATATATAATTGGGATACGCTCATAGAAAGAAATTGATTGGGTAAAATTTCACTCTAACTTTATTCATTTAAACCTTATAATATCTTCAATTTTAAAAAGGAAACAAATTAAATCTTAAAATAAAAATTAGTGAAACACCATTTAATAAACCTCGACTATTGAGAGAGAGAGGCTAATAGCATGTTTGGGAGTTAAAAAAAGGAGGGGGAGTAGAGTAGAGGGAGGGAGAGTAATTCAATTACCTTATTTTGAAGTTTTTTAAGGAAGGAGGGAGAGGGATTTGGAGGGGTTTGGAGGGGTTTCAACTCCCTCTAACCCCTCATTTTTAATTCCTCCAAATTGGAGAGATTTGGAGGGAGAGTAGAATAGATAAGTTATTGGCCAAATGAATTCCCTAATTTACCCTTTCTAAATTAACAAAATTACCCTTTCTAAAGGGCTAATTACCCCCTTTCCCCTCCCTAATTTTAAAAACATCCAAACAATGTAGAGAAGAATCATTCTCCTCTACTCTCCTCCCCACTACTCTCCTTCCCTCTACTCCCCTCTACTCTCCTCCCTCTCTAAACTTCCAAACAAGCCATAATGCCAACATGCAAGCTCCATTGCTGACACTATTATTATTAAAATATTTTTTGTATTCACATATATTTTTAATTAATCCATGCATCATAGGGGCATATGTTTATACCAAGTGACTCAAATTATATATGTATGAATGAATTTTATGTCATAAAATTAACGTGTTAATGTGATGACTCATTAACTATTAAGATAATTAATTTACTTAAGTTAAAATTCTATTAAAGGTAAATTGAGAAATTTAAAATTATCTATCAAATTCTACTCTTATTAACAACTCCATATGCACCCCCAAATTCTACTCTTGCTATAGCTCCACCCATGGTTATATGATAATGAAAATCAAGAATTACCTTGAAAAAATGAAAATCAAGAAAAATAAGTAGTATTATCAAAGGACTAATTAAGTGTAATTAAAAAAAAAAAGAAATAGAGAAGAGATTTGTTTTATCTGTTATTTAAAGCAAAAGAGATAAGTTGGCTGGTGGACCCACGGGTCCATAAATCAATTCATTGGAAGAAATCAGAATTGGGCCTTTAGTGTGTTGAGCTCGGCCTAGTTGGAATTTGTATGATAAAGTTGGTTCCCTCTCTTCTTCTTCTGTTTTGTGTATAGAGGTGTATTCTACAACATCTCCTTCGCGTGTTAAGACAGAGTCGGTATCAAAGAAAAACCGTGCACTTTGCTACTTCACCATAGGTATGTTCTTTCTCTCTCTCTTAAAGTACTTTTCAGTAATTTTCTCACTTTTTTATGGTTTGTTTGGGGTGAATGAATGATATAGTATATTGCTCGATAATCAATATTAAATTTTGTTCAAGAAAAGAAAAGTGCGCAACTAAAAAATGATATGTGTGTGTGTATATATATATCACACACACAAACACACATATTAATTAGTTATATAGTCCATAGGCCTTTTGAAAAAATGAAAAGTATAGTCAATATGGGAATAGTTTAGATGTTTCCCAGTTGATTTTGAAATCTCAGATTAATTAGGAGAATACTATGGAGTGAGGAGGTGCATTGATCATATTAAAAGTGGCAGTCTCACTTCCATAAGGAAATAAAAAACCTCTATACATAAGCGGTGTGTTAGCTTTGGTGCGTGTGAGAGTTAGAAGAATAAGTTTTGTATACTGCAAGAGTTTATTAGCGTGAGATCAGCTGTGGGTGTTAGCTTATGTTTATAAATTTGTGACAATTTGTGAGTATAAATGTAATCCTAATTATTGTTTATTGATTTTGCTCGTGGATATACGCATAAAGTTTGCTGAACCTTTGTCTGACCTGATCCCCTTCCCCCAATATAGGCAAGATTCAATCTTGAGTTTTTCATTTGACAACAATATATACCAGTTCAACCAAGTGAACCAACTGCCCCACAATAGTCTTGGTCTTAGTGCCAAGAAAAAAAAGCTGGATTGGGATCTTAAGAAGTGGGAAGGTAATAGTTTTTAAATGACTATTGCTCAGTTAGCTTTGGTATATTAGGACCATCTACCATCTTTGGCTTGATTGGAATGTTCTAATATAAAATGGGAGAGCCGAATCTGAGGAAGATTTGATGTAAGCTATAGCTGCTGACATTAGATATAGGTTGCTTTGGTGTAAGATGTTAAGCATTCTGTTTTTTATTCTTGTTAGTTGTGAAGCTATTGGGCATGGTGGTGTGCTGTTTTAGGGTTGCAGTGTCTGTACTAGTTGTAAATGTAAATATTTACATTGTCTAATCGAAAGTTTATTCATTCATCAAAAATAAAATAAGAAAAAGGAAAAAAAAATCACAACCTCAATGTCACTGATTGCATCACCCTTGCAAGAATTATCAATTCCCTAATTAAATGTGCTTAAAGACCACTTATAAGATTTAATTGCATGTCCACACTTTGTTGAGAGTAAACTGTTGTAAGCCAGTCTATCTTGTTGTTGCACTGTGAACCAGATGGATCTGCTTAGTGCTTAGCAGACTAGTAGAGCAATTGGAGTTGTCTTCAGTTTTGCCTGTAAACTTGCATACATTGTGCGTTCAGTTTATATTTCTAATATAAGATTGTTTTTAGAAATTTCCCCTATGTACATATCTGATTGCAGTATTCAATTTTTCAGGAGAAACAAAAATGAGGTACGAGTTGAATGGGAAGAAGAATATCCTGCAATACTACAATGAAGAAGAAGAACAATAAGAAGAAAATCTTTTTGCAATTCTTTATGAAAATGTCATCTTTGACTCTGAAGAAATTTTTACACACTACAAGATGAAAGAGAAGAACCTCCTGAAATACCACAAGGAAAAAAAAAATCCCCTCCTGAATTTTCCTGAACTTGTCATCTATAACATTATAATGAAGATTCCAGCTAAATATCTTCAAAAGTATAGGTATGTATGCGAATTATTGCATGAAATAATCTCTAGCAAAAAGTTCATTGCCCAGAATTTCATTCACAGTATTATGGAATTGCTGATAGTAGTCAAGACATACCCGCATCTGAAAGCAATATCGTTGAGAATGGATGAAAAAGAGCTTGACTTCAAGTTAGAGAAACTTGATTTTGTTGGAATGAAAATGGACAAAAAAATTCCCCTGCCAAATCTTCCTGAACTTGTCATCTATAACATCATAGTAAAGATTCCAGCTGAATATCTTCAAAAGTACAGGTATTTATGTAAGTCATGGCATGATATAATCTCTAGCAAAATGTTCATTGCCCAAAATTTTATTCACAGTAAAGCAGAATTGCTGATACTAGTCAAGAAACGCTCATATTTCAAAGCAACATCATTGAGAATGGATGAAAAAGAGTTTGACTTCAAGTTAGATAATTTTGGTTTGGCTCGAATGGGAAGGATTAGGTCTAGTTGCAATGGCTTGGTTCTAATTAATGATCCAAAAATTGAAGGGAAGCTAAATGTCATCAATTTTCTTGCCAAGTGCAAGGCTATTCTCCCTCAATGCCCTTCCGGTTGCCCACATAAAACATCTGGAGTGGCGCTTGGATTTAGCCCTTCTACCAAAGAGTACAAAGTGGTGCACATTTATGCTGATGGTTTTGGATATGAGATTTTCACCTTAGGTTGTTCCGATAACAAATGGAAATGCATTCCTGGTCCATTCAAGGAGCCACATGAGCGGCCTTTTAACCTTGATACATTTCACTGGAGTGACCCTGTGTCAATACATGGGCAGGTTTTGCATTGGTATGTTAGTTCGAAGGAATATGTTATTTCTATGGATGTGAATAATGAAACACCAAGGAAAACGTATCTTCCAACTCTTGGAAAGATGATAGACAGGAAAAGATATTCTTTGTTGGAGATGGGTGGATATCTTTCCTTTGTATACAATGTCTCTAATATACAAATTGATGTTTGGATTTTGAAAGATTTTGCTGCACAGGTTTGGGTCCGGAAACTTGGTATTCTTTCAGAGTCTGTAAATTATACAGTCTCAAAGAATCCTTCATTACCCAACAAATACGAACATTCTTTGCCAGATTTTCACAAACTTGTTGCCCTGGCTAGTTTAAGGAATGGTGAAATAATGATGTTTAAACATGAGAATTCCAAGAATGATGGTCGCATCTATCTATATGAGATTAAGCACATGGAGTTGAAAATGTTCAAAATAAATATCAAGGATGAATCGAAGGTCGTGCCTCACAGAACCAGCCTCGTTTCTTGGAAAACTGAGAGCGAGCTGTTGCCTAGATAGAGGATACATTTAGCTATATACTGCATTAGAAATCTACGTTGTATGATGTTATTGGAAGAGCTATCAGCTTGGGGGGGGGGGGGGGGGGGGGGGGGAGTTTTGGGGTTCTGTAAACTTTCTTTATCTGCCTTCTACTTGTTTAGATTGTTAAGTCTATCCGTATGAGAGTCTTCAATTTTTGGGGAAACTATTTTTCAGAAAAACAAGTACATCTGTAATGAGGTTCTCAGAAGCAATTGCAAGGGGGATTGCCTCAAGCACCATATGGTTGTATCTGCTTATGTTTTTGTATCTAATTATCTATGTTAGTCAATGAATATTACATGTAGGAAAGGTTAATAGGGTTCATTATGATCTAGTTATTTGAAAGCAATGTTGTTTGACAATGGATGAATTTTTTTTTACTCAGATGCAAAGTTTCTGGATTTACTAAAATGAACCAGAGAAGAAATAGGTGTTGTCTGTCATTGATTTATTTGCCAGGTGCATGGTAATTCATTCTGAATGCTCCTCTTGGTGATCCCTTCTACCAAAGAGTACAAAAGTTTTTTTCTTACATCAAAAGGGGAACCACAAAGTGAGACAGTTCTGTGAGAGTTACAAGACCAAAAGATTTTCAGATACGGATTTAGAAGCTAACGTTGTTAGCTTAGCTGCCTAGTTTCATACAGTACAGTTTGGTGAACAAGAAAAAAATATAAAAGTTTTTCACCCTGAGCATTGAGCTCTCTATAATATCATATGACCAACGAGTACAAAGTTGTGCAAATTTATTCTGATGGTTGTACTAGTTAGGTAGTAGAAAAGATGGAGGTGACTAACTAATCACAACTTTTGGCAATTCGTAAACAATTTCTTCTGAGATGACACATTTACATCCGTTTGGGAACTACTTATCTAATTTTTTGCTAAATTTATTTTGCTTAAAGTGTGCTAAAGTATACCTTGTACCTTGAAAAAATTTAAAAAAGTGAGAAAAAACGGAAAAAGTAGTTTTTTAAAAAGCTATACATAAAAACTAAAAACTAAAATTTGAAGCTAATGCCAAATAGGCTTGAAGTTATCACAATTTTTTCCCCAAAAAACAAAGCAAAAAAGGAATGCATACCCATATGGTGGTTATCTAGGAAGTACTTACCTAATTCCCTTGCAAGAGCAAAGGACTAAAGAATAAGAGCAAATAGAGAGTTACTGAGGATTGAGGATTACGCAGGAAACATTTACTACAATTACTATTATTATTATTATTATTATTATTCATAACAACCACCTAAATTGTCAATGAAGCAATTTGGTCAAGTTGTTTGCTAAATGTATTGCATGTCACGTTATCATGATGCGCTGCAGAAAAAGCTTGATCTTCAATACTCAACATGGCATGCAACACCCCTGCCTTTGGTCTCAGTATTTTTGTTAATGATGGCAGGATTGTTCTGGGGCAATGATGACAAATAACGCTTAGAAATTTTCACAAGGAAGCAAATCAGTGTGCAAATCCTTTAGCCAACCGGAAAAATCTATAACAAGAGGAGTTCTATATGATATATATATATATATATATATATATCTCAGTTTTTTATTTATCAAAGCATGTATGGGAAAAGAAAAAATTATTTTGATTATATTTCTCATAAAAGAGTTTCAAAACATTTTAAAAATGGTTTATGTAGGGGTAGAAGGCCCAATATCAGATTCTGGGCCGTGGGCCTGTCTGAGGAGACCTATATATCCGAGGACAACAAATTTCGATGGGCTTGCCCAGCCTAACTCAATTCAGAAGTGTAAGACGTATGGAAAAATGAACTTTCCGAGGAGCCTAGCCTGTTCGGACTGTCAAAAGGGTGCCCAAAATCAATGCTCCTATGTCAATCCAAGCTCCCCCGAAGAACCCCCTGACTTATATGGACAAAAAGGACAGGTGGCGAAGATCAGATATTAAGCAAAAGGCTGCTGCCACCGCATTTATGACCCTGCAACTAACATCATGGCCGCATTAATGGGAAAAGACACCTGAACAGTGACCTCCATCATTAGCAGCTACTAGATGAAGACTCCAGAGGGGAGTTGATGAGATAAGTATCAAGAAATGCCCACGTAGTAGAGGAAGGACATATAAATAGAAGATGGAAGAAACAAAAGAAAAAAAGGAAAGAGGGGGAGAAAAAAGAAGAAGATCGAGGAAGAGATAAAGAGAAGTACTCATAGCATTTGCATGAGCACACTCCTCGGGATACGCCGAGCAGTACATTGTAACACTCAAATATCTTATCAATACAAATCTGATCATAATCATACTTGGGCTTTCAACCCATACGTGTTCAATTGAGTATTCTTCAACCCACTCTCTTTACAAATTCATTTCAGGGATACAATATACAGTCTGAGCCTCCAACTATTCTGTTGATAGGCCCAACCCTAAATTTGTGTCCTTACAGTTTATTAATTAACAATTTTTCTAAAGATACCCGTTAACAAGACTCCATATATATATATATATATATATATATATATATATAGATACGTGGTATTTTAACCTAAGAAGTCCATTTAATGAAGATTGTTCTCTATAGGCCACTAGTGAACCAAGTTTAATTTGACTACATATTGGGCAAGGCTTAGTTACACTGTACAAGAGTATATAAATGATATGAAAAGATTAAGGTCAATTAAAATTTTTAAGGTAATTTTATTCTTATGAAAATTTTAAAATTCTATCAATTTATTTTTTTAGAGTATATTAGACTTTACCATTGTCAGGGGTTCTTTTTACGTTTGTTTTTCTAAGAAGGAAGTCAGGGCTCCAAAGTACCATTCTGCTGCTGCCAGTTTATGCGCAAATGTTAAGTCCAAGTCCAAGGGAAGACACTGCAAAGTGGGCTTATCCTTTGCTTTTGCTGCATAAGGAACTTTTTTTCCAGTTTCTGCCGCAGGTCTGACTTTTACACTATGCAGCAAAATTTTCCATTAGGCTTATATTTTGTTTCTGCCACAGAAGGAACTTTTCTCTAGTTTCTGCCGCAGGTCTGACTTTTACGCTATGCAGCAAAACTTTCCGCTGGGCTTATCTTTTGTTTTTGCCGCAGAAGGAACTTTTCTCCAGTTTCTGCTGCAAGTCAGACTTTTCTGTTATGTAGCAAAACTTTCTGCTGTGCAGTAAAACTTCCTGCTGGGCAACGTAGATGACTACTCTTCATTTCTTTTACTGCAGAAATAGTGCTTCTTACTTCCTGCACATAAACAAATCTAAAACCCAAAGAAAATACCAATCAAGCAAATGTTAACTTACATGGGTTAGCATATTCTCAAATATATATACATACATATACTTATACGTATTCACATATACATATATAAAATATATTCTGCAAGACATGAGAAACAAGATATACGTGTATATATATATATATATATATATATACTTATGGCAGGATAATGATGGGTTTGCGTCAAAAGTAAAACACCTAATAACAAATAAAGAAGAAAGTTTCGACAGAAAAGATTGAACACGGTGAATGTAATAAAAGGGTGCTACAGCAGAATAACTAGTGCAGCAAGTGAAGATACCACAGCAGGACAACTGATGCAGCAAATGTGATGAAAAACATGCTACGGCAGAATGACTAAATACGGCAGATATAAGTTATAATGAGAGAAATCAAACACATTTGCAATCAAAACAAGTTTTGAATCTTCCCATAGAATAAGTAAACCAAGAAAGAACCCAAACCCCAACTTGAACAACCTTGTCATAGGTTTCTGCCATCAAAGTTGTGCATTTTGGAGAATAGGCCTAAATGACTACTAGCTACTACTTTTGGAGATATCAAAGAGTGGGTTTGCTAAGAGGGAGAGAAAAGATGGTCTATTGATACATGTCCTATTCCTGCTGTGTTTTCTTTCTTCTTTTTTTACCATTTTCTTTCTTTCTTTCTCTCCGTTCTTTTACCTTGGTTTCTTATTACTCTCCTGCCGTGGGTTGTTCCTCTTTTTTGGTCCCCTTTGGGTCTCCCCGTTGGGTTTCTCCCCCTTAGGTGCCTCTCTATTCGATCTCCCCTTTTCATCCATGGCTACCTCTTCCTTTTATGGTGAGCTAATTCAATGGGATTTCTCCCTTTTACCCCTAGGGCTTCACCAACTATTTTTGGTTTGTTGTGGGCATCCCTTCAAGACTACCCACTAACCCATTGGTTGCCCCGACCACTGCTATTGCTCAGTACATGTCTGCTGCACAGCTATTTCACGACAAAATTCTCTTTTATTTGATCCTGCTGTATACGTCTACTTCAAGGTTCAAATAGATAAGGATTGGGCTACCGCACTACCTAGCTCTATGGCATGCATCAGATGGTTCCAACCATTTATTACTTTTTTTGGGTAAGATACCATCACAGCAGGATATCTTTTCAAAAGAAGTCACGGCAGGAAACCAAATATAGACCCCCTTTTCCCCCCACCACCAAACCACACCCTCTGAATCTCCTTGACCGTGGGCCCA
Organism: Lithocarpus polystachyus; assembly: GCA_033629205.1. Lineage (NCBI taxonomy): Eukaryota > Viridiplantae > Streptophyta > Magnoliopsida > Fagales > Fagaceae > Lithocarpus > Lithocarpus polystachyus. The sequence continues at coordinate 42,800,920 of CM066168.1, forward strand.
CCTCCCTTGTATTGGCTGGGTAAAGGTTGGTAGAGCTCCGGCCCTTCGGTGCTTGCTCCACTGTATTCTGCTTTTGTCTCCTCTTGTTCCTACACTATTTCTGCCGTAGCAGATTAGTTTTGTTTTGTTCTGCTACGTGTCTTTGCCTTATTTCTTCACGTGTTTCCTGCTGTGTTTGTCATTTCCTTTAGTTTGGCTTTTCTTTCATTCACGCGTTTCTTGCTGCTGACACTTCCTGCTGTTCCTTGTTTCTTTTCACCGTGTTTCTTCATATTAGTTTTCACGCTTATCCTTTTATACAAAAGGATTCGGGCCTTTGTGGGCCAGATAATATTGATTGTATCAAAAGGGTCCTGGGCCCAATTTGTCTTCATCTGCCGAAGCCATTCTGCCGGAGAACTATATTCTGCGGCAAAGCTGTATCCTGCTGCAGATCACTTTCCCTTGCATTTCTTTCTTTGGACCCCTCTTGCTCTTTGGGCCGTTGTTTTTCATTGGGCTTTCTTCTTCATGGGCTTTTGGCTATGGATTTGCAAAATTGGGCATCAACAACCATATCATTAATAATTTACATAAATACCAAAATATTGATGATAATCATTAATCAATATATAATTTATATAGCCAATGGTCTTGTAGCTGGATTGTCACTTCCCCATGCACAAAGTGCTTAGGGGTCTAGGGGGAAAAGGGTTCGAGTTGCGGGATTAACAGCATGTTATAATTATCTCTTAAAAAAAATATAATTTATATAAATACCAAAATAATGATGATGATAACCATTAGTCAATAAATAATTATTATAATACCAAAATAATGATGATAATCAATATCTATTTAAATGTCAATAACATGACAAAATTAATTTCAATTATTTGAAAATAGATGGGTAAACTACGTTTTTTGTCCCTATCCTATACACCATATTTCAATTTGATCCCTAACCTTTTAGTACCCTGTCAATTTAGTTCCTACCGTTATCTTTTGGATAAAAATTGATGGTATGTCTAATGGCCAAATTAAAAAATTATCTTCCGTTGATGTGACAATAAACTAAAATTTATTTTGACCGTTTGTCATGTCAGCAATTTTCATTAAACATATAACGGTAGGGACTAAATTGACATGACACTGAAAGGTTAGAGATCAAATTAACAAAATTGAAAGGTTAGAGACCAAATTGAAATATAGTGTAAATGATAGGGATAAAATATGTAATTTACTCAACATAAATTTATAAGATTTTAGAAACAGCCTTTTTATGGAAACAACTTAATTATCTAAATGATAGTATTATCCTAAAAACTCTAAAAAACTCCTAATCCCATTGTAAGAAGCCTATACACGAAAAAGACCAAATTAGCAAATGCAACACTTAAAAAGAAAAAGAAAAAGAAGGTAATCAGATCAATAAAGCTAGATATATTATATATGAGAGACATTTACAACAATTTCCTAATATTTTTTAATTTTTTAAAGAAATGATATTTTTTAATTGATATTAAAAGAATTTAAATTTCACGTGCAGCGAGTCCATCTCAAATAAGCTCTTTTAAGAATATTGTAAAATTGTTATGAAATTTTGTTATGTATCTCTAGCATTTTTCATAAAATAATGAGTAATGTTAAAAATACAAACTATTTTACAATATTTTTTACAAACTGCAGATGTAGTAATTTGTTGTTGGAAAGTGAAAAAATAATGTTAATGGTGGGTTCAGATAAAAACTAGTAAAAAATTTGCTATATCAACAATTTGTAAAAATATTGTAAAATAATTTGTGGTTGTGAGTGTAGCATTACTCTAAAATAACTAATTTGTAAGCTTGCATATGCATAGACATACATAACAGATATACAAGATGCATAGTATAATTCTTACATATATAATTTAAAGAGAAATGATATGTCCACAACATTTTCACAACAAATCCTAAGAAGCAAGTTGTTACTGGTTGTTATTGTTGGAGTAAAAAAACAATCTTAGTGTTAGGTTCAAATTTGAACCAATAACAACTGGTACTTATGATTTGTTGATGATTTCTCAAAAAAAAAAAAAAAAAAAACCCTATGATTTGTTATAAAAATGTTGTGAACGTAGCAGCTCTCTAATTTAAATATTATTGATAGTTATTCTTATATATATTTTTTAACACTTCAAAAAGTCATGTAAGAATGTTATTCGGTAGAAAATGTTAATTGTCTATTTTTTAAATTTTTTGTTTTTATGTTCATAATTTCACTACTTATTTCGCTTGTGGTCCACGGCAACTTCTATACTTTATTAGTGTTGGTGCCCATTTTTGCAAATCCATATCCAAAAGTCTATGAGGAAGAAAGCCCAATGAAAAGCGAGGTCCAAAGACCCACCAAGAAGACCGAAGAGTAAGAAAGGTTCAAAGAAAGAAATGCAAGGGAAAGCAATCTGCAGCAAAATGCAGATCTGCAGCAGAATACAAATCTGCTGCAGAATACAGATCTGCCGCAGGATACAGTTCTTCAGCAAAATGACTTTGGCAGATCAAGGTAAATTGAGCCCAAGACCCTCTTGATCTAGTTAACACTATCTAGCCCACAAAGGCCCAAATCCTTTTGTATAAAAGGATATGCATGAAAACTAATATGAAGAAGCACAGAACCGCAGGAAATGTCAGCCGCAGGAATCACGTGAAGGAAAGAAAAGTTAAACTAAAGAAAATGACAAATGTAGCAGGAAACGCATGAAGATATAAGACAAAAACACGCAGCATGACAAAACAAAGCTAATCTGCTAGGACAGAAACAGCGTGGGAATGAAAAAAGACAAAAGTATAAGATAGTGGAGTAAGCACAGAAGGGTTGGAGCACCACCAACCTGTACCCAGCCAATACAAGGGAGGTGGGCCCACGGTCAAGGAAATTCAAAGGGCGTGGTTTGGTAGTGGAGGGAAAAATGGGGTCTATATTTGGTTTCCTGCCATGACTTCTTTGGGAATATACCTTGCTGGGATAGTATCTTACCCAAAAGAAGTAGTAGATGGTTGCGACCATCTGATGCATGCCATAGAGCTAGGTAGTAAGGTGTCCCAATCCTTATCCATTTGAACCTAGAGGTAGAAGTATACAGCAAGAACAAACAAAAGAGAATTTTGTCATGAAATAGTGGTGCAGCAAACATGTATTGAGCAATGGCAGTGGTTAGGGCAACCAATGGGTTAGTGGGTGGTCCTAAAGAGATGCCCACAACAAACCAAAAACAGTTGGTGAACCCTAGGGGTAAAAGGGAGAAATCCCATTGAATTAACTCATTATAAAAGGAGAAGGTAGCTATGGATGAAAGGGGGAGTGGGATGGAGAAGCACCTAAGGGGGTGAGACCCAACGGGGATCGAAAATAGGGAACAACCCACGGCAAGAGAGTAATAAAAAACTAAGAGTAAAAGAACGGAGAAAAAAAAAAAGAAAAAGAAAGAAAGAAAGAAAGTGGTAAAACGAAGAGAGAAAACACGGCAGAAATAGGGGCATGCATCTTTTCCCTCCCTTTTTGCAAACCCACTTTTCGAAATGTCCAAAAGTAATAGCTAGTAGCCATTTAGCTCTATTTTCCAAAATGCACAACTTTTATGGCAGAAGCCTATGACAAGGTTGTTCAAGTTAGGGTTTGGGTCCCTTCTTGGTTTACTTATTTTATGGGAAGATTCAATACATGATTTCGATTGCAAATATTTTTTATTTCTCTCATTACAACATAAATCTACTGTATTTAGTCATTTTACCGTAGCACGTTTTTATCAAGTTTGTTGCATCAGTTGTCCTGCTGTGGTATCTTTACTTGCTGTACTAGTTATTCTGCTGTAGCACTTTTTTATTATATTTACCGTGTTAGCTATTATACTAGCTAAACCTTTTTTGCTGAAGCCTTTTTTATTTCTTTGTTATTACGTGTTTTACTTTTGACACAAACCAATCATTATCCTGCCATAAGTATATATACATATACATTGTTTCCCATGTTCTGCAAGGATATATTTTATATATGCATATGTGAATACGTATAAGTATATTTACGAATATATGTATATATTTGAGAATATGCTAACCCATGTAAGCTAACATTTGCTTGATTGGTATTTTCTTTGGGTTTTAGATTTGTTTATGTGTAGGAAGTAAAAAAAGTATTTCTGCAATAAAAAATAAAGAGTAGTCATTCACATTGCAGAAGGCTTTACTGCACGGCAGAAGGCTTTACTGCACAGCAAACAGTTTTTTTGCATGGCAGACAGTTTTATTGCACAGCAGAAAAGTTTTGCTGCATAGCAGAAAAGTTAAACCTGTGGCAGAAACTAGAGAAAAGTTCCTTCTGCGGCAAAAACAAAGGATAAGCCCACTTTGCAACGTTTTCCCTTGAACTTGGACTCAATGTTTGCACACAACTGGTAGCGGCAGAATGGTACTTTAGAGCCCATTCCGCGGAACGCCAGGCTCGACTTCCTTCTTAGAAAAAGAAACGAAAAAAGAACCCCCGACATTTTTTTTTGGTGACTCCGCTGGGCAGTTGGGATCAAGATGGGGAGAATGAGATATTTCTCCTCCGTAAACATGTTTCCAAGTCCATACCAAAGTGAGACGCAGATGTTCTTCAACTGTCCAAGTTGTACCCTCAGGAAAGTTTCCAAAACATCATAGTTGTACCGTAGTAAAATTCTATGGCAGAATACAGCAACGTTACAGCAGGACTGCACCATATTAGAATTTTGTGGCAGAACACAGCAACGTTAAAACGGAGCAGCATTGTGAGCAAAGTGCTATGGTAGAATATTGCAGTAGAATGTTGTGGTAGAATGCCACAATACCATAGCAAAGTTCAATGGCATTGTATCAAAATGCAATAGCAAAGCATAGAGTTCTACAACAAAAATATCCTGAGAATTCTACAATAGAAGGCCTTTACAATACTTGGTCCTATCCTTTAAATGCCACTTGTTCTCCTTATCATGCATGTGAGACATGTGGCAAGCCACTTATTCAAACATGCAACTCTCCTAAAAGCTTTCTAAGCCACTTATCACCTTTTTGCTCTCATTTATTTTAAGGAAACACAAGAAGTTTTCTAAATTCTCTCCATCTCCACCTTTGGGTTCAACATTTAGAAGAGAAAAATCCCTTCATTCCCTCACAAGGTTTCAATCATTTTATTTCATGCTAGTGATTCTAGCTATACTTCCCCTTAAGAACCAAAAGCTAGAAACAAAAATGAAGCTATAGTAGCTAGAGGAAAATTTTCATCATTACTATACTGTTGCGAATAACTATTTCCTCCATGAAGTATTCTTCAGCAAACTTTTCCAGAAGTGCAAAATGTCCCTCCGCAGAAATTTCGTAGCAAAAAGTATAGATCCTTTGGCAGACTGTTCACAGCCGAATCTGTTGAATTTCAAAAATACAGAATGCTCGTCCACAGAATATTTTATAGTAGAAAATTTCAGAAGCCAGAATGTAGATCTCTTTGCAGATTATTTACAGTAGAATCTGTTGAATTCTAGAATGTTCATTAGCAGAATATTTCACAGCAAAACCCTAGAAATGCAGAATGTTCATCGGCAGAATATTTCACAGCAGAATCCCAAAAATGTAGAATTTTCATCGGCAGAATATTTCGCAGCAGAGCCCAAAAGATGTAGAAAGTTCATCGGTAGAATATCTCGCAGTAGAATTCCAGAAATTTGTTCATCAAGAAGAATATTTCGCAGCAGAATCTCAGAGATGCAGAATGCAGAATATTTCACAGCAGAGCCCAAAAGATGTAGAAAGTTCATCGGTAGAATATCTTGCAGTAGAATTCCAGAAATTTGTTCATCAAGAAGAATATTTTGCAGCAGAATCTCAAAGATGCAGAATGTTCATCGGCAGAATATTTCAGCAAAATTTCAGAAATGCAGAATATTCATTGGCAGAATATTTTATAGCAGAAAGTTTCAGAAGACTAAGTGCAGATCCTTCAGCAGACTGTTCACAGCAGAATCTACTAAATTTTAGAAATGCAGAATGCTCATCTACAGAATGTTTCATAGCAGAAAGTTTCAGAAGTCAAAGTGTAGATATCTCAGCACACTATTCACAGCAGAATATTCTGCGGTAGAACATTCTACAACACAATTTTGTATTCCAGCAGGTCTTTTCGCAGAATATCCTACCATAACATTTAGTATTGAATTCTTGAACTTTCTAAGTACAATCACAAATCCAATGTGATTGTCTTTTACAACAAAAGTGATCATTGCCCCATTAAGTATTTATGGGAACACCAACAATGTGAAGATGTGTAAAAGGGTACTGGACAACTCCGCTACAACAAGAAATTCGAGTCTAGATCTTATTCAACAAATTTGAGACTTGTTCTCAAAGCAAGAGAGGTGCATACAAAGCCTTTCATGTTCACTTTTGTTGGATCAATCTCTTGCTACTACATCAGCAAATATATCAGTATCAATGAAGGGATGAGGGAAAAGTAATCAATTTGGCGATATCGAAGCATTCGCTTTCAACCAAAGAATACGTTGAAGGCATGTGACAGGGTGGTGAAGTGCCCAAATTAGATCCAGACCTTGGAATGAAGCTGCTTGCAAACTACTCTTTGTCCATTATCGGGTCTAGCAAACCGATTCAACAACCTTGAAGAGTTGAGAAGTTTTCTTTGAAGCACCTCAGAGGATTTATGCATAGAGTGGCATTAATGATTATGATCTTTATGATATTTTTAAGAAAGAATGCATCAGATCACTTTTACTACAAACTACGCAACTCCACCATCACTTTTCAAGTCATGAAGCTCATTGATGCCTATGTCTCATCCTAGAAGAACTCTGCAACAATGACAAACTCAAAGCTCTTCCTTTTGGCTTATGTACAAAAGGGAAATAGTAGAACCAATTGCTGACACACATTCTGCCGTGAATAGAGTTGCTTATCTTATTGCAGCAGAAAACTATTACATTGTTTTTATTGAAGGCGTTCTGCTGCAAGGGTATTTTGCCACAAGCATAAAGAAGCATGATGTCCAAAAGATGCGGGTACGTCATGGGAAAATTTTATATTATAAGCCGCTGACTTTTGGCTATTACTAGCCAACCATGAAGCAAGAGAAGTAGCAAGCTCCATCTAAATATGCCCATACTCAAAGCAGGCAAAGAAGAAACCCATGAAATATGGGTCTTAGTAGCAAAAGCCAGCAAAATGGTCGTGGTTATGAATTCTTGGCTAGAAGCCAGTAAAGGAACCATGGCTGTGAGTTCTTAGCAAAAGCCCATAATGAGGGCTACACTCAATCAAACTCGAAAAGGAGCCATGATCGCAAGTCTTTGGAAAGAATCTACAGAAAATCTATAGCCACAATCATATGTAGCAGAAGATACATGGGAAGCAATTGTGCTTGTCGTGGAATGAAGCCAAAGCATGCTTGGGAAGTAACTCTTTCCCAAATTCTCTAGCAACGAAGAATTTCTACAATATAACAACTTGTAGATCCATGGCATCTAATTTTTTTACTGAAGAATGCATGAATCACATGATGGAGCATCAACACCAAGAAAAGGTCATATTAAGCTCATCCAGTTTCTCACATGCTGGGGGCTAAAGCTCATTCTGTAGCAAATATGGGAAGCCTTCTGCTGAAAGCTAAGGACTCATTCTCACATTCTAGGGGTTGTCTCATTCTACAGAAAATACAAAAAGTCTTCTTCAACATGCTAAAGACTCATCCAGTTTTCTCACATGTTGGGGGGCTAAGGCCTATTTTGCCGCAAGTTTGGAAAGGCTTTTGCAAAGCGCTTAAAGAATCAATATGTAGCAGCAACATTACCCATTACAAAATAAGTATTGATTGTGGCATTTTAACAAGTATACATTCATCTGCCACTTGATCTGCAGCAACTTCAAACTTCATGTATGGCATAGTACAACACCCATGCAATTTGTTGCGACCTACCATGGTCAAGTAACACTCTAGTCTGCGATAAAGCAGCAACATCATTTATCTTCTGCAGATGCATCAACTAGCAATTGGAGAGTAAAGTTCTCACACAATGCAAAGTCTATGCAGCAGTGAATCCATGAGAAGAAATTCTACCACCCTTGTTGCAGCAAATGTAAATGAAGCAAAGAAAGAAAGCAAGAAGAAAAGGCCTACAAGCACTCCAGCAGAAACTTATGTAAAAGTGAACCAACAAGCACTACAACAAAAAATAAATGCTCTTTATGAGACTTTAAGGCTTCAAGAGTGCTTAGCAGAAAAGCAGAGTGACAAAGGAACTCACAGCGGAAACAAAAGGTGGATTCAATGATGAAGTCCAAACATCTCTCTAGCAACGCATTCAGTGGCAGACTGCCTTCCACAAGAATTGGAAAGACACTGCCAAGATTAGCAACATGAGAAAGAAAAATTGGGAGAAATAAGATCTATGGAAGACTACAACAAAGTTAAGAGATTTAGTTCACAACAACATCTATGCCTTTTCATCAAAGAGGCAGTGATATCCTCACCAATAGCGGCTGTGGCAAAATGACAAGAAAAATATGTTAAAGAAGAAAAAAAAACAAACACGAAGGAATCAATAGTTGTTGTGGCAGAATGACAAAGAAAAAGTTTAAAATGAAAAGGAAGTGAAGATTTCTCATGAAAGCATCCTCATTGCCCCTTGAGAAAAGAACATCTATAGTGGCACCACTTGTAGGCACCTTAAAATGAGTGGTAGACTCAGTCGCTTCTGCAGAAAGATCAATTTTGCAGCAAAACCAGAATTTATGGCAGAATTAGAAACATCCCGCAATGCAAACAGCAAAAGTACAAGAGTATTGATGATCTTGGGGGCTAAAAGGTCCTCTACTATTGCAACAATACATTTACCCATGTTAGTAGTAGCTCTGAATAAGGAGGCCCTCCATAAATACATCATCACTGAAAGAAACTTACCTTTCTACAAGGCCCAAAATCCTTCTCCGCAGAAACTTCATCCTGGCAAAGAATGCATGTGTTCTTCAACAAAGCAGAAAGTATTATCAGCAAATGAAAGAGTACTCTACTATGATGAGGGCTTGCAATGATAGCTCTACGCTTTGTTTTGAGTAAAAGAAACGAAGATACGTGAATGCAAAGAGAAGAAGAAGGCACAAGAAAAGGAAGCGAAGCCACCCTTTGATCTACACACTTAAAGGAAGTTTTCCTCTTGCGAAAGAACTCTACTTGAAGAAAGTAACGTGGCAGAATTTCTTTGATGAAACTCTTTTCAGTCGATAGCTTAGATGCGAAGGTAGTAGAAGACAACACTTTCTCTATTTTTAGAGAATGAATGAAGCTCAAAGTGAAGCAATCTTAAGTGGCTAAAAGAAAAGATAAATGAAGACCATAAGGAGGATCCTTGCTCCACAAAAGCGTTGTTCGCGAAGTTGGCAGAAAGAAGAGTTAAAGAATCCAAAAAGCCAATTTTGAGCATTCTGCAGAGATGAGAAAATGTAAAACATCATAATAAAGAAGAGCCTAACAAGGTGGGATTCCATAGCATTTGTGTCTTTTGACCATTCTTAGAGAGCAACTCACATATGGAAGAATGAAGAGTTGATACTAAGGAATACGTGGGGAAAGCAAGTTAGCTGAAGCAGTCAAGCCTAATTCTTTCGTCGCAGAATCTGCCACAACCTTCACTTCCTACAGTATAGATGCTGCTCTAGCAGAAGCAGAGTAAGAGGTGCATTAGCGCAGAGAAATAAGTGTTTGTATTGCAGCAAAAAGTGTCTACATATTCTGTGGAAGCTAAAAAATGAGTATTTATCCCTATAAAAGCAAAGAAATGAGTACGTGCTGCTACAGAAACGTAAAGAAATGAGTATACAAATTGTTGCAGACATAAAGAAATGGGTACCATTGTAGAAGTCCAAGATCACAAGGAATTTCCAAGAAGCAAACCAAGAAACCAACGAAGGAATGATGAAGAAAATAAGGGTGCACACATCATCATCATCGACAATCCCTTTGAATGAGGGCAGTGTTGATGCCCACTTTGGCAATGAGGCCCAATAGCAGGAAGGAGCTCAACAATACGGGAAGAAAAGAGTTAGTAAATTGAGAAAAAAACCATTAAGCCCAAATGGCAAGAATAATCGATCATATGCCAAGAAAATAGCAAATGGGCCTCAAAGAATGCAAGCGGGCCTAAAAGAGCCCAGAGAAAGAAGTAGTAAATCCATGGGCATTATGAGAAATAGTTAGCAAGCAAGAATGGGCCAAAGAGGCTTGAAGTATTGAATTAAGTGAGTAAGGGGTTGATGGAAAGTCCATAAACCCCAAAAGTAAAGGATGTGGTAATTTGGGTAACCCCAAAAGTAAAGGATGTGGTAATTTGGGTCGGGGAAGCCCAAAAGACTTAGCAAAAACCCATAAGAGTAAAGAATTGGAATAGACTGAGGATGCGCAAAAGGATAAAATGGGACAAAGGAGCCCGAAAGCAATGAAATGGGCCGAGAATGCCCAAAAGAATAAAATGGGACAAAGGAGCCTGAAAGCGATGAAATGAGCTAAGGAAGCCCCAAACAGCATGAGTAGAAGCCCAATGATAGTACTGGGCTACTGAAATGTAGCAGAAAGAAAGCATACGGCAGGCCCAAAAGAGGCCCAGCAGGCACGAGTTAAATAATAACATGTAGGCAATCAGCAGAAAAAATTAAACTAAAAAGAGGCAAAAGTTTTCAACAAACTCGCTTTGGGGTAACATTAACAAAACCACCACCCTCATGGATAGCAACTTTTTGGCTACCCTTGGAGGGAAATAAATTTGCAGAAGGAAAGAGAACAACTTGCCTAAGGAGAGTAAAGATTGAAACAATAGGCCCGCGGAGAAAAGAAGAGAAGCATTCGCATGTGAGTTGTGAAACAACCCGCGAAAGAAAACTGCATAAGTTTTCGCATATGAATTGCAGGAGCAATCCATATGCTCAGGGGGCTGAATGTTGATGCCCATTTTTGCAAATTCATATCCAAAAGCCCATGAAGAAGAAAGCTCAATGAAAAGTAAGGCCCAAAGACCTACCACGAAGACCGAAGAGTAAGAAAGGTCCAAAGAAAGAAATGCAAAGGAAAGTAATCTGCAGCAAAATGCAGATCCGCAGCAGAATACAGATCCGCCGCAGAATACAGTTCTGCCGCAGAATACAGTTCTTCAACAAAATGACTTTGGCAGATCAAGAAAAATTGGGCCCAAGACCCTCTTGATCTAGTTAACACTATCTGGCCCACAAAGGCCCAAATCCTTTTGTATAAAATGATAGGCGTGAAAACTAATATGAAGAAGCACGGAACCACAGAAAGTGTCAGCCGCAGGAATCACGTGAAGGAAAGAAAAGCCAAACTAAAGAAAATGACAAACGTAGCAGGAAACGTATGAAGAAATAAGATAAAAACACACGGCAGGACAAAACAAAGCTAATCTGCTACGGTAGAAATGGCGTGGGAACGAAAGAAGACAAAAACAGAAGACAGTGGAGCAAGCACAGAAGGGTCGGAGCACCACTAACCTGTACCCAGCCAATACAAGGGGGGTGGGCCCATGGTTAAGGGGATTCAGAGGGCATGGTTTGGTGGTGGAGGAGAAAAAGGGGGTCTATATTTGGTTTCTTGCCATGACTTCTTTTGAGAATATACCTTTCTGGAATGGTATCTTACCCAAAAGAAGTAGTAGATGGTTGAGACCATCTGATGCATGCCATAGAGCTAGGCAGTAAGGTAGCCCAATCCTTATGCATTTGAACCTAGAGGTAGAAGTATACAGCAAGAACAAACAAAAGAGAATTTTGTCGTGAAATAGTGGTGCAGCAAACATATACTGAGCAATGGCAATGGTTGGGGCAACTAATGGGTTGGTGGGTAGTTCTAAAGAGATGCCCATAACAAACCAAAAACAGTTGGTGAAACCCTAAGGGTAAAAGGGAGAAATCCCATTGAATTAACTCACTATAAAAGGAGGAGGTAGCCATGGATGAATGGGGGAGATGGGATGGAGAAGCACGTAAAGGGGTGAGACCCAACGGGGACCAAAAATGGGGAACAACCCATGGCAAGAGAGTAGTAAGAAACTAAAAGTAAAAGAACGGAGAAAAAAAAAAGAAAAAAAGAAGAAGAAAGAAAGTGGTAAAATGAAGAGAGAAAACACGGCAGAAATAGGGGCATGTATCAATAGACCATCTTTTCCCTCCCTCTTAGCAAACCCACTCTTTGAAGTCTCCAAAAGTAATAGCTAGTAGCCATTTAGGCTTATTCTCCCAAATGCACAACTTTTATGGCAGAAGCCTATGACAAAGTTGTTCAAGTTGGGGTTAGGGTTCCTTCTTGGTTTACTTATTTTATGGGAAGATTCAATACTTGATTTTGATTGTAAATATTTTTTTTATTTCTGTCATTATAACTTAAATCTGCTGTATTTAGTCATTCTGCCGTAGCACGCTTTTATCAAGTTTGCTGCATCAGTTGTCCTACTGTGGTATCTTTACTTGCTGTACTAGTTATTCTGCTGTAGCACCTTTTTATTATATTTACCGTGTTAGCTATTATACTAGCTCAACCTTTTTTGCTAAAGCCTTTTTATTTCTTTGTTATTACGTGTTATACTTTTGACACAAACCAATCATTATCCTGCCATAAGTATATATACATATACATTGTTTCTCATGTTCTACAAGGATATATTTTATATATGCATATGTGAATACGTATAATTATATTTACGAATATATGTATATATTTGAGAATATGCTAACCCATGTAAGCTAGCATTTGCTTGATTAATATTTTCTTTGGATTTTAGATTTGTTTATGTGCAGAAAGTAAAAAAAGCATTTCTGCAATAAAAAATGAAGAGTAGTCATTCACATTGCAAAAGGCTTTATTGCATGGCAGAAGGCTTTACTGCACAGCAAACAGTTTTATTGCACAGCAGACAGTTTTACTGCACAGCAGAAAAGTTTTGCTGCATAGCAGAAAAGTCAAACCTGTGGCAAAAACTAGAGAAAAGTTCCTTTTGCAATAGAAACAAAAGATAGCCCAGCAGACAGTTTTACTGCATAGTAGAAAGTTTTGCTGCATAGCAAAAAAGTCAGACCTGTGACAGAAACTAGAGAAAAGTTCCTTCTGCGGCAGAAACAAAGGATAAGCCCACTTTGCAGCGTCTTTCCTTGGACTTGGACTCAACGTTTGCGCACAAACTGGCAGCAGCAGAATGGTACTTTGGAGCCTATTCTGCGGAGCGCCAGGCCCAACTTCCTTCTTAGAAAAAGAAATGTAAAAAGAAACCCCGACAATTAGTAACTTTGTTTTTTTCGCTTGTAATTTTGCTTTTGGTCTCAATTTTACTCTAAAATTAAGAAATAAAACCGTCTAAAAATAAATAATTTAGGACACAATGCGCAAAATGAGACTTCAATTGTAGAATTTAATTGAATTTTATCTAGGCTTTACCTATTAATATATATATATATATGTGTGTGTGTGTGTGTGGGGTATAGAAATCTAAGAAGGTAATAGTGCCACGTGTCATACCGAAGGTCGAGGAGTCCATACATTCAGACAGCAAAGCCCGAGGAGGACCACATTGATGCCACGTCGATGAGACATTACTCGAGGAGGACCACATTGTAGAGGAAGAACTTTAGAGAAGGGGTAAGCCCTGACGTGATTGGAGGGATGTTAGCTGCCACCACATTTATTGCACCTCACCAAACCCTCTGGCCGCATTTATGTGTAGAAGACCTTTGAACAGTGCTGTCTTGATTGCTGCAACTCACAGAAGACTAGGGAGAGCGTCTGACGGGACAACCACTCTAATAGTGGCCTGCATAATCAACAAATAGAGGGTCAAAATCAATTGAAAGATGCTATATAATGTAAGAGATTCTCCAGTAGAAGGGGATCAGGGAAGAGATAATAAAAAAAAAAAACACTGTAGCAATAAGAACTGAAATTGTATCCGAGCCTAAAAGAAATATAATTAAAGACTACTCTCCTCGGACTTTGCTAAGGAAGGCCTTTCTTTGCTTAAAGCTTGTTTTTCTTTGCTTTTTTACCGTCTTTAATCCACTATGCGCGTTGTTCAATCCATTGAAGCCTAGTTTTCAAGCCCACTCTTTACAAATTCATTGTGTAGGGCTTTTTGGGCCATAATCCCGTTATTTCTTGGGCTTAGGATCCAAACCGCGCCCTTACAATATATATATATATATATATATGTATATATATATATATATATATATATAGATTAGGTAGAAAATGTTAATTGCTTTTTATATATATATATATATATATATATATATTCATTAATTCTAAACTCTTTGGTTTTTGTATGCCATGCTTAGATGAATATTTTTGATATGGTCCCACATTTAACTCAAAAATTAAGAAATAAAACTCACTCTAAAGATAAATAATTTATAACATATGACGTAATTTTTTTTTTTTGAATATTAAGTATTTTCAAAACACACACATGAGGAGAGGCAAGAAGGTCTTAAAGAAACTGACAGTAGTGTATATCTAAAAGAATCTAATTGAATTTTATCTAAACTTTTCCTATTAATATATACTATATAATAAAAGTTAGGCTTAGAAACTGTGGTTGTGCCAAGTGGCTTCACTAAAATGCAAAAAATTTTATAGATTTTTTGTAAAAAAAAAAAATAGATATAATTTTTTTATTCTTATCTTCTTATCCTATAATAGATAAAAATCTTAATTTGATTACAATCCAAATTCGTCATCTAATTATTTTCTTATTATAATTATATCTTGTTGTTTTGAATCATGCCAACAATTACAAGGGCAAAAATGTGCAAACTACTGGACTAATATGCCGGTGAGATCTTAATCAAAAAACAAAATTAAAAACATTTTAACATGGATTAAACCACTACAGAACAAGTTTAAATATACAACACATGCCCAGCTAAGCGACAAAGCCTCTTTATTTTTTTTTAAATTATATTACTACACTTAAAAAAGAACATCAACGTTAAAAAAAAACAGCAACTACTTTAAAAATAAATAAAACACTAAATAAAAACAACAACTACTTTCAGTGTTTAATAAAACACTAAATTCTTTTAATTTTCTCTTCACACACTGTGAATTTTTTTTCCCTTGAATATCCAGTTCACATGATACTTCTTTAGAGATTTAGATTTCAATTTCACACTTCCACAAATTAGACTTACTTTAGACCTTATGTTCATATCAACTTTTTCAATGTGAAATGTGTGTGTGTGTGTGTGTGTGTGTGTGTGTGTGTGTGTGTGTGTGTATTTGTTTACACTAATATTTTTCTCATTAGGGTCTGTTTGGATACTGATTATTACTGAAAACTGAAAACATTGTAGTAAAATAATTTTTAAATGTGTAAGTAGTGCCGTGAGACCCAGTTTTAACTTAACATTTGCGTTTTTTCGTATTTGCGGGTCTCGTGAACAGTGCCCAGGATCCACAGAAAAAACACCAAACGCAAATTTTTTTCCTTTTCAGTGCAATCCAAACTCGACCTGAATAGGTTTTGTGATTTTTTGTCTTTTTTTTTTAAACCTAATTTCCTTAAATTTTATCCAATTTATATGTTTATGGTTTGAGAATCAATTATTAAATATGCTTAGACATGATTTTTTTTTTTTGGTGTTTTATGACATGGGTTCCAATGGTGATATGTTGCTTTCATCCTCTCAATTTTGATATAAAGAACAATCTTCTTTTTAAGCATGTCTTGATATAAATTTGATGATAAATTGTTCATAACAATTTTTTTATTTTATTGAAATAGCTTTGGCTAACTGACTTTTAATCAAAGTTGTACACTTTGACCTATAAAAGAAGGCAGTCGATCCATTTAGTCTTTTTTTGTACGTTGCTTTGTCTCAAGTAACAAGCCCCGAATGACTAAAGAGTTTAATAAAGAACAATAACAGACAAAAACAAAGATACACTAAAAATATAGTGTACAAAAATGTATTCAACAATCTCTCAAAAATACTAAATTCTTGTTGTAAGGACACAGATTTGAACCCTTAGCCCAAATGATGAATGGATTAGCCTAAAAGGCCCAAAACAATAAATTTACAGAGGGTAGATTGAGATAACTAGGTTGGAACGAGTTGGACAATGAACAAGATGGATTCGGATGATGAGTAAAAGAAAATAAACAAGTTCAACTTCAGAAAATCGTCCTCAGCAAATGTCCGAGGAAATCAGTTCTTATATATATTGTTCCAAATGTGATTACACATTTTGTTTTTAGTGGCTATAGTGTTTCCTTCTCGACTTCTTCCTCCCTTTCTATCATTGCCTCTCCCACCTTTTATACTCCCTTCTTCTTTTCTCTTTCTCTCCCACATGCAGGCCAGATGGTTGGTGTTGATACTTGTCCCATCAGCACCTTCTTGAAGCTCTTAGATAGTAGCTGTAGGGCTAAAAAACCACTGTTTAGATATTACTTCTCCATTAATGCGGTCAGGGTGTTAGTTGCAGGGCATTCAATGCGGTGGTAGCAGTTTTTCCTTTAGATATTTTCTAGTTCCTAGCTGTGCTATATGCTTGTAAGATAGTAGTAGGACCTTCTGGTACCTCATCCTAAATAGCAAAATATACACCTTGACCTTTGCCTTACTAAGCCGAGAATCTATTCCTCCTTGGATTACCTCATGATTCTTCATAGTCAAAAATTGGTAGTAAAGCCTACCATCTGCTTCTTTTAAACTATTGACCCGTCCTCGGACATTTGAATTTTCTTGGACGGACCTAAGACCCAATATATGTATTTGGGCCTCTAGCCCCTACACTTGTTAAATCACAATTGGTATGTTATAAAATAATAATTTTTTATTTAAGTGTTATTATTTTATATTTGATAGTTATTATACCGATACAATTTGTTCATTTTGTTATTATAATAATTATTTATTTCGTTATTATTTATAAGATAAAATATACAATATTCTAGAAGTTTATGATAAAACTTGCACGATACTTTATATAGTATACATGAGAAATGATATGTTCACAATATTTTCACAATAAATTTTAAGTGGTAGGTTGTTATTAGTTGTTATTGTTGAGGCAAAAAAATAATCTTAGTGTTAGATTCAAATTTAAACCAATAACAACTGACTACTTATAATTTATGATAGGTACTGTTAACGGGTGCTGTACAGTACTTGTTAATAATTTATTTAAAAAAAGTTTTTATGAGAAATAAAAAAAAAGTAATTAATATTTTGACAGCTTTTTTCATTTCCCATAAAAGTGGTATAAAAACTTTCTTAAAATAAATTATTAACAGGTAATGTACAGCACTTATTAACATTTTTCATAATTTATTGTAAAAATATTATAAACGTAACATCTCTCTCCGTATATTTTTATTAATCCCACGGCAACTTAGCTACTTTTTTAAGCAACTTCGTTTAAGATCACAAGATATAACCAACCAATGCAGTACTGCCAAGTGCCAATTACTCCCCAATCATTAATTAATTAACAAGAAAAGAAAGTCATTTAGTCCACGCCTAGGAATTAGCATTAAATTATAGAAAATTGCAAAAAAACACACACATTCCGATGATCCGATCCAACTCAACCACATTACCTTTTTTATCGGGAACAAGCTTTTTATAGCCCACTTTCACACTCAATACCACTCACACACAAAAAACACAAAACACATAGTCACAAACACAACATGGTCTCATCAGATCAAAACCTCTTTCACTACAGCCTCCTAACTCTGTACCTCATAGGGCCCCCAACCTTCATCTCCCTCAGGTTCCTCCAAGCCCCATATGGCAAACACAACCGTCCTGGTTGGGGTCCCACCATGTCCCCACCTTTGGCTTGGTTCCTCATGGAAAGCCCCACTTTATGGCTCACCCTTCTTCTCATTCCCTTTGGGTCCCACTCTTCGAACCCCAAATCTCTCTTTCTCATCTCCCCCTTTCTTTTCCACTATTTCCACAGAACTTGCATATACCCACTTCGCCTTCACAACAACAACAATAAGAGTAAGACCAATAATGGCGGCTTCCCAGTGTCCGTGGCAACGATGGGTTTTGTGTTCAATCTTTTGAATGCTTACTTACAAGCCAGATGGGTGTCTCAGTATAAGGATTATGAAGGTGATGGGTGGTTCTGGTTGAGGTTTTTTGTTGGGTTGGTGGTGTTTTTAGGTGGCATGGGTGTGAATATTTGGTCAGATAGAGTTTTGGTGGCTCTGAAAAAGGAAGGTAAAGGTTATAGGGTACCAAGAGGAGGTTTGTTTGAGCTTGTGAGTTGTCCAAACTATTTTGGGGAGATTGTGGAGTGGCTTGGTTGGGCAGTGATGACTTGGTCTTTTGCTGGACTGGGTTTTTTCCTCTACACGTGTGCCAATTTGGTGCCGAGGGCACGTGCGAACCATAGGTGGTACTTGGATAAGTTTGGGGAGGATTATCCCAAGGGAAGAAAAGCTGTAATTCCCTTCTTGTATTGACACAAAAAGTTTTCTTGTTTTGTTTTGGTTTTTGGGGATTTGGATGTGTAATTGCAATTAGTACTTTATAAACAAAGATTTGGATTTAGCTATTGATATTGATATTAACAAAGATTTGGATTTAGCTATTGATATTGATATTGCAATGATGAATTGCTTATCTTTTGATGTTTTGCATTTTATAAATGTGCCTTCTCATTGTTTGGTTCGTGCGCCTTGCTATAATTTTGTTCCCAAGAATGGAAACACTGAATGCGGTGCAAAGAAAAGTTGTGCTGGTATAACTCTGCTTGGCAAATTATGTATGAACCTAAATGTGATTTTGACAGTACATAATCAATATGTGGAATTAACCCTCCCCATAAGTCTCAAATGTGATTTTTTGTGCTTCCTTCCTGTGCCCTGCACTCATCATGCTTTTGCTAGGGGTGTCAATGTTCAACACAACCCGCGAACACAACATGAACCCGACGGAGATTTTTGCAGGTTAGGGTTGGGCCTTAGCTGGTTTAGGTAACAAACAGGTTAATCCGAAAACAACACGATAAGAAACAGGTCATAAGAGAGTCAACCCGCATGACCCGTAATAGACATGTTTGACATGCCAATTTATTTGTTTCAACCTAAAATGACTCATTTAACAGAACCTGACCCATTTATCATAACCTGTTTAACTTATATAACAAACAAATATTTATTTTATTTTAGATTTGTCAAATACCTTTTATATTTAACCTATATTTTAAATTTAAATTGAAAATTGAGTAATTACAAAAAAACTTACAATTATAATTAGAAATTGAAACGTTACAAATTTTACGTACCCTAATATAAATAGAAATTGAACTATATTATTTTGAATGTGAGTTGAAGACTTGAAGTGTATACACTATTTTTGGAATGTAAAAAAATATTTATTTCTAGATGCATGCTACGTTTAATATTAAGTAGGTTGAAATTGGTTGTGTTACATTCTTGTCAACCCAACACAATCTATTTATTAAGCGTGTCAAGTGAGTTGGGTTAGGTCAACCCGCCTCATTAACAGGTCGGATTAGGATTGAAAGATCATGACATGATTATTAAATAGGTTGAGTTAGGGTTGAGCCATTTAGTCGAACGCCCTTACCTCAACATGACACGAATTTGACACACAAACCCACACCTTAGCGAATTTAACACACTAACCCACACCCTAGCTTTTGCTCTATTTGAAATGTGCTAGGATTTAGGCTATTGGGCTTTGCTACGTCTTCATTTTTTATTGTCTTTATTGTTCTTTTATTGAGTGCATCTTCTATATGAGTTTCTGAAGGCCTTGAAACTTGAAAAAATATTAGGCAAACAACTAATGAAGGCCTTGACGTTTGGAAAATATTAGGCAAACAAGTACTTGTGGCAAGTTGGCAGTAGGTTCTTCACAATCATCGCCAATCGCTCTTCTTCGGTGGGCTTATTAGTCATTTAGGCCGCCTTGGTCCTCCATCTAGTGATAAAGGCCGAGAAAGGACTTCTTAGCCTTCTGCTAGGTTGTTTCGAGATCTTGCCTAGTAATGTCAACCTCAGTGTTGTACTCCTTGATTACTCTTCCCTAAGACCATTCTAGGAAAATAGCTCATAGTTTTCATCATAGCGACTACATTGGTGCTACTATATGGATCAAAGTCCATAGAAAAACATTCTTTCATTCCTCCTTTAGCCCAGGTGATTGCATGAACATCTTCTGATGTAAAGCCAGACATGGTGAGTTCTCCTTTATGTGGTTTCAGAAGCAGGATTACGAGCGTATCTGAGCGAACTTCATATGGATGGACTAATGCACAAAAAGAGAAGAATTTCGGAGGCTCCACAGCCTCCTCCACTTGATTCTATGAAAGTGCAGAACTATTCTACACTCATAACACCATTGTTAGCACCACTCTAGGGCTGACTACCCACACAAGCAGCATCAGAATCATCACTTCTACCACCAGCCCTGCTGTCTCCTCAGGGACATTAATTAGCCAGCCCAACCAGATCATAATCGTAACCACCATCCGAAACCCACATGATATATCCTGTGCAAGTGTACCGCGAGCTTATTTGCTTAAAGTTGAGATTAAAAATAGAGAAGTGATTGTAAGCAAATAGGCTTGGTTTAAACAAACAAGCTGACTTATTTGTTTAAAGTCACATTTTTTTTTAACCTTACATTTAAGCGAATAAGTTTGTAGCGAATAAATGCTGGCAAACGCAGAAAATTCGAGCATTAAAAAAAAAAAGAAAACAGAAAAAGAAAACATTTCAATCATTTAGACCTAAACGTGCTCATAATGTTCACCCAAAGGTGCTTTCACTTTAAAACACTAAAGCCATGAGATTCTTTCATGGAAATGGACTATTAATTTATCCAAACTACATATAACTGTAATGTCCCTGAGAACCTAGTCCACAACTCAAAATGGCAATAAAATTGTTAACAAAAGCAATCAAGAGCAACAACATGAAATTAAGCCAAAAACGAAATAAGAGCAACAAAATTCTTAGCGAAGGACATGAATAATTAACCAAACGGCATCTTATTTCAAATATTTAGAAGCTCTTCTAGCCTCCCTTGCACTCAGCACAATCTATACAAAGTTGTGTGTCTATAAATAAAAAAGATTAGCAATTAAAATGTTCTACCAAAAAGGGAGAAAAAAAAGGAACATGAGATGCTAAATTGTAACAAAGTGATACAAATTGAAGCATTCTGACTGAAAAATACGCAGTTATGCTGTCCCTTGTTGTTTCTTTGGATGCAAAACCATGTGGACCAAAGAAAGAGATAGCAATAAATGCCGGTAGCTGAAAGTCAAAATCTTTCCTAGAATTAGTGCAGCTTCAACTGTTTTATCAATAACCTCCATTTGTCTCCAATCCACCTTCTTTAGCACAAGACATCAGCAAAATACTGATATCATACTGCACAATTTCATAAATTCATGAGTATGATAATCTAATGGAGAGTAAAGAAAATGAAATATGATACAATTTATACAAACAATGTACCCACTGAATTTATCATTCAGATCATTTCAAGTCGGGAATGGTGTTACCAAGATTGTATTATCTGAACTTTTTAGAACCAAAAGAAAAGGCATATATACGAATTAACAAAACCATGTAAATTCCCAGCCATTCTGACCATAAAGTTGCAAGACTTATGCGGTGCATCATGGGCAGGGAAAAAGTAAGAGCTTGGTGGGAGAGAGAGGGGAGGGGAGGAGGGGGGGGGGGGGGGGTGTGGTGGGGGGCAAAACACATAATGAGAACAGATGAACTCACATTAAGCAAAGGAGCGATTTGCACCCACATTCATCTCTACTGCTTGTTCATCATATGTAGAACCATCTTCTTTTGGATATTGGTTTTCCAAACTTCCATCCAATCCTGCAGAAGATTCGATGGTTTTGGAAATTTCTGCCTTGAGCTCTTCATGCTTCTCTTTTAGGTTTGAAGAATTCATGGCCTCCGCAAGGCCCTGCTTAATTTGTTGCTCCAAAGCTGCAATTCTATTTTTGGACGCTACGTCAGGTGTCTTCCCTGCCTTTGCAACCTCCAACTTCAGTAGCTCAATCTTATCCTTCAGATCTGTTGACTTGATAACATTTTCAATTTCTCCCTTAATTTCTTCATTCAGCTCTTCTACCTTGACTTTGACATCCAATGGAATCTGTTCACTGATCTCCTTTGCTCTTGACTTCACAACCTCAACATCCAAACCCAGGGATTTGATAGCACCAGCCAGTTCCAACTCTATCTCTTTCTTCATCTTCACAAGTTCCTCCTTCAGCTCATGGTCCAAATCCTGACCTGCAGAATTTTCAATTGCAGCCTCCAGTGCCTTGTATTTCTCCTTTATATCAGGCCGATTCATGATTTCAACAAACTTCTTATTGACTGCCTGCTTTAATGTGGCCGACTTTTTGTTCTTTTCAGAAGCACTCTTGATTTTTGATAATTCCAACAACATGTCAAGTTTAGACTTCAAGGTTTCATAATTAGGAGCTGCAGAGACACCCTGGGTAAACTCATCCCTAAGTTTTTCAATCTTGTCCTTTAGGGCTGGATGCATGAGTTGGTCCTGCAAATTTACTTTTGAAAATTCCTCACGCAACATCACAAGCCTGTCCTTCAAACCCATGGCCTTAATAGCCTCAGAGTATTCACGGTCAACCTCTCTTTTCAGTTTTTCTATCATTTCATTTACATCTGACTCTGGAAGTTCCACAGAGGACTCTTTGGCATTCAATCTTTGCTGCATAAGTTTTTTGACTTCATCCTCTATATTTAGATTAGAAGTCCTGATGATGGGTTCTTCTTTCTTTTTCATGTTGACTTTCTTCTTAGGATCTACTGGGAGTCCTTCTTGGAACCCACCGATTTTTCGAAACTTAAGCATGCGATGCTTCAGAAGCTCTTCTGTGTCCATCTTCATAAGCTCCTATTGAACACGAAAGATTGTTGTTAGGAGAAAAACTACTTATATTTAATTCTCGTTTAAGAATTCCTACGAGAAAAACACGTACATCCATTGATTCATTAATTGCATTTTTTATCTGTTGTGAGGTCCAAGACGGATCAGCATGTGCGCCACCAAGAGGCTCCTGTCAAAGTATAAAAATTTCTTTTAGTTGACACAAAATGAAAAAAAAATAATTAAAATATGTGGCCGAGGGTATTAGTGAATGCTACACTTCTATCAGACCCAGTAATTTTAATGCGAGAAAAATCATCCAGGGGGAAGGGGGGAGGGGGTGGGAGAGCTTGATTCTAAGGTCTCTTTTTCCCTATAGAGTAAAAAAGAGTCTCGTCAAATATGCATGCAAAAAGCCAAGTTTCATCCCATTTATTGTTTGGAGAAGGTGCCAAACGGTCATGGTTTCTACACTAGGACAGATGAAAGTCGCTGAAAGTAAGAAAAAGAAGAGAAACAGCTGCATAGAATAAAGAAGGGATCATTTACAGGGATAACACCATCTGCAATCTGCAGCTTGCACAACTCGGTAGCAGTAATCCTTAGTGTCTCAGCTGCCTGCACAAAAGAAAATTTTAATAGATTAAAATTAAATTAACAACAGGCAGAAAATCATAAGAGTGAATGCTGTATAAACCTGTGGAGCAGCTTTGGCACTCTTCCACAAGATTGCCGCACATGCTTCTGGACTGAACCATGACAAGAATAGAGCGAAACAAAAGAAACAGGTGAGAACGTAGGGATTTAACATATTAAAACAATTTTGCAGAAACTGAATTAGGAAGGACTTGTATCCATAACGGGAAAGAAAAAGGGAAAACTGCATCACATAATCCAAAGCATGGGTGTGTGGCCAAATAAAACCAAAGATGAAACTATTTTTTTTATAAGGCAGGACCATTAGACAACAGAAACATGACCTCATTTAGCAAAAACAGCTCTTTGCCCATCTCAAATTGAGAATCAAAATGGAGAACTATGCTAGCAACTTCTAATGCTTATAAGGAGACTCAGCTCATTTTACAAATGACTGTGTTATCAATAGCAAAAGGATATATTCAGCAGCCTCACAAGCAATTATTACAGAAGACACTTTCTGAATATAAGTACATTTTTGTAAGACATTAATCCATAGTAATTAATTTTAATGTTAAGGTAAAGGTATGCTTCATGAAAACTTGGAAGCCATCATTTAAATGTCAAATTGCCCATATCTGTAATCAAAATTTTAACTTAGATGGAAGGTCTTATTCCCGTTACCCACATACTCAAATGGTGAATTTTCCAGCACTACAGGAAGTTTTACAAGTTTATAATGCATCAATATGATGTATTGACACCATGCCATATAACTACACCGAGTTAATACTTTCAGGTCAGACATAAACATCTTATCATATATATTTTCCAAACTGATTAGAATGAACCACTCCTTCCATATATCTTGTTACTCATAACCATTTCAACCCAAAAAAAAAAAAAAAAAAAAAAAACAACAACAACAACAACAACATATTGACAAAAACATATCTGATGCCCAACAATGTTTGAAATCACAGGAGTTGCCATGTGAGAGAAAAAATAGGTAAAATGGAAACTGACAGGTATATCACCAAAACCTAAAAAAATTACAACTAAAATGATTGGATTGCTATGCGTTTGAAGAAATGACAACAGCAGATGAGGACAGGAAACACGTGGAACAGGTCTGGTAAGTCTACTAATCTACTCTAACATAGGACTTGGCGCACTTCTGTATTAACAATCAAAGACAATGTGAATATTCCTAATATATGGTCAAATCCGCCCCTTCCTTCCAAGTCATATGGGATTTGCATTAATAACCTATAAAGCCAGCAAATTGGCATACCATCTCTTCGAGACCTATCTAATATACACTAGAAAAGAATGCACTTGTCCAACATTATATTTGCACAATCTTTAAGAGTTGCAATGTGAAGAAAGCCAAATTCAAATCACCTGGCAACATAGAAAACTGCATTTTCAAGCATTATCAATTTATTAGCACAACCGATGGCAAGGGCACCACCAGAACCACCTTCCCCGATGACAATAGAAACAATGGGTACCTTCAAGCCAAACATGGTCCTTAAATTGTTAGCAATGGCTTCACCCTGCATGTACATAATGTATATATATATCAGTTGGGCCAGTATTAAAAGACAATCATGTAAATTTCACAGTAGAGTTGTCCACATACTTGTCCTAGTTCTTCACATTTGAGGTCTGCATAAGCCCCCGGCGTGTCAATGAAAGTAATTATAGGAAACCCATGGTGATCAGCATAATACATCATGCGTAGAGCTTTCCGGTAACTGTTTGGATATAATCGTCAGTGTCAGAAACTGAAACTTTGAATGACCAGGAACTTGGCATAATAAGTTGAAACAAATATTACATTCCATTTTACTGCTGATGAAATTTCTTGAGACTAATAGAACATACAAGTCTTTATTATTTGACGTACCCATGGGGAGTAGGCATCCCAAAGTTCCGCTTGACGTTCTCTTTTGTGTTTCTACCTTTTTGGTGACCCATGAACATGTACCTCCTACCATCTATGGTTCCGATACCAGTAACAATAGCAGGATCATCGTACCCACTCCGGTCTCCATGAAGCTCCACAAACTGTGCATATGGGGTATATCCAAAGACATTAATCAATGTAATTAATTCAGCATTCATAAACCTAAAGGTGAACAATCTAGTAAACTGTAAACAATAAGCGCCAAGTTCACAAGTTTCCAATGCTGCACCTTTTCAGTAATGTTAAACACATGATCAAGGAAAGTTGGCCTGTTAGGATGCCGTGCAATATACACCCGCTGTATTGGAGTTAGATGTGTATATAAATCCTTTAGAGCCTGCAATACAAGTGATAGATTGTAGCAATTCAGAACCAGAAACTATCACTGAATTCCAAATATGCAATAGAGTATCAACTTCCCAGAACACTTGCTAAGAAGAATGCGAAAGACATGTCCATCATCTTGCATTATTCATTATCTATACTGCCTTCTCCTCATTATATGTATTTATAAGTGGATGGCAACAAAAACTCTAATTGAGACTTTCCTGAAATTCATTATAAGATATATCTAGTTTTTGGGTTCACCAAACATACTTCCACATTGAGGCTCACAATTAAGACTCCTTGGGGATACAAGAGCCAAGCTTCACACCCCAACATTTTGCATGCTTAAGCAAATTTTTAAGGTTCTACAAAATAAGGGAAGAAAAGTAAGCAAAATTCCATTACTCCTAAGGAACTAAATGTCTCAATAACTTTAAAAGTGGCATTGGCACTTTGTGAACAAGCAATAGGATCCTATAACAAGGAGTGCAGAGACGAATAGCAGGCCTACCCAGTGCAAAATTTATAAAAACTTTTAATGTTTGCTATATTTCCACATCAATAGTTGGGAAAAAATAACATAAGCATGTAATTCAAGGTCTTAATCATAAACCTTTTAAAATTAAAAATTTTAGGCCATGTTTTGAATCTAAGTAACTTAGGTTTCTCATCAGCATGGCATATCAAACCTGCTGATATTTATTCTCCAATGAGATAATCTGATCACTGAAGTCCAACCCAGTTTCATTTGCCATCTTCCGCACCTGCACTCGAATACAGAAAAGCCCTGATTAAGAAAAAATAAAAAATTCCAACTCAATGAAGAAACTACAACCACCACCCAAAAAAAAAAAAAAAAATGATTTACATCAACGATTTTCTTCTCTAGGTTGAGTAGTGGCTTCTCGAATTCCAAAGTTACGGGCCTCGGCTTTTCGTTCTCTGGCAAAGGCTTGAAATGTGAGAGATGGGTAAGGATCCCACCTTTCACATTGGGATCCGGATTGTCTGGCCACGGGTGGTCGTGCTTCTTCACCTTCCTAATCTTCGCCACGACCCTGGAATCCCTCCTCGTCGTGGTGGTGCTGCTGCTGCTGCCAAATCGCGCCCTCCCTAGAGTTCTCAGAGGAATGCCATTGACACCATTGCTCGAGCTCCGGAGAAGATCCGAAGCTGAAGTCCCCGCGAATCCCACCGGAGAATGCGATATCGAAGCCATTCTCTGATTCCCCCTCAATTAGCTTCCCTAATTTTCAAACACAGCTCCATAAATTATCAACAAAAAAAAAAAAAAAAAAAAAAACCCAAAATTCTCGGAATAACTTTTTTTAACAGTAAATGCTTTATTCGATTATTGTCTTCTCAAAGTTTCACAGTTAAAAGGAAAACGAAAAAGAAAGTTACATTTTCTTTACACAATTCTAAATCCATAAACAAATAGCTAAAAATCAATATTATTCAGTGAATTGAGCTGAGTTTAATTAAGCCTAGAAAGCAATAAAGCTAAAAACAAATTGAAGTATATACAATCAACAAATGAAAAAAAAAAAAAGTACAGTAATCATTTTCTCGGGAACCAAACAGAATAACAACAGTGAACATGAATCGAAATAGGAGCTCAAGAATGCTATAATAGAAACCAAATCAGAATAAGAGAAATAGAAAATACCGGAAATTGAGATCCTGAGAGAAAGAGAGAGAGAGAGAGAGGATCTGATGGAGGAAAGGGTTAAGAGAAAGGGTTTGAAATCAAGCAATGAGAGAGAGAGTAAGAGAGAGAGCTTCGAAGAGATCGTCAAGGAAAGAAAGTTGGTGTGTGTTTTGTTATGTATTGTGTATATGTGTGTGTGAGAGAGAGAGAGAGAGAGAGAGAGAGAGGGAGAGTTGGGCGATAGTTTCTATGAGGAAGTGAGGTAAGGGGACTAATGTGTGTATGAGTGATGTGTTATTATGAGCCAGCTTTTTTCGGTTTGGCCGTTGAAGAAGGGATCCAGATTTTGCTTCTATTTTGTTTTTGTGAATTAGTTTAGGCCTTTAGGCACGTGTGCAGTGCAGACTCTCTCTCTCTCTCTGTTTTGTTGTGTTGTGTGCTTCCGCGATGCCTTCCATGATCCTAACTTCTTTGGTTTGAACAAAATTTCAACTAGGTTGAACTCTATAGAGTTTTACTATTCATTCTAGTTTTTTTTTTTTTTATGTTTAGAATGCAAATTACACGTATAAGTTTTACTGAAATTCATTTAAGTTATTTAATTTTATTTTCATTCAATTGAGTTATTTAAGTTTTAAATTTATTCAATTTAGGTTTCCTCGTTCAATTTCGTTATAAAAAAATTGTCATTAGAAAAATATTTTTCTTACATGAAGTGAATTATTATTTTTTCCAATTTTCATTAGCTAATTACATGCTTAATGGAAAATTTTAATGGAATTTGACGGAATGCTTGAATTGAATAAATTTGAAATTTAGACGACTTAATTGAACAAAAGTAAAATTAGAATATTGAAATGAATTTCAGTCATATTTAGAAGGTATAATTTGCATTTAGCATTTTTTTTTTATTACATTGAGAGAGGGGGGGGGGGATTGAAGACCAAGTTCTCTTTTTTAGTAAGAAATGGATAATGGTTTTTTTTTTTTTTTTTTGGTTGATGAGAAAACTAGATAATGTTGTTAGATTATAAGATTATGGGTTATTTTAGGCCTAGTCTAATTTTACTCATTTGGAAAAAAAAATAGACTCAAG
Source organism: Lithocarpus polystachyus (assembly GCA_033629205.1). Lineage (NCBI taxonomy): Eukaryota > Viridiplantae > Streptophyta > Magnoliopsida > Fagales > Fagaceae > Lithocarpus > Lithocarpus polystachyus. The sequence goes on from CM066168.1 coordinate 42,829,557, forward strand.
ATTAGTATTTTAAATGTAGTTGTTGGTAACTCATGCAATTCTCGGGAAATTTTAACATAATATGATTTTTTAAATCTAAATTTGACATATGATAATAATAATTATTGTTGGTAGTATGCATTTATTATGATTAGTTTGTATATGGAATTATTTATAGTATTAGAAATTTATTATGATTGTGTCAAGATCTAATGTATGGTTTAAATATAGAATAAAATTAAAATTTAATCAAAATTATGGAAGAATTCTGATTTGTTTGGTTCATTGGTTGAGAGCACTTGTAAAATTGGGATTATTGAGGAATCTATGTAGATTTTTTTAAAATGAAGGAGTTGGGTGCGAAGAGGATGTTGCTCTCTCTCTCTCTCTCTCTCTCTCTCTCTCTCTCTCTCTCTCTCTCTCTCTCTCTCTCTCTCTCTCTCTCTCATTTATTTGGGTGAGGAGGCATAACTAAACATTTATATAAATTATGGGGTGATGTGTCATGATTAGGTATGGATTGTGTGCTTACTTGCCACTTAACAGCTAGATCACTCACAAAAATAAATGAGAAGACCATTTTTAAAAAAGGGCTCAAATGTACGGGATTAGAATAAAAAATCATAAGCTTAAAATATCAAGATGAAAACTGTAAGGACGCAATTTAAGTTTCTAGCCCAAAAGATAGATAGACTTAGGCCCAAAATGCCCAAAACAATGAATTTGTAGAGAGTAAATTATAAAACTAGGCTTTAATGAGTTAAAGAACAAATATAATTAATCCAGATAACCAAAAAAAAAAAAAAAGGATAGAGTGGATTTATCCAAAGAAAAATGTCCTCGGCTCAATCTGAGGAGACTTGTTTTTATATAATGATCCACAAGTTGATTACAATTTCAGTTATGGGTTGCTACAGTGTTTCTTTCTCTCTCTTTCTATCCACTTGTTCTCTGAATATCTCCTCCATTTTATACTCTTTTCTCCTCTCCTATTTGCCCTCCACGTGCAGGCTTGATGGTTGGTGCTAATATTTGTCCTCCACGTGCAGGCTTGATGGTTGGTGCTAATATTTGTCCCATCAGCATCTTCTGGAAGTCTTTGCGTAATAGCTGTAAGGCTGAAAACCACTGTTCAGGTATCACTTCCACATTAATGTGGCCAGAGGGTTAGTTGCAGAGCATTTAATGTGGTGATAGCAGCTTTCTTCTTTGATATTTTAGGACTCTCTCTTACTATACGTTTCTGCAATACTTATCCATTCCAACAAAACTCTCTTAAGCATTCCCTTGAATGGCGGACCATCAAAACAGACCTCCGCTTTGGTTATCTGAGGTGGCGTTCATACTTAGCACTATCTTTTAGGTTATTATGTCCAAAACTAACTTCTTTATCTACCAATACAGACTTTCTTGATAACTTTTTCCCATCTTTAGACGACTCTTAGTCCTCGACTTGGACTCTAGACCCAACATGTACATGGAAAATAAACTCCTGAGCCCAATGCTCCTACAAAAACAATTCAAGAATCTATTTAGTATATTATTATTATTATTATTTCTTGATCACCATTCATTCTAATCCTGTTATATACCCTTACAAAACTACAATGTGGAAGGTTTTTGCTCGCTTAGTTAATATACTTGATTCTAATAGCTACTTGTTTAATGTAAGTTTTGTTCAATACAAAAGAGGTATTTTTTTTTTAATGGAAAAGAGGTATCTTTTACTTATGTTATTTTCTCTTTGGAAAACTAATTATGCTTATCTTACACACATATATGATTATTATTTTTTCTATTTATAATGAGGATTTAGTCATGGCTAGCTTTAAAATATAGTCCCCTAAAAATGAAATCAAAAGGAGAATTCATGTCATGATGCTTTATATGAGTTCCAATTAGCTCAATTGATAAAATTTCTGATAGTCGAATAAGAGAGCTAAAGTTCAATCCCCGTTTATACAAAACATCAATTGATATTTTGATATGATGATAAAAAGTTATCATAAAGAGTAAACACTATAAGTTAAAACTCTCTTAAAAAATATAATGCGGCTTTATAATGCAGCAAAATATGGTTTCAAAAAAAAAAAAAAAAAAAAAAAAAAAACAGCAAAATATACATTTTTGTGTGCTGTCCAGATTATTTGGAAGGCTGCGTGCTAAATAGGAATCGGGTGTCACGGTCTAATGGTCTTCTTGATTTGTTGGGTTAGGTGGTTTGCAGATATCAAATCTAAATGCTCGTTGAATTTCCACTATTCGATACACATGTAAGTCAAAGCATGGCCTTTATTTTAATCTGCTTCGTTAGAATAATTATTATTTATTATTTATTACTAACGATTAATGATACTGTATCATATATTTTACAGAGTAATGGATGCAAATTGGTGGTGACCCGTTGAGCCATACGCAATAAGTGGGACAACAGAAGCCGACCAAATTTTGACATCAAAGATTTTCAAATTAGGTTTTGAGTTTTTAATAAGTCATGTAAGATTGCAATGCTAGGCCTCTTATCATTTCAATTTTCACGCTACACACTATTTAGTATTTACTATCTGAATATTGACATCAAAGATTTTTTAAAAGAAGATTTAATATTTTTTTTTTAAGGTTCAAAAAAAAAATCCATATTGAATCTTCTTTAATATATATATCATATTGAAATCTGATAATTTACCTGTATCTCATGAACCAATAAATACCATACAAGTTTAAAAATCCCATACCTCAAAATGACATTCTCAACCATAAACACACCACCCCAAATCCTAAATTTACAACTATAATTTTTTTTCTTTCCCACATTTTCTTCTTAAACCAAACATTAAAAGAGGCTATTTAACAACCCCTTCCTCCTCCTCCCCGCAACCCCCCCCCCCCCCCCCCCCCCCACACGTGTTCATGGATTGTTCAGATTCAAGTTTGGGGTAAATTTTTTAGGTGTCATTATATAATCGAGTTTGTGGGAGCTAGAATCACTACCGATTATTGACATATTAGTCATTGTCAGGAATCTTACTGTTGTGATATAGAATTCATGGTGCCTGAGTGTCACGATATGGAGAAGATTCAGTGAAGTTCTCAAGATACTTGTTAAAAGGGAAACACGACATACTAGTGGTGATGATTGGGTGGGCCATTAGATAGGTTGAGACGAGTTTGTCAACTTTCTAAATGGGAAGCTTGACACTTAATGTAACGATCCAAAGAAAAGTGCTAGCCACATCTGCACTATACCTCAAAAGGACTAGTCACAATTAAGACTCTTTGTAGTTGTTAATAAAGCTCAAATTTACCCAGTAAATACTCAATGTGGAACTCATCTCACACCCACACACATCACATAATCAATCAATCAAATTGGGGCATTACACTTAACCTAATGAGATAAAAGCTTCATTATATTTAACATGTTTGTGGCTGTCAAACTAACCAAAGCTCTTATGGTCAACCCAATCTGAGTGAGTTGGGTGACTCAAGTGTTTGCCCACCCCTAACACACACACTTAAAACACAAAAATTGAAGAAATCCATATACACACAATAATAAACCCTCAAGACAAACCACTCCATCGTAATTGTCAGCCATGGCCAAATCCACCCATAGTTTAGAAAGACTTGTTGGGCCACCACCTCTAAAATCAAACCCCAAAACCATTTACACCCATAATTAACCACAACTTCCAATACTTTTGACCACAACCATCATTCAAACCCTCAAAATTAGCTCAACAATTGAACCAAACACACCAACATCACATATCTTTCAAGCTAAGGTCTCATATTTCATTGATTAAGTTGAGTTGTAGTCTCAAACATTCTTTAAATTATTGTCATCTCTTTAAACTTATCAAACCATTCACTATAACTTCCAAATCTTAATTGTTGTTTTCTTTAGATCCCGATCATTAGCAACCCTCATTACTAGTGTGAAATGGACGAAAATCTGACATAGGAGCCATTTAAAAAAAAAAAAAAATTAGACTTTAATTGACAAAATTAAAACTCCTTACTTAATTTGAAATGTGAATTACACTAGGGTTCTTTTCGTAATTTCACCAAACCCTAAATTTCTTTACGACGTCGTTTCCGTTTTGAGCCCAAAACGGCTCTTTTTTTATAAAAGTCTCAACACTCTCTCCCTTATCTACGGTGTCTCTTTCCTTTTACACTTGATAAGTAGATTTTAATTCATGGCGGATATCAAGCTTTCAAATGGTAATTTCATTCTTAAACTTCTCTCATATCCTCCTCTATTGTTAAAAAGTTCATAATTCAGTTTTAATGTTCCGTTTAATCATTGTATGTTCAAAAAGTTTGTACATTTGTTTGTGTACCTTTCAGAGGTTATTCTTGAGCAGCTGAAACATGGGACTGCTAAATTCGAGTTGGTCTCTTCTCCTGTTCCTTCAATTTCAACTCTGAACTCTCAAACATGCTCAACTGCCACTTTCCTCGGAGACAATAGCCACAGATTCTTTGCTAGAATTGCACCATCACAGTAAGCCTAAAAAACAAAACTAAAGAACTAATCTTTATTCTCTGTCACTTCAGCAATGGAGCTGCCTAGTTGAATTATATATGGGATCTTTTTTTTGGGTCACAACTAATATGTTCAATATTTTTACTATGGTGTTTAAACAGGTAACCCATTTAGTGTTTTGGCTTAGTGATTAAAAAAAAAAAAAAAGCATCATGGAGCGAATGGGATAGGTTTTAAAAATGTTAGCTATGTTGGGGTTTGAAGATAGTTATGTTTTTCTCATATGTTTTGGTTAACAGGGGTAGAGGGTCACCGGCTATGAGGAAAATTGAGCGCTATTCAGTTCAGAAAGTCACTGGAGATGGCCGCTGTCTTTTTCGTGCCCTGGTAATATCTTTATCTGTTGATTGTTCTTGTAATATTTACCATCTGCAGATTGAATTTATAGTTTTTTTTTTTTTTTTGAATTATGATAAGTAATAAGGTTAAGCTTTTGAATGTTACAGAGTGAGTTAAGTAATGGTTGTGCATAGCTGGAAACTGATGTAATTCAGAGTCCAAACTTCAGGCCAAGTTTGGCAGCAAGAGGAAGAATGAATTAGTATTTGGGGTTTGTGATCAAGTTAGCATTTTGAGCTTGCAGTTAGTGTTTGTAGGTTGGGATAGAGCAAAGAAACCAATGACATGATGGCACAATAGCCTATTTAGTAATCTTGTTGTTATTAGAAATTGATCCATTGACTGTAATGATAGACTTTGGCAAACCATAGAAGGAGCCAAAACTGTGAATATCGATTTATACAATGTAATTTTTTGGTTGTTGTTTTAATTAAAAGCTGAAAGAAAGTGAAAATTTATATTTTAAATGAAAGCTCAAAGTAAAGAATTGCATCCAAGAAAAGAATAGCAACAAAAAAGGATAAATCCACTTAGCCTAGATAAGAAAAAGATAGTATATTTGTATTGCGATTACAACCAAAGCAAAGATAATAGTTAATTCAACTAATTTGTATAAGAAGATACGCACTGGAAAAATTAATTACTCTCCATCCAAACTACAGTTATTATAGTTAATGAATGACAATGCATAATTGGAAGCATTTATTGTAAATATTCACGTATCCTTTGCCTTATAAGAATTTAGTACATAAAGCATGTAGTCCCTTGCAGAGCAAAAAATAGGAAGAGACTAAAATTAAAGAAGTGTATAATTGGTAGTTTGAAAATATTTATTTATTTTTCAACTTTTAAGGAGATGTTGACTTTATTTATTTATACTAATTCATTAGAAAATTGAATCCTTGAATTATGAATGGTTAATAACTAGCGAGAGTGTTTGTCTTCTTTTGTTACTTATGGAAAAAAAAAATCAGTTAAAACAGTTCAATATCTATTTCCATTAGTAGGTCTGGGATTTGATTGAAATATATTAGTTCTCCTTAGTCTAGAATCAAAGGGTAAAACTTAGGTATGGTTCTTTAGGTCTTGTACTTTCGGTTTCCCTATTATATTCAAGCATATGACTGCATTGAATTCAATTTTATTTGGGAAAGATAATATTGTTTGTGCTGCATTGGTCAAAGTAGCCATGTGTTTGAATTTAAATAGAAAACTAAGGTACAACGATTAAGGAACTGTACCTAAATTTTACCTAGTATTTATAGGAATCTAAATTTCTTCTGGAAGAAACACTTGTTTCCATCATCCTTGTGGTATATATCTGAAGTTCAATTAAACTCTAGATTACTTTTTCATTGCCTCTTATACTAACTTCTAATTGATGAATTAAGGTCAAAGGAATGGCTTTCAACAAGAGTATTTCTCTAAACCCACGAGAAGAGAGAGAGAATGCAGGTTTGCTGGATATGTTCTTGTTCATTTAGCTACATGCCAATCATGAGCATAAATAACTTAAATTAAATATTATAAAAAAAGTCTTTCATGATGAAATTTTTTTCTGATTTTTCCACTCTGCATCATCTGAATGTATTTATTAATTAATGGCTATGGCACTTTCTCTTTAATTTGATGAATGAGTTCAAGGTTGCTAGACTTAACCCCTTCTCATACTTTATTTTATTTTTTCCCTTTTTTTTTTTGGGGATTTTTGGGGGGGGGGGGGGGGGGGGGGGTGTTGAAAATTAAGCAGATGCTCACAATTCTTGTGGTGAACTCATAAATTGATTGTGGATGTAATTACCACTTATCATTGCTAGGCATCATAGGACGTAGTATATGTCAGGCAGGAGGTCTTTGCAAAGCAATTCTACTATAATTGACTCTTTTTTTTGGGGGGAAAGCTGATTAAGTGGATGCTAGTCTTTTTAGTTTGAGAAATTGGTTAGTTGGTGTCCCGCATCAAGGGAGCTATTTCATTTGTTTTTCACTTTGAAAAAGTTCTCTATATTTTACTCAAGGCTACTGTTCATCAATGTGAATGCATAGGTCACATGCTTGATAGGTGTTGTACTTTCTCCTCCAAAATTATTCTTCAGGAGCTAGCTTTGTAATTTATGGCTCCCTAATATCAGAATGATAACTGCCATGCTCACAACACAGTGCATTTTGTGAGATCAGCAAAATTAGTTTTTGGTTTGCCTAGAATTTGTTGTTAATTTGGATGTTCAATTCTTTTTGTTGCTCATAGTTTAGTCATCTCTCAAGCACTGTCTATCTGATGACCTCTTGCTGTAGCCTGGTTATGTTGTGTTGTATCTCTTCATCATATAGAAATGTCTATATTTGCTTATTCTTTAACTCACATAGCGGTCAAACAACAAAAAGAAAGTTTATTTATCTTTTGTTTCATGCAAGGAGCATAAGGAGTAAGGACTTCTGCTTGGCTTTAATAGTTTAAGAATTACTCGTATAAAATGTTAACCAGATGATCGAGCCTTTAGAAGGATTTTCTCTTTTGTTTATCTGTAGAGAGTGCTAGGATTAATTTCTGAAAATCCTAATACAAATTTACCTGCATACATATGCAGATGAATTACGAATGGCTGTGAAGGAGGTTATATGTGAAAATGATGAAGAACGCCGTCAGTATGAAGAAGCACTAATTGCAATTACTGTCGATGAGTCCTTAAAACGGTAAGTCCTTTATTTATTTTTTCTGGTTTTGGATGTTCTCTTCTCGACTTTTGGTGTTCTGAAGTATGCTTTAGCTTATGCTAGTAGTTGGACTTTTATTCAGCATATTAATAAATGTCTTTCTGTAGATACTGCCAACGAATTGGACGACCTGATTTCTGGGGAGGAGAGTCAGAGCTACTGGTTAGTGCCTTTTCGATTCTTATGTGTCCTTTCTGTCAGTCTAACTAGTCCTTATTATCAAGACTTAATTCTTCCACCAGAATTGGTGCACCAGTTTAAGGTTAGGTATATTTGTCTTTGCCAGGTGCTGTCAAAGTTGTGTAGGCAGCCAATCATTGTTTACATACCAGAGCATGAGGTATATTTTTTGCCCTTAAACAATTTTGATATATAAATTGGTGCTTATATATGTATTAGTTGGTATAAGGCGTCTAAAAATTTTCAATTTTTGGTTGAGCATGGTCTTTTAGAACTTGCATTTCCCCCTAATTGTTAAAATCATAATAGTATTGCTGAATAATTAATATGATTTCATTTGGTATTTATCGTTGGTGCATCTGTGTTTGGGCATTTATAATCAAGTCTAAAGAAACTTCTGTACATACAAAGAGGACAAATTAGTTATATAAAGGCATGTGTTCCATTTGTCAAAAAAGTGGAGTCTTTAAGCTAGCTGTGAGTATTTGAGATTGAGATGGGATACAGGTAATATTTTTGGTCTTTGGAGGTCTTCAACTTGAAATCTGGAGGTTGTAAGTACTTGTTTATTTCTGGATAATACATTTGACATGGTTTCATGCATTGATTCCATGGTCAAGCAAGTATGCATATTCTGGTGTTTGGGATCAATGCCCTGTGCCCTTCACTTATTGATTGTAAGCAGGTACTGTTTTATTTACTAATTTAACCATTATCGTCATGTCCAATTGAATTGCAGCATACAAAGGGTGGATGGAGCTCTGGTTTTATTCCCATTGCAGAGTATGGAGTTGAGTTCAGCAAGGCTTTAAGAAAAGAGAAAGCCAGGAAAGCTGTGAGGCTACTGTACAGTGGTAGGAACCATTATGATCTGCTTGTCTGAGGATTCATTGTGCCTGAAAGGAATAAGAGAACAATACTGGAGAAGAAGAAAAAAAAAAAACAAAAACTAGGGAATGGGGATGCCATTTGAAATTGTATTCAAGGGAAATGTACTACATTTCACAGGATATATATATATATATTTATATATTTTTTTAAATAGTAATGTTAGACATATAAAGGATGTTGTAAGGTATCATCTGTTGATTAAAGCAAATGAATGAAACCATATTTTTTTTTTTTGGTGAGATTGGTTGTGTGAATCTCGACCACGGTTTGCAAGTATTTTAGCTTGGGATAAGCAAATAACTATTCATGGCTGTGTTTTGATTAGTTACAGGAAAAAGTCACCGGATAAACTTATAATAATTTGCAAATTATGACAACTTGAAAGACTGTATTAAGTGCTTAATCTAAATGCATCACTGACTTCCTTTGAGTCTGTAGGTTCAAATTGCATATTTGCATGCCATATATCCTTGAACCACAACAACTCTTTAGCCTCAACGCACCTATAGACACAAGTTCACACCTTTGTGATAGTTCTGCAGAGACCACCACTTTGATGTCGCGGCCAAATCCAACCCAGAATAAGAGAAAGCTCTTTGAGTTTGATGGCGAACAAACCTCTTTTGAACAAAACCATTCTTATGCGGCACGTGTTCTTTCTTCATGTAAAAATATATCGTTTGCAATCACAGAGAGGTCAAGCTAGTTCAGCAGAGTGCACCGACATGGCAACATGTTGCAGCAATATCAACCAAAGAAGCAGAAGCAGTTTCGAGTTTCACAGAGACCATCTTTCCAACAAAACTATTCATATGCCGCATGAGTACTTTCAAGTTTCATTGAGTGCTTCCTCAGAGTCATGAAGAGAAAAGAGGCAGTTTGCATGGCTAATAAGTTTAATAGTTGATAGGTTTATGGATTAGACTACACAGACTGATTTCTTATACTTTTATTTATTTATCTATTTTTTCATGAAAAGCCAGCTTAAATTTTAAAAAATCACCTCAAGCAATTAGTTAGACATGTTTTAGATTGACAAGAGAGAGTGGTTAATATAATGACAAGAGGGAGTGGTTAATATAACATAGTTTTAAACCTTTTGGGAAAAATGTTCTCTCGCTAACAGTCCCAACTTTCTAATTCTACCAATTAAAGTCCCATATATATATATATATATATACAGACATATAAAATTTCTTGATAAGCTCCATTTGGTCGAGTCATAAGGATTATGTGTGTCTCGTTGATTTTTCACAGTTACTAGGTCAGATTCGAAATTGGTTATGGAGGTTTAACCATGGAAAACGGTTGAAATAGTTAATTTTGTTAATTTAGTACCTAACATAGAGTTTTTATTAATAAATTCGTTTATGTAATATCACATTAATTTATTAATTAGTTGAGTTTTTTACAAGCAGAGAGAGGGAGTGTTTTGTTAACTCAGTCTCGGGCGGTTTGAATTGTGAGTCCTAGTCCTATGTTGTTTTAGAAACCAACTCTGAGGTTATTAAGGATTCCGAGTTCTTTTAGTAATATAGCTATTCGTTTGATCGTTTCCTCTTATGTCGGATTTTGTTGGGTTGGGTTGGGTTGCGTCCATGACCCTTGAGTGTTTGTCTTCCAAAATCTTGGCATACAATTAAAAACTTGCTAATGGCTTTGTCTTCAAATTTATGTTTATGTTGGTGTAATCGATTCGTGTTTTGTCTCACTAGTATATTATATGGTAAAGCCAATAGTGTGGCACATGACTCACATTACATGATTAAATAATTGAAGGGTGCTAGATTCAATAATTCAAGTCCTCCATGGAAATTGGAGTCTTTCTAAACTGTTTTATGTAGTTCTAAATTTTAAAATTTTATATCTTAATCTGTTTGGGTATCTCATTCCCATGAAATTATGATGGGTTGTTTTATTTTGTTATTATATTCTATACAATATGTAAAAACTGAAATTTAACATTTATTGTTATCATTTTGGTTTATTTCGGTCTATTTTGATGCACTTACTTTTTTTTTTTTTTTTTTTTGAGAAACAATTAATGCACTTACTTAATAATAAGAAAAGACAGGTTTAGGTTGAGAATACCTATTCTAAATCCAAAATCATTTTAATTTAAAACATTTGTGCATTGACCCAAAATTTCAATTTAAAACTTTTGTGTCATGTAAAAATCATTAATTAAACTCTGAGTTAGGAAGAAACTTATTCATGTTCATTTATTTAACAATCGAGCCAAGTTCAAGCCTAAACTTAGGCTCAACTATTAAACAAGCCAAATTCAAATAGTAATTTGTTTTGTAAACAAGCTCGAGAGTGTATGAGACTAAATTTAATTATATATAATATTATATTTTTACATACATGTATGGAAATATACTGAATTATATAAACTAGATATTGGTTTATGTAAGTTTATAAATTAGTTCATAAGATATCGAATAGTTATTTGTAATTTATCAATTACAGTATATAGATAGTCCTTTCCATAGTAAAACTTATATATAATTTTCAATAATATAAGGTTGGTGAATATAATTTTTACAAGTTTATTAGTGAAAATCACTCTATCTAATTAATTAAAACAATACAACTCCAATTATAATTTAGTTATTAAAAAAGAATAGTTTAATTAAGTTGTAAAGGGGTAAAAATTTCAGTCGTGATGCTTACTACATATAAAAAAAGAATAGTTTAATTAAGACCCAACTAGAACTCGACTCATGTTTGAAATAATAATCTTAAACTCTTAATACGATACAACCCTAAATTTCAAAAACATCCCTCCTCGAGTTAGAAAACACACCTATTTCGTAACACCTTAAGAGTTGAGAAGGAATATTTGACTTTGAATGTCTTCTTTGAAAATGCTAAGCAGTGTCCATCAGTCGTTACAAGATTCTCGATTTTTTCTGACGATATGTTCATGGATGCTGACGGCACGTTGTTTAAATATTGAATGAATAAAGAGGTATACACAAATAAGGATACGTGGCAGACAGTAGTTTGCACGTGGTGACTCATAACGTCCGAGTCAAGACAGAACTAAACCGATATTCTTCCCTTTCCTCTCTTTCCTTCTTTCCTTCCTTCATCTTCTTTTAGATTCTTCTCCTCTTCTTTTCTTTCTACCAAAAATATTGCTAAACAGTTAAAATATACAAATTTCACATACACACAGAGAGCTAATTTTTATAGATTCTAGGGTTTTGTTTTTTGGATTTCTTCAATTTTAGAGAGAGAATGGAGGGAGCGAGCAATGGAGGGATGTTGTACCACGAGGTACAAGAGTCGAAGCTGTGCGCCGTGCATTGCGTCAACACGGTGCTCCAGGGACCTTTCTTCTCCGAATTCGATTTGGCTGCGCTCGCCTCCGATCTCGATCGCAAGGAGCGCCAGATGATGATGCTTGAGCTCGAAGGAGGTGGTGGCGGCGGCGGCGGAGGAAGCGGTGGTGGTGGTGGTGTCGCCTCCGGAGACTTCCTCTCCGTCGAGTCCCACAACGTCTCCTTGGATGGTGATTTCAGTATCCAGGTACAATGGTTTGGTTTCTCTTGCCATTATCACTTTTTATATTCCCTGTTTGGTTACTCTTGAAAATGTAAAAAGAAGATATCTTTGCTATATTTGTGTTTTTCAGTTTTAGAAAAACTGGCTTAGAGGGAAAGAATGAAAGAAAGAGGTGAAATCGTTGTTAAAGAACAGAAGGGTGAACATTCTATTTTTGAATATTTATTAATGTTTAGTGGTGTTCATTATTTATGGTGATTACTGTGAGAAAAGACTCAATCTTTGGCATTTAGTGATTCATTTGATGCCACTCAAGTCCATAATTAATAATTAAAAGATACCATTAGGGGTGAGTGTCAATTAAGGAGGTGATCAAGAGTTTGATTTTAGTTAGGTTAGAGCCACAGTGCAGACCCGGCTTTGATTCCCGGCTGGTGCAGCTTATCTAGTAATTTTACCCTTAAAAAAAAGATCTTGGATAAAACAGACTGGTGGAAAAGAATTCATGTGGTCAATCTTGATTAGCTTATTGATGATCCATAACCACTCCAAAGTTTTGGGACTATGGCTTGGTGGTTTTTGTTGTTGTTGTAGGAACTAATTTACAGTGTGATTGTTTTTGGCCAAGATTCATGGGTTACGTTACTTACATGTGGCTGCCAAAAATATTTGTTTTTGATAGGCATAATGTTTAGTTATAATATTTGCAGTTGTCACTTTACTTTTGCTCATCATGGTCTGTTTAATTAGTTTCTCTTTAGAATTATAGACATTGAATGGCACCATTTAGCTACCCATAATTTTGTGGGTGATGAATATAGCCTTGACTGGATGTTGCTCTACATTGGCATGTTAAACACCTTTAATTATAGGCCTGATGATTAATAAGTAGTAGAAATCACAAGAGATGGCCTTTTTTTATTAGGACAAATTTTTCCTCCAAATCAATTTGGATAAATCTCCTACAATCTACTTATCTACTTTCCATATTGATATATATGTGCAGGTTTTAATATGCAGTTAAAGAGAGTAGTGCTGTAATTGGAAGTGTAATGATGGCGTCTTTGTGAATTTCAGTTATTGAAATTTTCAAAATTTTCTCCATCTTACCCTCTCTGTAGTATCTTTAAAATTTTAAAAACTGAAGGGATTTGAATTTCATTATTTTTGTGCTTTGGCTTGTGGGACGCAAAATGTCTTGCTTTGCTTGTGTTAAATGACATTGGTAGTCAGGACTGAAGCATTATTGCAGTTTATGTTCTAGGCAAAGAGTTATGGGGCTGGAAAATATGTATTTACCAGTTCTTCTTTTTTTGTTGTTTTATACAAATATTTCAATCTCTTGGTCCTTTAAACCTTAGAGTTATACTACTCCAACAAAATCAGATATTGAAGAGAGGGGGGGGGGGGGGTGGCACAAGTTAGGTGACATTAACTAGAGTTATGTCAGTCTGAACGAATCAAAAAGATCAAGCTCTAACCAGAGGTCATTTTTAGTAAATTCAGTTGTAGCATATTCTTGTATGTGGCAGGATTGCTCATTGTATGCAAAGCCATAGGTTCTGTTTGGACACCTCTAGCCATCAAATTAGTCTTAGGAATTCCCTAGACAGCATGTTGGGTATTGCATGAGCTCAGGTTGATTGTTAACTTTTGGGCCTGAAATTAGTCCACCCTGAAGAGGCATGGCTTGGCATGATCAAGTTGTGAGTCAGACCTTTTGAAGAATGTCTCACTGCCTGTTTGCTTTTAGCATCATTGTATATTATTGTTATGTCTCATGTAATCAAGTTGAGTTTCCTGTTTCCCTATCTGTAATTCCCTGAAAAAAAAAAAAAAAAAAAAAACTTGAAGTGGGTTACGTATCATATGATTCAGTTACTAGAATGTTGGGTATTACATGAGCTCAGCTTGATTGTTAAATTTTAGGCCTCAAAATATGGGGCTGAAATTAGTCCACCCTGAAGAGGCATGGCTTGGCCTTATCAAGTTGTGAGTCAGACCTTTTGAAGAATGTCTCACTGCCCTTTTAGCATCGTTGTATATTATTGTTATGCCTCATGTAATCATGTTGAGTTTCCCTATCTGTAATTCTCTAAAAAGAAAAAAACTTGAAGTGGGTTACATATCATATTATTTAGTTACTAGGAAAAACTATGCAGACGGAGCTGCTTCTCCATTATCAAACTCGTTTTAATCGTCATAAAAAATTTTCTTGCTATGAGTCTATTAGTTTAGCCCACCTGCAATGATTTTTTGTTAAATAACTTCAATGTGTGTGTGCATGTATAGTAAAATTGCAAGTTGACCTAACACCCTACTGCTCCTGCCAGTGCACTAACAGCTCTAGCACTGAAAACAGCATCACTGAAGAGAAATCAAATAAGCATAAAATTATAGACCACAATTCTTAGGCCACCACACAATGTAGGAATGAGTGATTCACATCCTCCCCATAACTTTTACACATAAAGCACTGCTTCTTATGCTCCTCTTTTGTTAATTATTTGTTTGTCAAGACCCTCCAAATGCCACATACGACAAGAAGAAAGCCAGCCACCCTCTGGTCACATGAGTTTTCCACATACTTTCCCGAGGAAAGTATGGTTCACTCCCTCCTCCCCCGCCCCCCACCCCTCTTTGTGTATTAGCTTTACATGGAAACCCTTTTGTTTTGAGGGGACCCACACCAGTCTTTCCACCTCCTTATACCGGATCTTACTTTTGTAAAGATCCTCCAATAACTGTGTCATGTTCTCTACTTCTCAATCCTACACAGCACAAAGAAACAAAGGATTCCAATAGAACTGCTCTTGTATAACCTCTATAATCTCTATTGTCCAATATTAGGTTGTATATTTGGATTCGGTTAAATGCTGGATTGTGTTTTTTATTGTCCAGATAACTAGGGTTATTATAATCATAAAAGGGAATTATGCTTGTTATGGTATCTTGATTATATCTTTGCTTATGATAGAATGAGACAGTTATGTTTGTTAGCGGTGCTGAGGATTGCAAACAAGAAGGGAGATAGATTATGTTAGCTTTTTGGCTGACTTCGTTTTTCAAAACCATTATAAAAGTATCTCAAAAATAAGTAGGATAATAGATTGTTAAGAAATTACTATCATCCCTTAACGTGCTAAATGGTATCACTATTATGTATTAGCAAGATGAAGCTAAAGTGTTTAACAAGAAGACTGAAATTCTGCAGGCAAATTTATCAGTTTCATTGGGAACTAGTTTAGTTCATAAATATCTTGATCCTCACTTTTGGTTATCCATACATTTTGGTTGATGGGGATCCTTATGTCCAACATAGGGAAGGGGCAAGGGTCTAAACTTTTATAAGCTTGTCTTGAGGAGACAACAGAGGACAGAAGAGAGTGACTCCAAGAGTAACCCACCTAATATATATATTGGTGAAAAAAGGGCAAGAGTGGGGGGCAGTCGAATATTGTTGAGTTAGGAGAAACTCAGCCTATGCCTTTAACTCTTGTCTGAGTTTGGTCTAACTTGATCCTGGCTTGGGTCCCTTTCGCTGAATTTAGCTCATTTCTTGGATCTACTTAGGTTCTATTCTGACATCTTCAGTCATTTACCTTGTTCAACATTCTGCAAAAAAAAAAATGAAGCCTCTGCTATCTAAATATTCAATTTTGATATTCTGTATGCTATCTTCTTTGAGGAGAGAGAGAAAGAGGGGGGGGGGGGGGGGGGGAACTGTGTACATGTGATAGACTTGAAACCAACTAGCAATCCTGTTGTCAACACCACCCTCGTTGCCCAAAGGTTCAAAACTTTTTCAAAGTTTTGTTGTTTTCCATTGCGTTAAGTTATTGCTTTTTCCCAAAAGTGGTTATCAATATTTTATTAAATTTCAAATGTGGTCAGTAACTCCACATACATAGTAACCAGGTTATAGTTGAAGTTGTGTAGTACTGATTTGGTGTGCCAACCATTCTAGTATTCCATCCTAACTAGTCCCATGGTTACCATGCAGTGTTTCTAACTGTTTTAAACTCTAATTATTATCCTCATCATCAAAACTTGTTTTGCATTACAGCATGGCATGCCCCACTGGCATCATTGCCCTTGTGATGTAAGGGAATTCAATCAGTGAGAACAAGCCCTCTTCTGCTGTCATTTTTTAAGTAAACCATGTAGAAATAAATCATGTAGTACTAAAATTCCATATAGGTTCTGTTCTTCACTAGAAACCACAATTTTTTAGTAAAGAGATGCATACTCTCAGTCACACACACCCTTATTAATGCATCCGACCCCAGTATCTTGAGACTAATACTTGATTGTTTTTTGAAATCCTTGGAAAGCCTTAAGAAATATGTCTGATGTGATAGGGAGATGTAATTTATTCTCTTTATTCATGTGAAATTCCACTGGGAAACCCTGGCTGCTGGATATGATTTTTTCCTTCTCGAATAAAGAAAGGATTAGAGATCTAGGAAGATGTACAACAGCAACCAAAGGCTTAGTCCTAACATTTTGGGGTCAATAATGGATCCTCAACAGGCTAATGAGGGTTGGCCACATATATTCTTGTCCTCCATTCTATTCAAATCTAGGAAGATGTACATGCACAAAAAACTTACTTGGGTCTTATTTTGGAATCCTCATAAAGGTCTTTAGGAATCAATCTGAAGTGACAGTAGAGGTAATTCACCTGCCCTTTATTATGTGAAAGCCCATAGGATAGTCAGATTGCTAGTAGAATTTTTCTTGCATCAATTGAAACATGTTTTGATCTGACGTATTGTAGACTATTATCCTGTTTCTTTGACATTAGATACTTCTTATAGGATATTTATCTCTTGCACGCATTGAGGCTTGGTAATTTTCACATTATAATCAGTTTGTTTAGTTTGAGGGATTGGTGTTCTCTTTTACACCAAGTTGGGAAATAATTTATGATCCAATTAGTCTTAGGCAGTGATGATTTGTATTTTATTATTATTATTATTATTTAGTTTTAGTTTTAGTTTGGCCTGGCAAATATTATACTCCTGCATTTTTTTTTTCACCTTCATTGTTGCTTGATAGCTAATATTTAACATTTTTATGATGTGACTAATTAGAAAGTCTTTCTTGCAGGTGCTACAAAAGGCTTTAGAGGTATGGGATTTGCAAGTCATACCCCTTGATTCTCCAATTGCGGAGCATGCCCAAGTTGACCCTGAGCTGGAAAATGCATTTATCTGTCACTTGCAAGACCATTGGTTCTGTATCAGGAAAGTGAATGGGGAATGGTATAACTTTGACAGTCTCTATGCAGCCCCCCAGCACCTTTCCAAATTTTACCTTTCAGCCTATCTTGACTCTCTTAAAACCTTCGGTTGGAGCATTTTCCTGGCAAGGGGAAACTTTCCTAAGGAATGTCCCATCTCATCCTCTGAAGCTTCAAATGGTTATGGCCAGTGGCTATCACCTGAAGATGCTGAGAGAATAACTAAATCCTGCAACTCAACACAGGCTCCTCCTCAGAGAATCAATCGGACTCAACATCATTCCGATACATCTGCTTTGTCTAGGGACGCAGAAATGATTTCTGAGGTGGAAGATGCGGACTTGAAGGCTGCAATAGCTGCCAGCCTGATGGATTCTTTCCCAGCCACTGCCAGTGTTGAAACCCCAGCCACTGCCAATGCTGAAACCCCAGCTGCTGCCAATGCTGAAACTCCAGCCACTGCCAGTGTTGAAACCCCAGCCACTGCCAGTGTTGAAACCCCAGCTGCTGCCAATGCTGAAACCCCAGCTGCTGCCAATGCTGAAACTCCAACCACTGCCAGTGTTGAAACCCTAAACCCTCAAAATGAAAACCAGAGCAGTGAAGAAAAGATTCAATAAGAAGAAATACTATTTTTTAGAATTTATGTTCAGTTGTTGAGGTCAATAATCCACGTCGGGTTTGATGGTGCAACAACTCAAGCATACGAGTGCTGCTATAGACAATTTTTTGCAGGATTTTTTTCACAGCTTGTTGAGATGTCAAGTCAAGTTGCTTTTATTTTTCATATGAGCTCACTATTCACACCACTTTAATGTCTACTATTAGCAACTTGTCATCAGTAGCTATGAGAAAACATGTGTCCATAGACTTGTTGGTATATACATTTTGGTTATACCTTCTTTGTATTTTTTTTTGGGGATAAAGGCTTGGTTATACTTTGCTAGCTTTAAATTGACATTGTAAAAACATAAGAAAACCTCATCTTGGCCATTGGATGATTTTTGTTTCTTTCTAGATTTTAGCTATATTGTTTTTCCCCACTGCCTGTTATGATGTGCTTTTGTGGTCGTTCTTTTTTCTTTTTTCCTCCACTTCTTATAATGACTTTCATTGATGAATTTCGTATGGAGATTGAAAGGTTTAAAAGTAAAAAAAAGAAAAAAGAAAAAAAAGGAGATTATTAAAAGTACTACGGTTTTTGGCAATTACTTTATTCCATTATTATTAAAAGAGAGACGTATTTACCGCCAATAACCGTTACATTGATAGGTAAATGCCCAAAAATATCCTTCAAAATCCTAGAATGCCCTCAGATGATTCTGTGTGTTCTTACTCTAGTGGACCAAGGCACCCTCCTTCTTACTCTAGAATGCCCTCGAAAGTTCACCCCTTTGAAGAGATAGGAACCTAAAAAGAATTGAAAAAAACAAACAAACCAACATGCACAGCAGTTGGGCGGTCAGTCACTCATGGTGGAGAATGACTTTATATTCAACTCTCTTTTCTCTCTCTCTGTCTGCTGGTAATTAATTTTCAAATATTTTGATTTTTGAATACTCTAGAAATTTGATTAACAAATAAATACTCCTTTATATTCAAGTATATTCAATATTTACAATACATATTTAGGAAGAAAACAAAAGGGGAGGAGCTAGCTCAGGAAAGAAAAAGCTAGAAAAAGCAATGAGTGGCATGAGTGACGCTTTTAGGCTGGAAACTGAGAACCCCAAGGCACCAACCACTCCTTTCCTTCAAACAGTATACAAATGCTATACTCATGGGACTCTAAATGTATATAGTAAAAGGCAGGATTGGATAAAAGGCTAAGAGGACCTATTGCTTTGCTTTTACCTGCAGATTATCTCAAAGGCCAAAGCTGCCTGTTTTTTTTATTTTTTTTATCTGGGGTTCTTATAAGATCTCAAATTGGATTCAAGCTTCAGTTTTTTCTCAGTTTCTTCAAGATGGGTTCATCGGATCGATTGTTTAACAGGCAAAGAACTGTTCATGAGATTCTTGGTGGAGGTTTTGGTATGTGAGTCTCTCTCACTTTTTGATCATGCGCTTTTCTTTTTTGTTTATTTATATTTATATAATTTTATTATTGGATCCAATCTTGGAATTTTGTGTTTGAATTCATTCTTCAATTGGGAGTTTTATCCGGGTTTTCAGCATTTAATTTAGTAGATTTTTAAGGTTATGAATGTGAGTTGACTTTTTTTTTTTTGCATTGATCCCTGCTATTATGAAGCTTCTGAGAATACAGATTGTTAGGAAAAATATGAACCAAAGTCACAATTTTAATCTGATTTAACTGGATTTGGGTCACAGAAATTCATGTTTAGCATTGGTTAAAACAGTTGCAGATGTGATCCTATGGAGGAGGAAGAATCTTACAGTGGGAATATTGTTAGGAACTCTAGCTGTTTGGCTGGTCTTTGAGAGATCTGGCTATACTCTGTTGTCTCTTGTCTCAAGTGTCTTCCTACTCCTCATTGCCATTCTCTTTTCTTGGGCGAAATCTGCAGCGATTCTCAATAGGTATGTACAAAGATTTGTGCTTTCTAAATTTTAGTTTTGATCATATTTGTTTTAGTTTTAGTTTTTCTTTCAACTCTAAGTATATAGAAAGTAAGCTTTTTGAGGTAATTAGTTGTGGACTTAGTGGCCTATACAATACAGATTGAGTTACTGGTTTTATGATTTGATCCTTATTTTAGTTACTTGGTGCTTCCTCTCTTGTTAAAAAAGTTAATAATATTTTCGTTCTGTTCCACAACTCCTTCCTGTTACATATGTTGGTTTCCTTATTTGATTAAGTTATTTAGAGATCAGATTTTATGCACAATAATTATAAGTTTCTCTGGGAGTATACATTTTGAGCTATTAATGGTTTTTCATGTCTCTTACAGGTTTCACTAGTGATCCAGCTCTGTTTTCATTTGAAAGATGTCTTATAACTTTGACTCAGCTCTTTC
Source organism: Lithocarpus polystachyus (assembly GCA_033629205.1). NCBI lineage: Eukaryota > Viridiplantae > Streptophyta > Magnoliopsida > Fagales > Fagaceae > Lithocarpus > Lithocarpus polystachyus. The sequence continues at coordinate 42,849,952 of CM066168.1, forward strand.
CTGGGTTAAATACTTAGAATGATATTTAAGCATCAGACATCATAGATGGTTTCCTTGTGCCTGTCAATAGCTAATTTGCTTATCGTTCGTGAAAGAGATGAATGCAAGTATTGTCTTGGGAAATGGTATTTGATCCATCTTACTAACGAACTGAACCCTTTGCTAAGAAAATAGCAAGCTTTTCATTAATAAGTTTCTCAAAATTGAACTTATAGGATGACCTAACAGGTGCACTTTTGAGCTATGGCTACTCTTGAGCTTGAGGTGACAGCGTTCTAATTTGTAAGACTAGAAGGCAGGGGACAACAAGTCTTGGTGCTTCCTTGTAATTGTGAATTGCCTCTGTTGAGTGTAGTTCCACCCATTTTCTTTATTGTATGTTGATAAGGCAGCAAGAGTTACCTGAAATGAAAAGGGATTTCTAAGCATTAAAAAATTTTAAGGTCCATGTACAAGATGTTGGTATAGATGATGACTTGGCTATAGCAGATGTGGTTCTTTTGTTGATGAACTGATATTTTCTCATATATTCTTGTGACTTTCAGTGCCATTGTTGCTTCCCAATCTTCTTACTTACAATAAGTTGGATTGTAGACCATTTTGCTTTACACAGAGAATAAATTAGTTGCATCCTGATGTAAATTATAGTTGCTTTGTATACTGGTTCTGTCATCTGCAATAAACTAAATAATATATAAGCACACATTGCTTTTCATGTTAATTACATGTATATTTGTTAAAAACTCGTATCTCAGTTGTTCATCTTTCGTTGGAGCAGACCTGCTCCACCTCTTCCAGAATTGCATCTATCAGAAGAAATGGTAAATGAAGTGGCAACTTTCATCCGCCTGCGTGTCAACACTTTACTCTCAGTTTCCCAGGATATTGCTCTGGGTAAGGATTCAAGGTTGTTCTTCAAAGTAGCTGCATATCTATGGCTGATTTCCTTTGTTGGTGGCTTGACTGATTTCCTTACCTTGGGATACACCAGTAAGTTGTGACAGTTGTCTGATTAAAAATAAATTTTGACATATTACCTATCCTCAGACAGTGAGAAGCATAATTTCAAAAACTAAGTCAATCCTGTGGTTTCCTTCATTGCAGGTCTTGTTGTCATTCTTACAGTTCCAGCACTCTATGAAAGTTTTGAAGATCATACAGATAAATTTGTCATCCTGGGCTACAAGAATTTACATCGATTGTATGTGAAATTAGATAAGGAGTATGTTAGTAGAGTCCAAAAATGGATTTTGGAGAAGAAAAAACTGAGCTGATCTTTCTTACTTAATTTTTTTTTTCTCGAGGTCATGGGAGTGATGAGGGTGTGAAGGGGTGTGGGAGATTGTAAATCTTCTTTTTTTTTTTTTTTTTCAAATTGATTTCTTCCCTCGCGTATCTATTTTCATGCAAGAGCTTTCCAAAAAACGCTGAGAAAATGTTTTGTTAAATTAAAAGTGATACAAGTTTATGTAATCTTATCTTGAGAAACATCTTATACAAGAATTGCCTTTAGGTTTGACCCATGAAATGAAACGTTGAGAAAATGTTTTGTTAACATAATTTCCAAGCTAGGGAATTGGGATTTGGTATATCTTCAAATTTACTTCACCCATGAATCACTTCTGGTTGTTTATGCTCGCATGGGATGGTGCAATGCAAATATAACCTGCACTTATTAAATATGTTTTCCAGTCAAGTCCTCAAGTGCCATTAACAACACCCCTCCCATCCCATGTGTGTATGTTGGGAGATAGCACTCTAGGAAAACTATAGGTCTTAATATAATCAGCGTCATGCTAACTAGTTCCCTTATGGCAATGGTTAATAATTCGTTCCCTTATGGCAATGGTTAATAATTCATTTTAGAAAAGTCTGAACACCACTTTTATGAAAAATGAAAAAAAAAACTGTTAAAACATTAATTATTATTATTTTTTTCATAAAAACTTTCTTTAGATAGATTGTTAATCATTATGCATTCGATTATATATACAAAATCTCTTAAGAACTCTCTCAAATTAATTTAATAGCACCCCAACTTATCAAAAAAAAAAAAAAAAAAAAATAGCACCCCAAATTCCAATGCACGAAATAGTGCTCTTTTTCTTTTCTATTTTTTTTTTTTGGTCGGTATATAAGGCCAAACTTTATATTGAAGAGAGGAAAAAGAATGGACTACTGGGAATATACCCATCAACATCAACAAGGACACATAAAGGATAGTATTGATGGGTATGCTCTCCAAAAGGGAAGTCCAGATGGTAAAATCGTGTGCTAATTTAGAACACCATACTTATATGACACATCACAAATGGAAGGATAGTATTGATGACTGATCTTTCTTATTTATTTATAGAAGCCTTAAAATGAATTGGATAAGAGTGAGAAAATTGTAGATAATTTAGAACTGAATTTAAATTCAATTAAGAGATTACAAAACACCATACTCATATGACATTTATCTATTTTACATTATTAAACACAATCCACTACTAATCCAATAAGTATTAATATTAATTATCAATATTAATTAAGGTTATGTTAGGATTGTGTTTAGTATAAATGTATATCTTCATTTAAAAAAAAAATGTTTTCATAGTAGATAATTGCATAATATAAATAGGCTTTTTTTAGCACATCCGCGCTAATGTTCTCATATATTTATATACATCTTCATATGATATTGCTTAGGATATTTATTGGCATGAATTTGATGTTATATATATATATATATGTGTGTGTGTGTGTGTGTATATGTATATGTATTTATATTTCAACTTGGTCATAGATGAATATATTCATTTAATATGCTATATATGGCTTTACCTTGCTAAATATATTTCTTTACCTCAATTTATATGTCTCATGATAATGCATAGAATCAGTAGGCTGAATGTTCCGGGCTTCAATGGGCTAGAAGTTGCTTGGAAGGACTGAAAAGAAAGAAACACAAGATCAAAGGTGACCGGAGTGAACTGGCCAAGAACCCTCAACACATATCACTTTACTGTAGGGCCTTTATACCAATTTCCAAGTCCCTTTCAAAGTGAGACTGAGGTAGACCAATCTTCTGGACCAATTTAACTGCATGCCTTGCAACAAGCATCTCCAGAATTTCAACCAACGATAGTTTGTGAATTTTTTCCAAAATGGATATTATATTTATATAAATTGTTGATGACATGATAAATATCAATCCATTTATTTTCATCATATTGCCTAATCAACCTCATCTAAGTCAATCCTATCATCATGTTTATAATTTTGCAAACTTATTTCTTCATTAAAATTTTCTTCTTCGTCATTCATCATTAACATTTACTATCTCTTCTTGTTCTTTTTATTTTAATAATTTTTTATAAATTTTTTTTGGCATTCTAGTTTCTTGGACTTATAACAATAATGATAAAAATAAAAAATTTATATTGTCAATTAATATTTTATTCATAGTATATAAAATAAATTTGTAAATATTAAAGCGAAGGGTAAGTGTGTACTGTGTAGTCCAATTGTAGGAGAAAGAGGAAAAAAACTTATGAATATGTTATTTTAGTAGGCTAAATTAAGTAAACTAATAATTTTGTGTTAAATACAAGTCTAACAACTTGTTAGATTCAACTAAAAGTACAAATTTTAACAAAAACTCTCATTTTAAAGCATTTGTCTATGTATCATACGATACTTACGATACGATTCATACGATCCGCATACTATATTGTATGATTCATGAACACTTATGATACGCCGATACGATACAGAACTTTTTACATACGATACGATACGTATCGTACGATATTGACACCGCCACATCTTATTAGTCGAAGCGTGTGAAAAGACTATCAAATTGTTGACTTGTGTTAAATTTGTTGTGAAATTTAATGTGGGTCTTAAGGTTGTGTTTGGAATTAGATTAAAAGGCCAGTTTTTTTTATACTATTTAGCTTATTTTGCTACTATTCAGCTTATTTATGCTATTATTAATGGATCTTATTGCACTTTTTAGTAGTATTTATGAGTTTTACTGTATTATTTCAGTTACTTTAAGCTTTATCTACAGTACTTTTAGCAAAAAAATTTCAATTTAAGCTAAATAAACTGTTCCCAAACAGACTCAAGTCTTTAGACAGACTTACTAGATAAGAAAATGCCTAAGGATCATAATGATCCATTGCCTATTGAGAGATAATGTTACTAATATCTAGAAAATATTTAGATCCCTAAATAAAAATTTTACTGCTTAATCATAATTAATCCTAACTACTAATTAAAGTCCGATATACATAATTAACCAATTTCGTAATTCATGGTTTTCAATAAACAATATAAATAAAAAAGCAAACTTCACAAAAACACCAACACATGTTTTCAAAGAGGAAACTAGAGTTCTCGATAAAAAAACCTCTCCACAGGTCCTCCAAGTTGAATTTCCACTATAGAATTGATGTAGGACAATAATAACTATTGACCCTCCAAGCCTATATACTTTTTGTGGGGGTAAAAGGCCAACAAGAGAAATGGGCCTGCGCTTTGGGCTCAAAACCCACGACGAGGATCGTGATCAGTCCGAGGACGGTCTCATTCAACCCATAACGCTCGAGATGTATTGTAAAGAATACGAATACAAATTGGGGAGTCCAAAGAATAACGCCGAGGATAATACCATTTCGGATACTCGAGATTGGAATGAGCTTCGGAGCTCTTCCGGTCAGAGGAAACGTCCTAGAAGGTTCTGCTGGCCTAGATGGATGTAAGGGATACGTACACCAGAAAATATCCAAAGAAATATCAGAAAGGAAGGCTGCCAACCCCGCATTGAATGACTCTGCAGCTAATCCCCTGGCCACATTTATGTGGAGAAGACACATGAACAGTGCAATCTTGGCCACCGCAACTCACATAAGGTCAAAAAAGGCACATGATAAGACAAACACTCAAGTGAAGATTCAGATAATCAACAAGTGTAGGATCAGGATGATTTGGAAGGACATATATAATGTGAAGAAATTCCTCATAGAAGGGGAGGGATGAATAAAGCTGTAATCTACACATAAGAAATAAGATATACAAAAGTTAACCTCCTCGGACTTGGACTGAGGACTGTTTCCTGAATTTAAGTTCTTCATTTCGTTCTCCTTGAGACTTGAACTCATCTTGTTGATTGTCTAAATCAATCTGGCCCAGCTTTCCTTTCCCGCTCTCTAGAAATTCATTGTTTTTGGGCCCTTTGAGTTGGTCCATATAATCTTGGGCCTAAAAAATCGAAGTCGTGTCCTTACAATTGGCGCCGTCTGTGGGAAAGCTAAGTGACTAGATTTTTGGATTCTCAAGCATGGCTGGTTCGGGTCCACACCACTTGGAGTCTATGGGATCTCAACCAGAAGAACACCTTCAGGAAGGCCAGGAAGGAAGCGTACACACCACCCATTCTGGCGAAGGTCAATCTAGAGGCGATAGCCATGTCTCTCGGGACGAACGCGCTAAAGCCATGCAGAAGGAGATTGACTACTTGAAGAAGAAGCTACGACGGAAACGAAGGAGGAGGAGTCCTTCAGTTTCTGATCCTTCCTCAAAAAATAAAACAATAGTCCATGCGTTGAAACTCAAAGAAAGAATATAAGTTTAGAAGCAATCGTTATATATATATATATATATTTATTTATTTATAGAGGCATGAAAGCATAGTGCAAAAAGAAAGACCAGAGGAAGAAGATGATGATATGGAAGAAAAGAAAAGAAAATAAAAAGAGTTAATGTTGTGATTTATTTTTCCTTTAATAAGAAGAGTTAATGTTTAAATCACTAATTTCTAGAGAGTAATAATAACACTACTATGAGTGTTTTTTGACCTTTAGATCTAATAGTAATCAATGGTTCACAAAAGGTGTAACTCTTGTGAAGTTACACTAGGTGTAACTTGACCCCATCTTTTTAAATATATATATATATATATATATATATATGAGATGAGTTCAAATTACACCTAGTGTAACTCTAAGTAATATTACACCACTCAATATTTTTTTAATTGAACGCGAATTTAGTCAAATCTACCGTTAGATTACATTATCTTCGTATATTCTCCATGCTTGCAAAATTTTAAGGTGATCAAAGATTAATAGCCATATCATCAATCAATTTTTTAAATTCAAGTTTTTGTAGTTTAAAATAAAGAGAAAATGCACTTTTAGTCCTTAGATTTTGACTTTTTTCCATTTTAGTCCTTGCATTTTATTTTTACCACTTTTAATCCCTAAATCAATTAATGCGGGACATTTAAATCCTTTCCGTCACCCAACTAACGGGGAAAGCCGATGTGGCTGACGGAGACAATAAAATAATAATTTTTTTTACACATGGCCGCAAACCCAGTCACGTGTATGTCACGTGAGGAACTTACCAACCAATCTGGCATGCAATTCCTCAGAAAAATCCCCAAATCATACCTTAATCCCTGAATCAACCTCTTTGTCTCTCTCGAACCATCAACCTCTCTCTTAAACCATCTCTGCTACTTGAAGCCACCATTATCATCAACCATCTCTCAAGATCTTCAACCATTTCAAAGTCCCTAATCAGATGGAAGCAAGCTTTTCAACCAGTTCAAGCTTGAGGAGGAGAGCTCCATTTAGGTGCTACTGTGCTGAAAAACCAGTGTTAGTCGTTTCGTGGACAACAGACAACCTTGGCAGAAGGTTTTATGGCTGTCCAAACTATTGGGTATTTCAATATTTAAGTATTTTTTTAATTAATCATGTTTTGCTGTGTCGACCATGTTAGAAAAACCCAATTATGTTTTTTTTTTCTATAAAGTAGTTGATATTTCTTTGCTATGCTTTGTTACTGTTGGTGGGTTATTGATGTTATTCTATTTTAGCCTTGGAGTTATGGGTGATTCTTGGAATCTCTGAGTTGGGTGCTTGAAATGTTTTAGTTGTGATTCTGTTCTGCGCTCTGTTTATGGAGATTATTGAAAATCTCAACCTTTGGGTAATCTACTTATAATATCTAAGCTATTCTATGCTTTTTGCTCTAATTTTGTTGGCATTTCCCAAAAATTTGACAAATATTGGTTTTTGAGCTTTTGGTTAAAGTTTGTATGATTATAATGCTCCAATCATTGGATTTGAGTTTGGCTTTTTTCTCTAATGTGCTGTTAAAAGTTTGGGTTGTTTATGGCTTTTTTAATTGCTAAGTAAAATAAATGAGTATCAATTATAAAAAAAAAAACCCTCAACTTTTAATCATGTTGGCAGAATGTAGGTTTTGAGTATTTCAATATTTGAGTAATTAATCAAAATTTTTTTTCTGTGGACTTAATAGACTGAGAGTTTCATATATGCTTTTATATTCATTTGTTTAAGACACTCATTACTGTTCCTTCGATAAAATTCAAATACTATATATATATATATATATATATGTTTTTGTTTTTTTTTTTTTTTTTGGGTTTGGGAGGGAGGAGGGCTGAAAGACAAGATATCTTCATTCATCCCGTTTTTGCTGAAGTTGAGTTATTTCTTTGCTATGGAGTGCATGCTTAAATGATGTTGATCTTCAATGTTAATGTTTTCTTAAAAATTGGATTGCTATGGTTATATATAAACAACAATGTTTTTTCAATTTCATGTTAATTATACAGTCCTTATTGGTCATTAAGGCTCCGTTTGGGAGTTTATAAGGAAATGGAATGGAATGATCATAAGGGAATGGAAAAGAATGGAATGGAATGTATTTAAGTAAGGGAAAGGAATGGAAAAGAATGAAATAGAATGAAATTAAGTAACCTTGATTGGATGTTTTAAAATGAAGGAATAGAAAGGAATGAAAATGAATGGAATGTAAGTAATCTTGTTTGGGAGTAACATGGAGGGAATGGAATGAAATCATTTTATAACAATATTACTATTAGACCTCTATTTTAAAATAAAAGGTTGAATATATAAGGGTATTTTGGAAGTTTTAGTAAAAATTTCATTAAACCTAAATCCATTCCCTCCCATTCCTCCCAATTTTGAGGAGAATAAAAATTTGAGATTTTGAGGGAAAAGAGAGGAATGAGCATTTCTTCATAATCATACCATTTCCTCCTACTTAAACTCCCCAACGAGGAAATGGACCTTCCATTCTCTCCGTTAAAACTCCCAAACAAGGGAAGGGAAGAATATTCTAAAAATATTCATTTTATTCCTTTTCATTACATTCCATTCCCTCCTCCCAAATGAACCCAAGTAGCTTGATGGATGAAGAAATTGGTTTGCATTTCAGGTTGGGCGAAAGTGTAAATTCTTCCAATGGCGTGATGATGAGATATGTGAACGTGGTAAGGTGCTCATCCTAGAGCAAAGGCAATGGATTATCAGACTAGAGGCCAAGGTTGCAAGATGCTACAAGAGAGAGAAGTTTTATACTGTGGCTTTGGCATTCTTATTGGTGATATGTGGGATTTGCCTCTTTAATAGTATGGGTAGTTAGACAGGTAGTGGAAGTTTGGTTAGGCAACAAGTGGGAAGTGTGGAAGTGTTTATGTTTGGTTAGGTGGGTGGTGGAAGTGTATGTTTGGTTAGCATGTTACATAGCTGGGGGAGTTTCAATATCCTGTAATTGCTAATGCATAGGGCTGGCAATGTAAATTTTTTGGTTAGGTAGTTTTCATGGAAACACCTGCTATTTTTTTTTGGTACCATTCCTGGAATGAAATGAATACCCCTATTCCTTGATGATTGGACTAGCAGTGTGAAGTTATCTCTGTGTTTTGGTTGGTCAATGTTTTCTAACTGTGTTTTTCAATGGTAAAATATTAATAATGATCCTCCCTGCAATATCATATTTGGAGAGTTGTGTTTTGTTGTGTTTTGGAGAGCAAAGGAAGAAAAAAAGATATATGCAAGACGTTGTTGCAGAAGAAAAAAACTAAGAGCTCCATCCAAAATAAAATTTTGTGTTACCTTTGGAGATTAAATTTCCCCTAGTTTTTGTTTGAATAAAATTTTCTCATTCATCAAAATGAAAAAAAGACTTAAGAGGTTCTCAGAAGCACAGAAGGATTAAAATGTACTTATTGAGCAACATATGCCATTAACAATGCCAGTTATCAAATTATAGAACAGCTATATATTTTTTGGTTGCCAACAAATTCAGCCATTTATTTCTCCCATTGTTCCATACACATGATCCTCCTAACCAATTTAATTAAGCCGTTGTGAGTTTCACTGACAATGGACTTCGTAGAATTGGCAATTGATAAGTAATAACTTCTTTTTATTGGTTGGGAGAATCACATAAAGTATAACCATACTCATATTGTTGAATTAGTTGGACTACCAAAAACTTGAACAAATAAATAAAAGGGCTAGGCCATGAGTAGATTTGTGAGAAAGATCTATTTTGCACAAGCTTTAATATATTACAACCTTCTCAACATCTTCATTGAAATCAAATTTTCAAGCAACATGGATTATCAAATGACAAGAATCAACCACTATGTCAGGCTGCATTGAAAATTTCTGCAATACAAATTTCTATTGCATTGAAAATTTCTGCAATACAAATAAAGGCTGCAAATAAAATCTACCGCATTGAAAAAATTCTGCAAATTATAGGCTGCATCAAACAAAACTTAGTAAATACAAAACAAAGGGCTACAAATTTCTGCTGTATCAAACAAAACTCAGTAAATACAAACTCAGTAAATGCTGCTACATCAAAAAAAATTTATGCTGCAAATTTCTTCAAATAAAAATTTTGCTGCATGGATTAAACATATATAATGTTATCATTTTCTACAAAACAAAGAGCATTGTTCCACAGTTAACCCTGTCACCATCACCATCATTTTCTACAAAACAAAGGGCATTGTTCCATAGTTAATGTTAACCTTATCACCATGACCATCACTTTCTACAAAACAAAGGGCAATGTTCCATAGTTAACCCTATCACCATAAATACACAAAACAAAACAACAAGAAAAATGAACTTGTGCTTTCTTCATTTCCTTAACCATGCGCAGATGATTGACTCCCACCATGTCTGATGCTTCCATGTATCTGGATGCATTCTTAGAAGCCTATAGAGTCTCTGATGTGACCACCCTTGTCTTTTTTTGCCTTGGATTTGGGTTGCTGCTGCTGGAGTTCTGACATTCACCTGAATTCTGTGTGGTGTTGCCTGACTGGTGTGGTGCAACTGGAGTGGAGCTATGCTTTTGTGTATAAGAGTGGATGAATGTGCTTCTGCTGGCCTAAAATGGATTGGATGAGGTTGTCTTGGTTTAAGATGGTGCAAATTGAGTGGTTGAGCTTGTCTTGGCCTGAGGTGGTGCACCTGGCCTGAAGATGGGCATGCTAGACTGGTATGGTGCACCTGGTGTGGCTGAGGCTACCTTGGTTCTGCTGGTCTACAAACAAGAAATTCACGCACATTAATATTGAAAATTGAAAAGCAATTATTTTACACATATGTCCATATATTACCTTATTAGATGTACTGGTTTTGTTTGTGGTGCTTGGCAGTGAGGAGTTCCCTCCAATTACACCCTTGCAACTTCTTCTATTATGCCCTAACTTACCACAGGCCTTGCATTGCTTAGAGATGCTAGCTCTCCTACTTGTTGACTCATTAGGTTCCCTTGCTCTCTTCTTCTTAGGTCTGCCAGGTGGTCTTCTTTTGATGGGAGGCTGAACTGGGGTCACACCATTGGGTCTCCACATATTTTGTCCATTGATTGGTGATATGATTGGTTCATAGCATGCCTTGTATGTAGAGAAATGGTAACATGGGTGAACATACTGCTCAGCATCTTGTCTGTTGAAAAATATGCAGCTGATTGCATGAGCATAGGGTATGCCACTTATATCCCACTTCCTACAATTGCAGTGTGCTGTGGCCAAGTCAACAGTGAAACTTTGTAGACAATTTTTCTCTTCAAACTGTGTCTGCCCAGCCCAGCAAGCTAACCACCTATTGGCTACCAGTTTTTCCTTGTGTAACCTTTACATCACCTTGGCACAAATATCTGACTCTAGCCTCACACCCTTCTCTCTGTTCTTTTAGAACATAGTCATCAGATATAGCCTGATACACTCAAGCTACAATCACATACAAGTACAATGAAACATTAGATATTAATTACAACAACTGCCAAAAACAGTACCAAACAATCACTATAATTAACTGAAGGTGATCATAAAGACTCATACCATGCTAATATGGGCTTAGATCTGAATTTAAGAATCCTACTGTTGAAGCTCTCACACATGTTGTTGAGTATGGTGTCAGTCAAGCCATCCTCACTAAACATGTGTCTTGCCCATTTTGTTGTTGAGTGGGCATCCAACCAACTGTGTGCATCAACATCAATCTCCTTCAGCTCATCCATCACCCTATCAAACTCTTGTTTGTAAGTTGCCTTGGCTGCCCTCCAAAACATTTCTCTGATCAGAACATTAGGATGGATCTTCCTGAAATTGTTATAGAGGTGCCTACAGCAAATCCTGCGTTCATACTGTGGCCAGTTGTCAATGAATGTTTGCACCAACCCTTGTCACAAACAGTATCACAGGCAAGTATGTGAAGTTAGTGGACAAACAATACAATGACTAAATACAGATTCAAACAACCAAATGGAGAATTAACTACACACCTTCTGCTGGTCTGACATAAACACCCATCTCTTATTCTGACCTATGTCTGCAAGTAATATGTTGATGAACCAAGTCCAAGAGTCCTTGGTTTCAGCCTTTACCACTGCATATGCAAGTGGGAAATACTCTTCATCAGGATCTCTGCATATTGCAGTAATTAATTGCCCCCCCCCCCCCCCCCGACTTGTTTTTCAAGTGGCAGACATCCAAACCAATGAATGGCCTGCATTCAGGCAGAGACCCTTCTTGCATCCCTCCAAACATATGTATAGCCTCTCAAAATAAGGCACCCCACACACCAGGTCCATCTCAACTGCTAAATCACCATCATTGAAGGTATGTATCTTCATACGTATTGAACTGCCAGGACTAGACCTCCTTAATTCCTTACAGTACTCCCACAGTTGGTTGTACAGTTGTGTATAAGCCCCATTCTTTAGCCTTATCCCTAGCCCTGCTTGTCTTTCCTGCACTTATGTTTAGGGTATACTTCTCATGGATAGCTTCTTGGATGTCTCTCAGCTTGATGTTAGGCTATCTTTTCACTTTCTTCATCAACTTCTTCCCAATGTATGATGAAGTACACATAGGGTTCTCAAAAATTCTAGAGCATGTATGTTCCAAAGTCAATGTCCTTAGTTGGTAGCTCCTCTCCCTTGGCACTTTTGTTAGATAAGCAACAAACTTGCAGTTTTCCTGGGAGAAAACTCTTACCCTTTGCAGGTCATTTTTAACAAATCTGATCCCCCATCTACCATGAACTGCATATTCTGTTATAGCTTCCTGGAATTGCTTGGGTGTTGTAAACATCATATCCTTTTCAAAAACAATATGCTCTGCCTTAGCCACTGGCTTAAACACAAGGAACTTCTTCACTTCCTCATTTTTCTGTTCCCTACCATTTCCTACATGTGTACTTCTATCATTCTCAGAAATATCATCACTGTCATAACTAAGCTCATCATCAGATGATGATTCCACCAGACTGTGCAATTCCTCACTTTCATAATTAGAGTTCATTACACCAGCACCCATTTGGCCTGGTTCAACAACATCATCATTATTATTATCCTTATCATCCCAACTGTCACTATTGTCTTCAATAAAGTCCCTAACACCATGGTTCAACTCTACCTCATCATCTAGCCCACTTCCCCCCCCCCCCCCCCCCCCACCACTTCCCTCACTATCATTGCCATCACTTTGAATAAAAACCTTAGGTGGGTGCTCAATGGTAGGTTCTTTACCTACTCTCCTTGAACCCATATGGGAAGCAGCAACCTTAATGGGAAAATCCACCTCAGTTGGCACATCCTCATTGCTAAAAGTTTGATCATTAGCATAAATATCATCACCATCGTAATCACCTATAAGGTCTTGTTCCACTGCCAATGGTTGTACATCCTCACCAATATCATCTCCTTCATCAACTAGTATAGGGTTATTGCTTGCTCACTCCCAAGTGCAGGAGATCATAGCAATATAATTCTCGGAGTACCGAGGTCGAATCACAAGGAGCAAGGTAAATTTAAAGACAATATAATTAAATAACAATTTGGGAGAAGAAGAAAAATATTTTTACTTGGTGATTGTTAACAAGAATAATAATTAAAACTGATTTAAATCAATAATGTAAATACCAGGGCATTGGGGTGTTTCCCTATATTGATATAAAATTCTTTGTGATCTAAAAAAATATATATTTCATAATTGATTGTTCTTATACAATTAAAAACTTATGATTCGGTTGAACTGAGACAATTCAAGAACGCATAATAACCTCGATTAATAATGCGGTTAGAAAAGTTTTCAAAAAAAACTCATTCACTTTAAAACCTGATTTCTATTTGAAACTATTAAAAATTCATCTAAACAATAAAAAAAACATGATCGAACTTATTAAAAGCATGGAAGAACTAATACATCAAAAAGAAATCTAATTGAACAATCAAATATGATATTGTCTAAAATCTTAGAGAGAATCACATTGAATATTCATATCGTATAGAAGAAACATAACCCCTAGTCCTAGCAAAGTGTTTAGGCTGCCATTAGAGAAAGGAAAATACAAGTTTTTCTCTTCAAAAATTCGTTCTCACAGCCTCCTCCCCAAACCCTAATGTCCAAGGGTCTAAATAAAATAAAACTTTTTCTATTTAATTTCCGTTCAGGTTTACAGCAGTAACTTGTGAGTTAATTTCGGCCTTCAAAAAATTGAGAATTTCAAAAAACTCAAAACTGGAAAGTTGTAGATATTTAAGTCACGGTTCCAAACCATCTGGCCTTGTGTCAATTGGTTTTTTGAGGAGAGAGATACACCCAAAATACTGATCAGTGCTCAAATTAGATTTTTCCTTTTCAGATTCCGCCTCTTTGATTTCTTTTCTTATTTGAAGCTTCCAATCATGGTAGACGATCCAAGCACTCTAGCTGCACCTCTTAGACATTTAAGAATGGTCCTATAACTCCACTTTAATTCTAGTTTGGCCTCCATTCTCTCACAAATTCCTGTAAACTCATCTTTCTCACATGATTTCCTGAAAGTAGAAAATTATACACAATGAATGACATCTTACTCAAGAAATTATGTAAAGATAAATAATAGGGACTAATGCAAATCATGACTTAATTATACAAATTAAGCATAGTAATAATGAGATAACATCCACATAAATATATAACAAGTATACATTTTAAGGCGTTATCAGTCATCTACTAGGTGCTCTACATACACATGAATCTCTTCATGACCCTTCACTAAATCTGTCATGAACATGGCATCATCATCATTAACAACCAAATGGAAATTTGCCCTTTCTTGGTCCATACCAGGAATTTTATACCATAGCCTGCCAACAAAGGTGTACCCAAAGTCTCTACATATACCCTCTAGCTCAACCTTGGACCACCTTTCAGGGTCACAATTATCAACTACATTTACTGTACCTCCCACATATTTTCTAGGATTCTTAGTAAAATGGCCACCATGATGTACAGATATACTGAATAGCTCATCCATTCTACATGCAACATAGCACCAAACCCAATTAAACAATGCTAGTTACAGAACAAAACAACAGTTATTTAACAAAGCAACACTTAATAAAATAATCCATTCTGCATACAACATACAACCAAACCCATTTAAATAATGCTAGTTATAACCCAAAACAACACGTTTTCATCAAAACAGGACTCATTCAACAACACAACAATTTTTTAACAACATAGCACTAACTTTAATTGTTCTGTCACACTAAAACAGACACATGCATAAACAAACATGCATATAAACACTTGAATTACACAAAACAACACTTATACAATAATGTTAGGCTTACTTAATTCTCTTCAACAGGGGCACATAGGGACCACATGGACCACATTGAAAACCACAAACAAACACATGCAGACAAGGACTAACAAACAGTCAAAAGTCTAAACATACAAAAACATTGTGGCCCTTACTACCAGTTCCAACCAACAAGCATAATGTAAAGCTATAAATAAGGAGAGAGAGAGAGAGAGAGAGAGAGAGAGAGAGAGAGAGAGAGAGAGAGAGAGAGAGAGAGAGAGAGAGTTAATACCTTTTCACAAAGCAAGAGGTCTCCCAGCCTTTACTTTTACTTTTCTCTACAATTATAAGAAAAGTGGATATTTGGCTTTAGGAACGGAGAAAAGTTTGGGTATTTGGCTTCAAAGGGCAGAGATGTGTTTTGGGAAATGTTTGATGATGGTGGCTTCGTGAGATACAGGCTGATGGTTTCACATGTTTGATGATGGTGGCTTCGCGAGAGACAGGCTGATGGCTTCGCGAGAGAGGCTAGGGTTCAATATTTGATCTAATTGGGGATTTTCAGAATCACGCGCCAGAGTTAGTTGAGAAGCAGTCACGTGATGGTCACATGAAAAGGTTTGGGGTGGGAATCCACGTGTCGAGCTTGCGTATGCCACATAGTAATATTTTAATGTTATTTTAATTCTCCGTTAGCCACATCAGCTTTCCCCATTAGTTGGATGGCAGAAAGGACTTAAATATCACGTGTTAATTGGTTTAGGGACTAAAAGTGGTAAAAATAAAATGTAGGGACCAAAATAGAAAAAAGTGAAAAATGTAGGGACTAAAAGTCCACTTACCCCTTAAAATAATGCATAAAAGATGTGTTTATAGATTGAATGGTAAATAACATCCAATTGACATGAAAATTGGCATGAATGATAAGAACAAATAGAACATATAACGGTTGGATTTTCAAAATATTAATTCAATAACAAGTTATTAGGTAGTGTAACATTGCTTAGAGTTACACCAGATGTTATTTACCATTTGATTCATAAACTCATCTTTTATGCATTATTTTAAACTATAAAAACTTGAATTTTAACGATTGATTGATGACATAACTATTAATCTTTGATCACCTTAAAATTTTGCAAGTATATAGAATATATGAAGATAATGTAATCTAACGGTGGATTTGTGAATATTCAAATCCAATTAAAAAATATTGAATGATGTAATATTGCTTAAAGTTACACTTAGTGTAACTTTAACTCAACCTATATATATATATATATATATATATATTTATTTAAGTTACTAATAGAAGGTTATGAACAATGACACCAATAAAAAAAGAATCTCATTTTTATCAAAATTCATGGGTGTCTCATTTTGAAGAATAATGATACAATTGTGGAATATATCTCACCCTCAAAAGAAAAAAGAAAAAAGTGGAATATATCTAATTAATGATCATTCCCCCCTGAATATTAAAAATTGTCCTACCATAATTGATCTTGGGCGCAACAGAGTTCTTTCTAAGTATAGCCGAAAAATATAAACAACCAAAATAAGTACATATTAATTGCTGATGCTAAGCAAACCTCCTTTTATATTTATATATATATATATATATACACACACAAGATAGAATTCTATTCTAGCATAATCTAAGTGTATATGTGTATGAAGCTACCTCCTGGAAGACTTGAACCTCGGCCCTTTCTCTCACACTTCACAAGCATTTATACTTGTGGAGTGACCATCGCCCCAAAGGTGTACGATAATATGCTAAGCATACCCTAAGTAGCTAAAGTCTAAATCCCCATTAAATTAGACATCCATCGCTGCATGTGTTTGCTGATGGTAAACAAATGCATTAATTGTCATTTTGAGAGACCCAAGTTAGGTAGTTCGTTAAAATAAAATAATATTCCTAAACCCAAATTAGCATGACCTCATCTATTAGTAGGCACAAGTTCTAAGAGTATCACGTTGTTGCTATCAAGTTGCTGGTGCCTACCAAGAGCTTTATACTTTGCTTAATTGGATGGTATATTTTGGTATCTTCTTAATATTTAGAATTTAAATTCTCATTCACATTATAATTATTGAATTGTAAAAAAAAAAAAAAATTGTTTATGCATATAAAAAGAAATAAAAATAGTACAAACACAATAACTATCACACTCTTTGAAGTAACATACTATAATTATTGCAACATAGTTTTTAGTTCATTAGAGCAGTACTCTAACGTCATTTACTGCCTATCATATCAATCACAACTTGATGATCTTGATCATTATAATATTAGTTATGAAATTTAATGTGGGTCTCGCGCCGACTTACTTACTAGGTAAGAAAAGGCCGAAGGAAGGTGTCTGGAAGTGGAACATGCATGCCTCAAAATGTATCTAGGTCGGTGCACACAAGCTAGACTTTGCTTCCGAGACTTTTTTTTGTTTAAATTTTTTCTTCTTCTTCTTCTTTAGAAAGCCAAATTCGAAGAAGCAACATAATCTAAGCAAACAACACATAAATAAATAAAAAAACGAACACCCTAGCACTATAGCTAACCATAGTGGCCTTGGTCTCTTTTTTTTTTTTGTTTTTATTTTTTTTTTAAAGCTTATTACTTATGTACGCTTCAAAATTATTAAAAAGAAAAAGAGAGTACAATTTCGTTTTTCAATTTTCAACAAATAAGTTATATATAATTTTTTTTAATAAAAAGCTCTATTCCAATTAAATATACTATACAATCAGTGATTCATAAACTGTACTGCACAAAATTCATATTTAATAGCAAAGAAATGCAGTGAATAATAAAATGGGAGGTCAAGAGAAGAATGGTAGTTTTTTTTAGGTGAGTTTTTTTTTTAGAACCTAGTAGAATAGAAGTTAATATTAAAAATTTAGATCCCCGCATCTATTTTTGGATTTATCTTAGATATTCTGAAATTATTAAAAATATGCTCATTATCTTTTTCTTCTTTTGTTTTTTCAATCTAATTTCTGACAGTTTATCATCCGAGAGTTTGGGGTCGATAGATATGTTCATTTTCTTCTCATTTTTGTATATATCTAATTTCAGTTTTAATAATAAAATTTATATGATTTCAGACTAATTGTGAAATTTAGACGGCATTGTTCAAAAAATGGTCCTTTAAGAAAAAACTGCCTTTAGTCGAAGTAATTTTGACTCGGACCCAGTTTGCTTAAGCAATGCATGCACCTTTTGAAATGTTACCAGTTCTTAATATTATATATGAAGGACATTTTTTTCTGGGAGACAAATGGACATTTGAAAAATCTATTTAGAATTTGTTTTTTTAATAAATGGAATCTAATTTCATACTAACTAGGCTCTAAAGAAGCACATTTTAATCAAATCAAAAGGTTTCAATATGATATAGAAAATTCCAATAGCCTACTAAGGCCGGTTTTGCATTCCCTATACGTACGATGAATTAGTTTTTTATAAGATCCTTGTCATGAATTTTCTAGCTGATCCAAATCATTGTGGGTTTTTTTCAATCAAAACAGTTTCATTTTCTATTATTTGAATTCATGAAGTTTTCTTAGAACATGGACAAAGTCAAAAAGAAAGAATAAAAATCCAAGGAGAGATTTTGGCCGCGGAGATAAGAAACTAATTGATGAGTTTTCCGATATAGATGGTGTTGGCGAGTTTGATTGATAAGAAATGATGAGCAATTGGAAGGTAGATGCTGAGAGATTAGCAGTAAAGCATTTTGAACGAGGTTCTGGATATATATCTCCTATTCCCATAGGTATTCAAAAAACTTGAAACCGATTAACTAAACTTGGCGGAAGAGACCTAAAGCAAGAGAGCGAGGGATAGCCCTGAATATTTGCATAGGGTCCGCTTATAACGTTGTAGAGGACCAATATCCATTGGATTCTCTCTTTCTCTGTGTAAAACCCTAGAGCTCATAAACTCGCTGCTTGTACTCAATTTGGGCACAGTTCTAAGGTTTTAGACAGTCTTCATTAATAAATTAACTGCCTTTTCTGCATTACAGGATTTGATAATTCAAGATGGGATGTGGAATTCAATTGGACAGTCAAACAGCAAATTCAAATTAACTGTCATTAGAAGTAATGCATTTTAATATAACAAAAGCCAAAAAGCTTTAAAACCAAATACTAGATTGTTAACAAAACAGTCATATACATAACATAGAAAGAGGTTCTGGGTCTTCCATCTTTGATTGCATTTTCCTTAAGGCCTGACTCGCACCCTATGGTCCAACACCGTGAGGTGCGCGATTGTTGCCATTGTTGTAGTCTCTCCATCTCCTATAAGCAAGGCGGCAACCGAAATAGGCTGCTATGAAGCCTAATATGGCAGAACCAAGTGATATCCAAATTGTCAAGTTTTTCCTGGATCAAGATCGAATTAAAGTAGAATCAATATATATGGAAAGTAAAAATAACAAAAAATTTAAGTTTTCAATAAACAAAAGGGTGTATCAAAAAAAATAAACAAAAGGGGAAAACATTAATTAATTATTCAAACCGGAGAAGCTTCCACCCCCAAACACCAGATACGCTACCACCGGAGAAGCTGCCAGAGTATCTAAAAGCCGCCGGAGCCACCTTTTCGTGTGGTCGCAAACCCCACCCTCCTCAATCTTCGAACACTTCGTCATTCAAGACCTTCGTGTCGATCTCATATATACCTTCAAAGTCCTCCAACGTTTAATGGTTCTTAGTTCTTAGTTCAACTTCCTTTTTCTTCTTAACGCATTTTTGTATCTCTCTTTATATCAATCACATAATCACACCCAGAGTTATTGAGTAATTTAACGCCAACAAGTAAAACCTTAGTTCTTTATACGGAAAATTAATTAAATATTTGACCTTTACTTACTGAAAAATTGGGAAAAATAGTAGAATTGGTTATATCTCTCTAGATCAAACCCTTGACCTCATTAGATTCTCTCTCTAACCTCAAAACCTCTCTCTATCTCTGTGTGACAGGGAGACAATGAAAAGCGCACGAGCAATAGATTGGGGGTTCGCGACTACGATGCAAATGACCGCACCAGCGGCTTTTTGACACTCCAGCAGCTTCTTTGATGGCGGCGTCTCTAGTGATTGGAAGTGAAAGCTTTTTGATTTTTAGAGGGTCTGTTTGTAATTCGTTTATTTTATTGAAATTGAAAACTTTTTGCTGAAAGTACTGTAGATTATTGTAGATAAAAGTAAAAATTAGTTGAAATAGTACATGAGATCTATAAATAGTATAAAAAATTGTAGTAGAATCCATAAATAGAAACAAAAATAAGCAAGTAGTAAAATAAGTTGACAAAATTAAGTTATGCAAAATGGGCATTGAAATTGGGTTTCAAGGTGGTGTGGCATATTGCTATAGACCGGAGTAAAATGGAGTTTTGCGTTATGTTTGAATTGAATATTTTCTCAAACAAAAGCTATGGGCATACACTTTCTGTGTAGGAGGGACAGGAGGAAAGGCATACTCAGATATCCCCATAGTTATCAGACAAGCAACTATTACTGAGAGAGGTTTATTTTCTTTTTTTGGCGTAACACCTGCATTGCTCATTTTATAGGAAATTAGCAGCTAAGAGCAATTACATCAGATCGTGTAAAGTCTTGCAAAATAGAAAAAGGTGGTGTTTTTACACATTTTGGCACAAAAAACTCCTACATCAAATCGTGCAAAATTGTGTAAAAATGCACAATTGCTACAGTAACCGTGCATATATGCACGGTTACTGTAGCGTTGGTATTCATTATTTTAATGTTATCTTCGTGGGGGTATAAAAACATCATTTTGGCACTTTTTTTCTCTCTCTCCTCTCACTGAGCCAACACCAATGCCTCAGCTTGTCTCTCCCTGTTTCATTCTGAGCTCTTCCTTTCATCTTCTCCCTTCATTTGCTTTATATCAGCTCTTGCTCATTGTCATCACCACGGAAAATTATGTGATCAGTTTGGGGTTTTTGCAGCCCCGTGAAGAGGGTGGATCAATTTGGAGGTATCTCTATCAGGCTTTGGGGCAATTTTCTCTAAAAAGGTATGAGTTTTTCTCATTGAGATTTTAGGGTTTTTTTGTTTTTTGGTTTCAAGCAAGATTCTTGGGAGTTTCTCTAAATTAATTTTTTTTAGGGTTTGTTGTTTCAAATTTTTTCTGGTTTGGGTTTTTTTTTAGGGATTCTTCGGAACACACCCCAATTTCTATTTCTCCCCTGTTTTCGGGTTGCTTGAACAGGGTATATATGTTCTTGAGGAAACTTAGAAGTGGATATAATTTTTTTATGCATTATTTCATGGTGGGTTTGTGCATTGAGGAATTTTTTTTCTATGACAGATCGTTGTTGGTTTTTAGTTTTTTAGAGTTAATATGCAACGTTGAAGTTCTTCCAATTTTCATGAACATCCCGAACAGGTTTGGGTTTTTTTTTTTTGGTTTTATTAACAAATTGCTAATTAAGTTTGCAAGATTTTTTTTTTAATCAGTAGCTTGTCACTGGAACTTACGCATTATGTATGAGTGTATGTCCAATTATATATAGGAATCATTGCTCATTTGTTTACTAAAAGCTTTAATTTTGTTGTATTGAAAATTTTTTATATTGATGCTTTCGCTAGCTTATTGGCCAATTTTAGGATCTATACAAGCAATAAGTACTGGTTTACTTCTTTCTTTCATTTGCTTTCTTACTGTGTTGTGTGCACTAACGAACGACCTGACTATGAGGCCCCCTTTTTTAGCTATTTACATGGGAATTTTTGGGCTAGTGGGCTTGTGTGGGCGTTTCTAGTGGGACTGATTCCATGCTGCAATAGGACTCTCAAATATTTTTTGTTTTTCCTTTGCTTTGCATCTCAACCGTTGGTTACTTCTTTGAGAAGCTTAAGTAATCTATTTCTTAATGTTATTGCCAGGTATTAGTGTTAACTATTAAAATTTGTTCAATGTTAATTTGGGATTATAGGAATCATTACTTGTTAGTTAGAACGGGGTTTGCAATTCAGGTTTTAGTTTCTTATTGAAATTCTTGATCTCATTCAAATTGGTCATATTGTATTCATGTTGCTGATCTGGAACAACATCTTTGATCATGAATTATAAAATGCTTGGAGATCATATTAGTTACTGCCGATATAGGTTGTACTTGAACTTAAAAAAGTGTGATAATTAGATCAGCTGGTGACATATACTTTTTGCACATGTGGAATTTTGGGTGCCTGATAATTGCTTTAGTGTTGCTTATTAGTGCTGCTTTTGAATTACTTTGGTGTTTGTTAGGTGATGGACTCACAAAATCCCTTCTTCCTTGACATTTTACAAGACAAGGAACAAGGTTTTGAGTCTTTTGATAGTAGTATTTTGATGTCCACTCCGCATTTAGATGTGAATGTCCATCAATCTCCACCCGAAGTTGAAATGGGACAATCTACATCCCCCATTGCAAAAAAATCAACTACTAAGAGAAGTCAACGGGGACACAACTTCACTGTAGATGAAGACATTAAGCTAGTGTCGGCGTGGCTCAATGTTAGCTTAGATGCCGTGACATCGACGGACCAAAAACACACAACATTTTGGGATAGAATTTGGTCCACCTTCCACAATGATAAGAAATTTAATCGCTTCAAGGATTCTTTAAATAGTCGGTGGTCAACAATTCAAAAGGAGACCAACAAGTTTTGTGGATACTTGGCTCAAATTGAGAACCGAAATGAAAGTGGTAAAACTGAATATGACAAGGTATTTTGACTCAACATCTAATATGTATTGTACATCAATGCACTTTTAGTTTTATGATTCTCATTATTTTCAATTTTTTACTTTTGTAGATTGAAGATGCAAAAACTATGTATAAAAGTAATAGCAAAAATGCATTTCAATTGGAACATTGTTGGAGAATTTTGAGGAATGAAGCTAAGTAGTTGATTCAAAGAGATAATTTGAAGGTTCGCACTAGACAGCTAGCCACACAATCTTGTAGTACTTTTGCAAGCTCAATAAATCTAGAAGAAGACAACGATGAGATGAACTCCGGAGAAACCTTGGAAAGACCCATAGGCAAGAAGGCCGAGAAGGAGAAATTAAAGAAAAGAAAGAATTGTGATGACGTGCTCCCAATACTTTCCTCCCAACTGGACGAAATCAAGGAAGAAAAGAGGAGAGTGCATGAGGAGAAAAAGGAAAGTATGCGCATTGCATTAGAGGAACGAAGAGAGTTCATGCGCATTGCATCTGAAGAACGAAAAGAGTTGATTCGTATAAAGGAAGACAAGAATGAAGTAGAAAAGAGGAAAGCGGAAGATGAAATTATGATGAAAGATACAAGAACCATGGATCCTGAGCAAAAAGAATATATTCGTCTACGTCGTTTGGAAATCTTGGAGAGGTTAAGGTCTAAATTTCCATCATAATTTGAATATTATTATTGACAATATCTAATCAAGTAATTTTTTGTATAGTGCAAAGATACTAGCACATGGTTGACGTAGATGATTTGATGTTAGACATCTCTTTTGTAGTATTTACTTGTGCAAGGAACATGATTATTCTATCTGTAATCATGTTAGATATATTTTTGTAGTCTTCACTTGTGCAAGGAAATAGATGCAATGTTGTAAATTTTGTATTGTGCATGGACAATAGCACTTGATTAATCAATTTAATTTGTAATTTTGTTCTTGTTATTCTGTTTTGGGTGGAGCAATGTCTCTGTTTTGGGAGTGTAAGCAAAGAGCTATCTGAAAGCTTGTTTGGAAATACCATCTGTGATTTCTAGAACTGATGGTTGGGTATATTGGTTGTGTTTGTTTGTTTTGATTTGGGATTTGGGGTTTTGGATATGGCTGCCTGTTTCATTCCTTGGCCATGTGATTTGTACAGTGTTTTGAACAAAATGATGTGTATGTGTGTTTTGTGCTATACAAAGAGACAGCTCAAATCCACAGAAAATAGGCACATACACAAGCATTCACAAGATTGAACTAGCTTAAACAGCATGTATTAGGAGATTGAACTAGCTTAAATGTTGTAGGTTCATCTCTACTCTGATCTGTCTTCTTTTACCCCTTTCTTTGATATTGCCTCTTGTTGTTTTTGGTTGTTCTTGGCACTGTTGTTGGTGTAGCATTGTAGTTGTTGAGCAAATGGCAAAAATGAGTGGTCTTCTGGCTTGATGGTGAAAAGGAGGGAGTTGACTATTGGTTGTTTTTTGGTTGTTGTAGCTACCTTGAGAATGGGGTGAAAAAAGGAAGGGTTTTTCTGGTGTTTTTGGTTCTATTTTGAGGGTCAAATGGTTGCTGTTTTTCTGGTGTTTTTGGTTCTATATTGAGGGTCAAATGGTTGCTGTTTTTCTGGTGTTTTTGGTTCTATTCTGGGGTTTTGATTCTGGTTCCGTTCCTTTTTGTTTTGCTGGCTGTCTGGGATTTTCGGGTAGAGGCTTAAGGTTAGGCCGTGGGGATGGGGGAGAGGACCGTAGGATTTTTTTGGGGCCTCCCTAATTGCTGCTGATTGTTGTTCTCATTTTTGAACCAGGCTTAGAGTGAGTGCTTTTATACTTAGCCTCAGGGTTTTAGGGGTGTATGTATAAGAGTGCAATGGGATAAGAACGTGGTGTGTTGTGTCACCATACAACTCTTAATTCACATTTCACTTGTGCAAAATATTAGAACCCCAACTCTAGTGCACTTGAGAGAACTATGTGGATGTTAAAAAAAAAAAAAAAAGAGAACTATGTGGATTACAAGAAATTAACTGAATTTATAAATGAATTGTGTGGATTAAAAGAAATTAACTGAATTAAAAGAAAAAGAAAAAGAAAAAGGCCCAACGACTGGCCTCCAGTAGTCTCCATTTATAATTCACAAACTTCCAATCTTTCTTGGCATTATAGGAAAGCAAATACACACATCATAGGCTTTTTGAAGGTTCACATTAAATAAAAGTAGTAATACTTAGAAATTTAGAATTCCAAATTCCTACGACTGGCCTTGAAGTTGCCATAGATGCTCGACGAGATCCGCTTGAAGTTGAGAATGAATTCTTCTATCTCTAATGGAATTATGACGTTCAATGAACTGCATAAGGTTACAAGTGGGATTATGTGACACCGGTTTGGGTCCACTATTATCGATTTGATCATAATCAAAGTCATTTGCTCCAAGGTAAGTATGCCGCTCATCTTCAACGATCATATTATGCAATATTATACATGCCATCATAATGTCCTTAAGTGTTTCAAGGTGGAAAAAACGTGCAGGCCCGCGCACAATTGCAAATCGCGCTTGAAGCACTCCAAATGCACATTCGACATCCTTCCTGGCCGCCTCTTGTGCGGAAGCAAAAATTTTTTTTTTTACGGTCCTGTGGTGCTGGAATTGTTTTGACAAATGTTGCCCATGATGGATATATACCATCTGCAAGATAGTACCCCATCGAATAGTCATTACCATTTATCGAGTAATTAACTAGAGGGGCACGCCCTTCAGTAAGCTCAGAAAATACAGAAGACCGCTCTAGGACATTGATGTCATTGTGAGACCTCGGTAACCCAAAAAATGCATGCCATATCCAAAAGTCATATGATCCCATGATTTCCAAAATTATCGTTGGATCACAGGTATGACCAATATATTGACCTTTCCACTTACTTGGACAATTCTTCCATTTCCAATGCATGCAGTCGATGCTCCCCAACATTCCTGGAAATCGACGGTATTGGCCAACCGCTAACGACCTTGCAATGTCATTGTCGTTTGGTGACCTCAAGTACTCTTCAGAAAAGATTGAAACTACCGCTTTGACAAATTTTTTTAAGCTTTTTATTGCAGTGCTGACTCCAATCCTCAAGTATTCATCCATGAAATCAGCCGACACTCCATAAGCAAGCATTCTGATTGCAGCGGTCATCTTCTGAAGGGAAGACAACCCAAGTGTGTTAGCCGCATTTCTTTTTTGAACAAAGTATGGTTCAGTAGCTTCAACTCTTGAATGAATATGTAGAAAAAGAGAACGACTCATTCGAAACCTTTTTCGAAATACATTAGGAGGATACACTACTGTTTCAACAGAATAATCATGGAAAAACCTGTCATGACCTTGCAAAGGATTACGCCAGATAAACCTGCGAGGTTGAACAGAACGATGACGTGATGTTGATGCTCCTTCATTGTTTAATTCTTCTATGGCAATAGCTAGAGTAAGTTCCAACTCATCACCAGAAGAAGATGAGTCAAATGGAGGCTCATCATTTGGAAAAATAAAATCAATGTCATAATGGGAATCCATTAAGAGAGAACAAAAACCGAATGGAAGAGATAGTTTTGTAGAAGTGGATGGAAATTAGAGAGAAAATGGTCATATTTATAGAGCAAGAATGTGACTTGAGTTTGAATTTCAAAAATTTGACCTTTAGGCTTGAATTTACCATTGGATTTAAAGTTAAAAAAATATGACATTTAGGTTTGAATTTACCATTGGGTTTAAAGTTAAAAAAATATGACTTTTAGGTTTGAATTTACCAATGGGTTTAAATTTCAAAATTTGACCATTAGGTTTGAATTTACCATTGGGTTTAAAGTTAAAAAAATATGACATTTAGGTTTGAATTTACCATTGGGTTTAAAGTTAAAAAAATATGACTTTTAGGTTTGAATTTACCAATGGGTTTAAATTTCAAAATTTGACCATTAGGTTTGAATTTATCATTGGGTTTAAAGTTAAAAAAATATGATATTTAGGTTTGAATTTACTGTTGGGTTTAAAATTAAAAAAATATGAATTTTAGGTTGAATTTACCAATGGGTTGGTTGTTTCAAAAATTTGACTATTAGGTTTGAATTTACCATTGGGTTTAAAGTTAAAAAATATGACCTTTAAATTTGAATTTCTCAATTATGACTGGTGGATATAAATTTCAAAATTATAATCGTTGGGTCAAAATTAAAAAAAAAAAATTGACAGTTAGGTTTGAATTTACTGTTTGAATTTCAAAATTATGACTGGTGGATATAAATTTAAAAATTATGACCATTGGGTTACTTCACACCAATCAGACGATGGTCATCGGATCCACTATTCCGACGGTTCGGTCACCGATTCTAGTAGTACGGTGGTCAGAGACATCGATTCGGCAGAGGTCGTTAGAGCTACTATTACAACAATTGACCCACCGGTGATGGCAGTACGATGGTCGGAGACACCAATCTACCGGTGGTCACCAAAGCCATTATTTTGATAGTTTGGGTACCGGCGACGTTCGTCGAAGCCACTATTTTAACATGATGCCTACTTGGGCCACAATTTCTTCACACTCGTATTGATGCCTACTTGGGCCACAATTTTTTGGTCTCAAAAACCCTTTAGACATGAAAAAAAAAAAATAAAAAAAAAAACATTTTGGGCATGATATTAATGTTCATTTTGTTTCAATAGGAAACTTTATGTAAAAAATTGAAAATAATTTTTTGTATTTTCTTGTTTTTGTTAATACATATAAAAAAAAAGTTCTCTCTCATATAAAACTAAATAAAAGAAATTGAAAGATAATTTTTCAACTCAATTTAAGGTCGATACCAAATATAAAATGATTTTTTTTTAGAAAATGCTTTTTGAAAAATGATTTATTTTCAAAAAATGTTAATGTCAAAATAAATAGAATTTATGTCAAGTATACCTCTCTCTCTCTCTCTCTCTCTCTCTCTCTCTCTCTCTCTCTCTCTCTCTCTCTCTCTCTCTCTCTCTTAAGGAAACATGTCAAATATACTTTTGTTTCTCAAATATACTTAGATTCAAAGAATGAACAAGGTAGGTAATAAGAAAAAAAGGAAAAGTGTGTGCCATAAAAAGTGAACAAGGTATGAAATTTTCTCAATATTAATTTTCTGAAATTTTCTTCCCTTTATTGGGTCAAGTAGATATACCCTGCAGTAATTATAGAGGAAGTAAAAAAAAAACAAAATGAAATATCCATGCTTTGAATGGTATGAATAGAAGTTAATTTAATGGTACTAATCAAGATTTTTAATTTTATGTAATGTAGCTAAGACTCTTGAGTAAATACCAAATTTAGTACTTTAGTTTTTTTTTTTTTTTTGAGAATACTAAGTATTTAACACATACACGAGGAGAGGGAGAGAAGGTCTTAAAGTATTTAGTAGGTTTGTGACAAAGTTTAACAGTTTTAATACATAATGTATGCATGATAATAATGATAATTTTTTAGATGATGTGGTAGAGATTGCACGTATATTAATGTACATAGATTAATTACTAGAATTATATATACTAGCCTCTGAGAACTTGTGTGAGCACGCGCGTGAGGCTCTTCTATTTTTTGGATAAGGGTTATTTTAGAGCATTTATTATAATTTGAGATTAGGATAATTACAGTAAACCCACCTATGGTTAGGCCCGTTTTCACTTTGCCTACCCGTGGTTTAAAACTTTACACTTTGCCCACTTGAACTTCAATCCGTTACTCATCCGTTACCCACCTCACCCTCAGACGTTAGAAAAACACAATTTTATTAAAAATCGAACATAACACGGATCAAAAACAACAATTATTGAATCTTTTCCTCACGAACACAAGAACCCAACATTTGTAAATATAGTTCAAACCCTAAAATCCATACCAAAAATCCCTCTCATTTTGCAAACTCAAACTGTAATAAAAAAAAGTTTTAGAACCCAATCATAAATTAAACAGAAAATAGAAACAAACCAAAGAGAGAATTTCAATCACATGCAAAATAAATCAAACAAGAGGGAAATACAAAAATGGAAAGGGAAAAATATAATAAAAAAGAAAGGGAAAGACAAACAGCATGATTGTTCATCCTGCCGATGGTGGTGGTCGAGTGCTTCGACCTAAAGTTTGATGGTGGCTTGTACGGCGGCTTGGCTGTTGTGGCGGTGGCTTGTAGTGGTGCTAACGGCGGCCATGGAGGTCAACCACCACTAGCAAGCCAAAATCAAATAAAACCCACAAAAATTTTTTTTTTTTGAAACCTACGAAGCGTTGCAGTCAGATCATTATCAGAACCCACTCCACCACCACCACTATCAAAACCCGTAACTCAGCAGCACCACCACCTCGCCCACAATCCACAACCACCACAAGCCACAACCCATAACCCCACCATAATCAGATCATTATCAAACCCATAACCCAAAAGCAAAAAAAGAAAAGAAAAAAAGAAAACCCATGAAGCAAAGATAGTGGTCGATCTGGGTTTTTGGTGTGGTGGCTAATCGGCCTCATCAACTCCACCATCGAAGAGAGAGAGAGAGAGAGAGAGAGAGAGAGAGAGAGAGAGAGAGAGAGATCAGCTAATTTACTTAGATCAACAACCCAAATTGACTTTTAGTGCAGTGGAACAAAGAGGTAAATCTGAGTTTTAGAGAGAGAGAGAGACGATGGAGTGAGTGAGAGAGAGACGATGAGAGCTTCGGTGTTCATGCTTTTGAACTCCAGTCTGATATGAGCCTCTTCACCGAATTCCTTGTGGTTGTAAAAAGCTGAGAACCCAAATTCATATGTGGGCTTCCTATATGGCAAAGATAGTCAAGTTAACGTGTCCTACTCAGACTCTCAGCTTTGTTTTGGGAAAATACCAAGTTTTTATCCACCAAAAAAGAATACAACAATGTGCTCCACTTCATTCTCGTAGAAGTTTTTCAACAATCAAAAACCCTAACTTTTTAATTCTTGTTATGTTTGTTTTTTCTTAAAAATTTGTTTTTCTAACGGCAAAGGGAAAGGTGGGTAACAGATGAGTAACGGATTGAAGTTCAAGTGGGCAAAGTGTAAAGTTTTAAACCACGGGTAGGTAAAGTGAAAACGAGCCTAACCACAGGTGGGTTTACTGTAATTATCTCTTTGAGATTACTACATTTTCCAATCACAAAAAAAAAAAAAAAACCAAGGGTTGTGATAAAAAATTATTTCACCACACATAATACTTATCATACCCCTAGGTTTATTTTGTGATTGAAAAATGTAGTGATCCCAAATTATAATAAGTGCTTTAAATTAATCATTACCCAAAAAATAAAAGAGCCTCAGAGCATGCGCGTGAGCACGTGCTCAGAGGCTAGTTTATATAAAGATAATTGAAGTATTTGAATTCTAAAGGTTAATAATTTACATTCATCATAATTAATTTGGAATTATCACATTTTCCAAATACAAAAATACCTAGGTGTGATGAGATTTATACAAAAAAAATTATTTTACCCACAAACACATAATTCTCATTATACTCTAGGTATTTTTATGATTGGAAAATGTTGCAATTCCAAATTATGATGAATGTAAATCACTAACTTTTAGGAAAAAAAGAAGAAGAAGAGCCTATGAGCATGTGACTGTGTGCTTGGAGGCTAGTATATGTGTAAATTATTTAGTCAATATGCATCTAAACCAATGGTATGTATTAGAAGTGTTTCTAATCTTTGATGAGGTATAAATTTGTCTTTATCATTCAATTAGTGTTTACTGTATATACACAAAAAAAGAAAAAAAAAAAGAAAAGAAAGAGTAGGAGGCATAAGAGGGAACAATAAGGGTCCTACGTCCTTCATTCTCCAAAAACATATCCACATGCACTCTAAGTTTCCTAATGAAAAACCAAATTGAAAGGTTAATTTAATTAATCAGAAACATAATTATGTTCTACACAGATTTGCTTGAGACACATTCGGAAACTGCAAACAAACTTACTACTACAAAGTGAGTCGATTAACCCCAATTGAAACATTATAGGGATCAACTAAATGACTTTCTGAATGTAACTCTAAAAAAATAAGTGAAACCCAATCAAATGCAACCCAATCTTCTTTGTTGTAGGAGATCGCACTGGTAGGATTCTTCCAATTGTAAATTTGATCCCTGAAATATATAAAATTAAAGAGAAGAATATATAACATTCTTAAATAGGAAAATTTTTTAGCAACTGTACCATAGCTCATATAGGGCACACGCTAAGTACATCACCCAATTTAATAAACTTTTCTTACATTATACTAAAGTGGTCAAATACTTCAGATCCTCTTGTCAAAACTGTCAATACATTCATATTACAAACGAAGTTGGCTTTATATAGAGATGTAAAAGGCGGATCAGTGTTAATCGTTTAAACAATAACAATGCAGACTCCAAACTCAAATCAACCTTTGAAGATAAAGTCTCTCCTTATTAAAGACTGATCTCTAACTCAAGATACAACTCAATTTCATATTTAGGACAAAGAAAATTGCACTTGATGTATTTCAAATATTTAATTTCTAATTCTCCAAGGTAAATATTTTTTTTTTCAACATATATCTATACCTATATATTAGAAACAAAGAATGGAGATCTCAAAAAAAAAAAAAAAAAAAAAAAAAAAAAAAATACAAAGCCAAAGAGATCTCAATTACCTGAACGTAGAGCAGATATTAAATATTTTATTAACATCAATTCCAATGATCTCTCAATTACTTATGGATATAATTCACAAATTCATCAATGTGCCTGTGGATTCCAGTTTAAAAAAAGAAAAAAGAAAAAAAAAAAACAATTGCAATCTCTCTAATTGTCAAATTAATGCGAAAAATAAAAAATTTAATTAATGCCAAAAACATATACAATGATGGTAAAAAAAAATTTCTTAAAAAATAAAACAAAGAAGAAAAAAAAAATTTGAGGAAGGAGAAGGAAATAGTAATTGAATTAAATAAAAAAAACAAAAAAAAAACCTTGGCATGCCGCTTCAAGTTAGAAAATGGATAGGAACGGATGGAAATTAAACTTGGAGTTGGGCAACTGGTAAGGGAGTATTGGGATTTAAGTTGGCAAATGGATAGGAAAGGATGGAAACTTGAGTTGGGCAACTGATAAGGGAGTATTGGGATGTAAATTGTGGTAACTATTTTTATTTGAATTCAAATTAAATCGTGGGTGTGTGAATAACATTGAAACTACTGGGAACTATACATGCAAGGAGAAACTAATTGGAAATGTGAATGTGTCATAAATTTAGCTAAAATTTAGGAGTTTTTAAATTAACAATTTTATATGTCTAACCCTAGCTGTAAAAACGGATCAATTTGAGGGTATTTTAAGCATAAAAATTAAGAAATTCAAAATACTTAAATAATGGTGTATATATATATATATATATATATATATATAATGAAGGGGCCAATTTGAACTTTGGAGCCATTTGGCCTAAAGTTTAGGTCATTATGCCAAAAAGAGAAAGGTGATAATCGTTCTGAATCGAGAATTAAAGGACCAATTGAAACTCAGTG
Organism: Lithocarpus polystachyus; assembly: GCA_033629205.1. NCBI lineage: Eukaryota > Viridiplantae > Streptophyta > Magnoliopsida > Fagales > Fagaceae > Lithocarpus > Lithocarpus polystachyus. The sequence continues at coordinate 42,882,193 of CM066168.1, forward strand.
TAAAGTCCATCAGTGATTACGTAAATAGTCATAACTGACCGCTTTAAATTCATTAGTAAATAGTCATGTGTTCGAAAAAATTTAAACAATCTTATTAGGGAAAAAAATTTTAAAAATACCAGCCTCCCAGCAATATTAAGGGAAAAATAAAAGATTGTAACTATTTTTCCTTTAAAAAAAAAAACAAAGAGTGTAATTCCAAAGGGGAAGAAGTGTAGAATTTTTTTTTGAAAAAAGAGGAAGTATTGTGTTAATGTTATCATAATCTAATCTAATCTAACATCTAATCCAACTTGTGAAAAATAAATAGATAAATAAATAATTTTAAACACAATTGAATTTGTTTTTTTAAAAATCTCAAAGAATACCCTAATATGACAAGGATGATGAAGAGTAATATAAGACATTCAAAAACACTTAAGACAATTACTCAGGCATCTAAGAACATTATATAACAAAGGCATAACAATTTACTACTAATTTGTTAAACAAAAATATTTATAAATAGGGAAAGGAAACTGCATGAAGACTATTGTTTTCAACTGCACTAAATGTTTTTCATTAGCTTGTCCAAACTATCCTGTTGCTTTCCAAATAAACTAAAACCTAACAACAACACAAAATATGACATATTATAATATGATTTTCCCCAAATTAGATCAACAAATAACGCCATTCATTAAAAGTATTTATTGTTGTAAATAAAATGATAAAAAAAAAAATTTGCATCAAGCAACACGTATGAATTAGTCAATAATAGGACAATGAGGGTACAAACCTCTAGTTGGAAATCTTCCTATGGACAGTTATCAGGTTAACATTGTATCTTTTCTACCATTAATGGTTAAGTAAGACTTGTAAATAAATTTTCAGTTTTAAACAATCAAAAGTAGAATTCTAAAAAACACAAATATTCATCAATCTAATGTAGAAATGCAAGAAAAAAAAATCCAACAAAAAATGAGAGAGAGAGAGAGAGAGAGAGAGAGAGAAATTTTTGTATAGGAAAAATATGCATAAAATGGAAGAGAATGACAAGTTTATAGGAAGAGAATGAAAATAAAAAGAGCCAAAATAATAGAAGATAAAAAAAAAAAACAAAATAATATTTAAATTTAAAACCGCTCAAGAGGAATATATGTAGAAAACACTTTTGTTTTGATTTTCCATGGATTTATTATTTAGTTATAACATCAGAACTAAAGTAGATAAATATGTAAAGTTAAAACTGCTTAAAATGAATTTGTAAAGTCAATATATTTATATACTTAATATTATAAAAAATTTAAGATAAAAAATAAATATGAAAAAGACTAATGTTGTGGCGGATGATGTGGCTCAACTAGAGTTTAGCAATAATAAATGCTAAATTTTAGGTTTTAGATATATATATATATATATATATATATAAATTATGTGCTTTTTAATTTTTTGTTTGTTTCTTTTTAACCTCTTTGATGATGGACCGTTTCAATAATTACGTGAAAATATAAAGAACTTAACGTATGTTACATGCATCTTTCCTTTTCCCTTTTTTTTTTTTTTTAATTTTATAAATTTTTTTATTTTTAAATTAGGCTAGTTCAATCAATTTCAACTTATTTCATTCTTAAAAAAAAAAAAAAAAAAAAAAAATCAACTTATTTCAAGTTATTTCTCATTGTTGAGTAAAATTTGTTGGCATCTAGATTCTAGAATTTCATAAAGCGGTATTTAACACATATAAAGTATAAACTTGGTAGAATGCATTCATGTGAATGTCTTTGACCTTATCAGCCTGTCTAAACCAGTTAGCAATTTATTTCAATATATATATATATATATATATATATTTTGACAACATCCTCTCTATAACAGAGGTTAGACGATTCAGACCTGGGAGAGTTGAAATGTTCAATTAGGTCACAATAATAAGGCCAGCTGAGCTTATTTCAAGTTTTCAAATGCTTTCCAAGAAATTCCAGCAAAACAGCTTTATTATTTGGTCACAAAAGGAAGAAATTCAAACCAATTCCGCTTTCAAGTTCTAAGAAGTAAGAATATCTGATGTTTGGATGAAAATTGAAGACAAGATCAAAGGAATTTCCTTCATCATTGTCATCATCATGCTGTTGATATTATTATTATTATTATTATTATTATTATTATTATTATTATCCAGTTTCAAATTTAAACTCGATGTGTTTTTAAGAGACTTATTATAAATAGATTCTATAAAAAAGCACCAAATTAAATAAATATATATAAATATCACTCACATTATATAAAGGACTAACAAACATTAATGTCACTCCGTTTCTCTAACTCTAACATTACTTCTCCTTATGTTTATTAACTAACTAATTATTATATTTTATAAATAAAAAAAAATATTAAAATAAAAAATAGACCATTTATTAAAATTATAGCTAAAAAAAGAGAAATATCATGCGACAATGCGAAATGAATTTAGAAAAAGTAAAAAACTGAACATAATATTAAAATATTATATGCGGATGATATAATTATATAAACGAATGCTATTAAGTGAAAAAAAAAAAATTATTAAGTAAATTTTTAATTATAAATAGATGAATGATGCCAATAACTAAAAATAAAATAAAGACGATAATTTCTTTGAGAATGAGTCACGCACCAGACCTGGAGAGATTCTACCCTGTTTGTCAAGAAGATTCTGACAGAGAAATTATATGTCCACAATATTTTCACAATATTTTTATAACAAATCTTAAGTGGCAGGTTGTTACTGGTTGTTATTGTTGAGGCAAAAAAGTAACTTAGTGTTAGGTTTAAATTTAAACTAATAATAACTAACCATTTATGATTTGTTGTAAAAATGTTATAAAAATATTATGAACGAAGCACCTTTTATTTTGAAATAAGGAACTAAAACGATGTTGAATTTGGATGTGCCATTTATTCTTTTTTAAGAGAAATCATGATGCCATTATGTCTGAATTAGATCAAAACAATAAATTTTGATGATGAGCTCTACTTTTACCTGTGGATCAAAACAAAACCAATCGGATTGTGTATTTTAATTTTTCCCACATTCTGTGAATTTTGTGCTAAGTACGATATGATTACCCAAACCCAATGTATGAGCTAGAAACATGACAACAAATAATGCGCACCATATTTGAGGGGTCGTTGGACCCGGGTCCAAACTCGTTAAAAGATTGACTTTTCTAAAAGAATAAAATAATATAAGTCTAGGATATATATATATATATATATATATGTGTGTGTGTGTGTGTGTGTGAGAGAGAGAGAGAGAGAGATTATTATTATGGTTACAATACAGTAAATTGCCTTAGGTAAGGGGCATGACTAATGTCAGCTAAATCCAAGACATTCTCAAATTAACCAATTTGATCCCTAATGATTGTAATAGAGTAGAAAAATGAGTAGGAATCAAGTTAGTCAGTTTTAAAATGTCTTGGATTAGATTTGAACTAATGTCAAGCAGATCCAAGACATTTCAAAACTAATTAATTTGGTCCCTAATTATCGTAATAGTGTAGAAAAATGAGCAATTGTTTAGTAACCGAGTTGGGTTTAGGGATCAAGTTCGTTAGTTTTGAAATATCTTAGACTAGCTCATATTTGAAAAACTTCAAGGGTGTTGATTGTATTTTACCCTAACATTATTTATAACTTCTTTTACGAATTTTTTTTTATAATTAAACATTTTAATGAATAACAAAAGTGATGTCAATGGTTGATTCATGTCAATTATGTGAAAGTGTTATATTATAACTGACCGCTTTTGATTTATGAGTAAATAGTCATGTGTTTGAAAAAATTTAAACAATCTTATTAGGGAAAAAAAAATAAAAAATACCAGCTTCCTAGCAATATTAAGGAAAAATAAAAGATTGTAACTATTTTTCCTTTATAAAAAAAAAAAAAAAACAAAGAGTACAATCCCAAAGGGGAAAAAGTATAGAATTTTTATTGAAAAGAGAGGAAGTATTGTGTTAATGTAGTCATAATCTAATCTAATTTAACATCTAATCCAATTTGTGAAAAATAAATAGATAATTAAATAATTTTAAACACAAAATTGAATTTGTTTTCTTAAAAATCTCAAAGAATACTCTAATATGATAAGTGTAGGGATGATAGACCCAGCAGTGTATATATATATATATATATATATATGTATATATTGGACTGGGGGCTCAATCCGAGGACAACTAGTAGTCCGAGGACGAGTAAACACTGTTATGGAGGTCCGCATTAGTGAACAAAGGAATGGGGTCTGATCTTGAGGGTCCAGGAAGGTGGTCCGAGGAGGAATGCCTCGGCTAGGTAAGGCAGAGGCTAGAAGGTGTGGTCTGCCATCCAAGGTAATGTTCGGTGAGATTCTATTGATAATGATACGCATCATGAAAGCACAGGATAAAGGGAAGCTGTGAAATATCTAAGAGAAAGCTGCTACCACCGTATTGAATGCTTTGTAGCTAACTCTCTGACTGTATTAATGTGGAAGTGATTCCTGAACAGTAATTTTCAGCCTTACAGCTACCCTCAGAGACTTTAGGAAGGTGCTGATGGGACAAGGATCAACGCCAGAAACCTGGTCTACACGTGGAGGGTGGGGATGAAAGAAGGAAGATAATATAAAAGAGAAAGAATACCCTGAGAAAGGGGTATCGAAAATTAAGTGGAAAACACTCTAGCAGCAAGAACTGTACTTGTAATAAAAGAAATATATACAAGAACCAACCTCCTCGGATTGTGCCGATGACAAATTTCTTTAGATAAAACTTTTTCATCTTTATTTTCTTGTCATCTCGACCCACTATAATT